>CM073517.1:10992500-13392500 GCA_037074615.1 Leucaena leucocephala | reverse complement strand
ACTCCTAAGTAAGAGAAGAAGTAAGTAAAGTCTTGGTAAATAATATGAGGCTACTGGATATAAAAAATTTTAAAATTTTTATTTATTGAGTTATTAACAAGTGGAAGCAATTAACCTTATAACTTAGTCTGTTGGTTTAAGATCTTTGAGAGATAATACAGTACAATAGAATCGCAGTTAGATTCTAGAGGGTCGCAGTTAGATCCTAGCATGGCTCCAGGGTTGTAGTTAGATCCTGAAGAATCGCAGTTAGATCCTAACAGCTTCAGAGTCACAGTTAGATTCTGAGGAGGCTAACGGTTGATCACAGTTAGATCCCGAGGTCGCAGTTAGACCTAGCCTATGGAAAGTAATGAGCCATGAAGATATGAGTACAATGTAGTATCTCTCTGGGAAGATGAATGCCAAAGATGAAGTTAAGGTAAGGAAGCTTCACTAGTTGATAAACTCATCCAGAAAAATTATTTCTAATGGTTTTCCTCAGATAGCCTCTATTATATACAGACTGAACTTAGTTTTCCCTTAAATGAAGATGGAGTCCAAGTTAAAATCTGAGGGCTGATATTCAAAGTTTTGTAGAAGTTTGCCCGAGGAACAGAGAAGAAAACCCCATATATTTTGAAAACAGAGAAGTATGATTAAGATAGATCCTCTAGATGAGGATAAAGAGATTAAAAGGCCAGAGAGGCCTAGAGAAGATGGTCTAAGGCAAAGCAAAGATAGAACACAGTTCTATGAGAAAGGGAATGCTAGGGCCTAGAGCTATACAAAGAGTAACCTAGACCTAACCCAGTTGCATGCTTAATAGAAAGGTACTAAGGCAAGAGTAGCCTAATGAGAGGTAAGCCCTGAGAAGGGATAAGAAACAGTACAAATGCCACAAAGTTTTGGCATAGATGCATAGAGTTATGTAAAAGGATAAAAGAGGTTAAGAAAAGTTAGAGAAATTGTTAGAATCATAATCTAAATTATGATTTTGTATCAGGAGAAAGAAAAGTAAAAGAACACTATTTCTCCTGAGAGACTAGCAAAGTTTAAGATGAATAATGTAGACCCCAGAATTGCATCAAAATTCTGAAGGGTAAGATATGAAAGAAATGGACACTACTCATAAGTTCAGTATAATGAGTTGTCCATGAGTATGAGTAGATGGATACCCCAAGCTTTAGTCATAAAGCAGGAAAGGATATATAGAGGAGATATATCTAGGATAGTTGACTAAGATACAAAGTAAATTTCGAGGAAGAAATTTATTTTAAAGGGGTAGAAGTGTAACATCCTAATTTTCAGGCCTAGAGACTCAGAAAGTAGCCTGAAATAGATAGGCTACCAGACCCCTTTGAGCAGAAGTCTCAGAAACATACAGAGGGTTTTCAGGGACTAAACTACAAATAAGTAAAAGTACAGGGAATTATGTGTAAATAGTAAAGTCCCTAGGGGCATAATGGTCATTTTAGAAAAGAAAGGGACTAAAGTGAAAGTTTAAAAGTTTCATGGTGTAAAGATGAAAATAGACACAAGTTGTGGGCCACTAAGTGTAATTATGAAAAGTTAAGGGACTTAATTGAAAAGAAGAAAAGTTTCCAGGGGCAAAATGGTAATTATAGAAAGTTGAGCCGGAAGTGGGTTAGAACTGCCCGGAAGCATTTCAGTCCCAAATTTCATCAGTAGATAGAGAAAATGATGTTGGTTAACCTAGCCTAATATAGAAATTTTATTGGAGTTTCAGATAGCTGATATTTATCTGATAGTCTGAAAGTTATATGAAATTTTTATCTGATCTCTTGGACCTCAGATATGAGTGAAAAGTTACAAGAATGTGCGTCCTGTGAAACCAGAGGTCAGGGAACTAACAGAATCCCGAAAGGAGTTCTGTAGAAAAAGTTATTCACATATTAGTGAATTTTGAAGGGAGTTCGTGAACGCCCGATATCCGATTAGGAAATTAATCTGTAAGCAACTGGGACTGAATGAGCCTAGATGATGTCACATAGAGGCCCATAATTACGCCAAGGGAGGCCCAGGCCCATGATATCAGTTCAGCGGTAAAAGGGTCCAGTGTCTAGAAAATGTGAGAAATGACGAAAATACCCCTGTGTTATAAAATAAGTAAAGAATGAGTAAAGGGTATTTTGGTCATTTGAATAAGTTTAGATAGCCAAGAAAGGTTATCTGGATAGTTGACCAGGGTCAGGGGATACTCTGGTAAGGTGTGAAAAGATAATAATGCCCCTAGACTCATTAAAGTAAATAAAGAGGAACTAAGGGCATTTTGGTAATTTGCTAAGGGATGTTTCTTGGGAATTAAGCCATCATAGTACTTGAGCTTGATCAGAGACCCAAGATAGCATTCCAAGAGTCCAAAAATGTAGCGCAAGAATTATGTGAGTTAAAGTGGCATTAAAATAATATTTTAGTGAGTTTTCAATAAAGTAAAGTTACCCGGTTGAAGTGATAACCGGGGAATTGATCAGATAAAGCTTTGGACTTATCTGGAAGCCATGAGGTGGAGTAAAAGGTGTCCTCATGGGACCCATCAAGATGCCACATGGCACTGATCTAAGGAAAGAAGAAAAAGCTAAAGACACGTGGTACGATCTCAGCCGTTTATTCCGGGATAAGCCTCTAGAATTCTCTAGAAGCGTTGAGTCAGCTGGTGAGGAGTCCCAAGGGCCCCACCATTGTGCCACCTAAGTATGTGAGGTCCATGGATGATGTCATTTTGATGAGTCATCTAGGATGATGATGTCATCACGATGATGTAGGCAAAGCTTCTTGAGGAAGCTGAGCGATCTGAGCCGTTCATCGTGATTCGATCTGAGCCATCCATTCCACCTCCCTCCACCTATAAATACCCCTCACCCCCTCCCATTCAAGGCACACCACGGCCAAGAAGAATAAAGGGGGAGAGAGAGAGAGAAAGAGAGAAAGAAAGGAAGAGAAAGAAGCAGTTCTGGCTGAGATAGGAGCAATCAAAGGAGCTTAGGGACTCGGCAAGCTTAGGAATAAGGTAAGTAATTTATTCTAGTCCCTACTCTAATAAATTAGAGGATTGTTGTTATAAATTTAATAGTTAGAATAGAGAAATATCTCTCTCTATAAGGTTAGCCGTGGATAGAAAGAAAGCTAGGGGATTATCAGAATAGGGGTATTATCTTAAGATAAGCTTGAGTTAAGTGGAGTTATGCTGGATAAGATAATAATGAGATATTATTATGCTATGTATAGGCTCTGACCTATGAAAAAGTGTAACCTCAGATCAAAGGTTAAGGACTAAAGGAAGGGCTACACGCCAGGTAGTAAACTTACCTAAACTTGTATGTGTTGAGTGTATGGTTGATTGTGTTATGGCTTGATTGATTGATATTAATATGTAATTGTTGAAGCTCTGTGCTATGATTACCTTGGCCAATTGTATTTCATATGTTACATGGAAGCATGCACATTACATTAAGTTGACACAATCACAAGCAAGCACTAATACCAATCATTAATGCATATATTGTTTAGTACCGTTTGTTGTAACATCCCTAATTTCTGTACTAAGTTGTATGTACAGATTGAATAAAATATATGAGATATTTAGGAAAAGATGTGACCATATTTATGTAAAGAAAAGGATTAATTGGAAGAGGGAAAAAGTCTATGAGCCAAAGTGCAAAATTACGAAAATGCCACTGTGATGCCTTAAGAAACCAGAAGTAAATGGAGGGCATTTTGGTCATTTCACACAATGGATGGATATCAGAGAAAATTTGATAGTAAATTATTATAATTAATATGAGAATTTATGGAGTTGACAGAAGTCAAAAAGGAGTCCTGTAGAATTAATTATGGAATTTACGGTGAAAAAGGACACCGATAAAGGGTTAAAGGAAACATATGTAATTTTTAATAGGACTTCTGGGTCTCAGAAAATTATGAAACTTTGTAGAGAATTCATTTTATATTAGAATGAATTTCTAAAAATGTTAGAACAATTAAAAGAGGTGTTTAGCATTTATGCTAAGATCAGGGTAATTTACGGATATCGGTATGAGGAAAGTACATTGGGATTTGGGCCAGTTAGCTATTAGACCTAAAAGAGGCCCAACATTTCGTCCTAGGACAGCCAAATAAGGCCCAAAATTTATCTTGGAGCCCAAGTCCAAATAATAAATAATTTATGGATTTTTGAAAAGAAAGAAAAAGAGAATAAAGTAAGAATTAGGTGTTGCACATGGTGGGACCCACAAGGACACAAGAATGGCACCCAAAAAGAGGAAGGGTTAGGTGTACCAAGTGAGGCCATGCTAGTGATGTCATGGTGGTAAGGTCTTGAGTGAAAAGTGAAAAGATATTTCAAGATTAAACCTTTAACCATTAGATCAAATAGTTTCCAAAGTGATCTTGGCCTTCAAATGGCACATGACTTTTGCTATAAATACCCCCCCTTTCCATTCATTCTTCACACCCAAGAGCTCCTTTAGAAAGAGAAGTGAGTTCTAGAGAAAGAATGTGGAAGAAAGCAAGGGTCTTGAAGGAGCAAGTAAGGTAAGTTGTCTCCTTGCTTCTACCTTTTGTTCTTATGGTTTGTGCTTGAGTTTAAGTGACTTTTTAGGCTTAAATCTTGGGGAAATGCTGCTGGAATTTTTGTGTATATGTGAAAGGAATATGAGTTTTAAGTCATAGATAGTTAAGACAAGCTTAAACAAGTTAGTTACATGCTTGGTTGTTGGATTAAGTTGATGTTCTTGACTTTACCATGGAAGAACATTTCTGTTCATGCACTGTTCATGCACTGTTCATGATAGAAGGAAATGGAATTTCAATGATTTAATGCTTCCATTGAGTTTATATGATGATTTTGTGTAGGATTGGAAAGGTTTTGAACCTTGGAAACCATTGGAATTAAAGGTTATAATGTTGAAAATTCCTCACGGTTACTGTTCACTCGCATGAACAGTGATTTGAATTTCATGATTTTGATGCTTCCAATGGTCTTAAAATGAGATTTTGTGTGGGGGAAAAGTGGAGGAACAAGTATGGGAAGCATTGGAATAAAAATGAGAATTTTTGAAAGAATTATGCATGTTTTTCAAATCTGTCCGGAACAGTGCATAGTTGCTGAAATTTGGTTGTTTTGAGTTCATAAATGGATTCAAAAGGCCAAATTGTGTAGGGTAAGGTCAAGACATCAATTGATTCAAAGGTCAAGTCAATTGGTAAAGATTAAAGGATGTTATGTTACTTAAAGTAAGCTTAGTGTTCAAGAGAAGTTAGATTGTAATGGTTGGATGGTAATGTGATGTTAGGATTTGCTTGGTGTGCTCAAAAGAGGGAAGCCACATAGCAAGGAAAAGTAAGAAGGAAGAAGCAAAGTTAAAGTGGAAAGAAGTAAAGCAATAAGGTAGTAAACTCACCCTAAACTTGTATGTATTGAATGTTATGCTTGATTGTGCTATGACTTTGTTGAATTGTGTGCATATGTGTATATGATTGAAGCTCTGTTTCTATGATTACCTTGGCCAATTGTATTTCATATGTTACATGGAAGCATGCACATTACACAATGTTTACACTTTCACAAGCAAGCACAAGTATTTACTTTAATGCATGCATTGTTTAGTACCGTTTGCTACTGAGATTTCCCCATAAATCTCACCCCATCCATGTAATCCCAAACCCACAGGTTTACGAATGAGTAAAGAAGATAAAGAGGCATGAAGAGAGGTTGGGAATTGGAAGATTTGAATTCTATGTAATAAATGTGCGAATTGTTGCATGTAATGTTGTTATATGACAAGTTGAGCAACAATGTTCATGATGAAAAGGTATAATAGTAAATGATGAAATAAATGTATCAAATAATTATGGCATAACCCCATAATGTATATGAATGTATGAAAGGCCAAAGAGATTGGTTATGTTTTCTGGAACAATTAATGGAAAATTCATGTTTTTGAGGTTAAAGTTAAGGTTAAGATTCAAAGATGTGTACTAGAAAATGCCGTTGTGCTGGGTAGACTATACAAAGTACTGTGTACGTAAGTGCTGTTTAAGGAGGCTGGAAGTGAGTGGACCTAGCCTGTTCATCCAGTCTTTCCTGGGTACTTACGTAGAATGGTATTTCTCATGGGGAATTACCGAATCAGTACAGTTATTTTCTACCAGAATTTCCGGCAAGAGAGATATAATCCAGTTGAGAGTGCTATAGCAAGAGTACTCTGAGAGATATAAAGTAGGATGTTTCATTTGCTACTGAGATTTCTCCTGAAATCTCACCCCTATCTTTTTCAAACATAACAGGGTACTGGTTTGGAGAAGATGAAGCTAGGAAAGTAAGGATGTGAAAGTGTTCCCTGACCTTGTTTAACTATTCTGGGAACTCTCCTTGACTGTCTAACCTTAGTCAAATGATCAAAATGCCCTTCATCTATCTCTTGCTCAATGGCATAACACAGTAGCATACTTAGTGGCATTTTCATTATTTCATATTTTTTTGGGTCTTTATTAACACTAGCCCACATACTTATCTGAAATTATTAGGACTCCCTTTTTGGGCCTTGTACGTGGTCCACTATAACATCCTTACTTTCGTACATCTTAGGAACCATTTAGTAGCATTTAGAACCACTTACATGACATTTGAAGTCTGAAACATCCTCCCTTAGACTCCTCAGAGTACACTTGCGGAAGCAACATTAGCTTGATTATATCTTAACTTAAGCCCAGAAATTCAAAATTTTACTCTTAAGTTCCTTATTTTGGACCTTTAATTTGAAAATTAATTTATCTCGTTCTACACATCCAAATGAGGCTTATTACCTATCCACGGAATGCCCCAGATGTGTACGACTAGCTTGCCAAATTTCATAGCCAAACTCCTTCGTTTACTAGGTCAAACTGAGGCCAGAACACTGCTACCTCAGGACCTGCGAATTTCTCCCTTAATTCCCCATTCACAAATTGAACATGCCAAACAACATTTATTATTAAATAATAAAATGTCATACAACAAGGCATACAACAAATTATCATATTTCTATTACATCTTTTCCTGCCTAAAATCCGGCAGCATAACCGCTAGGCTTCATCTGTACAAAGAACTGAACCGTACTGATTCGGTAATTCCCTCATGAGAACTACCATTCTACGTAGTACCCAGGAAAGACTGGATGAACCTGCTAGGTCCACTCACTTTCAGCCTCCTTAGACAGCACCACGTACACAGTACTTATCATATAATGATGTTCAGTCTTAATTCCAGCAGCATAATGTCGTCTTCTAGCATTCTCAAAATTTACTTCAACATAACCTCCCTGTAATGGGTTATATATGGGAATGAGATTCGGGGGAATCTCAGTAGTAATAATCATAACAATATATGTAATGCAGAGTGACGGTGCTTGCTTGTGATTGTGTACAGATAAGTATGCTGCGTGCTTCCATATTCAATAACATATGATCATAGCATTGTAATAGAGCTTCAAGCATAACATATAAGACAACAATCCAACCAAACAATAGCACAACCAATCACAAAGACATTACATAAGAGCTAGGATTAGTTACTACCTCAAAAGCAGAACTCCAGAACTTCTATACTGCTTCCAACTCCACCAGAACTTCCTTTCTTTCTCCTTCTCTCTCTTCTTTCTCTCTCTTTTCTTGCCAAAAACGTGGGATGCATAAAATGGGAGGGGAAGGGGGTATTTATAGCTTTGATGGATGGCATTTCTGTAATTTTGAAGCCATATGAACATGTGGTCCTGGTTTTTCCTGAATTTTCCTATTTTTCTTTATTTCTTTTTACTGCATCATGCATGACATCATCCAGGACACCTCACCGGGACACCTCATCACCACATTCTTCACATGTCACAATTCCTGGACACCTCATCAGCTGACTCAGCAGTTCAGTCCAATCCAGTACCGGTCCGGAGTCTTGCACCATAATACGTGTCCTCAACTTTTCTTCTGCCTCTAAGATTGCGCCATATGGCATCTAGAAGGGACCTTTCACGCCTTCCAATGCTATCCAGATAAGTCCCAGACTTTATCTGATCACCTCCTCGGTTATCGTGCCGACCGAGTAACTTTACTTTATTGAAACAGCATTAAAATAGTATTTTAATGCCACTTTTTCTCACATATCACTGGGCCTACGTTTTTGGGCTCTGGGAATGTTATCTTGGATCCTGATCAAGCTCAAGTACTCTGATGGCTCAATTCCCAAGAAACATCCCTCGGCAAATTACCAAAATACCTCTGGGTGCCCTTTCTTGCGCTATTTTAACCCTAAGGGTAAAATCGTCATTTCACACCCTTCTGTACTCTGTCAGGGCATATACTGACTCTAAGTAACTTTATCTATATGTGCCTTGGCTCCTAGGCCTGTCCAGAATGACCAAAATGCCCTCATACATCTACTACCCCTTTAGTACAACACAGGGGCATTTTCGTAATTTCGCACTTTTCCGGGGTTCTGCCGGACACTGGCCCACCTATCAGTCCAAGGGTCTTACTGGGCCTTGTTGGCGCCATTATTGGGCCTCTCAGGGTCCATTACCTTCATGGCACGCATTACGAGGAATCTTCCCCTGTTAATAATTATTGAATATTTTATCTATTATTCACCGTTTATACACATATCCGGACACCGGCTTCTTATGTCCGATACACTGGCCTGCGGTGTTCAGGCATCCCTGTGAGTCATATCAGTCATCTGACCGAGGTTATCAGAACTCATTCAGTCCCTTTTCAAATACCGATAAATCTCCTACCCGGATCCCCGGAGGCCTCATACTCCCGTCTGGATTTGCTAATTTGTGAATAACTCTTTCTACAGGCCTCCTATCGGTATTCTGTCAGTTTCTTGACATCCTCCCCATAAGGACGTATCATCCTGTATTTTTTCACCTAGATCTGAAATCTAGGATATCCGGTATGAATTTTTATAACTTTTGGACGATCAGTCCATTTCTGGCTATCTGGAGTCTTCAAAAATTCCTGTATTAAGCCAGATTACCGAGCGTCCCTTGCTCTCTCTACCGGTGAAATCTGGGACTGAAATGCCGTCGGACAGTCCAAACCACTTCCGGCCTGTCTTTCTTTAATTACACTTTAGCCCCAAGGAACTTTTCTTCTTTTCATTTAAGTCCCTTTTTATTTGGCTAAAATTACACTTAAGGACCCCACCTTTTTGTCCTTAAACTTTTCATAATTCTTTCATACTCATAGAGACCTCGTATGCACATTTCACAGTTTAGTGAAATGATCAGCATAATTTTCTCTATTTTCTGGCAAAATATGGTACTCATCGGCTACCAGCCCGATCTTTCCCATAATTATGATTTTGCCCCTGCATTCTCTTTCTGGCATCTATTCTCATCTTCTTATCCTTCATCTTAAGTTCTACAAATTCTCTTTCAATAACTCATCCCCTAAACTCTTCGGGAGTCATCGTTAATTGAAAAGCTCGACAACCCGCCCATATCAGGTTATCTTACACAGGAGCCAGCCCATATCAAGCTTCCTGCAGAATTCCTAGGCTTAAGACTTAGGATATTCCTCACATTCCTCATTTTGAACCTAGGCGAACTGTCCCGATTCTGTAGGTTAAAGACTTAACTCATCTTTAAATCCTGAAGGACTTAGCTCATCCCTCGGATCCCTATAAAATACAGGTAAGTGATCCGCCCATATCAGATTACTACCCTGGGACTACGGGTTTAGCAGCCTGCCCATATCAGACTACTTCCCAGTTCTCCTAGACCAAAAATTGGGATGTTACAAAGTCCATTAGCCAAATCTAAAATTTTTACTCTTAGCGAGTTACTGTTCATATGGTATTCCAGATTGTGCGATGAACTTTGAAAAATCATAATTAATTCTAGAAAAATCAAAATGAAGTGGTTCAAAATTATACTCGAAGCTAACATCTTGAAGTTTATGGGAAAAATAATTTCCTGACCAAATGTTTAGCCAATTGATACAGTTTATTTGTTAAATATTACTGTTCATTTGGTCAAAAATTCTGAAAATAGATTCTGGTCCCCATCTTTGGAAAATCGGTTCTCTTTGTACAGAAATCAAAATAAGGAGTTCTTGGTGTCAAAATGAATCTTGAAATGTTAACTAAATGTCTGTAAAATTTTATACATTTATTCCATCATTTACTATTTTTTCTCACATCATAAACATTGTTGCTTAAACTAGCCACATAGCATCATTACTAGCAAGAATGCTTTATACAACATCATATAACATTTATATTGACCAATCCCTAATTCCTCTTCATGCTTCTTCATCCTCTTTCCTCATTCATAAACCTGTTGGGATTGGGATTACATGGATGGGTGAGATTTCTGGGGAAATCTCAGTAGCAAACAATACCAAATAATGCATGTATTAATGTAATTGCTTGTGCTTGCTTGTGAAAGTGTTACCATAGTGTAATGAGCATGCTTCCATGTATCATATGAAATACAATTGGCCAAGGCAATCATATAAATAGAGCTTCAATCATATACACATATGCACATAATTTAACAAAGCCATAGCACAATCAAGCATAACATTCAATACATACAAGTTTAGGGTAAGTTTACTACCTCATATACTTTACTTTCTTTCACTTCAACTTTGCTCTTTCTTCTTACTTCTCCTTGATATGTGGCTTCCCCTTTTGAGCACACTACCAAATCCTAACATCACATAATCATCCATTCATCACCATCTAACTCTCTTAAACATTAAGCTTACTTTAACTAACGTAACTTTCTTTAATCTTTACCAATTGACTTAGCCTTTGAATCAATTGATGTCTTGACCTTACCCTACACAATTTGGCCTTTTGAATCCTTTTATGAACTTAAAATAACCAAATTCCAGCAACAATGCACTGTTCTGGATAGACTTTGCAAAACACACATAATTCTTCCAAAAATTCCCATCTTAATTCCATTGCTTCCCATACTTGTTTCTCTACTTTACCCCACACAACTTTTCATTTTAAAACCATTGGAAGCATCAAAATCATGAAAATCCAAGCATTGTTCATACGGGGGGTGAACAGTAACAGAGAAGAATTTCAAGATTTACAACTTTCATTTCTAATGCTTCCAAGGTTCAAAACCTATCCAATCCTACACAAAATTATCATATAAATTCAATGGAAGCATTAGATCATTAAAATTCCATCTCCTTCTATCATGAATAGTGCATGAACAGTGTAAACCAAAATCTTTCCACCATGGCAAAGTCAAGAACATCAACTTAATTCAACAACAAATCATCTAACTAGCTTGTTTAAGCTTTAATCACATAACTCTAACTTTAATTTCTTCTTTCTCCTTTCATCTAAGGTTTTGGGCAGCATAAATACCTTAGAGAAAACTCAACTTTCTTCCATGAAACCCCTAAGTTCAAGCTCCCAAATCAAAGGAAAATAAGCTAGGATAGATTGCTTACCTTTAATCTCTAGCTTGCTTGAACTTTGGCCTTTGAATTCTTCTTTGTCTTGGCTTGAGTTTTTATTTTGCAAGAGGTTCCCCAAGGGTTCTCATTGCCACGGTTTTGCATTAGATTTTGGGGGGTATTTATAGAAAATTTCATGGAAAATGAAAGGCCAAGATCATTTTATGCACTATTTGATCTAATGGCTTCGATTTAATCTTGGATTTTCTTTTCTTTAATAATTATGACATCACCTTCATGACATCATCAAAGGGGACACCTCATAAGCCACATGGCGAAATTCAAAGGTAGAAGAAGTCTCTGGAAAAATTTAAGTCCAGTCCGGTACTGGATCGGTCTGATTCCCCAAAAACTAGACTATTTTCTCAATCTAATTTTTCTGAGGTTCCATAATATGTGTTCTGACCTTAAATCCAGTATCCAGATTCTTTATACTATTGATATTCTTATACTGAGTCTAAACTTAATTACAGATCCCTTGGAAAATGACCAAAATACCCTTGGTGCCCTTTCTTGCCCTATATTAACCCTAAGGGCATAATCATCATTTCACACCTTTCTGTACCTGGTTAGGGCATATACTGACTCTGACTAACCCTTCTTGTACATGCCTTGGTATTTTGGCCTATCCAAAATGACCAAAATGCCCTTCATTCATCTATTGCTCCTTGGTGCAACACATGGGCATTTTCATAATTTCGCACTTTTCCGAGGTTCCTCTAGACACTGGCCCGCCTATCAGTCCAACTATCTTATTGGACCTTCATGGAGCCATTTTTGGGCCTTTAGAGGGTCCACTACCTTTATGGCACAATTCCCTAGGAACCGCTCTCGAAGCCATTTATCGGGTATTTTATTCCACTGTAAATTCCATTAGAAATTCTACAGGATTCCTTTTCTGATCCTGTCAATTTTATAAATTCTTATATTAATTATAGGAATTTACTGCAAGGTCTCATCTAATTCTGAGATCCAAAAAATAATGTAATAATTTTATCCATCTTTAGAAATTTATATCAATTTTTCAGGACCTCAAATCAAAATTCTGTATTACGTCAAACTAACCGGAATAATTTTCTCTATTTACTGGTAAAATTTGGGTCTGATCTGACTCCGGCTATTTTTGGCCTGTTTTCGGTCCAAATTCTTCATAATTACACTTTTGCCCCTTGACTTTTCATAAATTACACTTATGTACTCAAATTTGGCTAAAATTACACATAAAGACCCCACATTTTTGTCTATTTTTTCTTTTGGCCTTAAAACTTTTATAATTTTACTTAAGTCCTTGCATTTTCTTCCTTTTTCAATTCAATCCCTTTCTTTACATAAATGGCCACATTTTGCTCAGAAAATCTCACATATATTATGTACAAACTGTACATACTATTCAGTACAGAAAATTAGGGATATTACATTTCTCTCCCCCTTAAAATAAATTTTGTCCTCAAAATTTATTTAGTACCTTAGTCAATTATCTTTGATATATATCTTCTGTATATCTCTTTCTGCTTTATGACTAAGAATTGGGGTATCTATCTCTTATCTTCTATCTTCTCATCTAGCGGAGTGCTTTCAATATCCGCTTTATGTCCTTACTTGCTCACTTGCTATGCATCCATTTGCTTATGGACAACTCATTGTACTAGACTTGTGAGTAGTATCCATTTCTTTCATATCAAACTCTCTCGAATATTACTGTATTCGGGAGTTTCCATCAATTACTCATCAGATTTTCTAATGCATATCTCTTATTACTTATCTTAGTACCTCGTAGACTGCCTTAGCATCCACAAAGCTTCATCTCTCTTTTTATATAATCATATTTCTTTTATTATCTTCAATAATTTAGCATCATACAAAGAGAGGACTTATGCGGTTATTTCTTTCTTTACTTTACTGTTAAGTAGGAGCACATACTCTAACATGCATAATGCCTAGCCAACATCTTGCAGGACTGCATACCTGCTCATGAATGCAAAGCTCTAACACCGGAGCTCAAGCATTTCTTTCTTGAATATGCACAGCTCTAACACTCGGAGCTTTAGCATATTTTACAACATAACATAGTGCCTGGCATTTCATGCAAGGAGTGAAAGCTCTCACCTTCATCTGTAGCATAACATTCATTATCTTATCCTTTCTAAAAAGGGAGCCTCTCTATCTGTTCATAATGTTACTTCTTACTATCATTTTTAATACACATTTCTCATTATGTGCCACATTACATGCTTATCAAAATGTATCTCACTGCATACTTCTCATGCTATATTGTGGCATATCTAGCCAAATCTGGCTATATCATGGCGTATCTTACTATTTCATAACTTATCTTGCCTTATCATGACATATTCTGGGATGCCAGAAACATTCTCTTTAGCTTATAACTTTATCAGCCTCTCAAGAGAATATTGCTCTTTTGCTTCTAGTTCTCCTGAACAAAGTCATGATTTAAATCTTTCATTTCAAATCTACTCTATTTGGACTTGACAGAAGCGTTCTAATCCCTTACTGTTCATAAACCTTTCAAGCTTTTCATAACTCTTTTATCATTTTACATAACTTTGTGCATATATGTCAAACTTTTGGGGCATTTACACTCTTATCTTATTACTTCCCAGGGATCACCCGTCATTGGGCTACTTTTGCCTGAGTACACTGAACTAAAAGTACTGATAAAAATTTGAAGCACTGATGCTAACAAGCTCCAACCCTGGTACTTTACTATCTTAGACCCTTTTTCTATAAATCTCTTTGACTTTTTAACCTTCTTGTCCTTATCTGAAGGATTTATCTAGCTTTCATTCTCATTCTCTTTATTTTCATCTTAGGAATCTCTATTAATCTCACTTCATTTTTCTTGTAAGAAGATTATGAGTTTAGTCTATAACAATAATAAGGCTATCTGAATTAACATCATGGGTACTCTCTCTCCTATGAGTTAACAACTTATAAAGCTTCTCTACCTTGACATTGTCCTTGGTAATTGCATTCCAAAGAAATACTGTACTCATGGCTCATTCATTTTCTTTCTCTAGGCTAGGTCTACTGTGACCCTCGGGATCTACTGTGATCAACCGTCAGCCTCTTCAGGATCTAACTGTGACCCTGGAATTCTTTTCTCTGTGAGCCATACTAGGATCTAACTGTAATCCTTCAGAATCTACTGCGATTCTGTTGTACTATATTCTTATCTCTGGAAGACTTAAACTAACGGACTAAGTTACAAGGTTAGTTACTTCCACTTAGTTGCTAACTCAACAGATAATTCCCCAAAAATGATCATAGAAGCCAATATTATTTAGACTTTACTCATTTTCTCTATTACTCAGGAATCTCTCACATCATTATCATCTTTCATAACTTTGTTATATCTGTTACTACAGGGAGCTACACAGGCTCTACCATGCACATATCCTTTATAATCTATCTATCTCATTTGATGGACATAGCTTTATCATGAGCTTCACTATCCATGTCCATGCTTTCAGCTTTATTTCATGAGCAACTTGACTCTATCACAAGAGCAATCTATCACTGTCCATATATAGGAACACTAATGCAGGTGGCATGTGGGCCTCAACTGCCTAAAGGCGGCCAAAGCCTTGCATTTCTCATAACCACAGGAAAGCATGTTCTTCACTCCAAATAAATTAGTTTAAATATCATTGTGAATACGGTAAAGATTGAAAAACAAGAAACAATAAATTGTATGTCAAAGATAAATATAGATTTCATTTGCAAGCATCAACTCATGTAGTACATAAAATAAATATCTACAGTTGAAAGTGTCCAACATTAACATTAGTATTTGTTCATTCAAACGTGTAGTAATCACATCATGTCAACAACCACACCAGTCACTCAAAACATATACTCTATGGAGCAAACATCATGAAGAAATCACTTTTCAAAGAAATATAGAAGTTACCATATTTTTTGGAAAATTATGATTGGAGGTTCCAAAAAGATGATATTTAAAGAGAAAAAGTTTGTGCCCACTTACATATATCCTTCAATCATGCCCAACTACTATCATCCTTGAGGAATCATCAGTAAAAATCATAGAATGAGCAAAAGGTAGTCTACCAGGGAGTTTCCTTTTCCCAACACTCCATGTACATTTCCAAACTTCAGACCTCTTCAATTCAAATAGACTGGGCTTCACATGATCGGAGTATGCAAATAGTACACCTGAATTAGCAATAGTGCTACAAATTATCTTCTGAGATAACTTGCTCTTAACTTGAGCAAGCAGATCAGTTTTCGCAAAGCCCCTAATAGTGAGATGTGTAACATCAGGGAAGACACCTTTTTTTGATTGTACAGAAAAAGAATATAAGCAATGAGAAAACTGAGCTAAAATATTGTTGATTGATTAAAAACTATTTTTAGCACTAGTTGAATGGGTGTTCTTTGTGGTGCAGGGCAAATATCATGTAGAGAGAACTTAGTAAACTGAAGGGAATTGGAAGACACGCAGCGGAAATTAACTTTAAATTTTCCATTCCCAGCCAGGATCTATCGAATGTGTTTAAGTCAAGGAGAAAGAAGTGTTACCTTCATATTCAAGCTTTGGTCGCGACCTCAGTGTCCACTAGTCGCGACTCTTCGCCTCTGGAGGTTTCAGTCGCGACTTACTCAGCTTCTCGTCGTGACCTGTAGCCTCTGGAACTTTCAGTCGCGACCCACTCATCTTCTCGTTGTGACCTGTCACCTCTGGAACTTTCAGTCGTGACCTACTCAGCTTCTCGTCGTGACCTATCTCCTCTGGAGTTGTTAGTCGCGATCTCCTCTACTACTAATCGCGACCTGTAGCCTCTTTTCAGATTTCTGATGTTAAGATGCTTGTTTAGTCGGACCTATGTGTCAACTGGTCGCGACCTCGTCGTACCTGGTGCTCTTTTCTCGTTCGCAAGAAGTCGACAACTCAGATCAGCTTCCTCTACCGGTATCCACACGAATAGCATTCCAACCACGAACGATGTGCTAGCGCCTCTTGTCCCTCTAGGGTTTTCTCAAGATTCTGTCCTCACTGTCTCTATTCCGGCAGTTTCTTATCTGCAAACCTTTTGCACTCTCCTTTGCCCCTTTTCTTGTGGTTGTGTCTGTGTATTGTATAGAACCCTAGCTCTTAATGTCAAATATATAGGATACTATCGGGCTTCTAATTGGGCCGGGCTTCAGAATTAATCTTATATTAATTCTGAAATTAATACAATATCATATATTGTATAATTTGATAAGAAACTAATTAAATAAATACGGTTTTTATTAAATCCGTCTCACAGATTTAATTCACCTATTTATTTAATTTAAAATAAAGATAAGACAGAATTATATTTGATTTATTCTCATAAATCAAATTTGAGATATCTTATCAATTTGAATTTCAAATTCAAATAGATCATATCCATTTAAATTCAAATTCAAAAGTGATAGAAATTTAATTTATCCTTATAAATTAAATATTGCAAATATCTCTTATATTATATATATAATATATATAAATCCACCCTAGACTATTCATTGAATCTAGACATCTCTTAGGTTCAATGAATCTGGACATCACAGCTCGAGTTGGGCTATTTTGTGTGTGACCCTGTAGGCCCATATGAAGTTGGCAGTGGGCCAGTGACTATACTAACCCACAAGTCGTAAGCGGCCTCTAGCAAGACATTACGACTACCCAAAACATATGAGGATCGATGAACGATGTTACCTTTCATACAACCATATCACATCCCTTTTGTCACATGATATTCGGTCATGGATGAGGCATGGAGAACGTCATCCTCCTGTTCCTGACCTTTACTTTCTCGATCCCTGAGTAGTCTGACTATAGTAATGGAACTACCCTTCCATTACAGTATGGCCATACATTTCTCAAACTCACTCATCGAGGGGCCCAGTAATATCTCTCTACGAATGTGAGGAACAAATTCCATCTTGACTATTCACATTCCTCCGCATGAAAAAACACTAAGCCCGAACATAGCCTTTATGATCACTCGGTCAAAAGTGACTTTTGACTAGGTCAAAGCTGAGCGTTTGTCATGTAGGAATCCATGATGATCTCAGGTCAAAGGGCATAGTGACATGGCTTGTATATGAGAGAAGCTTATGACTTAACCCATGCAGCTCTCTCATAGCGGGTCGGTCCAGCACCCTATACTCTTACATGTTCCTATGACTTTGATTTATAGCTCTATATATCTTCAAAGTCATATTGGTCTTATTTCATCTTTGCTCCGGCATAGATGACCGACCAGGGACATTTAGGATAAGATCATGAGTTATCCAAGGATGGTCATCACAGTAAACATGCAAATAATATGATAACATAATTAAGACATTCAAAAAATAATAATGTTTATAAGACAATGATCGGCTCCTAGGGAACAATTTCCAACATAAACTCCTTCACATCATATGCAAAAAGTTTGGTGTCATCACATGCTGAAATCAGCATGGGAACCCCCAAATGGGCTTATTTATTATAACTAAAATCAATGGGTTGTTCTTCAAAATGAGTCCTTCTCGTATGCCTTCTCCTTTCCCCATATGGCAAGCAAGCTATAAAAAATAAGCATAGAACTAAGGAACAGAATTGTTGGATGAAATTGAAATTCACAAAAGATAAGATTTCATTCACATGCATAACAAGGGATAGACAAATTGTCTCTAAAGAAACAATGCAGACTTAAAATCCAAAGACAAACATTCTCGATAGATTGGTACAACCACAGTCAAGACCCAAACATCATGTGCATGAGTCCTCACATAATCAACATAGATTCATTTCCTCTTCACTGATGCTAACACAACATTATCAGATAAAGCTGACTCAAAGGCCGCCTTATACAGGATAATCTTCCAATAGATAAGTTAAATACACATTATTATAATGTAACATGATCTACAAACTCAATATTAGATAACAAGGCACCATAGTGGAAATAAGAAAATCATATGATAAGTAAAAGGGAAAAAGACAAGAAAAGACCATGTGAATTTTAAAATTACAATTTGGGCATCTGAATATTTAAAAGGACAGATTAGGCAAGAGGCCCAATCTATCCTTTGTAAATTTAGATGACAAGACCAAATTATCCCTGGAAGCATTTAAAAAAAAGCTGGAGAATGAAACTCAGAACGAAGAAGGAAGCGGGAGAAAAAGTGGGAGAATGAAGCGGGAGATTAGGTTCAAACTCTCATCAAACATTGCTTTAAAAATGGAATTCTAGCCGATGTTAGCAAGGGTAGCAGCTGTCATTTCAAATACTCTGCCACCAAAACATATCTCAAATATGATCGAGCTATGTTTTTAAAGCAACAGTACTTCATCACTGTTCGTTAGGTGGGTACTTTTTAGAACAAATTAATGTGTATCTGCTTTCTGTCTGACCAATCAGTGATTTGATACTTAAATCAATGCAGAGGAATCAATTAACCTATGCAAATGAATGTGTCACTCGCATGATTATGGGCGTTGCTTGTCTTTGCTTTGACTGAGCAAATTATTGATATTTGCTTCTCCTGTGATCATTTTCTCGCCAAGTTTTGCCTTACTTGCAATAGTCATAACGATATTTTATATGTTTTTTAAATCCTCTTGAAGCTTACTGTACTAGAATTGAACCACTGATTTCTAAAACTTTATAGACAACCAATACTAGCATCGAGCTTGTTATTGTATTGTCCTTGTAGTTGAATAGTTACCAGGGAAACATGATGTTTCCACTTTCTTTCTGTGATTAAACATCCTTTTTTATGCATGTAGGAGATGAAATGATGTGGGTAATTTGGAAAATGATAAAAGACAAGGTAGTTATGTCTTACATCATCTTCATGAAACATTCAGACTCCTTTCTTTTCTCTTGAATATTATATGCATTTTCCTCTCTCCCTTATTCTTTTTTTAGCTTATTTTCCCTTATCTGGAGTTGGATATTAAGTATTTTTACCTTGTCCTTCCTCATCGTGATGCTACTAATGATAGAGTTACCGTTGAAAGTGTTGAAGCTACTATCAAGTATGTACTCTCATTCTTGAAGATTTCTTTGGATATTTTCACTCTTGAGTATATGTCATTTGAATGTTGTAATCAATGCTACGTTGTCTGCTTGGTATCCAATATTTGCTTATTTCCTTATGCTCCTATTGTTGTGATATGTTGGCTGCTTATATCTTTCCTTATCATAATAGTTTCCTGTTAGAAGGAAAGTTTATAGGAAACTTGTATTCACATAAATGATTCTGGTGGTAAAGATGTCGTTAAAATATATAGTGAGAAGACAAAGAAAGTAAAAAAATGAAGATGCTTTGTTTAGATCTAAAGCTGTTATTGGTTGAGGATATTTTAAAGTCAAATAAGACATTATAGTTATGCTTGATAGTAAGCACCACATTGTAGAAGATTGAATTGTTTGAAGAAAAAACATGTGAGATTACATAGAAATAAAACATGCACTAAATTGTATCTATGGTTCTATGCGGCATATGGTTGTTGGATGTATTTGGTTGGATATCAACCTAATTAAGTTAAATTTATTTGAGTTTTTGATGTTATGTCTTTCAACTTTTTTGGTAAGATGTGGAGCTATCTTAATTTCTATTTTTTTAATAAGCCACCCTATGTGTTGAAGCTTCCTAAATTCACTTTTCAATTATCATTTTCTTTTTTTAGTTATAACGTGGCAATCAAATGTGCCGCTATAACTCCAAGTATTTGCAATTAACTTTATACAGAATGGTGCATGTGTTTCTATTATCATATCTTTCAAATTAGTAATTCCTTGCATAAATAAATTTCTCATGCAAATGATTTACTTTTTGTAGATGAAGCTCATGTCAAGGAATTTAACTTAAAGGAAATATGAAAGAGTCCTAATGGAACAATTTAGAACATTTTAAATGGTAACTAATCTTTCTAATGGTTCTTGTAATCCTTCTACATATTATGAACTATTTAGCTGAGTCTCTGGGGAACATTTGACCCACAGGTATAGTTTTTAGAGAGCCAATTATCTGCAGAAGTATCCCTCGTCTTGTTTTAGGTTCATAATAAAAGACTAAAACTTACTATATGAATTATACTTTATGATGGTATCTGAGGAGGTCAATCCTTCTATCTTCTAGGTTGGAAAAAGGCCATCTGCATTGGAAGGCATGCATTTAGAGATCAGTACCGAGCAACTGATATAGTAATAAAAGGGAAGGGAAAGCTAAAGTTGGTGTTTGGTAAAATATGATTCTAGTCAACAGTTTATCAAGATTGAATTAGTTCAATTTTGATACAATTGTCAACTTGATTAATCAATCCCACACTAGACAAGTAAACTTATGAAGTTTATCTATACTTTCACAGTACCCAATGGATATGATGAAACAATAGAGTTAGAGGTTTATGAATTTACTGGTGCTGGAGGCATAGCTTTATCCATGTATAACACGGATGAGGTTTGCATATTGATGGCGCTTCTTTTTATTTTTTGTCCATGAAGTACTCCCCGGTCTTTAATATAAGAGCTAGTTGACTTTTTTTGGATAGATTAAGGAAGCTAAATAAATCAGTTAATTATAACTAATATAAGAGCTAGTTGATTAATTTGGATAGATTAAGAAGCATATAATATAAATTTGTCTTGAAGGGTTGGATTTGATTATAATTAAATAATTTATTTGACTTTATTTTTCTACCAAAAAAAGTTAGCTAACTCTTATATTAAGGACTGGAGGGAGTAATATAGGACTTCATTGCCTATAACTACAATGTATTTTAGTATAGAAACAGTCCATTTGAGCTTTTATCGAGCTTTAAGCAGTTCCCTCCCGATTATATATATTTCTTTGTTTTATCTTTTGGTTATAAGAAGGGTTATAACTTCAGTGAAAGCCTATATCTAAGGGAGAGAGTTGTGGATAAAGTGGTATCACACATTCCTTCCATTAACTTTTCTTCTCTTTTTACTTTTATGAAGATTCAAGGAAATTTTTCAAGAAGTTTATGACAGTCAATGGAGTTCCAAGTTCAAAGCTACAGGGATATAGTCAGATAAATTTCTTGTCATACTTATCAAAAACTTTCTGCTAAGTTAATTTCTAATACATATTTGGCTTTTAGGTATGAACATTGTCTCATTGATGATATGGTTGGTTATACTCTTAAAAGTGATAGAGGCTATGTATGGGCCTGCAAGAATTATGATGGTAATCTTCCTTTGCTTTTTTAAATTAGTGTGCTATGCAAGAACAATTTCTCTGGACCTATTCCCAAGGAACTTGGAGGTTTAGCCAAATTGGAGTTACTGAATTTAAGACCTTGAATTGAAAATTTTGGGTTGAAAAAGGCTTCCAATTTCTCTCAATGTCGCTAGAAATTATAGTAGAGGATAAGGGTGCGAATTTCTATAGGAATTTCTATTGTCTTATTTTTGTTTGTTTAGTTAAACTCTTCATATCTTGTAACTTTAGTATGAACTAATATGTTAAGTATATTTCATATAATTCCAATGTGTATGAACAAGTTATATGGATTTGTTGCTACACATGTTTATGTAATTTACTAGAGTAGTTGTCTATGCAGGCGAGACTGTAGGGTGCATATACTGATTTGGTTGACTAAATAGGATCCGAATGTAGCACTTGACTATGATGACAAACACATTGTAGAGTTTAGACGAAACCTATAGTGGTGGCTAGTAAATCACAAGCTCAACTCAAGGCGAGAATTTGTGTTAAGCCTCCTTCCACAAAGCGAGACCGCCATATTGACCAAATGATGTTTCAACTTTTGTAATGTTACATTTATTGAAAGTTTAGGCATTGACCAACTGATGTTCAAAGTTAGTCAATCAATTTTCAGTGTTCGACTTATGTACTATTAAACTTTGTAATGACTATGACTATATTTTGTAATGACTATGTACATATTTTCCCTTTCACATTTAAAACAATGGAATTGCAACATATTGCCTTCAGGTTTGCAACTTCAACAATAGCATTCGCAACTCATCTAATGAGGTTTGCAAGTCGTATAATGGGGTTTATAACTCGTCTAATAAGGTTTGCAAGTCCTATAATGGGGTTTGCAACTCCTCTAATGGGATTTGCAGCTTTCCCTAAGACATTTATAATTGAAATTGCATTACAATTGTTTTCGGGTTTACAACTCCTCTAATGGGATTTACAACTTCAATAATAGGATTTGCAATTTTCCCTAAGATATTGATAACTCTCTAATGAAGTAATTGCAATTGCTTTCAGGTTTTACAACTCCTCTAATGGGATTTATAACTTTCCCTAGGATATTTACAACTCTCAAATTGCAAGATATAGCTTTCAGGTTTATAACTCTTGCAATGAGATTTGCAACTCCTCTAATAGGATTTGCAACTTTCTCTAAGACATTTACAACTGAAATTGCATTACAATTGCTTTCGGGTTTATAACTCCTCTAATGGTATTTGCAACTCCTCTAATGGGATTTATAATTTTCCCTAAGATATTTACAATTGAAATTGCATTACAATTGTTTTTGGGTTTGCAACTCCTCTAAAGGGATTTGAAACTTCAATGATAGGATTTGCAACTTTTTCTAAGATATCTACAATTCTAATGAAGTAATTACAATTGCTTTTGGGTCTGCAACTCCTCTAATGGAATTTGCAACTTTAACAATAGGATTTGTCCTTTCTCTAAGACATTGACAACTATAATTGCAACTCATAAATAGTCATAACAGACTGCACAATTTTATTAAATGACATTTACTACTTTAGTTGTGGCATTTGCAATTAACTACTCTTTTTGTAAATTGTTGTCATAGGTCAGGATGATTTTTTGTAAATGGCATAAGTAAAGTAGTCAATGCCATTAAATGAATTTGTGCAATAAGTTGTAACTATTTATGAGTTGTAATTTCATAGTTGTAAATGTCTTTGCGAAAGTTACAAATCCCATTGAAGGAGTTGCAAATCCCATTGCATAAGTTGCAAACCCGAAAGCAATATCTTGTAATTTCGGTTGTAAATGGCTTAGGGAAAGTTGCAAATCCCATTAAAAGAGTTACAAATGTCATTGCATGAGTTGTAAACCCGAAAGCAATATCTTACAATTTTAGTTGTAATTTCACTTGTAAATATCCTAGGAAAAGTTGCAAATCACATTGTTGATCATAGTCATTACAAAATATGGTCATAGTCATTACAAAGTTTAATATTACAAAAGTTGAATACTAAAAAGTGATTACCTAAGTTTGAACATCAGTTGGTTAATAGTTGAACATTACAAAAATTAAACATTACAAAAGTTGAACATTGCAAAAAATTGAAACATCACTTGGTCAATGTGGCGGTCTCACTTGGTGGAAGTAGGTTTAACATAAATTCTCGCCTTGAGTTGAGCTCGTGATTTACTAGCCACCACATTAGGTTTCGTCTAAACTCTACAAAGCCAAAAAGACAAAAAAGACCACATATAATTGATGAGTGTAGAAGAACAACTCAAAATTCAGTTTGTGGTAACAGAATAAAAAAAATCTTCTAGCAGCTCAAATTTTAATACTAGAATCCTTATAAAACTTTAATATTATGAGATAACATACTTAGATATTTAAATGTTGTTTTTGCCAATTCCTAATTACCGATAGCCAACCTAGATCACATTATTAAGTTGCCAAGGTTGAATCCCAGGCCATAGTCACTGTTAGAGATTATATATTTATTAATAAAACTTCTTTTATCTTAGTCCTTAGGAATCAAGTGGTCCATAACATGGTATTAAAGCTTCTAAGTCTAGCTAGCCACTAGTTTGATCACTACCACTTCATTCTCTTGAACCAAATTAAATGTGAAAGGAAAATTAATGCATGTATTTTGTACCTATTTTGACAAGAGGTATCCTCCTATATTCTGTGAATAAATCATATTTAAAAATTGCTAATCTCAAGTACTTTTAAGATATTATATCCTTTTATATTCATAACAACTAGACAATGTTGTGGATATGATATGTATGCTTTTAGTCTCAAGTATTTCATGTTGTCCTTATTCAGTTATTTATGAATCAATATATTCTCCTATTTTTACTTGGGGAAAAAGACCAATAAGGGCCATGTGAATTTTAAAAGGACAATTTAAGCATATGAATATCTAAAAAGACTGATTGGGTATAACTAAGGCATCAATCTGAAAAAGAAACTGTTGGCGCTCATGGGAGACGAAGCTTGCGAGAGACATATTTGGTTGAGATAAACTAGAAAGGAGGAAGTGTAAGTAAATTTTTGACACAAATCTTCTTCTTTTACTCCTCCGATAATCACCATTGTTTTGTTCATTCTGATGGTTACCTTGGGAGAAAGACTATAATTTTTACTATAGATTCGGCTAGTTTAAGAAATCAGTAGGAGAAATCACGAATTTATTGCTTTCCATCAATTGCTTTTTGTGTCCTGTAGTCTATTACTTTTTGTGTATTATAACTATTTATGAGTTGCAATTTCAAAATTGCAAATGTCTGAGGGGAAGTTGTAAATCCCATTGTTGAAGTTGTAAATTGCATTAGACTAGTTGCAAATTCTATTACAGGAGTTGCAAATCCCTTTAAATACTCCCCAGGTTTTAAATATTTTGCTATCATTAAGAAAATAATTATCCGACTCTCCAACTTTGATTTTTCAGCATACTAATGTTGAAAATTATGGGGCTTCGACTTGGTTCAATTGGATTATATTACCTGACTTTGACTTGGTGTTGTTTGCACTTAAAATAATAAGGTTTGCACGCAAGTCTGCTAGTTTTGTTTATGGAATGTAAACATGGTTGGTACAAATGTGGTCTAGTTTTGAAGCTTTATTTGGTCGCCACGAAGTAAGGTTGCTCAAAAGGTGGCTTTGCTTTGACATACTAATTTCTGCTGATATGAATATTTTACTAGTAAAATCTAGGTTCTGATCAAATATGTTGGCTTCATCAAGAAAACTATATACTTCTCCTTACAATATTGGGTCCCCTTTTGCAGATGATACAGTGGAAAGATATTGGGGTTACCAATCTTTTGGGAGTTATCAACCTTGTAGCTGGTTTGCTGATGTGGGTGACCTCTTTTTCTCCAGTGAGGAAGTGCCTAGAGTAATTTAGTAAAATTACCGTTAATTATAGTGATAGTTTGAACAAATTATTATTTAATTTTGTTCAGTTAATTTCCAACCTTTTTTATCCAGTTCTTCATTAGATACTGAGAGAAAACTCTTACATATTCAATGAAAAAGCTACTCTGATCTACAGAGTGTAAGTCTTATAGAGCAGAATCTAAACAAGAAAATAACCCTCACTCTGCATTCAAGAGGCACAGAAAACTCTCCCTCAATTCAGTCATCAGATTTCTCATACCTCCCGAAAAACTAGACCCATGTTTATATACTCCTCCTCTCTCTAACCGTCACATTAGGAATTTCCACAAATACCCACATTCACTCGATCTGCACCCCTCCCATATTCTAATTCCATTAGATACCCATGTCAACCCTTATAGGCACTGAATCTACTCAAATGGTTAATTACTTGAATGGGTTTTTTAGCATATGAATTCCAAAATTACAATATTCTTCTATGTTTAGCCTTCAATCTTCACTATCCTTGATTTTATTTTTGTGACAAAACCATCCATTATCCAAAGCCGTATTGGACTTTGACTAATCCAAATTTGATCTAAGATAGTCCTCAAATTGGAGGTAGCTATCCCAAATGTTTCTCTAGTATTTACACAAACCCAAGAACTCGTGATTAAACATTCATAGCCTCTTTCACTATCCTTGATTTTATTGAAAGCAAAAGCAACAAACAAGTAATATTTTTCATAATATTGATTTTATACAAGATATAAGCATAAATTAACATGTCAAAAATAGGCTGGCAATATGAATACTAATTGGTTCAGTTACATAATAAAGAAAACTTATGCAACTCTGTACCTTGCCATCAGAGCCAACAGAGAACACTCTATTATGAGTTAGAGCTGCAGCAAGAGCATTCACATCTCCCTTGTGTAATGAATGTGCTTGTAAGAGAGTTCCATGCTGGCCATCCCAAAACTGGACGCTACCAGTGCTGTCTGCACTAACTAGTGTCCCATACCTAAAAAATAAACTATCAGCAAAAAAGGTTCATATAAATATATAGCCAATAATACTCCAGTTTCAAAATCAACAAAGTAATATAGAGTGAATAATCAACATGAGACACTTGATTCAACAGATGCATTCACTCTTTACCTTAAGTATAGTAATGACCAAATACAAAGTTCAGGCCCATTGCCCGGACCTCCAAGCCCAGCTGCAATCCTATACACTTCATGACCTAGTGTAGCATCCTAGCATCATATCAAGCTGTGAGGAAACAAAGGTGACAAAGAATTGTAAGTATATTCCATCAACTATTGCCAAAATTTGAAGCTCGAGAAGATCATGCTGCTTTTGCTTTTTCTCCTTCATTGTTTGCAGGAAGGTGCCCCAAATATTCCTATAGTAGCAGAAATATACATATGAAAGATGTCCTAGAACTTTCACATGATCTTTGACCAATGTTCATATCAATACATACCCATCACTACTTCCTAAATATATTCACTTAGCGTCTACACTCCAAGTTACACTTAAAACTCATCCTGAAACAATACGGAACTCAATTAATTGAAACCTAGAAAAATAGATAGAGAATTTGTAGCAAACTTCATAACTCTAAGGAAGAAATCTCCCCACTGACTCGAGGCTAGGATTTTGTATGTGTAAACTCATCTGAGTCTGAAATGACATATGTTCGTACACATCCATCATCACAACCTATTGCTACACGTGGATACTCAATTGCTTTAAGAGAATTAGGTGAGATAGAATCTTCATCACTTTCCCTAGTTTCATGTTCATCACGATCATTGTCTCTACTATAAGATAAATACATATTTCCCATATGATCTGGCTTTGCTTCAGTATTAATATAGCCACTCTTAGATGGTACCAATGCCATTTGCCAGATTGTGACACCAATTGAAGGAAGCACAGTCTGCCAAAGCATTATCAGATTAGGCAAGTCATAAAGTGAAATATTGACAACGACTACTGCAACCATTTGACTTTCTGAAAAATTCTTTTAATTACAAAATGAAACATAATTTTAGCAACTTAACACCACTAGACGGATACTATTTGACCCTCCTAAAATGTTAAGAAAAAGGAATCATTAGTGCTCAAAATTTCATCAAATTGGCAATTTGGTCCCTATAGTTTCAAACATCAAATAAATGGTCCTCATGGTTTGAATACCATATAGACATCAAATAAAATTTGACCGTTGTTGGCTACCCATTACTTGACATCTATTTGGACATATGAGGGCTATTTATTTGACATTTTGAAATCATATAGACCAAATTAATTCCAATACAAACACAAGGACCAGATTGCAAATTGGGGAAAACTTTGAGGACTAAAAGTTCTGTTTTCCCAAAAGTTTTATAAGTAAAAAAAGTTCTTGAAATTTGTGGATCCCCCATTGTATTAACTATTAAGTTCCCATACCCTTTTTAACTTTATTAACCCCCAAAACAAGACAAGAAGACATATGAGCTACTCCTACTATTTATAAGTTATGCAGAGATGTTATAAGAGATATTATAAGATATGTAAATATTCGATAATTAGTATATAGGATAAGATATGATATTATTTTATTACTATCTAGGATTATCTATTGTGTATATATATATCCCTCCAGAATATTAATATAGTATAAATATTTTAATCATATTTGCTCTTTGAAATAATATGGTATCAAAGCATACATAATTCTTGGCGTCAATTCCTTTTATTTTTTCGTTCTCTATTCAGCATTAGAGGCAGTTCATGAGTGTTACTGGTGGTGAACATGACGTGAAGATCCCGTTGGGTTCTCGCAACATGTGCCAACCTACTGTGTCTAGCACCCTCCAATTGTCAAGATCTCAGAGTTTCGTTGTCGTCCAAGGTACGTGTGATGAAACATCCTCACTTTCCTAGCTCCAACTTCTCCAAAATAGTACCCTGTTATGTTTGGAAAAGGTAGGGGTGAGATTTCGGGGGAAATCTCAGTAGCAAACAGCACTAAACAATATATGCATTAATGATTGATATTAGTGCTTGTTTGTGATTATGTCAACTTAATGTAATGTGCATACTTCCATGTAACATATGAAATACAATTGGCTAAGGTAATCATAGCACAGAGCTCCAACAATTACATATTAACACCAATCAATCAAGCCATAACACAATCAACCATACATTCAACACATACAAGTTTAGGAAAGTTTACTACCTGACATGAAGCCTCTTCTTAATCCTAATCCTTGCTCAGACAATCCTCTGACTGTCTCTCTATCCAGAGCTTATCCCCAAGCTCCTTGGACTGCTCCTAGCTTGACCAGAACTTCTTCCTTATTCCTTTCTTCCTCTCTTTCATTCCCTTCCTCTCTCTTTCTCCTTCTCTCTCTACTTCTCTTCTCCACCGAATTATGGAATGGAATGGAGGAGGAGTGCCTCTATTTATAGTGGAGACAAAGAGGAATGGATGACTCAGATTCAATCACGATGAATGGCTCAGATCACTTGCTTCCTCAAGAAGCTTTGCCTACATCATCATGATGACATCACCATCCCTTATGACTCATCACTTATGACATCATTCTAGGGACACCTCATACGCCTAGGTGGCGCCTTAGTGGGGCCCTTGGGACATCTCGTATGCTGACTCAGCGCTTCCAGAGAATTCCAGAGTATTTTCCTGGAATGAGCGGCTGAGATCGTGCCACGTGTCCTTTACCTTTTTCTACTTTTCCTCTCCCCTCTAACTCAATGCCATGTGGCATCTTGTGGGTCTTATGAGGACACCTTTTCATGCCACCTCATGGTTCTGGATAACCTTTACTTTATATGACCCTTTTTCCCAATTCTATCTCCAACCGGGTACTATATTAAAATATCATTTCAATCACGACTTAACACCTTCTGTGTTCATTAGTCGCGACCTCAACATTATTTAGTCGCGACCTCATAACTCTTTAGTTGTAACCAGACTCATTTTGTCTATTAGTCGCGACCCACACATCTTTTAGTCACGTCTAGACCTTTCTGTAAACATTAGTCGCGACCACACTACTTTATTATCGTGACCAAACTGGTCAACTCTTGACTCTGCAATCTTTAACCTTTCTATATTCGCAGTTTAGTCCCTGAAAACTCTCTGTATATTTCTGGGACTTCTGCTCAAAAGGGGTCTGGTAGCCTCTCAATCTAAGGCTATTTCCTGCATCTCTAGACTCGAAGATTGGGATGTTACAATTCTCCTCCCCTTTAAATAAATTTCGTCCTCAAAATTTAATTGGTACCATAGCCAAATTATCTCAATATCTGGCAGAGTACTTTTACATCTCTTTCATACTATACTTTTCTTTTCTTGGAGCCAACTCAGTCGGAGTTGAAATCTACTTCCCTTCCTATGGACAACTTACTGCACTCATAAGTAGTGTCCATTTCTTTTATATCTTACCCCTTAGAATCTTGGTGTAATTCTAGGGTCTTCCTCCTTACCTTCTTATCTTCTTATCCTTTATCTTAAGTTCTCGAAATTCTCTTTCAACAACTCATCCCCTGAACTCTTCGGGAGTCATTGTTAATTGAAAGACTCGACAACCCGCCCATATCAGGTTATCTTAATCAGGAGCCAGCCCATATCTAGCTACCTGCAGAATTCCAAAGCTTAAGACTTAGGATATTCTTTACATTCCTCTTTTTGAACCTAGATGAACCGTCCCTATTTTGTAGGTTTAACTCATCTTTAAATCCTGAGGAACTTAGCTCATTCCTCGGATTCTTACAAAATATAGGTAAGTGATCTGCCCATATTAGATTACTATCCTGGGACTGCTGCTTTAGCAGCCTGCCCATATCAGACTACCTCCCAGTTCTCCTAGACCCAAAAATCGGGATGTTACAATTCTCCTCTCCTTAAAAATTTCATCCTTAAAATTTTAAGGGGTACCTCATCTTTCCTGAAGAGAACTTCTTAATGATCTATACAGCTATATGGTTCTTATAAAGCAGTCATATACAGCAAGTAAGATCATTCCTCTCTGTCTTATCCTCATTCCAGTTATGGTCTAGAGGAGCAACAGCTTGGTCCCTCATGACCTTCCACGTGGTACTTAGCAACTTACATCTCTTATTCTAGTTGCTCACAGCTACCCACGTTCTAACTCCTCTTATAGCACCCTCATCACTGAATTAAGATAGATTTCTTATCTTACTAATTATTTCTCATGACTCGTTATAATGACCACTTTCTCTAGATCAGAAAAGAACTCTTCATTAATCAAATCATTTACATCATTTTCATCCTTTACATCATTTACATCATATTTATATCTAGGCTTACAGTTCCTTACAGCTCAGTCGCCCTTGCAGCTATGGTTCTTCTTAACCGGTCTTAGGGTCAACTTCATGGGATATGGAGACTCTGTTTGTGGTAAGAGCAAACACCCTTCCTGTTTTCTTTGGCCTAGAGATGTCAGCATTCTTAGGGCAAACTCTTGCAAAGTGACCTTTCTCGCCACAAATAAAATAGCTGCTTTGCCCTGCTCGACACTCCCTTGTGCCATGACTCTTTCCACAACTTTGACATCTTTGCCCTTCAACTTGATCCTCACCTTGATCAGTCCTCTGCCTAAACTGTTGCCTCTTTCTCTTGATCCTAGCAAACTTGAGTTTCATAGATCTCATTCATCATCTCTTATTATCATTTATGTTCTCTAGGGTACTTTACCCTGGGTCTATTACTTCTCTGTGATAGAATCCCTCTGCTTAGGGAATATTTAGCTCTTTGTCTATTAACCATCACATTTCTAGCCTTAGGCCATGCACTAGGATCATTCCTAGACAAATCTCATTCTAGCTATTTTATCTTAACTTATCATTAAGTCTCTATACATCCTGGTCGCGTCCTGAGCATTGGATAGTCGCGACTCATATCCTCTGTGATCTTTAGTCGCGACCATCGCACTCTACTCGTCATGACCTAACATCTCTGTGTCCTTTAGTCACGACCAAACTCTTATACTGTCGCGACTTGAACTCCTTACACACTAGTCGCGTATTGCAATATTTGTTACAACCATAGGTCTTCTCACATCGCAACCCTAACTTTTCTGTACATGTTAGTCGGGACACAAGACCTTTCTCGTCGCAACCTCAGCTCTCTGTGATTACTAGTCGTGACCTTATAACATACTCGTCGCAACCTAATCTCTCTATGAATGAATGTCATGACCTATACCCATACTAGTCACGACTTTAGCGTCATTATCTCGTATTCTAGGCGAAATAACCTTTATAATTCATATCTTTAACTCATTTAAACATCAATCTAACTATTTCAGAGCACCACTGAGCCAGAACCTTCTATTATGTGCCAGAATCTTATTTTCTGAACCAGAGCCCTTTCTGGTCTATGCCAGAACCTTTTACTCTGATACCAAAATGAAATATCCTCACTTTCCTAGCTCCAACTTCTCCAAAATAGTACCCTGTTATATTTGGAAAAGGTAGGGGTGAGATTTTGGGGGAAATCTCAGTAGCAAACAGCACTAAACAATATATACATTAATGATTGGTATTAGTGCTTGCTTGTGATTATGTCAACTTAATGTAATGTGCATACTTCCATGTAACATATGAAATACAATTGGCTAAGGTAATCATAGCACAGAGCTTCAATAATTACATATTAACATCAATCAATCAAGCCATAACACAATCAACCATACATTCAACACATACAAGTTTAGGAAAGTTTACTACCTGACATGAAGCCTCTTCTTAATCCTAATCCTTGCTCAGACAATCCTCTGACTGTCTCTCTATCCAGAGCTTATCCCCAAGCTCCTTGGACTGCTCCTAGCATGACAAGAACTTCTTTCTTCTTCCTTTCTTCCTCTCTTCCTCTCTTTCCTTCCCTTCCTCTCTCTTTCTCCTTCTCTCTCTACTTCTCTTCTCCATCAAATTATGGAATGGAATAGAGGTGAAGTGCCTCTATTTATAGTGGAGACAAAGAGGAATAGATGGCTCAGATTCAATCACGATGAATGGCTTAGATCGCTTGCTTCCTCAAGAAGCTTTGCCCGTATCATCATGATTATATCACCATCCCTCATGACTCATCACTTATGACATCATTCTAGGGACACCTCATACGCCTAGGTGGCGCCTTAGTGGGGCCCTTGGGACATCTCGTATGCTGACTCAACGCTTCCAGAGAATTCCAGAGTATTTTCCTGGAATGAGCGGCTGAGATCGTGCCACGTGTCCTTTACCTTTTTCTACTTTTCCTCTCTCCTCTAACTCAATGCCATGTGGCATCTTGTAGGTCCCATGAGGATACCTTTTCATGCCATCTTATGGTTCTGGATAACCTTTACTTTATCTGACCCTTTTTCCTAGTTCTATCTCCAACAGGGTACTATATTAAAATATCATTTCAATAACGACTTAACACCTTCTGTGTTCATTAGTCACGACCTCAACATTATTTAGTCGTAATATCATAACTCTTTAGTTACAACCAGACTCATTTTGTCTATTAGTCATGACCCACACATCTTTCAGTCACGTCTAGACCTTTCTGTAAACATTAGTCGCGACCATACTACTTTATTGTTGTAACCAAACTGGTCAACTCTTGACTCTGCAATCTTTTACATATTCGCATTTTAGTCCCTGAAAACCCTCTGTATATTTCTGGGACTTCTGTTCAAAAGGGGTCTGGTAGCCTTTCAATCTATGGCTATTTCCTGCATCTTTAGGCCCGAAAATTGGGATGTTACATGTGAGCCTCATGCACCGTCACCATTCTTGTCTGTTCTTTCACGCGCTGGAGCATAGACTGCTTTTTTACCTAGTTGACGATGGCGCTTCTCTTGCTCTAGCGTCGACTACCCTTCTCAGCATCATTCCTAGTATTGTGTATACTATTTTTGGTTTTTTTGGTACTGGGTCCGCTATTTCTATTATATTGCATACCGGTGACGCAGAAGAAGAAGAAGGGTCTGGAGGTTTGGGTGTTGTGGGCTTCTTAAGGATTTGGTGTGGCTATTGGGATTTTATTAGGCAATTTTATTTGGCCCCTAGAGAGGTCCTCTTATGTTCTTTGAGTAGTGGGTATTGGTATTTAGTTCCTGTGTGACTTTTTCTGCTCTACAATTCTGTCCTCCTTTCTTGAATATTATTATTGAATATTATGGCAGATATTAAGTCTATTTTTGAGGTGGTTCCAATAGTCACTAAGATTACTAAATATAAATTAACTTGGAGAAATTATCTGGATTGGAGTAAATCTATTCGTATCTATTTTTGAGTATTAAGAAAGAGGATCACTTGACCAATTATCCCCCATAAGAGAAAGATGCCTCTCGCAAGTCATGGTTAAGGGATGATGCACGACTTCTTTTACAAATTTGTAACTCTATTGATAGTGAGATCATGCCTTCTATTACTCATTATGAATTTGTTAAAGAACTTATAGACTACTTGGCACTCTTATACTCAGGCAAGAATAATAGCTCTAGGATATCGAGGTTTGCAGATATTTTCATCTCGTAGAGAAGCCAGATGACCACCCCCTTATGGTTTTCTTTATGGATTTTAAAGGTATGTATGAAGAACTAAATGCTCTCATGCTTATTTCTGATGAGAGGAAGGTCAATGTGTCTCACTGAGAGCAGATGGCTACCATGAGTTTTCTTACTGCACTTTCTCCTCAATTTGTGGCTGCTCGTTCTCAAATTTTATTATCTGGGGCTCAGCTCCCCTCTCTTGAAGAAGCTTTCTCTCATGTACTGAGAACAGAACAAACCTCTTTACCGGCCTCTATTGCTCCTACTAGCGCATTGCTCAGTCACAGTCAGAATGATAATCGTGGGCCACCTAATCGTTGTGGTTCTACACTAAGGGGCCCTAATCAAGAGTCAAAGGATATGATCTGTTAATACTGTAAGGAACTGGATTATACAAAATGTACGTGCCGTAAACTTTAAAACAAACAAAATTGACAAAACTCTACACATGTGGCTGCCACAGCCAATGACACGGTTACAATTTTTGCTACCGAATATGCTCAGTTAAGTCTGTCAATCCCCCGGTGAGTGCTGGTATTGCAACAGGTAATGAGGCTACTGCCCTTATCTCTTCTTCCTCCAAATAGATCATAAACTCTGGTACTACTGACTACATGACAGGTAACCGCTATCTCTCTCCACTTATAATTCTTTTACCAACCCTTCAAATATCACCATTGCAGACGGTTCCAATCCCGTGTTCTTGGTTCTGGTACTATTGACCCTACCTCTTCTATTCATTTGGAATCTATGCTCAATGTCCCTAATCTTGCTTTTAACCTTTTGTCTCCTAGTAAACTTACTCATCAATTAAACTGTTGGGTCTTACTTTTTCTTAACCATTGCTTGATACAGGATCTTTTGATGAAGAAGATTATTGATAGAGGTTACAAATCTGGCGGTCATTACTTCCTTAATGATCAGGGGTCTCGTACGGTGGCTTGTACCAGTAGTGTCACTCTTTTTGAAGCACATTGTCATTTAGGTCATTTATCTTTATCGTCTTTAAAAAAAGTTTGTCCTCAGTTTCAGCATTTATTTTCATTAGATTATGAGTCCTGTCAGTTGTTAAACATCATCATCTTCCTTTAGTATCTCAAGTCAATAAACGAGTTTCGTCTCCTTTTGAGTTAGTGCATTCTGATGTTTGGGGTCCGTATCCAGTTGAGTCTAAAGCTAGTTTCAAATACTTTGTTACATTTGTTAATAATTATTCCCGTACTACTTGGTTATATTTAATGAAAAATCTTTCTGAGTTGGTTTCTCATTTTTGTGCCTTTATTGCCAAAATTAAAAATCAATTCAATTTGTCTATTCATACCTTGCTTAATGATAATGCTAAAGAATATTTTTCTGAATCATTTTACTCTTTTATGCTTCAAATAGGAATTCTACATCAATCTTCTTGTGTGGATACACCAACTCAAAATAGTGTTGTCGAAAGAAAAAATTGCCACTTATTAAAAGTAGCCCGTGCCCTTTTATTTCAAATGTAGGTTCCAAAACCCTTTTGGGCAAATGCGGTCTCCACTGCTTGCTTTCTCATTAATCACATGCCCTCATCTTTTCTTGATGGTCACATTCCCTACACTACTCTCTTTCCTTCCAAACCTTTATTTCCCATTGATCCTAAGATTTTTTGATGTGTGTGTTTTGTTCGAGATGTGCATCATATTTCTCTAAATTAGATTCTAAGTCCCTCAAGTGTGTCTTCCTTGGCTACTCTCATGTTCATAAGGGATATCGGTGTTTCTCTCATACTCTTAATTGTTATCTGGTTTATGCAGATGTCACTTTTTAGAAATCTGTTGCATATTTTGCTTCTAACATTTCAGCTCTTTCTCTACCTGTGGAGGGGGTACTTTTCTAGTATATTCTGTCACTCACTCACCATCACTGTCCCCAACTCCTGTACAGGCATCTGGTTAACCATATTTGTCTCGGGCCTATACCAGACGTTTGAAGGAAACCATTACTGCTCTTGCGCCAGATTCTGCCCCGACATTGTCTACTTCATCATCAGATCCTACAAAAAGCATTATAAGAGATATTATAAAAACGCACGAAACATATAACGTCTAAAGCGACCCTACACATAGCTTATAATTCGGTATTCCATGAACGCACGAACATATTGAGATCGACTGTCATTTTATTCAAGACAAGCTTAAGGAAAACTTCATCTCTACATAACATGTCAAATCCAGTGATTAACTAGGTGATCTCCTCACCATAGCTCTTAATGGGATTCGAGTTGAATATCTTTGTAACAAGTTAGGCATGATTGACATCTATGCTCTAACTTAAGGGGAGTGTAGAGATATTATAAGATATATAAATATTCGGTAATTAGTATATAGGATAGGATATGATATTATTTCATTAATATCTAGGATTCTCTATTGTGTATATATATATCCCTTCTGAATATCAATAAAGTACAAGTATTTTTATCATATTTGCTCTCTGAAATAATAAGTTACTTTCAACATGTTTCACAAAAACTAAGAAAAACCTTAAACCTTATTAATTATGTTATAAAATTCAACAACTTTCCAACTTTACCCTATTTAATATACATTACACCCAATAGAAACAAAATCAACAATAATAAATAAAGGATAAAATGGTACATTAATATAAAACATTTCTCTCTCTGGCCTATAAATAGTACCAAAATTAACCTTCTCTACCCTATAAAGGAGTATATTACAAGCTAACCAATTAAATTAATAATGGCTCATTAACAAAAGAAGAAGCTAACGTACCAACTGACAGTGCCAGCCGACGGAGCTAGGGGAGACAAGCCAAATGTCCAAGGAGCCATCTTCACAAGCGGCGGCGACCTGGAAACCATTGACGCTGGTGGCTAAAGGCACAACCGGGGAAGGCTTCTAGTCTATTGAACTGATTTTACAATGTTCGCTCATTCTATAATAGAAAATGAATCACAGTAAAAAAGGAGGCTATAAAGATTTTGTTTCATTCGACAGTTTCAAAGGACATGAATTTGGAATAATGAGAGCAACACAAGAGAAAAGAAGGCTTCAAAGGGTTTTAGCATTGAATTTGGGTCTGGAAATTGCGAAGTGTGAACATCTTGTGAATATTGGCATGTTAAAAATAATTAATTGGACTGTATCAAAAAAAATTAAATGGAAATCGTCCATATATATTCAAGAAAAAATCCCAACAAAATACCATATGAATATTAAAATTTTATTTTAATAATTCAAATTTTAATACCAAGCCCCTCACCACCCTGCTGGTAGGTTTGCCCACCGGAGCTTGATTTGATCCCCCAACCCCTTGGATTCCAAAATACATGGTGACCATTGAGCCACAAATACAACTTAATGTAATATTACAAAACAATATATAAGTTAACCCTTAAACTTTGACCATATTCGAGTTACTACTTTTGTAACGTTGTTGACTATATTTCTCTTAAAATTTATCACAAAAGTAATGCAATTTAGAACTATTTTTTACATCTCAAACTTGTTAAAATAAATAAATCTTTATAGCTATTTACTACTTTTGTAATTCCATTGACTACATTTTCATATATATTTACCAGAAGTAATGCAATTCACAACCATTTTTTACATATCAAACTTGTTAAAATAGATGAATCATTATGGCTATTCAATGTAGTCAATGGCATTACAAAAGTAGTAAATAACTATAATGATTTATTTATTTCAACAAGTTTGAGATATGAAAAAATTGGTTGTCATTTGCATTACTATTGTGGTAAATATTTATAGAAATGTAGTCAATGGCACAACAAAAGTAGTAAATAGCCACAATGATTCATTTATTTTAACAAGTTTGAGATATGAAAAAAGTAGTTTTCAATTGTATTACTAATATGGTAAATATCTATGGAAATGTAGTCAATAGCGTTACAAAAGTAATAAATGGCCATAATGATCCATTTACTTCAACAAGTTTGAGATATGAAAAAAGTGATTGTCAATTGTATTACTATTGTGATAAAAATCTATAGAAATGTAGTTAATAGTGTTATAAAAGTAGTAAATGGCCATAATGATTCATTTATTTTAACAAGTTTGATATGTAAAAAATGGTTGCCAATTGCATTATTATTGTGTTAAATATTTATGAAAATATAGTTAATGATGTTATAAAGGTAGTAAATGGCCATAAGGATTAATCTATTTTAGCAAGTTTGAAATGTAAAAAATGGTTGTGAATTGCATTACTTTTGTAGTAAATATACATATATATATATATGAAAATCTAGTAAATGACATTACAAAAGTAGTAAATGGACATAAGGATTCATTTATATTAACAAATTTGAGATATAAAAGATGGTCGTGAATTGCATTACTTTTGTGGTAAATATCTATAGAAATATAATTAAGGAGTTATAAAAGTAGTAAATCGAATGTTGTTTAATTTTACCAGTTAACTTATATATTGTTTTGTAATATTATATTAAGTTGCATTTATGGCTCAGTGGTCACTATATAGTTTGGAATCCTAGGGTTGGGGGATCAAATCTCACCTCCGACACCTTTGGCACCAAATATTGTCAAAGGTCTAGCATTAGTAGAGCAAGGGGCTTGGTCATTTTTAAAAATGTTTGAGGACAATTTTAGAATAACATGAATAATAGAAGGGCACGTAGGAGCATAAGAGAACTCACTTCTTCTAATACAAACTATTAGAATAACATGAATAATAGAAGGGCACGTAGGAACATAAGAGAACTCACTTCTTCTAACACAAACTATGATCCTTTTCGTACTTATCCTGCTTTAAATGTTAATTTTGAGTTGAAAGGTCCTTTGTTAAGTAACTTACCAAAATTTTATGGATTAGCAATTTAGGATACTTTCAAGCACTTGAAGACTATGCAGTGGGTTTGTTCATCCACGAAACATGTAGGTGCTGATATGGATATTGTGCAGAGATAAGTATTCTATTTTACACTTAAAGGAAATGCAAATGAGTGGTTTTATAGGCTTCCACATCATACACCTCATGCCTTGGACTCATGGTACAACTTGAGTTATGCTTTCTTAGAGAGATACTTCCCTACATCCAAGACTAATACATTGAGGAAGGAAATCTTTGCTGCAAATAGTTTGCTCAAGAATCCTTTTATGAATTTTTGGGAAGGTTTCAAGAGCTGCTAGCTAGATATCTATACCACCAGATTCCAAGTGAGCATTTGGTGCAGTATTTTTACTCAGGATTACGTATTTTGAAACATCCTCCCTTAGACGCCTCAGAGTACACTTGCAGAAGCCATATTAGCTTGATTACAGCTTCTCCTGCCTGACTTTTGGCAGCATAACCGCCGAGCTTCATCTTTACAAAGAACTGAACCGTACTGATTCGGTAATTCCCTCATGAGAACTACCATTCTACGTAGTACCCAGGAAAGACTGGATGAACCTGCTGGGTCCACTCACTTCCAGCCTCCTTAGACAGCACATACGTACACAGTACTTATCATACTCTGATGTTCAGTCTTAATTCTGGCAGCATAACGGCGTCTCTCAGAATTCTTAGATTTCACTTCAACATAACCTCCCTGTAATGGGTTACACATATATATAGGGATGAGATTCGGGGGAATCTCAGTAGCAACATCCATAATAGTATATGTAATACAGTGTGACAGTGCTTGCTTGTGATTGTGTACAGATAAGTATGCCGCATGCTTCCATACTCAATAACATATGATCATAGCATTGCAGTAGAGCTTCAGACATAACATACAAGACAACAATCTAACCAAACAATAGCACAACAAATCACAAAGCCATTACATAAAAGTTAGGATTAGTTACTACCTGGCTAGCTTAGCAGAACTCCATTATCCTTATTTTGCTTCCAGCTCAGCCAGAACTTCCTTCCTTCCTTTCTCTTTTCTCTCTTTCTTTCCTTCTCCTTCTCTCTCTTCTTTCTCTCCCTTTCTCTTCTCAAGCCGCGGATGCAAATGAATAAGGCAAGGGGGTATTTATAATTGCCTTCAATTCTGTAATTACTATGAACTTTGAATATGTGGTCCTGGTTTTTCCTGGATTTTCCTATTTTCTTTTATTCCTCCTTTACTGCATCATCATGCCACCTCAGCAGGACACCTCAGCGCCACATTTATCATATGTCTGAAATCCCTGGACACCTTAGCAGCTGACTCAGCATGCTGACTCACCGGTCTAGTCTCTTGCCTCGTAATGCGTGTCCTCAGCTTTATCTGCTTCCTCCAGATCAATGCCATGTGGTTACAAGGTAGGAACCCTTCACGCCACCAAATGTTATCCAGATCAGTCCCAGACTCATCTGATCACCTACTCGGTTTTTGTGCCAACCGAGTAATTTTATTTTACTGAATCATTAATTTACTGCCATGTGGCATCTTGCGGGTCCCATGAGGACACCTTATCAGTCCACCTCATGGTTTCTACATAACCTCTCCTTTATCTGACCTCCTTCCCCCGGTCTATCTCTAACCGGGTAACTATCTCCTTTGGACCTTCACAACTCTTGGCCCATACGCCTAGCACCACTTTAGTCACTAGTCGCGACCTGATCATCATCTCATCGCGACATAACACTTATGTGTACATTAGTCGCCACCACAACATCCTTTCGTCGTGACCACAACACAATCTAGTCACGACCATACTATTTTCTAGTCGCAACCAGCCCATTTTACCTATTATTCGCGACACACACGTCATTCAGTCGCGTCTAAACTTTTCTGCCAATATTAGTCGCGACGTCACTACTTTCTAGTTGCGACCAAACTGCTTTCTCGTCGCAACCATAATACTTTCTCGTCGCGCATATCTCTTTCTGTAACCATTAGTCATGACCACAGCACTCCCTAGTCGCGACCATAATGGTCAGCTCTCAACTCCACAACCTTTGACCTTTACATCATCCCAAATGGCCATTCTACCCCTTGGGACTTTCACTGTTTACACATAAGTCCCCGTACTTTCGTATAGGCTAAAGTATTCAATATTTATAAATATTATAATACTAGTAGCCACTGTGGTTTATAATTACTAATTATTATGCTAATATTGTAATATTATAATTATAATTATAATATTTAGTAATTATAAACATCAATCAGCTATTATTATAGTTCAATATTCAATATTGAATCTGGCTTATTGACCAAGTCATACATTGAATACAGTGACACATATTATAATAATATTTATAATAATACTATTACATGAATAATACTATTATTCATGTAATAGTATGATAGTAGTTTATTATTTATTTATTTATTATAAATAAATAAATAATAGTACTATTAATAATATTAGCTAATATTATTTTGACGCAGAATCTTATTGGGATTTATTGTATAAATAATAGTTTTATTTATTTATTGTCTGTTGGTGGTTTTGGATTTTGTGTCTGGTTAATGTTGACCTTGGCTTTTGCTGTAAGTGTAATCTGTCTGGTCAATGGCATTATTTTTGTTTCATTTTGGTATCAGAGCAAGAGATTCTGGCATTGACCAGACAGGATTCTGGCATAGGCCAGTAAGGGCTCTGGCTCAGAGTAAAAGGTTTTGGCTTAGACCAGAAAGGGTTTTGGTATAAGAGTATAAGATTCTGGCATAGGACAGAAGGTTCTGGCTCAGAGATGCTCTGAGATAGGTAGATGGATGTTTAAATAAGTTAAAGATGTGAATTAGAAAGCTTAATTCCCTTAGAGTACGAGTTAATGATGCTCAAGGTCACGACTAATATGGTTTTAGGTCGCGACAGGTAGCCTCAAAGAGAGTTTTAGTCGCGACCAGTAAGTGTCTAGGTCGCGACAGTTATTTACAGAGAGATTAGGTCACGACGTGTATGTTCCAAGGTCACGACGGTATATGGCAGAGAGCTGAAGTTGCGACGAGAAAGGTCTTGTGTCGCGACTAGAAATGGTTAAGGTTGCGACGTGAGAAGGCCTAGGTCGCGACGGAAGAAGAATAAGGTTGCGACAAGTTAGGTTTTGGTCGCGACTGCAGAATATTTAGGTCACGACGAAAGAGGAGTTTGGTCGCGACTAAATAACAGAAATGTTAGGTCGTGACGAGTTGAGTGCGATGGTCGCGATGAAAGGTCACAGAGGAGATGAGTCACGACTATCCAATACTCAGGTCGTGACTAGAATGGGTTTAGAAGAACTCAACGGAGATATGAGCTCTTAGATGGGATGAGATATTCATTTTTCTTTTTGAAGGAAAAAGATGGTGAACACAAGATAAGAACATAGAGCTTGAGTGGAGGAGCCATGCATAGAGGAAGCGGGCAACTCCAATATGCGAGTCATCCTTGCTAGGATGAGTAGCAAGGGATGATAATGATAAGTTAAGATGGGTTAGCTCGATGAGATAGCTAGAATGAGGTAGATCCTCCATGTGATAACTAGGAGTAGATCTACATTGTAAAGGTCTTATTCAGCTAGGCTGAATAGAAGACCTAAGAGCTAGAATAAGATAGCTAGCATGAGGTTTATCTAAGAATAAACCTAGGACATGGCCTAAGGCTAGAGAGGTGATGGTTAATAGCTAAAGAGCTAATATTCCCTAAGCAGAGGAATTCCATCACAGAGAAGTGATAGACCTAGGGTAGAGTACCCTAGAGGACGAAAGTAATAATAAGAGATGATGAATGAGATCCATGCGACTGAAGTTCACTAGGATCAAGAAGATCGAGAGAAGAATCGATGAGGAACCACAGTTCAGCCAAGAATAGACTGGGACTGATAGATGGAAAGAAGAAGTAAAGACATAGTAGAAAGGTAGCCACAGATTACGAGATACAGTGACTCCCCTATGTAAGAAAGAGTGATGAAGGGTTGAGTCTATATCCTGATAAGAGGGTAGCGTGGCAGCCTGAAATAGATAGATATTTCAGGATGAAAGATGATATGATAGGCCAAATGATAAATATGTTTTGAGGCTTACTTAGCTTTATAATGTCTGATGGATGGTTGAGCAAAGTATGATGATGATATGGCTTATGATGCCATAAGTTATGATAGTTGCATCTCCTTGCAATTGTCATATGATGACATGCATGTTAGAGTATGCCATAATAAATGAATACTCCCCTTTTTATTGTGCATGCAGGGTAGAGTATATATATATATATGAGTACATATATGAGATGAGAAAGTTATGAGAAAGTATGTTGCTCCCATACCATATGACATGTAATGAGATATGTATTGAGGATGATAGATAGTCTCAGTTTATGGGACAATAAGCTATGATATTCAGATATGTTATGACTAAAGTTACTCGGGTAATTCTGCAGACTTGTGAATACAGTACTCAGAGCCATTTCTGTTGAAAGGAATGGTAGACAGAAAGAAAGCAGAAAAGAGTAAAGAGATTATTTCTAGATCACTCTTCAAATAAGTGTTAGATCTGAAACATATAGCTCCCAAATAGAGCTAGATTCAGATGGATATAGATCACTCTTCAGATAAGAGTTGGATCTGATACAGAATGCTCGCAGTTAGAGCATAGTTTAGATGGCTCTCAGTTAGAGCACAGATTGAATGAGCAGTTATGATGAGGCTATAGCAGTAGAATGCAATGGCAAGTGGTTAGACCATGATGGCACAAGCCAATGGTAAGCCACAGTAAAGTAAGAAAGATGAGAAGGAACTCCTTAGTAAGAGAGGAAGTAAGTAAAGTCTGAGTAACTGATATGAGGCTATGAATATTTTTAAAATTTTATGGAGTTATCAACAAGTGGAAGCAGTTAACCTTATAACTTAGTCTGTTGGTTTAAGATCTTCAGGAGATATACAGTACAACAGAATCACAGTTAGATTCTGGAGGGTCACAGTTAGATCCTAGCATGGCTCCAAGGTCGCAGTTAGATCCTAACAGCTTCAGAGTCGCAGTTAGATTCTGAAGAGGATTACGGTTGATCACAGTTAGATCCTGAGGTCGCAGTTAGACCTAGCCTAAGGAAAGTAATGAGCCATGAGATATGAGTATGATGTAGTATCTCTTTGGGAAGATGAATGCCAAAGACGAAGTTAAGGAAGCTTCACTAGTTGATAAACTCATCCAGAAAAGTTATTTTATAATGATTTTTCTCAGATAAGCCTCTATTATATACAGACTAAACTTAGTTTTCCTTTAAACGAAGACGGAGTCCAAGTTCAAGTCTGAGTACTGATATTTAAAGTTTTGTAGAAGAATGCCTGAGAAGTGGAAAAGAGAATCCTCTGTGTAATGAGAACATAAAAGTATGAGTAGATAGATCCCCCAGATGGGTGTAAAAAGATTAAAAGGCCAGGGAGACCTAGAGAAGAAGGTCTAAGGCAAAGCAAAGATAGAATACTGTTCTCTGAGGAAGAGAATGTTAGTCTTATGGTATCTCAAGATAAGTTATGAAAGGGTGAAATACACCATGAGATAGCCAGAGTTGGCTAGATATGCCATCAAAAGCATGTAGTGAGATGCACTGTGATAAACATGTAAGATGGCATGCACCGAGAAATGTGCATTTTATGAACAGATGGAGAGGCTTCCTTTTGATAAGGATTATATGTTTACATGTTATGCTACGAATGAAATAGAAAATGAGAGCTTTCCCTCGTTGCATGAGATGTCAGGCCATATGTTATGCTAAAACTTTGCAAGCTCCAGGTGTTAGAGCTGTGCATAATTAGAACGGGAATGCTTGAGCTCCGACGTTAGAGCTTTGCATTCATAAGCAAGTATGCAGTCCTGCAGTATGTTGGCCAGGCATTATGCATAGGTGCTCTTATTTAAGAGTAGATGCTCTCATTTAGCAGCAAAGTAAAGAAAGAATAGCTGCGTAAGTCCTCTCTTTGTAGGAAGTTAAGTTGCTAAGAATGATGAGAATGTTTGATTATATGAAAAGAAAGATGGAATGTTGCAGATGTTAGAGCAGTCTGCGAGATATTAAGAGAAGTAATAGAGATAGATGCTAGAAGTATGATGAGTAGTTAGAAGAAATTCCCGAATACAGTAATATTCGAGAGAATTTCCTATGAAAGAAATGGACACTACTTATAAAGTGCAGTAAGTGATCCATAAGAGAAAAGTAGATTTCAACTCTGATTGAGTTGACTCAGAGAAAGATAAGATGTTACGAAGAGATGTAAAGTTATGATGAGTACTTTGCCAGATGTTAAGTTAATTTGGCTATGGTACTGATTAAATTTCGGGGACGAAATTTATTTAAAGGGGAGGAGAAATGTAACATCCCAATTTTTAGGCCTAGAGACGTGAAAATAGCCTAGGATTGAGAGGCTACTAGACCCCCTTTGAGCAGAAGTCCCGGAGACACGCAGAGAGTTTCAGGGACTAAGCTGCAAATAAGCGAAAGTACGGGGACTTATGAAACATCCTCCCTTAGACCCCTCAGAGTACACTTACGGAAGCGATATTAGCTTGATTATATCTTAATTTAAGCCCAGAAATTCAAAATTTCACTCTTAAGTTCCTTATTCTCGACCTTTAATTTGAAAACTGATTAATCTCGTTCTACACATCCAAATAAGGCTTATTACCTATCCACGGAATGCCCCAGATGTGTACTACTGCCTCAACAAATTTCATAGCCAAACTCCTCCGTTTACTAGGTCAAACTGAGGTCAGAACACTGCTACCTCAAGACCTGCGAATTTCTCCCTTAATTCCCCATTCACAAATTGAACATGCCAAACAACATTTATTATTAAATAATAAAATGTCATACAACAAGGCATACATCGAATTCTCATATTTCTATTACATCTTCTCCTGTCTAAAATTCGGCAGCATAACTGCTACATTCCTTCTGTAGAAAGTAACCAATCTTGTACCGATTCGGTAATTCCCGTAGGAGCTACCATTCTACGTAAGTACCCAGGAAAGACTGGATGAACCTGCTGGGTCCACTCACTTCCAGCCTCCTTAGACAGCACTACGTACACAGTACGTATCAGTTCCTTTCCCTGTTCCTGCTTCCTTGCCGGAATTTCGGCAGCCTAACGGCGTCTCTTAAAATTTCCAGATTTTATTTTGACAGAACCTCCCCTGTAATGTTATATATGGGAATGAGATTCGGGGGAATCTCAGTAGTAATAATCATAATAATATATGTAATGCAGAGTGACGGTGCTTGCTTGTGATTGTGTATAGATAAGTATGCTACGTGCTTCTATATTCAATAACATATGATCATAGCATTGTAATAGAGCTTCAAGCATAACATATAAGACAACAATCCAACCAAACAATAGCACAACAAATCAAAAAGACATTACATAAGAGCTAGGATTAGTTACTACCTCAAAAGCAGAGCTCCAGAATTTCTATACTGCTTCCAACTCCACCAGAACTTCCTTTCTTTCTTTCTTTCTCCTTCTCTCTCTTCTTTCTCTCTCTTTTCTTGCCAAAAATGTGGGATGCATAAAATGGGAGGGGAAGGGGTATTTATAGCTTTAATGGATGGCATTTCTGTAATTTTGAAGCCATATGAACATGTGGTCCTGGTTTTTCCTGGATTTTCCTATTTTCTTTATTCCTTTTTACTGCATCATGCATGACATCATCCAGGACACCTCACCGGGACACCTCATCGCCACATTCTTCACATGTCACAATTCCTGGACACCTCATCAGCTGACTCAGCAGTTCAGTCCAATCCAGTACCGGTCCAGAGTCTTGCACCGTAATACGTGTCCTCAACTTTTCTTCTGCCTCTAAGATTGGCCATGTGGCACCTGGAAGGGACCTTTCACGCCTTTCAATGCTATCCAGATAAGTCCCAGACTTTATCTGATCACCTCCTCAGTTATCGTGCCGACCGAGTAACTTTACTTTATTGAAACAGCATTAAAATAGTATTTTAATGCCACTTTTTCCCACATATCACTGGGCCTACGTTTTTGGGCTCTGGGAATGTTATCTTGGATCCTGATCAAGCTCAAGTACTCTGATGGCTCGATTCCCAAGAAACATCCCTTGGCAAATTACCAAAATACCCTTGGGTGCCCTTTCTTGCGCTATTTTAACCCTAAGGGTAAAATCGTCATTTCACACCCTTCTGTACTCTGTCAGGGCATATACTGACTCTAAGTAACTTTATCTGTATGTGCCTTGGCTCCTGGGCCTGTCCAGAATGACCAAAAAGCCCTCATTCATCTCCTACCCCTTTAGTACAACACAGGGGCATTTTTGTAATTTCACACTTTTCCGGGGTTCTGCCGGACACTGGCCCACCTATCAGTCCAAGTGTCTTACTGGGCCTTGTTGGCGCCATTATTGGGCCTCTCAGGGTCCATTACCTTTATGGCACGCATTACGAGGAATCTTCCCCTGTTAATAATTATTGAATATTTTATCTATTATTCACCGTTTATACACATATCCGGACACCGGCTCCTTCTGTCCGATACACTGGCCTGCGGTGTTCAAGCATCCCTGTGAGTCATATCAGTCATCTGACCGAGGTTATTCGGACTCATTCAGTCCCTTTTCAAATACCGATAAATTTCTCTATCGGATACCCGGAGGCCTCACACTCCCGTCTGGATTTTCTAATTTGCGAATAACTTTTTCTACAGGCCTCCTATCGGTATTCTGTCAGTTTTCTGACATCCGCCCCATAAGGACGTATCATCCTGTATTTTCTCACCTAGATCTGAAATCTAGGATATCCGGTATGAATTTTTATAACTTTTGGACGATCAGTCCATTTCTGGCTATCTGGAGTCTTCAAAAATTCCTGTATTAAGCCATATTACCGAGCGTCCCTTGCTCTCTCTACCGGTGAAATCTGGGACTAAAATGCCGTCGGACAGTCCAAACACTTCCGGCCTGACTTTCTTTAATTACACTTTAGCCCCAAGGAACTTTTCTTCTTTTCATTTAAGTCCCTTGTTATTTGGCTAAAATTACACTTAAGGACCCCACCTTTTTGTTCTTAAACTTTCCATAATTCTTTCATACTCATAGAGACCTCGTATGCACATTTCACAGTTTAGTGAAATGATCAGCATAATTTTCTCTATTTTCTGACAAAATATGGTAGTCATCGGCTACCAGCCCGATCTTTCCCATAATTACGATTATGCCCCTGCATTCTCTTTCTGGCCTCTATTCTCATCTTCTTATCCTTCATCTTAAGGTCTAGAAATTCTCTTTCAATAACTCATCCCTTAAACTCTTCGGGAGTCATCGTTAATTGAAAAGCTCGACAACCTGCCCATATCATGTTATCTTACACAGGAGCCAGCCCATATCAAGCTACCTGCAGAATTCCTAGGCTTAAGACTTAGGATATTTCTCATATTCCTCATCTTGGACCTAGATGAACTGTCCCGATCTCCTAGACTAAAAATCGGGATGTTACAACTTATGTGTAAACAGTGAAAGTCCCAAGGGGTAGAATGGCCATTTGGGATGATGTAAAGGTCAAAGGTTGTGGAGTTGAGAGCTGACCATTATGGTCGCGACTAGGGAGTGCTGTGGTCATGACTAATGGTTACAGAAAGAGATATGCGCGACGAGAAAGTATTATGGTTGCGACGAGAAAGCAGTGTGGTCGCAACTAGAAAGTAGTGACGTCGCGACTAATATTGGCAGAAAAGTTTAGACGCGACTGAATAACGTGTGTGTCGCGAATAATAGGTAAAATGGGCTGGTTGCGACTAGAAAATAGTATGGTCGTGACTAGATTGTGTTGTGGTCACGACGAAAGGATGTTGTGGTGGCGACTAATGTACACATAAGTGTTATGTCGCGATGAGATGATGATCAGGTCGCGACTGTGACTAAAGTGGTGCTAGGCGTATGGGCCAAGAGTTGTGAAGGTCCTAAGGAGATAGTTACCCGGTTAGAGATAGACCGGGGGAAGGAGGTCAGATAAAGGAGAGGTTATCTGGAAACCATGAGGTTGACTGATAAGGTGTTCTCATGGGACCCGCAAGATGCCACATGCAGTAAAGTAATGATTCGGTAAAATAAAGTTACTCGGTTGGCAAGATAATCGAGTAGGTGATCAGATAAAGTCCTAGACTTATCTGGATAGCATTGGGTGGTGTGAAGGGTGCCTACCTTGTCGCCACATGGCATTGATTTAGAGGAAGCAGATAAAGCTGAGGACACGCATTACGAGGCAAAAGACTGGACCGGTGAGTCAACATGCTAGGTCAGCTGCTGAGGTGTCCAGGGATTTCAGACATGTGATAAATGTGGCGCTGAGGTGTCCTGCTGAGGTGGCCCGATGATGCAGTAAAGGAGGAATAAAAGAAAATAGGAAAATCCAGGAAAAACCAAGACCACATATTCAAAGTTCATAGTAATTACGGGATTGCCATTGAGAACAATTATAAATACCCCCTTCCCTCATTCATTCTGCATCACGCATGGAGAGGAGAAGAGAGAGAAAGAAGAGAGAAGGGGAGAAGGAAAGGAAGGGAGAAAAGAGAAAGGAAGAAAGGAAGTTCTGGCGGAGCTGGAAGCAGAATAAGGATAGTGGAGTTCTGCTAAGCTAGCCAGGTAGTAACTAATCCTAACTTTTGGCAGTATAACCGCCTGACTTTTGGCCGTATAACCGCCGGACTTCATCTTTACAAATAATTGAACCGTACTGATTCGGTAATTCCCTTATAAGAACTACCATTCTACGTAGTACCCAGGAAAGACTGGATGAACCTGCTGTGTCCACTCACTTCCAGCCTCCTTAGACAGCACATACGTACACAGTACTTATCATACTCTGATGTTCAGTCTTAATTCCGGCAGCATAACGGCGTCTCTCAGAATTCTTAGATTTCACTTCAACATAACCTCCATGTAATGGGTTACATATATATATAGGGATGAGATTCGGGGGAATCTCAGTAGCAACATCCATAACAGTATATGTAATGCAGAGTGACAGTGCTTGCTTGTGATTGTGTACAGATAAGTATGCGGCGTGCTTCCATACTCAATAACATATGATCATAGCATTGCAGTAGAGCTTTAGACATAACATATAAGACAACAATCCAACCAAACAATAGCATAACAAATCACAAAGCCATTACATAAAAGCTAGGATTAGTTACTACCTGGCTAGTTTAGCAGAACTCCACTATCCTTATTCTGCTTCCAGCTCCGCCAGAACTTCCTTTCTTCCTTTCTCTTTTCTACCTTCCTTTCCTTCTCCCCTTCTCTCTTCTTTCTCTCTCTTCTCCTCTCCATGCGTGATGCAGAATGAATGAGGGAAGGGGGTATTTATAATTGTTCTCAATGGTAATCCCGTAATTATTATGAACTTTGAATATGTGGTATTGGTTTTTCCTGGATTTTCCTATTTTCTTTTATTCCTCCTTTACTACATCATCAGGCCACCTCAGTAGGACACCTCAGCGCCACATTTATCACATGTCTGAAATCCCTGGACACCTCAGCAGCTGACTCAGCATGCTGACTCACCGGTCCAGTCTCTTGCCTCGTAATGCGTGTCCTCAGCTTTATCTGCTTCCTCCAGATCAATGCCATGTGGCGACAAGGTAGGCACCCTTCACGCCACCCAATGCTATCCAGATAAGTCCAGGACTTTATCTGATCACCTCCTCGGTTATCGTGCTGACCGAGTAACTTTACTTTACTAAATCATTACTTTAATGCCATGTGGCATCTTGTGGGTCCCATGAGTACAACTTATCAGTCCACCTCATGGTTTCCAGATAACCTCTCCTTTATTGGACCTCCTGCCTTCGGTCTATCTCTAACCAGGTAACTATCTCCTTTGGACCTTCACAGCTCTTGGCCCATACGCTAGCACTACTTTAGTCACTAGTCGCGACCTGATCATCATCTCATCGCGACATAACACTTATGTGTACATTAGTCGTGACCACAACATCCTTTCGTCGCGACCACAACACAATCTAGTCGCGACCATAACATTTTATAGTCGCAACCAGCCCATTTTACCTATTAGTCGCGACACACATATCATTCAGTCGCGTCTAAACCTTTCTGCCAATATTAGTCGCGACGTGACTACTTCCTAGTCGCGACCACACTGCTTTCTCGTCGCGACCATAATACTTTCTCGTCGCGTATAACTCTTTCTGTAACCATTAGTCGCAACCATAATGGTCAGCTTTTAACTCCACAACCTTTGACCTTTACATCATCCCAAATGGCCATTCTACCCCTTGGGACTTTCACTGTTTACACATAAGTCCCCGTACTTTCGCTTATTTGCAGCTTAGTCCCTGAAACTCTCTGCGTGTCTTCGGGACTTCTGCTCAAAGGGGGTCTAGTAGCCTCTCAATCCTAGGCTATTTTCAAGTCTCTAGGCCTGAAAATTGGGATGTTACATTTCTCCTCCCCTTTAAATAAATTTCGTCCCCGAAATTCAATCAGTACCATAGCCAAATTAACTTAACATCTGGCAAAGTACTCATCATAACTTTACATCTCTTCGTAACATCTTATCTTTCTCTGAGTCAACTCAATCAGAGTTGAAATCTACTTTTCTCTTATGGATCACTTACTTCACTTTATAAGTAATATCCATTTGTTTCATAGGAAATTCTCTCGAATATTACTGTATTCGGGAATTTCTTCTAACTACTCATCATACTTCTAGCATCTATCTCTATTACTTCTCTTAATATCTCACAGACTGCTCTAACATCTGCAACATTCCATCTTTCTTTTCATATAATCAAACATTCTCATCATTCTTAGCAACTTAACTTCCTACACAGAGAGGACTTACGCAGCTATTCTTTCTTTACTTTGCTGCTAAATGAGAGCATCTACTCTTAAATAAGAGCACCTATGCATAATGCCTGGCCAATATACTGTAGGACTGCATACTTGCTTATGAATGCAAAGCTCTAACGTCAGAGCTCAAGTATTCCTGCTCTAATTATGCACAGCTCTAACACTTGGAGCTTGCAAAGTTTTAGCATAACATATGGCCTGACATCTCATGCAACGAGGGAAAGATCTCATTTTCTATTTCATTCATAGCATAACATGTAAACATATCATCCTTATCAAAAGGAAGCCTCTCCATCTGTTCATAAAATGCACATTTCTCGGTGCATGCCATCTTACATGTTTATCACAGTGCATCTCACTACATGCTTTTGATGGCATATCTAGCCAACTCTGGCTATCTCATGGTGTATTTCACCCTTTCATAACTTATATTGCCTCAACATGACTTATCTTGAGATATCATAAGGATAACATTCTCTTTCTCATAGAACTGAGTTCTATCTTTGCTTTGCCTTAGACCTTTTTCTCTAGATCTTCTCTAACCTTTTAATCTTTTTACCCTTATCTGGGGGATCTATCTACTCATACTTTTCTGTTCTCATTACACAGAGGATTCTCTTTTCCACTTCTCAGGCATTCTTCTACAAAACTTTGAATCTCAGTACTCAGACTTGAACTTGGACTCCGTCTTCGTTTAAAGAAAAACTAAGTTTAGTCTGTATATAATAGAGGCTTATCTGAGAAAAATCATTATAAAATAACTTTTCTGGATGAGTTTATCAACTAGTGAAGCTTCCTTAACTTCGTCTTTGGCATTCATCTTCCCAAAGAGATACTACATCATACTCATATCTCATGGCTCATTACTTTCCTTAGGCTAGGTCTAACTGCGACCTCGGGATCTAACTGTGATCAACCGTAAGCCTCTTCAGAATATAACTGCGACTCTGAAGCTGTTAGGATCTAACTGCGACCCTGGAGCCATGCTAGGATCTAACTATGACCCTCCAGAATCTAACTGTGATTCTCTTGTACTGTATATCTCCCGAAGATCTTAAACCAACAGACTAAGTTATAAGGTTAACTGCTTCCACCTGTTGATAACTTCATAAATAAAAATTTTAAAATTTTATAGCCTCATATCCTTTACCCAGACTTTACTTACTTTCTCTCTTACTCAGGAGTTCCTTCTTATCTTTCTTACTTTACTGTGGCTTACCATTGGCTTGTGCCATCATGGTCTAACCACCTGCCATTGCATTCTACTGCTATGGCCTCATCATAACTTCTCATTTCAATCTGTGCTATAACCTGGAGCCATGTAAACTATGCTCTAACTGCGAGCATTCTGTATCAGATCCAACTCTTATTTGAAGAGTGATCAATATTCATCTGAATCTAGCTCTATCTGGGAGCTATATGTTTCAGATCTAACTCTTATCTGAAGAGTGATCTAGAAACAATCTCTTTACTCTTTTCTGCTTTCTTTCTGTCTACCATTCCTTTCAACAGAAATGGCTCTGAGTACTGTATTCACAAGTCTGCAGAATTACCCGAGTAACCTTAATCATAACATATCTGAATATCATAGCTTATTGTCCCATAAACTGAGACTATCTATCATCCTCAATACATATCTCATTACATGTCATATGGTATGGGAGCAACATAAATTCCTCATAACTTCTTCATCTCATATATGTACTCATATATATATACTCTACCCTGCATGCACAATAAAAATGGGAGTATTCATTTATTATGGCATACTCTAACATGCATGTCATCATATGACAATTGCAAGGAGATGCAACTATCATAACTTATGGCATCATAAGCCATATCATCATCATACTTTGCTCAACCATCCATCAGACATTATAAAGCTAAGTAAGCCTCAAAACATATTTATCATTTGGCCTATCATATCATCTTTCATCCTGAAACATCTATCTATTTCAGGCTGCCACGCTACCCTCTTATCAGGATATAGACTCAACCCTTCATCACTCTTTCTTACATAGGGGAGTCACTGTATCTCGTAATCTGTGGCTACCTTTCTACTATCTCTTTACTTCTTCTTTCCATCTATCAATCCCAGTCTATTCTTGACTGAACTGTGGTTCCTCATCGATTCTTCTCTCGATCTTCTTGATCTTAGCGAACTTCAGTCGCATGGATCTTATTCATCATCTCTTATTATTACTTTCGTCCTCTAGGGTACTTTACCCTAGGTCTATCACTTCTCCGTGATGGAATTCCTCTGCTTAGGGAACATTAGCTCTTTAGCTATTAACCATCACCTCTCTAGCCTTAGGCCATGTCCTAGGCTTATTCTTAGACAAACCTCATGCTAGCTATCTTATTCTAGCTCTTAGGTCTTCTATTTAGCCTAGCTGAATAAGACCTTTACAATGTAGATCTACTCCTAGTTATCACATGGAGGATCTACCTCATTCTAGCTATCTCATCGAGCTAACCCATCTTAACTTATCATCATCCCTTGCTACTCATCCTAGCAAGGATGACTCGCATATTGGAGTTACCCGCTTCCTCTATGCATGGCTCCTCCACTCAAGCTCTATGTTCTTGTCTTGTGTTCACCATCTTTTTCCTTCAAAAAGAAAAATGAACATATCTCATCCCATCTAAGAGCTCATATCTCCGTTGAGTTTTTCTAAACCCATTCTAGTCGCGACTTGAGTATTGGATAGTCGTGACTCATCTCCTCTGTGACCTTTCGTTATTTAGTCGCGACCAAACTCCTCTGTTGTCGCGACCTAAATATTCTGCAGTCGCGACTAAAACCTAACTCGTCGCGACCTTATTCTTCTTCTATCGCGACCTGTACAACTATTGTCGCGACCTAGGCCTTCTCACGTCGTAACCTTAACCATTTCTAGTCGCGACACAAGACCTTTCTCGTCATAACTTCAGCTCTCTGCCATATACCATCGCGACCTTGGAACATACAAGTCGCGACCTAATCTCTCTGTAAATAACTGTCGTGACCTAGACACTTACTCGTCGCGACTAAAACTCTCTTTGAGGCTACCTGTTGCGACCTAAAACCATATTAGTCGCGACCTTGAGTATCATTAACTCGTACTCTAAGGGAATTAAGCTTTGTAATTCACATCTTTAACTTATTTAAACATCCATCTAACTATCTCAGAGCATCTCTGAGCCAGAACCTTCTGTACTGTGCCAAAATCTTATACTCTTATACCAAAACCCTTTCTGGTCTAAGCCAAAACCTTTTACTCTGAGTCAGAGCCCTTACTGGCCTATGCCAGAATCCTGTCTGGTCAAAGCCAGAATCTCTTGCTCTAATACCAAAATGTAACATCCTCCCTTAGATGCCTCAGAGTACACTTGCAGAAGCCATATTAGCTTGATTACAGCTTCTCCTGCCTGACTTTTTGCAGCATAACCGTCGAGCTTCATCTTTACAAAGAACTGAACCGTACTGATTCAGTAATTCCCTCATGAGAACTACCATTCTACGTAGTACCCAGGAAAGACTAGATGAACCTGCTGGGTCCACTCACTTCCAGCATCCTTAAACAGCACATACGTACACAGTACTTATCATACTCTGATGTTCAGTCTTAATTCCGGCAGCATAACAGCGTCTCTCAGAATTCTTAGATTTCACTGCAACATAACCTCCCTGTAATGGGTTACATATATATATAGGGATGAGATTCGGGGGAATCTCAGTAGCAACATCCATAAGTATACAGTGTGACAGTGCTTGCTTGTGATTGTGTATAGATAAGTATGCTGCGTGCTTCCATACTCAATAACATATGATCATAGCATTGCAGTAGAGCTTTAGACATAACATATAAGATAACAATCCAACCAAACAATAGCACAACATTATGGTCCCGGAGACACGCAGAGAGTTTCAGGGACTAAGCTGCAAATAAGCGAAAGTACGGGGACTTATGTGTAAACAGTGAAAGTCCCAAGGGGTAGAATGGCCATTTGGGATGATGTAAAGGTCAAATGTTATGGAGTTGAGAGCTGACCATTATGGTCGGGACTAGGGAGTACTGTGGTCACGACTAATGGTTACAGAAAGAGTTATACGCGACGAGAAAGCAGTGTGGTCGCGACTAGGAAGTAGTGACGTCGCGACTAATAATGGCAGAAAGGTTTAGACGCGACTGAATGATGTGTGTGTCGCGACTAATAGGTAAAATGGGTTGGTTGCGACTACAAAATGTTATGGTCGCGACTAGATTGTGTTGTGGTCGCGACAAAAGGATGTTGTGGTCGCGACTAATGTACACATAAGTGTTATTTCACGATGAGATGATGATCAGGTCACGACTAGTGACTAAAGTGGCGCTAGGCGTATGGGCCAAGAGTTGTGAAGGTCCAAAGGAGATAGTTACCCGGTTAGAGATAGACCGGGGGAAGGAGGTCAGATAAAGGAGAGGTTATCTGGAAACCATGAGGTGGACTGATAAGGTGTCCTCATGGGACCCGCAAGATGCCACATGGCAGTAAAGTAATGATTCAGTAAAATAAAGTTAATCGGTTGGCACGAAAACCGAGGAGGTGATCAGATAAAGTCCTGGACTTATCTGGATAGCATTGGGTGGCGTGAAGGGTGCCTACCTTGTCGCCACATGGCATTGATCTGGAGGAAGCAGATAAAGCTGAGGACACGTATTACGAGGCAAGAGACTGGACCGGTGAGTCAGCATGCTGAGTCAGCTGCTGAGGTGTCCAGGGATTTCAGACATGTGATAAATATGGTGCTGAGGTGTCCTACTGAGGTGGCATGATGATGCAGTAAAAGGAAATAAAGGAAAATAGGAAATTCCAGGAAAAACCAGGACCACATGTTCAGATGGCATGGAAATTACGAAAATGCCATTGGAGGAGAGTATAAATACCCCCCTTGGCCTTCATTTGCTCCACGCATGGAGAAGGGAAAGAGAGAGAAAGAATAGAGGAGGAGAAGGAAAGGAAGAGAGAAAAGAGAAAGGAAGAAAGGAAGTTCTGGCGGAGCTAGAAGCAGAATAAGGATAGTGGAGTTCTGCTAAGCTAGCCAGGTAGTAACTAATCCTAACTTTTATATAATGGCTTTGTGATTTGTTGTGCTATTGTTTGGTTAGATTGTTGTCTTGTATGTTATGTCTGAAGCTCTACTGCAATGCTATGATCATATGTTATTGAGTATGGAAGCATGCGGCATACTTATCTGTACACAATTACAAGCAAGCACTGTCACACTGCATTACATATACTGTTATGGATGTTGCTACTGAGATTCCTCTAAATCTCATCCCTATATATATATGTAACCCATTACAGGGAGGTTATGTTGAAGTGAAATCTAAGAATTCTGAGAGACGCCGTTATGCTGCCGGAATTAAGACTGAACATCAGAGTATGATAAGTACTGTGTACGTATGTGCTATTTAAGGAGGCTGAAAGTGAGTGGACCCAGCAGGTTCATCCAGTCTTTCCTGGGTACTACGTAGAATGGTAGTTCTCATAAGGTTGCGACGTGAGAAGGCCTAGGTCGCGACGATAGTTGTACGGGTCACGACGGAAGAAGAATAAGGTCGCTACGAGTTAGGTTTTGGTCGCGACTGCAGAATATTTAGGTCGCGATGAAAGAGGAGTTTGGTCGCGACTAAATAACAGAAATGTTAGGTCGTGACGAGTTGAGTGCGATGATCGCGACGAAAGGTCACAAAGGAGATGAGTCACGACTATCCAATACTCAGGTCGCGACTAGAATGGGTTTAGAAGAACTCAACGGAGATATAAGCTCTTAGATGGGATGAGATATGTTCATTTTTCTTTTTGAAGGAAAAAGATGGTGAACACAAGACAAGAACATAGAGTTTGAGTGGAGGAGCCATGCATAGAGGAAGCGGGCAACTCCAATATCTGAGTCATCCTTGCTAGGATGAGTAGCAAGGGATGATAATGATAAGTTAAGATGGGTTAGCTCGATGAGATAGCTAGAATTAGGTAGATCCTCCATGTGATAACTAGGAGTAGATCTACATTGTAAAGGTCTTATTCAGCTAGGCTAAATAGAAGACCTAAGAGCTAGAATAAGATAGCTAGAATGAGATTTGACTAGGAATGATCCTAGCACATGGACTAAGGCTAGAGAGGTGATGGTTAATAGCTAAAGAGCTAATGTTCCCTAAGCAGAGGAATTCCATCACGGAGAAGTAATAGACCTGGGGTAGAGTACCCTAGAGAACAGAAGTGATAATGAGAGATGATGAATGAGATCCATGCGACTGAAGTTCGCTAGGATCAAGAGGATCGAGAGAAGAATCAATGAGGAACCACAGTCCGATCAAGAATAGGCTGGGACTGATAGATAGACAGAAGAAGTAAAGAGATAATCGAAAGGTAGCCACAGATTACGAGATAAAGTGACTCCCCTATTCCCTATGTAAGAAAGAATAATGAAGGGTTGAGTCTATACCCTGATAAGAGGGTAGTGTAGCAGCCTAAGTGTAATGTTTCAGGATGAATGAATGATTAAGATATGATAGGCAATATGATAAATGAAATATGTTTTGAGGCTTACTTAGCTTTACAATGTCTGATGGATGGTTGAGTAAAGTATGATAATGATATGGCTTATGATGCCATAAGTTATGATAGTTGCATCTCCTTGCAATTGTCATATGATGACATGCATGTTAGAGTATGCCATAATAAATGAATACTCCCCTTTTGCAGTGCATGCAGGGTAGAGTATATATATATATATGAGTACATATATGAGATGAGAAAGTTATGAGAAAGTATGTTGCTCCCATACCATATGACATGTAATGAGATATGTATTGAGGATGATAGATAGTCTCAGTTTATGGGACAATAAGCTATGATATTCAGATATGTTATGACTAAAGTTACTCGGGTAATTCTGCAGACTTGTGAATACAGTACTCAGAGCCATTTCTGTTGAAAGGAATGGTAGACAGAAAGAAAGCAGAAAAGAGTAAAGAGATTATTTCTAGATCACTCTTCACATAAGTGTTAGATCTGAAACATATAGCTCCCAAATAGAGCTAGATTCAGATGAATATAGATCACTCTTCAGATAAGAGTTGGATCTGATACAGAATGCTCGCAGTTTGAGCATAGTTTAGATGGCTCTCAGTTAGAGCACAGATTGAATGAGCAGTTATGATGAGGCTATAGCAGTAGAATGCAATGGCAAGTGGTTAGACCATGATGGCACAAGCCAATGGTAAGCCACAGTAAAGTAAGAAAGATGAGAAGGAACTCCTCAGTAAGAGAGGAAGTAAGTAAAGTCTGAGTAACTGATATGAGGCTATGAATATTTTTAAAATTTTATGGAGTTATCAACAAGTGGAAGCAGTTAACCTTATAACTTAGTCTGTTGGTTTAAGATCTTCAGGAGATATACAGTACAACAGAATCACAGTTAGATTCTGGAGGGTCACAGTTAGATCCTAGCATGGCTCCAAGGTCGCAGTTAGATCCTAACAGCTTCAGAGTGGCAGTTAGATTCTGAAGAGGCTTACGGTTGATCACAGTTAGATCCCGAGGTTGCAGTTAGACCTAGCCTAAGGAAAGTAATGAGCCATGAGATATGAGTATGATGTAGTATCTCTTTGGGAAGATGAATGCCAAAGACGAAGTTAAGGAAGCTTCACTAGTTGATAAACTCATCCAGAAAAGTTATTTTATAATGATTTTTCTCAGATAAGCCTCTATTATATACAGACTAAACTTAGTTTTCCTTTAAACGAAGACGGAGTCCAAGTTCAAGTCTGAGTACTGATATTTAAAGTTTTGTAGAAGAATGCCTGAGAAGTGGAAAAGAGAATCCTCTGTGTAATGAGAACAGAAAAGTATGAGTAGATAGATCCCCCAGATGGGTGTAAAGAGATTAAAAGGCCAGGGAGACCTAGAGAAGAAGGTCTAAGGCAAAGCAAAGATAGAATATTGTTCTCTGAGGAAGAGAATGTTAGTCTTATGGTATCTCAAGATAAGTTATGAAAGGGTGAAATACACCATGAGATAGCCAGAGTTGGCTAGATATGCCATCAAAAGCATGTAGTGAGATGCACTGTGATAAACATGTAAGATGGCATGCACCGAGAAATGTGCATTTTATGAACAGATGGAGAGGCTTCCTTTTGATAAGGATTATATGTTTACATGTTATGCTACGAATGAAATAGAAAATGAGAGCTTTCCCTCGTTGCATGAGATGTCAGGCCATATGTTATGCTAAAACTTTGCAAGCTCCAGGTGTTAGAGCTGTGCATAATTAGAACGGGAATGCTTGAGCTCCGACGTTAGAGCTTTGCATTCATAAGCAAGTATGCAGTCCTGCAGTATGTTGGCCAGGCATTATGCATAGGTGCTCTTATTTAAGAGCAGATGCTCTCATTTAGCAGCAAAGTAAAGAAAGAATAGCTGCGTAAGTCCTCTCTGTGTAGGAAGTTAAGTTGCTAAGAATGATGAGAATGTTTGATTATATGAAAAGAAAGATGGAATGTTGCAGATGTTAGAGCAGTCTGCGAGATATTAAGAGAAGTAATAGAGATAGATGCTAGAAGTATGATGAGTAGTTAGAAGAAATTCCCGAATACAGTAATATTCGAGAGAATTTCCTATGAAAGAAATGGACACTACTTATAAAGTGCAGTAAGTGATCCATAAGAGAAAAGTAGATTTCAACTCTGATTGAGTTGACTCAGAGAAAGATAAGATGTTACGAAGAGATGTAAAGTTATGATGAGTACTTTGCCAGATGTTAAGTTAATTTGGCTATGGTACTGATTAAATTTCGGGGACAAAATTTATTTAAAGGGGAGGAGAAATGTAACATCCCAATTTTCAGGCCTAGAGACGTGAAAATAGCCTAGGATTGAGAGGCTACTAGACCCCCTTTGAGCAGAAGTCCCGGAGACACGCATAGAGTTTCAGGGACTAAGCTGCAAATAAGCGAAAGTACGGGGACTTATGTGTAAACAGTGAAAGTCCCAAGGGGTAGAATGGCCATTTGGGATGATGTAAAGGTCAAATGTTATGGAGTTGAGAGCTGACCATTATGGTCGGGACTAGGGAGTACTGTGGTCACGACTAATGGTTACAGAAAGAGTTATACGCGACGAGAAAGCAGTGTGGTCGCGACTAGGAAGTAGTGACGTCGCGACTAATAATGGCAGAAAGGTTTAGACGCGACTGAATGATGTGTGTGTCGCGACTAATAGGTAAAATGGGTTGGTTGCGACTACAAAATGTTATGGTCGCGACTAGATTGTGTTGTGGTCGCGACAAAAGGATGTTGTGGTCGCGACTAATGTACACATAAGTGTTATTTCGCGATGAGATGATGATCAGGTCACGACTAGTGACTAAAGTGGCGCTAGGCGTATGGGCCAAGAGTTGTGAAGGTCCAAAGGAGATAGTTACCCGGTTAGAGATAGACCGGGGGAAGGAGGTCAGATAAAGGAGAGGTTATCTGGAAACCATGAGGTGGACTGATAAGGTGTCCTCATGGGACCCGCAAGATGCCACATGGCAGTAAAGTAATGATTCAGTAAAATAAAGTTAATCGGTTGGCACGAAAACCGAGGAGGTGATCAGATAAAGTCCTGGACTTATCTGGATAGCATTGGGTGGCGTGAAGGGTGCCTACCTTGTCGCCACATGGCATTGATCTGGAGGAAGCAGATAAAGCTGAGGACACGTATTACGAGGCAAGAGACTGGACCGGTGAGTCAGCATGCTGAGTCAGCTGCTGAGGTATCCAGGGATTTCAGACATGTGATAAATGTGGCGCTGAGGTGTCCTACTGAGGTGGCATGATGATGCAGTAAAAGGAAATAAAGGAAAATAGGAAATTCCAGGAAAAACCAAGACCACATGTTCAGATGGCATGGAAATTACAAAAATGCCATTGGAGGAGAGTATAAATACCCCCCTTGGCCTTCATTTGCTCCACGCATGGAGAAGGGAAAGAGAGAGAAAGAAGAGAGAAGGAGAAGGAAAGGAAGAGAGAAAAGAGAAAGGAAGAAAGGAAGTTCTGGCGGAGCTGGAAGCAGAATAAGGATAGTGGAGTTCTACTAAGCTAGCCAGGTAGTAACTAATCCTAACTTTTATGTAATGGCTTTGTGATTTGTTGTGCTATTGTTTGGTTAGATTGTTGTCTTGTATGTTATGTCTGAAGCTCTACTGCAATGCTATGATCATATGTTATTGAGTATGGAAGCATGCAGCATACTTATCTATACACCATCACAAGCAAGCACTGTCACACTGCATTACATATACTGTTATAGATGTTGCTACTGAGATTCCCCCGAATCTCATCCCTATATATATATGTAACCCATTACAAGGAGGTTATGTTAAAGTGAAATCTAAGAATTCTGAGAGACGACGTTATGCTACCGAAATTAAGACTGAACATCAGAGTATGATAAGTACTGTGTACGTATGTGCTGTCTAAGGATGCTGGAAGTGAGTGGACCCAGCAGGTTCATCCAATCTTTCCTGGGTACTACGTAGAATGGTAGTTCTCATGAGGGAATTACCGAATCAGTACGGCTCAGTTCTTTGTAAAGATGAAGCTCGGCGGTTATGCTGCAAAAAGTCAGGCAGGAGAAGCTGTAATCAAGCTAATATGGCTTCTGCAAGTGTACTCTGAGGCGTCTAAGCCCTTGGGACTTTCACTGTTTACACATAAGTCCCCGTACTTTCGCTTATTTGCAGCTTAGTCCCTAAAACTCTCTGCGTGTCTCCGGGACTTCTGCTCAAAGTGTAGGGAATTGGAAGACACGCAGCGGAAATTAACTTTAAAAATGTTTCCATTCCCAGCCAGGATCTACCGAATGTGTTTAAGTCAAAGAGAAAGAAGTGTTACCTTCGGTTTCAAGCTTTGGTCGCGACCTCAGTGTCCACTAGTCGCGACTCCTCGCCTCTGGAACTTTCAGTCGCGACCTCCTCAGCTTCTAGTCGCGACCTGTCGCCTCTGGAGTTTGTAGTCGCGACCTACTCTGCTTCTAGTCGCGACCTGTCGCCTCTGGAGCTTTTAGTCGCGACCTCTTCAACTTCACGTCGCGACCTGTCTCCTCTTTTCGGATTTCTGACGTTCAGATGCCCGTTTGGTCGCGACCTAAGTGTGTTCTGGTCGCGACCTTTCTTCGTGTCTGGCCGTATCGTAGAAGTCGACAGCTCAGATCGGCTTCCTCTACCGGTATCCATACGAACAGCGTTCCAATTGCGAACGACGTGCTAGCGCCTCTTGTCCCTCTAAGGCTTTCTGGAGATTCCGTCCTCACCGTCTCTATTTCGGCAGTTTCTTATATGCAAACCTTTTGCACTCTCCCTGCCCCTTTTTCTCACGACTGAATGTGTGTGAAGAGATCTATTGTGTGTAGAACCCTAGCTCCTAATGTCAAATATATAGGAAGCTATCGGGCTTCTAATAGGGCCGGGCTTCAGAATTAATCTTATATTAATTCTGAATTAATACAATATCATATATTGCATAATTTAATAAGAAACTGATTAAATAAATATGGTTTATATTAAATCCGTCCCACAGATTTAATTCACCTATTTATTTAATTTAAAATAAAGATAAGACAGAATTATATTTGATTTATTCTCATAAATCAAAATTGAGATATCTTATCAATTTGAATTTCAAATTCAAATAGATCATATCCATTTAAATTCAAATTCAAAAATGATAGAGATTTAATTTATCCTTATAAATTAAATCTTACAAATATCTCTTATATTATATATATAATATATATAAACTAATTTATATATATATAAAATATATATCCACCCTAGATTATTCATTGAATCTAGACATCTCTTAGATTCAATGAATCTGGACATCATAGCTCGCATTGGGCTGTTTTGTGTGCGACCCTGTAGGCCCATATGAAGTTGGCAGTGGGCCAGTTACTATACTGACCCACAAGTCGTAAGCGGTCTCTAGCAAGGCATTACGACTACCCAAAACATATGAGGATCGATAAACGATGTAACCTTTCATACAACCATATCACGTCCCTTTTGTCACACGATATTTCGGTCAAGGATGAGGCATGGTGAACGTCATCCTCCTGTTCCTGACCGTTACTTTCTCGATCCCTGAGTAGTCTGAACATAGAAATGGAACTACCCTTCCATTCCAGTATGGCCATACATTTCTCAAACTCACTCATCGAGGGGCCCAGTAATATCTCTCTACGAATGTGAGGGACAAATTCCATCTTGACCATTCACATTCCTCCGCATGAAAAACCACTAAGCCCGAGCATAGCCTTTATGATCACTCGGTCAAAAGTGACTTTTGACTAGGTCAAAGCTGAGCGTTTGTCATGTAGGAATCCATGATGATCTCAGGTCAAAGGGCATAGTGACATGGCTTGTATATGAGAGAAGCTTATGACTTGACCCATGCAGCTCTCTCATAGCGGGTCGGTCCAACACCCTGTACTCTTACATGTGCTTATGACTTTGATTTATATCTCTATATATCTTCAAAGTCATACTGGTCTTATTTCATCTTTGCTCCCACATAGATGACCGACCACGGACATTTAGGATAAGATCACGAGTTATCCAAGGATTGTCATCATAGTAAACATGCAAATAATATGATAACCTGATACAATGATTGGCCCCTAGGGCACAATTTCCAACATCCTCCCACTTGCACTAGGAACAATCATTAATTTGTCTCAATCCTATTGACCTAACATGACGCTCATGTTTTGCCTGGACAAGCGGTTTAGAGGATCAGCATCATTGTCTTCTCTTGCTACCTTGCATATTTTTATATCACCTCTATCATTGATTTCTCTGATGAGATGAAATCGCCTGAGTATATGCTTGGTCCTTTGATGTGACCTAGGCTCTTTAGCCTGTGCAATGTCACCACTATTGTCACAGAACAAAGTTATTGGATCTGAGATGGTCGGTACCACCCTTAGTTCAGCAATGAACTTCCTGATCCAAATGGCCTCCTTAGCTGCATCAGATGCTGCTATATACTCGGCTTCCATTGTAGAATCTACTATAGTGCTCTGCTTAGAGCTCTTCCAGCTTACTGCTCCATTATTCAGGAGGAATATGTATCCAGATCGCGATTTCTGGTCATCCTGGTCAGTTTGGAAACTTGCATCTGTGTAACCAGTTACATAGAGCTCGTCATCCAATCCACCATAGACCAAGAATAAGTCCTTAGTCCTTCTTAAGTACTTAAGGATATTCTTGACAGCAGTCCAATGGCCCTCACCAGGGTCCTGTTGATATCTGCTAGTCATACTTAAGGCAAACGAGACATCCGGTCGAGTACATAACATGGCGTACATGATAGATCCTATGGCCGAGGCATATGGAATCTTACTCATGCGACCTCGCTGATCTGGTGTACTAGGACACAAATCCTTGCTGAGGTGAATACCATGAGACATGGGTATGAAACCCCTTTTGATTCCTGTATACTGAACCTATGCAGTATCTTGTCTATATATGTGCTCTGACTGAGTCCTAGAAGCCTTTTAGATCTATCTCTATAGATCCTAATTCCTAGGATGTAGGTGGCTTCACCCAAGTCTTTCATCGAGAAAGATTTTCCTAACCAAGACTTGACAATCTGCAAGGTAGGAATGTCATTCCCAATGAGTAGGATGTCATCGACATAGAGTACCAAAAATACAACTGTGCTCCCACTAACCTTCTTGTACACACAAGGTTCATCAATATTTTGAAGAAATCCAAACTCTTTGACTACTTCATCAAAACGATGATTCCAACTCCGAGATGCTTGCTTCAGTCCATAAATGGACCTTTGAAGCTTGCACACCTTACCAGAGTCCTCAGAACGCACAAAACCTTCAGGTTGTGTCATGTACACATCCTCAAGGAGCTTTCCATTAAGGAAGGCTGTCTTGACGTCCATCTGCCATATTTCATAGTCATAATATGCTGCAATGGCAAGGAGGATTCTGATTGATTTGGCCATTGCAACTGGGGAAAAGGTCTCATCATAGTCCACACCATGAGTTTGAGTAAATCCTTTTGCAACCAGTCGTGCCTTGAAGACATTTACATTGCCATCCATGTCAGTTTTCTCTTTAAAAACCCACTTGCACCCGACGGTTTTTATACCTTCAGGCGGGTCGACTAAGGTCCATACCTTATTGTCGTACATGGATTGCATCTCAGACTTCATGGCATTAAGCCATTTCTCAGAGTTTGGTCCCACTATAGCTTCTTGATAGGTAGTGGGCTCATTATGCTCAATGAGCAACACATCACGACTATCAGAAATCAGAAATCCATATCTCTGAGGCTGAAGTCGTGCCCTATTAGATCGCCTTGGGCCTTGCGTGACTTGAGGAGTCTCAACAACTTCTTGTGAGTCTTCTCTACTTTCCATCTCTAGTTCTGTGGCGTCTTGTGGCTCTCGAACTTCTTCGAGGTGTACCTTGCTCCCAGTGGTTCTTTTAGAGATAAATTCTCGTTCTAGAAAGATACCATTTCTGACAACAAACACTTTGTTATCAGTGGGGTTGTAGACATAATATCCCTTGGTTTCCTTAGGATATCCCACAAAAAAGCACTTTGAAGATTTGGGCGCTAACTTATCTGAGGCTTGTTGCTTAACATAGACCTCACATCCCCAAATCTTGAGAAAAGACAAACTAGGTTTCCTCCCAGTCCATATCTCATACGGAGTCTTTTCAACTGCCTTAGATGGAACACGATTCAGTGTGAACGCAGCTGTCTCTAGGGCGTGGCCCCAAAAGGATGGTGGAAGATCTGTTCGACTCATCATGGATCGAACCATATCCAATAGTGTTCGATTCCTCCGTTCAGAAACCCCATTCCATTGTGGTGTTCCTGGAGGAGTCAATTGTGAGACAATTCCACAATTCCTAAGATGGTCGATAAACTCTTGGCTCAAATATTCACCACCTCGATCAGATCGGAGGGCTTTAATTGTTTTACCAAGCTGGTTTTGTACTTCATTTTGAAATATCTTGAACATTTCAAAAGATTTGGATTTATGTTTCATTAGATAGACGTAGCCATATCTACTGAAATCATCTATGAATGTAATGAAGTACGAATAACCTCTTCTGGCATTTGTATTCATCGGTCCACACACATCTGTATGTATGAGGCCCAACAAATCAGTGGCCCTCTCACTGTGCCCAGTGAAAGACGACTTTGTCATCTTTCCTAACAAACAAGATTCGCAAGTATCATATGATTCAAAATCAAATGAGTTGAGAAATCCATCTTGATGGAGTTTAGAAATGCGTTTCTCATTTATGTGGCCTAGACGACAGTGCCAGAGATACGTCGGATTCAAATCATTTGGTTTGATCCTTTTGGCGGTTATGTTATAGATATTTCCATGATTGGGTTGTTCCAAGTTTAATATGTAATGATCAACATGCAAATCACCATGAGCATAGAAAATATCATTACGATAAATGGAACATTTACCATTCCCAGAAATGGAAGTGTAACCTTCCTTATCCAAATAAGAAAGAGAAACAATGTTACTACTCAAAGCAGGAACATAATAGCAATTGTTCAAAACTAACAAAAACCCAGTGGGCAGAACTAATTCATAAGTGCCTACAGCTAGAGCAGCAACCTTTGCTCTATTTCCAACTCGTAGGTCAACTTCGCCCTTCTTCAGCTTTCTACTGTCCTTTAGGCCCTGCACATTTGTACAAATGTGAGAACCACATGCAGTATCTAATACCCATGTAGTGGAAGTAGAGAGATGAATGTCTATAACATAAATACCTGAAGCGATAGCCCCGCTATCCTTCTTGTTCTTTCTCAGATCTTCAAGGTAGAGTTTGCAATTCCTCTTCCAATGACCCGGTTCATTGCAGAAGAAGCAAACTCCTTCCTTTGGAGGCTTTGCCTTCTTTGGTGCAGGCTTGGTTTCGGGCTTGCCTGACTCATTGGTCTTACCAGATGAGCCATGACCCTTACCTTTGCCCTTGCCTTTCTTTTTCATACCCTTTCCTTTGTGAACCATCAAAACAGTACTGGGCTTCTTCTTAACAGTCGGCTCAGCAGTTTTAAGCATCCCATGCAGTTCAGAAATAGATTTCTCCATGTTGTTCATGTTGTAGTTCATGACAAACTGGTCATAACTTTCCGGGAGTGAGTTCAAGATCAAATCTGTAGCTAGCTCCTGACTTATGGGAAATCCAAGCCTCTCAAGGTGATCTATGTACCCTTTCATCTTTAAGACATGAGTACTCACTGATGCACCTTCAGCCATCCTGCAGGAATGTAAGGCCTTAGTGGTCTCATACCTCTCTTGCCTTGCCTGTTGCTGGAACATTTCCTTAAGATGCACAATCATCTCATAAGCCTCCATGTGTTCCAGATCTCTTTGAAGCTCCGGAACCATAGTGGCAAGCATCAAGCATCCCACATCAACAGAGTCTTCCTTATGCTTCGCATAAGAATCTCTCTGAGCTCTAGGAGCATTGGCTGCTGGCTCCTCAGGAATGGGTTGATCTAGGACATATACCTTTCTTTCCTGCTTGAGAACAATTCTCAAGTTCCTGAACCAGTCAAGAAAGTTTGTCCCATTGAGTTTGTCCTTCTCAAGGACAGATCGCAACGATAATGTAGCAGTATTACTAGTCGTCATGATTCTACAATTAAAATATGCAAGCGAATTAGCAATCTCCCACTGAATAAAATAACCCTCAATGTAATAATTAGTGGGCTAAGATCCATATTTGGCTTAAACTTGAGTCCGCTTTGGCTGGACGCTCAACTTTAAGTTATTTAGGTAGGTAACAACTTTACCAATTACATCAAATGTAATTCTTAGATATTTATGGGATCATCATATGATCCGGCATGTTTTAATCCCATCTAATGCCTTGAGACCCAAAACCGTTTTGATAATCTCAATTAAGTCAAACAATAACAAACATAAGAGCAGCACCATTACTCTTGCTTATCTCCCCAAGATAACTCAAATGCACCCACTTTGGTGGACCTACAAATGAGCGATCGAGGTTTTGACAAGTGTCCATTAATTGACGGCATATGACTTAAGATTTCTTTTAGAGGGTTTAATTAATTATCTGGTTTATAAGATGCATGTATCGCGGTTGTATCTCATACAAGTATTATGCATATTAAAACATACATGCAGTGATCTAATCAAAAGATGCATAATCTTAAACGTGACACAATATGGCTCACCTATCCTAAGTCCCCTCAAGCCAATGAGAGAAGCTGTCTAATTAGAATAGGAAAATTACATAAGGAAACCTCGTTTTAACATTCGAGGGGAGTGAGATGAGAAGAGAATGTACAACGAGAGTCATTAGAGGAAGGCACGACACGCAGGCCGTATTTAGAAAAATTACAACACTTGTAATCTAGAGCCATATTGTTCACCATACCCAAACATTCAAGAATCAAAATTCATACTATTTGAAGGGCAATAAATGTTTCAAAACATTCATATATCAGGAAAGTCAATACATATTACGATTATGTTACGCTACGATTAAATAGCCACGGCGGTCCCGCTAGCCGGTTAGCGGGCGGGGTGTGGGGCAGCGCCCCAATAGAAATTTTTTTTGATAAATAATCAAGAATCTTAATTCTTTTTCCTTAGACCCCATCAATATTAATTGATCAAATCAATTGATATACACCACCGATTTCAGTTTCCTTTTAGATTCCGTATATGTCATACATAAACAGATTCCATATATGTCATACATATCACGCATGTTATCATATAATCAGCTAAGAAGTCTAACATACATCACATGTATCAACAATCAAACCTAACTTAAACACAAAACGGCATGGCTCTGATACCACTGTAGGGAATTGGAAGACACGCAGCGGAAATTAACTTTAAAAATGTTTCCATTCCCAGCCAGGATCTACCGAATGTGTTTAAGTCAAGGAGAAAGAAGTGTTACCTTCGGTTTCAAGCTTTGGTCGCGACCTCAGTGTCCACTAGTCGCGACTCCTCGCCTCTGGAACTTTCAGTCGCGACCTCCTCAGCTTCTAGTCGCGACCTGTCGCCTCTGGAGTTTGTAGTCGCGACCTACTCTGCTTCTAGTCGCGACCTGTCGCCTCTGGAGCTTTTAGTCGCGACCTCTTCAACTTCACGTCGCGACCTGTCTCCTCTTTTCGGATTTCTGACGTTCAGATGCCCGTTTGGTCGCGACCTAAGTGTGTTCTGGTCGCGACCTTTCTTCGTGTCTGGCCGTATCGTAGAAGTCGACAGCTCAGATCGGCTTCCTCTACCGGTATCCATACGAACAGCGTTCCAATTGCGAACGACGTGCTAGCGCCTCTTGTCCCTCTAAGGCTTTCTGGAGATTCCGTCCTCACCGTCTCTATTTCGGCAGTTTCTTATATGCAAACCTTTTGCACTCTCCCTGCCCCTTTTTCTCACGACTGAATGTGTGTGAAGAGATCTATTGTGTGTAGAACCCTAGCTCCTAATGTCAAATATATAGGAAGCTATCGGGCTTCTAATAGGGCCGGGCTTCAGAATTAATCTTATATTAATTCTGAATTAATACAATATCATATATTGCATAATTTAATAAGAAACTGATTAAATAAATATGGTTTATATTAAATCCGTCCCACAGATTTAATTCACCTATTTATTTAATTTAAAATAAAGATAAGACAGAATTATATTTGATTTATTCTCATAAATCAAAATTGAGATATCTTATCAATTTGAATTTCAAATTCAAATAGATCATATCCATTTAAATTCAAATTCAAAAATGATAGAGATTTAATTTATCCTTATAAATTAAATCTTACAAATATCTCTTATATTATATATATAATATATATAAACTAATTTATATATATATAAAATATATATCCACCCTAGATTATTCATTGAATCTAGACATCTCTTAGATTCAATGAATCTGGACATCATAGCTCGCATTGGGCTGTTTTGTGTGCGACCCTGTAGGCCCATATGAAGTTGGCAGTGGGCCAGTTACTATACTGACCCACAAGTCGTAAGCGGTCTCTAGCAAGGCATTACGACTACCCAAAACATATGAGGATCGATAAACGATGTAACCTTTCATACAACCATATCACGTCCCTTTTGTCACACGATATTTCGGTCAAGGATGAGGCATGGTGAACGTCATCCTCCTGTTCCTGACCGTTACTTTCTCGATCCCTGAGTAGTCTGAACATAGAAATGGAACTACCCTTCCATTCCAGTATGGCCATACATTTCTCAAACTCACTCATCGAGGGGCCCAGTAATATCTCTCTACGAATGTGAGGGACAAATTCCATCTTGACCATTCACATTCCTCCGCATGAAAAACCACTAAGCCCGAGCATAGCCTTTATGATCACTCGGTCAAAAGTGACTTTTGACTAGGTCAAAGCTGAGCGTTTGTCATGTAGGAATCCATGATGATCTCAGGTCAAAGGGCATAGTGACATGGCTTGTATATGAGAGAAGCTTATGACTTGACCCATGCAGCTCTCTCATAGCGGGTCGGTCCAACACCCTGTACTCTTACATGTGCTTATGACTTTGATTTATATCTCTATATATCTTCAAAGTCATACTGGTCTTATTTCATCTTTGCTCCCACATAGATGACCGACCACGGACATTTAGGATAAGATCACGAGTTATCCAAGGATTGTCATCATAGTAAACATGCAAATAATATGATAACCTGATACAATGATTGGCCCCTAGGGCACAATTTCCAACACAAAGGGGGTCTAGTAGTCTCTCAATCCTAGGCTATTTTCATGTCTCTAGGCCTGAAAATTGGGATGTTACATATTTCATGCAGAAATAATTTGGATGCAGCTGCTGGGGGTTCCATTGATGACTTAACTCCTGATGAAGCATGGCATTTAATTGAGAAGATAACAAATAATGACCAGCAGTATGGGGGTGTATGATGCTAGGCAAGTTCATGAGGTTTCTGCAAGCTCTTCTCAAGATTATAATAATTTGTCTTCTCAAGTTGCTGCTATGAATGCTCAAATTTGCAAGTTTGATGCTCAATTGAGCAATTCACATGTTGAAAGCCCATACTCTCAAGCTCTAGTTGCTCCTAGTTGTCAGTTTTGCTCTTCTCCAATGTATACCAGTGATAAGTATCCTACACACTATGAGGATGTATCAACTATCTATCAAGGCAAATAAAAATAGTATTCATAAAGGAATCCATACTCCAATACATATAATGAAGGATGGAGCGATCATCCCAATTTTAGATGGAGGGATGGAGGTGGAGATAGGAATTTTGGGCCAAACAGATTCAACAATGATAAGCAAGTGGCTGAATCCTCTAGAGTTATAGAAGTACCTGCTACTTCAAATGATAGAATATCTGAAATAATCAAGAGCATTATGTGATGAACTCAAATATAAATTCAATAAACATAAATTTCACCTCTAACTTCAAGGACTTGAGATCTACAGTGGAGAGCAACTTAGCAATGACAAATTCTAAGTTTGTTGCCTTTGAGAGTAAAATAGAATAATAGGAAACCAAAGCTTCTAACATGAATGGCTATGTATCATAGTTAGCTAATTCAGTGAGTGATGTTTAGGCAAGGATCAGTGGAAATCTACCTTCAAATATAGTTGTTAACCCCAAATCTGTGAATGCTATAAGTTTGAGAAGTGGGGAGCAAGTTACATATGCTAAAAATGAAGAAGAATGTGAGATAGAAACTTATTCCAGCATTCTAATGAGGAATAGCATTGAGAAGTCTGAAAGCAAGAAGGAAGCACAACTCATTAGGAATGAAGAGGTTACAGTTGATCTTACAGAAAGTCAAATTGACTTTACACAAGATTCTAGAGCTTATGGACAGCCAAATAGCAAGGAAACTGAGCTACTTAAGGCTATGGATTCTGAGTTAGGAAATCCTGGAGTGGACACAACTAAAAAACCACAATTAGTAGTAAATTTAGAGCTCAAGCAGAAAGAAACAAATTTTGAGTCAGCTGAGAAAGAAGTGAATATGAAGGATTTACCTATCCCAAGGAAATTCATGAGTAGTAAGAAGAAAGCCTTAGAGAAACAAAACAAAGAAGTAATTGATTTTTTTTTTAGTAAGATTGAAGTAAATATGCCTATGCTGGAGAGGGTTCAAAGAGTGCCAGAATATACAAAGTGTTTGAAGGATAGTTGCAACCACAAGAAAAGATACAAACCTAATGAACTGGTGCAAGTGGGACCTAAAGCTTCTACACTTTTCAAAGCTCAACTTCCAGTGAAGTGTCAAGATCTAGGTGCATTTTCTATGCCTTGTACAATTGGTAAGATAGCTATTTCTAGAGCATTATTAGATTTAGGTACTGCTATAAATGTGATGCCTAATTCAGTTTATCATGCTCTATGAGTGAATTTGATTAAACCAAATAGTGTGTTAGCTCAATTGGCTGATAAGAGTATTATAAATCTTAAGGGAATCTTAGAAGACATTTTAGTTCAAGTTAAGGACCTTATTTTTCCTGTAGACTTTTATGTTTTGGATATGACAAATGAGTCTCTTGATGATAGTACTCTTATTCTAGGAAGGCCATTCTTGAGGACAGCTAACACCATGATTTGTATGAAAGATGAAATTATTAAAATGGAATTTGGTGGGCACATAATTCAATTTAACATGTATAGAAACCCACATCAGGATTATTCTCTCTTGACTTAACATGATTGATGCATTACTTGAAAATGAGTGTGATGATATTTGTGAGCTTGATAATGATGATAAAGTTGAAGAACTTTCCATTTCTTACTCCTTCACTAATTTCTCTTCTTTTTCTTCATCCAATGGTGATGTGTTATGCATTAATTCTAAAATTGATGGCTAGCTTCCTACTATGGGTGATTTTTCTTCATCTTCATCTACTATTTCTTCCTTTGGAACTAACCACACTGTTTCAAGTGATGAACAATGTCCAGGAAGGTTTGTGACAAATTTAATAGAATTACAGGGCAATTACATTACATCAGACTTTGAGAGACAAGAAGCCAGAATTTTTAGGCTAAGAAAGTCTCAATTTAATAGTTATAATATCCTGTATTCTAACCCTGTTCATAGGAGCTTCAACTTAGAATTTTTAGATATCTCAAGGTTGCAGAAATTGAAGGATATTATCCAACATCAACAGAATTGCACTACTAGAACTTTAAAGAGAGTTGGTGCTGTGTGTGGTGCTGGGTTGATACAGAGCTCAGAAAAGCATCTAGAGTGGAGCCTCAGAAGTTGAGTCCATCTGTTATTCAACCTCCAGAGATTGAGCTCGAACAACTTCCAGGGAGTCTAAAGCATCAAAAACAATTCAAGATGAATGGCCATTTATGGAAGCTGTACAAAGAGAACTTTAAACCCCCATAACATCCAGGTTGTCTCCTTCCTTGTTTCCCCACTTACAATAATCTGCTTTAACCAGTTTTTCTTATATTACTTGAGTTGCTATTTGTTGATTAAGTATGGGGAGGATACCAAGTCAGTAGGGTATATAAAAAAACTCTCATGAATTCATCTTAGATTCTGGTGCAGTTTTGTCCTCATTTACTTCTTCCTTTGCATGTGTTTCATTAGTTCTTCATATTGAGGATAATGTAGAAAATAAGTGTGGGGGGGATGAACTTTAATGAGTGAGAGGGGTGAATGAAAATCAGATAATTACTGCTATTCTGTGTCTTTTAGTCGCGACCTTATGTTGTTCTTCTCGCAACTAATGTGTGCAAATATGTCAAGTTTTTTCTCTGTGAAAATTAGTCGTGATCATTATACATTTTTGTCGCAACCAGGAGTTCCTATTTTTTGAAGTTTACCCATCTATTATGTGTAGTCGTGATATGTGCTTATCTTTGTCGCAACTGTAACTCTCTATGAATTTTGGTCGTGATGGGATTGACATTTGGGTCGCGACCAGAGCATGCATGTTTATCAAGTTTATTCTCTGTGATTATGAGTCACGACCAGTGTCCGTTTTTGTCGCGACCAATATTTTTTCTAAAACTTCTCTGTGTTAAACGGTCGTGACCTGTAGTCCTTTTTGTCAAGACTGCAAATGATCCTCTGCTAAAAAATTCTTCTATTTCATTCTAATTGTTGCTTGGTCTTGGGAATTTACTGTCATGGAATTAAATTGAACTTTGAACATATACTTTTGAACATTGGCAAACTTGTTGAAGTGTGAGTTGCTTGTTTCATTGATTGATTTCTAGAAATTGTGCATCATGAATGATTAATCTCATGTATTTAGTTTAATATTCATGCAATCTAGTCATGGTGAGTTAATTAGGGTGAGTAAGCCAAATGGAAGGATTTTGAGCCTCCAATATATACTCATTTACATTGTATGACACCATCTAGTTTGGTAACTTTGCAGAACTTGTCTCAATCCTTGATTCAAAACCACATTAGCTTCTTGGAATTGTGAATATGATAAAGGCATTTCTTTCAAAACCCTTTTTTACCAAACAGTAGCCACATAAATATTAAATCATTTGCTTAAACCCTTTGAGATCTTCATTTCCTTTTAAAATTCTATCCTTGATTAATGAATGATGTACAAGATAGTTGTTACTACATTAGTTCCTTAATTGTGAAATGATTGTTAAGTGCAACTACTTGTTGAATATATGAACTTCAATGTATTTGTTAGCTGGCGTAATAATTGAAAGAAAAAAAAACAGAGAAAAAGAACAAAGAAAAGAAGAAGAAAAAAGAAAGAAAGGAGAATGAAAAGAAAAGCAAAGAAGAGATAAATCAGATAACAAGAAAGATGTGATATTCAACTTGAATAAAGGGAAGTTAGATGTTGACTTGTTATTTTTTGCAGTTACACAATTAGAATTATGATTAAATGTTGAGGTAGCTTGAAGAAGTAAGATCATGTGCAGTACTTCATTAATCATTGACACTTATTTCCATTTCATCTTTAAGCATTTCCAACATTACAACCTAATAAAGACCCTTTGATTCAAAACCCTTATGGCATTTAGTGGTGGAGATGTAGGATGGTTACAAGCATATGGGAAGCCTAAGCTAGATGACTAAGGGAAAATTTCTTTGATAAGAGAGTGAGTGAAATACTAAACCTTGTGAGAAAACCTCAACCTAGTTGCTTTCTATGATTTAATTGCATGAGTTAGATTCTTGGATTGATATGAGATTAATATGGATTGCTACCAATTGAAGGGAAAGGTTGATAGTTGCAAGTACTCATGCTGAATATGTTTTGCCAATTTTACAGAACATGTGTGTTTGAATTTCAAATTTGATTCATAATTTTGCTCGGAATGCAAAAGCTAATTGTGGGGGAATTGATAAACTCTTATTTTGTACTAATTTTAGATTTAATACTGATTTTTATCCCCATTTATCAATATGTTGAGCAATTAATAAATAAAATAAAAATGGAACAAGTGGAAATTAATTGATATGATTCTAGTGATAAATTGGATAAATAATGTATTTCTTTTAAATTTCCATTACAGGCTAATGCAGTAACCAATCAAAATATTAGGTGGAGGTTAGTGAGAATGAACTAATTTGATAGCTGGACAAAAGGAGATTTAAGCATGTGCAAGAGGGGAGAAGTTAACAGATTAGGCATGTGCTGGACTGAACAAGTGGGCTACCAGAAATCACATGGGAGAAGGCATGAGGAGAAGATGCACGTGCTAAGGGGGAAACTGATCCATTCATGCACCCATTCCACTGTCACGCAATCTACCACCTCTCTCATATCTTTCACACAGCATATATACCTCACACCATTCATACCAGGACACCATATACACATCACACAGCTCTCACACGCTCTCCTTCAGCTTCCACACTCCATCACAGATCCATTGACTCTCTCACGCCATTCTCTCTACTATCTCCATTCTCTCTCTTTTATCTGCAACTTTCCTCTATTCTAAGCAATAGAACTAGAGGAAAGCTCAACTTCCATCTTCATCTTCTCCTTCTACATTCACCATGACAGTTGCTGATCTGTTTACTGCTGCTGTTTAGGTCTTGAAAGCAATGGAATGCTAGATCCATTGTGCTCTCTTGGAGATGATACTGAACCAGAATCCTTGATCTGAAACAGGGAGTTTCAATTGTACCTTTAGTTCATATTTAATTATATCGAGTTGATCTAGTTAATTCTAGTTTTATTGATTCAATTAGAGTTAGTAGATGATGAACATTAGGGAACCGAGTTGAATTTTTTGATTATGTTTAATTGAGCTTTGATTGATCATCAACCTTAAACTAGTTGGACATGGCTGTGATTAATTAGAGTAATTCTATAGCAGATTACAGTTATATATATAATTCATCTTCTTCTATCTCTTGAGTTGAATAATTCATATTTCTCTATTCAATATCTGCGAGTTGTAGCTTTGGTAGAGATTTAGCTAGCGAGTTGTTAGCTAACACATTCTAATTCAACTAATTAACTCCTCACACTTGTCATTGATTCATATCATCATCATTAAAACTTAAAATCATAAACAATAGCATAGAATTTATATTCAGAAGTTATTCAATATCTCATCTCACAATTCATCTGATTAATTTGTTAATTTATGGCTCATTGGATTAGTTAGAAACTTTAGCATCTATTTAGGCTCCTTGTGAGTCGACCTAGGTTAGCTTCACTTTACTATTGGTTAGCTTAGTTTCTTGTTTGATAATTAAAACGACGGTTATCAACTTGCTACTGAGATTCCCCCTAATCTCACCTTCCCTTAGCCAACCATAATAGGTAAATGAGCATGGAAGAAGAATACACGAGGTAGAGCAAGAAGAATGATGTAGAAAATTGAAGAATTTTATGTGTCAATATATTATGTATTAATTCTCTATGTGATTGAATGTATAAACATGCAAATTATGTAATGTGATGTTATATAATTATGAATGACTTTTATGTCATGTATAAATGAGTATAAGTATAGCTCATATATGTTGAAATAGTTGTATGTATGAATAGAGATTTTTTAGCTTGTAGTGATCATGTAAGAGAATGAATATTCCAATACAGAGACACGAAATTGAGGCAAGATGAAACCAGAGTGAACAATTGAATCTCCCCATGAAATTTTATCACAAAATAAGAGAATGAATATTTTAGAATGAATATTCTAAAATGAGTGGTAGATAGCCTCCAAAGGATGCGTTTGCTAAGAGTTACAATTTTTCATAGTTTGGCAGGAAAAACTGGAAATCATTGTTTGACCAAATAAACAGTGCGACTTTAAGAGTTCTTCTAAAACAAATAAGCTATTGATTGAATTATATTGTTTTTTTTTTTTCCTTAAAGAGCATTGAAAGATTTTTAAATAGAGACTTCAACTACCTCCATATGATTTCTTTATAATTAGTTATGAATTTTTAAAATTAAATCATAAAACTAGAATTTACAAAAGAATAATAACCCGAAGGCTAAATAACAAAATTTTAATGGACAGGCTTTAATTAATTTTTGATCTAAACTATAGCGCTTCTGGTTGCATACTAAATGGGTTAAAATGATGGATTTCAACAACTGATAAAGACTATGACAAAATCATCACCTAAATTAAGCATTTGAATCCCAATACTATAATACCTTTTTTCTCTGCATGATTTTCCTAGATCAAATTAACCATCCTTGCCCTTGGTAAATCTGTTGTATAGTATGTTGTGTAGTGCTCTTGTCTATTTGAGCATCCCTTTCTTTCTTAATTGGCTGCGATGAATCACCATTTGAATTCCAATATTGTTATCCCTTGTTCCTCTCCATCATTATCTGGTGTATTTTATGTTGTTTGTGTCACTGTCCATTTGAACTTCCCTCTCTTGATCAGCATAGATTGAACTTCCCTGTTTGGTAACTATATGCTACAGTAGCCTAGGGAATTTGTTCTAATTTTCAATTTTCCTCTTTCATCTTGTGAAAATTGAAGGATTAAAAGTAGAAAAAAAATAACAAACCTAAAACATTATCGATCCTTAAATGAATAAGAATATAAATGAGCCTTTATATAGATAAAGATATAAGTTAGTAGGTTAAATCTAGAATCTTATCATAATCCTAATATCTCATATTTATTCTTCTAAAATAATATAATATTTAAATATAATCCTAAACAATATCCAAATTTAACTCCAGATAATTAAATACCTAACAAATATCTCAACACATCTATCACTTATTGAAGAATGAAGATGCTATATTACTAATTTCCTTAGCATAGTAGTTCCTTATTTAAGAAAGAGGATCTACCGCTGAAGTCCCTATCATTCTGCTCCTGCATCCTTCTTTAACTCTATAAATAACATGTTTTATTATTATTGGTGTCTTAGCTAGTTCTTTGTTAACTCTATAAATCCCATATTATCATTTTGCAAACTTTGATTGGTCTTTTTTTTTTTTTTTTAAAAGGCTATGAATTTTGGCGATCAATACATTTATGAGAATACAGTTTGTCCACGGGGCACATCTACCAATAGAATTAATTTTAGTGAGTTTCTTCATAGGCATAATTTTTGTCATCCCATGAATGATAAGTACATCAACATTAGAGCTGTTTTGAACGAACATTATTGGCATGTTCCAACCATGCATCTTCATAGAGCAGCACATACAAATAGTACTACTAAACATGACTTCCTAAACATTTCAGTCAAGGCAATAAAGAAAGTAGCAAGGTGTACACTTCTATTCTTAACGTTCCCGAGAAACTAATCAATTCTATAAGAGTGAAGATCGTACATTTTGCAAACAATATGATTAACTATACCCACGTGAATTGTGTCATTTTCTTCATGATTGTAGATATAGATATTAGGATTTACTACTCCAATAGTTATCTAGCTGCTGAGGCATTTTATGTAGGATAACAAAAAATACAAGGTAGTGAATATTGCAAAAGACGGTTTTCATTGTCCGATTTGTTTGGAAGTAATTGAAGTTGGTACAACAGTAATTCACATACATTGTCCTCATTTGCTACATGAAGGTTGCCTTATCAACTAGTGGTTACTGAGAAAAAATACTTGCCCTCTTTGTTACTCTCTAATCCTTTAGTTTTCAAATTGTCCACTTAAAAAATCTACTACTAAATGATTTCTACATAAAGCCGATTTTGTGATATATTTGGCTTATGGTGTTCTGATGTTACATACATATAAGACTGCTTTGCGGTTTTTGTTTTTGTCATTTTCAGAGCAGTATTGTAAAACTCTAGATAGCATAGAGCATAGTTACGAAAGTGTCATAATTGTACAGTAATAGTTGATTTTTGAGAAAAGAAATTTCCAATTGAATTTCAGTTTTTTTTTATTATAATGGGGAAAGGCTACTATTCATGTTATGGCTTAATCCTTTGCAATTTCTGTTGCTTATAGATGTTCAAGAATATATATCTCACATATTCATAAAGATATACTAATTCTACAAGTGACATCAAACTTGTAGTTTTGTGGATGTTTAAACCAGTGCCATATATAATGAAGGGAAAGGATGTCGTATCAATTAAATGAAGGTTATGATTACAAACCGAAAGGCGTGAGATGATAACAAGTTATAAAAAAGATAAAGTTAAAATATACATTTAATCATTTAAATTTATATTAAGTTTTATCTTAGATTGAGAGATATTTGGACTAGATTTCTTCTTGAAGAAGCAAAGTTGCGTTTCAATCTCTTTGGGTCAAAAATTGTGTTGGGTCTCTGTTTCACACGGTGGTCAAAAGACATGTATTTTTCTTTTTGGATATTAAAAAGCTTAAGTAAGCTAAAAAGACAGGTATTATTATTGGAGCATTTGGTAAAAAAGCCTCTCTTGGGTCAAGACATCGACAGTGAAAGAGAAGGAAACTCGGCGGGAGAAATGTCTTCATTTTCCCTTTCAATTCTTGAGCAAAAGTTAGTATTCTCTCTATAATTTTATCTTATTTTCAATGAAACTCCTTGCAATTCTTTTCTTTTTATTCAGTTCTAATAATTTCTTCAATTATATGTATTAATTTCTATACTCATTATTTGTTAATTTTTTAAGATAAACGATGTTAATAGTTAATGTCATGGATATCACTTAACATACATCTAAATTAATTTTGTGATTTATGGTATAGATCTAAGTAAAGGCAAAACTAATCTAATTACATATTATGTGTGTGTTTGGTTTCAAATAAAACTAATATTTTAAAATGGTTCATTGCCCAAACTTTAGTTTTATAAAAATTTTAAACAACAATTTTTATCTATAAGGGCATCTGGGCTAAATTATAATTTAAAACTATAGTTTTAGATAAGTTATTTGGAATAGTTTCTGGATAGAAAAAAAAAATTTATGAGCATCAAAAGATTATCTTACCCCTACTTTTCTAACACTTGCTCTCATATCTCTTCTTTCCACTCTAGCCCTCTCCCGTCGACTTTTTCATCGTCGTCGCAGAGCTGTCGTCACATATCGCCATCACAGATCACCGTCGCAGTACTCATAATCATAGATCGTCGTAGATCTGCCGTCGACTTCTTCCAGTCTTCTTCTTCACTTCCGTCCAGATCTGCGGTGTCAAGGTTCCGAAAGCTCTCATCAGGTCTTCGTCTTCTTCTAGATCTCACAGTACTACTGTGAAAGAGAGACGACGACAGTGGTGGAGGAGGGATGACAGCTTCTTCTGTGACAAGTGAATAGTGATCACAACTTTTGAAATTATTTTTTTTATCTCATACCATTTTTATTGTAATTTACCAATCACAAAAGTTATTCTGGTAATAACCATCCAAACACTCATTTACTTATAATTACTTTTTTTCCATAAACTCTTCTCTAGAAGAGCTTATCTAAAAGCACTTTAAAAAAAAAATTCATAAGCTCTTCTCTAAAAGTCAATCCAAACATAATCTATATATAGATGAAGGAGATAACTATGAGCGTAATAATAATTTTTATTATTATGTTAATAATAAATAAATTTTATTCCATCATTTTATTTTATTTTTTAAAAACCTTTTTATTTTGTATTTTGTGGTAATTTACATAGTTAACATTAACATCTAGCCTAATTAACATACTCCGAGTATAAAGAGTAGTGCTCATAATTGCGGAAACAGTAAGAACCCAATAAACAATTATAGGGATATGCTAGCTGATTTACAATAAATTTACTAAGTAGAAAGATTATGGTAAATCTAATCTAACACATCGTTTCTCAAGTCCTAATTGTTTAGGAGATTGAATTCACATGTGATAGCAACTCAAGAAGTGATAACCTGGTTTTCCTCGTTCAATTAGAATTGTGAAATCACAGATATTATTGTCAAATGTGCAAGTTGAATCATCAAGTTTATAATTTTTATATTTTTACCTTATAAAATTATGTATCCCGTCTAAATTAGTACTAACTGTAAACTCAATTCAACTTTTGAGTTCTTTAATTGAATTTATAATTTTTACATTTATAACTTATAAAATCATATTAATTTATAACTTATATTTAGTGACTTCATATATAAATTTTATAAAGATTTCTTTGTTGAATATAATAAATTATAAATATTGATGAATTTGATAAACTCTTGTAAATTTATAATTCGAGTTCACCATTTAAGTTTATATTTTTATCACGAGTTTACTTAAACTTATGACTTTGACAACTTTAATACAGCACAACCAAGTTAGATTGTAAACTCAAAGGACCATTTGTATTTAGGCGTAATTAAGGTTCTATTGATCCTAAAACCTTATTCGCAATAGCAGCTACAATAAATGGACTAGGCTTCTCTCCTCTGCCCTTCCCGTCCTCTTCCCTCCTTTTCTCTTCATAATGATTAGATTAAAATTTCAATGATCCAAATTTAATAGTTTATAAAAAAATTCTTATAATTTTATATAAAAAGTATTTAAATTAAATTAAATTGTTAAAACTTGAACTAGACAGTTCACAATTATAAACTATTACAAAATAGATTTTTTCTCCATTTTTTTATTATAGTTGTAAACTATACAGATCAAGCTTTAATAGTTTAAATTTATTTATGTATTTAACAGTCCGTCTATGACCTGAAACTTGATCTGGACCAACATTTCAGCATTATTCTAGTGCAATTTAAAACAAGATCGCTGTCAATGAGAGTTGGTACAAATGATAAGAAATGAGTTTGTAGTTAATAAAGACGTGAGTTCGATTCCTACTGCCGTTGTGAGACCTTTTTTGATAGGCAATCTCATAAGTCCCTTATAAGCGCTCTCTGAATCCTGAAACTATGCCTTGACCTTGGTAGGGAACCGATGCCCACCTAAATTTTTTTATACCAAAAAAAAAAAACAAGATCACTAAGAAATATTAACCAACATTTCAGCATTATTCTAGTGAACTAATATGGTTATTTAAAACTAAACAACAAGATCACAAACTGAAATTAGATATTATGAACAAGGAACTCCTCCATGTAGCATCAGAACTCCAGCATTGGTAAGAGTGATGGAATCAGCCACTCATAGCGAAGATATTAGCTCTAGCGAACTTCATTGCAAACTTGGGCATGGCAACTTTAAAGAGTAATATATATATATAAAACAATTATTCTAATGATATATTTCATTTTGAAATTTGTTTACAATTATACAGATATATATATTTGTAAATACTTCGTTAATGTGAAAAATTAATCTTAAACAGTCTTTCACATAATTCCTATATATTCTTTTAAGTATACACTCTAGGTCCAACGGACTTGAGTCCCAAAAAGAAGAATGTTATATATACATTCCAAACAAGTTTGATATTAGTTTAATTTCCTCATGGCAACCCATATATTAATTTTCCGATTCTGACAATGTGAGTAAAAGTATGGTAAAAATACCATCCCACCTTGTCCATCCCTCTGTTTTTGTTTTTCTTTTTTCTTTTTCTCAAATCATGAGCAATCTAGTAAATACACAATAAACGTTATTACCCAAAGTCTCTTGGGATTTCAAAATTATTTTTCCATTTCATGGGACATTTGGATTATGAGAATTCTTATTAAATAATTTGAAGGGAAAAAAACGTTATTACCCAAAGTCCCTTGGGATTTCAAAAGTATTTTTCCATTTCATGGGACCTTTGGATTATAAGAATTCTTATTAAATAATTTTGTAAACATCAACCGACTTTATCAAAGTGAATATTAATGTTAGTGAGAGGGTAATAGATATTGTAGAAAATAGAGAATATAATTTATTTTCTCTCAAATATATTGATATAGTATTTAATAACTATTCTTAATATTTCCTTGCATAAACTCCTAATCACATTCAATTGCCATCTTCAAGATTTAATTTGAAGCCTACATTGTAATCTTAAATACTACCTCTAGTCTTAATTATAAGAGCTAGGATAGTTTAAAGAAGCCAAACAAATTAGTTAACTATAATTAATATAAGAACTAGTTGACTAATTTGGATAAATTGAGAAATATATTATGTGAATTCATCTTTGAGACTTGTAATGATTAACTGATTTATTTAGATTCCTTAACCTATAAAAAAAAGTTAACTATTCAGAGGGAGTAGTTAATATTTTCATTTGAACTAAATTTCCTGTTTAATTTTGAAAAAATTGATCCCAATATTCATGGCTTATGAAAATTGTTACTAGGTACAGATTTCATACTATACATAGTGCTTGCTGTAACAGAGTGCATAAAAGAGCACAGAGACATACTGAGATCTACTTACCTATCACAACTTTAACTTTGGACAGAAAAAACAAAGGAAGAACTTCAAAGATTTTCACGAGTTAACTATATTCGTCAAGAAAAACTCTATCTAAAACTAGACTCTGTCTACAGGTGAGAGTGGTGGTATAGGAGTATATTTTATAGGTTCTTTCCCTTGGAGTCCATCATTGTTCTTTGAACTAAGTTCCTTAGAGGCCTCATGAATCTTGTTCATTTCTAAGGCAATTTCTTTCTGGCAACTTAAAAGAGAAACTGAAATGAAAAATGCTTGCAAATGCGTGATCGATGAACTGAATCCCACAGAGAAGAAGCCATCCTTTAATGGCATCAAAGTAAAAGGGGGCTTGTCTTGTTCAGCTCCTTCCTGAAAGTTAGAAAAAGTTGACTAGTCAATGAGCTACAAAATTTATTGTTGTGCATAATCATAGCCCTCAGTAGGAAGGGTTAGAGCCTTACATGAACAAAAAGTTGGAAACGTCTTGGGTGAGATTTTGAACTTCTAGTGATAATTGATCTTTCCTTGTGGTCGGAAAGGACAAGCAGTTTGCAACCAATGTCCCAACCCCCACAATCACACAACCCTCCAGTTTTCCATCGATAGATCAATGGGGAGGGTTCTCCTTTGCTTGGTGAACCATGTATACCACCTGGTAGTATGACTGTAGTTCTACTGAAGACATCATTTTCTCTTGAGCTGCACGAGCATCTGTCATCTGCCAAGCACTTTTGGCATTCATTCTTCAGAAAATTAATATCATTATCTACTCCTTGGATGACATTTCCACAAGGGATATCAACAACGACCGCTGCAAGCTCCTGACTCGGGATGAACTTAGGTGTTATTTGATCTTTCTGGCCAATTTCAACACTCAATAGAACAAATTCTTTGACAAAACACTGCGTCTTAGAGCTCTTATTGCTTGGTTTAGTGGTTTTAGAGCTTACAGACTTCATCTGACCAACAACATTGTAGACATAACGACAACTTTTATCTTTGCTTCTGTGACTCATCCATCCACCATTCTTCTTAATTTCATCGACAAGGTAGAATGTAAAACAATAACCTGAATCATCCTTCTCCGGTGAAGCTACTTTTTTTATGGTAGCAGCAAGAATCTTCCTTTCATTGTTGAGCACAAATTTGAATATAGGGCGTCCATTTTTTATTGTAAGATGCAACAAGGCTTGAATTGAGGAGTCCTCGCTCTTTTCAGCATGCGATATTGATTCCTTGACTCTGTTTGTCTTGAAGTTAATTGAATCAATGGTTACTTTAGTTGCTTGACTGCTTTCAGCTGACTGGTGCATCTCTGTTGCCTTGTGCTTCAATATAGGATCTAATAACCTTCGCAAGGGGCTGGACCCAGTTCTCCTATGTCTGCGCACCTTCTCCTTGCTTGAATTATCCAAACAATCAGAAGATTCAGAAGTCACAGGACCAGACTTTACACTGACATATGCGGAGCTAAACTGTGGTGGAGAGGACCCCTCTTTGAAACTAAAACTTCTTCCAATCCGTCCTAAATTGAAGCTAAACCGACGGTTGGGTGATGGATTCCTTCCTCTGTGAGCTGTCTGCTCAGCGGTTTCTTGATCCACTGATTTATTTGAGCTATTGTAAACACAGTGATTTCTGAGCTTACCATCTAATGCATTATGATCAACATTACTTCTGTGTTGCCCAAGTTTTGCTGTTGGAGATGGCTCAACCACACAGGGTAGTGGACATGAGTGTGGAATTTCAGAATTCATATATTCAGAGTAAACCTTATCAATAAGGGAAACCTTTGATGGTCTACCTTGACTTGATTCTGTAAAGTTCTCATCAAGGGGCATTCTTGATTGGTGAACCTGTGGATAACTTGATTGGGGAATTTCTTGCGGGTGAAGAAGCACAATATTACTTGGCCTGTTACAGCATGGTTTGTGACCAATATTGATTTCTGACTCTGAAGACTGCTTTACAGCTTTCTTAACTTCATTATTGCAAACACTCATTTTTTCCTTAGAATGGAATGAAAACCCTTCACCGTTTGGCTTTAATGAAGTCAGTCCCATGCCAGATGTAGACTCACGAACTTTGTCATTCTTCTTGAGGCTACAATCTTGCAATCCCTCCAATTTCTTATCAGCTCCAACATTCATGTTTCTATTAGGAACTGGTGAGATCCCTTGGTGCCGCAAGTTTGATGCAAGGTTTCCCCTTTGTGAAGTTATTTTATCTGAGTGTTTCCTCTTTACCTTTTCGAACGATATCTCTATGTGACTTCTACTGAAGGACTCAAATGTTGAGGGTGTGACTCTCTGCTCATCTGTAATGCTCTCCGCTTCATATTTGGAGTGGTGAGATTGTTTGACATTCTGAAATGCTTGTTTGGAATTTTCAGGAAAGCCTTCCTTATAAGATGCCTTAATACTCGAAGATAGGAAACCTCGTTGATTAACAGGTTTGTCATTACGACCAGCACTTACAAATGATTTAGGGACCATTCTTGAAGGTGATTCTCTGACATTGAATGACGTGAAGTTGGTACCTAATGCTGGGATATTCATCTGTTCGTGCTTCCATTTTTCAAGTCGGGTCCAATCTAGAACTCCAAAATTTAAAGCCTTTCCTCGAACGTTTTCTTCTCCATCAGTGCTCCAGAGATAACCTGGTAAATTTGTCATGTGCTTGACAAGCTCATCCTTCCTACCCGCATTTCCTTTTGCACTCTCATGGTTGTGACTCTTCCTATCTGCTACCTTCTGTGCTTTGTAATTGAGATCACTGGATATGGCAGAACCAACACCATTCTTAGATTTCAACTTATCCTCCTTACTTGTCTTTGAGCTGCTTTGCTGTTTTGAGCTGATCCTTTTTAACTCTGAAATGAAACCCATTTCCTCAGAGGATTTCACAAACTAATCTTGTTTGTATCTCAATGGCATGACACTGACTCAGGCTTCATTTTTTAACTTTATCCAAAAGTTACTCCTCAAGAGTTTGTAGCATACTCAAGTCATTATCTGTCAGAGGAAATGAATTTCAGAACGCAACAATGATACGAGTGAAACTATAAGCAAAGCAATATGTCATCCTGAATTTGAATGCATGTTTCCGATTATTAGTAGAGGAATAAATAGCTTTGAGTGCAAAATATGAAGACAAGAAATATGGCCATTATAAATTCAACAATATGAGTTATAAGTTAGAATTGTTAATGTAAGCATAGGAACAAGTTAAAATTGTTCATGTAAGCATAGGAACATGATTTTGTCGTTTTCTTGGAAAACTTATGATAGAAAGCCGTGTTGGGAGAAAGCCATGTGAAGGGGTTATTATTGAGCAAAAGAAATTGCGCAAATCTGTATAACTAAGCACCAATGTCATAAATGAATGAACAAAGTGATAGGTACCTCATCAACTGCTCTAACTCCTAATAAAGAGTGAAGAGAGGATTTAATTGAATTGGTATTATTGGATGCAACTACTTGACATTGATTAGCTAGTTCCAAATATAAGCTAAACAAAAAGAGGATCAAAAATTGGAAGGAAACGGAATCTAGCATTAGGGAATTATGAAGACCATGCTCTGTTCGGTCGCTAATAAAGCTGTAAATAAAATGAAAAACTAAGATAGAAAAATATAATATAATACGCTCCAACCGGGAAACTAAGAGGAATTACCTAGCGTTCCCGTTAAACGAAAGAAAGCCAAAGCAGCGATCTGTTAGTTCACTTTCAGCATAAATTCCGTGCTCATTTCCTTCATTTTCACCGCAAGGCCACAAGAAAATTCACAGAAACAGATAGTGATCCAGAATGTACCATTTTACACTATCCCCAATCTCTTTGGAATCAACAAAAGAGATCGTCCACTTAGATACCAATCGCCGATCCTGAGAAAAATCTGAAACAAAAAATTGGTAAATCAAAGTAGATTACAAGCGAAGTAAAGAACATTATTTAGGAAAATCAATGAGATGCCGTTGAAATAATCAATAATTTCTTTGTAATTCGTACATGTATGTCTCTCGCTGTTCTTCTCATTTCTCGAAGAAAATCATGGCCAGAGTGGAGAGAGGGGGATGCAGAGCAGGCGGGTGAAGTAAGAGAGCGCGACGGTGAGAGAGAGAATGAAAGCGATTCGTTTTCAATAAAACGGTGAAAAGAAGGGAAGGGGATTGGTGGAAGGGACGGGTCCCACAGGGAAGACTTCTTTCATTGTCACGAATTCCTACGTTTCAGGAATGTGGGGACCAGATTTACGCTTCTTTCCAAGCCCTGCTATTGCCGTATGCCTTAGGAGTTAGGAGGCTGTCCAATAAAAATTTTCATAACTTCCCGCGACATTTACAATACTAAGTGTATGTGTGGATAAAATTAAAAAAAAAAATTATGAAAAAAAATAGATTTTTAGATAGTTTATGAAAAAGAGCTTTTAGAGTTTATAGAAAAAAAAATAATTTTAGATTAAATGAGTGTTTAAATATTTATTATCAAAAGGAATTTTATAATTGAAAAATTATTAAAAAGGGTATGTATGAGAGATGAGAGGGGAAGGAGGGTAAAAAAGATAGAAGAGGGAGGAGAGAGGGTGAAGAAGATAGAGGAGAGATGAGAGATAATAGAAAAGATAGAGGAGAGATAAGAGAGAGTGAAGAAGATAGAGGAGAGATGAGAGATAGTGAAAAAGATAAAGGAGAGTTGGTGGAAAAGAGAGAGTAGAGAGGGTGTAAGAAAAAATAAAGATAAAATAGTAATTGAGTAGTTCATAAACTCTTTTACTGTTCCAAAAACTACTCTGAGCAGCTTATCTGAAACTATGGTTTGGTCCAGAAGTATTTTTGGACAAATATAACTATTTATTTTAAAATTTCTCCAAATCGAAATTTGGGTCAGAAACCTTTTTAAAATTATAATTTTGTTAGAAAATAAACAGGCCCTAACTCTAATTAAGAGGTATATACTTAATTTTAATATATTAAATAAATTAATTATTTATAATAAATAAAATTTAATTTATCTAAAATACTATATTTTATTTATTAACATATTTAATTAGTTTTTATATTAAAAATAAAAAAATCAATTTGATTAAATAAGGGGGGAAATCAGATCAGAGCACATAATAAAACTCTTCTTTTTTAAATAATTTCATAATATTTAAATATTTTATAAGAAAAGAGAAATAAATAATCAATTGATAAAAGTAGCACGAACGGAATACAATATAATAAATTTAAAATAAGCCACATATTTATAAACTATTTATATTATGGTTCACTTTTTTATTTTTTCTAAAAAATTATAATTTTATTTTAATAAAATAAAAAGTGTGATTCTTCCGATCAAGTAATATTATTTTTTATTTACAATAAGACTCTATTCTGCAACTAGGGGTGTCCAACCTTGTCCCGTCCCGGGTGTCCCGACCCGGTCCCGGGGATTTCGGGACGGGTCCGTCCCGTCCCGAAATGGACCGGGACGGGACAAGATTGGTATTCGGGACGGAACGGGTTTCGGCCCGTCCTCGGGAATCCCGTCCCGTCCCGATTTTTTTTTTAAAAAAAAATTTACATTATCCTATCTTTCCCACTCTTATATAGATATTTTTATTCTTATACAGATATTTTTATATTGATATTTCTATTCTTTTTTACTATTACTTTTTTCCCTTATATGGGTAACTTATTATATTATATCAAGGAGAAATGTTGGTATTTCGAGTAAGTTGCTGGGGCATTTTATATGGAATAATTTATTGAGATGATTTTATTATAATATATTTTTAAAAAAAAATAATTTCGGGTCCGTCCCGAACCCGTCCCGGTCCCGTCGGGACCGGGACAAATTCGGGACGGGACGGGACATGGGACGTATTTTGCGTCCCGTGTACTGTATCGGGACGGGACACGGGATTGTCCCGATCTCGACCCATCCCGTGAACACCCTATCTGCAACAACGATCTTCCACTTCCAGATGGAATTCAAAGAACATTGTAATTTAGAGAAACATAAAAGGTGCAATTTTCAGGAAGGGATGAATTTTCAAAATTCTTAGTACCAACAAAAAATAATACTTAATTTATCCGATCCTAAATAAAAATTAAATAATTAATTTATAAAAATTAAAAAATATTTGTTAAATTAATTATTTATCTATAAAATATCTTTTTAATCATTTACACCTATAAAATCTTATCTAAAAGATTTTATCCTTATAAAATCTTATAAAATTATCAAATTATTGATAAGTCTTATGGGATATAAAGAGAAGAGATTCTAATTATAAAATAATCATCTTATCCTAATTCGTTAAAAAAATGATAAGTAAGATGGACAAATGTCAATTTTATGTGCTGCAATTGACAAGTCAGGCAGCAACGAATGACAACTCTATTTTTCTTAAAATATTATATTTAGATTATATAAGTTGTCATTCGTTGCTGACTGACTTATTAATTGTGGTATATAAAGTTATTATTTATATTATATTACTTGTCATTTTTTAATTAATGAGGACAAGTCAGTAAAGAATAATAACTCTATTTTTCTTAAAATATTAATTCTAGATTATGAATCGTTATTCGTTATTACTTGACTTATCAATTGCAACATATAATAAGATTGTTATTTGTGCAATTTTACTTGTAATATAAAGAGAGTAAGATAGTCATTTCACAATTAGAATCCCTCCCTCTAAAATCCCATGAGTCCTATCAATAATTTGATAATTTTATGAGATTTTATAATAATAAACTCTTTTAGTTAGAACTTAAATAGGATTCCCCTTAAAATTAACCTTATTGATGAAACACCCCTTAATATTAATATTTAGGGGATAAAATTATAATTCTAAATTTAGAAAATAAAAATAAATTTTTTAACTAAATCCTACATTTTACTTTAAAAAAATTAAATCCTACATATTTAAGATATGTTTAGTAGGATGGAAGAGATTTTTATAGAAGTAGGAGTAAAAATAAAATTAAGCTGAAAATGAGTTTTAAAAGTTTATTTAGATAATAAAAATGAGTATAGAATTGATATATATTTTTTTATAATTTAAAATAAAATAATCTAAAATATTTTTTTATAAGAAAGATTAAAATTATCTAAAAAATTTTAACTAAGAATAAAATAATCTAAAATTTTTTATTTTTATTTTATTTTAAATTTTTTTGATAGAATTAAAATAGTCTGAGATTTCTCTTATACTTTTACTTCTCCTCGACTTTCCTCCAACCAAACAAACTATTATAGTCGAAGGGAATATCATGAAATTGAAGAGGTAAACATTAGCCAGGTTCCTCAACCATCGACCGCAAGATGAGAGAAATGCTTTTTTTTCTCTCTCTCTACATTTAATTGCATTATAAATCTGAGTAAAGATTTCTTCAATTTTTTTCCTGAGTGTAAACTGAATTCCATTATCTCAAGAGAGAAATACGAAAGCTACAAAAAAGGAGCCTATAATCCTTCATCAACTAAACGAGGATGATTAAGGATATAAAAATTCTGGTGTACAAGACAGTTCTCTTCCCTAAGCATGTAACTTGTTAAAACAGGTTTCTTCGGTTTCAGATCTTACATCTAGAAGAAACAACAGAACTAGTGGGCAACTACTGCGGCAATATTTTTTTTGTTAAGAGTCTATGCGATATTCCTCTGCCGGTAACTAAAGATTAACCTTCCTAAAGCAAGATTTCTTAAGCAATATGGATACCTGATGAGTTGGAGTGGATGATCGTGCAGGACATTGATATTTGCTTCTGCAATATGTGGAGTGAGAGAAGGTGACTCAGAGTTGAAGCAATATCTGCGATCTCCTTTCTTCCTCTTCTCTGGTCGTCCACATACTTTAATCCAATGGAAAATAAGAGTTAAACAAGAGGGCTAAGCCTAAAACTATAGGAGGAGGTGTCCTCGAGAACAATGGTATGGATGGGCCCACGTAGTAATTATTAGGGCAGAATTATTTTGACTTTGATATTGGCATTGCGCCTCTTCTTTCTTTGTCTTTTTCTCTTTTCTCTTTCTCTTTCCTCTCTTCTCTTTATTACCCTCATTCTGCTCATTTTTCTTTGCTTCGGCAATTAATATTTAATATTTATTATTAATAAATTAATATTGTTTAAAACATTTTTATGTTAGTATACATCAAAATACTAAAAATGTCATTGAACCTATTTAGGTAATGATTCAAAGATTAGTGTTTGTTGAACTTTAATTGTATAATTTAATTAAAATATAAAAAAATATTTATATATATAATGAATAATATTTAAATGAAAATTATTTATCCACTACTAAATAAAAATATTCATATATAAATCACACATAATTTTAAAAAGATAAAATTATTAAAATATAAATCAAACTAATTTTTTTAACTCAATAACATCAGTTTAAGTTTAACAAGAAAAAAATATAAAATTTAATTCGATCAACTAATCTAAAATTTTTAATTGAATTAATTATAAATTAATTCACCTATTTACTATTCTAACCAAACGATTCGGTTTAAATTTTAATATATTAGTATAAATATTATAATAAAAATATGTCACAAATTAAAAAAATATATCAAGAAAACTATTTTCAATAGAGTATTATATTTGAATATTATTTGATAGTAATAGATATATGATAAATGTCATAATATAATTTATCATATTTTATAGTTTATAAGTAATATGACTCTTTTTTTAACATTATATAATACTATAAAAGTTTTCAGATTATTCAAACTTTGTGCATAATACAAATGTCATAGAAAGTAATAGTGAAATAGCAAAATTGTTATTATTAGTTATAAATTTGTTTAATTATAATATACTAATGAAGTTATGTCCGCATACTAGTGAACATCGGCCGGCAATAATTCTTCTATCTTCTTTTATATTCTTTGCCTTTCTTTTCTTTTTGACAAGAAACAACACACTTGGCCAACAATACTTCTTTTTATTTCATATTCTCCTTCTTTCATTGATTTATGATAAAGACGTGATACAGTGACATGCTGAGCCGAAAAGAAAAAGATTGCCATGCGCTTTAATAAAGTGGAAATAGTATGGCATAATTTGAAATTGAATGAAATATATATATATATATATATATCTTCAATCAACATGTTCCTGGCGTTCATATTATTTGAACATATTTATTTCCTTAAAATAATTTTTTATATATATTTTTATGTCTAGAACAGTTCAGCCAATTAAAATTTATTTAAGAAAATTAATATATATACACATCTTGATAGTTGCATAAAATTTAATAAATGAGTCGTGCTATTATTTTTTATGAGTTATAAAGTTGTTGTTAGAGTTTTTTTATAATATATAATTTTTTATCTTCTAATTGATTGAAAGAATATGAACTTTTATATCGTTGTGTTTTGAAGTGTTTGGATCTGAATTTGGAGCATAAAGAAAAGGAACGATCTGATGATGAAATAAAATAATAACGTTTGCATTTGCGTGACCCTTGGAGAATTACATTAAATTAACGTATATTTAATACTCATTTGTAATGAATACTCCCCTTCATCCTAAATATACAATTTAGTTATTATATTTAAAATTAAAGGAATATAATTATCCTATAAATTGTCAAGATGGTTTTAGAGAGTGCAATTACCATGGGCATGTTCGTTTTTGTTTTAAAAAAAAGTCTTTTTATTTTTAAAAACAAAAAAGTTGTCTAGCAACATATTTTCACTTAAGTGTTCTATAAAATAAAAAATTGAAAACTGTTTTTAAAAATAGAAAAATAAGAATAAGTTTTAAATATTTTGTAAAACTATTTTTTATTTTTTTTTTATATTTTTTATTTTAGTTCTGGAAAAGTGATCCAACATTAAAAATTTCTTATCAACATATGGTCACTACAAAAAAAATTAAGTTTTGACGACGACTTTTCAACGGAGACAAAAAATATCGTTGCTGAAAATGGCTTTTCAGCGCCGACTCTATTTGTCGCCGCAGAAGGTAAGTAATAAAAAATTTTTGCTCTACTTCTCTACGGCGACATAATTGTGTTACAGTATAAAGTCTATAGTTTCTGCGGCGACAATAAATTGTGTTACAGCATAAAGTCTATAGTTTCTACGGCGACAATAAATTGTCACCGCTGAAAGTCTACATGCATTTTTCCCACAACTCAAAAGAGTATAAAGTAATTATCTAATATATAGAATTAAATTATTGAATAATATCATTTTTAAATAATAAATAAAGAAATTTCACATGTTATTGTAGTAAGAAAAGATTATACAGATAATAATATGATGTCTGCGAAAGAAAGAGATGAAGCAGCGGTATATGCATGAGAGATATATTATAAATATGTGTCAAGAAGGTATTATTGAGTTGAAGAGTGTTTTTCTAAAATTAAAAAAGTGAAATTTTAGAGAAAGAATAAATGAAAGAATAATCATTCAAAATATTTTAGAGTTAAGAAAAATGAAGGAAAAAAATCATAAAATGAGTATTTTGGGGGCTTAAAAAATTATAAAAGAATTTATTTTTCCAAAAGAGACCCAAACAATTGAATAGTTATTTTTCAAGAATTAAATACTTACTTTTTTAGAAAATTTAAGAAAAATAATTAGAAGTTATTATTTACTCAAAAAATTTTACAAAAATTCTTTAATAAGTTAAAGAAGCTATTGAAGAAAAAATATTATTATTTTATTAAGTATATTATTTTCTAAAATTTATTAGGTAAAAGGAAGACTTTCAGTGGCGATCTTTTTTGTCGCTGCTGAAAGTGGACATTCAGTGGCCACATTTTTGTCGCCGCTGAAAGTGTCGCCACTGAAAGTGACCTTCAGCGGAGACATTTTTTTGTCGCCGTTGAAGGCCAATATATTTTCCCAAACGAACCGCACCAGGTTCACTCTGCTCTCTTCACTTTACTCTTCTCTTCTTCTTCCGTTCTTCACTTCTTCAGTGCCCTAGCCTCGTCGGCGTCACTCACGAGTTCACGATTACTCTTACGGTGGTGCACTTCTGCGTCACGCCCCGTCTCACAGTCGCTAGTCGTCCATTTCTGGTGAAACACTTTGGGCCGTTAGATATAGGGCATGAATGGGTGTTACCTTTTTATACATATGTGCGACGCCAATTCTCGGCCTCTCCTTGCTGCTTCCTTCTCGGCAAAAACCCTAAGCAAGAAGCAGGCGGAGGTAGAATAAGATGGTGCAGCGTCTCACATATCGCAAACGTCACAGCTATGCTACCAAATCCAACCAACACAGGGTTGTCAAAACCCCAGGTAAAGATTCCTTCTTTGTCCATCCCACCTGGTTCAGATTATTGATTAATGATATGAAGCTGATGGACTATTGATTCCCGAGACTGAACTATTTAAGGGTTGTCTATTCTTGATTAATGATATAATGTTGGCGAACTTTTGAATTGCTTCCTCGTTCGAGGGGCCATCCAAGTCGGAGACAATGTTTTCATGTTTTGTTATTGATGGATTTTTAGAGTCGGAGACAATGTTTTCTAAGCTTAGTTTCCTAAGTGTTTGTTTTCTTCTGCTTCTTTCTCGCAATGGGTTAAAACAATCTTGTGACTTATCTGTTACCTCCAAATGTATCATCCATGTTTCAACAGTTCATATTCAATGTATAGATTTCTTACTGAAGTTATTTCCCTTTAAATACATTTGATTTCAGTAGTGTTGTTACTTAGTAACCACATGAGATACAAGAGAAGATTATTGAATTTCCGGAAAGTTGCAAGCTTCGATAGTTTATAGTTTGCATTCTTACCTTAGTTTAATTGACAACAATTGGCGTTTTACTGGGATTAAATGAATTCATCTGTGAAATGTTGATCAACCGTGTTGATAATTGAAAAATGGATTTATGTTTAACTGGTAACTTCTTTAGTGAATTGGTCTAGCAGATGAAAACACTGTCAGGTCAGCATCTTTTTTAATTTTGGAATAGAAATTTCTAGAGCTTTTGGATGGGGAAAAGGTCATGGATGCATTGAAGACCTAAAGGACTGAGATTGGACCACTTCATGTCAATAGTAGCAGACTTCGTGAACTGCTGGAGGAATTGCAGAAACTGCTCCCTCCAACAATATTGATTCCTGAAAGGAGGTTGGAACATCTAGTTGAACAAGCCCTTATCTTGCAAAGTGAGGCTTGCTTATTTCACAACTCATTGGATAAGGAGATGTCATTATACTATGATCATCACTGCGGGAAAGATCAAATACCATCTAGAACATTACAGGTTAGAAAATGATATGTCTTAAGCTGTTTAAGGCAACGCCATCCTTTTATTATTTTTTATTAAAGAATTGAATCCTGACAATTAGTTGAAGCTGTTTTCTCTTTCTTTTTTCCCTAAAACATGTATTGTGTGCAGAGATCATTACTGTTGTATGAAATACTGTCTTTTCTTGCCACATTTGGTGGGTCATACTTCATTTTTATGTTGCAAAGTTCTAGATTTTTGCGAATACTAAACTGGCATCCTGTGAATGGCAATGATCTGTTATTATTGTTGAGGCACTGCAAGATCCTTTCTTTTTTCTTTTGTATTTTATTTTCTTCTTTTGCTTTGAAGATTGGCAATGAATTAATTGCAACTATACAAATTTGGGTAAGGCTTTTGTTGTTGTGCACAGTGATGGATTAAGTATATGTCATTTGATCTCATGGGATGAACTGTGTGTTTCTATAGTTTACATCTTTAATACAGTATACCTGCAAAGTAGGCTGATCAAATTCTAAATATTGGTTACAAGTAACTCCTAAGTCCTATAGTCAAATAACTTTTTGAATGATGTTGAAGCTTTGGAAGATGCCGAAAAAGAAGTTGTGGAAGATGAAGCTGATGAGGAGGAGGAAGCAGAACAATTTGAAGAAGCAGAACCAGTAGACAACCAAGATGTAGTCACAGTAAAAGACAATAAAGTTGAAGCTAAAAAAGCCTCTTCAAAATGATTGGAGTTCAATTGTTGAAAGATTCTGATCAACATTTTTATTTTATTTTTAAATATGTCTTAGTAATTGATGTATTCTGATATTTTAAAGGATGACGTGAATTATTCATTAATGTTATTAAATTTTGGTTCATTTAGTTATTAATTATTTTATTTATATATTTATAAGCTAATTATAGGTTTCATTTAAAAAATTAGGAAAATGATTTTAAAAGCAATTATTGACTTTCGGCGGTGACAATTGTCGCCGCTGATTCCACTTTCGGCGGCGACATTTGTCGCCGTCTTTACTTTGCCTTTGGTGATGACAGTGGGTGACATTCAGCGGCGACCCCAGAGTCGTCGCTGATTGTTGACTTTCAGCGGCGATTTTCAATTGTCGCCGCTAATACTTATAAGCGACAGTCTCATAGGCAGCGACTTGGCGGCGACAAAAAGTCGTCACTAAAAGCTTTTAGCGGCGACAGAAAGTTAATTTTTTTATAGTGGTTGTTGCTGCTAATGACCAAAATTTTGACCCCCAGTAACGACCGCCTTGACAGCTGCAGCCGATAACTACCACTATCGTCGCTCGACATCGACCACAGCTCTTGCCATTGGTGACCACTGTTACTGTTTGTCATCACCTGACAATGGCTCACTATGACCGCCACCACTGTCGTTGACCACCACTGTCACCACCGTTGACTACTACCGCCATTTTTCATTACCTGATGATGGCCAACGACAACCACACCACTGTCACCACTACAAGCAACCACCACCTCCATTCGCCATCACCTAACAACGGTCGACCATCGCCGCCGCTAACCACCATCACCATTTGTTGTCAACCAACGAAAGTTATGAACACTATGATTGATCGAGGACAACTGCCATCGTCATCAGACAACGAGGGCCACCATGATAGTTGCCGACCGAAGGCCACCACCATCATCGATGGTTTCAGTCGACATTTGGTGGCTGGGGACAACCACTGCCGCCAACAGCCAACAATGACCACCACCATTCACTTTCTTGACCGTCGCTTGTCATTTTTAATTGTTGCCACCCCACGGCTTACAACAACTACGTCACATTTTTTTAATTCTCAAAGTTAATTTTAAGAACAATTATTCCATATAAGTTTTTTATATTTTTTGTTTTCAAATAATTATTTTAAAAAAATTATCCAAACGTTTTTTTTTATTTTTTGTTTCTAAAACTTGTTTTTAAAAATAGTTTTGTAAAACTGTTTTGAGAAAAAAAAAACAGAGAATGGAAACAAATAGGCCCTATTATATGCATGACATTTTGGAAGCAGGGGTGTATGGAAACTTCGATGAGATATTTGAAGACCAAAGTGTATATACAAGTGAACAAATAGATCAAATACGTAATGAGTTGGCAAATTTCTTACTTAAATGTGTTTATAGTACTTGATTGTGGTTCATTTGTGTATATTATTGGTTGGTGCTGGATATGCGCATAATCATTGGTGCTGGATTCTTGTTGTATCTTCTACTTTTCTGTCTCGTATTGCAGATTGGTTAGATGAAATTATAAAATTATTTTTTTAAAAAAAAACAAAAACTTACAGTGTCGGATATTTGAAATCAACATTAAAAGCCACTTTCAATGTCGATTACAAAGAATAACAAAATTGAAAGTTCACTTACGACTTCACTTTAAGTTCACTTGGCTCTAAAAGAAATGGCATTTTAAGTTCACATTTAACGTCGGCTGCTCTATATAAGCAACATTGAAAGTTACTTGTAACATCGCTTGTTAACCGATGTTAAAAGTCCAAGAACTAACATCGCTTGTTTGCATGTCACTCAAATAACCGACGTTAAATGCTCAAATTTTACTAACGTTAATTACCTTTAGCAACTTCAACGTTTTTTAATGAATTTTTTATCAACTTTTTTTTTTTTTGGTTTAGACTGACGAGAAGGAAGTTTCGTTCGCAATGAAAACTAATATTTCGCAAAATATTGAGAGGAATGGGATATAGCCTTTCCAACTAAATTTGTTCTAAAAAAGGGATAAATTTTTTTAATATTTAAACTACTTAAAAAATTAATAATATAATACTTGAGGAACGATGGCAAGCAAACCATAGCCCGGAAGGCGAGATATAAAGACTACATGATATATATAGTAGTCTTGCTCGGACATATCTGCATCCTATGAAATAGAAAATGGCTTTTCACAAGGGAAAATGGAGAATTATACGAAGAGGGGAGAGAATTCTAGGTTTTAATTTCTGTAAGAAAATAAGTGTAGAAATAATGGCAGAACTAGAAATTTAAGATGGGGTCAAATTGTAACAATTCTTTTTATCAGATGAACAAATAAACTATAATATTATGAATATAATAGTTTGAGTACAAAAGACTAAATATAATTAACAACTACGATGAGGAAATTAAATCCTGTGAGTTTGCATATTTTAAAAATACTATAAAATATTTTATTGATCAATTCTAGTAAATACCTTTTGTTCAATATAGCATATCATTAGATCATTCAACTATTGCAAGAAAGCTCTCTTACCTCCCTTACCAGCAAATACTCTCTTACCTCTTGTTCAATCGTAAATCTGTTTTGATTATATTCATTGCTAAGAAAGCTCTTTCAATTGTTGCTATGGCCACTGGTAAGAGAGTATTTATGTATTTTACTCAAATAAATTTCTAATCATATTATATTATTGTGCTTAATCTCTTAATTTTTAATTTTAAAATTCTAAATCTCAAATTACTTTAAAAATCACATCCTAATAGTAATACTAAAAATAAAAATTGGGATGTGAGAGTGGGTTTCTCCACTCTTTGTTGGCAAGAGAGGAAGAATAAAAAAACCATGAAATTAAAGCACCATCCTGACCAAGAAAAATACCTGACTCCTAAAGAAGTCTAAGGATGAAATTGAAGCATCGGTGGCCAACAGGAGGGGCGACCACTCCTATCCCTCATGTAGTTTTGCCATTGGGTAAAAACTCGAGATATGTATTAGGTCGGATCTGAGTCAAACCTTCGAAGCTCTATAAGTCGAACCACTGGTGCTCACGCAAACTTAGATTACTAGAACCTAAGTTGTTATTGCACAGTAGCGCACCACACAAGAGAGAAAGATAGAGAGAGAAGAGAGAATTAGAAAACTCAATGGCTATGGTGCTTTCAACTGTGACTGGAGGCCTCTATTTATAATAGTAGCCGGGGATATTTTGGGATCACAAAATATCCTAACAATTGATAGAGTCTTTCTAGAATCTCAACTATATTCTATTTGAATTCAAATCTCATTTGAATTTAAATATCATAATATTTGTTATTTACGATTTAATTCATAATATTAATATGAATTACTTTATATAAATTAAATTCTCTATTTAATTTATATCTTATTTAATCAAGGAATATCTGTTAGAATGGTTGTTTTATCCAAGAGGGGGTGAATTGGGTGATTTTGAGAATTTAAAAACTTTAAATGAAATCAAAATATTAAGTTTAGAAAGATATCACCAATTGCAGAAAGAAGAAGGACAGTGTTTTGATGATGACAATAGAGAAAAATATTTCAAAAGTGATAAAGAGCATTTATCGATAAATTTATCGATAAGATGTCTATTCAATAAGCTCTTCGATAAATGAAGAGAAAATTTGTGAAAAGAATTAATTTCTGAAGTATATTTATCGAATACCTATTTGATAAGCTTGATTATCGATAAGACTTTCGATAAATCAACTATTGAGAAATCTCTGAGTCTTGTTTTAAACACTATTTCTCTTCGAAGATTTATTCGATAAGAGTATCTATCAATAAAGCCTTCAATAAACTTGAAAATATCTTAGTGAATTTTGTGAAGGCATTTATAGATAAGAATGTTAATTGATAAAACCTTCAAGCAAGAATAGTTTTGAGATTTTTTTAAAGAGAATTTATCGAAGTCCTATTTGATAAATAGGTCTATCGATAAGATCTTCGACAAATGAAGTATTTCAAATAAAGAATAACTTATCAATTTATCGATAAGCAGTTTGATAAATATAAAGTCTATGAAGTTTTTCTAAGACTCAATTTATCGAAGAGCTATTCAATAAGTTTACTTATTGAATAACTCTTCGATAAGAATGACAAAATTTCATTAAAAACTCGCTGAACTCAGACACTGTTCAAAAAGATATTTGAAATAATTTATCGATAAGTTATTCAATAAGATTATTTTTCGAATAATCCTTTGATATATTAAATACAATAAATTTAAATTAAGTCTTATTCAATTATGATATTTATCGATAAGCTATTCGGATAGATCATTTCTTGATAAGAGGTTCAACTGTTTTATAAAGGATTTCATTCAAGTCTTATTGAAGACATATTCGATAAACTATCTTATCGATGAACTCTCTAATAAATACTGATAGATTTTCAAAATCAGATTTTGATACAACGGTTTAAACATAATGTAATAATTCTTATATGCCTTTTATCATTATCTACTACACTCACAACGTCTGCCTAGCATGTTTATGTAACAGATTCAAATTGAGAAGTTGCGGCTAAAAAGTTAACTGTCAGAGCAACGCATTTAATGCTACCACCTACTGTTGCCAACTGCCAACGGCTTTGTCTCCGTTTCACTCAAATGCTTAACGTGTCTAATGGATAACTTACAAGCTGAAGCTATAAATACAAGGCGAATTGAATGCTGGAGTTAAGAAGCATAACTACCTACGAAAAATATTTATCACGTATTCAATCTTATTCTCTGAGTGTTCAATGCTTATACTATGTTATCCTCTATTTTCACTTAGCGTGAACAGAGAGTTTACTTGAGATAAAGTTTATTGTACTTCAATGATTATCATATCTTCTCTATGAGAGAGACTTGTCAATTCTCTATTTTCATTTTCAGTTGCTCAAGAGTATGGGACTCTTAAGTGGTGTGTGACCTTATGGTTTGTAAAGGGGAGTGAGAGGGAATTCTCACGGTGATTGTACTGAGGCGCCAAAAATCCATGTAATCTTGAAAGATATAGTGACAAATCTCAGAGGATTATGAGGATTGAACGTAGGCCAAGTGGTTAGATCGAACTAGGATAAATCTCCTATGTCAACTTCTTTCTTCCATTACTCTTGGTGATATCATTCTTAACTTATATGTTTCTTTTTCAAAGAGTTTTTAAATTTTTAAGAATCACCCAATTCACCCCCTCTTGAGTATAACTGTCATTCTAACATGAAGCAGATAAGTAAGATGTTGCACATTGACAATTTATACTGGATTAGCCAACCACTTGGCTTACGTCTAGTCCTCATAGCTCCTCTGAGTGTTTCACTATTCTCCAAGATTAGCCAGGCTCTTGGTGCCTCAGTACATCAACCATGAAATTCTCTCTCACTCCCCTTTATAACCCGTAAAGTGACAATCCACTCATGAGTATCTCGGATAAAGAAATAAGTTTTCTAACTCTCTCTTGACTAGAGTAATTTTGTTAAGCACTGAAGTACAGACTTTCTAAGTTTTTCTCTTAAAGAATACTACATGTTCTAATCAGAGAGTGAGAAACAGAATGAAACAAAGTTACTATTAACATAGCTATGAATGCTTCATGATTTTTGTTCATTGTTGCGCATCACTCTTCTTTTCTAGCAGTTTCAGCTTTTCTCTCTAGATTCTTTTATAGTTGAGTTCTTCATAAATCTGTTAGATAGCTGTTCAAAATAGAGCTGTTGGTTGCTGACGTATTCATTCTGATAGATTTCACTCTTTAATGAATCTCTTCATTTGATCTTGTTTCTGCCTGTAAATGATCTGGAAATATGCTTCAAAAGAGATACATAAAGAGTTTAAGCATATAACAATTATTTCCAAATGATTTAGATTGAAACATCAAATTATGTCAAAGTCTGGTTCAAATTTTTTTTCGAAGATTAGTTCAATTTATCGAAGTGTTTATCGAAAAGATGTATTATCTAAAACAACTTCGATAAATCTCAAATTAATTGTATTAAAATGATTTTAGATTTATTCAATAGTACTTCGATAAACAGCTTTATCGAATAGCTCTTCAAAAAATATCTTTTTTTATAATATAGGCATTCATATATCGATAATTCAAACTTCATTTCAAAACATTTCACAATAGCCAATTTATCAAAGTGTTCTTTGATAAATAGGCCAATCAATAAATGCCTAAAGAACAAACTTTCAAACTTTCTTTAATGTTTAATTTTTTTCTCAATGTAATTGGAAACAAGAATTCATGAGATCATTTATCAAAGCAAAGCAAGCCATACGCTTATTAAGATCATTTAAAGAACCATTTCTTAAATATTTAGAAAATTCAGAAACTGAATTTTCTTCTCATTTATTGAAGTATTTATTGAAGAGAGACCTTATAAAAAATGACTTCGATAAATAGCCTAATCGAATAGCTTTTCAAAAAATATCATAAGTTCTTTCATATTTCAAAACATTTCACAATATCCAATTTATTGAAGTATTCTTAATAAATGGGCTTATCAAATTGCTTATTGATAAGAGCTGAAGACCAATAAATTAGACTTTCTTCTTTCATGATTAATCTCTCTTCATTTTACATGATTTTTTAAAACCCTTTTGAGAAATATATAGTTTAGACAAATCATCAACTTTATTTGTAATAAATCACCATCAAAGTTATTTGTCAAATCAGTGCTTCAGTATCTTTTGTAAAAACAAAATTTTCTCTATTTATCGAAGTATTCTTCGATAAATCCTCTTATCTAATAATACTTCGATAAATTAGTCTTAAAATATAATTCAGACAAAAGACTCGATATTTATCGAATAACTTATCGATAAACTGATAAGTTCTTCTTCAAACAAAGAGAAATAAAAGGTTGACTTTATTTTTCGAATCCCTTATCGATAATTCCATTTATTGATTAGTACTTTGATAAATGCATTTAAAAAATAATTTTCATAAAGTTATTGATAAATATGTTTATCGAAATCTTTATCGATAAATACATTTATCAATCAATACTTCAATAAATACCTTTTGAAAGACAAGTTTGGTAAGCTCACTAATAAATGACTTTATCGGATTCTTTATCGATAAATTCTTTTATCGATCAATACTTCGATAAATCATTATACACACTGATTTCACAAACTAAGTCTATATCATATTTATCAAAATCTTTATCAATAAGTAACCTTATCGAATAAGTCTTCGAAAAAATTTTATTTCTAAAATAGTGACTTAGACTTTTCATTTATCAAAATCTTTATCGATAAGTGACCTTACCGATTACAACTTAGAACAATGCCTTTCAGAAATAAGATTTTTTTTTTTACAAATTTCTTTCTTACTTATCAAAGAGCTTATTGATCAATACACTTATCAATAAGCTTATCGAAAAATAAGCTTACTTAAAATAGTTCTGAAAATCATTTGTCATTATCAAAACATTAGAGTTTAACAATATCCTAATTAAATAATCCTAAATAAATTCAATATCTTGTTAGTTATATTATTTGATTCAGTATCCTGAATCAAATAGTCCAGCCCATCAAGGACGGATCCGGACCTAAGTCCAACAATTTCTTTATCGAAAAATGTCTCTATATCTCAATTTTGAATCAGCTTTATGTAGTTTATTTTATTTGAATTGAGTTCTTATTGTTTGACCATTAATTTTAATTTATACACTTTATAATGAAATTTCATATTTATAAAAATGTAGGGTGTTTTGTATTGGCAAAATCTACAAAACAATAAAATAGTTGGTTCAAGTCATATCTAAGGATACTGTGTTAGACTTTTTAATTGATATTAAATTACATTAATTATATTGAATATCTAATTAAAATATCATGAGTGTAGTAGTCCATTAATCAGGTTAGACTTTAGGTTGGAGCTGGCTTCTCTTCGCCAACAACTCCATCCATTGCCCCTCCTATACCCAAAACTACACCATTTTGGATATAAAATGAGGGTGGTGGATGCCCTTTTTTTAAAAAAAAAATCTAATATTTTAAAGTATTTTTTAATAGTATCAAGTATCCTAAAATAATTTTTAGTTCATTTAGCTTCTTAAAATATTTTTCCAATAATACCCAATATTCTCAAGTAATTTTTTGTGCTCTCATCTCTCTAAAATATTTTTCCTGTAACACTCAATATCCTAAAGTAATGTGTTTGGCGCTTTCATCATCTTAAAATACTTTTCTAGTAGCACCTAGTATCTTAGGATTGTATCCCAAAAATATTTTAGGATTCTTAGAGCACAAAAAACTATTTTAGGATACCGAATGATACTAAAAATATATTTTAGGATGTTAATAGAAAGATATTTTAAGATGTTAAGTGAACTAAAAATTATTTTAAAATACTGAATACTATTAAAAAAATACTTTAAAATATTAGAATTTTTCTTTTTTTAAAAAAAAAGGCATCCACCGCCCTCATTTTAAACCCAAAACGGTGTAGTTTTGGGCATAGGAAGGGCAGCGAAGAAAAGCCAGCTCCTTTCAGGTTAGGATTTTTATTTAGTCTATTTAGTCACTTATAACCTTGATGAAGGTTATTATTAGACAATACACTGAGTTAATGATATATCATATTAGATCAGTTTTTGAGGGTTACCATCTCCGTGTCTATTTTTATTTAGAAGAGATCTAGATATCTGTTCTACTTATTATGCTTTATGATTTCAGTTGTTCTATTTTATATCGAGAATTTGTAGATTTCGATTTCATATCATGTGATGTGATGAGAGGTATTTATAAATTTTGTGCTGCTATTATGATATTTGTAGAATTTCTATATGCTTGTGTGGATTTAATTTAGATTTTTAACATGTGGCATTGGAGTCTACTTCTAACGCTCCCTCTACCTGCTAATTTTCATATATGATACATTATATATGTTTTAATTTTCTATTTGAAAATTATTATGGACAAATTAACTGTGAGCATCGTATGGATTTAAATCTTACTTTGGTTTGGCCATATGAGGATCTGGGATGATTTCAGTTCTATAAATGGGATGAGAATAACTTTTGTCTGATTCCATAGCCGAAATCGGAGATGAAGTAGCTTCACCATTTTCATTGGAATTTTGATTATAATATGAGGATATATACATTACTGTGTCGAGTTATTGGGATGGAAGGAGAATAAAGTTCGTTCCTGCCATGAACCGTCATCATCTTCGATGGAACTCGAAGATCCGGAAGTCACCTTTATTATTTTTTAGTCTTGAATCGAAACTTATATATATAGTCAGGATAAGTTTAATGTCTTAAAATATTTTCTCAAATATATATAATATTTTTAAAATATTTTTTAAGTACGCCTAGTATTTTTAAATAATTTATAATGCGTCCAGTATACTAAAATATTTGTTCAGTGGTAAAAAACGTTGGTTGAAACTCGTTTATGGATTCAGGATTTTAGGCACACTTGGATGAAATCATCATTATAAAATTGTTATTGGTTTCTGTGAATCCGCTGTGGGAAATGCCAGAAATGTAACATCCTACCTAAATTACTCACAATACTTGGCACATTCACACAATTCATGCATCCAAGACTATGGTAATTGAAAAAAAAAATTGTTCATCAGAAATTGTAATAATATTTCTATTACTATTGTGCCTTTAACCATAATTATAAACACAAGCTCACCTGAATATTAATCATGATAATAAAGTATAATGTTTATATTGAATGATATCTAACACTTAAAAAAACTAAGCTAATCAATTACATGCAAATCATAATTAACTAACAACAATACACATCACCTAGTAAGCCATATAAGTTCCCTATATTAAACAGACTGTCATTTACCACTTATAGTACCCAAAATGCATAAATTAACCTAACAGAATGCAATTATATATGTCCTAGGTGTGGCAATATACAGAAATCAACATAACCTTTAATTAGTGGAGGCATTACGAGTCACCACGGTAGCTTTACTCTGAGTGAGCTTTCCATGAAGTCCCTCCTCTAAAGCTCTCATCTAGAAAATTATGAGAGTAACGGAGTGAAACAAACGTCTTAGTAATAAGTTGTCCTATTGTTAGGTGGGACAACTATAAAACAATAATTATTCATATATATGTAACATGTATATCTATTTCGCAATATAATTAATCGTGGTACATATAATAGTCAAAGTCATAGTACGCTAGCAAATCAAAATCATGATACTCACTTTGATATAATTCTTAGTACTTGTTATAATCATTATACACAACATAATCATGATACTCTGAACTTCCCCTTATCATAACCTCCCTTATATTCTGTCGCATGAACCCACTAGCTAGGTATTTAACCATGTTACTGGTCATTTAACAAGCTTACCAGCCATATGATGTGGCTTAGCCAAAAACTACATAGCACATGACCAGACTGTAGATTCCCCCTCATGGAACTAGCAGGGTGTCGCAGCTCCTAATAGAACAAGAAGAGCATAGCCCCTCATAAAACAAGTGGGACAATATAACCCATCATAGTACAAGCGGGCTCCGTGGCCCTCCTAGAACAAATGGACATGACTAGGCCAGCCAAAGAGCTTCAAATGAAAGCCTCACTGCGTGGTAAAAGTAACTCATTCAATCATATCCCAACATTGTCAATTCACAACTCATGGGACAAGCTTCCACAACATAACTATTTATAATACCATCCATACAATTCTAAGGCATTTATATAAACCAAATTATAATAGAATTGAAGTCAGAACATATCCTCAAAATAATCATTATAGTAGTCAACCTATCCAAGATCACCTTTTTATAAAAAGGTGTCCCACAAGACTAAATTTTCCACAAAATATTATATTATATCTTATAACATTCATAAAACAATTTAGGTCAAAATATTCATAACCCCCTTTAACTTTAGTCTTGTTGTGGATAACACCCCTCATCTTTAAAAATTTAAAAATAAAACCCTCAACTTTTATATATTGACATTTAACCCCGCGCCATTAGAATGACCGTTAAATCTAACGGAACACATGACACATCATATCATTTAGAATGAGTTGACAGATAACATGTAATTATTGTTATTTTATTTATTTATCCTACACTAAAAGGGTATTTTGGTGATTCAATGGATCGTCTTTAGCTCTCTCAGTCTCTCCAAATCGCAGATTTTTTTCACAACATGAGCATGTCATCAAAATTTAGACATGCCCAACCCACCCATGCCCAGCTCAAAATGGTTAGGGTTTTTACTAGGTAGGACCGGGCATCGGGCTGCAAAGTGCAGCCCATACTTTTTTCAGGCAGGGCACTGGGTAAGGGGTTGCCCTGCCTAGTCCTACCCACGCACACCCCTATACCTTATCATTCCCAAGAACAATTTCTTCATAATCTGCAGAATCGCTGGATTTTTGCACAAATGCATTATTTTCACGGCAATTCTGCATATATGAATATTTTCCTATAAATCCCATACAAGATAATGTTAGCCAAAAAAAGCCAACATCATATTCTCCTCTGTGCTTATTTAGAGATTTGTTTCATTTACTTTGTGTTACAATGTTATATTTAGATTAATGAATATTTCCTTGTCATCCATGTAGGGCAGCCAACCTCCACTTTCCCAAGTATTAGCAGATAAATGAATGAAGTCAAGTATGTTGTTTTGGATAATTTTAATTTATGTTACTTCAAACTTTTGTTGTTATTATTTTTTTTAGTTCATATTCTGCATTTTCTTTAGCAAAAGTTCATATTCTACATTTGAACTAGTATGTTTTAGTTTGAAATTTGCAGGATAGTAGGAGTTGTAGTTGTCATTCCATCTTCGTTGTTGACAAATCTTTTCACTAGTAGTGTTACATGTTCTTTTTTTTTTTAATATCAAAGGACAAAAGAAGTGATAGAAGTCAAAAACTATTTAAAAATATATTTAGTCTCTGTTAAATTAAAAGTTATCCTATTTAATATTATTAGTTTGAATATATTTTAATAGGTTACTATAATTTATTTCTTTACTTTCTCAAGCAATAGCAAATGGTGAAACATCATCATACAGTTATTAGGTATTGTTTGCTCTTAACTGATATAACCATATAAACCAAAGATTCCAAGCAATTGAGGCTGGCACAATTATATCAGCAAAACCCCAATATGCTCCGTATAATTTATATAACCCCAAAAGAACTCTTTGAAAGCAGAGAAGATATGCCCTTGAAAATTATTTTTCAAGGGCTAAATCAGTACTCTGTTTCATGATACTTTTATTCACGCTGGCGACATACACCAAGTTACTTGTTACATATCACATCCAAAAGGAGAGGGGAGAAAAAACTAATGTTCTTAACCTCTCTTAAATTGATTTAAAAAATATCTTTTCGATTTGATATACAAGACGGCAGATCCCCAAGCTTAGTCTACTTTAAGAGTACAACACTAAATACAAAAATATCAACGGTGTAGGTTAACAACGCCACCCCTCAATGATAAATGAAGACCTCTCATCAGCCCAGCTATGCTCACAAGGTTGGAGTCGAGAACTACAACCACTACTATATAATAATGTCATAATACAAATGGCGGCGGACTCTATTAATGATCAGTCTCCTAGCATTTCCCTGCCCTTCGATGAATAATGTGAAGCAAACAGTGCAGATTTAGAGGAATTGTGACAGACAGGAATAGACGATAACACAATCATAAAAAGAATAATTTCACAAAAAATGTTCCAGATTTATAGGGAAAATATGATGAAGATGATTCTTGTTATGAAGAAGATTAGAAGATGAATCAAATCTTGTAAACGGGGAGGACTAGTGAGCTGCAGAGACTAAGTGCTAGACAATTACGAAAGCCGCTAACTTGAGTGTTAGGGATTATTATATGTTGAATTGCCAAAGTGCCTTTTTAGTGCAGGATAAATAAATAAAATAACAAAAATTACATGTTATCTGTCAATTCATTTTAAATAATATGATGTGACATGTATTCTATTAAATTTAACGGTTATTCTAAGAGTGCGTGGTTAAATGTCAATATGAAAGTTGAGGGTTTTATTTTTAAATTTTTAAAGATGAGAGGTTATCTGTAACAAAGCCAAAGTTAAGGGGAGTTATGAATATTTTTGTCAACAATTTATAATAAGTAAATATATAGTTCAAAAGATTCACAAACATATTAGCATGCACAATAGATAGAAAGTCAATTACCTCTCACCAAAGTTACAGAACAAATAACAAACTATGATCACGTGCCAAATTTGGCAAAGTCATGGCTCTGTTAGAAGGTTGAATTAATTAGGTGATTGGTGTTAATCACTTAGTTACTAGATGATCCTAAGTCTATATAAAGGCTCCTAGTCTATTAGTTAAGTGGTGGGATAGTGAGATCCTCACCATAGTGAGAGAGAGGGTAACTTGGGTCTCTCTCCACAAAATCTCATAAAGTTATGGGATTAGTTAATCACTCTTGTGTAAGGGTAGATCAATTGTGAATTTTATAATGAGCATGTTGCTCTATGGCTAATGAAGATGATGATATTTTCTTTCAATTAATATTGTTAACATGGTATCAGAGCTAAGGAAATCCTTCCCGTTTTCTTCCTTCTCGAAGCCCACAATTTCCTTCATGATTCCAGTTTCTTGCGCGTTTCTTGAGCGTGAAGCAGAGGAGCGAAGAACGGGAGAGGGCCAAGAAAGAAGAACCAGAGTGAGATAGAGAGAGATAACAGAAGAAAGAATGAAAGGGAGATCGCAAGGCAAAGCAAAAACGAAAGAGGGAAGAAGGAGAAAGAGAAATAGAGACCCCAAAGGAATTCGATCCTCGCTAGCCACAGGTGCGGAGGTTCAGGAGCATGGAACAGTAGCCTAATATCTGATAGAAGTTCGGCTTTGGAGAAGAAGAAGAGGGCTGAGGCATGACTGCTTGGAACGACGTCGTGCAATTGATGTAGTTTCTTAGAGTTGGCATGGTGGCCATTCTCTTGTACAGGGTTTCATTCTTGCCGGAGACTTTCCAGACACGGATCTTCCCATCTTGATGACCCGTCAGGTTCACGATATCGAGGGCGCTCATAACAGCGTTGAGATCGACAACCTTGCTCGTTTCGCCGTTGAAGAGCACAACAAGAAAGAGAATTCGCTTCTTGAGTTTGCCCGGGTGTTGAAAGCCAAAGAACAGGTGTTAGCTGGTAAGTTATACCTCCTTACAATGGAAGCAAGTGATGCGAAAAAAAAAGGAAAATATATGAAGCCAAGGTATGGGTGAAGCCCTGGATGAACTTCAAGCAGTTGAAGGAATTCAAGCATATTCAAGACATATCTCCCTTTACAACTTCGGATCCTGGTGTTAAAATAGATGCACACAAATTAGGATGGCGTGATGTGCCAATACATGACCCTGATGTCAAAGATGCAGCTAGGTATGCTGTTAAGTTTATTGCCCAGAAGTCCAACTCTTTGTCTCCATACCAACTTCTCGAGATTGTTCTGGCTAAGGCCAAGGTCGTTAAAGATGATGCCAAATTTAACTTGCTTCTGAAGGTTAGGAGGGGAATTAGAGAAGAGAGGTTCCAAGTCGTAGTAAATAAGCACCTAAGGGGAGGAAAGTTCTATTTGAGCCAGATGCAACAAGATCATAGTTGAAGAAGAAGAGAAACAGAGCAATGTTCAATGTTCAGTTTGTAAAATGAAAATAGTTTGGTTTAATTCACCTTATTCCCTAATGTGTTGTGTTGGCAAATTGAACACCTAGAGTTAAGGGGTGTCAACTTGAGCGGGGGTATTAGAAGGTTGAATTAATTAGGTGATTGGTGTCAATCACTTAGTTACTAGATGATCCTAAATCTATATAAAGGCTCCTAGTCTATTAGTTAAGTGGTGGGATAGTGAGATCCTCACCATAGTGAGAGAGAGGGTAACTTGGTTCTCTCTCCACAAAATCTCATAGAGTTATGGGATTAGTTAATCACCCTTGTGTAAGGGTAGATCAATTGTGAATTTTGTAATGAGCATGTTGCTCTATGGCTAATGAAGATGATGATATTTTCTTTCAATTAATATTGTTAACAGGCTCAATATGAAAATAATGGCAAATGCTCTCTATATTGCTAAAGAAGACGACCAAATATCACTCTCTACACGCTAGGTATATTAATTTGTGAGGGAGTGGCCACACCCAATTTTTTTTTTTTTTTTTTATAAATAAAAGTTTAGATTATAATATATAAGTCTATTTTTTATTATCTATATTAACTTTTATTGAAAGCACATCTAATTCATGCATGTGCGTGTGTTTTATATATATGTCATAAACAAATACAAATGGGCCGTGGCCTATTATATCACCTTATCATATTTTTTTTATCCTTTTATTTATTTAATTCTTTCAATTTCATTTATCTAGAAAATAATAGATAGTTTGTCCCACCTGATATTAGTATAGTTTAGGAAGAAATGAGACTTCACCTTGCCCTTAGATCGTGGGTAAAAAAAAAATTTTGTACAAAAAAAATTTAATTTATCCATTTTTATATTATTATTTTAAATTCTTAATCATTATTTTTATTTTATAAATTCCTTTACTCTTATAATTTATGAATATTTACCCTCATAAATCCTCAAATATCTCTCTTATAATCTTTATAATTTTCTAAGGTTCCATAAAATCTAAAAGGCTAAACTTAACTAACAAACACATCCTACAATATTTTAAGGGAAAAATAATTGAAAAAATGACAAAAAAATACTATTTGAAATTCAAAAGGATAAAAAGGGCCCATGAATTTTAAAAAAAGATAGATTAGGCAGGAGGCCCAATTTGTCATTTCTAAATTACTATGCAAAGTTGCAAATACCATTATGAGAATTGCAAATACCATTATAGGAGTTTAAATATAATTAGCAGAGTTGTAAATACCATTGGCAAAGTTACAAATACCATTACAAGAGTTACAAATACCATTGACAGAGTTGCAAAAAGTACAATTTTATCTTTTACCTCAAATTTACAAATGACTATTTGCAACTCTGCCAATAGTATTTGTAACTCCCATAATGGTATTTGCAACTATGCACAGTAATTTAAAAATGATAGATTGGGCCTCCTGCCTAATTTATCTTTTTTGAATTTCAGAGGCCCTTTTTATCCTTTTGAATTTCAAATGGTCTTTTTTTGTTATTTTTCTAAAATAATTTATCTAGAATTCTATTTACCATGAAATAATTTTTTTCTAATGCTACTTAAATCTTAAGAATAAAAGTGAGGATGTTAGAAAAAATATAACCAAAATCAATGGAAAAAGTTGTCTAAAATTACCGAAAAAATATTATCTATTTGTTGTAGGACTAGTGGCTTAGTGTCGTTTCACACTAGCCGATCGAGTTTGATCCTATGGATCTGACTGGCTGGGTAAGACAAGTGAAACTATCGCTTTGTTTAATACGAGGGATTGGAATATTATCAACAAAAAAAAATACGAGGGATTGGAAGGGTTGGGATTGGCATTAACACTAGACTATCACACCTTCACATGTTTGGTATAATACAACAAGCAATAATTGGGATTGTCCAATGACCGTCTAGATGAGATTGCATAATATCACTACCCTTCGTATTGGAAAATAAATCATTCGATTTGAAATTTTTGGCTAAATTATCTTAGTAATATTTCATAAATTCTTATTTTACCCATGACTAAACATCTCTTCATTCTTCTTTTCTCCTTCCACGCCACCTCCTTCCTTCCCTGTCGGAGATGTACCTCCTCCATGACGGTGATGGCAATGACAAACTCGGACGACGGCAACGTCAAACTCCTGTCCATATTGACCTATGAAGTGTATGGACAAGGGGTTGCGATAACGGCAAAAACGACCAGCAATCTAGGTTGTGAGAATGAAGGCGCCGCCGCCGCCATTTGGGTCTTCTTCCACCTTCTTCCCTACGTCGTCAACCAGATCTGTACCATCTTCCTCACCTCCATCTTCCACCATGGTGACAACCTCGATCTAATTTCTCCGCCCAAGTTCGCAAGTTCGTTCGTTTAGCAATGACAACCTCCTAGTATCTGGTTAGTTTGGAATTCAGATCTGAACAGCAAGGGCAATGGTTCCATTTTCATAGCACCTGGATTGAAGTAGATGACCCTTTTTTTGGGTCAAAGGAGACTAATTTGAAAATGGCTCTTTTCATCGATTCCATCGTTCTAACGAAGACGCGTTGCAGACTTTCTTTGTTTTTTTTAATTTTTTAATAATAAAGATATTATAATCTTTATATAATTTATAATTGATTATAAAATAAATTAAATTTCTTTTGTTGAAAAAAAAAAAGTTTAGGCAGGAAAACAATGTCGTTGGCTCCCAAGTGAAACTGTGCATTTTTTTTTGTTGCTCATTTAGTTCACCAGAGTTTTGTCCCGACTACATTTAGATCTGACCCGCATCGCGTAACTGGGTATGGTGGGTGAGTCTCCCAACTGAAATTTTCTGCATACACTAAAGCTCGAATTCGAAACCTTGCTTAAGTAATACCGAACCGTTTATTGCTCGGACTAACCCCCACGAGACTATGCATTTTACTTGTTCAGTAAGAATAGGCTGACCCGTTAGGGCCTGTTTTATTGGGTTTCTATAGTTTTTTATTTCGTTTTTTGCTTTTTTCTGTTATTTTCCATGTCGTGCCTTTTGTTCTGGGCTCCTGTTTTTATTGTTTTGCCTTTCGGGTTTTGGTTAATTTCAAGGCTTGGGCTATTTTTTGGGCCACCAGAATAAAATTGATTTTTTAATCTGTGATTTGTTTGAGCTTTAACGCACTCTAGTAGGCCTTATGGACTTGGGTTGTGGGAATTACTTTCTTTTTTTTGGTACATGAGAGCGCGAAGCCTGGGACTTACTTTGTTTTTGCACACAGTGATGTTATGAACAAGTTTTGGGCCTCTGTATTAGGTTTCAGTTTCAATTATTTCATTAATTCAGATTCTGTTTGAGACACCCAACGTCCGTAGGTTTTATTTGACGAAGGGATAAGATATGTGACTATTTGAAGCGTGTTCGATCTCAGAGGAGTACTACTTTGTTGTAGTTCTAGTCACGGCGCTTAGGGAGGCATCTTAGCTCTTGGGTGCCTAGGTTTACGCCTGAGAGTAATTGATGGTTCGCCCTGCCCGATATTGGTATTGCTTAGGAGGAAGGGAGACTTCGTCCTGCCCTTGGATTGTGGGTCAACCTAACCCCTTTCCAAAAAAAAATTTTCAAAAAAAAAAAGATTTCGTTTGGGACCCATCATCCGTAGGTTCAGCTGGGGAAGAGGTGAGACATGCTACTATTTGGAACGTGTTCAATTCCTGGGGAGTACCACTTTATTGTGATTTCAATCGCTGCGCTTGGGGAAGCATCCTAACTCTTAGGTGCCTAGGCTTACGTCTGAGGGTAATTGACGGCTCACTCTGCCTAACATTGGTATCGCCTAGGAGGAATGGAGACTTAGCCTTAACCTTAGATTGTGGGTGAGCTCAACCATTTTTCAAAAAAAAAATTACCAAAAAAAAAATAAAAGATTCTGTTTGGGCTCATTTTGGGTCTATTTTGTTTTTGTTTTAATAATTTTCAAGTTCGGGCCTACATGTTTTTGGGTTATTTATGCTAAACCAAATTATTGTTGTTTTTTATAGCAAAAAAATTATTGTTGTTTATAGATTGAGTATAGTAGAAGATGCTAGTTCGTCGCAACTTGGCGAATCAAGGTTTGAATCTGGAGTCTCTTGGGTACAGAAAGAGGAAAGAGAAAGGAAGGAGTAAACTATAATGAAAGAAAATCCTTTAGGGCCTAAGTAAAAAAGTTAAAGGGACTAAAGTGTAATTTTATAAAATTTTGGTCCAAAAGGGGTAATTATAGAAAAAAATTAGAAAATGGAAAATGAGGCACAGAGGCCTTTTTATGAATATAAATGATAAAAATATCCCTAAAGTGACTTTAATAGAATTTTCAGTATAATATCTCTGTTTGAGGTATTTATCTGTATATAATTACTTGAGCCATAAGAAGGTATGAAAAATATAAGTAAAAATGGGGAATAAATAGTTAAGAGAATAAAGGAGTTTATAAAATTAGTCTCATCCCCAAAAAGCTAATAGTGTGAGCTATAGAAATATTAGAAGCTCAAAATACAAGTAAGAGGCATTTTACAAGAAATTCAAAAGAGATAGCTAGAGGAAGAGTTATGACCTAAAAAAATTCATGAAATTTTTCTATAATTAAAGGATGAATATGAAGTAGGCAGAGAAATTTTTTGAACTCCAGAAGGCTATTAAGAAAGTCCTTTATAACCTAAGTAAAAATTATAAAAGTTCCAAGGCTTAAAGTAAAAGTAGTAACAAGTCTTGGGAATATAAGTGTAATTATAAAAAAATTAAGGGATGTAGATGTCATTCTTGAAAAAGATGGGGACACAGCATCATTTTTGAAATATTCCCAGAATTCAGGAGAAGAGATTAACATCAAAATTTTTATTTAAGGCCACAATTAATTGATTGAATTTTTGAAATAATATAAATTCTCGGGGGATGTTAGATCATATATCTAACCAATAATATGACCCTGGACAGAAAATTAAATAGGGTTAATTATGGGAAATATCATAGAGAGATGTGAAAAGATGAAAATGCCCCTAAGTGTTATAAAAGTGAATGAATGGTATTTTGGTAATTTTTAAGGGTCAGTTAATAAAGATCCTTACCCAATCCAAGAATGTCAAATGTAAGAAAAATCTAGATACTGAATCTAATGTTAGAGGGGATAGATTATAAAATATCAGAAAATTAGATTCAGAAAATAATCTGATTTTTAGAAAATCGGACTAAGCCAGTATCGGATTGGACTGAATTTTTTCAGAAGCTTCTTCCTCCCTTAGATGGTGCCACCTAACATGACACCTAGCATGATGATGTCACAAGGATGATGTCATGGAAGAGAGTTGATGATATAAGTAAGGGTTAATTGGATGGCTAAATCTTAGCCATTGATTTGTAAGAAACTTGGAGAAAAAACCAAGATCAAGGACCAAGAATTTATCTTGCTTCTTATTCCTTCAAATGATGCCATGTGCATGGATGATGCAAGGAAGAGGTAAGCTTGAAGTCATGGATGATGCAAGGGTGAGGAAAAGATGATGCAAGGAGGATAGGTGGATGCAATCTTGATCATCCACTTAATTTTGTAATTTCTTGTACCTTGGAGGGTAAAAGGGTAATTTGGCAATCAAGTTAAGTCTATAAATACCCTTCCCTCCCTTCACATTTTGGAAGCCCAAGAGAAATAGGGAAATGCTGCCAAAATTTACATAGAATAAAAGAAGAAGAGATCCAAGAAACCAAGAAAGCTAGGAATCAAGAGAAAGAAGGTAAGTCTTTGATCTTGTAGTTGGGAGGATTAATTGTTAGATTAAATGGTTGAAAATCATTTTATTCCTCCCTAAAGCATGCTGGATGAAATCTGGAGCTGTTAGAATAAGATAAAACCAAGAGAATTAAGCATGAATCAAGTGGTTTTATCAAGAGATTGAGTCAATTTCTTGATTGAGTACCAAGAGGCTACCTCTCGGCCTTGGCTAAAATTTTAAGAGGGGAGATGATTTTGATAGTTTTCATGCTTCCAATAGATTTAGAATAAAAAATATGTGGATTAAAGGCAAGAAAGTGAAGTTGAAAGTATTGGAATCAAAATTAGAATTTTGACCCTTAAAATGACAGATTTCGATTTTGGCTTAGAACCAGGGGAAGGAGCTGAATTTTGTTAAATATAAGCTCATATTTCGATTCCTCATAAAAAATTAAATGGGGAATGACCAAGAGAATATTTTAAGGGCCAACCATAATCAAGTAGAAAATTAAAGTTAAAGAGGTGTTAGTTTGAGAAGTCAAGAGTTGTTAGTGACTTCAATAGTCCTTACAAGTTAATTATTTGATGTCTAATTTTTAATTAGGACCATGAGACATCAAGGAAGAGAAATGGCAAGGTTGGTTAAACAACCTTAGTGGTTGGAAAACTAAGGGAGCAAGTAGAAGTCAAGAAGAAAGCTTAATGCCAAGGTAGTAGACTTACCTTTTTATGTGCTTGATGTGGAATACTTATGTGCTGAGAGATGTTTGAGTTGATTGAATGATGTTGTGACATGATAAATGTTATTGAAAATACTTCTTATAACATGCTTTCCATGGCCATGCATTTTTATACAAAAGTATGAAGCATGATGGGATGCCACTAACTAAAATAAATTTAAGTAAAATGGCATATCATGCATTAACATCATCTTGCATATGTAAGTGATAATATTTGCTACTGAGATTCCCCATAATTTCACCCTCCTGTAACCAACCATAATAGGTAATATGATTATGGAAGAAGCATAAGAGCTAAAGAATGGAAGAAGGAAAGTAGGCAATTTCATGTTCTAGCATGTGATGTATACTTTTCCTATTTATGTAAATGTTGTATAATATGCCAATATATGTAATGAAAATATATGGAATAATTATGGCATGTTCACATGATGGATATGAATATATGAAAAGTCAAGAGGATGGTTTATGCATGCTGGAATACTTAATGAGGATTATAAAAGAAAGTGGTAATGGCAAATTCGTAGGTCCTGGAGCAGTTGTGTTTCAGCTCAAGTTTAACCTAGCAAATGAATGAATTAAATCACAATTTGGTGGGCATGTAGTACACATCCCAAGCTTTAAAAGCATGGGTAGTTTACCCTAATTGGATGTATGTGCTAGGAGAAATGAATTTTTAAAATTAAGACTCAGAATCTAGAAATTATAGAATGGCTATATGAATAGTAAATTTTAACGAATTAATTGTATTGATTGGTCAAATAAAACTCTAAATTTATATTTTTTTCTTTAAAAATAAATGATAGAGATTTAAGTAAAAATTTAGAGCACCTCCATACGATTTTTCTAGAATAATGCCTAAAAAATAATTGCTTCAATAAGAGGATACTTATGCTTAGCAAAAAAATTTATTACTTCGTGCATAATGTTTTGGGCCTCTGACTTGGTTTACTTTTGTTTTTAAACTATTTTGGCCACTGTTCTTGGTGTATTTTGAGCTAACAATTTTTGTTTTCATTGCCTTTGGAAATCAATTCGGACTCTGTTAAACGTTGTTGTGTCGATGCATTTGGATTGAATTCCCAAAACTGATTTGTGTTATTTACTTATTTGTTTTATTTTTATTTTATTTTATTTTTTTGGTTGCCCACCCGGTTTACCGGAGCTTTGCCCCGATTACATCCGGATCCGACCCGCGTCGCGCACCTGGCTATGGTGGATGAGTCTCCCAACGGGGATTTTCTGCGTACGCCAAGGCTCGAACTCGAGACCTCGCTTAAGCGATACCGAGTCGCTTACTACTCGGATCAACCCCCGTTGGTTACTTATTTGTTTTAGTTTCTGGAAAATCATTTTATTGGGCTTTTTGGGACTTGTCATTTGGGCCATTTTGTGGATATTCCAGAAATTGTTTTGGGCTAAATAAGGTCTCCTTAGCTCTATTATGTTCTGAATTGGTTGGTAATTTTTCTTCCTTTTGGAATTTAAATATTTGATTAAATAATTAGGTTTAATTCTGTTTTATGCTATGAATGATTTATTTAATTAAATATTTGATTTTTGATTTGCAAAGCTTATTTTGAGTGTTATTTAATTTCCTAAACATTTGGAAAATTAGTTTTAGGCAATTATAAAATTATTTGAAATTTTCAGAATTATGTTTGAGTTAAAATATTCTTAAATTAATTTAAACAATCTTTGGGTACATTTTTTATTAAATTAATCGATTAAATTCTCATTAAAATTTTTATATATTTAAAATTTAAATGTATATAATTGATATTTGTGACTGACATGCAATTTTGAGGAATAGTCACAACATCCTCTTATATATTGTATGCACAAATAATCATATATGAATTTTATAATATCAATTCTAGTCAAATAACTAATTTATTTTAAACACAGAAAATAGTAGGAGAATTTAATTTTAGTTATTTAGTCACATTTTTGTTGATTAAATTCTCATTAAAGTTTATTCAAATTTAGAATTTAAATGCACGTTATTGATATTTGTGATTAGTATTTTTGTTTGGGTAATAGCCACAACATCTTCTTACATATTGCATGTATAAAATATTACATATGAATTATAAAATATCAACTTGAATCAAGGACTAATTGTAATTTAATCACATGAATGGTTTAATTGATTAAATTGCTTAGTTAAATTCTCATTGGCATTGTGTACATATGAAACAACTTTTGCATCAAACAGATATTTGGTTTGTGAGATATTGCAGAAACACTGAACATAGGTTAAAGTTGACTGAAGAACAGAGCAAAACAAAGTCCGATGAATTGAGAGTGTAACTCGAGTTAGTAGCACATGAACGTGAGTAAAGCATATAGCTGAAGATGAAGCATAAGGTTCAACGCAAGTTTGATGAAGGCCGACTTGAGTTATGATGATATAGCTTCCAATTGAGGCACTCTTATGATGACACTAAGAACTTGAATTTTGATATTTCATAAATTTGCAAGTTCTTCTTTCTTTGATCTTTCTTCTTCTTAATCAATCACCATAATCTATCCTGGTAACTCTTTTCTTTTCTTTGACAAATCTACACAAAATGTTCACATTAAATATTTAGCTGTTTGGATAGACTTTTAAAAAATAGTTTATAAAAAAAAAGATTTTGGACAGCTTTTGGAAAAGAATTCTGGAGAAGAGCTTATGAAGAAAAAGTGGTTCTAAAAAATGAGTATTTGGATGGTTATTAGCAGAAAGATTTTTATGATTGGTAAATTATCAGAAAGGGTATGAGATGAATAATTTTTATTTTTATTAAATAAATTATAATTTTAATTTTTTTGTGTGTGATATTAAAATAGTAAATGATACATATATTTTATTTATTGGATAAGTAAGAATACATAATTACTAATAAATAAGTAAATAAGTAATTCATTTTATTTATTATTAATTATTTAGTATTGATTATTTATATGTAATTATTTAATATTGGGGGATTGAAAATTTATATTTTATATACATATACGTAGGCGGAAGAGTAATGATGGGGGAATGTGGGATAGGATACAACAGGAAGCCCCGGGCAAGGAGAGATGAGAGATATAAGAAAAGTATAGGTAAATTAGTATTTTGATATCTAAAAGTCTTTTTTCTATTCCAGAAGCTATTTTCAGTAGTTTATCTAAAACCATACTTTTAAACTATAGTTTAGTCTATAAGCCTTGTTGGAAAGTGGGTTGATTCACCTTTGGTGGGTTAGACCCAAACCCAATAGATATTGGGATAATTGTGATAATAAGGGAGAGAGTGGGGTATTTATGTGTAATATACCCCATATGAATATAAGTGGGAGTTACCACCAGTTTTGTCTGATGAGAACGTGGGGGAGTGAGGGAAGTTTTCGGTTCCCACTTCCCTTCACTCATGCATGTACATATTCAAGGCACAGAAACAAAAACGGGGTGAGTGTGTGCATTTTTTATTCTTTGGTTTTGCTCTGTCTCTCTCTGTTTTTTTTTGTTCAGGCGTCAAAATGACGCCTTTTGGGGATGATCAAAACGCATCGTTTTGATCATCCCTAACCTCCAGCTGGGTCACACAGCCCCGACTAGAAAACGGGTAGGGTCTGACGGACCCAACTCGTTTTTCCTCCATAACTTCTCTGTCCGACGTCCGATTTTGACATTCTTGGCGTCATTTTCTTTGTTTTTTCGTGCTCTACGCAATGGGACTAATTTCAAAGCCTAAAAACACTATTTTCCAATGTCCCAATTTAGAAACAAAATGTCTCTGTTTCAATTTACTGTAAGAGTGCTTCTGTTTATGGTTTAAACGCATGCTCGATGTATCTTGGCATAAAACAAACATGTTCAAACAGAAATATATGCAAGAACAGCATGCTACCAGAAAATGAAAATTCACAGAAGCATGCGGAAGCACAAAAAACCTGGCTCTGATACCACTGAAGGATTTCGGGCGTACCTTGAACATTTTCCTATAAATTGAGATACCCACACGCAACTAGAGCACCTTGTATAGACTTTGGCACATATACACAGCAAATGCACCGATGTAGAAAGATTGAGGGAGAGCGTCTGACTGAGAGAGAGACAGAGCAAAAACCAGAGAATAAAAAAATGCACACAGATAAAAAAATAATAAAAAAATAAAGGGAGAAAATTCTGTGGCTGACATGTGGCAGTGGCCACGTCACAGCACCAGGATGGCGCGTGTAAAGGCCGAGAGTGAGCTTTGTTCAGTTTTTTAATTTTTTATGAATTTTTCCTTCTTTGGGCGCTTGAGGGTGCGTGGGACCTTCGATTGAGGTACGGTTTGTTCCTAAAAATCCCTAAAATCAAGAGCTTTATTTTGACATATAATTTGCCTAATTTTAGAGGCAATTATGAAGCTATTTGTGGATATTCAGTGTATTTTTTAGTATTTTTTAGTATTTAAAAATTCCATAAAATTGTAATAATTAATATTTTTTATTATTTAGGTGAAAATAACTTCATCTAGCACTGAATCTCTGGGATATAGCTTAAATGATGATATCTCATTCCTAGATGATGTTAATAACCCAGAGGAGGACCTTCAAGATGATCCCGAGGGGGAACCTGAAGAGGATCTAGAACAAGATCTTGATTAACTTTCTGAAGAAGACCCAGAGGAGTTGATGGAGGAAGTTCCACAAGAGGAACCACAAGTAATGTATATTTTTGGACCGAGGTCAAAAACTTTATTCCCCATCGATCCCCTTCATTTGCAGCCTTTCATGAATTCTTCAGACTCCAAGTCGGTGCCTACTCTTCATGATGAATCTCCAGTTGAGGATGGAGAGGAAGTGAACCAACCTTTAACCCCTGTTTTAGCTATGAGTATAGCTGAAAAAGATACAGCCAAACTAACAAACATAAAAAGCGTTAATGGTGTGATTGGAAACTATATTGAATGCATGACAGATAAGAAGAATACTGAATTCTACTTGAAAGTCATAATAGAGTATATATGAGCAACAAGGGTTAGAGGCAAGACTAGAACAGGACGCATGAGCAACACACATTGGCTTCAAATAATAGAATTTGTATATAACATTCTCAAGTCACCTCGTAAGCTTAAGAAACTAAGAAAAGCGATGTTAGATTATTGTAAAGCTCATATCAAATGATGTATATTTGTATTTGATTACCATTGCTTTACTTAGTCAAGGACATGTTTTATTACTCTTTCTTTGTAAAGACTTGCCATTTATTACATGTCTTATATGCAATTGGATTATGTTTTATTTCATTTCTTTACAAGTTATGATTAATGTATGCTTTTTATAAGTGGGAGCTCTTTTAGATAATGAGTATTCTAAAAGTAAAACTTGAGAGTGCTTATATTAATTTTGATAGAAAGTAATGACCTGCTAGTGCCTATATGATGGGAGGTGCAAACGTATTCTCCTGATCATGGGTCTAGTAATGTTATTATTTTCTGATAAAAAAATGGAAAAAGTACATAACATTATATACTTTACATGTGCTATATATGTAAATTCACTTAAATGTTCTATGGTTTAATAAATTAATGTGGGAAAGGTTTGTCACATAACCGATATTGAACAATGGCTTCAAAGAACATTATTGCTGAATTAAACAAGGGGGAAAAACTCAACGGGGACAACTGGGATATTTGGCACCGAAAGGTTCAATATATTCTAGAAGAGCAGGATACAATTGAGCCATTAATAATGGCAATGGTAGAGCCTGAGGCTAGAAATATAGCCCAGCACAGGAGAGACCATGAAGCATACCTATCATGGAAAAAGAAGAATAGCATAGCAAGAATCACACTGCTAAGTGCAATGGCTAATGATTTAATGTGTGAGTTTGAGACACATAGAACGGCACACGCAATGTGAATTGCCTTAAAGGATAAGTTTGGTGGAGTCTCCACGACTAAGCTTAGATGGTTGACGATTAAATTCGATACTTATAAGCTAAAACCAAATAATCCTATGAGGCAATATCTGCGAGAGATGTCCACAATGATCAATAAATTGAAAGAGGCTGGACATAATTTATCTGACGAGCAGCAAGTGCAAGCTGTCATCAGGTCGCTCCCTACCAGTTGGGAGCACATGAAAGTCAATCTGACCCATAATGAGAACATCATCACTTTCAAAGATGTAGCTAAGCATTTGGAGTTAGAGGATGAACATTTGGAGGCTTATAAGGCCATTGGACAAGCCTATCTGACCAAAGATGCTGATCCTTTCCAATCAAAGCCTGGATTCAAAAAGGGCAAGAAATTTCAGAAAAATGGGAAGAAAGGCGGTCCTCCGCCCAAGAAAGGCAAGCAACAATACAAGAAGAAGGGAAAGAAAGGAGGCAAGAAAAAGCTAGACCTAAAGAAGGTCAAATGCTTTACATGCCATAATATGGGATATTTCGCACGTGACTATTCTGAACAGACCCAGAGCGGAAAGGTAAAAGTGAATTATGTGAATTCACATGTCTCATTTGTTTCTAGTACTGTTTTCTTAACAGAACCTGTTTCCTTTTCTTGGATTATTGACTCAGGCTCCACAGACCACGTAAGTCGAGATCAAGGATCTTTCGTAGAATATCGTCGGTTGCCATTTCAAAGCAAGTGGCTTTTCGTTGGCAATAATGCAAGGATCGAGGTTCGAGGCATTGGCATCTATAAACTTGTTTTGCTTGGTGGAAAGAACTTGATGCTGCATGATGTGCTTTATGCTCCTGATATCCGACGGAATTTAGTTTCTATAATTTGCTTATTGAACTTTGGGTTTAATGTAAACTTTCACGGTAAAGTTGCAGACATTTATAGCCACTCAACATTTTGTGGTTCAGCTTTCCAATTTCAAAAGTTCTTTATTTTGGATCTTGCTGGTGATTTTAATGTTCATGATTGCTTTGCTATTACTTCGAATAATCCTGATATGAATATATGGCATGCTAGACTAGGACATATTAATCAAAATAGAATTATTAAACTGGCAAAAGAAGAATTGTTGGGGGTAATCCCTAACATGGATATGTCATTATGTGAAAGTTGTCTAGCTGGTAAGGCTGCTAGAAAACCATTCGGTAAGGAAACACGAGCCGAAAATCCATTACAATTAATTCATTCCGATATTTGCGGTCCAATGAGTGTGAGGGCAAGACACGGAGCTTGGTATTTTATTACCTTTATTGATGATTTTTCATGATATGGTCATGTCTATTTGATTTCACATAAGTCCGAGGCACTAGAGTGCTTTAGACGATACATAAATGAATTAGAAAATCAAATGGACAATAAAATCAAGGCATTACTCACCGATCGAGGTCGTGAATACCTTTCGGTTCAATTCAAACAGCTCTGTGAAGAAAAAGGGATTATTAGGCAACTAACTATCCCTGACACACCTCAACAGAATGGGGTTGCCGAAAGAAGAAATAGAACTCTTCTAGACATGGTTAGGTCAATGATGGCTCAGGCAAACCTTCCAATTTCACATTAGGGTGATGCTTTATTGATAGCAACCTTCATACTTAACCGTGTGCCCTCCAAATCAGTCATTTCCACATCCTACGAGTTATGGACTAAAAGCCAGCCAGATCTAAGAATCATAAGACCTTGGGGCTCGGCAGCCTATATCCATGACAGTTCTCATAGACATGGAAAACTGGGTCCTAGAGGGAAGAAATGTATCTTCATAAGGTACTCTGAACCCTTAAAATGATATGTATTCATAAGTGAAATTGAAGATGGGATAATGACTGAAACAGAATCAAAAGATGTTGTATTCATTGAAATAGAATTTCCCAGTAGGGGAGATATTGACCGCACTGTATCTCTTTATGAGACTCAGGAACAGGACAGTGCTGAACAAATGGATAGACCAGGATCTTCCAGGTATGTCAATCTGAGTGGGAGCTAAGAACGGCCAACATAAAGACCGAGGCAAATAAGAAAAGATAAGCAAGTTGCTGTTGCTCTTACCAGAAAGAGTAACAGGAAAAGTGTTCCAAAGAGACGCTTCCAAATAGAAGGTGAAGCACTCTTAGTTACTCCAGAAGGGGATGATGAACCCCGCACTATTCATGAAGCCTTGGCAGGTCCTGCCATGGAGGAATGGAAGAAAACGATAAAAGAAGAAATGGACTCAATGATGAAAAATCAAGTCTGGGAATTGGTTGATCTACCAAAAGGGCGTAAAGTCATTGGGAACAAGTGGGTTCTCAAAATCAAAAGAAAGGTGGATGGATCAATTGACATATTTAAGGCTTGATTGGTTGCAAAGGGATATACACAATAGGAAGGTATAGATTATGAGGATACTTTTTCACCTGTTGTGCGCTTCAACTCTATAAGACTTATTCTGGCAATAGTAAATAGTTTAAACCTAGAGTTACATCAGATGGATGTAAAAATCGTATTCCTAAATGGTGATCTGGATGAGGAAATCTATATGGAACAACCAATACATTTCATTGAAAAAGGGTTTGAACACAAGAAGTGTAAACTCAAAAGATCTATTTATGGATTAAAACAGTCATCCAGACAGTGGTACTTGAGATTTCATGAGGCAATAACCTCATATAACTTCCAAATGATAGAGGAAGACCACTGCGTCTATGTTAAGCTGTTTGAGGGTAACTTTGTAATATTATCCTTATACGTAGACGATATACTATTAGCCAGAAATAGTCTTGACTCAGTGATAGCTATAAAAGAATGGCTTTCATCAAACTTTGAGATGAAAGCCATGGGTGAAGCAGAATACATACTTGGAGTCAAGATTTGAAGGAATCGCTCCAAGAGAATCCTCACTCTTTCATAAGAGAATTATATCAACAAGATACTTGAGCGATTCAATATGAGTGAATGCAATCCCATGGATATCCCTGTAGCCACTGGAGTGGCCTTGAGTTTTGACATGTGTCCCAAAATTGATTTAGACAAAAAGCAAATGGAAAGAGTTCCATATGCCAGTGCCGTTGGTAGCCTTATGTATGCAATAATGTGTACAAGACCAGATATTTGTTATGCCATGGGGCTGGTTAGCAGATTCTAGTCCAACCCCGGTGAGAAACACTGAAAAGTAGTGAAGAGGATCTTAAGATACTTAAAGGGCACATATGATTATGCATTGTGTTATCAAGGAAGTGATCTGCGTCTAGTCGGTTATTCCGATATTGATGTAGGTGGTGATGAAGAAGAACGAAGATTTACTTCAGGATACACCTTATTGCTTAACAATGGAGCCATATGTTGGAGTAGCAAGAAGCAGACGTGCATTGCTTTACACTCTATGGAAGCTGAGTTTGTGGCATGCACTGCAGCAGCGCAAGAGACTGTTTGGCTGAAGAGATTTATCGAACACCTAGGATTTGGGAACGAGAGTACCAATCTGGTGTTGATACACTATGACAATACTGCAGCCATAGCCTACACCAAAGACCCTAAGTATCACAACAAGACCAAGCACATTGATATTAAGTATAACTTTGTGAGGGATTATATAGCACAGAAAATTATAACTGTACAATACATTTCAACCAAGTGTATGGTTGTAGACCCCTTGACTAAGCTAATAGGCAAATAAATATTTGAGAAACATGTAACAGCCATTGTCATGCGAAAAATGTAAAGTAGCAGACTGTATGTAATACTTTTGTTTTTCATTAATGATATCATGTCATTTATTATTACTTATATGTCTGAATGAAAGTATACAATATCTAGTATGTCGTACAGGTTGAAAAGGGTAGCTCTCTCACACAAGCAACCGCCTTTGATGCTAGAGAAGCATTTAAAGATGAGACATGTGTTCACCAGTAAAGTAGGAAGAGTGCTGATATGGTAGAGAAGAAACACAATGAATGTCGCCTTAGCTTAAATAGTGCAGTAAGTTGAGATGAGATCCATGAGCAAGGATATGGATCAAACTATGGATACCCACATCCATGAAACCTGTAGCCAGATGACAAATTCTTCAATAGACGTCATATTATGTGAATAGAATTGAAGAGTTTGGGTTTAGATACTATAAGTTTTTGGACTTAAGTCTGTACGGTGTGATTGATAGAATCAAAATGACGTACACTCTTATAGGATAAGAGGAACACCATAACATGTGATTCGTACCACATGTGCTAAAGAACCGCAAATGGAAAGCAAGTGAATCAATCCTTGCTTCATTGTTGTGTGAGTTCCAGAAAGGTATCATCCTTTCACTAATGTCCTTTGACTTTGACAGTGTTATGGAGGTATGTTTCAGCGATTGCTACTTTAGTATATGTCCTATGGTTAAAATTATATATGAACCAAAGGTATTATGCTAGGAAAGCAGTTGATTCATATCAAAATGATACATGGGCAAAAGAAAGGTTGCCAGAATATACACATCCATGCTAGTGTCTGTGACCGGTTCCTTGTGATATTATTTTGTTAATTTCATAAGTGTGGATACTATGCATAAGTGGAGACTATTTGAGTTATATACTGACTCAAGAGAGATTAGATTAGCCATAAGAAAAGTTTATATGGGCAAATTTAGGACATTCAAGGCACTATAACTTATTTGATCGAGCTGAACTAAAGGGTTGCTTTGTGCTGGTCTCTGTAAAAGGGATTTCTAGTGCAACTGCCTGGAAGGAGACGTCATGCCTATGCGGTCACGGCAAAGCACCTAGTATGAAAGAAGGAAGAGAATGAGATTGGACTCATGATATCTAATCCACCAAATTTGAGTGGGAGATGTTGAAAAGTGGGTTGATCCACCTTTGGTGGCTTAGACCCAAACCCAATAGACATTGGGATAATTGTGATAATAAGGGAGAGAGTGGGGTATATATGTGTAATATACCCCATATGAATATAAGTGGGAGTTACCACCGGTTTTGTCTGATGAGAACGTGGGGGAGTGAGGGAAGTTTTCGGTTCCCACTTCCCTTCACTCATGCATGTACATATTCAAGGCACATAAGCAAAAACGGGGTGAGTGTGTGCATTTTTGATTCTCTGGTTTTTGCTCTGTCTCTCTCTCAGTCTGACGCTCTCCCTCAATCTTTCTTCATCGGTGCATTTGCTGTGTATACGTGCCAGAGTCCATACAAGGTGCTCCGGTTGCGTGTGGGTATCTCGGTTTACAGAAAAATATCCAAGATACGCCCGAAATCCTTTAAGTGTTTTTAGACAAATATAACTATTTATTTTAAAATTTTCTCAAACTAAAATTTAGGCTAAAAACTCTTTTAAAACTAAAGTTTAGGATAAACCTAAACAAGCATATAGTACTTAGTCAAAGTATGATATATATATAATTATATAAATTTTTTATTCTAAATATCATAAAAAACTATTATATTATATCTAACAGTTAGGTTATCGAGTGTGAATGAACTTAATGTAAAAACAAATAAACTCAATCATGCTTCCTCTTTATTACTCCGAGAGCTTAGTTTGTTCTCCCATTCAAGTTGCTCCATGTTCCATTGTGTCGTACAAAAACTTTAAGTGGCAGACGGGACTGTTGGAAATGAAAACGTTGTGCAACGTACATGTGGAGAGACTATTTGTTAAATAATTAATATTGATTAATTTAACAATCATAATATTTTTTTACTATTTTAAAACAATCATGTGTATTTTTGTATCATTTTTTTGGCTACTATTATTTGTTGAATGGTCAATGTTAGTTGACTTTATGAACATAATATTTTTATAACATTTTAAAACTTTCATATGTACTTATTTGCACTTAAAGACATTTTATGTTGTCAAGTGCTCCTAAAAAAATACTTCAGAGGGAGATTTACATTTTAACTATGTTTTATATTTTAATAGACTAAATATATATTTTCTCATACATTACACGTTGTTTATTTAAGGTGACATTGTCCGGTCATAACTTGAATCTAACGGGAAAAAACTTGGAAGGGTTGAAGCCATTGGGGCGGGGAGGTTTGCTGCTAAAGTAATATTTGAGTTTCTCAAACTGAGTTGAAGTATAATTGATTCTGCAAACTTGATTATAGTGTGGATTGCTTTAAAATGATTTGTCTGGTTGCTTTTTAATCTTTTGGGTGAATGTCATTTCCAATTTTCCATTCCTTTGAGAAACAAACTACCTGCACACTGTAGAGATGAAAAAGAATCGGAACACCATCTAGAAAAGGGTTCCTATTTTCTTTTCCGAAATCTCTATTGTAGCAAATCATATACAAGATATAAAAAAACTGTTGTGTTTATGATGTGGGTGTGTAAAAAGAAAAGTCCTACATAGAAAAAATTCATTTTATTTAACACGCGTGTGCGTTATTAGAATTATCACATCGAATAATTCTAAAAGAACTGATGTGATTGTCACCTATAAATAGGTATTACTTGGTGTTGATCAAAGCACATCAAACTCTCAAGTAACACCATAAACTCTTAAGCTTTTGAGTTTCTCTTTTCCCCTCATCTACCTATGTGTTTAGTTATATTTTGTATTTTTATTGTTCTGTTTAAACTTGGGGATGAAGTTGCCACATTAATTTTTTTTTTATATAACAAAATAACTCTTAAGGATAATATCTATGGTATGACTCAAATCAATTTTATTTTTATTTTGTTTCTTTTTTTAGTTTTGCAGGGGATTTCCCTACAGAAACAAGGATGATTCTACACAATATGATATTTTCTCAAAAAAAAAAATCTAATTCTTTCTTTCTAATTTTCTTTAGCAAAAAACCTTTTATTTTCACACATATTTTAGCCTTAATCTTGTTTCAATGCTGTACCTCAAAAGCGATGTTGACACAGTTATTATGTTTGCATGATCTAATTAAAAAGCACGTTTCAAGTATAATCCATAAAAACATATTTTTAGTGTGTGTTTGGGAGCCCGTTTCAGAATTAATTCTGGGCCAAAACCGCGGTTTGGAAAATTTTTACACAAACAGCTATTTTTGTTGAGAATTGATTATGGGCAAAACCTCGGTTTGAAACCGCGGTTTTGAATAAGCCACTGAAAATAGCTTTTGGTTTGAAACTTAGGTTTTGGATTATCCAATTACTATTATACCCTTATTTTTTCTTACACCCTCTCTCCTCTCTTTTCTCTATCATCTCTCCTCTCTCTTCTCTTATTTCTCTTTTTCTCTTTCCTCTCTCTTCTCTTATCTCTTTTTTTCTCTCTCCTCTCTACACTCTCTTCTCTCTCCTCTTTCTTCTCTATCATTTTTTATCTCTCTTAGGGTGTGTTTGGATTAGCTTTTGGAGAATAGATTCTGGGAAGAATAGATTTTGGAGAATAGATTTTAGGGAGAATAGATTTTGAGAAGAATAGATTTTGGGAATAGAGATGTTTGGATGATTAGTAGTAGAATCACTTTTTATATTGGTAAATTACTAAAAAGGGTATGATATGATTAAAAGTAAGAGAGATAAAAGATGATAGAGAAGAAAGAGGAGAGAGAAGAGAGTGTAGAGAGGAGAGAGGAGAGAGGAGAGAGGAGAGAGAAAAAGAGAGATAAGAGAGGAGAGAGGAAAGAGAAAAAGAGAGATAAGAGGAGAGAGGGGAGAGGAGAGAGGGTGTAAGAAAAAGTAAGGGTATAATAGTAATTGGATAATCCAAAACCTAGGTTTCAAAGAAAAAGCTATTTTCAGTAGCTTATTCAAAACCTAGGTTTCAAACCGAGGTTTTGCCCAGAATCAATTCTCAACAAAAATGGCTGTTTGTATAAAAATTTTCCAAACCGCGGTTTTGGCCAGAATTTATTCCTAAACGTGGTATCCAAACACACGCTTACTTTTAATCATATCATACCCTTTTTAGTAATTTACCAATATAAAAAGTAATTCTACTACTAATCATCCAAACATCTTTATTCCCAAAATCTATTATTCCCAAAATCTATTCTACCCAGAATCTATTCTCCAAAATCTATTCTTCCCGTGCAATGGACGAGCATATACATAAATATAATATTCCAATTATTCATATACAAATAACATTATTTCGTAGATTTAAGGTTTATTATAAGGTAATCTGCACATATAGATTTAAGGTTTATTTTATAATATTCCAAGTATTCATATACAAATATTAAATATCCAAATATGAATCATCCAAAGTAATCCGCTCATGCTCCTATATGACTTTTTTTTGCCAAGTTAATTCTCTCCTTAACAAGTACTAATCTTAGAAATTAACTTTAGCAAGAACGGCATTTCAATTTGGTGATATTTTGTTTGGTTTTCATATTAAATGAGTTTTAACTTATAACTGCATTTTGAGCTTTCTAAATGCAAATCCAAACACCCTTGATTAATAATAGGGGTGTACTTTTGATATACTTCTCATGGACGTCTTCATTGCTCCAAACTTTCTTCACCAATTAAAGTACTCAACTACTGATAAAAAGTCAAATCCTATACCTTTCCTCTACACACTTCCACTTTCAGCTAAACCACATATATCTTTGAGAACTTCCCATATCACGTAAAATCCTCAACTTAAATAATTTTGCACCTCACAAAGGTCTTCAATATAATGGTCCAATCCATCTTCAATCACTGTGCTTTTCGCTAAGCAATTAATATTCCCAACAACTTCTCCACCCCAACCTCAAAAGATCAAACTTTCATTAATTTTCCAAACCAATATTTATTGTATCACAGGCCTATGTCTTTTACCACACTCATACCACTCTCAACACCAATGGAAGGCCAAAGAATGAAATTGTCATCTGCCTTTGTGTTGTTCCGCTTCCTTTTTTGGGTTCAGTTGGTTTCTCTTGCTGCCAGATGTACCGGTGGTGAAGTTCCGGCGATCATCGTCTTCGGCGACTCCTCAGTGGACGCCGGCAACAACAACTTCATCCCGACAGTTGCACGGAGCAATTTCGAGCCGTATGGCCGGGACTTTCAAGGTGGGAAACCAACAGGGAGGTTCTGCAATGGGAGAATACCCACAGATTTCATATCTGAAGCTTTTAGAATTAAACCATACATACCTGCATATTTGGATCCGAAGTATAACATATCAAATTTTGCCACTGGAGTTAGCTTTGCTTCTGCTGCAACTGGTTATGACAATGCAACTTCAGATGTGCTGGTAATAGCATATGCAAGCTAGTAGTCATTTTTTTTTATTTTTAACTGCATGAAACTCCATTGAATTTTTGAATTTTCATTTTGTTCGTTTCTATGATCACGTTCAACTTTTTATACATTTTTTAAAAATTTTTTATTGTATCTTTACAAATTAAATTTTTTTCAATTTAATCTTTATTGGTTAACAATTTTGTGAATATACATTAAACTTTTTATAGTATTTTAATAGAGAAAGAATTAAAAATAATTCATATTTAATTGTTAATATAACTAAATATTGATATAAATAAAAGAATAATAATACAATAAAAATTAGGAAAAATAATTTCTATAGTTTTACTTTAATTTTTATTGTTTAAAAACTATATTCGGATTTTATAGTTCAAACAATTTTTAAGTTAGTCCTTATTTTATTTTGTCAATATTTTACTACATATTGTTTTATACATTTTTTAGAAAGTTTTTATTGTATCTTTACAAATTAAAATTTTTTCAATTTAATCTTTATTGGTTAACAATTTTGTGAATATACACTAAACTTTTTATAGTATTTTAATAGAGAAAGAATTAAAAATAATTTATATTTAATTGTTAATATAACTAAATATTGATATAAATAAGGAATAATAATACAATAAAAATTAGGAAAAATAATTTCTATAGTTTTACTTTAGTTTTTATTGTTTAAAAACTATATTCGGATCTTATAGTTTAAACAATTTTTAAGTTAGTCCTTATTTTATTTTGTCAATATTTTACTACATATTGTTTTATACATTTTTTAGAAAGTTTTTATTGTATCTTTACAAATTAAAATTTTTCAATTTAATCTTTATTGGTTAACAATTTTGTGAATATACATTAAACTTTTTATAGTATTTTAATAGAGAAAGAATTAAAAATAATTCATATTTAATTGTTAATATAACTAAATATTGATATAAATAAAGGAATAATAATACAATAAAAATTAGGAAAAAAATTTTCTATAGTTTTACTTTAGTTTTTATTGTTTAAAAACTATATTCGGATCTTATAGTTTAAACAATTTTTAAGTTAGTCCTTATTTTATTTTGTCAATATTTTACTACATATTGTTTTATACATTTTTTAGAAAGTTTTTATTGTATCTTTACAAATTAAAATTTTTTCAATTTAATCTTTATTGGTTAACAATTTTGTGAATATACATTAAACTTTTTATAGTATTTTAATAGAGAAAGAATTAAAAATAATTCATATTTAATTGTTAATATAACTAAATATTGATATAAATAAAGGAATAATAATACAATAAAAATTAGGAAAAAAAGTTTCTATAGTTTTACTTTAGTTTTTATTGTTTAAAAACTATATTGGGATCTTATAGTTTAAACAATTTTTAAGTTAGTACTTATTTTATTTTGTCAATATTTTACTACATATTGTTTTATACATTTTTTAGAAAGTTTTTATTGTATCTTTACAAATTAAAATTTTTTCAATTTAATCTTTATTGGTTAACAATTTTGTGAATATACACTAAACTTTTTATAGTATTTTAATAGAGAAAGAATTAAAAATAATTTATATTTAATTGTTAATATAACTAAATATGATATAAATAAGGAATAATAATACAATAAAAATTAGGAAAAATAATTTCTATAGTTTTACTTTAGTTTTTATTGTTTAAAAACTATATTCGGATCTTATAGTTTAAACAATATTTAAGTTAGTCCTTATTTTATTTTGTCAATATTTTACTACATATTGTTTTATACATTTTTTAGAAAGTTTTTATTGTATCTTTACAAATTAAAATTTTTTCAATTTAATCTTTATTGGTTAACAATTTTGTGAATATACATTAAACTTTTTATAGTATTTTAATAGAGAAAGAATTAAAAATAATTCATATTTAATTGTTAATATAACTAAATATTGATATAAATAAAAGAATAATAATACAATAAAAATTAGGAAAAAAAATTTCTATAGTTTTACTTTAGTTTTTATTGTTTAAAAGCTATATTGGGATCTTATAGTTTAAACAATTTTTAAGTTAGTCCTTATTTTATATTGTCAATATTTTACTGCATATTGAAGTTAGTTTTACATCATTATCTACAATTTGAATATTTTTATTGCAATAAATCAAAACATTTTTTCCACAACAATAAAGTTTATTAAAATATATAGGGCCCAGATTAAGTATTTAACGCCAAAATTTTAGTTAGGTACCGAATATATATATGTATGACATATATATATACATATATATGTGTGTGTGTCAATTTCATAGTTTACTCCAACCATAATTGCAGTCCGTGATACCATTATGGAAGCAACTAGAATTCTACAAGACGTACCAGAAGAACCTCAGAGTCTACCTCGGAGAAACAACGGCGAACCGGACGATAAGCGAAGCATTACACATGATGAGCCTAGGAACAAACGACTTCCTCGAGAACTACTACACCATGCCGGGCCGGTCATCGGAGTACACCCCGGAACAGTACGAGAACTTTCTGCTTGGGATCGCCGGAAACTTCATCCGGGAACTGTACGGCCTTGGTGCCAGGAAGATATCGCTCGGAGGCTTGCCGCCGATGGGTTGCTTGCCGTTGGAGAGAACGACCAATATTGCTGGCGGGAACGAGTGTGTGAGTAGATACAATGACGTGGCTCTGGAGTTCAATGGAAAGCTCAAGAACTTGACCACATCGCTGAGTATGGAGCTTCCTGGGATCACAGTGGTGTTTTCCAATCCGTATTATTCGTTGCTGCACATCATCAAAAACCCTGGTCAATACGGTAAGTCCCAAAAGTAAGACATGCCTTATAAACTATAACCATTCAAATACTGGTGGAAATAAGCCATACCTTCGATAGGACTTACGGTCTAAAATGGTTAAAACTTGATAGTCTATTTGATAAATAAATCAGGCTTTAGGCATATTTAAATATCCGTAGGTTTAAATAGGTCAGACGTTTTTTAATGATTGATCTACAAACTTGCATGCTTGACTTATTTAATTATATGTAAATTGTAAATAGTCTCAAAGCCTATTTAGAATCTTTTATTTATAATTTTGTAGGTTTTGAAGCCTACTAAAAACTTACGTAAATATAAATTTTTATAAATAAGATGCCTTCAAGACTTGAAATACAAGATATTTTTAGAGGCATGTATTATAAGAAGGCCTCTAAAAAAGTTTTTGGCCTAATAGGTTTTTCAAAACTTAACCTGAGCCTAAAACAAATCTATATAAAGGGTCAGGCATAAACTAAAATTTTCTAGTCTTGTTATAGGCACGGATTTATAGTCAAAGTCTAATCTCACCTAGACTATTTTCATCTCTGTAGTGAAGAGGCTCTTGGACATTCAAAAGACTTAGTTTAATAGTGAATATTTTTTTATATAATAAAGAAGGTAACTAAGAGCCCGTTTGGTTTAGTTTTTAGAAAAGAACTTATAGAGAAAAGTGATTTAAAAGTGATTCTGGATAATAGATTTTAGAAGAAAAGTGATTATGAATAAATAAGTGTTTAGATAGTTATTATTAGAATAACTTTTTGATAGGTAAACTACTAGAAAGGGCATGAGATAAAATGATAGAGAAAAAAGATATATGTAAAATGGTCATTATACAACCTAAAAGCACTTTACCCTACTCAGAAGCTAATCTCATAAGTTTATTTGAAACTATAATTTTGGATTCCAGAACTATGGTTTAGTCTAAATATATTTTTAGACATTTGATAGTTGTTTTGATGCTTTTGGGCCCAAACCATTTAGGAAGGCAAACCAAACAGACACTAAGCCCAATATAAATTAGATATGATCTAAAAATGGGGATAAAAATCCCAGAACGTCAGTTTGTACAACACCCCTATTGTATTCATGAACTACAACTAACGGGGGTTGGTCCGAGTGTAATCAACTCGATATCACTTAAACGAGGTTTCGAGTTCGAGCCTTGGCGTACGGAGAAAATTCCCGTTGGAAGATTCACCCACCATAGCCAGATGCGCGACGCGGGTCGGATCCGGATGTAGTCGGAGCAAAGCTCCGGTAAACCGGGTGGGCAACAAAAAAAATGAACTACATCAAGAAAGTAGCATCTTTCTCATACAAAACTCTATTTAACAATAGTATTAGCAATCATAATATTAGATCTTTTAGAAGTATTTTTGTTGAAATGTAAAAGCCTGCCACACTCAATGAAGTTTTTGGACCTCAAGCCAACCTAAACTTTTGCATTCCTCAATATAAAAATAATTCAAAGTAAGCTAAGAACCTTATAATTTAGGTCGATGTTATTTGATTTAGTTCAATTTAGATGAAATATACACACACACATAGATTCAGTGTCTCATGTTTTATGTTTAAAATGCATTTTTCAATTTTAGATTTACACAATAATTTTTCATTCTATCTTCTATCTTCATAAAATTTTAAATATAAATCACATTTGGTAGCCAACATTTGATAATTTACTCAATATAGAAAATATCTAATCTAGATTTTTTGCTCAATATTCTATATTTTAATTTTGAAGTCCAAATTTAATATAATATATATAATAGAAATAGTAGAAGACACAGTAAATATCTATAATATTCTGTACGTTTTGCCTGAAAAAAAATTCTAACATATTGAAAAAAATATTTTCAACTTAAATTATGAAATACAAAATTTAGATTCTCAAAATTACATTCAAACTGTTTAAATTTAATAACTCACTAAATTGAAAGATCCCCCCTCCTCAGTGTAGGGAATCCAACGCCGTATTAATACAACTCAAGTTAATTATATCACAAAGCATCCAAATACACATTCACATGGGCACATCAAAAAGCTTATGCATAATAATTTATTTATTATTATATATTTGTTGGCTAAGATTTAGCTATTATTTTATCTAATTCACACAAAAAGAATTTCACAACAGGGTTTGAATCGACCTCAGTGGCATGTTGTGCGACTGGAATGTTCGAGATGGGATATGCATGCAGCAGAGGGGAAATGTTCAGTTGCTCAGATGCTTCCGAATATGTCTTTTGGGACTCTTTCCATCCTTCTGAGAAAACCAATGGTATCATAGCCGATCACCTTGTGAAGACTGCTTTAGCTCACTTTTTAGAATAATAATAATAATAGTAATTAATCATATCTACCACGCTTCGTTGTGTGAGTATATATATGTGTTAAGAAAAGTATATATATATATATATATATATATATATATATGTCTAGGTTCAGATGTGACGGCGGTAAAACATAATTATAAACGTTAATTTATATGATTATAAAATGTTCTGAAAATTAAGAAGGGGAAAATAAATAAGCAGAATATTCTGTACTGAGTGTTGTAATATTGTCTTTGGTGTGAATAATATATTGTGTACGTTTTTTGTTTTTGTTTTTTGAGCATACTATATTGTCAGTTTTCCTTTAATCTGAGGATTTGTATTTCTATTGCTTCCAAATTAATTGTTAGTATGAAAAAGAATATATTTTTATCTTTATAATTTTAATTAATTTATCGTTTAATCCATATAACTTAAAAACTTTTTAAATGAGCCCTATAATTTGCAAAATTTTCAATTCAGTCTCTACCATGACAATTTTGACATATATTATTATTTTTTAATTAATTATACATTGTATTTTTACTTTCAAATGTTGTATATAGACTTATGCTATAAAAGATATATAAGCACGGATGAAATCTTACCAAAATAAAAGTATAATATAATTATAAATTGTACCAAGGCGCGTTCACTAAAAGCTATTTGGTACGAGGGATTTAGAAGGGAGAGGAGGGGAGAAAAAATTTTTATGAGTTAGATTTAAAAAAATTGGAGAAATGATGTTAAATATTTTTAATAAAGAAAAAATATAAGATAAAAGAGAGAGAAAAATTAATTAAAAACTTTTAACCTCACTTCTCTAATTTATTTTTTAATTTCAACTCACAAAACTTTTCCCTCCTTCTCAAATTCCTCATACTAAACAACCCCTAAGATAATGAGAGAGAGGGATAAAAACGTATAGCTTTTCTATACTGAATTGTAGTACTATTTTCTGTCTTATTGATTCATTCCATTGATTGGAGTTGTTAGGTATGAGGGATTTGGAGAGGATAGGAGGGGAGGAAAATTTTGTGAGTTGGAATTAAAAATATCAGAGAAGTGGAGTTAAAAAAATTTAATTATTATTTTTTATTCTCTTATCTTATATTTTCTTTTTTTAAAATTTTATAACCCTACTTTTTTAATTTTTTAAAATTCGACTCATAAGAATTTCTTCTCTCTTCCCTTTCCTTCCAAATCCCTCGTACCAAACACGCCAGTCTAAGTGTAAGGCTTCTTGGCATATTACTCAATCTTGTCTCGAAACATGCCTTTGTCCTCTCAACCTTCGCGTGGGTAGTCATCGTTGGCCAAAACAAAACATGAGATGAAGCAGAGGGAGGGATGAGAGATAGTCTACCTTGCCGGTGACCCACCTCCATCTTCATGAGCTTGTTTTTGTTCCGGTGACCCACTTCTATCTTCATGAGTTTGTCTTTGGTGAGCCTCTAGTGAGCTTGATGGAGATGGAGCGAAATAAATCGTTTAGATTAGAGCAAAATTTCATAGGGCTATTCTGTCCAAAATTTATTATAAATAGGGATAGTTTTGTCCCAAAAAATTCTAATCCTAGGAAAGCTTAAACAATATCAGGGGTGGAGTGTGTTTGCTCAATCCTACTTACGTGGTATTCCCCAATTCAAGGTTCTCTCTAATCCCTTGTACTAAGCATAATAAAATAGGCAATGCCTGTACCAAGTTAGTAGTACCAACCCCCTTAGTACTATGTCCCAAATAGGGCATCACATCATAATCATAATTGATAATAATATATTTTACAGTTTAATTGATATAAATTTTGGATTATATTTTATTAAATTTATAAATATTTTATACCTATGTAATTAATTTTATATATTTTCTCTCTGCACTCAATTATACAATACAAAGATATTTTTACAACTACAAAATCTATTCATATATCCTTTTTTATTTTTTTGGCTAAAGTATATAGTTACTTTAAGTTTACATTAAGTTTCAATTTAGTCCTTTAAATTTAGAAAGTGTATTTTTAGTTTTTTTAAACTGACCCTTATTGGATGGAAAAAGCTGACTCAACGAATTTAAGTGATGATTTTGCAATTAAACGTTGCCAAAATATATTTGCATTCTAATCTTTTTAAATTGTGTTATTTTTTATATTGTGGAATTAAAATTTAGATTTGTTTTGCTAGCATTTAATTATTGAGCCATCATTTTAAATTTATTGAGTTAACATTTTTCTTTAGTAAGGTTCACTCTATTACGATCAAATGACTAAAAATATATTTTTTCAATTTAAGATATTAAAATAAAATTTTATGTAAATATAAATGATAACGTACTTTAGCTTTTATTTTTTAAAAAGCAAATATATAATAGGAAAGAAAAAATCAGAAAAAAATTAGAAACAATAGTGTGGATCGCCACATTGAAGGAATCATCAAGGAAGGATTAATATGAATTATGAAGAGATGAAGGTGAGAAGTTTTGGGTTTTAAGTGCACACAACCGAATTAAAATCAAATTTTTTGCCAAAACTTCCAAGTTGTATTGTTTAAATCGAATAAGAAAAAGGATGATTTCCCAATTTGAACTTGAAATCCAATCTTTAATTAAGACTTTGTTTAGTAAAGATCACAAGTGTTGTTTCTCAAACGAACACATTCCATTGATATCTATGTAATTACCTTATAATGAGTCGGTCCGACACCTTAATCTCTACTAAGTGTCTATAATTTTAATTTGTATCTTAATACATAATCATCGTATGATCATCAATCAAAATCATATAACTCTTAATTTCTTATTGCTCCCACAATAGTAATTGACTAAAGAAATTTAAAATAATTTTTTAATTATTCATGGATTCTTATTATAATGAAAAACATACAAAAATATACAATAATAAATCAATGTTTAATAAATTTTCTTTTATTTAATAAATTATAATGTTTACATCCATTTGATTGGTTTATGGCACGTTCTCTAAGAAGAATAAAAGAAAAAATAAAAATAAAATAAAAATAGAAAAAAGAAGAGACGGATGAGATAGGTTTAATGGGAGAAAACAAAAAAAAAAATACAAAGAAGAGAGAGAATATATTTTGGAAAAGTAAAGAAAGAGAATTTAAATCAAATAAAGTCTTAGAAAAAATATGTTGAGATTTTAAAAGGATTAGAAAATATTAAGTGCAAAATATTATGAATAAGGGCTCATGAGGTCTTTCTAATAATGCATCCAACTATCATCACCAAGACTCAAATATTTTAAGAGCCTCTTGAGTAAGCCGAGGAACAAGGATTTGAGCAACGAATGGAGCAAGACTCGTTCTTTTTCACTAATAACTCTTTCTTTAATATTTTTCTTATTTGAGTTGGAATTTTACTTGTGTTTTGATTTTAATTCATATACCTATGTCTTCTTAAACTCCTAATTAGGGGTAAAATGTAGCCTATCTATGATTGACGACACTAAATTTATTTTAGTACTTAATTGTTGAAAATATTATAAAATGGTATGTAAAAAAAGAAGTGTCTTTGTGACATGATTCTTAAGTTTTGGGACATATGCCTAAAATGCATGTCTTGTGCCATTTCATAGTCTATAAAATGGGATTCTTGATGAAGGAGAATAACAGAGTATGATATATCAATCTTCTGAGATTATTTTATCTTCTGCTAGTTCCGTCTCCCTGCATTCTTGTAGGAAAAATTCATTTAATCCTAGGAAATGCCGCTTTCTAATTTATAGAGGGGTTGCGAAATATCTCTTAAAGATAATATCCTCAGACACGATTCAAACGAGATATTTTACTGTTTTACAGATTTCGCCAACAAATTTAAGAGATATTCTCTGCTAATATTATGAGTGCATCGTGATGGGTGTTCTCCAATTCATTTGGTAGATTACAAAGGAAAGGAAATAAGATAAGTTTTCATCTTTTGGTTCCTATGGTTAAGACTTTATTCTTACCGATAAACTATATGATTTCCTCTTAGTATGGGTTTTGGGTTTTGCATTTCTATGCAGGGATATGTAATATCAACGTAGTATGTTCTAATGTATTCCTAATCTAAAGAAGTAAAACCAAGAGAAATTGTAGCCATCCACCCCATTTCCTATACTAGTAGGTGTGCAGTTTTGATTCGGTCGTGAAAATAAATTTTGTGCAGATTTTGGGGCCACGCTTGTCCTCATGTGAATCTTACTTTGAGAATTCTCAGATCTCTTTGAGAGATGGATAGTTGATCACTGGATAAGTGCGTCTCAATTTACTTCCATAACAGAAGGGAAAGGAAGTTTTATTTTAAATGAGACATAATGATTTAGACAATAAGTAAAGAGGGTGGCCAGCAGTTTCATTCGTTGAGTTTCCTCAATTTGACAGTTTGCAATATATTGTCGATTAACAAATATGTCGTTGGGTTCCGTGGCAATTTCAATGTTATTTATTTATTGAATTATTATAAAGAATTATAACAATCTTATGCAATTCATAAAGTTTGATCGCATGAGAGAGATGATGACCAATCAAAATTCTGGTTGGCAACAAAACATTATGCCGATTGTCATTAAATTATTATAATTATGATTCTGTGAACACTTTAAGTTGTGAACTTCTAATTTAATGACAAATGTTATATAAAAAATTCCAATTTAATAAAAATGATAGGGGATTATATGGTGATATTAAATTAGAATCATTATTGAGAAGTTGCTATATATATATTAGAGAGATTTAAAAGTGTGGGATACCTTACAAAAATTTGAGTTGTAAAATTATCTGTCTGCTAGCCTCATTTTATAATTGTAAAATTAATTAGTTTTGATTAAAAATTAATTAAGTGGAGGCTTTATTATTTGCTATTGAGAGCAAATTTTATGATTATCAAACTTTATGTTTGGCTTAAAACAAGCATTATGATGAAGTATGAAAATTTGATCATTTATCTAGTGGAGAGATAAATACGTTTAATTTTCATGATATTATTATTTATGAGTACATATTTATAAGCATGAGTGAATTAAATATGTTTGTTGGTGTTAAAATCATAAAGAAATATATCATCTTAAAAAGTGTTTTAAAGTTTGGTTTTGAGAACCATAGTGTAAATATTTCTTATGATGATAACACATTATTTGTGGGTATTGTTTGCTCAATCTTTTTATGCATAAATTATGAGAATTTGATGCACTAGTATTAATCCTCAAGTGATATAGTGCATGGTGTGTAAAGATTGAGCATACATATAAGGGATACCATAAATAATGGTATAATGTATGGTGAATTTCTATTGTATTAAAACACATGATGTTAAGTGGTGATTTATCTTTAGTTATGGTAAAGATAAAATATGATGTGAAATAGAGTGCATTACTTTGGAGATGGTTGAAACTGGAGGGTGAGTTGTTGAAAATTTCTTAGCAAATATTTTGGTGTAAAACCAATACGTAGGGAAAACAAAGATATGCAACACTTAATGTTGATAAGTTGTGTTAGTTATGCTAGCACTAAAACATAACTACTGGTCCATTCCTATGGTGCAAGGGAAAATCATCTATACAAATAAGGAATGCCTCTAGTACACAATCAAGAGGTGTTTGGTGTCTATAGGACCACCAACATCTTTATGTACTAAGTGTTATCAGTCTAGGTTTGGGTTTAAGTCCATAGGACTACAAGATACAATGGTTATATCTATGTGTGTAACTAAGTGCCTTTTTGACATGACCCATGGGTCTTGGGGACATATGCCTAAAAGGCATGTCTCATGCCCTTCCATAGTCTATAAAAGGTGCTTTTTGATGAAGGAGAATAATAGAGAATGATACACCAATCTTCTAAGATTACTTTTATCTTCTGCCAATTCTGTCTCCCTATATCCCTGTAAGAAGAGTTTGTTTAATCCTAGGGAGTGCCACTTCTTAATTTACTTAGAGGTTGCAGAATATCTAAGGGCAGTGTCCTCTGAAGTGACTCAAACTAGATATTTTGCTATTTTGCTGATTTCGCCAACAATACTACATCAGTTTCTTAATATAAGACCAAATTGACCTTTTGAGTAGATTAAGAAAGCCAAATAAATCAGTTAATTATAACTAATATAATAGTTAGTTGACGAATTTGGGTAAAGTAATGAGTATATAATATGAATTTCTCTTAAGGAGTTAAATTTAGTTATAATTAACTAATTTATTTGGCTTCCTTAATCTATTTAAAAAAATTAATTGAATCTTATAATATAACTTTTTATTAGAATGATATTTTTATTTTTATAAATTACTGAATTTCAATTGTCCAACTTTAATTTGACAGTACAATACCAGCTCATGAAAACTGTGATTAAAGGCTTGGGATGCAAATTAAGGGCTTGTACAAGGTTTCAAAGTTAAGAACTACTTTGCAAATAAATAAATAAACAAAAATTACCAACGGGGGTTGTGTCTAGTTAAGAGAGGTGTTTACATTTAGTTTCTGACTGTACCTTGAATAGGATCACCTCCAATAGGAGGATATCTATGCTTAACAAAAGAGAGATTGAAGAAAAAGGCAAGGAGTTAAGGATCAAGACTGGTGCGGTCACATTAATGTTATACTATAATATTTTGATGATGACAATAGATAAAAGTATTTTAAAAACTAATAAAGAGTATTTATCAATAAGCTTATCGATAAGAGATCTATTTGATAAGCCCTTCGATAAATGAAGAGGAAGTTTGTGAAAACAAAATTGATTTTTGGAGTATAGCTATTGAAGACCTATTTGATAAACTTGCTTATTGATAAGATCTTCGATAAAATTAACTCTTGAGAAAACTCCGAGTCTTGTTTTAAAACCATTCAAAGACTTATTCGATAAGGGTATTTATCGATAAAGCCTTCGATAAATTTGAAAATGACTCAGTGAATTTTGTGAAGGCGTTTATCCAAGTATTTATCGATAAAACCTTCAAGCAAGCAAGAATAGTTTTTTAAAAGCATTTTTTAAAAGGAATTTGTCAAAGTCCTATTCGATAAATGGGTTTAGTGATAAGATCTTCGATAAATGAAGTATTTTAAATAAAGAAGGACTTATCAATTTATCGATAAGATGTTTGATAAATATGAAGTATTTGAAGTTGTAACATCCTTACTTTCGTACGTCTTAGGGACCATTTGGTAGCATTTAGAACCACTTACATGACCCTTGAAGTCCATTAGCTAAATATGGAATTTTTACTCTTGGTGAGTTACTGTTCATATGGTATTCTAGATTAGGCAATGAAATTAAAAAATCATAATTAATTCTATAAAACTCAAAATGAAGTGGTTTAAAATTCTACTCGAAGCTAACATCTTGAAGTTTAAGGAAAAAATAAGTTCCTGACCAAATGCTTAGCCAATTAATACATTTTAATCGTTAAATATTACTGTTCATTTGGTCAAAAATTCTAAAAACAGATTCTGGTCCCTGATTTTGAAAAATTTGTTCTCTTTGTACAGATATCAAAATAAGGCGTTCTTGGTGTCAAAATGAAGCTTGACATGTTAACTCAATGTCTGTAAAATTTTATACATTTATCCCATCATTTACTATTTTTCATTATATCATAAACATTGTTGCTTAAACTGGTAATACAGCATCATTACTTGCAACAATTCTTCACATAACATCATATAATATTTACTTTGACCAATCCCTAACTCCTCTTCATGCTTCTTCATCCTCTTTCATCATTCATAAACCTGTTGGGATTGGGATTACATGGAGGGGGTGAGATTTCTGGGAAAATCAGTAGCAAACAATACTAAACAATGCATGCATTAATGTACATACTTGTGCTTACTTGTAAAAGTGTTAACATTGTGTTATGTGCATGCTTCCATGTAACATATGAAATACAGTTGGCCAAAGTAATCATAGAAACAGAGCCTCAATCATATACACATATGCAACATAATTCAACATAGCCATAGCACAACCAAGCATACATTCAATACATACAAGTTTAGGATAAGTTTATTACCTTATTGCTTTACTTCCTTTCACTTTAACTTTGCTTCTTCCTTCTTACTTTTCCTTGATGTGTGGCTACCTCTTTTGAGTCCACAACCAAATCCTAACATCACATAATCTTCCATTCATTACAATTTCACTTCTCTTGAACATTGAGCTCACTTAACTACATTAATTTTCCTTAATCTTTACTAATTGACTTGGCCTTTTGATCAATTGATGTCTTGACTTTACCCTACACAATTTCATCTTTTTAATCCATTTATGAGCTTAGAATTATGAAATTCTAGCTCCCATGCAGTGTTCTAGACAGATTTAAAAAACATGCATAATCCTTCCAAAAATTCTCTTTGTGATTCCAATGCTTCCACTACTTGTTTCTCTACTTTATCCCACACAACTTTTCATTTTAAAACCATTGGAAGCATCAAAACCATGAAATTTCAATCACTGTTCATACGAGTGAACAGTAATAGAGAATAATCCCAAGCATGACAATTTTCAATTCCAATGCTTCCAAGGTTCAAAACATATCCAATGCTACACAAAATCATCATATAAATTCAATGGAAGCATTAGATCATTGAAATTCCATCTCCTTCTATCATGAACAGTGCATACCAAAAGGTCTCTTTCATGGCAAAGTCAAGAATATCAACTTGATTCAATAATCAATCATCTAAACTAACTTATCTAAGCCTTAATCACATAGTTCTACCTTTATCTCCTTCGTCCTCCTTTAACTTAAGATTTGGACAGCAAGTATACTCTAGGTTTAATAAAATTTCCAACCACTAAAACCTATGTTTTACCCTTCCAAAACACATATAAATAAACTAAGAAGGATTGCTTACCTTAGGTACTTGCTTGGGTGGCTTCTCCTTGATCTTATTTTGAGTTCTTTCTTCATTTTGGCATGGTTTCCCCAAAGGTACTCTAGGTGTACGAAATTCTGAAGACAAGGTGGGGGTATTTATAGTAAAAACTTTGGCACCTTGGGTCTATAATGTCCTCACTTTTCCTAATTATTATAATAGCTTAATCTTGAACTTGATTGGTTAGTTTTTGGATTAATTAACCTTAATCATCATTAGGTTAATTCTTATATTATTTTATTACATTTTAGCACATGGTATAACCTTCCTTTCTTCTTCTTGGTGCCAAGTGTAAAGCTTGCGGGACCCACCATGTGTAAAACCCTAATTCTCCTTTATCCTTTTTTTTTTCTTTTTCAAAAATTTATAAATTATTCATTATTGGACTTGGGCTTCAAGATCATATCTAAACATTTTTCAGGGTCATTACATTCTTCCCCCTTAAGAAATTCGGTCCTCTGAATTTGAAAATATGCTCACCTCAATTCTCAAACAAGTGTGGGTACTTGCTCTGCATCTCACTCTCAATTTCCCAAATAGCTTCTTCCTCTGAATGATTACACCACAACACTTTCACAGAAGGAATCTCCTTCGATTTTAACTTCTTGACTTGTCTATCAATAATAGCTACTGGATACTCGTCATACGACAAGTCTTCATTTACATGAACCTCTTGATATTTAACGACATGAGATGGATCATACAGATATTTTCGTAGCATCGACACATGAAACACCGGATGAATTCCCGATAACTCTAGTGGTAGGGCTAATCGATAAGCTACAGTACCTACTTTGTCCAAAATCTCAAATGGACCAATATACCTCGGACTCAACTTGCCTTTTCTCCTAAATCTCATGAAACCTTTCATTGGTAACACCTTTAAAAATACTTTATCTCCAACCATAAACTCTAATTCTCTGCGAGGATGATCCACATAAGATTTCTGTAGGCTCTTAGCTGTCAATAACCTTTGTTGAATTAGTTTCACTCTCTCTTTAGCATCTTGAACCAAACCTGGTCCAAATATATCTCTGTCACCCACTTCAAACCATCCAATTGGAGATCTACATTGTCTTCCTATAATACCTCAAATGGTGCCATTTGAATACTTGATTGGTAGCTATTATTATAGGCAAATTCCACTAGCGGCAAATAATTATCCCAACTTCCATCGAAATCTATGATACAAGATCTCAACATATCCTCAACTATTTGGATTGCTCACTCGGATTGCCCATCAGTTTGAGGATGAAAAGCAGTATTTAGATTCAGTCGAGTACCCAATGCTTTTTGAAATGACTCTCAAAATTGAGAAGTAAATTGGGGTTCTCTATTTGAAATGATGGACACTAGGACTCCATGCAAACGCAAAATCTCTGCAATATAAATCTCAGCATATCTAGCTGCACTATAAGTCGTCTTCACTGGAAGAAAATGAGCCGACTTAGTTTACCTGTCAACAATCACCTAAACAGAGTCAAAACCTCTAACAGTAAAGAGCAAGCCAACAATGAAATCCATTGTTATATTTTCCCATTTCCACTCAAGTATTTCCAATTGTTGCAATGGTCCTGCAAGCTTCTGATGCTCCGCTTTAACTTGCTGACACACCAAATAACGTGCAACAAAATTTGCCATATCATTTTTCATACCGTGTCACCAATACAAATGCTTCAAATCTTGGTACCTCTTGGTGAAGGGAATTGGAAGACACGCAGCGGAAATTAACTTTAAAAATTTTTCCATTCCCAGCCAGGATCTACCGAATGTGTTTAAGTCAAGGAGAAAGAAGTGTTACCTTCGGTATTCAAGCTGTGGTTGCGACCTCAGTGTCCACTAGTCGCGACTCTTCGCCTCTAGAGTTTTCAGTCGCGGCCTCCTCAGCTTCTTGTCATGACCTATCGTCTCTGGAGTTTGCAGTCGCGACCTAATCAGCTTCTAGTCGCGACCTGTCGTCTCTGGAGTTCACAATCGCGACTTTCTCTGCTTCTAGTCGCGACCTGTAGTCTCTTTTCGGATTTCTGACGTTCAGATGCCAATTTAGTCACGACCTCTGTGTCAACTGGTCGCGACCTCGTCGTACCTGGTGCTCTTTTCTCGTTCGCAAGAAGTCGACAACTTAGATCGGCTTCCTCTATCGGTATCAACATGAATAGCGTTCCAACCATGAACGACGTGCTAGCGCTTCTTGTCCCTCTAGGGCTTTCTCAAGATTCCGTCCTCACCGTCTCTATTCCGGCAGTTTCTTATCTGCAAACCTTTTGCACTCTCCTTGCCCCTTTTTCTCACATCTGTTGTTGTGTAGAACCCTATCTCCTAATGTCAAATATATAGGATGCTATTGGGCTTCTAATTGGGCCGGGCTTCATAATTAATCTTATATTAATTCTGAAATTAATACAATATCATATATTGCATAGTTTGATAAGAAACTAATTAAATAAATATGGTTTTTATTAAATCCGTCCCACAGATTTAAATCACCTATTTATTTAATAAAGATAAGACGGAATTATATTTGATTTATTCTCATAAATCAAATTTGAGATATCTTATCAATTTGAATTTCAAATTCAAATAGATCATATCCATTTAAATTCAAATTCAAAAGTGATAGAGATTTAATTTATCCTTATAAATTAAATCTTGCAAATATCTTTTATATTATATATAATATATAAATACAAATTTATATATATATAAAATATATAAATTCACCTTAGATTATTCATTTAATCAAGACATGTCTTAGATTCAATGAACCTGGACATCACAACTTGAGTTGAGCTATTTTGTGTGCGACCCTGTACGCCTATATGAAGTTGGCAGTGGGCCAGTTACTATACTAACTCACAAGTCGTAAGCGGCTCTAGCAAGACATTACGACTACCCAAAACATATGAGGATCGATGAACGATGTTACCTTTCATATAACCATATCACATCCCTTTTGTCACACGATATTTCGGTTATGGATGAGGCATGGTGAACGTCATCCTCCTATTCCTGACCGTCACTTTCTCGATCCCTGAGCAGTCTGACTATAGTAATGGAACTACCCTTCTATTACAGTATAGCCATACATTTCTCAGACTCACTCATCGAGGGGCCCAGTAATATCTCTCTACGAATATGAGGGACAAATTCCATCTTGACCATTCACATTCCTCCGCATGAAAAACCACTGAGCCCGAACATAGCCTTTATGATCACTCGGTCAAAAGTGACTTTTGACTAGGTCAAAGCTGAGCGTTTGTTATGTAGGAATCCATGATGATCTCAGGTCAAAGGGCATAGTGACATGGCTTGTATATGAGAGAAGCTTATGACTTAACCCATGTAGCTCTCTCATAGCGGGTCGGTCCAACACCTTGTACTCTTACATGTGCCTATGACTTTGATTTATATCTCTATATATCTTCAAAGTCATACTGGTCTTATTTCATCTCTGCTCCCGCATAGATGAACGACCAGGGACATTTAGGATAAGATCATGAGTTATCCAAGGATGATCATCACAATAAACATGCAAATAATGTGATAACATAATTAAAAAATTCATAAATCAACAATGTTCATAACATAATAATTAGCCCCTAGGGCACAACCTCCAACACTTAGTTATTCCAGGGTGAATAATATATGCAAAATGATGAGCTTTTTTCCAAAATTTGCTTTCTTAAGTCTTGAACTTGAGGCATACAAATCCTGCCATTGAACCTCAAAACACCCTCATGGTTAATCACAAATTCTGCAATACTTCATACTTTAACCAAATCCCTCAACTTGCATAGTCTTGGGTCAAAATACTAAGCATTCTTAATATGTTCATTTAAAGAGGAATGAGCTTGTAAATGAGCTAAAAATCGCTCCTATATCAACGATTTCAAATACGACTCCCTCTTGCTCCACTTTATGAATTTCCTGCACCAGTGGTCTTCTTTCAACATTTACATATGCCAAGCTACCCATAGACTTTCTGCTTAAAGCATCAGCCACCACATTCGCTTTCCCCGGATGATATAGAATCGTACAATCATAATCTTTTAACAATTCCATTCATCTTCTCTGTCTGAGATTCAGGTCCTTCTGATAAAAAATGTACTTGAGACTTTTGTGATCAGTGAAAATCTCACAAGTTTCACAATACAGATAATGTCTCCAAATCTTTAAAGCAAACACCACTACGGCCATTTCTAAATCATGGGTTGGATAATTTTGCTCATGCATAAGCAATTACTTTCCCATTCTGCATTAATACACATTCTAACCCAATTCGAGAAACATCAAAATACACTGTGTACCCTCCAACTCCTGAAGGTAAGCTTAAAACTGGAGCGGAAGTTAAAGACTCCTTTAACTTCTGAAAACTTCCCTCACACTTATCATCCCAAACAAATTTCACATTCTTCTGAGTTACCCTTGTCAATAGAGTGGCTATTCTTGAGAAATCTTCACAAAACGACAGTAATATCCTGCAAGGCCCAAGAAACTTCAAATCTCTGTGACCGTAATAGGTCTTGGCTAACTTTTGACTGCCTCAACCTTGCTAGGATCAACTTGAACACCATCTTTATACATAACAAGATTCAAGAAAGTAACTTTGTTTAACCAGAATTCGTATTTAAAAAACTTATCATAAAGTTGTTATTTCCTCTTGTAACACCAACCACAGATGATGCTCATACTCCTTCTTACTTTTGGAGTATACCAAAATATCATGAATGCATGACAACAGGTACTTATTCATTATTGTCACTTTATTAAGCTGTCAATAGTCAATGCCAGTCTTAAAGATCCATCTTTCTTTTTTACAAACACTGGTGCACCCCACGAAGAAGTGTTGGGTCAAATAAACCCCTTATCTAACAGTTATTGTAGTTGAGTCTTCAATTCCCTTAATTCTGAGTCTTCAATACCAAATTCTATCTCTCTATCTGGAGGTAAGCTAGGCAATTCCTCCGAAAAGACATCAGGAAATTCTTGTACAACTGGAATTTGATCTAAACTGATAGTAGGCTTATCAACATCCTTCACTACCACCAAAAATCTTTGACAACCTTTTATCAATAATCGTTGGGCTTTTAGAGCAGAAATTAAGTTAATTGTCCTCCTTACTTTATGTTTAAACACTAGAAATTATCGTACAATTCTTGAAAGCACCGTATACCAAATCCTTAAATCAATCTCCATCTTTATATTTAACATACTAAAGTCCTTAATCATACTGTAACACTTGAAACACATGTTTAAGCATTAAAATATGGGTATTCTCAACTCTTAACTCTCATTTTCAAAAATTCCTCTGCATTTAGCATCAATTAACCAGTTGTAATATAAAATACATCAAACAGTGAATATCCTTTACATATTTGAGAGTGTTGTTCCAATCATTTCTTTGAAATCACAATGATTGATTTCACCAAAAATTCCCTTCAAAAATATCATATTAAAACTTTAATATTTAAAATACTTTATACACTTCACTTCAAATCTGAAATCGATAGCTATCTATCCCAAACCATTTAACTCATGTTTCGGCCTTGAATAAATAGGGTAATCAATGCTTTACAGCACTAAACAAACATTTAAGTATCTTCATACCACACACTTGATATATGTGTCTAAATAAGTTTCATTTCTTTTAACTCAACAACTCAAGATTTCACAAAGTTTGCAATCAGTTCCCCAAGCTCTAAACTCATAGCCATTAATATTCCAAAGTACTTCCCAGAGAAACCGAAATCATAGTAGTTAAAACACTAACCATTAGCTTGATTTCAAATAATGCAAGCTTTAAAATCTAATCAAAACAAGTCTCTGCACCTCTTTTCATTACCCTCAAATGATATTCCATAGGTTCCTCTTAAGCATCAGAACCCGTGAATGTAAGAGGATCAAACTTAATGAATTCTAATAACTTACAATATTCACTTCAGTAACGCTACGGGTTTCTTCTCAAGTCTCACGGCTAGATGATATATAAAAATAATAAGGGACTGTGGATTTAATGGTTTAGCTTTAATTAAGATTACTTATAGAGGTCTAAGGGGTCGACTTCCCCTACACCTAACTCTCCTATGACCTTGTCCTCCATCTCTTAGGGCAATTCACTTTGCTGAGCATAACCTCTTTCCAAAACCCTATCATTTTTAGAACTTTTACCAGTTGATAGACTTCTTGGCGATATTTCAATTTATGCCAGAACATGAGGAATATTCAATTCCAAATGAGAGGAATATGCCAATAAAACTATGAGGAGAGAAACATTTTGATACTTCCTAAAAAGGCATTCAATGATGCCTCAATTATAATTATGCCCAAGTTCATAATGATAATTGAGACCCACTGAAACATCCCTGCTCCACATAGCTATAGAAGACCTAAGCTTGGATACCAAACTATCAAGTCCCAAAATTTGAGCCATGACTGGCACAGAATATGAATGAATTCATACTCCTTAAGCCTTTAATAGAACGTTTAAACAATAATCATAATATATTTCCATTTTAAATCAAAAGGCAAGTCATTTGTAGGAATGTCGGCAGGATTGTATTTATATAACAGACCTTCCGAAAATCCAACAACAGACTGCAAATGCTTTAAATCAAATTCAGACATTTTTCAAAATAATACGAAACCAGAACATTATCTATAGTTTAACTGGAGCATCTAAACTTTCAATAAAATAATACAAATATTTTATAAATTTATAATTACATTATAATCGAATGTTTCCAAAATCAATACTGCGTTTAGGACGTGAGGCTCTTCACTACTCAACTAGAGGAATAGGGTCAACTGCACTATCTGAAGCTAAAATAATCTACTCGTGTATAACATCCCAAAAATATAATTGAAAATGCAAAAAAAAATAATTTCATCACGTTTAAATGTAAATCATAACATTCTGTAATTCAATACAAACATCTGGGTAAACATTTATTTCATCGCTGCCTTGCTCTCTCGTCTCTATCTTGCTCTCTCACCGTCTCACTCTCTGTTTCACTGCTGCCTTGCTCTGTCTCTCGTGCTCACTGCCGACTGAAGAAGGAGAAAGTGTGCTGATAAAAAGAAATGGGTAGAGGGGCATTTTGGTAATTTCACGGGGTGTCTGAAAAATAAAATTCTCACTGTGGCTAGAGTTGGGATTCAAAACAAAGACCTTTAGTTTAACTACACTGCCATCAACCACTCAGCTAGCCACTTCCTCTTGCAATTTTACTGTAAATATATATATATATATTCTTAAATAAATTATTATCATATCTACACATTTTCCCTTCTTTGGCATGATAAAATTTTCTTTCCCAAACCTCTTTCTTAACCCTTCCCTCCAAAATTGGGGGGATTTGGAGGGAAAAGGCAATATTTTGCCATGTGATGATTGATATACCCAAGCTTTTAATATTCCTAATCTACCCTCTAGTTTGGTACGGTGGTTTTAATTACTTTTTTTTAAGAAATGGAACTTGTATTCCGATAAAAAAATTGAGGAAACCTCATAAGGTAATTAAAACCCCTCCCTATTTATTTCATCAATCCAAACGAGATAATATTAAAATCTCTTCATTTCCTTTCTCTCTCCTTCCTTCCATTAAGCCAAACACATAAGGAAATTCTCAAATGATATAATAATATTAAATTGTTTATTCCACATTATTAACAACTTTATGCATTACTCTTTATATAAAATACATATATTTATATGTATAATTAATCCTGTACTTTTTGACACAGTGGCGGAAAATGTTTTGATAGATGAATACGAAATATATAGATGCAGAAAATATTATTGCACTTATAGATCAAATAATTGTAATTACTTGATCTAAATATTATTGAAATTGTTTCTCCATTTAGTAATTACAAAATTCGTCTTTCTTAATACTGTATGAAACCAAGCCCACACAAACAAAAACACAAACGAAAACTTGATTCAAATGCAAACGACAAACGACAAACACCTGGGGACAACAAAATACACAAACAGAATACACAATGAAAAGAAAACGCCACACATGCACGTTGGCGAAAAGAAAAGACATAGACACAAGGAAAATCGCAAATTAATAAGTAGTAGTAACAATGACAACAGTAAAACATAAAAAATGCCCATTTATTTCGTCAGAGGTAAGCCGCAAGGTGTGCTAGTTTGGCTTCCAAGGCTCTCCTATTATATATATATATATATATATATATATATATATATATATATGATACATAGACATATATAACACGTGACATCATTATAAGCTAACTATTAATCTGGGTTGATAGACTTTATTGACATTATAAGTTATTTATTTTCAATCACAAATTGAAGTACAAGTAACTATGATAAGAAAGGAGGCAACTGGAAGCACAAGGACCATCTTCTTAGACATACATCAAATAAGTGACAGTATAGAATTAACAGCAATAAAATATACCTCATAGGCAGCAAAAACTGGCCGAACTTGCTCAAATATCTCATCTACTGTTCCTACTGCATTGATCTGCAGAAATTAGCTTGTGTTACCATAATTAACAGATTTTATACAAATTTGAATGATATAGAAATGGCTACACAAAATAACCCTTGTTAATATCTTTAAGAGAAAGAAAATAAAAATATTTGAACAGAAGTTAAAAGTAGTTTTTGCACTGCAATCCTTTGTTGAGAGTACATACAGATGAATTCTTATCCTTATTTTAAATCAAAACTAAATAACTGTAGCTAGTGACAATGATATTCTTCAAATTAATGAAACAGGAACCTCAGTGCAGCGTTTTTCCAAGAACACATAAATAATAGATCTTTAACAGTTAGCAGAACAAATTATTCTAGATCAGATTATATGCAAAAACTGCATTACCTTGTGAAGTTTCCCTCTCTTTGCATAGTGCTCTATGACTGGAAGATTTAATTCCTCAAATACTTTTAGACATTTTTTGATTGTATCTGGTAGGGACCAGGATTAGAAAATACCAGAACAGGGAAAATAGGGGATGCGAAAGGGGAAATTCTAGTAGAAAGAACTGCAAGTATCTCACAATACTCTCTAAAAGACCGAAAGGAGAATCTCCAGTATGAGTAAACTCTCTAAAAAATGTCGTGTCTTATTCCTAAGGCTAATAAGCCTTTTTATAATGAATTACAGAGAGAATATAATGATAATTCAAAGATAACAATCAGCAACTAAATCTAGAACTAAATCTAATGTTAAAGTGGGGTATCCCACTTATTTCTCAACGGAAACTTGTTAACAGAAAATAAAAATATTGAGAAACGGCTATTCCATATCTAATTTTTCTCTGTCACGTTTACCCTTCCTTGAATAAGTCAACTTAAATCTGTTAGATAGCATATCATTACCTCCTTTTGGAAAAATGACTTGTCCTCAAGGCGAAAATATGGGAACTTGGCAGCAATTGAGTCATATTTCTCCCATGTGGAATCTTCTACGGAATGGTTTTCCACTGAATGATTAGTTCCAGTTTTCTGGAATTGGTCCACCGGTGATTCAGCACTCTCAAAGGAGTTAACAGTAACTCCATATCTGCAGATAAAGGCAATGGAGCTGGAATGTTGGGAGGGTGTTGACCGTAAGCAGGACGGAGTAAGGAGACATGAAAAATTGGGTGGATTTTGGCATCTGAAGGGAGTTCTAACTCATATGACACTTCTCCCACACGGCGTAGTACCTTATAGGGTCCAAAAAACTTGGGGAAAATTTTTCAAATCTTCTTTTGGCCAAACTTTTTTGTCAGTAAGGTTGGAGGCGCAGATCGCTTGGTACAAATTGAATATCCCTACGATGTTGGTCAACATGTAACTTCATAAGATTTTGAGCTTTTAACAAATTTTCTGGCAGAATTTTCATCTTATCATCCCTCAATTCCAATTGTTCTTCCAATTCAGCCACCGAAGTTTCCCCCTTGACATAAGGAAGGAGTGGAGGAGGGTCCCTCCTATATACTAGCTTGAAGGGAGTGTTTTGGGCTGACATATGGAAGCTTGTATTAAAGGAGAATTCTGCCCAGCAAAGGAATCTACTCAATAACTTGGGTTGTTCATGAGTAAAACATCTCAGGTAAGTCTCCAAACAACGATTCACAACCTCAGTTTGGCCGTCCGTTTGAGGATGGTAAGCAGTGCTCATATTTAAGCGAGTTTGGCTTAAACGAAAGAGTTCTTGCCAGAATGCACTTAGGAAAAGAGAATCACAGTCTGAAACAAAGGATGTAGGCATGCCATGCAACCTGACTATTTCTTGGCAGAATATTCCAGCTACAGACTTAGCAGTATATGGATGAGATAACGCAAGAAAATGAGCATACTTACTAAGTCGGTCAACCACCACCAGAATCATATCAAAGTCTCTTGATTTGGGTAAGCCAATGATGAAATCAAGCGATATATCTTCCCAGACACGTTTAGGGATTGGAAGAGGTTGGAGAAGGCCTGCTGGTGCAAGAGTTTGATATTTATTTTGTTGACAGGTTGGTTGTGTACTGCTGTATAAAGTGTTTTACTGCATTCTTCATGCCCTTCCAGTAAATGTGTGCACTAAGCCTTTTCAGAGTTTTTAGGTACCCGTTATGTTTTACTGCATTCTTCATCAATATCTATATCATTAATTTCCCTAAGCATAAAAAATGATTAAAATGGAATCATTCATTCTTCTGATACCGTTTCAAGAATTTTCTGGTGAGAAAATTAATTTCTGTATTTGTCCATCGACGTTGTCATGAATCAGATCAGTTATATACATAATCCGCAGTAATTCCTTATCAAATATATATATGGAAGAACGATCACAAGATGGAAGTAACTTCATACGATAAAATATCAATCGAGCAAATACCAAGAGCACCAGGACAGGTTGTCAATATCTACAAATTCATGAGTGCAAGATCAAGACCTAAACTCACAAATCCTTCAAAAGCTCTGCAGTTCTCCTCACTTCTTGGGAAACCATCAATAAGAAATTTATGATTGGAAACAATTTGACAGTCACCTCTGAGGGAACAATTTTTCCTTCTCTAATTGTGTTTAGAATCATTGACCTGTTGTTTAATTATCATTATTAGAAACTTGTACCCTGAAGAAACAAAAAGCAAAACAGGATAAGACATCATCACCCATATTCACTGTCAGACGCTACCTCCTTTCTAAGGAGATCTCCGGCACTCAGATGTTTGAATCCAAAAGTATCAGCAATTTTTGCACATTGAGTGCCTTTTCCACAACCAGGCACCACTGAGAACATAAGGACCAAATTTTTATCATGTATGAAGGCGAACAAATAAGCCTAGGGTTAGAATGTTTGTAAAAGTAATCTTTTAACATATAGAACCTTTTTCAAAGAAAAGATAAACACAAACTAGTAGTCACTCAATATCTATTAAATAAAATTTTTATCAAACCATCAGTGTTTCAAGTAGCAAAACCAGCAGCACTGGTAGGAATAACCACTCAAACATATCAAGAGTTCATAATTCTAATGAGTGACATGTAGAAAACACGTTCAAGATTTTGTGTGTTCATCCCCTGCCTCGCATTTCTCACTTACTGAGAAACTGTTTTCTAAGGAAACTAATATTATATATTGAAATTTTATTGGAACTTGGGGAAAAAATAACTATATAAATTAACAAAGTATTTCTCTTAAGGCTTCTATATGGTGCAAAATGAGACAGTTTTAAGTTCTTTCTATTTCAGTCATTTTGGTTAATAAAGCACAGTTTTCTTTCCAGCTTCAAGATCACTGAGCTATCAGCCTTAAGCCTCTCATACAATTTAAATCTACCATGAAAGATGACATTGTCACACCTAAGGTGACATGTTATTTTCTGCTAAATATCCAATCATTCTGTATGAACTCATACTCAAATGGGGGTTAAAATTTTAATAATTAAGTTCCTTGCCAGAATGAAAATATGGCCAAGAAAAAAGGACATTGATCATTATGCTAATTTTTCCAATTGACTCATCCTTTTTATGAAAAAATCAGTAAGCTTTTCTGGCAACTTAAGACTGGTAATTGATAGTAATATTTGAATTTCCTATATGAAAAACTCATCCAATTATAACTTGATTTTATATTCTCATATCCATTATTTAATGGAAAGTGATTAATTTTTATAATTTCTAAATTAGCAACCTAGTTCTTCAATCAACGTTGTCGAAGCTTCTATAATTTTAATATGCGGACAAGACATGATGATATTCAACAGGGATTGTTAGCACATGAATACTATTTTGGTTTTCAAACCACATTTTCCACAATCTTCATAAACCCTAATCTTCATAAAACTGCATATGACATGAACACTTTATTAATTATTCAATAGAGCAAAATTGTTACCTAAAACAAATGTTATAAATGCAGCTCTATACTTGGGGAAAATAGTACCTTTTTCCTGCAGTAATAAAATAGTGAAGTAAGTAGATTACTGAAGTATCGTAGTTAAAATATGGCATTAAAAATATGCTAATTCCCTGATTATAGAATGTTTAAATTAGTGGTGAAGTGAGTAATTGAGTATACATGGCATATTCAGTCCAAATGAATAAGTACATAGCTTATTCAGTCCATATGAATAAGCTATGTTTCTAATAAAACAACAAACTTCTAGTATATAGAAAATAATAAACATTCAATTTTGATATGCTCAACATTCTACTTAAAGGAAGTTGTAATATTTTGAGAAAATTCTCTCATAACAATAGAACAATAAAAATCAGGTTGGCATAGTCATACAAATAGGTTATTGGTTTAAACACCCTACTGTCATCCAGACTACAACCTAGGGTCGCAGAAATGCGATTAGGCCATCTCTGCTTATTTTGGGCAATCATAAGCTGATAAGCCTGAAAGTTCAAGCATAGGTCATATACAAGCTCTCCATCATTTTACAAATAGCACCATAGGTTTGATGATTTCCAATCCACGAATAAACATGTTTATAATGCAAAGTTAGACAAACGGGATCAAACATTGGCAAGGAAAACTTGGACAACCCTTCCAATTTAGTCAGAACAGTTTTATGTGCAAAGTTAAATTACTAGGAAAGTATATAATGAATATTGACCTGCCGCTACATGATATATCAGCATATTAATATGTTCACAAACTGTAAGAAATTAGACAATGCATAGTACCTGCAAAGATATCTCTGTAGTAAACATTTCCCATATCTTCTGTTTAGAAGCTTCCTGAAGCCAACATACAAAAGAAAAGTCTAAAGTAGGTCAACATCACCATCATATGAGCTGAGATTAACTTCTGTCAATACATACATTCTTGTAAAACTTCACAAAGGCAATGAAGGAATCAAGATTTTCTACACCTTTCAGCTTTTAGCAACCATTACAAAGCCAGACTCATGAGATTACTAAAAAAATAAGCAAACCAAAAATCACAAACAATACATATAATCATGAAAAAAAAAAATCCTTGACTTTAACCCCTTCCCTGAATGGGTATTCTGCAATTCAAACACGGTACAAGGCGGGTTGTGGGTCATTTTGCTTGTAAATCAAAGGCAGGAAACAAAAGGAATAATAACAAACAATAAACTACTCATATTTGCAGACCAAAAGATGGTATTACCTGAATGAAAAAGGACAATTTGAATGAAGAGATCAAAGCAGAAACTGAAGTCGCGCGTCTCCACATTTTTTGCAGGTATCGGTGAGCTTCTTTCTGATGTTGGCGATGGTGGTAGCATGGTCAATTGGTCACGTGGATTTTCTTGCCGCTACTATCATCTTCGTTGGAGCTGAGGGACCGCAAGTTATCTCATTATTTAGTTTACAGCACAATCCAATCAGCAAAAGTCCATTACACGCCTTAGATAAATCCACAATTAATATTCCTCTAATCCAAGTAACAAAATCATAAACTGCAACTGAAAACCCAAGCTAGAGTTCTTTACTCCAATTGGATCTTTATGCATCTCGTCCATGGTTACAGCTAGATGAACTCGTCGAGCAATCGTAAAAAGCCAAAAAATTCTTCAAAGCGGATTTAGTTAGTGAGATTGGAAGGAATTTCTGATGAATTGAGGTGATGAAACTCTCGGCCAGTCCAGAACCATTGAAGGGGACGATTGAACACGAATGGAGATGATGGAGGCTGAAAGAATTGATGCAGATGGAGGGGGTGCGATAGAGTGAGTGTGTCGCGGCTGATGGAGGCGGACCTAGAGATGAGTGATCGAGAGGTGGATGGAGAACGAGGAGCGAGTGTGTCTTTGTGGCGGGGAGAACCGGCGCCAGAACAGGGGTCTAGGGATGAGAGGTGGGTGGGGGGGGGGGGGGTTACGAAAGCTAGTGTTTGGTTACCTGAATAAGATAGGGTGGAAAGGAATTGAAATTTGTTATTGGGTGAAATCGGAAAGTCAATTCCCATTATAAATGGAAAACTGTGGATTTGCAATTTCGTGGAGAACATTTTGACGCCATAAGTCCATTTGCTCCTTAAGATGCCCAATTGACATATGTTGTGCCCAAGGTATCAACTCACCCACACATAGCGAGAATCGTATGTTACAAGAGATAACAACAAAATGATACATATTTATTATATATTATATTTATAAAAATAGAGCTAAAAACAAACAACACAGGGTGTTACGTCAATAATGTTATTCAAGCCATTATTTTTAGGATTATATAATACTTAATATTCTGATATTATTTTTTTATATGTATCTAGTATCATAATTTTATTTGTAGTATAATTTTACTCATAATCTTTTTAATTTAGTAAAATTTCATCTATAATCTTTTTAATTTGGTACAATTTTTGGTAATTAATAAATAAGATTATGTGTAAAATTGCACCAAATTAAAAAGATTATAGGTAAAATTTTACTAAATTAAAAAGATTATGGGTAAAATTATAACACAAATAAGATTAAGATATTTGACACATATGAGAAATAAGATCAGAATATTTGGTGCTATATAATCTTTATTTTTATTATACCCATTTTTATTATATTTTACTTTATATATTTTTTATTTTCCACATTTCCAAATATTTTCTAACTATCTTCTCATTAGTTCTCTTTATTTCAAATATATTTATTTTGAGATTTTTTTTATATATTTCTTTAATTTTACACATCCCATATTTAATATTTTGAAATATCTTTTAGCTACCTTCTTATTATCCTTATTTATTTCTGATATACCTATTTTAATAATGAGTTTGTTTTATTTTTCACACTACAAATTTTAGAGTCTAGAATTTAATAATGTATTTGTTTTATTTTGAGAATAGTTAATTTTATATATTTGTTTTGTTTTCCATGTTCCAAAATTTAGATTCTACAATTTTTCTTGTATCTTTTAACTTCTCCCTCATTATCTCCATTACTAAGAATTTGTTTTAGGTATTTTATATTTGAGATTATTTTATTTTAGATTTTAAAATCTTAAGCTAAAAATCCAACTATTTGTATTTAATTAGAATTTTAATTTTACAATATATATTCATATATATCGAACAAGCATCATCTAAAATTACGTGGTTGTTTATGCAATATTTTGTTCAGATCAGGTCACTAACAATATTTATAATCGGAACACGAGACTGTAACTAAAAGGCAGATATAAGGTGGAAAGGGAGCTGAAAGTATTATTGATGAGGTATCTTCTATTTACAATGAGTAAAAGTCCGGTGAAAATGGAATCAAATACTTATCCTATTACCTTGTCCTATCTTATAACTGAACCCCACAGAATATGTAGCATCCTTAATTTTATAAGCCTCGGCGACTAAATAGTAGCATCTAGAACTACTCACAAGATCATTGAAATAAGATAACATAATCTGGAATTTTACCCTTATCAGGCTATTGTTTACTGTGCAAATTTCAGACAGGTAACCCGACTTCAAAAAATTATAACTAAATCTAGAAAAATCCAATTCAAGTGGTTCAAGTTGCTACATGAAGCTAACTTAAGCCTCTTTTAGAAAGAAAAAAAATTCATTGACCACGAAGTGGTTCAAAATTTATTGTTCATCTGGACATTTTCCCCTACTTTTCAGATTTATTCCCCAAAATTTGGAAATTTATTTCTCAACGTGTAGACACCCAAATGATTCATATTATATATCAAATTGAAGCTAATGATGTATACTTTTATCATACAAAATATCATATATTTATTCTATCATTTAATATTTTTCTGGATAGCCTCAAATTTATTGCTAGAGCAAAACAATGTACATTTATCCATAATCAAAATCATATCTTAACATGCTATCCAACCCCTAATCCTCTTCACTTAGATTTGTCTCCACAACGTCAAGATCCTGCTGTGTTGGTGGGAAATAGAAGGGGTGAGATTTTGGGAAAAATCTCAGTAGCAAATAGTACCACAAACAATGTATACAAGTATATACTTAATGTTAAACACAACACTACTACAAAATAGTCTTTCTAAAGCCCTATTTCTAAACCAGTGAGACAATTTAAAAAAAATGATCGGCGATATTTTTATAAATAAGATAAAATATTTACACCGATTGCATCGAGGTCTGGTTTAGAAAAAGTTCTTTCTACACTGGTTGCTTTTATGTACGGTTTAGATGTTTTTTTTTTCTAAATCCGATGTCATTTCATTAGGTGTAGATTGGCTTTGTCCTATTACGACTATTCAGTTTCTTGTCTATGCATTCTCAATTCTTTTCTGTAACTTCTTCAAACAGTTCATCTCACTTCTTCGGTTCCCAACGTTTGTAGTCATTATAATAGAAGGCCAATTGCGTTCTTCTATATTCTTTTCTAAAACCATTCTTATTCCTCAACCTTATATGTATACCCTTCCTATTATTAGTACTTTTCATCTCATCACTTTATCTCTGTTTTCTTTTCTTTTCTTCTATCTGAACCCTCCAATAGCTTATTCCTCACGCACATCTCCTTCTCCGCCATACAAAAGAAACAGAGATTATTTTGAAGACAAATATCCTGATCCTAACCCTTCAGTTCCTCTTCCTCCTCCCCTGGTTGTCACTCTGATAGAGCGCCTTAAGGCACTTATCCTGCGCTTCAATGGCCTAGAGGACTCCGTGGAAGAATTGACTTTGAAACTTAACAGACTGAAAGACCGTTTCAGAGCCTTCTGCTCTGAAGTTCACTGCCATCAACAGAATGATAGCTTCTATAATCCTGTTGATCCCTACTCTGACTCTAAGGCCTACACCTTTATCTGCCCCTCTTTTTTTATTTTTTTTATGTAATGACAAAAATGAGAGAATATATTATATATATAGGTTGATAGATATTTTTTTTAGATTTCAAACTTTGAATGTAAAGTTATTAGTAAAGTTTGAATGAAAGAAGTTTCTTGTTCTGATGACATGGTGTTCCTTTTATTTTTCAAAAACTAAAAAAAGATACAAAAGATTGAAACCAGACATGTCAACTTCAGGTGTAGATTATCACATTTTCTATACTATGCAAATTTCATTCGGTGTAGATTTGCTTCTGAAATAAGTTTTAATAATTAAAAAATGACCGTGGAATCTTTCTACACCAGTTTACCTTTTGATCAGATGTTGAAAACATTCTAAACCTGAATTGAATTATACCCGGTTTAGAAAAACAGTTCTTTCTACACCAGTTGTCCATTTGATCCGATGTAGATTTGCTTCCGAAATACTTTTTAATAATTAAAAAATGACCATGGCATCTTTCTATACCAATTGTCCTTTCCATCTGGTGTAGATTGGCTTCTAAAATACACTTTAACTTAACGAAACCCCCTTCGCACCCTCATCTCTCATTTTTCACTGGTTCGTGCGTGTACTTCTTCTCGGTCATTTTGTCACTGTGAGTTTTGTTCTGAACCCCTTGTCTCGAGAACTGAAAATTTATACACTACTGGTAGCTTTTGCTGTTATTTTTGTTGATTCATTTATGTCATTTACTTGTTTGAATTGGTGAGTTCTTCCACTTGTGCATGATATATTCTCTACCAGAATTAGCTTCAAGTTAGGTTTTTTTGTTTTCTAGTTTTTTAGTCTTCAACAAATATGGATCGTAGTTGGATAAATGGTAAACGAACAAGTGTTGAGTATTCTGATGGGGTGAAGGAGTTTTTAGATTTTGCTAAACGAAATATTGATGATGACAATGGAAGGCCTTATTGTCATTGTATGAGATGTTTGAATAAGAGGAAACTAAGTCCTACAGATATGTACACTCATCTAATTTGGGAAGAATTTTGCAAGAGTTACACGGTATGGGTATGGCATGATAAAAATGTGGAAAGGTCGAGTGCATCTGGACAAGTGGAACGGACCTTTAAAGATGATATAGATACTCATGATAGGGTAGAGGACATGATTCATGATATTGTAGAAGATGCTTTTATGCAGTCACATGCATATGGTAATATGCGCAATGATGCAGAAAAATCTCTATACCCAGGGTGCATAAAATACAACTTGTTGAATACGATGTTAAGATTAGTAAGTGTGAAAGCATGGTATGGGTGGAGTGATAATTGTAATATCCCAATTTTTAGGACCAAAGACTCAGAAAGTAGCCTGAAATATATAGGCTACCAGACCCCTTTGAGCAGAAGTCCCAGAAACATACATAGGGTTTTTAGGGACTAAACTGCAAATAAGTGAAAGTATAGGGACTTATATGTAAATAGTGAAAGTCCCTATGGGCATCATGGTCATTTTAGAAAAGAATGAGACTAAAGTGAAAGTCTAAAAGTTTCATGATGCAAAAATGGAAGTAGACACAAGTTGTGGGCTATTAGGTGTAATTTTGAAAAGTTAAGGGACTTAATTGAAAAGAGGAAAAGTTTCCAAGGGCAAAATGGTAATTATAGAAAGTTGAGCTGGAAGTGGTTTAGAACTGCTCGGAAGCATTTCAGTCCCAAATGTCATCAGTAGACAGAGAAAGTTGTGCTGGTTAATCTAGCCTGATACAGAAATTTTATTGGAGTTCCAGATAGCTGATATTTATCTGATAGCTTGAAAGTTATTTAAATTTTTTATTAGACCTTTTGGACCTCAGATATAAGTGAAAAGTTATAGTAAGGTGCGTCTGGTGAAGCCAGAGGTTAGGGAACTGATAGAATCCCGAAAGGAGTCCTGTAGGAAAAGTTATTCACTTTTTAGTAAATTTTTATGGGAGTTCGTGAACGCCCGATATCCGATTATGAAACATAACTGGTAAGCAAGCTGAGACTAAATGAGGCCAGATGACGTCTTTGGAGGCCCATGATGACGCCAAGTGAGGCCCAGGCCATGATATCAGTTCATCGATTAAAGGGGCTAGTGTTTAGAAATATTTAGAAAAAGTACAAAATTATAAAAATGCCCCTGTGTTATAAAATAATTAAAAAATGAGTGAAGGGCATTTTAGTCATTTTACCTAGGTCAAAAGGTCAAAGAGAGCTACAAGAGTAGTTGACAAGGGTCAAGAAATATTTTGTTGAAATGTGAAAAGACAATAATGCCCCTATAATTATTAAAGTAAATAAAGAGGATCCAAGGGCATTTTGGTAATTTGTCAAGGGATCTGTAATTAAGTTAATACCCAGTCCAATAATGTCAATGGTAGGAAGAATCCAGATACTAGATTTAAGATCAGAATATATATTATGGAATGTCAAAAAAATTAGATTAAGAAAACAGTCTAGTTTTTGAGGAATTGGACTGAGTTGGTACAGGATTGGACAGATCAGACTGAAGATTTCCAGAAGCGATAACTCACTAGGTGAGGTGTCCCAAGGGACCCACCTAGCATGCAAGGTGTCCTTGATGATGTCATCTTGATGATACAGGCAAAGCTTCTTGAGGAAGCTAAGCGATCTGAGCCATTCATCGCGATTCGATCTGGACCATCCATTCTATTTCCCTTCACCTATAAATACCCCCACCCCCTCCCATTCCATTCATAACATGGCAAGTAAGAGAAAGAGAAGAAAGAGAAAGAGAAAAAAGAGAAAGAAAGGAAGAAAAAGAAGGAGTTCTGGCTAGCTAGGAGCAATCTAAGGAGCTTAGGGACTTAGCAAGCTTAGGAATAAGGTAAGTAATTTATTCTAGTCCCTGCTCTAATAAATTAGAGGATTTTTCTTATAAATTTAATAGTTAGAATAAAGAAATATCTCTCTCTATAAGGTTAGCCGTAGATAGAAAGAAAGTTAGGGATTGTTAGAATATGGGTATTACCTCAAGTTAAGCTTGAGTTAAGTAGAGCTATATTAATAGGGTAATAATGAAATATTATTATTCCTTGTATAGGCTCTGACCTATGAAAAAGAAGGAACCTTAGAGCAGAAGCTAAGGACTAAAGGAAAAGCTACACGACAGGTAGTGAACTTATACCTAAATTTGTATGCTTATTGCTTGAGTGTTGTTAATATGCTATTGGCTTGTCTTGATTATGTGAAGCATGTATGATTGATAATGCTCTATTTTTTTATGCTATGGTCATATGTTATAAATAAGAATCAAGGAAGCATATATATGTCATTATGCAAGCATGTTAAACACTAAGCATATACTTGCATACATTATTTATGGTACCGTTTGCTACTGAAATTTCCCCCAAAATCTCACCCCTATCTTTTCCAAACATAATAGGATACTGTTTTGGAGAAGATGGAGCTTAGGAAAGTGAGTTATGACACATTTAATGTTCATACAGTAGTGAATGGGATAAACTGCTTGGAAGTGATCTATAAAGCGATGTAGTGTCCTACAAAGTGAAAGGCATAGTTAGCCAATTACTAGCCAGAGAAATATTAAAGAAATAGTAGAAAGGTACAAAAGTTACATCATGAAGACAGAAAATGATCCGCTCCCTTGGGAAGTTTTTCTTGAGCAGTTTTTATGAGAAGCATTCTCCTCAGTTAGATAAAGATGAGTGTGAGGCTAAGTTAAAGTGTTAAAGTAGTAGAAGAAGAACCCTTTTGATGGATACTTAGCCGAATTCATCCTCATGAACAGTGAGAGTTGAATGACTGAGAAGTTAGCTCATGGATTAAATTCCATGCTGCAAGAAAGAATTATTTCCAGGCAGTTGTAGAGGTTCAACAGAGAGGTAAAGGCATGCAAAATTACAGAAAGAAGCCTACGATGCCCAGAAAAGATAAAGATAACTCTAAGAGATGAATCTTCTCGGTGTTTCCGGTAAGGATGATTCCATAGGACTTTTAGTTCTCAGAAGAGATGATAAGAAGCAAGAAAAGTGAGAATGTGAGCAGAAGATTTAGAATAGAAAAGTAGTAAGCTAGAAATGCGAACATACAATCAGGGCTTAACCAATATGAGATATGACATAGAGACCACGACGATATGGTTTGGTTGGCGTGTCAAGAAAGTTGCGGCAAGCCTAGACATTTTGCCATGGAATATCTACAAAATACGACAAGTGAAAGATTACAAATATAGAGGAAGAATTTTTCCCTAATCAGAGAAAAGGCAAGGAAGTCGCCTGAGATGATTCAAGATTAAATATGAATTAATGATTGCTGGTGATGCGATATGTGATTCATGTGCTAGTCATTCGTTTGTAATAATGACTGTATAGGGTAACTTGGTTTTCCTGTTAGTACTCTGCCATTATTCACATTGGCTTAAGGGTGGTAGCTCGATGCATGTTTAAACGGTAGTGTCTAGTATGCACATTGTAAAGCTACTCTAGACCAATATGTTTACTTATGCTTATAGAGAAAGTCTTGATGAGGCATAAACAGAACTTAAAGGGATGGTTGGTTTGCTAGAAAGTTGATCAGGCCTAAGAAAATGGTACCGATATATGGAAACATTGTTGGGAAATTATCAATAGTGATTACCAACTGAGTAGAGATCAATTAGACCTATGGTTCAAAGTTTCCCCAATATGAGGATACAGTACAATGGAATCATTGTAGATTCCAAAGGATCTTAGTAGATACTAATATGGCTAGCAAAGATATTATTCCAGTAGATCCTGAAGAGGCTGATGGTATATCACAGTAAGTCCCAAAAGTCGTAGTAGACTTAGCCTAAGGAAAGTTGCAAAGCCATATGTGAAAAGATACATTATATCTTTGGGAAGATGATGACCAGGGATTAGGTGAACTTCTCAAGTTAAGTAACTAATGCAGAGAAATTACCCATGATTGTGTTCCAACAACCTTATCATTGATTAGGCTGAGTCAAATTCTCTTCCAATTAACAAAAGAAGACAAAGATCAGTTAGAATTATAAGTTCTGAACAAGAGGCAAACATACTAGTTTAGATGAAAGAAAACCTCATATGATATGAAAGTAGATTGAGTATTGATAGACAAATCCCTATAAGACTATGAATGAGGCTATAAATGAGGATATAGATGAGAATGGGAATGAGAAATAGGATAGCAATAGGAAGGTACCCAAAATAACAGATAGTCTCAGCAAGTGAGACAGTCAGTTACAGTATGATTGGGATTACTCAAGTATTTCTACAAGCCTGTGAATACAGTACTTATGGCTATTTCTTATGTTAGCGTTATGTCAATTACCAAAAAGGTGGTAATGCTATAACTCTATAAAAAGGAAGGGTGTATACAAATGAGGTGTTATTAGTAATAATACAGCATGAGTGCATAGTATTTTATCTCTTATGAGATGAGTATGATAGATACAACGATGAAAAATATTGCTCTCGAAGTAGAGCTAGATCTAGATTTCTCTTCAAATAAGAGTCAGTTCAGATATAAATTACTTTCAGATAGAGCTAGATTCAGATGAGATGGAATGAGAAGTTATTATACAATATCGTAGCATAAGGCAATCGCAGGTGGCTAGACCATGATTGCACACAGCAACTACCTATGGCTGCCATAACAGAGAAAGAAGCTGAGAAGAAACTCCTGAGTAAGAGAGAGGATAAGTGAAGTCTTGATAGATGAGATGGGCCACTGGACATAGTCCTAGAGAATTTTCTATTGAGTTATCAACAAAATGGAGTAATTAACCCTATAATTTAGTCCATTGATTAAAGTCTTTCAGAAGAGTCGCAGTTGATCCTAATATGATTCACAACGGAGTGATATCCCATAATCCGATAGTTCTTGAAAAGGCTTAGCGCTACAATGGGTGATTTCGAATCATGCAATAACTTAGCCTAAGGACAGGATAACATGAGTAATGAAGAAGAAGAATAGGATAACTCGATATATACCTGATAAGACGGTCATCAAGGATAAAGTGTTGATTAACTCATACAGAGAGAGTATTCATGGTGTTTTCCAGATAGTCATAAGACTGAACTTAGTTTTCTTTTAAACAAAGACGTAATTCAAGTATAAATCTGAGTACTAACATTTAAAAGATTGTAAAAATATACCTGAGGAACAAATAAGAGAACCACAAATGTCTTGAGAGGAGCCCAAAAGATATGTCTAAGTTAGATAGACCTAGAGAAGAGGGTCTAAAGTAGACATTAAGACCCAAAGAAGAAGGTCTAAAGCAAAGTAAAGATAGAACATTACTTTATCAAGAAAAGTATGTGAGAGCTCGTAGCCATATAAATTATAATCTAGCCTAACCCAACAACACACTTCAGTTAAGCGTTCTCAGGCTAGAGAAATCCAGAGATGGGTAACCCACTGGGAAGTATAGTGTTAAGTCACAAGGTTAGAAAGATGTTATACTACACTGAGAAAACAATGTTAATTAGCATAAGTCCTATCTCTGCACCATTCAAAATTGTTAAGATGGTAAGAGCAGCTGGAAGGGTTCTAGAGCTCCTAAGGAAATTGATTAAGCCATAGTATAAGGCATAAACTAGGTCTAAAGAAATAGACAGATAGATGGCTTAAAAAGAATTTTGATAAGGTTTAAGTGGAACTTAAAGGATACCAATTGTAAAGATATGTAATGAGACATGTAATAGGATAAGTAATGTTATATAATGAGAAGTATGACATATGACAGAGATCTCAAAATATAATAGAATTTTAGAGAGTTTGATATGAAAGAAATGAACACTACTCGTAAGTTTAGTATAGAGACTAAACTGAGTAGAGTAAAAGCAAGATGATGTTTGGTCTATACTACCAAAACCTCAACTCAGAGTGAGTTGATAAGGAGAGATGGGCCTAACAATTCGAAGTAGACAAGAAGCTTCTCTACTCCGCTAATGTTAATAAAAAGTCGCTAGCATCATTCTGTAAACATGCCCTAAACCTTAGTCATGAAAAAGAGAAGCATATTAAGAGTTATTTGACTAAGGTACAAGTTAAATTTCAAGGACGAAATTTATTTTAAGAGAGATAGAAATGTCACATCCTAATTTTTCCCTATCTGTATAGGAGTGATAAAGGAAAGAGGTTAAGGAGGATTGTGATAATGATCAGAAGAAAAGACAATGGTTAGATAAGTTTTAAGTTAAAGAAAGAGAGAAGGTATAAAGCCAAAAGGACCAAACTGCATATAGTGAAAGTTCAGGGACTAAACTATAAATAGTAAAAGTCCAGGGACTATATTGTAAACCGTGAAAAGTTCAAGGGACTTAAATGGTGTTTTGAAATTTCAGGGACTAAATTGGAGTTTCAAATTTGGTAGAAAGGGACTAAAGTGAAATTTGACAAATTCAGGGACTAAAGTGTAATTTTGTCAAATTCAAAGGTAAAAGTGTAATTATGGGAAGTTGAGCCAGAAAAGACCCAAAATTGCTCAAAAATGTTCCAATCCTAAATTTTACTAGTAAATAGAGAATGTTAATTGGGCTAGGCATATTTTGTAGAATTTCAGTTTGAGATCCCGATAAATTAATATTAATTTTTGAAGTATAGAAATTATTATAGGATCTTCTGGACCTTAGAATCAGATAAAATTTTACAAGAAATTCTTATAATTAATATAAGAATTTATAAAACTGATATATCTTAAAAAGGAGTCATGCAGAATTTATTATGGAATTTATAAGAATTTATAATCTTTTATGAAATATTCTTAAAGATATTAAAAATTAGACTAAAATGTATATATAAAAGTAATGTAAGAGTCTATGCAATTTTAATAAAATTAAAGAAATAATTAATAATTTAGAAGAATGTATCATAGATATTTAGAATATTATCCCCAAGACAAACTCCTAGAATCAAATACAAATAATATATTATATAATATTAGAGTATGCATAATGAACCTTACTATGGCAATATACAAATATTCTACACATACATTTAAAGAAAAAGGCTATACAATTAATATAGCTTTAATCAAGCCTTTGAAGTTTTCCCTGGTGTCCTAAGATAAGACTATCACCTGAAAAATGTTAATAAAAATAAGGTGAGACAAACGTCTCAGCAACCAATAATTCTACTCATCGTGCATACTAACATGTGCTTATGAGGTGTCAAGTGGGATATATCATAAAGTATAATATATAAAAAATAACATATTATTATAATAATGATGACCCATCCAAATTTCTCCCATAAATCCAACCGAACCGTCTTATCCCCGCCGATCGAACCTATGGGCTAGAGATAACTACCATATACCTGTCCACTCAAAAAGCTAACCAATCAAATATTATGGATAGGCCAAAATCCACATAGCACATGATCGGACCATGAGTTCATTTCCCCTCTTTAAATAGGTGGGGGTGTCGAGCCCATCAGTAAACAGGTAGGGCACGTCCCTCAGTAAATTGGTGGGACAAAAGCCAACTATCGAGCTTTAATGGAGGCTATACCACGCGGTAGAAATATAACTCTCTCATCACCAATCCTCAATGCATAATTCTCAAGATAATCATATTAATCAAAATCTCAATAGTTTGATAATCAATAATATCAATAAATAGGTCCCTCATAACCGAGCCCTTTTTCACCTTAAATACTATTATAAATTCTATAAAATTCCTTTTTAAGTTATGTCAATTTCATAAATTCTTATAACTAATATAAGAATTTACTATAAAATTTCATCTAATTAAGAGGTCCAGAAGGTTCTATAATAATTTCTAAACTTTAAAAATTAATATCAATTATTTGGGACATCAAATCAAAATTTTGAAAAATATAGGTAACCCAAATATTATCCCCTATTTACTGGTAAAATTTGGGACTGAAATACCTTTGGACAGTTTTGGGCCATTTTTGCAACTTTCTCATAATTATGATTTTGCCCCTGAATTTGCCAAATTTCACTTTAGTCCCTTACTATATTTTTTGAAATTCCCATTTGGTACCTGAACTTTCAAAACTCCCTTTCATTTATAAATTTATTCTTTTATTTATATACTTGCCCCCAGTGACTTTTCATATTTACATCTAAGTCCCTGTATTTTTACTATTTGCAGTTTAATCCTTGAAAACCTTTTGTATGTTTTTCGAATTTCTGCCCAAAGGGGTCTAGTAGTCTATCTATTTTAGGCTATTTTCTAGGGTTTTAGGCCTAAAAATCAGGATATTACAATTCTCCCCTCTTAAAATAAATTTTGTTCTCAAAATTTTAGGATTAAACCTCTATTTATACTCTGATGAAGAGGTTATCTTAGAAGAATATCCCTCATATTTCTTAACTTTCTCTAGTTTTTCTTAAATTTTTTTATGCTATCTTGCAAAACTTTGTGCACTTTTGCCAAGCTTTTTTGGCATTTGCACACTTTCACATCATTGGGTTACTCTCACTTGAGCACGCTTAACTGAAAAGTGCTGATAAAAATCTGAAGCACTGGTGCTAACAAGCTCTTACCATTGTACTTCACTATCTTAGATCTTCTCATACTGTCTCTCTTGGGTCAATTTGGCTTTTATTCTCTTTAACTTCATCTTAGGAATCCATCTGTTTATACCTGATCCCTTCTCATATCATATGAGATACTCCTCTCCTTTTCCTTAGGCATTCTCCCTACAGACTTATGAATACCTTATACTCAAGACTAGAAATTTTAACTCTGTTAACTTTAATTCCTTCTTCGTGTAAGAGGATAATGAATTCAATCCATATAATAAGGTTATATGAAATTAACGTCATAGATACTATCTATGTATGAGTTAACCAACTTGTGAGGATTCTATACCTTAAACTTATCCTTGGTAATCGTCTTCCCAGAGAAATACTGTATTGTACTCATAACTTATGGCCCATTCCTTTCCTTTCCTTAGGCTAGGTTTTTTCACGATTCGGAATCTCACGTGATCGCCCTTAGCCCATTTAGGATCCACTATGACCCTGGAACATTAACTTTGTTAGCCATACTAGGATCTAACTGCAATCCACCAAAATCATAGGAATCTATTGTGATTCCGTTGTACTATATCATCATTCTTTAGAAGACCTAAAATCAACAGATTAAGTTACTAGGTTAGCCACTTCCACATAGTTAGTAACTGATAAGACACAATTTGTGTATGGTTTCAGCGATATTTTTAAGGGTTTTATAACAACTTTACCATTCATTTTATGCCTGTAATTATGCTTTTATGGTAATACATGATTGTGCTTGGCAATATGTTGTTTAAATGATAAAATAGTAAATTAACTCCTCCAAACTGCATATATGTTATTCTTTTACTGGTGGGACTTTTAAAGTGAGCTTTGATTTTGAATTATAGGTACTTTGGAGGAGAACCAAGGACTAATGTGAGCAGAAAATAAATCACAAGAGAGAATCAAATCAAGGAAACAGCTTCTGTGGTCTTTAGTCGCGACCAAAGTATCCACAGTTCGCGACCTAATTTCTTCTAGGAAGTTTCTCTGCGTTTACAGGTCACGACCAAAACATGTATCTGGTCGTGACCAAAGAAGACAGTTGTGAAGCTGCGTAATTTGATGTTAAAAGGAGAGGGGAGCCGCAGACGTAAAGGAGGCTATTTTTTGACCTAATTGGGCTAAGAAATAGTGCTTAAACTCTCTCTCAACTCTCTCTACTACCTACACATCATATCTTTCCATCACCCTTTCTTCTTTCTTCATAGCATCGTATCTAGGCAGCGATTGCAACACAATAGTAATCATAAGAGGCTAAATCTTTAGTCTCTTGGTGATGGATCTTATATCTTGAGCTGATGGACTGCACTGGGGAGTTTTCTATTTTAATCTGCACCTATTTCATGTTTTGATACTGCTAGATCTAGGGTTTTCATTATATGAACAAGTGATTGAATGTCGATTGATTATTCTTAGATTAGACAATTGTAATTGACTTTGGATGCTTTGAATGTTGATTTTTAATATAATATTTCAGTTTCGATTTTAAGATAGTTGGACTATTATCAACGATCGTTGCTAATTATTCAATTGCTTGAAATCTAGGGTTTGTCGATCATTGATCATTCGAGGGAATTTTCATCATCTGATTTAAATTACACACTAATTGGTTTTTAACAATTCATTAAGAGTTTTTAAACTAGCTTTGACCAAAAGAGTTTAAGAAATATTAATGCTCTGGACTCAATTGATCGATTGAGGTTTTATTTAAGACTTAGTGATTTCAAAACTCCCATATCAAATTAAGAGCAATGATAGATATGTTTTCATCATCAAGAGTCTGTAATAACATTTCTTTCACAAACAAACTCATTTTCAACTTAATCAAAAATACAAAAATATTTACTTTACTGCACCCTTATTTTACTGCATAAAAAATCAATCAAACCCAAAACCCATTTTACTTTTACTCAGGTTTTCAATGGTTTTGTCACCAATTTGCTAGGTCTCCAATTAAAAGGCTCCTCGAGAAGAACGATAGGGTTGTGCCTTATACTATATTATTGGGTGTAATTATTATTATTTTGATTGATAAGATGATGACAATCCGACCTGCTCATCAGTAACTTAATTGATAATTCCCTAAAACTGTTCATAGAAGCCAATATTATCTATTAAGACTCTACTCATTTCCTTTTTCACTCATGAATTCCTCATATCATTCCCATCTTTCATTTTAAAGAGAGCTACGCAAGCTCTACCATGCATGTTGCTATTATAATATGTATATCTCATCTGGCAGATATGGCTCTAACATGAACTGATTGTCCCTTCTCCTAGCTCTATCTCAAGAGCGATCTGGCTCTATCGCAAGAGTAATCTAACTCCATTATGAGAGTATTCATTTTCATAACATAGAAGCTACTTCATTTCGTAGACGCATCATCTTTCATAACTATATTTCATTTCATTTCATGTTCATAGTACATCATTCATGTATCTCATCCCTACTGAAGGGATATGTCCTGAGTACTGTAATCATATGTCCAAAGGTATAACGATAACATTTATCTACTTAAGTATATTGAGCATATTCTGGCATCTCCTTTATTCTTATTCCTTTAGTTCCTCATTTATCTCTAACATGCAAAAGCAAACATATTAGGTCTAAGGTAGCTCTATAGTGTGCATGGGAAAATTATTGTTTAAATATACATGGGGTGTTATCGCCCTTAAGCCAGTAAAAATAGAAAAGCATTCATCATATGACAGAGTGATAACAGGAAGACCTAGTTGCCCCGTACAGTCATACATTATAAACGAATAACCAGCACCTTTGTCACATATCGTATCTACTCATCTATTGTTAATCCATAACATCTCTTGGATCATCTCAGGCGACTTCCTTGCATCTTATTTGGTCAAGATAAAACTCTTTCTTACATCTAAGGTTTCTCTCCTATCATATTTTGTAAACACTCCCTAGCAAAATATCCCGGCTTACCACATCTGTAGCAATTCCTTAACCTGCCAATCAAAGTCTAACTTTGTTGTTTGTATCACATATCTTACATTCATTAGGCTCTGATTGCATGTTTGCACTTCCTAACCTTTTCTATTCTCAATTTTCTAGCCTTTACCCTTTCTAGGCATCGCAAGTTTCTCTCTGTTATCCTACACATCTAAAGTCTTAGGCCATCTGATAGGCACATCTCTAGGCAAACCTCAGACTATCTTCTAATTCTTCTGCTCAGGAAACACTAACCTAACAAAGTCTTTCATAATGTATATCTACTCCTAATTATCACATGGAGGATTTACTTATGAGAAATTTTATAAACCAAGCATCTACATCTCAGTACGTCGTACTACTTGATTCGTCGGTACCTCATACCCATCCTCTAGCTGATAAATTTCAGCGAGGTTGGTGCCTTCATTCTCATCATTTCTGCAACATCTAGTTGATGCCTTTAGGTATATAGAACGATTATGATTTGTTCCCCTATTAACACCTCGAGCCACCTCTTGCAGCTTAGCTTCCATAACTTCCTTAAACTTGGACTGCTTAGTGAGCAGAGGGAACTGCTCTCCAGATGTTGTCATACTCAGTCCACCCATATCGTGTTAAGGAATATGAAACCTCAGAGGTATTGGCTGACTAAGACCAGTCTATATAGCTGTGTTCTTAAAGACTATCTCATAAAGCTACAAGGCTCGGGGTATGATGTACTATACTTATCTGGGAGTCATTGTCTCTTTTTGTCATGACCAAACTACTGAGACTAAAATCACGACCTTGCCTGGTACTCACCTCTGTGTTCAATCGTCCTGACCAGAATACTAGCTCATCGTAAATAAAGTTTTCTGTGAACATTCATTGCAACTAGGATATTATGTCATTGCAACCAAGATACTTCCTCATTGTGACTAAACCTCTCTCTGTTTAGTCATCACGACCAATTCCCTTGGTTCATTAGACTCAACATACCTTTTTCTAAACAATTACCTCTTAACATTCCTTGTCTAAGTCCTCTTTCAAACTAGTGAATCAATCATCTTCACATAACATACTAGGGAGGGAATCTCCTTAGTTCACTAAAGATTCAGACCTCTAACTTGTTTTAGGGAGGGTAAATCTAACTAAATCTGAGTATTATTAAGCCAAAACCTTATGTTCTGTGTTAGAATCTTATGCTCTGATACCAAAATATAACCTTCTTAATTTTCTATAACTCAAGGACCAAACGGTGGCATCTGGAATCACTTACAAGGTCACTAAAGTAAGATAGCGCAATCCGGAATTTTACCCCTATCAGGGTACTGTTCATTGTGCAAATTTTAGACAAGTGATCTGACTTCGAAAAATCATAACTAAATCTAGAAAAATCCAATTGAAGTAGTTCAAGATGATATATGAAGCTAACTTAAGATTATTTCAGGGAAAAATAAGTCGTTGGCCACACTTTGACTGAGTCAAAGCCAGATGAGCCTCAAATTTTATTGTTCATCTAGACGTTTTTCCCTATTTTCCATATTTGGTCCCCCAACTTTGGAAATTTATTTCTGAATGTGTAGACATACAAATGAGGCATATTATATATCAAACTGAAGATAAAGATGTATAATTTTATTATACAAAATCTCGTACATTTATTCAATTGTTTACTATTTTTCTAGATAGCCTCAAAGTTATTGCTAGAACATAACAATGTACATTTATCCATAAAAAAATCACATCTGAACATGCTATCCAACCCCTAATCCTCTTCACTTAGATTTGTTTCCATCACATCAAGATCTTGCAATATTTGGTAGGAACCACAAACAATGTATGTAAGTATATGCTTAGTGTTAAATATGCTTTCTTACTATGATCATGTTAATATAATGATATATACATGTTTCCTTGCTTCTTACTTATAACATATAGCCATAGCATAAAAAAGAAACAGAGTTTTCTGAATCATACATGCTTCACATAATCAAGTCAAGCTAACAGCACATTAAACACTCAAGAAATAAGCATACAAGTTTAGGTAAAAGTTCACTACATGTCGAGTAGCTTTTCCTTAGTCCTCAGCATTTACTCTGAGGTTCATTCTTCACACAAGTCATAGCCTATACATGTCATAGTAATATTTTCATTATTATCTTATCCAGTATAGCTCAACTTAACTCAAGTTTAACTTGAGGTAATTTCCTTAACTTGACAATCCCTTAACTTTTTTTTCTATTCATGGCTAGCCTTATTAAGAGAAGTTCACTATCCTAAGTATTAAATCCATAAGAACAATCCTCTAATTTATTAGAGTAGGGACTAGGATTGGTTACCTACCTTAATCCTTAGCTTACTGAATTCCTAAACTCCTTGCATTGCTCATATCTCAATAAGACCTTCTCTTTTTTCTTCCTTTCATTCTCTCTTTTCTCTTTCTCTCTCTTCTTTTTCCTCTTGAGCCATTGTATGCATTAAATGGAAGGGGGTGGGGTATTTATAGCCTTAAGGTAAAGGAATGAATGGCCCAGATTCATTTGAGGTGTAAGGCCAAGATTCATTCTCACCACTTACTTGCATCATGCTTATGTCATCCTTATGACAACATCATGTGACATAATCTAAATGACATCATCAAAGGGAAAACTCATAGGCTATGTGGCACCATTGTGGGGCCCTTGAGGATACCTCAATTGATAACTCAGTGCTTCCAGAGAATTACATAGTCTTATCTTAATTGGACAGCTGAGATCGTGCCACGTGTCTTGAGATTTTTGTTGAGTTTTCTTCTTCTCCAAGTTGAGTGCCATTTGGCATCTTAGTGGGTCCCATGAGGACACCTCTTGACACCACCTCATTGCCTCTGGATAACTCCAAATACTATCCCCTATTTACTAGTAAAATTTGGGACTAAAATAAATTAGTGCAGTTTTAGGCTATTTCTATAACTTTCTCATAATTATGATTTTGCCCCCGAATTGGGCAAAATACACTTTAGTCCTTGAATTTGCCAAAATCCACTTTAGTCCCTTATTATATTTTTTGAAATTCCCATTTAGTACCTAAACTTTCAAAAGTCCCTTTCCTTTATACCTTTATTCTTTTATTTATATACTTGCCCCATCGACTTTTCATATTTACATCTAAGTCCCTGTATTTCCCTATTTGCAGATTAGTACTTGAAAACCCTATGTGTGTTTATGAGACTTTTTCGCAAAGGGGTTTGTTAGCCTACCTATTTTAGGTTATTTTTAGGCTTTTGGGCCTAAAAAATAGGATATTACAAAATGCCTAAGGCTTCGGATACTACCTCTGGGATCTTCAGCGTGATCCTCAGGGTTGTTAGGGGGATCTGTCCCTACTGTTGTTGGGATCCTCTTGCTCGATGCCTCTCGTGACTAGGGGAGAGGGCATTTTGAGGGCTCTGTCCACTAGGCTAGCGTCCAATGGGTAAAAGCGAAGTGGGTCGGCGTGAGGTAGGATGATTTTGTAGGCCTACAAATTGACGGCCCAACATTATGTCCACCAATCTTTAGGCCTAATGTGGTTGATATGAAGAATAGAGGTCATGCGAAGATCCAGGTTATCAAATGTGCAAAGATCTAGGCCTTTGAACATGTGTCAGATCTAAAGGGCTAGAACGTGTCCGAGCTATAAATTTCTTAAACATCATACTGTGGCAAGGAGATCTGCTATCTTGTCCTTCTTTTTTGCCCTTTCATCTACCCCTAGTTTAGTTACACTATGGATGAGTAGTTGAGCAACAGGGAGGTGACATTGGCTCTGCGACGTGATCGTGGTGAGATAAGTTACTCTAATCTTTGCATTTTTCTTCTCTTTTTTGTATTGTGGTTTATTTTCCTCCTATTATCGGAGCGTTTGGCCAAACATAAAGTCTAGTTATGTATATTTTGGTCTTCACCCATGCTTTAGAGTTTGCTATGAGGAAGGTCACTTTGCTTCCAATTTGTCTCTTCTAGAATTATGCGATATCGTTGGGTAAGCATTTAGGGTCCAGCCCTTTTGGTGGGTGTTTGTACCCAGGATTTTCCTTTTCCTTTCCTCTTCGAGGAGTGCGAGGGAAAGTGTTCTAGTAAAGGGAGAGGGAGTCACTCAAGTGAGACTTTGGCTGTTATTGCTGATTGCCTTCGCTGTTTCACCTTTGATTCAGGCACTAAGTCATGAATGAACTATGGTGATCGTAGGGTGTCACATCCTAACTTTTCCCTATCGGTATAATACTGATAGAGGAAAGAGATTTGGAAAGGATTGTGATGATGAATAGAGAAGAAAAGAATGATAAGATGAGATTTAAAAAAGAGGGACTAAAGTGAAAAGTATAAAAGTTCCATGGTGTAAAATATAAAGTAGACATGAATTTTGGGCCATTAAGTGTAATTATGAAAAGTTGAGGACCTAAATGTAATTTATCAAAAGTTCAAGGGGCAAAAGTGTAATTATGAGAAGTTGAGCCTGAAAAGCCCAGAATCAGTTTAGTCCCAAATTTTACCAGTAGCTAGAGAAAATTATTCAGGTTAGTTTGACGCAACACATAATTTTGATTTGAGGTCCCGAAAATTGATATAAATTTTTGAAGTTAGCAGAAATTATTATAGTATTTTTTGGACCTCAGAATCAGATGAAACTTTACAGTAAATTCTTATAATTAATATGAGAATTTATAAAATTGACAGGATCAGAAAAGGAATCCTGTAGAATTTTTAATGGAATTTACAGTAGAATAAAATACCCGATAAATACCTACGGGAGAGGTTTCTTGGGATTTGTGCCATAAAGGTAGTGGACCATATAAAGGCCCAAAATGGTGTCACAAAGGCCCAATAAGGTAACTGGACAGTTATGTGGGCCAGTGTCCAGAGGAACCCCAGAAAAATATGAAATTACAAAAATGCCCTTAGGTTGTAATAATGAACAAGAGATGAAGGGAGGGCATTTTGGTCATTTTAGATAGGCCAAAAATGCCAAGATGAGTACAGGAATGATTACCAGAGTCAATATATGTCCTGATAAAGTATAAAGATGTGTGAAATGATAATTATGCCCTTAGGGTTAATATAGTGCAAGAAATGGCACCAAGGGTATTTTGGTCACTTCTCAATGGATGGATATCAGATAAATACTCAGTATAACAATGTCAATGGTAAGAGAAACCTAAACACTGGTTTTCCTAACAGAATACATATTCTGGAATATTTTAAAAATTGGGAATATAAAACAGTCTGGTTTTTATAAAACTGACCTGATCAGTACCGGACTGGACTGGAATTTTTCCTATTAGTATTTCCTACTTTATTGAACCAAACAAAGCCCTCATGATGTCATGGATGATTTCATTAATGAGGCTTCTAGGGAAAGCTTCTTGCAAGGTGGATTATGGACCATTAGATCAAATAGTAACTAATCTTGGCCATCAATTTTCCATTGGATTTCTCTATAAATACCCCCAAATTCTGATTCAAAATCATGAAGCATTCTCCCTTGGGGAAACTATGGCAAAATGAAAACTCAAGCCAAGATAAAGAAGAATCCAAAGTCCAAAGTTCAAGCAAGCTAGAGATTAAAGGTAAGCAATCTATCCTAGCTTATTTTCCTTTGATTTGGGAGCTTGAACTTAGGGTTTTCATGGAAGAAAGTTGAGTTTTCTCTAAGGTGTATATGCTATCCAAAAACTTAGATGAAAGGAGAAAGAAGAAATTAAAGTTAAAATTATGAGATTAAAGCTTAAACAAGCTAGTTAGATGATTGGTTGTTGAATCATGTTGATATTCTTGACTTTGCCATGGATGAAACAATTCGGTTGCACTGTTCATACACTGTTCATGATAGAAGAAGATGGAATTTCAATGATCTAATGCTTCCATTGAATTTATATGATGATTTTGTGTAGGATTGGATAGGTTTTGAACCTTGGAAACATTGGAATTGAAAGTTGTAATGTTTGGAATTCTTTTCTGTTACTGTTCACTCACATGAACAAGGATTGGAATTTCATGATTTTGATGATTCCAATGGTTTTAAAATGAAAAGTTGTGTGGGATAAAGTAGAGAAACAAGTATGGGAAGCATTGGAATCAAAATGAGAATTTTTGGAAGAATTACGCATATTTTTCAAATCTGTATAGAACAGTGCATGGGAGCTGGAATTTCATGATTCTAAGCTCATAAATGGATTCAAAAGATGAAATTATGTAGGGTAAGGTCAATACATCAATTTATTCAAAGGCCAAAGCAATTGTTAAAGATTAAAGAAGTTATGTTAGTTAAAGTAAGTTTAATGTTCAAGAGAAGTTAGATTGTAATGAATGGATGATTATGTGATGTTAGGATTTGATTGTGGACTCAAGAGAGGCAGCCACACATCAAGGAAAAGTAAGAAGGAAGAGGCAAAGTTAAAGTGAAAGGAAGTAAATCAATAAGGTAGTAAACTTACCCTAAACTTGTATGTATTGAATGTTATGCTTGATTGTGCTATGGCTTTGTTGAAGTGTGTGCATTATGTGTAGATGATTGAAGCTCTATTTTTATTATTACTTTGGCCAATTGTATTTCATATGATACATGGAAGCATGCTCATTATACTATGGTAACACTTTCACAAGCAAGCACAAGTAATTACATTAATACATACATTGTTTAGTATCGTTTGCTACTGAGATTTCGCTCGAAATCTCACCCCATCCATGTAATCCCAATCCCCATAGGTTTATAAATGAGTAAAGAGGATTAAGAAGCATGAAGAGGAGTTAGGGATTGGTCAATGTAAATGTTATATGATGTTATGTAAAGAATTCTTGCAAGTAATGATGCTATATGCTTAGTTTAACCAATAATGTTTATGATATGAGGAAAAATAGTAAATGATGGAATAAAAGTATGAAATTTTACAGACATTTAGTTAACATGTCAAGCTTAATTTTGACACCAAGAACACCTTATTTCGATGTCTGTACAAAGAGAACCAATTTTCCAAAGATGGGGACCAGAATCTGTTTTCAGAATTTTTGACCAAATAAATAGTAAACTTTAACGAATAAACTGTATCAATGTGCGAAGCATTTGGTCAGGAAATTATTTTTCCATTAAACTTCAAGATGTTATCTTCGATTAGAATTTTTAACCACTTCATTTCGATTTTTCTAGAATTAATTATGATTTTTTGAAGTTCGTCACCGAATCTGGAATACCATATGAACAGTAACTCGCAAAGAGTAAAAATTCCAGATTTAGCTAATGGACTTCAAATATCATGTAAGTGATTCTAAATACTACCGAATGGTCCCTAAGACGTACGAAAGTAAGGATGTTACATAGGGCCAAGGATGCCATTGAGGTTAGGGTGATATGCAGTCGGATGCCCTGTCAGTGGGTCATCGACTAGGGTGAAGAGTCAGCCACGTACTTAGGAGGCCCTATCATCTGGTAGAAAATAGCTTGGGGACAGAGCTAGAGTCAAGGAGAGTTATGAGGTAGCTGAAGAGGAGGTTGGATTGACCTCCAATATCACGCTGAGTCAGCTAAAACAGGTGTATCAGTTGTACGACCTTGGTGAGGAGGTACACCTGAAGGCCCCTCGATGAACCTAGAGCCCCTGCAATATGAGGTTCGATTCCCCTATCGATGCTCATAGTAGGTTATGTCAGCACTTTGATCTTGCCCCTACCTAGTTTATGCCCTATGTATGGAGAGTAGTGATGTCTGTTGATGCCATCACCAAACGACAGTGGGTAGAGTTTAGTGTGGATGACCTTATGTATACCTATTTCTTGATGCGTAATCAAATAGGGCAGTACACTTTGGGCAAGAGGTATGGTAAGGAAGTGTTGGTCCATAACTGTCAGTTTAACAATAGAGGTTGTAGGAGAAGTTCTTTTTTGTTGATTTTGCCTCCTTGGTCAGGGATGGTCCAGGGGTTTAGTCTAAGTGGAACATGGCCAATACGTAGTATCCCTGTCTTCGTGCTTTTTTTATTTGTTTGTTGATTAATGCACATGTTATCCTGTGTGCAAACATTATCCCTGAAGACGAAGATGAGGAGGAGTCAGGGTACAGGGGACAACACAAAGTGCTTGCTGGAGCTGCTAGTAACAAAGAGAGACTTTCAAGCACTAGTAGGTCAAAGAGGTAAGCATGCTCCCTCAATATCCCCTTCGCATATCCTACTTTTGTTTTCTTGGTTGGCGCATGCTTTGTCATGTTCAAAGGAGGGAAAAATGGGTGACTGGCCTTTCAAGGTCCTAAATTTTGACACGTTGAGGGTGAGGGCATTGACCAAGTTAAGTGGTCTTCCCCGTACTTCTGTTGGATGTTTCCTTAAGCATCGAGCACTAGCGCTGGCCGTACTAAGGGGTCACCTGTGAAGGCAATGGGAAAGAAGTGTAAGAAGGTTCGAGAGGGGATTGACCTTGAGATCCCCTCTAGGCTATCTATTGAGAAGGAAGAAAAGTGAATGCTGCCTTTAATCTGTAGCCTATTGCTACCGAAGAACGCAACCAAACTAGGGGCCTTAGGCCTTGATGAGTACCTGCTGACTTGTATCCTATGGATGTTCTAAGTAAGCTTTATGTATGTGCTAGGCCTCGGTATATTTTTTGGTTAGTCTACTGACTTGTGCTTGTGTTTGCCTTCCTGTAGGGTCTCTAAATGGTTTATTTTTAGATAGGGAAGAGTTTCATATAGCCTTAAGTATTTTAAGGAAGGGTCACATTGCTAGGAAGTAAGAGGAGACCATTACAGAGTTAACCTGTATGTGAGCTAGAACGAAGGCCATACGAAGCGGTTAGAGGAGATTGTTGCTGAGATCGCCCTGAGGATGCGCGCCCAACTGATGAAAGAGTTCAAAGAGGATAAGGCTGACAAATGGGACTTTAATGTCACTATTACAAAGTACTAGAGTGTATTTGGGCTGTTAGAGGAGAAGTAACAAGGGGATGTTACTGGCATTGCTAAGGCTGGAGAAAAGGAGGGTAGAAAGCCAGACAACGAGGGGTCCGAAGCCAACGACAAGGTCTTCTTGCTGTTAGTGATGACAAGTAATTCCTAGGCCCAAAATTTTACTTTCTTTCTTACCAGACATTTTTAGTTTGTTGTTGTGTATTTGGATGTTTTCATTAAACTGGATGTGAATTTGTTTGGCCAAATAATTTGTTTGAAGAAATCTCGCTTGGGTGTTAGGTTAAGGAGGCCATACTTAAGGCTGCGTCATGGGGTCATTATACTCGCACATCATTTGCCATGTTGGGACATCGAGTGGTGTATTATGCCTTCACATCAAAGATTCGAGCTCCAACTTAGGGTGTCTACAAGGTGGGGTTACCACACTTAGAGGCGCGGTGTTAGAGTACTTATGAGATTCAAAAGACTGGTCATTTTTCTATTAAGTATGCATGTCGGGATGAGTATCAAGGCCTTATTTGGATGGGGTCTACTGCCTGAATCAGGCATTTGGGCCCGTGTATGGAATGGATCAAGTAACCCTTAATCAGATTTTCGAGAGAGGAGAATAATGTGATTTTCCCAGGGGAAACGACAGCTAATGGCATAATTTTAAAGAGAGTACATCGTCCTAAAAAAATAAAATATGGAAAATGTAACCAACATGTACAAGAAATATTTTGAAATGAGAAAGAAACATTACCAAGAAGTGTAGTGACAACGTAGGGTTTATGGGCAATATGTCGGATAGAACGTCGTCCAGTGCACCGGCTAATATGTTGAGTGATACGTCATTTGGTCTTCGCATTATGGTTTTGAAGGTGCCTTTGGTATATTAGGACTTTGTGGTCTGCTAATCCCATGGTGGCTTGGGTCCTAGTCAGCATTAGATTATAGCTTTCTGTCATGAGGCTCGATGGTCCAACGAGGATAGAAAGAAAACTAAGCCTCGTTATGGGGTGATTAGCAATTAGACTACCTTGGCCGGCTAGACCATATAGCATGGTGTGTTGGTCGACTAGTGCGTCAACTGACCATATGAGGCGATCATTTTCTTGCCCTATTGGTTAGTAGGTTTCAAATGAAATGATAAATTGCCAAATTTGGAAAAAGAAAGACTAGAAATAGTACCTTCTGAGGTGTATGGTGGGATATAGGCTACTGCTTGTATTCTCCTTAGCTTGCCTTCGACCGGTCTCTAGTGTTTTAGAAGACCCTACAGAGGACCTAGTGAAACATCCTCCCTTAGACCCCTCATAGTACACTTACGGAAGCGATATTAGCTCGATCATATCTTAACTTAAGCCCAGAAATTAAAATTTCTACTCTTAAGTTCCTTATTCTGAACCTTTAATTTAAGAACTGATTAATCTCATTCTACACATCCAAACAAGGCTTATTACCTATCCACGGAATGCCCCAGATGTGTACCACTGGCTCACCAAATTTCATAGCCAAATTCCTTCGTTTACTAGGTCAAACTGAGGTCAAAATACTGCTACCTCAGGACCTACGAATTTCTCCCTTAATTCCCCATTCACAAATTGAACATGCCAAACAATATTTATTATTAAATAATAAAATGTCATACAACAGGACATACATAAAATTCTCATATTTCTATTACATCTTTTCTGCCCGAATTTCGGCAGTATAACCGCTAGGCTTCATCTGTATAAAGAACTGAACCGTACTGATTCGGTAATTTCCTCATGAGAACTACCATTCTATGTAAGTACCCAGGAAAGACTGGATGAACCGGCTAGGTCCACTCACTTCCAGCCTCCTTAGACAGCACCTACGTACATAGTACTTATCATATTCTGATGTTCAGTCTTAAATTCGGCAGCATAACGGCGTCTCTCAAAATTCTTAAAATCCACTTCAACATAATCTCCCTGTAATGGGTTAGATATGGGGAATGAGATTCGGGGGAATCTCAGTAGTAATAATCATAACAATATATGTAATGCAGAGTGACAATGCTTACTTGTGATTGTGTACAGATAAGTATGCTGCGTGCTTCCATATTCAATAACATATGATCATAGCATTGTAATAGAGCTTCAAGCATAACATATAAGACAACAATCCAACCAAACAATAGCACAACAAATCATAAAGACATTACATAAAAGCTAGGATTAGTTACTACCTCAAAAGCTTAGCAGAACTCTAGAATCTCTATACTGCTTCCAGGTCCGCCAGAACTTCCTTTCTTTCTCCTTCTCTCTCTTCTTTCTCTCTCTTTCTCTTGCAAAACCGTGGGATGCATGAAATGGGAGGGAGAGGGGGTATTTATAGTTTTGATGGATGGCATTTCCGTAATTTTGAAGCCATATGAACTTGTGGTCCTGGTTTTTCTAGAATTTCCTATTTTTCTTTATTCCCTTTTACTGCATCATCAAGGGACACCTCATCAGTCACATTTCTCACATGGTGAAATTGAGAGAGCCAGAGAGAGCCAAGAAACCTTCTGGAAGCTTTCCAATCCAGTCCAGTACCGGTCAGGTCCGATTTCCCACAAACTGGACTCAACGGCTGAGATTGTGCCATGTGTCCTTAACTTTTCTTCTCCTTCTAGATCAGTGCCATGTGGCGTCTAGATGGGTCCTATCACGCCATCCCATGACCTCCAGATAAGTCCCGGACTTTATCTGATCACCTCCTCGGTTATCATGCCAACCGAGTAACTTTACTTTACTAAAAAGTCACTAAATCATTATTTTAATGCCACTTTTTCTCACATTTATGCTGGGCTACGTTTTTGGGCCTGGGAATATCATATTGGGTCTCTGATCCAGCCTAAGTACTCTGATGGCCTGATTCCCAAGAAACACCCCTTGGCAAATTACCAAAAGCCCTTGGTTCCTCTTTATTTTCTTTAGTGAGTCTAGGGGCATTATTGTCTTTTCTACCTTATCAGAGTATTCTCTGACCCTGGTCAACTATCTAGATAACCTTCCTGGACTGTCTAACCTTAGGCAAATGACCAAAATACCCTTTACTCATTCTTCAACTATTCTATAACATAAGGGCATTTTCGTCATTTTGCGCCGTTTTCACGGACACCGGCCCCTTTTACTATTGAACTGATATTATGGCCCTGGGCCCTTTCTGGTGTCGCTATGGGTCTTAACAACCACTATATGGCCTCTGGCCACAATCCGATCATCTCTATTCGGACTGCTTTTCCTTTACCGATTATAACTGTAAATTCCCATCTTCTGAAATTTTTACAGAAAAATCGGGACCTCAAATCAAAATTCCGTGACCCCTCATTCAACCCGAAATCCTTTTCTCTATCTCCCGGTATTTTCAGATATTTTATCCGGACCGGGCTGTTTTGGCCTGAAAATGCGCTCACTCGCACACTTTTCCAAAATGACCATTTTACCCCTGGTCATATTTCTAATTCTTTCATATACGTAGAGACCTCATATGCACATTTCACAGTTCAGTGAAATAATCAGCATAATTTTCTCTATTTTCTGGCAAAATATGGTACTCATCGGCTACCAGCCTGATCTTTCCCATAATTACGATTTTGCCCCTACATTCTCTTTCTGGCCCTATTACTCATCTTCTCATCCTTCATCTTAAGTTCTAGAAATTGTCTTTCAATAACTTATCCCTTAAACTCTTCGGGAGTCATCGTTACTTGAAAGGCTTGACAACCTGCCCATATCAAGTTGTCTTGCACAGGAGCCAGCCATATCAAGCTACCTGCAGAATTCCTAGGCTTAAGACTTAGGATATTCCTCACATTTCTCATTTTAAACCTAGGTGAATTGTCCCGATCTTGTAGGTTAAAGACTTAACTCATCTTTAAATCCTGAAGGACTTAGCTCATCCCTTCGATTCCTACAAAATACAGGTAAGTGATCCGCCCATATCAGATTACTACCCTAGTACTACGGGTTTAGCAGCCTGCCCATATTAGACTACTTTCCAGTTCTCCTAGACCAAAAATTGGGATGTTACACCTAGCCCTCTGTTCTAAATTGTATGGCATGTACATTTCTGTTATAGTATCGGGTGGCTTTTTGTTGGTAGGTCGCGAGCATGATTAAGGCTTGTTCAAGGTGCTCATCGAGGAGGTCCAATTGGTCTGCTATCACCTGCGCTTTAGTGTCCTCCGTCATCTATTAGTATCGTAGAAATGGTTCCCCTAGTTCGACAGGTTTATGAATTCAGACCTGTAAACTAGGGAAAAAGGCATTTCCCTAGTTGTGGTTCATGAAGTTATAAGGTAGGCCCATAGGACCGTTGGTAGCTCCTCAGCCTATCTGCCCTTCGACTTGTCCAGTAGTTTCTTGGGTGAGGCTAGGATGGTTTTGTTATTGCTTGTTAGACTAGGGCTTTCGTGGTGTCGCGAAGGCTAGTTCGATCTACTACTTATGGTAGAAGGCTTTGAATCATCGACCAATGAATTAGGACCCGTTGTCACATATGATTTTCTTAGGTAGTCTAAACCTGCAGATGATGTTCTCCCATATAAAGTCGATGACCTAAGGCTCTTATATCTAGGCCTATGTACTTACTTCGATCCATTTGGTGAAGTAGCCTGTCATCACTATGTATGCCACTCGTCTTGGTGTTGTGGGTATTGGAAAGTATGTTTTGATGATGACAAATAGCAAAAAAGTTTTCAGTAATGTTAAAATATAAAATGAAGTCTTTAATGGTTTTATAATACTTTTGAGAAAATGATTTTAAAGCTTTAACAAATAGGGGAGAAAATGAAGCTTGTCACAATGAGTTTGATGTTCAGTTACTGCATTCACATTTGATTTATTTAGAGCAACATCTATTCAATTTCTTGTACAAACTATTTTTAATACAAGATTGATTAATTACATGTTTTGATCATACCAAACGTGATTCAAGTTGCTTCTATGTCAATACAGTTATTTTAATGATTTACTGACTTAATAGATTAATGTAAATTAATGCATTAGTTAATCAATTATCCAGAATGTTTTATGTTAATTTTTTATTGGTTAATCAATTAGTCAATCGATTAATGTCAATTAATCAAACAATCAATCGATTAATGAGTGTTCATTAATCCATTGATCATTTGATTAATGTAAAGTCGTTGCTCTTTAGAATTCAAAAGCTAAGTCCATTAATCGATTAGTTAATCCATTAATATAATTAATCAATTGACTATTTGATTAATGCATTCAGAACTATTTTCTGTAAGTTAAAATCAATTCCATTAATCGATTGATTAATCGATTAATATACATTAATCCATTGACTGTTAATATGTTCTGAATAGCCTTTTGTGTCAATTCCTCCATAGATATTAATCGACTAAGGATTCGATTAATTTATATTAATCGATTATTTGTTTGATTAACTCTATATATTTAACTGATACTTTTCTTTTTATGTTGAAATCAGTTGCATCTATCTTTAAATTATATATGTTTGATTTAAACCTAAAGTTTGTTTCTATTTATCATTATTATTCATTGGAAAATATTTAGAGAAACTTAACTTGTCAATTTATGTTGAAAATGTTGATAAATGTGATGCTCTGTTTTATGTTCTTCTTATTAATTGAAATATTGATAAATTAATGATGATGAATCGATTAGGTAATCAATTAATGCAGTATACTTTTCAAAAGAAAGCCATATGAACTTTATTTGAACTTGATGTGTTTATAATATGAGTTGATTTTGATTATTACTCCTTTATACACTTAATCATTGCTTAAACTACCGACTATGAATTCAACTAAATGAGTATTCAATGTCTTACTATCATATCATTCTCTGATTCATTCTCTTCGATCTTAAATCTTTTGCATCAATCCTCACTTCATATTTCAAGTATTTATCTAATAACAATTCAATTAAATGAAGTGATTCAAGATTAAGATCAGAAACTAAGATTCTGGTTCAGTTCAAGCATAGAACATAGAGACATTAATAGATTGGGTAATCTATTAAGGTTTAGTGTGGAAATTGAAACTTAATCGTATGGAGGAACTGTGAAGAAGGCATTGGAAGAAGAAGGAATTAGTCGACTATGAATTTGACTAATTAAGTTAAATAATCAAGAAATTAATCGAATACTTAATCGACTAAATAAAGAAGTGAGGGAATAGCAAAGGGAGAAGATGATGATTGATTAATCAACTCAAATATGTCTATTTTTCTAAATTAATCTATTAACTGATTGATTAATGATAATTAATTGATTAACTAATAGATTAATCTCTTCATTTTTCACTACTCTGTGCTGCTCTACGCTGACATAGGTTGAATATTTTGACCGTATCTCAAGATCTACTTCTCTGATTGAGGTGAAACTTGATTCTTATGAAACCAAACTCAAAATGAGGTTCAATGATACCAATTTTATCACCAAAGAGTCTCATATGAGGTAGAAATGCCATTCGTAATATGGAATATAGAATTAACACTTTGGCCATGACCTATACTCACTAAATTGATCATATATGTCTGTCTACAATAAATTTTAGAGTGAAACTTAGTTCATTGGAAAGTAGACATAGAGAGCTTTCTGGGGATAGGTCATTTACTATGTTTGGATTTAAATATAGGAGGTTATGATAATTGAAAGATGACCATTGTTCTTCAACTCAAAGATAATCAGAAGATGGAAGAAAGTCTAGTGTTGAACGATTATTACCATAACTTCTCTTGATTATGTCAAACTTCATTTAAGATATCTAAAGACATAATTAGAATGAGATTAGATAAAGATTAAAGCCAACGGACTATTAATGGTAAAAAGGCACTATGTGTTAGAAGCTTCAACATCTAGTTCGAACGATTATATTCTCAATGGAAGAAGAAAAGCTCAACGGAGAAAGAGATTATGTTCAATGGTCAAAAGCTCAACTTCACATATAAATAGAAGATAATTCAAAATTACAGAGGAGACATACAAGCTATGAATGCATCATCAAAATGTCAAAATATCGTTAGACTAAAAAAGCCTCCAACTCTCTGTTCTTCATTATGTATCATCATCATATTTTGAGAGAGAAAAATATCATATACTAATATGTATCATTTACTTTATCTAAGAGAGTTTTATATTTTATCATCCTTATCTAAATCTAAGAGTAAACCTTAGAATAGGGGATTCAAGGTGGGACTTGCGTTTGTCTCTGTAAGGGGTAGTATTGCCACCAGAGAGTGGTGTTACCTCAGGATTAATGAGGTTCTCAATTAGCCATTAAAATTGAGGTTGTAAAAGCTACCAAGAGCCTGTTATAATGTTGGGAAGATATTGGATTATAAATCTCAGTGAGGAGCTGAGGACTGGACGTAGGTTAAGGAAGGACCGAAAAAGGATAATTATTCTGTATGATTTTTCTCTTCCTTAACTCTTTATATTTCCTGCAACTCATTTTAATTATCTGATCAAAGTTGTCAAACTTATCTATTCCACTGATCAAATTGCAAAAGAATTTCAAAAGAGTTTCAACAAAGTTTTTAAAATCCTATAAACACCCAATTCACCCCCTTTTGGGGTGATCCAGCCTATCCTAATATTTGGTATCAGAGCAAGTCACTTGTTTAAAGGATCTAACAATCTCAAGTGTAAAGATCATGGCTGGATTTTATTGTGAAATGTATTTTGAAGGTTTTGATACTACCATTCCTCCTATTTTTGAAAATTCTGAGTTTTTATATTAGAAAGGTCGAATGACAATATTTTTGAAAACTATTGATTTTGATATGAGAAATGTTCTTTCAGACGATTATTTTTCAAACCAAGAAAAGATTGGACTGATTATGAAAAAAAAAATATTTTTGAATATTAGAGCTTTGAAACTTATTCAATGTACCTTAAATAAAAATGATTATCATAAAGTCAAGTTTTGCTCTAATGTTAAAGACATTTTTTATATGCTTGAATCTGCTTATTCCTCTGACCTTTGTGTTGATGCTAAAAGTGCTGATAGTTTACCAGAATCAGAAAGTTACATATCTATTGATGATGAACAAATAGAAGTAGAGACCATTGAAGGAGAAATCCGAACAGACTTCCATTAATCAGCCAACACAGAACAGCAAGAGGAAGAAGAGAATCAAGAAATGCTTATTGTGCTTGAAACTGATCAATCATCATCTAGAGTTCAAAAAGCATCTATGGTAAAAAGTTCCAACTCTTATTGTGCTTTTGAAACTTTTCATGAAATGATTTTTCAACCCATTATTAATTCTATCTTGAAAAATTCAAATATTCTTAATGATGGAAATTCATGTGGAGAGAAGAACTTTATAGAGAAAAAATTTTCACTAGACCAACATAGTTTTTGCAAAAGTGCTCATGATAAACATAAATCTATTATATGCAATTACTGCAGTAAACAAGGTCATATTTCTCACACATACTACTTTAGAAGAAATTCTAATGTGAGAAATAAATATGTTTGGGTTCTTAAAGGACAATCAATGTCCAAAACGAATGCTCAAGGACCTATAGTCAAATGGGTATTGAAATGTCCTCCTAGTACTTTGAATGTGCAGGATAACATTAAGATGAATGGACACCATGTACAAAGATAAAGGATGATCCAAAAGTTTCTCATGCATGAAGGAGATTTACTAAATCTACATCACTCAGGAGAACTCATGGAGAATCCATTACTGCAACTTTAAAGTCAATTTATAAGAAGCTATAGAGAAAAGCTCAAGGAGTACATTCTGCCTCAAGAATTGACTATCACAGTGTACCATTCAATTATCTTGAGGAGAATAATATAAGGAGGAACTCTAGAGCATCAAAGTCTATATCCGCTAAGAGACCATTACAAGCATCACTGAGAAGATATTAAAAAATTCAATGGTTTTGCAAAAGCAATCCTCCATGCACCTAAGGTAAAGGTACAATGGTAAATCTCCTGCATTGTCATGCTTAACATATCTTTGAGGTTTATATCTGTAACTGTAGGAATGAACATTGCAATAATTCAAAAATCGATTTTTGTGTTTTTCATATTCCTGTGGAAACCCAACTGATAAATATTTTATAAAGGAGAAAAAGGCAATGTTCAGAGCCTAATTCTTTGTGCATGCATAAACTAAAAAGCAAATATCTCTTTTTATGCATAAAGATATATTTATTTCACTATACTCAATTATTCCAAATAGGTCATATTCCCTGAGCATATGAAGTTTGCTGCGTTTCCTACAAACTAACCATAAGTGGATCCACGTGAAATTGGATACCAAGGAAGAAAGAGACTTATATTGTTCTGTAAGAAGAAGGAAGAAAGCTTTATATCAATTGGGTGCGTACATAGAAAAATAAACCAAATCTTAAGGAAGCTGAATAAGCAGAGCTTAGAGTTTGGTGCAGATCATACAAAATGAAAAGACTATATGAAGTGTCACATCCTCACTTTCTTATATCTTAGGGACCATTTGGTAGCATCTGGAACCACTTTTAAGGTCATTGAAGTCAAAATTTTCAACCTTGAGTTTTACTCTACAGAGTACTATTCACTGTCTAAATTTCAGACGAGTGACCTGACTTCGAAAAATCATAACTAATTATAGAAAAATCGAAATGAAGTGGTTAAAATTGATACATAAAGCTAACTTAATTCTCTTTCAGAAAAAAATAACTCGTTGACCAAGCATTGACCAAGTCAACATCAGTCAACGCTAAAATTTTACTCTTCATCCAAAATTTTCCCCTGAATCCAGTATTTTGGTCCCAACTTTGAAAAATTATATCTCCAAGTGTAGACATTCAAATAAGGAATTCTATATATCAAATCGAAGCTCGGTATGTCTACCATTTACTGTAAAAATATCATATATTTATTCAACCATTTACTATTTTTAATTATAGATCAAACATCACTACCTCACCATGAGTTACTGTTCATGGGGGCAAATTCCAGCAACTAACTTTACTTACATATGCATAACATACATCAATCACATATCAATCATGCTAAATAATTCTTAACTTCTCTTCATGAATCCTCATCTCCTCCATCTTGAGAAGACCTGCTGTAATTGGATTGATATGGAAGGGGTGAGATTTCGGGGGAAATCTTAATAGTAAACGGTACCATTCAATGCATACAAGATGAATGCAAGTGTATGACATGTGTTTCCTTTATCTTTATTTAGCTTCCATTTGCATACTATCATGCTCCATGCCTATCACTACTATGCATAACCATAAACTCATAAAGGCAGAGCATATATCATCATCATCACATATCATAATCATATTAACACACAAGCATATACATCAAGCATACAAGAATGGGTAAGTTCACTACCTGGCATGTAGCCCTTCCTTTAGTCCCTAACCTTTGATATGAGGTTCCACCTTTTCATAGGTCAGAGCCTATACATAGCATAATAATATTTTATTATGATCTTATCCAGCAGAACTCCACTTAACTCAAGCTTATCTTGAGATAATACCCCTATTCTGACAATCCCCTAACTTTCTTTCTATCCACGGCTAACCTTATAGAGAGAGATATTTCTCTATTCTAACCATCTAATTTATAAGAACAATCCTCTAATTTATTAGGGTAGGGACTAGAATAAATTACTTACTTTGTTCCTAAGCTTGCCGAGTCCCTAAGCTCCTTGGATTGCACCAAGTTCAGTCAGAACTCCTTCTTTCCCTTCCTTTCTTTCTCTCTCTTTCTTTCTTTCTTTCTCTTTCTCTCTCTTCTTTTCTCTTCTTTCTTGGCTCTTGGCCGTGGAATGAAATGGCAAGGGGGTGGGGTATTTATAGTTGAAGCAAAGTGAAATGGATGGCTCAAATCGAATCACGATGAATGGCTTATATCGCTTAGCTTCCTCAAGAAGCTTTACCTGTATCATCGTGATGACATCATCCTCCATAATGACTCATCAAAAGTGACATCATCAAGGGACACCTCACATGCTTAGGTGGCGCAATGGTGGGGCCCTCGGGACACCTCACCAGCTGACTCAGCGCTTCCAGAGAATTCCAGAGTCTTGTCCCAGAATGAACGACTGAGATCGTGCCACGTGTCCTTATCTTTTTCTTCTTTCCCCATATCAGTGTCATGTGGCACCTTATGGGTACCTTTCATGCCACCTCATGGATTTCGGGTAAGTCCAGAACTTTATCTGATCAATTTCCCGATTAGCACTTCAACCGAGTAAGTTTACTTTATTGAAAACTCACTAAAATGTTACTTTAATGCCACTTTAACTCACATAACTCTTGGGCTACGTTTTTGGGCTTTTGTAATGTCATCTTGGGTCTCTGATCCAGCCCAAGTACTCTGATGGCTCAATTCCCAAGAACCATCCCTTGGTAAATTACCAAAATGCCGTTGGTTCCTCTTTATTTACTTTAATGAGTCTAGGGGCATTATTATCTTTTCACACCTTACCACAGTATTCCCTGACCTTGGTCAACTATCCAGATAACCTTTCTTGACTGTCTATCCTTAGTCAAATGACCAAAATACCCTTCACTCATTCTTTAATTATTTTATAACACAGGGGTATTTTCGTCATTTTACACCTTTTTCTGGACACCAGCCCCTTTTACTGCTGAACTGATATCATGGGCCTGGGCCTCCCTTGGTGTCATTATGGGCCTCTTAGTGACACCATCTGGGCTCATTCAGTACCAGTTTGCTTACCGATTAATTTCTGAATCGGATATCGGGCGTTCACGAAGTCCCGTCTAAATTCACTAAAATGTGAGTAACTTTTTCTACAGAACTCCTTTTGGGATTCTGTCAGTTCCCTGACCTCCAACTTTACAGGACGTACATTCCTATAACTTTTCACTCATATGTGAGGTCCTGGAGATCTGATAAAAATTGCAGATAACTTTCTGACTATCAGATAAATTTCAGCTATCTGAAATTCTGATAAAATTCCTGTATTAAGCTAGATTAACCAGCATCATTTTCTCTATCTACTGATGAAATTTGGGACTGAAATGCTTCCGGGTAGTTCTAAGCCACTTCCGGCTCAACTTTCTATAATTACCATTTTGCCCCTGGAAACTTTTCTTCTTTTCAATTAAGTCCCTTAACTTTTCATAATTACCTTTAATGGCCCACAGCTTGTGTCTACTTTTATTTCTTACCATGAAACTTTTAAACTTTTCACTTTAGTCCATTTCTTTTCTAAAATGACCAGTATGCCCCTAGGGACTTTCACTATTTATATACAAGTCCCTGTACTTTCACTTATTTGCAGTTTAGTCTATAAAAATCCTCTATATGTTTCTGGGACCTCTCCTCAAAGGGGTCTGGTAACCTATCTATTTCAGGCTACTTTCTGAGTCTCTGGGTCTAAAAATTGGGATATTACATTTCTACCCCCTTAAAATAAATTTTATCCTCGAAATTTACTTAGCACCTTAGCCAAATTATCTTGACATTTGGCTGAGTGCTTTTATCATCTATTTATCTGCTTATGCTTATGAACAACTTGAGTAGTGTCTATTTCTTTCATATCTTACCCTTCAGAATTGTGATTTAATTCTGGGGTCTACATCATTCCTCTTAAACTTTGTTAATCTCTCAGGAGAAATATTGTTCTTTTAGCCTTTCTTTCTCCTGATACAAAATCATAATTTAAATTATGATTCTAATAACTTCTCTAACTTTTCTAATTCTTCGTAACTTGTGTAAGGGGTCAGTCTAACTAAACCAGAGCATCACTAAGCCAGAACCATTTGTTATGTGCCAGAATCTTATGCTCTGAGCCAGAATCCTTTGTTCTGTGCTAAAACTTTATTCCGCACTAATGCCAGAACCTATTGCTCTGATACCAAAATGTCATATTCTCACTTTCTTATATCTTAGGGACCATTTGGTAGCATCTGGAACCACTTTTAAGGTCATTGAAATCAAAATTTTCAACCTTGAGTTTTACTCCACCAAGTACTGTTCATTGTCTAAATTTTAGACGAGTGACCTGACTTCAAAAAATTATAACTAATTATAGAAAAATCAAAATAAAGTGGTTAAAATTGATACATGAAGCTAACTTAATCCTCTTTCAGGAAAAAATAACTTGTTGACCAAGTCAACGTCAGTCAACGCTACAATTTTACTGTTCATCCAACATTTTCCCCTGAATCCAGCATTTTGGTCCCAACTTTGAAAAATTATATCTCCACATGTAGACATTCAAATAAGGTATTCTATATATCAAATTGAAGCTCGGTATGTCTACCATTTACTGTAAAAATATTATATATTTATTCAACCATTTACTATTTTTAATTATAGATTAACATCACTATCTCACCACGAGTTACTATTTATGGTGGCAAATTATAGCAACTAACTTTACATACATATGCATAACATACATCAATCACATATCAATTATGCTAAATAATTTTTAACTTCTCTTCATGAATCCTTATCTCCTCCATCTTGAGAAGACCTGTAACATCCCTAATTTCTGTACTAAGTTGTATGTACAGATTGAATAAAATATATGATATTTTTTTCAGGAAAAGATGTAGCCATATTTATGTAAAGAAAGGGATTAAATTGGAAGAGGAAGAAAGTGTAATAGCCAAAGTGCAAAATTACGAAAATGCCCATATGATGCCCTAAGAAACCAGAAGTGAATGGAGGGCATTTTGGTCATTTTAGACAGGCTAAAATGCCAAGGCAGGTACACGAAGGATTAGTCAGAGCCAGTATATGCTCTGATAAGGTACAAAGAGGTGTGAAATGACAATTTTGCCCTTAGGATCAATATAGTGAAAGAAAGGGCACCAAGGGTATTTTGGTCATTTCACAATGGATGGATATCAGATAAAATGTGATAGTAAATTATTATAATTAATATGAGAATTTATGGAGTTGACAGAAGTCAAAAAGGAGTCCTGTAGAATTAATTATGGAATTTACGGTGAAAAAGGACACCGATAAAGGGTTAAAGGAAATGTATGTAATTTTTATCAGGACTTCTGGGTCTCAGAAAATTATGAAACTTTGTATAGAATGCATTTTATATTATAATGATTTTTTAAAAATATTAGAATAATTAAAATAGGTGTTTAACATTTATTCTAAGATCAGGGTAATTTAAGGATATCAGTATAAGGAAAGTACATTGGGATTTGTGCCAATTAGCTATTGGACCTAAAATAGGCCCAACATTTTGTCCTAGGCCAGCCCAATAAGTCTCAAAAGTTATCTTGGAGCCCAAGTCCAATAATGAATAATTTATGGATTTTTGAAAAGAAAAAAAAGAGAATAAAGTAAAAATTAGGGTTTGCACATGGTGGGACCCACAAGGACTTCACAAATGGTGCCAAAGAGGAGGCTTAGGCGTCCCAAGTGATGTCATGGTGGTGATGTCATGAGTGAAAAGAGAAAGAACATTCCAAGATCAAACCTTTAACCATTAGATCAAATAGTTTCCAAGGTGATCTTGGCCTTCAATTTTCCTAAGATTTTGCTATAAATACCCCCTCATTCTAAGCCAAAACCTTAGAGGAGAAAGTGTAGGAAACCTCTTGCAAAATATTTTCTCAAGCAAGGAAGAAGCAAGGATCTTGAAGAAGCTTGTAAGGTAAGTTGCTCCCTTGCTTCTAGACTTTGTTCTTATGACTTCTTCTTGAGTTTAAGTTGGTTTTGAGGCTTGAATCTTGGAAATGCTTCTAAAATTTCTTTGGATATGTGATAGGAACATGTATTTATGTTCTAGATAGTTTGCACAAGCTTAAACAAGCTTGAATCACATGATAATGGCTTAGGAATCCATGTGTGTTTGTGAATCCATGAAGGTGTTCTTTTCTGTACATTATGGAATCACTGTTTATATGTTGGAATTTCATGGTTTTGATGCTTCCAATGGGTTTAGAATGGAATTTTGTGTGGGGTTATAGTAGGAAAACAAGTATTGGAAGCACTGGAACCAAAATAAGAATTTTTGGAAAAAGGGAGCCACTTTTCGGTTTCTGTACAGAACTTTAGGAAGCAATTGGATTATGGAATTTTTGAATACATATTTGGATTCTACATGAAAAATTATGTGGAAATGAACCATGAGAGTTTAGTTTAGAAAGATATAAACATATGTCACAAAGTAGAGAAAGAAAGGGGCATATTGAAGCCTAGACTTGGAATTTGTTTGGAATGGAGTTGTAATTTGGTAATTGTCTTGAAATGTCTAGGTTTTGACATTTGTGGCAAGAAAAGATCACTTCAAGAAGGGAAGGACAAGGACCCATAAGAGGTATACTATAAACTTATGTGCTTTGATTGATTTGCTTACTTGTTATGCTTGAAGATTTGGTTGAGCATGGAATATTGTGTGATGATGTTTATGATGATGATGATGTGCTATGAATATGTGCCACTCCTTGCAATATATGTCATGACAATATGCATGTTAGAGTTTGCTTATGTATAAGCATGAATTAGCTCCCATTGCATGATAACATGTTAGGCAATTAATCAAACATGCTTAACCTTATAGTTTGTATTACTTGCTATTGAGATTTCCATGAAATCTCATTCCTTCCATATCAATAAATATTGCTCTAGGTGCTGGAACTTCACAAGTAGGAAGGTAAATGGGAATGAACAATGTGTATATGACTTGGAAAGCATGCCTTTAATTTATGTGATGATATATTGGTATGTACATGGTAAATACTCACTAGATCTGAGTTGAGGGAGTGACCTTCCAGCGATAGTTTGAGTGACTTATCCATTTCTGTTTCACGTTAAATTTAGCATGAACATAGATAAGATCAATATCTTTAATTGGACACCAAGAACGTATAATTTGGTTAAGTTTTCAAATTGATATGATTTTTCAAAGTTGGACTTAAACTCTGGATCAAGATAAAACAAGTCATCTGATACAGTAAGGTTCCAACGCGGTTTTCATATAGCAAATGAATGCTTTTTTCCGTGATTTTTTATGATATTAAAGTACACATTCTGATATTTAAATCCATAGGTAATTAGACTCAATTGGATAAGTATACAAGGAGAAATGAATTTGTGAAAATGGGGCAAAGAAACTGGAACTTCCAGATTTACCAAATAAACAGTAATGTTCAACGAATAAACTGATTTGATCTGGACAAGGAAACCTCATTTTCATATTTTTATATCAAATTTAAATGAAATAGATTTCATTAGAAATTGGAATCACCTCAGTATGATTTTTCTAGATTTAATTATGAATTTCCAAAGTTCAGGCTGTAATATGGAATTACCCAGTGAACAGTGACAGTGAACAGTACCGAAAGCCTAACTCTTGGAAATTCATGTTTTTAAGGTTAAGAGGTATTCCAATGATCTAAGATAATTCCAATTGAGTATATGTAAGGTTAAGATTTAAGGTCAAGATTTAAAGATATTTACTAGAAAATTCCATTGTGCTGGTAGACTATATAAAGTACTGTGTACCTATGTGCTGTCTAAGGAGGCTGGAAGTGAGTGGACCTAGCCAGTTCATCCAGTCTTTGCTGGTTACTTACGTAGAATGGTAGTTCTCATGGGGAATTACCGAATCAGTACAGTTATTTTTTTCCTGGATTTCCGGCAAGAGAGATATAATCCAGTTGAGAGTGCTATAGCAAGAGTACTCTGAGAGATATAAAGAAGGATGTTTCAAGACCTGCTGTAATTGGATTGATATGGAAGGGGTGAGATTTCAGGGAAAATCTCAGTAGTAAACAGTACCATTCAATGCATACAAGATGAATGCAAGTGTATGACATGTGTTTCCTTTATCTTTCTTTAGCTTCCATTTGCATACTATCATGCTCCATGCCTATCACTACTATGCATAACCATAAACTCATAAAGGCAGAGCATATATCATCATCATCACATAACATAATCATATTAACACACAAGCATATACATCAAGCATACAATAATGGGTAAGTTCACTACCTGGCATATAGCCCTTCCTTTAGTCCCTAACCTTTGATATGAGGTTCCACCTTTTCATAGTTCAGAGCCTATACATAGCATAATAATATTTTATTATGATCTTATCCAGCAGAACTCCACTTAACTCAAGCTTATCTTGAGATAATACCCCTATTCTGACAATCCCCTAACTTTCTTTCTATCCACGGCTAACCTTATAGAGAGATATTTCTCTATTCTAACCATCTAATTTATAAGAACAATCCTCTAATTTATTAGACTAGGGACTATAATAAATTACTTACTTTGTTCCTAAGCTTGCCGAGTCCCTAAGCTCCTTGGATTGCACCTAGTTCCGTCAGAACTCCTTCTTTCTCTTCCTTTCTTTCTCTTTCTTTCTTTCTTTCTCTCTTTCTCTTTCTCTCTCTTCTTTTCTCTTCTTTCTTGGCTCTTGGCCGTGGAATGAAATGTCAAGGGGGTGGGGTATTTATAGTTGAAGCAAAGTGAAATGGATGGCTCAAATCGAATCACGATGAACGGCTTATATCGCTTAGCTTCCTCAAGAAGCTTTACCTGTATCATCGTGATGACATCATCCTCCATAATGACTCATCAAAAGTGACATCATCAAGGGACACCTCACATGCTTAGGTGGCGCAATGGTGGGGCCCTCGGGACACCTCACCAGCTGACTCAATGTTTCCAGAGAATTCCAGAGTCTTGTCCCGGAATAAACGGCTGAGATCGTGCCACGTGTCCTTATCTTTTTCTTCTTTCCCAGATCAGTGCCATGTGGTCCTTATGGGTACTTTTCATGCCACCTCATGGCTTCTGGGTAAGTCCAGAACTTTATCTGATCAATTTCCCGATTAGCACTTCAACCGAGTAAGTTTACTTTATTAAAAACTCACTAAAATATTACTTTAATGCCACTTTAACTCACATAACTCTTGGGCTACGTTTTTGGGCTTTTGGAATGTCATCTTGGGTCTCTGATCCAGCCCAAGTACTCTGATGGCTCAATTCCCAAGAACCATCCCTTGGTAAATTACCAAAATACCATTGGTTCCTCTTTATTTACTTTAATGAGTCTAGGGATATTATTGTCTTTTCACACCTTACCACAGTATTCCCTGACCTGGTCAACTATCCAGATAACCTTTCTTGACTGTCTATCCTTAGTCAAATGACCAAAATACCCTTCACTCATTCTTTAATTATTTTATAACACAGGGGTATTTTCGTCATTTTACACCTTTTTCTGGACACCGGCCCCTTTTACTGATGAACTGATATCATGGGCCTAGGCCTCCCTTAGTGTCATTATGGGTCTCTGAGTGATGCCATCTGGGCTTATTTAGTACCAGTTTACTTACCGATTAATTTCTCAATCGGATATCGGGCGTTCACGAAGTCCCGTCTAAATTCACTAAAAAGTGAATAACTTTTTCTACAGAACTCCTTTCGGGATTCTATCAGTTCCCTGACCTCTAGCTTCACAGGACGCACATTCCTATAACTTTTTACTCATATGTGAGGTCCAGGAGATCTGATAAAAATTGCAGATAACTTTCTGACTATCAGATAAATTTCAGCTATCTGAAATTCTGATAAAATTCCTGTATTAAGCTAGATTAACCAGCATCATTTTCTCTATCTACTGATGAAATTTGGGACTGAAATGCTTCCGGGCAGTTCTAAGCCACTTCCGGCTCAACTTTCTATAATTACCATTTTGCCCCTGGAAACTTTTCTTCTTTTCAATTAAGTCCCTTAACTTTTCATAATTACCTTTAATGGCCCACAACTTGTGTCTACTTTTATTTCTTACCATGGAACTTTTAAACTTTTCACTTTAGCCCCTTTCTTTTCTAAAATGACCATTATGCCTCTTAGGGGTGTTCATAAAGCCCGCGGCCCGGTATGCCTACCTGAGCCAGCGAAAAAATAGCCCTGCCCAACCCGATAAATATAGGGCAGGGCTGGGCATCGGGCTGCAAAATGCAGCCCATGCTTTTTTCGGGCTGGGCACCGGGCAGGGGGGTTGCCCTGCCCTGCCCTGCCCATGATCACCCCTTTTTTTTATTTTCTCCGTAGATGCTACACTTACAAGGGAGAATATGATAGTTATTAGTGACTAAAGGGTCATTTTAGAAATATAAGTAGTTAAATACGTAAGTTACATCTTTTAATATTTATAACTATATTAATTTTTTTAACTTTATTAATCATAATATGATTACATTATAAATTATAATTATTTATTTTACTTTTTTAGATACTCCATCCTTAGACTTCAAGATTTTTTTATAGGCAATGAATTTTAAGACTTTAATTATTATCTTTTTGTTACCTTATTTTTAGTGGATTATAGATATTATTTAACTCTTGAAGACATATGAATATGATATTATTTTAGAAGTTTATAATTGCAGATTTTTTCCACAACATGAGCATGGCATCACAATTTGGGCATGCCCAGCCCGCCCACGCCCAGCCCAAAATGGTTAGGGCTTTTACCGGGTAGGGCCGGGCATCGGGCTGCAAAATGCAGCCCAAACTTTTTCTGGGCAGGGCACTGGGCAGGGGGGTCGCCCTGCCCAGCCCTGTCCATGAACACCCCTAATGCCTCTAGGGACTTTCACTATTTACATATAAGTCCCTGTACTTTCACTTATTTGCAGTTTAGTCCCTAAAAATCCTCTGTATATTTCTGGAACTTCTCCTCAAAGGGGTCTGGCGGCCTATCTATTTCAGGCTACTTTCTGAGTCTCTAGGTCTGAAAATTGGGATATTGCATGAAGCACACAAAAATCAAGCAAGTTGTCGCAAGGACAAGTGAAAATATGGTGAAATCTATTCCTACCCAATCTTGTGCTTATTAAATAAATTCATATTTGGTAATGAATCCTTGTTCCTTGTTGTATTCCATTAACAATAATTCTTCAAAGGTTTTTAAAATACTTTCAGATTGGTAAATGGACAAAAAGCAAAATTGTGTATAGTTTTTCTTTGAGTTTGTTTTGAAATGCATAATCCAAAATTTAGTTTTCTTGGATTTCAAATTCATACATCAAATGTTTTGATCTCTACAAAAATTACATACATTTGATTATGAAAATACTCATGTTTTCACTTGCATAAATTTGATTTGAAAAATGTATTTGATTAGCATTCAAATTTTTTCAAAGTTGGAAGTTAATATCTTTGAGTGAAAATTTAAAAATGCTTCAAATCCATCTTGAAGATATTTCTGTAATACTGATCATTGATCTTATATGCTATTCTATGCCTGAACTTCTGAGTCCTCTTATCCAACGAGTTAGACTTACTATCTGTCTAACGAGTTAGACTTATGTTGAATGTGCACATCCATTATTGGCTGAGTTATTCCAAGTATGAAAATGTGTTAATTATTTCAATGGAATGACTTGTATTCTCAGTTGGAACCTATTTAACATGATAGTTATTTGGACTAACGGGTTGTAGTTCATCTTTTTTCAATTATCTAGTATTTGAGTATGAGCAAAGTCTTTGAATCTTCATCATGCAAAACCTTTTTGGCTAACACTTATCCATATGAATTTTGCTCTTGAAAATTTTTCTAATGTGTTAACCTTAATGTTTAACATGTTATCTTACTTGATCTTTCAAAGTGAAGCTATTTGATATTTTTTCTACAATTTGCTAACTTCCATGGTTTTAACAAAAGCATATGTTTTAACAAGTTTTAAAATTTATTTTTCAAAGTTTCATCTTTTGATTAATTTTATTTTAAAGGAAGTATTGTTTTGCATAAAAAGTTTGCATTCTCATCCTTCAACAATTTTATCATATTGTGTTTATTTTTGTGAAATATGTGTGTTAATCAATTAATTAATCGACTAATGTATGTCTGTGAGTTATGTTTTATAGAATTAATTAATCAACTGTTCTATTAATTGAGATTAATCGAACAACTAATCGATTAATCAGTGAGAAATATGTTAAATGAATTCATTTTTATAGAGTTAATCGATTAATAGTTTGATTAATTGTGATTAATTGAACACTGTAACATGCTAAATTTTCTCTATCTATATAAGATTGATAGCGGAAAGAGTTTATGAGGGGATTGTGATGGTAATCAGAAGAAAATATAATGACTAGATAAGTTTTAAACCAAAGAAAGAGAGAGTGTATAAAGTTATAAAGCCAAAGGAGCTAAATTGCAATTAATGAAAGTTCTAATGGCATAATGGTCATTTTGAAAAAAGAAAGGGACTAAAGTGAAAACCCAAAGGGGCTAAATTGTAATTAATGAAAGTTCTAATGGCATAATGGTCATTTTGAAAAAAGAAAGGGACTAAAGTGAAAACCCTAAAAGTTTCATGGTGCAAACACAAGTTATGGGCCATTAAGTGTAATTATAAAAAGTTGAGGGACTAAAGTGCAATTTTTAAGAGTTCAGGGGCAAAATATTAAATATGAAAAGTTGAACCAGAAAAGGCCTAAAATTGCCCAGAAATATTTTGGTCCCAAATTTTACCAATAAATAGAGGATAGAATTTAGGCCAAGCATATCTCTCATAATTTTGATTTAAGGTCCCGAGAAATTGATATTAATCTCTGAAGTCTGGAGATTAGTACAATATCTTTTGGATATCAGAATCAAATAAAATTTTATGAATTTATAAAAATTTATGAAATTGAAAGAAGTCAAAAAGGAGTTCTGTAGAATTAATTAGAGAATTTAAGATGAAAAAGGACACCGATAAAGGATTTAAAGAAGATGTATGTAATTTTTAACAGGACTTCTGAGTCTAAAAAATTATAAAACTTTGCAAGAAATTCATTTTATATTAGAATGAATTTCTAAAAATATTAAAACCATTAAAAGAGTTATATAAAATTTATCTCAAAAATTATTTTAATTTAAGGATATCGATATAGGAAATTTCTTGAGATTTGTGTCAATTAGCCAATTAGACCCAATTTAGGCCCAATATGGTGTCCAGTAACAAGGCCTAATGTTCCAAGAAAATTTCTTGGAGCACAAGTTAGTTTTTAGATATTTTAAGAATTTTTAAAATAGAAAAAGAAAAAAATCTAAGAGAATGCAAGGTGACATGTGAGGGGTCCTTGTGGGACCCACACATCCACCATGTGCTAAATTATATTAAAATAATATAAGAATTAAGTTAATGAAGATTAAAAAATTAAGTAACCAATAAAATTTAAGATTAAAGCATTATAATAATTAGTTGAATGAGGGATATTTTAGTCCCTTGAGCCTTGAAAATTTTCTATAAATACCCCCCATTCCTTCACAAAACTGTGAGCTCTTAGGTGCCAAGGGGAAACTCTTATCATTTGAAAAATCAACCTTTTTAAGGCAATTCAAGGCACTTAGTGATCAAGCAAGTTAAGGCATAAGGTAAGCAATCCTTCCTAGTTTATTTACATGAGTTTTAGAAGGATAAAACTCAGATTTCCATGGTTAGAAACTTCATTCTTCTCTTGGAACCTTGCTAGCCAAAATGCTTAAGTAAAGAAGGAAGAAGAAAATTAAGTTAGAACTATGTAGAAGCCACTTAGATAAGGTAGAATTAATAGTTGGTTATTGAATTAAATTATGTTATTGACTTTGCCTATCATGAGGATCATTCTGCCATCTACTGTATAGAATCAAGAAGAATGAATTTCAATGATCTAATGCTTCCATTGAATTTAGATGATAATTTTGTGTAGGATTGGATAGGTTTGGAACTTTAGAAGTATTGGAATTGAAAGTTGTAATTTTTAAGTCTTCTCAGTTACTATTTACACACATGAACAATGATTAAAATTTCATGATTTTGATGCTTCCAATGGTTTTAAAATTAAAAATTATGTGGGATTCAGTAGAGAAACAAGTATTAGAAGCATTAGAATCAAATTGAGAATTTTTGGAAGAATTATGTACACTTTTTTGGTTCTGTCCAGCAGGCCATGAAGGAGTTAGAATTTTATGATTCTAAGCTCATAAATGGATTTAGAAGGACAAATTGTGTAAGGTAAACTTAAGACATCAATTGATTCAAAGGCCATGCTAATTAGAAGAAATTAGGAAAAATTACCATAATTAATAACTAAGCTTAATCCTCTTGAATGTTAATTGAGTTAATTCATGATGAGTGGATGATAATGCAATGTTAGGATTTTGTTGTGTGCTCAAATAGGGCAGCCACAAATCAAGGAGAAGTAGGAAGCAAGAGGTAAAGAAAAAGGATAAGGAAAGCAAGGAGTAAGAGGTAGTAAATATACCCAAACTTGTATGTCTTGATTGTGTGGTTGATTGTATTATGTCTTGATAGATTGATGTTATTCATATATCATTGTTGAAGCTCTGTGCTATGATTACTTTGGCCAATTGTATTTCATATATTACATGGAAGCATGCATAATATATTATGTTAACACAATCATAAGCAAGCACAAATATCAAGCATTGATGTATACATTGTTTAGTACCGTTTACTACTGAGATTTCCCCAAAAATCTCACCCCAATCTATAATTCCAAACAACAGGACATTCAAGTACAAGAGGAGAAGGACACTTGATGATGATGTTGGTTGTTTGTTTGAAAATGTAATGTAGGAATTTGGAAATGTATGTACATATGCTTAGTTGTAGAAAAATTCTGGTGTGAACAGTAACTTGTGATGAGGTAGTGACCTTAGAGTTGTAATTAAAAATAGTAAATAATGTAATAAATATATGAAATTTTACCAACACTTACTTAACATGTCAAGCTTCATTTTGATATCAAGAATACCTTATTTCGATGTCTATACAAAGAGAACAAAATTTTTAAAGTTAAGGACCAGAAAATATTTTCCAGAATTTTTGACTAAATGAATAATAATATTTGACAATTAAACTGTACTGATTGACTGAGCATTTAGTCTGAGACTTATTTTTTCATTAAAATTAATTATGTTAGCTTCAATTATCCTTTTGAACCACTTTATTTTGATTTTTTTTAGAATTAATTATGATTTTTTGGAATTTGTCGCTTAATCTAGATTTACCATATGAATGGTACCCGTGAAGCTTGGAAATTCCAAATTTTGTAATCAAACTTCAATGGATGTTTAAGTGGTTTTAAATTCTACTAAATGGTTCCTAATACATATGAAAGCAAGGTGTTACAAACACCTAATCGATTAATCATATATGTGAAATTAATCGATTGATTGATCAATTAATGAACATTAATCGAACATATAATCGATTAATGAACAATCCAAAATTATATTTCAAGTTTATGCATCAAATCGTTTTGATTTTACAAAAGTTCATATACCTTTGAAAATCAATTTACTGTATAAAACTGATTTGAAAAACCTTATTTAACTGATTTAGTTGAATTCCAATTTGACTAGTGTGTATTTTTCGACTGAGGCATCTGTCTTTATCAAATCTTTGAGAAATTGTATAAAAACATTATTATAAAAGAAACATTATTTCTCAAAAGTTTCTACATTACAGAGATAGAATTTATTCTTCAAAGATTTTATCATTTTATTATATTCAAAAGAATTTCAAAGTAAATGATTTACTCAGAAGGTACCCTGATCTGTCACCAACATTTGATAACAATAAAATTGCTCTATCTAACCCCTTGGACTCAATAAGCATTGAGTACCAAAGAAACTCATTTGATTGTAGGATTAGAAGCTAGTAAGGTCTCTCTTCTTCAAAGCTTCAACCAATTATACAATCAATGGGAGCTCTCAAGTCTATTCTAATATTTCCTTCATATCTTGCACTGATTAAGGGGAGCTTCACATTCACATGTGTATCTTATCTAATAAAACTCATATACTAATATAATTCATATACATTCACTGTCAATTCATTATGTTTTGATGATGAGTGATTTATATGATCCCTTCCATGATTAAACTACAAAATATCTTAGTTGGAAAGGATTCTTAAAGATGCTAACCATTCTCTGTGCAAGAAATATTTTGAAATCATTACAGGAGAATTAACAAGCTACAAGGATGTTATGATATGTAGCCACTGGTTCAAAAGGTGGAAATATCAAGAAGGTATTCAAAGCTGCAAAGGTTTGGTGCCAGAGCTGCAAGTTGGCCAAATAATATTTGGTGCCTGACGTACCTATTAGTGTCCACTCAGCTGATACCTAAAATGTCGCTAACATTTAGTATCTTAAAAGTCACTTACACTTAGAATCTAAGTATTCTAAGAAAACCCAACTCAGTACAAAGAACTAAATTATGTAAACAAGAATCATAGTTGTATTAGATTGAATATGCTTTGTTGATGACAAAAGAAAAGAATTAAGTTGATGTGTTTTTAATGGAATAAAGTTTAAAGAGAAAAGAGAATCAAGTTGTTTAATGATGTGAAAAAGTGTTTGTAAAGTAATGAAAATGAATTTGTAATCAAATGAAGTTAAATGAAGAAGTTAGAAGAGTTAATCGATTAATTGTTCGATTATTGATAGTTAATCGATGAATATCAATTAATCGATTAGATGATAGATTAATTGAAAAGGCAAACTTCTATTTTATAAAGAGAAATCAATTAATCCATTAGTTAATCGATTAATGAGTGACCATTAATCGATTAGTTAATCGAATAATCTATTGAAAACAGGTTTTCCCTTGAACAAAGATATTTCTATTAATCAATTGGTTAATCTTTTAATTTATATTAATCTGTTAAATGTTTGATTAATTAGTGAATTTTTAATTTTGTGAAATTCAAATATAAACTAATTAATCAATTAATTTTTATTAACATATTAACTATTCAATTAATTTGTGTTGAAATCTTCTTTTCTATCTTAAATTTTCCAGACATATTAATCAATTAGGAGTTTGATTAACTTCACAAACCTCAGAATCTTCAAAGATACCCCTGTTTTAAGCTACAAACTAATTTTCTATTTCATATAATTGATTCAAGTAATAACTTGCCTATGTTCTTCAATATTCTTCATGATAACTCTTTTGAGAAATTTATTTTCATAAGATTACATTATAAATGGTTGAATAATCCATTCAGCATTATGCTCTATTTTCTGTTTTAAATATTAATTCTAATTAATCGAATGGGTAATCGATTAATATTTGCAAGCAAGCAGAAGTCTTAATTGATCCTAAAGTGTTCATAACTGAATTGATTTTATACACTTGATCATTAATTGGGCTATCAAATATTATTTCATATGATTTGAGTACATATTATTCTCATGTCATTCTTGTTGTGATTAATTCCAATTTAAGTTTAAATTCATCAATCCTCTCTTCACATATTTTATAGACTAATAATTAAATCTTGAAGTGTTACAGGATTACTAACAGAAGATCAGACTAAGTTGAGTTCAAAGCTAAGAGATAAGAATAGACCAAGATAAAAGCCAATGTACATTTAACGACAAAAAGATAAAAGGTCTCAACGGCTACAATGACTATTTCAATAGTCATATTTCCAACGGGAAGAAAACTCAACGGAAGATAACCTCAACAGAAATAATGCTCAACGATCATAAACGTCAACTATAAATAGAAGAGCATTCAAAGTTAAAAGGTTGGTGACTATGAACGATAATATGATGATGAGATATCAATGATAACAATACTCAGCCATAGAAGCATCAAATAGTCTGTAACCCATAAAACATTCGAACTCTCCATTCTTCATGTATTATTCCTTGAGAGAGATTTACAATGAGCTTTAATGTCTATCTATTTACTCTACCTGAGAGTTAGATTTACCCTCTATCTTTTTCTTATCTAAGAGTAGAACCTTGGAATCAGGGGATTTAGGGTTGGGATTTGCTTGTATCTATTTGAGGGGGAGTTTGCCATAGGAAGTGTGGTGTAACCTCCAGTTTGAGGTGGTTCTCAATTAGCCGTGAAAATTGAAGTTGTAAAGGTTACCAAGAGCTCGTTTTAATCTTGTTGTGTATAGTGGATTAGAGAATCTTGGTGAGAAGCTGAGGATTGGACGTAGGTCAAGGAAAGACCAAACCAGGATAAATTGTCTGTGAAAATTCTTCTCCCTTAACTCTTTGATTTCCAGTAACTTATTTTCAATCAAAGCTTTTCAAATGATATAGCTTTTAATCATCAGGTTTTTCAAAGAGTTTCACAAGTTTTTAAAAGTCGTCCTTCACCCAATTCACCCCTTCTTAGGTGATCCAGCCTATCTACCTAAATCTAACATTTGGTATCAGAGCAAGTCACTTGTTTAAAAGATCTAACGATCTCAAGTGAAAAGATTATGGTTGGATTTGTCAGTGAAAATGCTTTCTGAAGGTTTTGATTTTACCATTCCTCCTTCTTTAGAAAATTATGAGTTTTTGTATTGGAAGCGTATGATGACCATATTTTTAAAAACTCTTGATTTTGATATGAGGAAAATTCTTTCAAATGAATTTGATTTTAAACCGAGAAAGGATTGGAGTGATTGTGAAAAGAAATTATTTTCACTAAATCTTAGAGCAATGAAAATTTTATATAATATTGTATCGAAAAAAGATTATTTGAGAATTAAGCATTGCTCTAATGTTAAAGATATTTTCAAGATTCTTGATTTTCTTTATTCCTCTGACAATCAAATTGACATTATTGACAGTTCATCAAAATTAGAAAATGATTTATCTACTGATGATGAATGAATGGAAGCAGAGAGCTTTAAAGGAGAAATCCAAACTGACTTCCATGAGTTTGTCAATTTAGAATGACAAGAGGAAGAAAAGAATCAAGAGCTTAGTACATTGAATTTAAGAAATTATCATCTGGAGCTCAAAATACCTCAGTGGTCAAGAATTTCAATTCTTCTAATAAATTTGTGAAAATGATTTTAAAAATTTTCACGATATGATTTTTCAACCAATCATTAATTCTGTTTTGAAAAGCAAAAATGTTTTACATTTCAATGATATTGCTGGAACACATAGCAAAGAGGAAGAAATTTTGCACAGTAATTTTAAACTTCCTCTACGTGACCAACACAATACTTGCAAGTATACTTATAAGATATATCATCCAATTATCTGCAATTATTGTAGTAAACAAGGTCATATTTCTCACAAATTCCATTTGAGAAGAAATTCAAATGTGAGAAATAAATTTGTTTGGGTTCCTAAAGGACAATCAAGGTCCAAAACTAATGCTCAAGTACCCAAAGTCAAATGGGTACTAAAGTGTCCTTTTAGTTTGCCAAATGTGCGGAATAATCTTCAGAAGAATGGACAAGATACAAGGAGAACTGGGCTTCTAAGAGTTCCTCGTACATCAGTAAAAGCTATATCATCTGATAGAACTTAACAAGTTACCATTGCTGATATGTCAAGGATAATTCAGAAGAAGCAATGAAGAAAAGCCCAAGGAGCATGTTCTGTCTCAAGAATAGACTATCACATAGTACCATTCAACTATCTTGAGGATAACATAAGAAGAAGAAGGATCTCTTAAGCCTCAAAGTTCAAATCAGTTGAGAGACCATTGCAAGCATTTGTCAGAAGCAATCAAAAGATGCAATGGGTACACAAAGGCAATCCTTTTTCCATATGAGATAAAGGTACAACGGTAAACTCCACACATTATCTTGCTTAACATATTTTCAAAGTTTACTTTTGTATCTTTAGAAATAAACATTACAATTGCTTTCAAGTTATCTTTATATACTCCTGATATAATTTGATTAAGTCAATTAATCGATTGGTTAATCGATTAATCTATTGAAAACAGATTTTTCTTTGAACAAAGATATTGCTATTAATCGATTGGTTAATCTTTTAATTTATATTAATCTGTTAACTATTCGATTAATCAGTGAAGTTTCAATTTTGTGAAATTCAATTTTTATTAACAGATTAATTGTTCAATTAATTTGTATTGAAATCTTCTTTTCTATTTCAAATTTTCCAGACATATTAATCGATTAAGAGTTCGATTAACTTCACAAACCTCAGAATCTTCAAAGATACCTCTGTTTTAAGCTACAAACTGATTTTCTATTTCATAGAATTGATTCAAGTAATAACTTTCTTATGTTTTTCAATATTGTACATGATAACTCTTTTGAGAAATTTATTTCCATAAGATTACATTATAATGGTTGAATAATCCATTTAACATGATGCTCTGTTGTTTTCTATTTTACACGTTAATTCTAATTAATCAATTGGGTAATTGATTAATCTTTGAAAACAAGCAGAAGTCTTAATTGATCCTAAAGTGTTTATAACTGAATTGATTTTATACACTTGATCTTCGATTGAGCTATCAAATATTATTTCATATGATTGAGTAAATATTATTCTCATATCATTCTTGTTGTGATTAATTCCAATTTAAGTTTAAATTCATCAATCCTCACGTCACATATTTATAGACTAATGATTAAATCTTGAAGTGTTTGCCAGATTACTAACAAAAGATCAGACTAAGTTGAGTTCAAAGCTAAGAGATAAGAATAGACTGAGATAAAAGCCAACGTACGTTCAATGACAAAAAGACAAAAAGTCTCAACAGCTATTTCAACAGTCATATGTTAAACGGGAAGAAAACTCAATGGAAGATAACCTCAATGGTCATAAACATCAACTTCAAATAAAAGAGCATTCAAAGTTAAGAGGTTGGTGATGATAAATGATAATATAATGATGAGATATCAATGATAACAATACTCAGCCATGGAAGCATCAAATAGTCTGTAACCCATAAAGCATTCGAACTCACCATTCTTCATATATTATTCCTTGAGAGAGAGATTTGCAAGGAGCTTCAATGTCTGTCTATTTACTCTACCTGAGAGTTATATTTACCCTCTATCTTTTTCTTATCTGAGAGCATAACCTTGGAATCAGGGGATTTAGGGTTGGGATTTTCTCGTATCTATTTGAGGGGGAGTGTTGCCACAGGAAGTATGGTGTAACCTCCAGTTTGAGGTGGTTCTCAATTAGCCATGAAAATTGAAGTTGTAAAAGCTACCAAGAGCCGTTGTAATCTTGGTGTGTATAGTGGATTAGAAATGATCAGTGAGAAGCTGAGGACTGGACGTAGGTCAAGGAAAGATTGAACTAGGATAAATTCTCTATGTAAATTCTTCTCCCTTAACTCTTTGATTTCCAGTAACTTATTTTCAATCAGAGCTTTTCAAATAATACGGTTTTTAATCATCAAGTTTTTCAAAGAGTTTCAAAAGTTTTTAAAAGTCGTCATTCACCCAATTCATCCCTCTTGGGTGATCCAGCCTATTTACCTAAATCTAACAAGTTATGCAGCAGAAGACTTAATGTTCAGAAGAAGCAAGAAAGGAAGGCACAGGATTTCAAAGATCAATACAACATCATGCCAAAATCAAATGATCATTTGTAAACCCTCTCTATTTATTTTAAACATTGTATCATGCCATTTTTTTAATCATATTTCTCATGCCTTGCGTTATCTCTTATATTTGCATCACTTTAAGTTAGAAGGATAAATAGGGGGAGTAATGAATCTTACATTTGATGAGATAAATCAGACATGAAAAATATCATTTTTTATTAAGGATTTACCATCATAAAAAAGGGGGGAGATTGGTTGAAAGTATGTTTTGATGATGACAAATGTCAAAAAAGTTTTTAGTAATGTTAAAATGTCAAATGAAGCGTTTAATGGTTTTATAATACTTTTGAGAAAATGATTTTAGAGCTTTAACAAATAGGGGAGAAAATAAAGCTTGTCACAATGCGCTTGAAGTTCAGTTACTACATTCACACTTGATTTATTTAGAGCAGAATATGATTCAATTTCTTGTACAAACTGTTTTTAATACAAGATTGATTAAATACATGTTTTGATTATACCAAACGTGATTCAAGTTGCTTCTATGTCAATACTATTGTTTTAATTATTTATTGAATTAATCGATTAGGTAATCGATTAATGTAAATTAATGCATTAGTTGATCAATTATCCAAAATGTTTTATGTTCAGTTTTTATTAGTTAATCAATTAGTCAATCGATTAATGCCAATTAATCAAACTTAATCAATTAATAAGTGTCCATTAATTGATTGATCATTCAATTAATATAAAGTCGTTGCTCTCTGGAATTCAAAAGCTAAGTCCATTAATCGATTGGTTAACCGATTAATATAATTAATCGATTGACTGTTTGATTAATGTATTCAGAACTATTTTTTGTAAGTTAAAATAAATTTCATTATCAATTCGTTAACTGATTAATATACAATAATCCATTGACTGTTCGATTAATATGTTCTGAATAGCCTTTTGTGTCAATTCCTCCAGAGATATTAAACGACTAAGGATTCAATTAATTTATATTAATGGATTAGTTGTTCAATTAACTCTATATATTTCACTGATACTTTTCTGTTTATGTTGAAATCAGTTGCATCCATCTTTGAATTATAAACCCAAAGTTTGTTTCTATTTTGAATTATTATTCATTGGAAAATCTTTAGAGAAACTTAACTTATCAATTTATGTTGAAAATGCTTATCAATGCGATACTATGTTTTCTGTTCTTCTCATTAATTGAAACATTGATTGAATTAATGATGATTAATCGATTAGGTAATCAATTAATGCAGTATACTTTTCAAAAGAAAGCTATTTGAACTTGATGTGTTTATGAGTTGATTTTGATTATTACTTCTTTATATACTTAATCATTGCTTAAACTACCGACTATGAATTCAACTAAATGAGCATGCGATGTCTTACTATCATATCATTCTCTGATTCATTCTCTTCTATCTTAAATCTATTGCATCAATCCTCACTTCATATATCAAGTCTTTATCTACTAACAATTCAATTTGCTAGAAAATAGGTTAATCCACCTTTAGTCAATTAGATCCAACCCAATAAAGATTGGGGCCATTATAAGAATAATGGAGAGAGTGGGGTATATATGTGTAATATACCCCTTATGAGAGAAAAATGGGAGTTACCCCATCAGAAATATAGAAAGAACATGGGGGAGTAGAGGAGTGATTTTAGATTCCACTTCCCTTCCCTTTATGCGTGCATATACGTAAGAAATAGAAGGATATAGTGACTGTGTGGATTATGTATTTTTCTCTTCTTTTTTCTCTCTAGGTAGGCCAAAGATCTCTTCTTCTCTGGTGTTATTTGTTATGTAATGTGACTATGAGCCTGTAGCAAGTGGCTCCAATTTCTTGTAGGTATCTCGGTGAGTCAGAGTAAGATCTAAGGTACGCCCGAAATCCCATATTGGTATCATGAGCAAGGTTTTACTGCTTCCACCGTACTATGCTTCCAGTTGGTGTTGTTATTGTCCTTATTTCATTTTAAGGTATTTGTTTTATGTTAAAATACATGGAGCATGTATCTAAATCATAAAATACTAGAGAACACAGTGTCGTCCGTACATAGCTTCTTTGTTTCAAAGTTTGGGTCATTAGAAAAATATATTTGTAGGCCTTAAAATTAGTCCCATTGCATAGAGCATGAAAAAATAAAGAAAATGACACCAATAACATCAAAAATGGATGTAGGACGCAGAACATACGGAGGAAAATGAGTCAGGGTCCAACTGATCTGACCCATGCTCTAGTTAGGTCTGGTACAACCAGGCTGGAAACGTCATAGTTTTGCATCTTGTATATTTAAAAAAATAAAAGGAAAGAAAAGGGGCTACACTAATGGGAATTTTATTTTTATTTTTTTGGGCTTCTATTGGACTGGGCTAAAAAAACTTTTATTTGGGCTGAAGGTGTACTGGGCCATGAATAAAAAAAAGGAGGTACTATGCTTCTGGACCTAGTTGGATCAATGGATCTGACACGGATCTAGTTAACAATTAAAAAAAAGGGAATTATGTAGCAGAAACACCATATGATGCATGGGACCATGTGGCTAACCCAGTCAGTAATTCTCAGCTCTTGGACACATCCAAGATGGAACATGACACTGTCAGCTCTTGGACACATCCAAGATAGAACATGACGCTGTCAGCTATCTTCATAGTGGCGTGTGGTATACACGCATCATTATCAAGAGTAGGATTCTGGATTTTTTCTATTTTTCTAGAATTTTTTACTCCCTCTCCTTCTAGGGGCACGTAAAGGTGCGTTTGGACTCCAAATAAGGAATGATTTGTCTTTAAAAATTCCTAAACTTAAGAGCTTCAATTGTACATATAATTTGTATTTTTTGGAACATAAGAAGATCATTTTTTTCCTCTATTTGACGTTCTCAGTGCTATTATTTAGTGATTTTTTATGTGTTTAAAAAAAATCCTAAAATATTTGTAAACACTCATATTAGTTCTCTTGTGAATATATGTGAGTTCTAATTGCCCTGAAACAAAACATTTATTCTTTTGATTGTTGGTTCCATTAGAGAACCTACACCTAAGTATGAACCTACATGCAAGATTTAGAAAATGGATGAGATATTGGTTCTCAAACCTCATTGTAATGATCCAAACATTTAGAGAATATATGACTCTGAGTGAAGTAACAGTGAAGCATGGAATAGGAATTTGCTCTCTTGGGTAAGAACCCTTGAGTGACAACCTGGAAGGAAAAGATCCTGAAGAGGGTCTAGAGGAAATTAATAAACAAAAAAAGATTCATCAAATATTAATGAAACCCAATCCATCCACCAATGTTGAAACCCTAAAAGACTTGAAGAAATAATCTAAATTTCTTTGTGAAGAAACTGAAGATTAATTGCATAAAAAAATATGTAAATTTCCTTCAAGAAAATGGAGAAGCTCAGGGAGCTAATCAAAACGTTAAGGGACACATGATTCTTGAAGTCATGCCAAACAATGGTTATGAGAACCTATCCAAATTGGGTTTGCAGAGCATGAGACTTATCCCAGTTAGAGATATATTTTGGCTAAGAATGAACTTCAAGAATGAAGAGGAATTTGTTTCTCAAGAAAAACTCAATTTAGCTGTCCCAACTCTCAAATAAAAAGATATTATAACTATAATGCAATAAGAGTAATAAAGAAGTATACATCAAATACTCTTTGTGAGTGGTAGTGTCGTATCCTTAATTTCACCCTCAGATATACTTAATTGGAAGCAAATTGTACCAATTAATTACCTTTATAACTTAGAAATATGAATTTTCAAGAAAAGGGTTCTCGATTACTATTCAATTGGCACTGTTCATTTGGTATTCTAGAATACAGTCTGAACTTTGAAAATTCATAATTAAATCTAGAAAAATAGAAATAGGGTGGTTCTAATTTATAATGAAATCTATTTCATTGAAATTTGAAGGAAAAATATGAAATTGAGGTTTTCTTGCCCAAATGAAATCAGTTTATCAATTGAAAAATACTGTTCATTTGGTAAATTTGGAAGTTCCAGTTTTCTTACCTTACTTTCAAAAATGCATTTCTCCTTGTTCACTTATCCAATGAGACTTTTTATATATGGATTTAAATATACAGATGTGTACTTTTAACTCATAAAATTTCATGGAAAAACTCGTTCATTTGATATTTGAAATTCGCACATGAACCTCACAGCCTCTAGTTGCTCGTTTTTATCTTGTTTCAGATTTTATTTCCAACTTTGAAAAATCGTAATAAATCGAATACTTAACCAATTGAGGTGTTCTTGGTGTCCATTTAAATCTCTGGATCTTAACTATTTTCATGCCAAATTTCACACCAAAATACGTTGGTTAAGTCATGGAAACTATCGTCATAAGAGTACTGCTTCAAAAATACATACACGGTATCACATACTATGCATCCCACAATACCATCTCATAAGGTCAAGTAATCAACTTAACTTATTATACAAGTTCAACCATCCATATTTACCCTTTTTCCTTGAGATGGTCCAGCACCTGTAACATGGTTATGTATATGGAAAGAATGAGATTTCATGGAAATCTCAATAGAAAGTCATACAAACTATAATAACATGCATGCTTGATTAAATGCCTAACCTGTTATCATGATATGGGAGATAATTTGTAAACATACATAAGCAAACTCTAACATGCATATTGTTATGACATTAGTTATAAGGAGTTGCAATCATTCATACTTCATCATCATCATCAAAACATCATCTTAAGCTCAACCAAGAATCATAACTAACAAGCAAGTATAAAGTCAAACAAACATAAGATTATAGTTAGGTATTCTTGCTACCTCTTAAGTTATCCTTGTCACACTCTTCTTGAGATGATCTTCTTCCCACACAAATGTCAAAACCTATCCATTACAAAGTAACATCAAGTTACAACTCAACTTCAAAATAATTCCAAGACTAGGTTCTCACTATATTCTAGACAAAGAATGCCTCCTATATTTTTCAAAAATTCTCATTTTGATTCCAATGCTTCCACTACTTGTTTCTCTACTTTATCCCCACACAATTTTCCATTTTAAACACATTGGAAGCATCAAAATCATGAAATTCTAACATATGAATAGTGATTCATACAGTGGCAGCCATGAACACAAAGTTCCATTCACATGCGTACTTGGATTTCCAAGCTAGTACCACTTGATTCTAGCTTGTTTAAGCTTGTCTAAACTATCCATAACATAAAACTCATATTTCTATCACATATGAACAGCATGTCCAGAAGCACCATCAAGGAAAATATGTCACAAAAACCTCTTAAAAAAAAGAGCAAACTTCCTAGAATAAAGTCCAAGATCAAAGGAACTAGTTACCTTTCTTGTTGCTCCAAGGTGTATGCTTCTTTCTTGCTTCAAAGGAATTTTGGTAGAGGTTACCTAAGGGTTCTAAGCTGCCCAACAGGTCTGAATAAGGGGGGTATTTATAGAAAAATTGGGTGGAAATGGAAGGCCAAGATTACTTTAGTTACTATTTGATCTAATGGTTCATAATCCACCTTCCAAGAAGCTTGCCCTAGAAGACTCATTAATGACATCATCCATGACTTCATAAAGGCTATGTTTGGTGAAAATAATGGGAAAATACTAATAGGAAAAATTCCAGTCCAGTCCGGTACTGATTCGGTCAATTTCACAAAAACTAGACTATTTTATGTTCCCAATTTTTATAATATTCCAGAATATGTATTCTCTCATGAAAACCAGTGTTTATGTTTTTCCTACCATTGACATTGTTAGACTTAGTATTTATCTGCTATCTATCCCTTGAAAAATGACCAAAATACCCTTGGTGCCCTTTTTTGCACTATAATAACCCTAAGGGCATAATTGTCATTTCACACCTCTTTATACCTTATCAGGGCATATACTGACTCTGATTACTTATTCCTGTACTTGCCTTGGCATTTTGTCCCGTCCAAAATGACCAAAATGCCATCCATTCATCTCTTGTTCATTATTACAACACAGGGGTATTTCCGTAATTTTATATTTTTTGGGGTTCCTCTGTACACTGGCCCACATAACTACTCAGTTACCTTACTGGGCCTTTGGGATGCCATTTTGGGTCTTTATATGGGTCCATTACCTTTATGGCACAAATCCCAAAGAAACATCTCCCGAAGGTATTTATCGGGTATTTTATTCTACTATAAATTCCATTAAAAATTCTACAAGATTTCTTTTCTGACTCTGTTAGTTTTATAAATTCTTATATTAATTATAGGAATTTATTTTAAAGTTTCATCTGATTCTGAGATCCAAGAAATATTGTAATAATTTTTCCTAACTTCAGAAATTTATATCAATTCATCGGGACCTCAAATCAAAATTCTGTGTCGCGTTAAACTGACTAGAATAATTTTTTCTATTTACTGGTAAAATTTGGGACTAATCTGTTCCTAGCCAGCTTTAAGCCTTTTCCGGATCAATTTCTTCATAATTACACTTTTGCCCCTTGAACTTTTGATAAATTACATTTAAGTCCTTAAACTTTTTGAAATTACAGTTAATGGCCCAACATTTATGTCTACATTCTATTTTGGCCCTAAAACTTTTATAAATTCCACTTAGGTCCTTGAACTTTCCATTATTTTCAATTCAATCCCTTTCCTTCCTTAAATTGCAACACTTTCCTTAGAGAATCTCATATATATTACGTACAAACTGTACATACATACTAGATAAGAAAATTAGGGATATGACATTTCTCTCCCCTTTAAAATAAATTTCGTTCTCAAAATTTACAATGTATACATACTAAAGAAATAACTCAGGATACATCTCCTTCATTCTTTCTTCTGCTTCCTATGTAACTTTATTCTTGGTCAATCCTTTCCATATCACTTTGGCTAAAGAAATTTGTTTATTGCGCAGCTGCTTGATCTTTCGATCAATAATTCGCACTGGTCCAACCTTATAAGTTAGGTCATCTCGCAGCGCAATCTTGTCTTGTTCAATCACATGTGATGAGTCTGGAACATACTTCTTTAATTGGGAAACATGAAATACATCATGTATCTGGCTGAGATTTGGAGGAAGAGCTAACTTATAAGCCACCGATCCTATCTTTGAGAGATTCTAAAATGGTCTTATGTATTTAGGATGCAACTTCTTTAGCTTGATTGATTGTCCGGCTCCTGTAATTGGAGTCAACTTAAGAAATAAATGTTCTCCTTCTTCAAACTCTAATGGTTTCCTTTTGACATCATCATAACTTTTCTGTCTACTCTGAGCCGTCAACAATCTTTTTCTGATCATGTCAATCTGTGCTACAGTTTGATCTACTATATCAAGACCAAACACTCTTCTCTCGCTTAACTCTAACCAGCATAATGGAGATCTACACTTACGTCTGTATAGTGCTTCAAATGGGGCCATCTGAATACTATCTGATACCTATTATTATATGAAAATTCTATTAGTGGTAGATGGACATCCCAACTTCCTTTGAAATCCAAAGCACAAGCTCTTAGCATATCTTCTAGTGTCTGGATTGTTCTCTCAGACTAACCATCCGTCTGAGGATGATAAGCTGTGCTAAATCTAAGAGTAGTGTCCATTTCTTTATTTAAAGCTCTCCAAAAATTTGATGTAAATCTGGGGTCTCTGTCTGACATAATACTACTTGGGACACCGTGTAGCCTAACAATCTCTTTTATATACAACTTCGCCAGCTTCTCTTGAGAACATCTCTTATTTATTGCCAGGAAATGAGCTGACTTTGTCAATTGATCAATTATTACCCATATTGCATCATGCTTAGTAGGAGTCCTGGGTAGTCCTTCAACAAAATCTATAGGAATACTATCCTATTTCCACTCAGGAATATCTAAAGGTTGCAATTTTCCTGCTGGCTTCTGATGTTCAATCTTTACTTTCTGACATGTCAAGCATTTTGATACATAAGCCACAACATCTTTCTTTAATCCAAGACACCAAAATAGACTTTTAACATCATGATACATCTTGGTCATACCTGGATGTACTGTATATCGGCTTTTATGTGCTTCATCTAAAATTTTCTCTTTTAATCCCATGGTATTAGGGATATATGGCCTTCCCCTAAATCGTAGCAATCCATCATGGGAGGCTTCAAAATTTTTAGTTTCCCCTCTTCTCAATGAAGGGAATTGGAAGACATGCAGCGGAAATTAACTTTAAAATTTTTTTCCATTCCTAGCCAGGATCTACCGAATGTGTTTAAGTCAAGGAGAAGAAGTGTTACCTTCGTATTCAAGCTTTGGTCCCGACCTCAGTGTCCACTAGTCGCGACTCTTCGCCTCTGGAACTTTCAATCGCGACCAACTCAGCTTCTAGTCGCGACCTGTCGCCTCTGGAGTTTTCTGTCGCGACCTCCTCAGCTTCTAGGCAAGACCTGTCGTCTCTGGAATTTGTAGTCGCGACCTGTCATCTCTGGAATTTGTAGTCGCGACCTATTCTGCTACTAGTCGCGATCTGTAATCTCTTTTCGGATTTCTGACATTCAGAAGCCAATTTGGTCGCGACCTATGTGTCAACTGGTCGTAACCTCGTCGTACCTGGTGCTCTTTTCTCGTTCGCAAGAAGTCGACAACTCAGATCGGCTTGCTCTACCGGTATCCACACGAATAACGTTCCAACCACGAACGACGTGCTAGCGTCTCTTGTCCCTCTAGGGTTTTCTCAAGATTCCGTCCTCACCGTCTCTATTCTGGCAGTTTCTTATCTGCAAACCTTTTGCACTCTCCTTGCCCCTTTTTCTCTTGTGTGTTGTGTCTTGTGTGTAGAACCCTAGCTCCTAATGTCAAATATATAGGATGCTATCGGGCTTTTAATTGGGCCGGGCTTCAGAATTAATCTTATATTAATTATGAAATTAATACAATATCATATATTACATAATTTGATAAGAAACTAATTAAATAAATACGGTTTTTATTAAATCCGTCTCACAGATTTAATTCACCTATTTATTTAATTTAAAATAAAGATAAGACGGAATTATATTTGATTTATTCTCATAAATCAAATTTGAGATATCTTATCAATTTGAATTTTAAATTCAAATAGATCATATCCATTTAAATTCAAATTCAAAAGTGATAGAAATTTAATTTATCCTTATAAATTAAATGTTGCAAATATCTCTTATATTATATATATAATATATATACAAATTTATATATATATATAAAATATATAAATCCACCCTAAACTATTCATTGGATCTAAACATCTCTTAGGTTCAATGAATCTGGACATCACAGCTCGAGTTGGGCTATTTTGTGTGCGACCCGTAGGCCCATATGAAGTTGGCAGTGGGCCAGTTACTATACTAACCCACAAGTCGTAAGCGGCCTCTAGCAAGACATTACGACTACCCAAAACATATGAGGATCGATGAATGAAGTTACCTTCCATACAACCATATCACGTCCCTTTTGTCACATGATATTTCGGTCATGGATGAGGCATGGAGAATGTCATCCTCCTATTCCTGACCGTTACTTTCTCGATCCCTAAGCAGTCTGACTATAGTAATGGAACTACCCTTCCATTACAGTATGGCCATACATTTCTCAGACTCACTCATCGAGGGGCCCAGTAATATCTCTCTACGAATGTGAGGGACAAATTCCATCTTGACCATTCACATTCCTTCGCATGAAAAAACACTAAGCCCGAACATAGCCTTTATGATCACTCGGTCAAAAGTGACTTTTGACTAGGTCAAAACTGAGCGTCTGTCATGTAGGAATCCATGATGATCTCAGGTCAAAGGGCATAGTGACATGGCTTGTATATGAGAGAAGCTTATGACTTAACCCATGCATCTCTCTCATAGCGGGTCGGTTCAACACCTTGTACTCTTACATGTGCCTATGACTTTGATTTATATCTCTATACATCTTCAAAGTCATACTGGTCTTATTTCATCTCTGCTCCAGCATAGATGACCGACCAAGGACATTTAGGATAAGATCATGAGTTATCCAAGGATGGTCATCACAGTAAACATGCAAATAATGTGATAACTTGATACAATGATTGGCCCCTAGGGCACAATTTCCAACATCCTCCCACTTGCACTAGGAACAATCATTAATTTGTCTCAATCCTATTGACCAAACATGACGCTCATGTTTTGCCTGTACAAGCGGCTTTGTTAGAGGATCAACAACATTGTCTTCTCCTGCTAATTTGCATATTTTTATATCACCTCTATCATTGATTTCTCTGATGAGATGAAATCGCCTGAGTATATGCTTGGTCCTTTGATGTGACCTAGACTCTTTAGCCTATGCAATGGCACCACTATTATCACAGAACAAAGTTATCGGATCTGAGATGGTAGGTATCATCCCTAGTTCAGTAATGAACTTCCTGATCCAAATGGCCTCCTTAGCTGCATCAGATGCTACTATATACTCGGCTTCCATTGTAGAATCTGCTACAGTGCTCTACTTAGAGCTCTTCCATCTTACTGCTCATTATTCAGGAGGAATACGTATCTAGATTGCGATTTTTGGTCGTCCTGTTCAGTTTGGAAACTTGCATCTGTGTAACCAGTTACACAGAGCTCGTCATCCAATCCACCATAGACCAAGAATAGGTCCTTAGTCCTTCTCAAGTACTTAAGGATATTCTTGATAGCAGTCCAATGGCCCTCACCGGGGTCCTGTTGATATCTGCTAGTCATACTTAAGGCAAACGAGACATCCAGTCGAGTACATAACATGGCGTACATGATAGATCCTATGGCCGAGGCATAGGGAACCTTACTCATGCGACCTCGCTGATCAGGTGTACTAGGACACAAATCCTTGCTGAGGTGAATACCATGAGATATGGGTATGAAACCCCTCTTTGATTCCTGCATATTGAACCTATACAGTATCTTGTCTATATATGTGCTCTGACTGAGTCCTATAAGCCTTTTAGATCTATCTCTATAGATCATAATTCCTAGGATATAGGTGGCTTCACCCAAGTCTTTCATCGAGAATGACTTTCCTAACCAAGACTTGACAATCTGCAAGGTAGGAATGTCATTCCCAATAAGTAGGATGTCATCGACATAGAGTACCAAAAACACAACTGTGCTACCACTAACCTTCTTGTACACACAAGGTTCATCAATATTTTGAAGAAATCCAAACTCTTTGACTACTTCATCAAAACGATGATTCCAACTCCGAGATGCTTGCTTCAGTCCATAAATAGACCTTTGAAGCTTGCATACCTTACCAGAGTCCTCGGAACACATAAACCCTTCAGGTTGTGTCATGTACACATCCTCAAGGAGCTTTCCATTAAGGAAGGTTGTCTTGATGTCCATCTGCCATATTTCATAGTCATAATATGCTGCAATGGCAAGGAGGATTCTGATTGATTTGGCCATTGCAACTGGGGAAAAGGTCTCATTATAGTCCATACCATGAGTTTGAGTAAATCCTTTTGCAACCAGTCGTGCCTTGAAGACATTTACATTGCCATCCATGTCGGTTTTCTCTTTAAAAACCCACTTGCACCCGACAGTTTTTACACCTTCAGGCGGGTCGACTAAGGTCCATACCTTATTGTCGTACATGGATTGCATCTCAGACTTCATGGCACTAAGCCATTTTTCAGAGTTTAGTCCCACTATAGCTTCTCAAAAAGTAGTTGGCTCATTATGCTCAACGAGCAACGCATCACGATTGTCAGCAATCAGAAATCCATATCTCTGAGGCTGAAGTCGTGCCCTATTAGATCGTCGTGGGCCTTGCGTGACTTGAGAAGTCTCAACAACTTATTGTGAGTCTTCACTATTTTCCATCTCTAATTCTGTGGTGTCTTGTGGCTCTCAAACTTCTTTGAGAAGTACCTTACTCCGACTGGTTCTTTTAGAGATAAATTATCGTTCGAGAAAGATACCATTTTTGACAACAAACACTTTGTTATCAATGGGGTTGTAGACATAATATCCCTTGGTTTCCTTAGGATATCCCACAAAAAGGTACTTTGAAGATTTGGGCGCTAACTTATCTGAGGCTTGTTGCTTAACATAGACCTCACATCCCCAAATCTTGAGAAAAGACAAACTAGGTTTCCTCCCAGTCCATATCTCATACGGAGTCTTTTCAACTGCCTTAGATGGAACACGACTCAGTGTGAACACAGCTGTCTCTAGGGCGTGGCCCCAAAAGGATGGTGGAAGATCTGTTCGACTCATCATGAATCGAACCATATCTAATAGTGTTCGATTCCTCCGTTCAGAAACCCCATTCCATTGTGGTGTTCCTGGAGGAGTCAATTGTGAGACTATCCCACAATTCCTAAGATGATCGATAAATTCTTAGCTCAAATATTCACCACCTCGATCAGATCGAAGGGCTTTAATTGTTTTACCAAGCTGGTTTTGTACTTCATTTTGAAATATCTTGAACATTTCAAAAGATTCGGATTTATGTTTCATTAGATAGACGTAGCCATATATACTGAAATCATCTATGAATGTGATAAAGTACGAATAACCTCCTCTAGCATTTGTATTCATCGGTCCACACACATCTGTATGTATGAGGCCCAACAAATCAGTGGCCCTCTCACTGTGCCCAGTGAAAGGTGACTTTGTCATCTTACCTAACAAACAAGATTCGCAAGTATCATATGATTCAAAATCAAATAAGTTGAAAAATCATCTCGATGGAGTTTAGAAATGCGTTTCTCATTTATGTGGCCCAGACGATAGTGCCAGAGGTATGTTGGATTCAAATCATTTGGTTTGACCCTTTTGGCGGTTATGTTATAGATATTTTCATGATTGGGTTGTTCCAAGTTTAATATGTAATGATCAACATGCAAATCACCATGAGTATAGAAAATATCATTACGATAAATGGAACATTTACCATTCCCAGAAATGGAAGTGTAACCTTCCTTATCCAAATAAGAAAGAGAACAATGTTACTACTCAAAGCAGGAACATAATAGCAATTGTTCAAAACTAACAAAAGCCTAGTGGGCAGAACTAATTCATAAGTTCCTACAGCTAAAGCAGCAACCTTTGCTCTGTTTCCAACTCGTAGGTCAACTTCGCCCTTCTTCAGCTTTCTACTGTCCTTTAGGCCCTACACATTTGTACAAATATGAGAACCACATGCAGTATCTAATACCCATATAGTGGAAGTAGAGAGATGAATGTCTATAACATAAATACCTGAAGTGATAGCCTGCTATCATTCTTGTTCTTTTTCAGATCTTCAAGATAGAGTTTGCAGTTCCTCTTCCAATGACCTGGTTTATTGCAGAAGAAACAAACTCCTTCCTTTGGAGGCTTTGCCTTCTTTGGTGCAGGCTTGGTTTCGGGCTTGCCTGACTCTTTGGTCTTACCAGATGAGCCATGACCCTTTCCCTTGCCCTTGCCTTTCTTTTTCATACCCTTTCCTTTCTGAACCATCAAAATAGTACTGGGCTTCTTCTTAATAGTCGGCTCAGCAGTTTTAAGCATCCCATGCAGTTTAGAAATAGATTTCTCCATGTTGTTCATGTTGTAGTTCATGACAAACTGGTCATAACTTTTCGGGAGTGAGTTCAAGATCAAATCTGTAGCTAACTCCTGGCTCATGGGAAATCCAAGCCTCTCAAGGTGATCAATGTACCCTTTCATCTTTAAGACATGAGTACTCACTGATGCACCTTCAGCCATCTTGCAGGAATGTAAGGCCTTAGTGGTCTCTTATCTCTCTTGCCTTGCCTGTTGCTGGACCATTTCCTTAAGATGCACAATCATCTCATAAGCCTCCATGTGTTCCAGATCTCTTTGGAGCTCCAGAACCATGGTTGCAAGCATCAAGCATCCCACATCGACAGAGTATTCCTTATGCTTCGCATAAGAATCTCTCAGAGCTCTAGGAGCATTAGTTGCTGGCTCCTTAGGAATGGGTTGATCTAGGACATATACTTTTCTTTCCTGCTTGAGAACAATTCTCAAGTTTCTGAACCAGTCAAGAAAGTTTATCCCATTGAGTTTGTCCTTCTCAAGGACAGATCGCAATGATAATGTAGCAACATTACTCGTCGTCATGATTCTACAATTAAAATATGCAAGCTTATTAGCAATCTCCCACTGAATAAAATAACCCTCAATGTAATAATTAGTGGGATAAGATCCATATTTGGCTTAAATTTGAGTCCTCTTTGGAAGGACGCTCAACTTTAAGTTATTTAGGTAGGTAACAACTTTACCAATTACATCAAATGTAACTCTTAGATATTTATGGGATTCCATCATCATATGATCCGGCATATTTTAATCCCATCTAATGCCTTGAGACCCAAAACCGTTTTGATAATCTCAATTAACTCAAACAATAATAAACATAAGAGTAGCACCATTACTCTTGCTTATCTCCCCAAGATAACTCAAATGCACCCACTTTGGTGGAGCCTACAAATGAGCGATCGAGGTTTTGATAAGTGTTCATTAATTGACGGCATATGACTTAAGATTTCTTTTAGAGGGTTTAATTAACTATCCAGTTTGCATGTATCTCGATTGTATCTCATACCAGTATTATGCATATAAAACATACATGCAGTGATATAATCATAAGGTGCATAATCTTAAACGTGATACAATATGGCTTACCTATCCTAAGTCCCCTCAAGCCAATGAGAGGAGCTGTCTAATTAGAGTAGGAAAATTACATAAGGAAACCTCGTTTTAATATTCGAGGGGAGTGAGATGAGAAGGGAATGTACAACGAGAGTCATTAGAGGAAGGCACGACACGCAAGCCGTATTTAGAAAAATTACAACACTTGTAATCTAGAGCCATATTGTTCACCATACCCAAACATTCAAGAATCAAAATTCATACTATTTGAAGGGCAATAAATTTTTCAAAACATTCATATATCAGGAAAGCCAGTATATCTTACGATTATATTGTGCTACAAATCAATTAACATACACCACCGATTTCAGTTTCCTTTTGGATTCCGTATATGTCATACATATCTCGCATGTTATCATATAATCAGCTAAGAAGTCTAACATACATCACATGTATCAACAATCAAACCTAACTTAAACACAAAACGGCATGGCTCTGATACCACTGAAGGGAATTGGAAGACACGCAGCAGAAATTAACTTTAAAATTTTTTTCCATTCCCAGCCAGGATCTACTGAATGTGTTTAAGTCAAGGAGAAAGAAGTGTTACCTTCGTATTCAAGCTTTGGTCGTGACCTCAGTGTCCACTAGTCGCGACTCTTCGCCTCTAGAACTTTCAGTCGCGACCAACTCAGCTTCTAGTCGCAACCTGTCGCCTCTGGAATTTTCTGTCGCAACCCCCTCAGCTTCTAGTCGTGACCTGTCATCTCTAGAATTTGTAGTCACGACCTATTCTGCTACTAGTCGGACCTGTAGTCTCTTTTCGAATTTCTGACGTTCAGAAGCCAATTTGGTCGTGACCTATGTGTCAACTGGTCGCGGCCTCGTCGTACCTGGTGCTCTTTTCTCGTTCGTAAGAAGTCGACAACTCAGATCATCTTGCTCTACCGGTATCCACACAAATAGCGTTCCAACCATGAACGACGTGCTAGCGCCTCTTTTCCCTCTAGGGTTTTCTCAAGATTCCGTCCTCACCGTCTCTATTCTGGCAGTTTCTTATCTGCAAACCTTTTGCACTCTCCTTGCCCCTTTTTCTCTTGTGTGTTGTGTCTTGTGTGTAGAACCCTAGCTCCTAATGTCAAATATATAGGATGCTATCGGGCTTTTAATTGGGCCAGGCTTCAGAATTAATCTTATATTAATTATGAAATTAATACAATATCATATATTGCATAATTTGATAAGAAACTAATTAAATAAATACGGTTTTTATTAAATCCGTCTCACAGATTTAATTCACTTATTTATTTAATTTAAAATAAAGATAAGACGGAATTATATTTGATTTATTCTCATAAATCAAATTTGGGATATCTTATCAATTTGAATTTCAAATTCAAATAGATCATATCCATTTAAATTCAAATTCAAAAGTGATAGAAATTTATTTATCCTTATAAATTAAATCTTGCAAATATCTCTTATATTATATATATAATATATATATATACAAATATATATATAATATATATATATTCAAATATATATATAATATATAAATCCACCCTAAATTATTCATTGAATCTAGATATCTCTTAGATTCAATGAATCTGGACATCACAGCTTGAGTTGGGCTATTTTGTGTGCTACCCTGTAGGCCCATATGAAGTTGGCAGTGGGCCAGTTACTATACTAACCCACAAGTCGTAAGCGGCCTCTAGCAAGACATTACGACTACCCAAAACATATGAGGATCGATGAACGAAGTTACCTTTCATACAACCATATCACGTCCCTTTTGTCACATGATATTTCGGTCATGGATGAGGCATGGAAAACGTCATCATCCTATTCCTAACCGTTACTTTCTCGATCCCTGAGCAGTCTGACTATAGTAATGGAACTACCCTTCCATTATAGTATGGCCATACATTTCCCAGACTCACTCATCGAGGGGCCCAGTAATATCTCTCTACGAATGTGAGGGACAAATTCCATCTTGACCATTCACATTCCTCCGCATGAAAAACCACTAAGCCCGAACATAGCCTTTATGATCACTCGGTCAAAAGTGACTTTTGACTAGGTCAAAACTGAGCGTCTGTCATGTAGGAATCCATGATGATCTCAGGTCAAAGGGCATAGTGACATGGCTTGTATATGAGAGAAGCTTATGACTTAACCCATGCATCTCTCTCATAGCGGGTTGGTCCAACACCTTGTACTCTTACATGTGCCTATGACTTTGATTTATATCTCTATACATCTTCAAAGTCATACTGGTCTTATTTCATCTCTGCTCCAGCATAGATGACCGACCAGGGACATTTAGGATAAGATCATGAGTTATCCATGGATGGTCATCATAGTAAACATGCAAATAATATGATAACTTGATACAATGATTGGCCCCTAGGGCACAATTTCCAACACTCAACTTATCTTTAAAAATTGCTGCGAGCTTGTCATGCTTTTGAGCTTGTTTTATCTCATCTTCAATGAAAGCTCTAACCTGCACTCCTCCATAAGAATTCTCTATTATCTGCATCTGGTATAATGGACTCCAATCTTTGACATCTACTAATTTCAATTCTTTGATCATCAGACTTGCCACCTGTACCACTTTTCTACTTAAAGCATTAGCTACAATATTTGCTTTCCCTGGATGGTATTTAATCTAGAAATCATAATCTTTCAACAATTCCATCCATCTTCTTTGTCTCATATTCAATTCTTTCTGGTCATGCAGATAATTCAGGCTTTTGTGGTCACAATACAATTCTATGGTAGCTCCATACAAATAATGTCTCTAGATCTTGAGAGCATAGACTACCTCTGCAAGCTCCAGATCATGAGTGGGATAATTTTCTTTATGTGGCTTTAATTGTCGAGAGGCGTAGGCTACTACTCAACCTTGCTGCATTAACACGCATCCCAACCCCTGCTTACTAGCATCAGTATAGACTACACAGGTCTGAGTTGGGTCTGGAATAATCAGCATAGGAGTAGTGGTTAATCTCTGTTTCAATTCTTGAAAACTAGCCTCACACTTCTCATCCCATTTAAACTGCTGATTCTTTCTGGTCAACTTGGTTAACGGCAAGGCAATTCGAAAAAAATCCTTAATAAATCTTCTATAATACCTTGTTAAGCCCAGAAAACTTCTAATCTCTGTCACTGTCTTGGTTGCTCCCAGCTTAATACTGCTTCAACTTTTTTAGGATCTATAGCTACCCCTTCATGGGATATGACATGACTAAGAAATTTGACTTCTTGAAGCCAAAACTCATATTTACTAAGCTTAGCATAGAGTTATTTTTCTTTAAGAATACTAAGAACAATTCTCAAGTACTTTTCATGCTCTTCAGCAGATTTAGAGTATACCAGGATATCATCAATGAAGACCACAACAAATTGATCCAAGTAAGGCCTAAAGATTCTGTTCATATAATCCATGAAAATTGCATGCGCATTTGTCAGACCAAAAGGCATAACTAGAAATTCAAAATGACCATAACAAGTCCTAAAAGTAGTCTTTGAAATATTATCTGATTTAATCCTGAGTTGGTGGTAACCTGATCTCAAATTAATCTTAGAGAATAAACTTGTTCCAGCCAACTAATCTAGCAGGTCATCAATTCTAGGAAGATGGTACTTATTTTTAGCAGTAATCTTATTCAACTCCCGATAATCGATACATAATATTATACTACGATCCTTCTTCTTAATGAATAATACTGGAGCACCCCATGGCGAAATACTGGGTCGAATGAAACCCTTCTCCAAGAGCTCCTTAATCTGCTTCTTTAATTCAATCATCCCATTAGGGGCCATACAATATAGGGCTTTGGATATTGGTCCAGCTCTAGGCACAATATCAATTCCAAACTCCACTTCTTGCTCAGGGGGTAATCCTTGAATTTCCTTTGGAAAAACTTCAGGAAATTCCTTGACCACTGGAATCTCCTCAATCCCTTCTTCTACTTCTATTTGAGCAGAAAAGAAGATCATATACCCTTGACATCCTTTTCGTAAATATTTATCTACCTGAGCCTGTGTTATAAAATTTAGCCTTACTTCTGAACTCAAATCTATTACCTTTGGACCAAGAACTAGGGTCTTGTTCTTACATTCCAGCATCACGTTATTAGAAGATAACTAATTTAATCAAATTATGACATCAATTTCCCAGAAAGGCATACATATTAAGTCTATAGTAGTGCAACAATGTTCATATCGAACCACACTATTTAAACAGATATCAGATGTAACTACTCTAGCATTTGTAGGAGTTGTCACACATATTGCATAATGTAACTTGCTAATTATAAGGTCTAGTTATTCAGCACATTCATAAGAAATAAAGGAATGACTTGCACCGGAATTAAACATAGCAATCACAGAGTGATTATTAAGATAAATTGTACCTTGGATAATCTCGGGTGACTTTTGAGCATCCTCCCTTGTAAGTGCAAACACTCGACCTTGAGTTTGTGGCCTTTGATTATTCACTGCTTGAGGATAATCCTTAGAGAAATGTCTGGGTTTTCCACATGTATAATGTCATATCCTAATTTTTTCCTATCTATATAATACTGATAGAGGAAAGAGGTTTAGAAAGGATTATGATGATGAGTGAAAAAGAAAAGAATGATTAGATGAAGGTTTAAAGAAGAGGGACTAAATTGAAAAGTATAAAAGTTCCATGGTGAAAAATATAAAGTAGACATAACTTTGGGCCATTAAGTGTAATTATGAAAAGTTGAGGGCCTAAAGTGTAATTTTCAAAAGATTAAGGATCTAAATGTAATTTAAAAAAAGTTCAAGGGGCAAAAGTGTAATTATAAAGAAATTGAGCCGGAAAATGCCTAAAAATGGCCCATAATAGATCAGTCTCAAATTTTACCAGTAGATAGAGAAAATTATTCCGGTTAGTTTGACGCAGCACAGAATTTCGATTTGAGGTCCAGGAAAATTGATATAAATTTCTAAAGTTAGGAAAAATTATTGCAGTATTTTTTGGACCTCAGAATCAGATGAAACCTTACATTAAATTCCTATAATCAATATGAGAATTTATAAAACTGACAGGATCAGAAAAGGAATCCTGTAGAATTTTTAATAGAATTTACAGTAGAATAAAATACCCGATAAATACCTTCGGGAGAGGTTTCTTGGGATTTATGTTGTAACGGTAGTGGACCTATACAAAGGCCCAAAATGGAGTCCCAGAGGCCCAACAAGGTACTTGAGCAGTATGTGGGCCAGTGTCCAGAGGAACCCCGAAAAAGTGCGAAATTACGAAAATGCCCCCGTGTTATAATAATGTGCAAGAGATGAATGGAGGGCATTTTGGTCATTCTGGATAGGCCAAAATGCCAAGACAAGTACAGGAAGGATTCCTCAGAGTCAGTATATACCCTGATAAGGTATAAAGAGGTATGAAATGACAATTATGCCCTTAGGGTTAATATAGTGCAAGAAAGGACACCAATGGTATTTTGGTCATTTGCCAAGGGATCTGTAATTAAGTTTGGACCCAGTACAAGAATGTTATGGTAGGAAGAATTCGGATACTGGTTTTAAGGTCAGAAAGCATATTATGGAATCTTCGAAAAATTAGATTCAGAAAATAGTCTGGTTTTTGGGAAATCGGACAGAGCAGGTATCGGATTGGACTGGAATTTTTCCAGATGCTTCCTCCCTTCATAATTTCATCACATGGGCTATGAGGTGTCCCTTGATGATGTCATGGATGATGTCATACTTGGCTTGGTGGGCAAGATAAGATTCAAGGTGCAATCTTGGCCATTAGATCAAATAGTGCATAAAGTAATCTTGGCCATCCATTTTTCATTGAATTTTTCTATAAATTCCCTCAAAATCTGATGCAAAACCGTAGCTCATGAGAACCTTGGGGAAACTATGGCAAAATGAAAACTCAAGCCAAGACAAAGAAGAATCCAAAGACCAAAGTTCAAACAAGCTAGAGATTAAAGGTAAGCAATCTATCATAACTTATTTCCCTTTGTTTTGAGAGCTTGAACTTAGGATTTTCATGGAAGAAAGTTGAGTTTTCTCTAAGGGGAATATGCTGTCCAAAACCCTAGATGAAAGGAGAAAGAAGAAATTAAAGTTAGAGTTATATGATTAAAGCTTAAACAAGCTAGTTAGGTGATTGGTTGTTGAATCAAGTTGATATTCTTGACTTTGCCATGAATGAAATAATTCAGTTTGCACTGTTTATGCACTGTTCATGATAGAAGGAGATGGAATTTCAATGATCTAATGCTTCCATTGAATTTATATGATGGTTTTGTGTAGGAATGGATAGGTTTTGAATCTTGGAAACATTGGAACTAGAAGTTGTAATTTCTGGAATTGCTCTCTGTACTGTTCACTCGCATGAACAGTGATTGGAATTTCATGATTTTGATGATTCCAATGGTTTTAAAATGAAAAGTTGTGTGGGTTAAAGTAGAGAAACAAGTATGGGAAGCATTGGAATCAAAATGAGAATTTTTGAAAGAATTGTGTATGTTTTTCCAATTCTGTACAGAACAGTGCATAGGAGCTGGAATTTCATGATTCTAAGATCATAAATGGATTCAAAAGGTGAAATTGAGTAGGGTAAGGTCAAGACATCAATTGATTCAAAGGCTAAGTCTATCAGTAAAGATTAGAGAAAGTTATGTTAGTTAAAGTAAGTTAAATGTTCAAGAGGGATAGTCTTGAATAATGCTTGAGGTCATGGTCTTAATGAATTATGTGATGAATATGAATGTGTTTAGGACCTTGAAACATCCAAGAAGATGTTGAGAAGTGGTTGACCGAAAGGTTTCATGGTTGGAAAGCTTAGGGAGCAAGTGCAAGAATAAGGAAGAAAGCTTAAGTTCAAGGTAGTGGACTTACCTCTTTATGTGCTTGATGTGGTATGCTTATGTGTTGATATGTATATGATGATTGAATGATGTTGTGGCATGATGAATGATGTTTAATATGTTATGAATAACATGTTTCCATGGCCATGCATTTTATACAAAGCTTATAGCATGATAGCATGTCACTAAATGAAGAAAATTTAATGAAATTACATATCATGTATTAGCATCCATCTTGCATAATTAAGTGGTAATGTTTACTACTGAGATTCCCTAGAATCTCACCCTCCCACAACCAACCAATTTAGGTCAAGCATGATGGGAAATTGTATGCATGGAGAAGAGCTAAAGAATGGAGGAAAGAAAGTGAACAATTTGATACTTTAACCTATGATGTATGGTTTGTCCTAATTATGTAAAGTGTATAATTATGTGATGAAAATGTATGAAATAATTATAGAATATGTCCATGATGTATATGAATGTATGAGAGACAGAAGAAGATGGTTTATGCATGTTGGAGCAATTATTGAGAATTAAAGAAAGGAAACTGAAATGATAAAAACGTAGGTCCTGAAGCAGTTTTGTTATGGCTTCAGTTTGACCTAGCAAATGAAAGAATTAACTCACAAAATTTTATGATCTTAAAGTAAACATATGGAGCTTTAAATACATATGTAATATGTCTCATTTGGAAAATGGAACAAAGAGAACAAATTTTCCAAAGATGGGGACCAGAATCTGTTTTCAGGATTTTTGACCAAATAAACAGTAAAATTTGACGAATAAACTGTATCAATTGGCTAGGTATTTGGTCATAAAATTATTTTTCCATTAAATTTAAAGATGTTAGCTTTGAGTATAATTTGAACCACCTCATTCTGAAGTTTCTAGAATTAATTATGATTTTTCAAAGTTTGTTGCCCAATCTGGAATACCATATGAACAGTAACTCGCCAAGAGTAAAAATTCCAGATTTAGCTAATGGACTTTAAAGGTCACCTAAGTGGTTCTAAATGCTACCAAATGGTCCATAAGACGTACAAGAGTAAGGATGTTTCAGAATACCTCCATGAAATTATCAACACAGAGGAACAAGAGAAAGAGGAGAATCAAGAAGAGCTCAATGAATATGAATCTAGTGAATCATTATCCAGAGCTCAATGTATCAATGGTAAATAGTCTCAATCCCTCTTGCAAATTTAAGAAATATGATTTTAAAAGCTTTCATGATATGATTTTTCAACCAATCATCGATTATGTTTTGAAAAAAAATTATTTTATATTTTGAATCTGATATTACAAATAGGAAGAAAGAAATCTTTCACGATGATTATAAATTGTTTCTACTCGACCAACACAATACATGCAGACATACTACAAAAGTGTATCATTCTGTTGTTTACAATTATTATGATAAACTAGGTCACATTTCTCACACATGCTATATTAGAAGAAATTCTAATGTGGGAAATTTAGTTTGGGTTCCTAAAGGATAATCAAAGTCCAAAACTAATGCTTAAGAACCAAAAGTTAAATGGGTACCAAAATGTCCTTCCAGTGTTTCAAACGTGCAGGATAACATTTAAAGGTATGGACACGGTAAAGGAGAAAGGGGCTTCCAAGAGTCTCTCATGTATCAGTAAAAGCAACATCACTTAAGGGAACTCATGGAGAATCCATTACAGCAACTTCAAAAACAACTTATAAGAAGCAATAGAGAAAAGCCCAAAGAGAGTGTTTTGCCTCAAGAATGCACTATCATAATGTACCAGTCAATTATCTTGAGAAAAACAGAACAAGGAGGATCTCTTGAGCATTCAAGTTTAAATCAATTGAGAGACCATTACAAGTATCCATAATTTGTGAAAGTAAAGTTCATTAAATTGAATCTTTTCAAAAATCTATTTGATAAAGTCCTTTATCAAATATGTCTTCAATAAGAATGAACTAATTTTGAGATTATGTAAGTGTTTATACTTTAAATTTATCAAACATTTTGTCGATAAAGAGTCTTATTTATAAGCTAATCGATAAATTAATTTATGTTGTAATGTGTTTTATGTTGTTTTTCATTGATAAATTCTTCGATAATAAGAACACTTCTATACCCAAATGTTATTTGATAAATTTTGTAAAAGAATTGACAATTATCGAACTACTTATCGATAAGGGCACTTATCCAAAAATTATTCGATAAATTTAGTATTTCTGAGAAAACAATTGAGGTTTTTAATCGAATAACATTTTGATAAGAGTATTTGTCCAAGAATACTTCAATAAATCTTGTGTGTTTTGATTGAAAATGTTGCTATTTATCGAACAGCTATTCGATAAGGAGGCTTATCGAAAAGCTATTCAATAAATATCTTACCTTTAATTGAAGATTTATCAATAAACACTTCGAATAAATCACTTATCGAAGCTCTTATAAAAAAATTATCATGTATTTAGGCAAAATATGACCGTTACTACTAACTTCATCGAATTCCTCCTCCAAAAATTATTTAATCTCTCTAAACCCAGAATTTCAAATATGTTTCCATACCTTCATTTCCTAAATTAAACTACTCAAAAACACTTTCCCCATTACTCCAAAATAGATTACCTCTCAGAATTCATAAATTTCCCTCGTATTATGATAATTGTTCATCACTCTTCACTCTGAGAAATGGCGAGAACTAAGATGACAGAGGTTGGACTCAAAAAATACAAAGGAAAACAAAAAGCTAATGCTCCCAAATAAAAATTTAGACCAAAGGTGGCAAGGATCTTAGTCCACCAAGGGATTCACCTCCTCCTACTCTAAAGACAACTCAGACTCAAGTGTTGCCTGAAGCTTCTCTGATAAGACACAATTTGTGTATGGTTTATACTACATTTTTAAGGGTTTTGTAACAACTTTACCATTCATTTTATGCCTAAAATTGTGCCTTTGTGGTAATACATGATTGTGCTTGGCAATGTGCTAATAAAAGGGTAAAATGGTAAATTAACTTTTTCAAACTTTGGACTTCTACAGTGAGCTTTAGTTTTGAATTGCATGTATTTTGGAGGAGCAAGGACTAATGTGAGCAAAAAAGAAATCATAAGACAATGAGAATCAAATCAAGAACCAGCTTCTGTAGTCTTTAGTCGCGACTAAAGTGTCCACAGGTCGTGACTTAATTTCTTCTAGGAAGTTTCTCTGCGTTTACAGGTCGCGACCAAAACATAGATATGGTCGTGACCAAAGAAGACAGTTCTGAAGCTGAGCATTTTTTATTAGGTCAACCTGATGATTAAAGTAGAGGGAGCCGTAGACGAGGGGGAGGCTAGTTTTTGACCTGATTAGGCTAAGAAGCAGTGCTCAAACTTTCTCTCAACTCTCTCTGCTACCTACACATCATCTCCATTATTCATCTTTCCATCACCCATTCTGCTTTCTTCATGGCATCGTATCCAGGCAACGATTACAGCATAGTAGGAGTCATGAGAGGCTAAATCCTTACTCTCTTGGTGATGGATCTTATATCTTGAGCTCATGGACTGCACTGGGGAGTTTTCTGTTTTAATCTGCACCTATTTCATGTTTTGATGCTGCTAGATCTAGGGTTTTCATTATATGAACAAGGGATTGAATGTCGATTGATTATTCTCAGATTAGACAATTGTAATTGACTTTAGATGATTTGAATGTTAGTTTTTAATATAATATTTTAGTTTTGATTTTAAGATAGTTGGACTATTATCAACTATCGTTCCTAATTAATTCAATTGCTTAAAATTTAGGGTTTATTGATCGACGATCATTCGAGGGCATTTTTATCATCTGATTTAAATTACACACTAAGTGGGTTTTAACAGTTCATTAAGAGTTTTTAAACTAGCTTTGATCAAAGGATTTTAAGAAATATTAATGCTCTGGACTCAATCGATCGATTGGGGTTTTATTTAAGACTTAGTGATTTCAAAACTCCCATATCAAATTAAGAGCAAGGATAGATATGTTTTCATCATCAAGAGTCTGTAATAACATATTTCTTTCACAAACCAACTCGTTTTTAACTTAATAAAAAATATTAAAAATACAAAAATATTTACTTTACTGCACCCTTATTTTATTGCATCAAAAATCAATCAAACCCAAAACCCATTTTACTTTCACTCAGGTTTTCAATGGTTTTGTCACAAATTTGCTAGGTCTCCAATAAAAAGGCTCCTCGAGAAGAATGATAGGGTTGTGCCTTATACTATATTATTAGGTGCAATTATTATTATTTTGATGGATCGGACGACGACAATTCGAGCTGCTCATCATTCTCCAAGTCCAATAAGGTAGAGTACTAGACAAGCACTGAAAAGAAAGAAGCATAAGCTACCCATAGTCTCTGAAGAATTAGACCATACTCACACAGATGAAGATCCAAATGCAGTTATTTAGAAGGCCATCAGTTTAGCTAGGATATCATCAAAACAGAGAGTAAAACAAACTGTAAGAAGGAGAATTGAATCTCCTTAAGGTACTACAGAATCTCTATCTAAACCATCTCCTACCTCCAATCCTCCTCAAGCCAACCCTCTTCCTTTTAACCCAACCAATTTAGCCTTACTTGAAATCTAGATAAGGGGATTGATCAATGTAAATTAAAAGATGATTTTGCTCACAGAGATTTCTGTCCATTAGTGGTAGTTGACTTAGAATACTTGGAATACAATGGACTTAGAGTACTTGAAATACAATGACAAGACCCAACTAGACTTGCCGACCCAATGAGCCACTACCAAAATTGGTTAGGAATCAACCTATCATACTATTTAGAGGCAGTGAAGAGATTTTACTGTAATATGAAGGTATTTGATGAGGTTGATGAGGATAGTGAATTAGTCAATAGTTATTTAACTTCTGAGTTGAGAGAAATACCAATTAAACTATACTCCAAAATCACCAATTATCTCCTAAAAAACACAGAATATGAGTTAAGCCTAAACCTTTATTTAGAGAAATGTATAAAATTTTGATGCTTGAGGACAAGTTCTCGGGAGACCTCAAATTTGTACCTAAAGAGATGTGTGATTATCATAGCATAATCCACTATATATACTCGAGAAGTATGGTCAACAAGTTAGGGAGCTTTACATATATGACTCAAGAAGATTATACCCTACTTGCCAAGATCATCAGTGGCTAGAAAATAAACATTGGTGACTTGATCTATTCTAAAATGTGAAATTGTTTCTACAATAAGTCTAAGACCACTCACATTCCCTATCCACAGCTTGTATCCTACTTCCTTTACTGTAACAATATCGACTGTTTGGAAAAGGGTAAAAAGGAAGTCAAGGTATCTAGATTTGGGACAGAGCATATCCACAGGATGAGAATCTCTCTTCCCTTAGCTGGTAGAGGAAAAAGGATTCAGGAAGAAAAGGGCAAGCAACCAGCATGTAATGACCCTAGAGAATTCATGGTTAAATAATACAATTTTTATTTAAATATTATTTCTTGCAATGATTTCACAAAGAATCATGGGTAGCTGAGTGGTTGGAGATGGAGAAGTTAAACACGAGGTCCCCTGTTCGAACCCCAGCGCTTGCAGAATGGAGATTTCTTTTTCATTTTCTAGTCGTGAAATGACAAAAATGCCCCTCTATCATTTTACCCAAATTTTTTGCCTCCCCTCCCCATTTTCCTTCTGCTAGCAGTGAACACAGAGTAGGTGCGATGCAGGCGCTGCGTAGGGGAAGAGATGGGTGAGCGAGCGGCGCAGGATTTCACGGCCATAAAGGTCTGCTACTGTCATCCTTTCAACCTGATGCCACTCCTTCCCTATTTCATTTGTTCAGTCGACAGAGAAAGGCAGCGAGAGTGAGAGAGAGAGATAGGAATTTAGAGGAAGCTTCGCGGGTTTTGAGATTGGCCGCCCTGACTCCATTCTGTTTGCCTCTGTTCAGTCTTTCTATTCCATCGTAGTAGACAACTCCCTTAGTTAATGGCCTAGGAGCTATGGTCGCCGGATATCTTCTTTGTTCTTCTTATCAAGGTGCTGTTCAATAGCAAGTCAAGGTCTTTCTTTTTCTTCTCTGCTGATCGTTGTTCAATTTGGTTTGGTGAATGTGAATGTTGTCCCCTGTTACCGTAGTTGTAAGCGGTAGTGGGGAATCTGGAATTTTGTGTGCTGTGGTCGTTGGTGGCACCTGGAGCTATGTCTATGTGTGTTTGGGTATGTGTTAATGGCTATTGGAAAGAAGAGAAATGAGGAACAGAAAATAGAGAAGAGGGGAGAAGGCGTTAGACTTTGCTGTTGATATATATATGGGTTGCTGCTGTAGGTATGTATATATATACACATGTATAGGCTGCTATTTTGATGTTTTAATATGTGCAGGGATTAAATTCAAGTACAATATAAAAGGTACTAAGCAGTTAGGGACACAAATGTGATAAATAGATGAAATAAAGTGATAGGCTTGGATTATGTTTCAAAACTTTCAAAATGATACTTTGGGATAGTAGAACTTAAGCAATGAATTTGCTTTCTTCCTTTGTTTGGACAATCCGATAAGTTAAGGAAAAACTAATTAGAAGATGCTGTTTTGGGATTTCTTGAGGTTAAAATTTTAATAGAAATTTTATGTTATTGGACTATGTTTTAAGGTCTTAAAGAAAGGAATGACATTCATTAATGGAATGTTCTATTTTCAAAAAAAAATAGGAAAATCAGGAGAATATCATTTTTGAAGAATAGAGCAGAAATAAGCTGTTTTGGAATAGTGCAGGTAAGTGAATAACGTTCCCTAATAATGATATTTGAAATGATAGTTATTTATTTGACATGCTACTTAAATGTTAATTTTAAGTATGAATTACGAAAAGCGAGCATATGAATCCATGGCTTTAAATATTAGAAATGATTTATTCAAATTTTATTATTGAATACTTGTTCATGTGAATTTACAAAACTTTTTGATGATTTATCGTAAATGTTCATGCTTGGGGGTTTCATGATTATGAATAATTTTATTAGAAATTGTTGCGTTGAAAGTGTTATGATTTTTAAATGTCAAATTGGCCCCACGCATGCTAGAAAGGTTTTAGAGGACGGAATACAGAACGCTGGTTACTAACAGTAGTACTATTAGTCCTTGTTGCACCATAGTTAAACCTGAGCTCAACAGATATTCGTGGGATTTATTCTCGCGACAGTTATTCGTGGGATCTATTCTCGCGACAGTTTCGTGGCCTCAAGCCATGCCAGATTGGTTAGTTACCCTCGTGGACTGTGTGTCCACGCACATTTTTGTTCTGTCGAAGTCCCACGGAAAAAGTATTATTTCGAAACGATTATTTCAAATGGATTTCCTGAAATACAAACGTTTACCAAAAATTTTGTATTCAATTACAAAATGTTATGATTTATATTTAAACGTATTGAAAATAATTATTTTCGCATTTCAAATTATATTTTTGGGACGTTATTCACTAGTAGATTATTTGGATTCAGATAGTGCTGTCGAATCTAATCATCCAGCTGAGTAGTGAAGAGACTCCGTGTCAATCCGAAGCAGTATTTGTGGACATATCTTCTTATCATGTAATTAAATATTTTTTATAACACATGTATTATTTTGCTAGAAGTTTATATGCTCCAACTAACTTATAGATAAGATTCTAGTTATTTTGAAAATGCCTGTAAAAGATTTGAAATGTTCGCAATCTATTGTAGGGTCTTCGGGAGGTCGGTTACACAAAGACAAACCTGCCGAAATTCCTATAGATGATTGCATTTTATTTAAATGTAATTTATATGATGATGATTATTCTGAACATTTTAGTTAAGGCTAAGGGCGTAAGGAATGTGAATTTATTCATATTATGTGCTGGTCACGGCTCAAATTTTGGGACGTGACAAAGCACATGATGAGGCTTAGTCTTCAGTAGCACCATCTGTACCCTCTGCACCCTCTTTTGGCCAAGCTACTTTTCATGCTAGATACAAGATAACGGTCATAGTACTGTGTATAGTATTGCACAGATGCTATCTGATATGAGAACTAGTATGGAAAATAAATTGGTTGCTGAAATGATTCAAAGACATAACACCACCAATGCACAGTTCCAGTCACTAAAGACTGCCATTGGATTGCTAGGCAATGAAGTCTTAGATTTAAAGAAAAAGGTCGCAGGTTCTAATTTATTTTTCTGTTGATGACCTTCTTAAATCTCCTAAACTTCTACTCAGCATCCTCAGGATCCTACTCAGTTGCCTCCTACACCAATTCAGCTAACAAAACCCTTTGTACCTCCAAAAGTCCCCCCTTCTGAACCTCAGCCAACAACAACTCTACTTTCCTCTTCTCAACCCTTTGGATTCACCTCTACACCTTATCAACCCACCCTTTGGATCCTTCTCCTCCCTCATACCTACTGAGACTGAAAAACTAGTTGCTACCTACACTGAGCATCAATCATCCTCCCAAGACTCCATTCTTTATGAATGACAAAAAGGGGAGAGATAAGATTACTTGAGTAGTAGTAGTTAGATTTTGTTATGTTTTGAAATCATTTCAAGCTTTACAAATTATATATTGTATCTCTGAGAACATTTGATCAATACTTAATGGAAATTGCTTCTATTATTCCTCCTATTTCTAATGGTTCATTTCTCATACATTTCATTGTGTTAAATTATTCTAATCTTTAATAATCACAATTAAGTTTTGCTATCATCAAAACGGGGAGAAATGTTAGACTCCAATGTTAATGTTTTGATGTTTTGATGAAAACAATGAATTGGAAAACATATGGAATTTTTAATAAGGCTTCTGGGTCTCAGAAAATTATGAGACTTTGCAAACAATTAGGTGGCATATGAGGTGTCCCAAGTAGATAGAAGGTTATGCAAGGAAGAAGAGTTTAATCACATGTTGGATTATAATAAAATAATGTAAGAATTAAATTGATTATGATTAAGGTTAATTAAGCAAAAAAGTCACCAATGAAATTCAACATTAAGTGGTTGTAATTATTAGGAAATTGAGGGGCAAGATGGTCCCTTGAACCTTGAAAATTTGCTATAAATACTCCCTTCAATCTTCACAAAACCATGACCTAAGTGGAAACCTTGGGGAAACTCTTTTCAACCAAAGCAAAGGCAATCCGAGGTACTTTGATCCCAAGTAGCTAGGGCTTAAGGTATGTAATCCTTCCTAGTTTATTTATATGTGTTTTGGAAGGATAAAACTTAAGTTTTAATGGTTAGAATTGATATTTTACCTGGGATATGCTTGCTGTCCAGAATTTATAAATGAATAAGGAAAAGGAAAATCAAGTTAGACTTATGCAAAAGATACTTAGATAAGATAGATTGGATAGTTGGTTATTAAGTTAGATTGAAATTCTTTATGTTACAAACCATAGAGGGTTTTCGATCAACTGTAAAACTGAAAGGAGGAGTGTGAATTTCAATGTTCTAATACTTCCATTGAATTCAAATGATGATTTTGTGTGGGATTGAATAAGATTGAAACTTTGGAAGTATTAGAATTGAAAGATGGAATTTTAAAACCCTCTCGTTACTGTTCATACGCATGAACAGTGATATGAATTTTATAAAATTCTTCTAAAATATAACTATTATTAATTATTTAGACCTATTTTGTACCTAATATAATTTAAAAATAATTATTATACATGAATTTGGTTTATTTCAAAAAGCTAACTATGGTAGAAAAGAGTTTTACAAAAATCTAAAAGAAACTCTACTATGGTTATAAAAAGGACTTTTCTTAAAATTTAAATAATTAATATAATGTTAGAGTAAGCATAATGAAACCTACTATGGTAATATACAAGTATTCTACACATACTTTCAAAGGGGAAGGCTATACAATTAATATAGCTTTAATCAAGCCTCTGACGTTTTCCCTGGGGTCCTAAGATGAGACTATCACCTGAAAAATGTTAATAATAATAGGGTGAGACAAACGTCTTAGTAACCAGCAATTCTACTCAATATGAGTACTAACATGTGCTCATGAGGTGTCAAGTGGGACTAATCACAAAATACAATATATAAAAAATAACATATTATCATAATAAAATCAAATGGATAACCTACCCAAGTTTCTCCTATCAATCTAATCGAACCGCCTTATTCTCGCTGATCGAACCCATGGGCTAGTGATAACTGAACACTAAAAAAGCTAACCGATCAAGTGGTTTGGATAGGCCAAAGTCCACAGAGCACCTGACCGGACCATGGGTTCATTCCCCCTTGGTTAACAGGTGGGGGTGTCGTAGCCCCTCGGTAAATAGGTGGGACACGTCTATTGAAGGATAAAAGCCAACTATCGAGCTCTAATGGAGGCCATATGATGAGCAGGTTGGATTGTCGTCTTTCGATCCATCAAAATAATAATGTTTGCACCCAATAACATAGTATAAGGCATAACCCTATCGTTCTTCTCACAGAGCTTTTCTATTGGAGACCTAGCGTATTGGTGCCAAATCTATTAAAAACCTAAGTGAAAGTAAAATGGTTTTGGGGTTTGGTTGATTTTCTATGCAATAAAATAAAGGTGCAATAAAGTAAATGTTTTTGTCTTTTTGATTAAGATGCAAATGCGTTGGTTTGTGAAAGAAGTATGTGATGACAGACTCTTGATGAAAAAGCGTATCTATTCTTGCTCTTAATTTGATATGGAGTTTTTGAAATCACTAAGTCTTAAACAAAACCTCAATCGATCGATTGAGTCCAGAGCATTAATATTCTTTAAACTCCTTTGATCAAAGCTAGTTTAAAAACTCTTAATGCATTGTTAAAATCCACTTAATGTGTAATTCAAATTAGATGATGAAAATGCCCTCGAATGGTCGTCGATCGACAAACCCTAGATTTTAAGAAATTGAATTAATTAGCAACGATCGTTGATAACAGTTCGACTAACTTAAAATCGAAACTGAAATATTGTATTAAAATGACATTCAAAGTATCCAAGCCAATTACAATTGTTTAATCTAAGAGTAATTGATAAGACATATTTTGTATATGGTTTCTATGACAATTTTGAGAGTTTTATAATAACTTTACCATTTATTTCATGCCTTAAATTGTACTTTTGTGTATTACATGATTGTGCGTGGCAATGTGCTAATTAAAGGGTAGAATGGTAAAATAACTCTTCCAAACTGCATATATTCGGTTATCTACTGATCTGGACTTTTACAGTGAGCTTTTATGTTGAATTGCAGGTACTTTGTAAGAGAACAAGGACCAGAAAAGAAATCAAAAGACAATGAAAGTGGAACCACGCCTCTGTACTATTTAGTCGCGACCAAATAGTCCTAAGGTCGCGACCTATAATTCTTCTGGAAGATTCTCACTGTTTATAGGTCGCAACCAACACGTGTATATGGTCGTAACTAATAGTACAAAATTGCTGAAGCTGCGCGTTTTGGATTAGGTCATGCTGTTATAAGAAGAGAGGGAGGCTGCTGTCAATGGGAGGAGGCTGATTTTTTGACCTGATTAGGCTAAGAAACAGTACTCGAGTGCTCTCCATAAACTTTCCACTCAACTTCCATCGTTCTACACCATTCACCTTCATCTCTTCATCGTTTATTCATGGCATCATATTTGAACAGCGATTGCAGTGCAGCAGAAGTCATGAGAGGCTAGACCTTTAATCTCTTGGTGATGGATCTATTATCTTGAGCTCACGGACTGAAACGGGGAGTTTTTTCTGTTCTAATTTTCATCTTGTCATATTATGATTGCTTCTAGATTTAGGGTTTTTCATCATATGAACAAGTTTTGAATATCGATTGATTATCCTAATATTAGACAGTTGTAATTTACTTTCGATGTTTTGAATGCTGGTTTAAATACAATATTTCAGTTTTGAGTTTAAGCTAGTTAAACGGTTGTTAACGATCGTTGCTAATTGATTCGATTACTTGAATCTAGGGTTAGTCGATCGACGCTCATGGCATTCTTTCATCTGATTTAAATTACACACTAAGTGATCCTTAGCAGTTCAATAATAGTCTTTAAACTAGCTTTGATCAAAGGAGTTTAAAGAATATTAGGGTTCTGGACTCAATCGATCGATTGAGGTTTAATTCAAGACTTAGTGATTTCAAACTCCGTATATATTGAGAGCAAGGATAGATATTTTTCATCATCAAGAGCCTACCATCATATACTACTTTCACAAACCAACCATCTTCCATCTTAAACAAAAACACAAAAATATCTATTTTACTGCATCTTTATTTTACTGCACCCACAAAACCACAAAACCATTTCCTCTTTACTCAAGTTTACCGTTGAATTTGACATCCAATTTGCTAGGATTCCTTTAGAAAGGCTCCTTGAGAAGAACGATAGGGTTATGCCTTATACTACATTACTAGGGTGCAATTCACTTAATTTTGATGGCTCGAACTGCGACAATCCGAAGCACTAATCAATGGCGCCGTTGCAGGGGAGCCAAGTAATTGGTTCCCTAGTAATTGTTTGTTAATTCCATTCCCTGAGTCATTTTTCATTGTTTTCCATTGCATTTTAGTTTTTAGTAGTTTTTAACTTGCATTACATACTGCATTTTTTTCTTACTTTCTGCAGGATTAGTCTCTGTGTCCTTGAGTCGCGACCTGACCTTAACTGAGTCACGACAATTACTCTCTGTCACTTTTAGTCGCGACCTAAACCACTTTGAGTCGCGACCATATTGCTATCTGTGACATCCGACTGCTCTCTGCGAAAACCAGTCGCTACATTTAAACCTTTTCGGCGCGACTGCTGCTCTCTGTAATTTTGAGTCGCGACTAACATACTCTTTTGTCGCGACCTACTGAAAATTTTCTGCTATGCAACTTCTAAACTGAATATGACTATTTGCATTAATTGCTCTTGACTATTTCTACATTGCATGCATAGGAGAACGGAAACATTAGTACCTTTTGAACCTGAAATTGAAAGGAGACTTAGAAAACTAAGGAGAGAATTTAGGGAGTTTAAGAAGAAGAGGCAAAATCTAGTTCCTCCTCTAGTATTCTAGAATCTGAACTAAATTAAATATGGCTGATCATAATGGGCATAATAGGAATGGAGAAAATGAAATACCTATGAACGTTGAAGATAATAGAAGTGTTAGGGAAATTAATCATTCGCATGTGAATTATGATCCTAATGGTTTCTATGCTGAAGAGGCTAATTTTGAAATTAAAGGAGCTTTGATTGCAGCCTTACCTAAATTTCATGGTTTTGCAGGAGAATGTCCTCAAAGGCACTTACAAACCATGCACATGATCTGCTCTTCAATGAAATCTCTAATGGCCACTTTGGATGATGTCTTAAGTAGATGCTTCCACTTCACTTTGGAAGGGAAGGCTAAGGAGTGGCTATACAATTTGCCAACTTATTTCTCCATTCTTACATGGGATCAGCTGAAGTCCACTTATCTTGAGCAGTTTTTCCCAGCCTCCAAGACTACTCGGATGAAGAAGGAGATCACTAATGTTATGCAACAGGATGGGGAGTCTTTGCACTAGTATTGGACAAGATTTATTAACCTTTTGGCTCGATGCCCCCACCATAACATCACTAAGGCTGATTTAGTAGACATCTTCTTTGATGGTCTACTACCCCACAATAAAGTATCCTTGAATGTTGCTGCGAACGGTTCATTGAGAGATAAGACCCCACAAGCAAGTTGGGATTTGTTCCAGAAAATGGCTAATGAGGACCATCAAACTGGAGATCCAAGAAGATTACCACCCTCATCTTCAGGTAGCTCTAATACGATCTTAGCTGAGATAGAAGCCTTGGGAAATCGAATGGACAAGAGGATGGGTTTGATTGAAAGGGAGCTGCACTCCACAAAACAAGTTCATGTAGTGGATACCTCGCAAGCCCTAGTTACAGGATGTGAATCATGTGGTTCAATGATGCATGCTACAAGTACATGTGATAGACAGTATGAGGAAGTTGTAGCCATGTAACAAGGGAGAGAGAATAACTTCCAGAAGAGAGATCCATACTCTAACACATATAATTCTGGCTGGAGAGACCACCCAAATTTTAGGTAGAGGAGTGTAGAAAATAGATCTAATCAGTTTCAAGGAGGTGGTGCTTCCTCAAGCAACTACCAAGGTAATGCGAGGTCTATGGTCCCCATACAACCTAATGCTTTAGTGCCTTCAAGACCAGAAGAGACCTCTCAATTGTTAAAGAGTATGGCAGCACAAATGAGTAACATGGATGGTAGAATGACCAATATTGATCACAAGCTCAAAGAGAATGATGGTCAGTTCACCTCCATATCTTCAATTCTCCAAGGTATGCAGAAGGATAATGTAGATGTACACAGAAAACTTACGGAGTTAAGTTAAAGAATGCAGATATCACAAGCCACTTAACTCAAGTTTCTAATACAGTGAGCGACATCCAAGGAAAGAACAGTGGAAGCATACCTTCGAACACTGTTATTAATCCAATAGGGGTGAATTCCATATCTCTAAGAAGTGGAATACAGGTGCATTTTAAGGAAGCTGATGCACCACAGGAGGATAAGGAAGAATCTGATTTTGAGAATTCACCATAGCCACAAATGAAAGTTAGGAATTCTAAAAGCATTAGAGAACAGTGGCTAATGAGCAAGAAGGCAACTCAAGAGGAGTGCTCACAAGCACAAGTGGAGATGCAAGAGCTGCAGGAAGAAGCAACAACATTACCAAGTCCAGCATACAAAGGAAAGAAACCTAAGGAGAAGCCAGAGTCGAGCAAGCAAGGATCCTCTTTGCATACAGGTAAGGAGGTAAGTATAAAAGATCTCCCTTTTCCTAACTCTTATTTTGCTGGGAAGAAAAAAGTTGATCCTAATTTTGCAAAAGATGCTTACAATCTGTTCAATAAACTGGAAATAAACATCCCTATGGTTGAATTCCTCAAGAGAAACCCTAAGTATGCAAAATTTTTAAAAGAATTGTGTGCTGATAAAAAGAAATTTAGGCCTCTTAAGAGAATTCAGGTGAGTGCTAATGTGTCATCCCTTTTTAAAGCTGAACTACCGGTTAAGTGCCAAGACCCAGGCTCCTATACAATCCCATGCACTATAGGAAATATTCCTATTAAGGGAGCGTTGCTAGATCTAGGGGTGGCCATTAATGTAATGCCTTGGTCGATTTATCAGGCTTTAGGTGTCAACAATCTAGAGACACAAATGTAGTACTCCAACTAGCTGATAGGTCAATTAGGTATCCCAAGGGAATTCTTGAGGATATTCTAGTGCAGGTCAAAGACTTAGTGTTCCCAGCTGACTTCTATGTTCTGGATATGTCTAATGAGCTAGTAAATGATAGCACTTTGATCCTTATCATTAGTATGAAGCATAGCTCCATTACAATGGAAGTTAGAGAACATGTGGTAAGTTTTAACATGAATGAAGCGATGAGATATCCCTATGATAACTCTGCGTTTACTACTTTAAATGCCATTGATTATGCTATTAAAGAAGTTAGGGATGAACATGAATTAAGTTTGCATGACGATGGTAGAGATAATGCACTTGCAAAAGGTTTGTTGATTGATTTTGCAGGATCCCAAGGTATTCTGGAAGCTTAAAGACCAACAATCAAAGAAGGGTCGAGTTTCTGCGATAAAAAGTCACGACCTAATGACCTTAACGTCGCGACGCAATATCAGTCTGCAGTCCACTGTGAAGAGGAGTCACGACCAAATAGTTTACATGTCACGACACAAAACTCCAGAGAGCACAAGTCGCGACAAGATGAATATAATGTCGCTACTAATAGCTCCAGAGATGCACCCTGTCAGAGTCAGTCGTGACAATACGCTGAAAGGTCACAATCATATATACCAGACGTATCCAATAAACTGAAATTCCTTCAGGTCATCTTCCCACTGTTTTGGCTAAAGAGCCAATATATTCTAACCCTACTTCTCCTCATTCTCATTCCAAAATTACTTCCCATACATTAAAATTTTTGAAAGAATTGATCCCTAATAATGATGCAGGTATGGAAAAGCATGACCCCAATCTTGTTGCAATTATAGACCAACATCAGCTCGGTGCGACGCTTTAGGGAGTAGAGGACAAATTGGGGAACCCACATAAGCTGGATAAGAGCAACCGCAAGGAATGTAAGAAGGATGCAAAGGGAAAACCTCCCAACTCTGTTACTGCTACATGCCAACCACAGTTAGGCAAGTTCAAGTTTAAATAGGGAAGATTCAAGACAAGCTTGGACGAATCTCAACACAAAATGCACGACTGTGGCACTTTAAAGTGGAGAGAGAAAGCAATGGGGGAGATCGTTCAATCAAACAGATGTCTCTCAAAGTTTATTGAGTTATACCCGCCACCTTGAGGCCAGGTTGTCTCTTTCCTATCTCTCAAAGTTTGTTATGATAGGTTGGGCTTAGGAAAAGGATGATTCAGTAGATTATATTCCATTTTTAGTTTCGTTCTTTTTGTCTTCAGTATATTTCTGTTTATTCTAGGATTATTTCTGCTTTGTTCCACTTCCCTGTTACTGTCCATATGTTGCACACTCTTCAATGGTTACCTTTCCTTCCACACACTCACATGCATGACTTTAGCTTACCCATCCTGTCATCTTTGCTTTACTTGTACTGCTTTGTATGACTTGAATGTGACTGCATGCCTCATTGAAAAATTTGCATTGAGTGATAAGATCATTTGCTATGTTTGAGCTAGATTTGTTTGACTTCATACAGTGCAGTCATTTCTGGTTCTGTTGACAGTGAGGACACTGTCAAGTTTAAGTGTGGGGGAGGATATTTTACTCTTGCTTTTTTTTAATTAATCCAATCTTTCATCACAACATTTTTGTTTTTTATCTTAACATGTGGTGAATTGCTGAAAATTGGACCTCCACCTTAAACAAAATTGTTAATTGGTAAAAAGGATTTAGCTTGAAAACCATTTTTGGACTTTGAAAACTGTCACTTGGTAGTCTCTGTGAATAATGGTCGCGACATATGTGATTTATGGTCGCGACCTGTGATGGAATTTTGGACTAACGTGCTCTCTGTGAACTACAGTCGCGACCTACGTGCTGTATGGTCGCGATAATATCTCTCTGTCTATTTGAGTCACGACTATAGTACCTTATTTGTTGCGACTATTCCTCTCTGTGTATTTGAGTCGCGATAGGCAATTTCACCAGTCGCGACCAATGTTTGAAAATTTCTGAGCATGCATCCCTGTGAAAATAGGTTGCGACCGTAAATGTTTTAAGTCGCGACCCACATTTGGAAAATGTCCAATTACCTTCTCTTTGCCTTGTGCGATGCTGGAAAGAAGGATTCCTTTTGAACTACTAAGATGCTTTCACAAATAATTCATTGTCCCTTAATTTCAAATCCTTTTTAGTCCTTCGAAACCATTGCCACACTTGAATTTTTCTTTGAGAATCTTGGAAATTGAACTTGAAACACTTAAACTTTTGCTATTGAATTTGGGATTATTACATGACTCCAAGTGATTACTTTGAACTTTTAAATCATCGTTTAGAGGGTTTTCAGTTGTGATAAGTGTTCTAATACCTAGTGAATGATGAACTTTATTTGGGACTTTAGCTTATGAGCAATTTAGATCAAAACCCTAGTTGAAAGGATTCTCGGCCTAAATTTCTATATTGAGTGATTATTCAATTGGTTTATATCCTCTAGAACTTGTCTTGACTCTGAGTTGAGAATGACTTGCACACTTATGAATTGAACATGATAGAGGCATTCATTTCTAAACCCTTTTATCCCAAACACAAGCCCACTATATTCATATCCTTAGTCACCCCCTTTGAGCCCATCATTTTCTTTCATCCATTATTTATATAGAAAGTCATATATGCATAAACTTCATTTGCGAAATAAAATTTTATTCATGTCAAAAATTCATTATTGTTGTGATGTGTGCTACAGATTCTGTGCATGAGGTGCCAAAAAAAACGTGGAGGGGGAGGACGGTGTAAGAAAAGATGCAAGAAAAAAAAGGGGAAAAGAGAAATGAAGAAGGCACTATTATTAACTCTTATTAGCACAATTATCACTTCTAGATCTTTAGAGACATGAATTCATGCTACATATTTATTGTTAAATGCATACAGTACTTTCTATTCTTCATATTCCATTCCATGTGGCCCATCTCTATCATTACAACCCTAAAAGACCTCTTGATTCTTTGCATAAGAGTTGTATAGTTGCTGAGATTTAGAGCCATTACAAGCATATGGTAGGATATTTTCCAATTTGAATTTGAGTGAAAGAACCCTAACAATGAGAGGATAGAGAGAGCTAAACACTTATATCCTTTGAGAGGATCTTTTGCGCTCATACTGTTAAGGTTGATTTCATTTAGTAGTTGATTACTTGGCATTTCTCACATTATCACTTCTGCATTCCCAAAAGATGGTGGATTAATTGTTTTCAGGTCACACTATGGATTATATTTTTGTCTTGGCTTTAATAGTGATTGCTCTAGGTGTAATTCATTTCATTGTCCAGGAGTACAAAGGTTCAAGTGTGGGGAAATTGATAAGACATATTTTGTATATGGTTTCTATGACAATTTTGAGAGTTTTATAATAACTTTACCATTTATTTCATGCCTTAAATTGTACTTTTGTGTATTACATGATTGTGTGTGGCAATGTGTTAATTAAAGGGTAGAATGGTAAAATAACTCTTCCAAATTACATATATTCAGTTATCTACTGATCTGGACTTTTACAGTGAGCTTTTATGTTGAATTGCAGGTACTTTGTAAGAGAACAAGGACCAGGAAGGAAATCAAAAGACAATGAAAGTAGAACCACGCCTCTGTGCTATTTAGTCGCGACCAAATAGTCCTAAGGTCGCGACCTATAATTCTTCTGGAAGATTCTCACTGTTTATAGGTCGCAACCAACACGTGTATATGGTCGTAACTAATAGTACAAAATTGCTGAAGTTTCGCGTTTTGGATTAGGTCATGCTGTTATAAGAAGAGAGGGAGGCTGCCGTCAATGGGAGGAGGCTGATTTTTGGACCTGATTAGGCTAAGAAGCAGTACTCGAGCGCTATCCACAAACTTTCCACTCAGCTTCCATCGTTCTACACCATTCACCTTCATCTCTTCATCGTTTCTTTGTGGGATCACATCTGAACAGAGATTGCAGTGCAGCAGAAGTCATGAGAGGCTAGACCTTTAGTATCTTGGTGATGGATCTATTATCTTGAGCTCACGGACTGAAACGGGGAGTTTATTCTGTTCTAATTTCCATCTTGTCATATTATGATTGCTTATAGATTTAGGGTTTTTCATCATATGAACAATTTTTGAATATCAATTGATTATTCTAATATTAGACAGTTGTAGTTTACTTTGGATGTTTTGAATGCTGGTTTAAATGCAATATTTCAGTTTTGAGTTTAAGCTAGTTGAACGGTTGTCAACGATCATTGCTAATTGATTCGATTGCTTGAATTCTAGGGTTAGTCGATCGACGCTCATTCGAGGGCATTCTTCCATCTAATTTAAATTACACACTAAGTGATCCTTAGCAGTTCAATAATAGTCTTTAAACTAGCTTTGATCAAAGGAGTTTAAAGAATATTAGGGTTCTGGACTCAATCGATCGATTGAGGTTTAATTCAAGACTTAGTGTTTTCAAACTCCGTATACATTGAGAGCAAGGATAGATATTTTTCATCATCAAGAGCCTACCATCATATACTACTTTCACAAACCAACCATCTTCCACCTTAAACAAAAACACAAAAACATCTATTTTACTGCATCTTTATTTTACTGCACCCATAAAACCACAAAACCATTTACTCTTTACTCAGGTTTACCGTTGAATTTGACATCCAATTTGCTAGGATTCCTTTAGAAAGGCTCCTTGAGAAAAACGATAGGGTTGTGCCTTATACTTCATTACTAGGGTGCAATTCACTTAATTTTGATGGCTTGGACTACGATAATCCGAAGCACTCGTCAGTAATCAATCGACACTCAATCCCTTGTTCATATAATGAAAACCCTAGATCTAGAAGTATCAAAACATGAAATAGGTGAAGATTAAAATAGAAAACTCCCCAGTGCAGTCCATGAGGTCAAGACATGAGATCCATCACCAAGAGACTAAGGATTTAGCCTCTCATGACTCCTATTATGCTGCAATCGCTATTCAAATATGATTCCATGAAGAAAGCAGGTAAGATGAAGAGATGAATGATGGAGTTGTGTGGAGAGAGTGTAGAGAGAGTTCGAGCACTGCTTCTTAGCCTAATCAGGTCAAAAACCAGCATCCCTTGCGTCTGTGGCCTCCCTCTCCTTTTAACAGTAGGTTGACCTAATCAAAAAAGCGCAGCTTCAAGACTATCTTATTTGGTCACGACTAGATCTATGTTTTAGTTGCGACCTGTAAACGCTGAGGAGCTTCCTAGGAGAAATTAAGTCGCGACCTATGGACACTTTGGTCGCGACTGAAATACACATAAGCTGCTTCCTTGATTTGATTCTCTATCTTATGATTACTTTTCAGCTCACATTAGTCCTTGCTCCTCTAAAATACCTACAATTCAAAACCAAAGCTCATTGTAAAAGTTCCACTAATAAAGGGATATCATATATGCAGTTTAGAGGAGTTAATTTACCATTTTACCCTTAAAATAGCATATTGCCAAGCACAATTATGTATTACCACAAAAGCACAATTACAGGCATAAAATGAATGGTAAAGTTAATATAAAACCCTTAAAAATATCACAGAAATCATACACAAATTGTGTCTTATCACCATACCACGTGGTAGAAATACAACTCTATGATCACCCATTTCTAATGCATAATTCTCAAAATAATTATATTAATCAAAATCTCAATAGCTTGATAAATATCACAAAAGGGGTTTTCTGAAGATAATAACTTTCTTCAAATTCTAATATCAAGATATAACAGGTTTATAATCTCAATTCAAACTTTCCAAATTAAACTTTAAGTCCCACAAGACTATTTTCAATAGAAAATTATCAAACAAGTTTTCTCAATATAATCATATCAATATTAGTATGTATATATATGTATATATGAAGGTAATTGGAAGAAACACAGCGAAAATTAACTTTAAAATTTTTTTCCATTCCCAGCCAGGATCTACCGAATGTGTTTAAGTCAAGGAGAAAGAAGTGTTACCTTCGTATTCAAGCTTTGGTCGCGACCTCCGTATCTACTAGTCGTGACTCCTCGCCTCTGGAACTTTCAGTCGCGACCTACTCAGCTTCTAGTCGCGACCTGTAGCCTCTAGAGTTGTTAGTCGCGACCTCCTCAGCTTCTAGTCGTGACCTGTATCCTCTGGAGGTGTCAGTCGTGACCTCCTCTGCTACTAGTCGCGACCTGTAGTCTCTTTTCAGATTTTTGACATTCAGAAGCTAATTTGGTCACGACCTCTGCGTCAACTGGTAGCGACCTCTTCGTACCTGGTGCTCTTTTCTCGTTTGCAAGAAGTCGACAACTCAGATCAGCTTCCTCTACCGGTATCCACACGAACAGCATTCCAATCACGAACGACGTGCTAGCGCCTCTTGTCCCTCTAGGGTTTTCTCAAGATTCCGTCCTCACCGTCTCTATTCTGACAGTTTCTTATCTGCAAACCTTTTGCACTCTCCTTGCCCCTTTTCTTGTGTGTTGTGTCTATGTATAGAACCCTAGCTCCTAATGTCAAATATATAGGATGCTATCGGGCTTCTAATTGGGCCGGGCTTCAGAATTAATCTTATATTAATTCTGAAATTAATACAATATCATATATTGCATAATTTGATAAGAAAATAATTAAATAAATACGATTTTTATTAAATCCGTCTCACAGATTTAATTCACCTATTTATTTAATTTAAAATAAAGATAAGACAGAATTATATTTGATATATTCTCATAAATCAAATTTGAGATATCTTATCAATTTGAATTTCAAATTCAAATAGATCATATCCATTTAAATTCAAATTCAAAAGTGATAGAAATTTAATTTATCCTTATAAATTAAATCTTGCAAATATCTCTTATATTATATATATAATATATATATAAATTTATATATATAAAATATATAAATCCACCCTAGACTATTCATTGAATCTAGACATCTCTTAGATTCAATGAATCTAGACATCTCTTAGATTCAATGAATCTAAGAGATTAGATTCAATGAATCTAGACATCTCTTAGATTCAATGAATCTGGACATCACAGCTCGTGTTGGGCTATTTTATGTGCGACCCTGTAGGCCCATATAAAGTTGGCAGTGGGCTAGTTACTATAATAACCCACAAGTCGTAAGCAGCCTCTAGCAAGACATTACGACTACCCAAATTATATGAGGATCGATGAACGATGTTACCTTTCATTCAACCATATCACGTCCCTTTTGTCACACGATATTTTGGTGATAGATGAGGCATGGTGAACGCCATCCTCCTATTCCTGACTATTACTTTCTCGATCCCTGAGCAGTCTGACTATAGTAATGGAACTACCCTTCCATTACAGTATGGCCATACATTTCTCAGACTCACTCATCGAGAGGCCCAGTAATATCTCTCTACGAATGTGAGGGACAAATTCCATCTTGACCATTCACATTCCTCCGCATGAAAAACAACTAAGCCCGAACATAGCCTTTATGATCACTCGGTCAAAAGTGACTTTTGACTAGGTCAAAGCTGAGCGTTTGTCATGTAGGAATCCATGATGATCTCAGGTCAAAGGGCATAGTGACATGGCTTGTATATGAGAGAAGCTTATGACTTAACCCATGCAGCTCTCTCATAGCGGGTCGGTCCAGCACCCTGTACTCTTACATGTGCCTATGACTTTGATTTATATCTCTATATATCTTCAAAGTCATACTGGTCTTATTTCATCTTTTCTCCCGCATAGATGACCGACCAGGGACATTTAGGATAAGATCATGAATTATCAAAGGATGGTTATCACAGTAAACATGCAAATAATGTGATAACATAATTAAGACACTCAAAAAATAATAATATTTATAAGACAATGATTGGCCCCTAGGGCATAATTTCCAACAATATATATATTAAATCACTCACAAACATTTCATTACTACACACAACAAGTAGAAAGTGATTACATGTTGCCAAAGTAAGGAATAATTAGCACAAGTCGAGTGGTCCCGTTTACAACAACATCAATGACAAACAATTTGATGCTTTAACCAAAGGTACTGCAAACCTTCAGTGACGGTCTATAACATCATAACACAAGAACTATCACTATATTATAGTCTATAATTAAAAATAGTAAATGATGGAATAAATGTACAATATTTTATCAATGTTTAGTCAACATTCCAAGCTTCATTTTGACACTAAGAACTCCTTATTTTGATGTCTATACAAGGAGAACGAATTTTTCAAAGTTAAAGTTCAGAAACTGTTTTCAAGATTTTTGACCAAATGAACAGTGAACTTTGATGTCAGAACTGAGTTAGTTGACTAGTCAATTGGTCTTAGGGATATTTTTTCCTTAATCTTCAATATCTTAGCTTTGATTATCTTTTTGAACCACTTTATTTCAATTTTTATAGAATTAATTATGATTTTTCAAAGTTCGTCATCAAATCTGGAAATACCAAATGAACAATAACCGTGAACTTGGAAATTCCAGATTTTGAGATTGAACTTCAATGGACTTGTAAGTGGTTCTAATTACTACCGAATAGCTCCTAAGGAGATTGAAAGTAAGGTGTTACATTTTTTATGAATACCTTGCCAAGTTTATTCGTCTTTCCTAATATTCCACTTATTTAAACTATATGAATGATGAGAGGTGGACCACTGAGAAGTTAACTCATGGATTAAATTCTATGTTGAAGGAGAAAGTTTTCCCCAGACAGATAAAGAGGTTTAATGAAGTAGTAGAGGAATGCAGAATCACAGAGAAGATGTGCAATACCCAGCAAAGAGTGAGCTTATCGCAGTAATACCACTGAGAATGGTGCCATAAGAATCCTTAAGAGGGAACATTAAGAAGAGAAACGGGTCGGTATATGGGCAAAAGACTATTAAAAGGCATGGAGGTAAGCCAGGTAATGAGCCAAGAGAAGTTACTAGGCAATCAAGGCCTAATATACATGGGAACTGTGGTCGAGACCATGGTACAAGGACTTGTTTAGCAGGGCAAAGGTTATGCTATAGGTGTGGTAAGTCCAGACATTATGTCAGGGAGTGTCCACAGAACACAACAGGCAGAAGGTGTAAAATCCTCCTAAAATATAACTATTATTAATTATTTAGACCTATTTTATACCCAATATAATTTAAAAAATAATTATTGTATATGAATTTGGTTTATTCCAAAGAGCTAACCATGGTAGAAAATAACTTTATTAAAATCTAAGAGAAACTCTACCATGGTTATAAAAAGGACTTTTCTTAAAATTTAAATAATTAATATAATGTTAGAGTATTCATAATGAAACCTACTGTGGCAATATATAAGTATTCTACACATACCTTCAAAGGGGAAGGCTATACAATTAATATAGCTTTAATCAAGCCTTTGAAGTTTTTCCTAGGGTCCTAAGATGAGACTATCACCTGAAAAATATTAATAATAATAGGATGAGACAAACTTCTCAGTAACCATCAATTCTACTCATCATACATACTAACATGTGCTCATGAGGTGTCAAGTGGTACAAATCATAAAGTACAATATATAGAAAATAAAATATTATTATAATAAAATCAAATAGATGACCCACCCAAGTTCCTCCTATTAATCTAACCAAACTGTCTTATTCCTGTTGACCGAACCCATGGGCTAATGATAACTGACCACTCAAAAAGCTAACCGGTCAAGTAGTATGGATAGGCCAAAATCCACAGAGCAAATAACTAGACTATGGGTTCATTTCCCCTCGATAAATAAGTGGGGGTATCACAATCCTACAGTAAACAGGTGGGGCACGTTCTTCGGTAAATTAGTGGGACAAAAGCCAACCATCGAGCTCCAATGGAGGCTATACCAAGTAGTAGAAATACAACTCTATCATCACCCATCCCCAATACATAATTCTCAAAATAATCATATTAATAAAAATCTCAATAGCTTGATTAATATCACAAAAGGGTTTTTTTCAAAATAATACTTTCTTCAAATTCCAATATCAAGATAAAACAAGTTTATAATCTCAACTCAAACTTTCCAAATTAAACTTTAAGTCCTACAAGACTATTTTCGATAAAAAATCATCAAACAAATTTTCTCAATATAATCATATCAATATCAATATATTTATAGATATATTAAATCACTCACAAACATCACATTTGCACACACAACGAGTAGAAAGTGATTACCTTCTTTAGGAATAGGAAAGGGACTGAGAGATAGGACTAAACAAAGAAGAATCGACTCAATAATCAAGTATAAGGAATAAATCAGGGCCTTAGCTCTATTTATAAAATTATAATAATAATTCAAAATTCAAACCCATTTCTAAATCTGAACCCAAATCATAATAATTCCCTAACTAATAATAACAATAAAATCATAAAACCCTAAGTAAAGATAATAGTAGGATAATCCAAATATCCTATTTTATTAAAAATAATAAAAATATTAAACCATAATAATTTAATTAGATAATATTTTTAAGTTATTGATAAATAACATTTTTAATTTTACCTAAAATATAAGGATAAAAATTGGGAGTTGCAAGTTGTAAAATCCTCTTAAAATATAACTACTATTAATTAATTGACCCATTTTATACAGAATATAAATAAAAAATAATATTATAAATAAATTTGATTTATTTCAAAAGAGTTAACCATGATAGAAAAGAGCTTTACTAAAATCTAAAAGAAACTCTACCATGATTATAAAAAGGACTTTTCTTAAAATTTAAATAATTATGATAGAAAAAGAATAATATGAGTAAAATTATTTCGGATATATAAATTATTGAATCTTTTATAAATTGTATATTATAACTAGATAGATACTAGAGAAAACTTGATTTTATAATATAAATATTACACTTTTCTATAAACATGTATATTAATTAATAAAAAGGTAATAATAGATTTTTTTTATGAAATATTCGTAAAGATATTAAAAATTAGATTAAAGTGTATATATAAAAATAATGTAAGAGTCTATGTAATTTTAATAAAATTGAAGAAATAATTAATAATTTAGAAGAGTCTATAATGGATATTTAGAATATTACCCCAAGATGAACTCCTAGAATTAAATCCAAATAAGATATTATATATATATATATATCAAATCAAATCTACTCAGGGGAGAGTCTATATATCATTTTAGTCTCTCACGTGGTAGGATTTTACACTATTTCTCTCCAATATGTTAAAAGTGTAATATTTATATTATAAAATAAAGTCTACTTTAGTATCTATCTAGTTATAATATATATTTTATAAAATATTTGGCAATTTATATATCCTAAATAATTTGACTTATCTTATTCTTTTTCTATCATAATTATTTGAAATATAACTAAAAGAGTTACAGAGTATGGAGTGTTTAATTGCATACTAAATTGTAAATTAATATACTATTATTTTACGAGGATTTTACATAGCATGGTTTCCTGATTTATACCATGTGGAGTGTTTTAGGTGCCAGGGAGTGTCCATAAAACACAACAGGAGAAAGGTACCAGACTTAGGGAAGAGTGTATGCCCTGACAGGTAATGAGATGATAAAGTTGCCTGCACCAAGTGTAATATCCTAATTTTCAGGCCCAAAAACTCAGAAAGCAGCCTAAAATAGATAGACTATCAGACCCCTTTGAGCAGAAGTCCCATAAACATACAGAGGGCTTTCAAGGACTAAACTATAAATAAGTAAAATTATAGGGACTTATATATAAATAGTGAAAGTCCTTAGGGGCATAATGGCCATTTTGGAAAAGAAAGGGACTAAAGTGCAAGTCTAAAATTTTCATTGTGTAAAATAGAAGTAGACACAAGTTGTGGGCTATTATGTGTAATTATGAAAAGTTGAGGGACTAAGTGTAATTTTTAAAAGTTCATGGGCAAAATGGTAATTATGAGAAAGTTGAGCCAGAAAAGGCCCACAAACTGTCCAAAAGCATTTTAGTCCCAAATTTTACCATAAAATAGAGAAAATTATTCTGATCAGTTTAACACGACATAGAATTTTGATTTAAGATTTCGATAAATTGATATTAATTTTTGAAGTCTTACAATTATTACAGTATCTTTCTGACCTCATAATCAGATAAAATTTTGTAGTAAATTATAATAATTAATATAAGAATTGATGGAACTGACAAAAGTCAAAAAGGAGTCCTGTAGAATTAATTATAGAATTTACGGTGGAAAAGGACATAGATAAAGGGTTAAAAAGAAAAGTATGTAATTTTTATTAGGAATTCTGAGCCTCCGAAAATTATGAGACTTTACAAAAAATTTATTTTATATTAGAATGAATTTATAAAAATGTTATAACCAATAAAAGAGTTAAATAGAATTTATCTCAAAAATCAGGGTAATTTAAGGATATCGGTATAAGGGAAGTTTTTTGGGAATTGAGCATCAAAGTACTTGAGCTTGATTAGAGACCTAAGATGGAATTCCAAGAAGTCCTAAAATGTGTTCCAAGAGTTATGTGGGTCCAAGTGAAATTAAAATAATATTTTAGTAATTTTCAGTAAAGTATAATTACCCAGTTGAAGTTATAACTAGGGAATTGATCACATAAAGCTTTGGACTTATCCAGAAGCCATGAGGTGGTGTGAAAGGAGTCCTTATAAGACCCACCAAGATGCCACATGATACTAATCTAGGGGAAGAAGAAAACTTAAGAAAAAAAACTAAGGACACGTGGCACAATCTCAGTCGTTCATTACAAGATAAGATTCTAGAATTCTCTAGAAGCGCTAAGTCAACAGTTGAGGTATCCCCAAGGGCCCCACCATAGATCCACCTAGCATGCAAGGTGTCCCCTTGATGATGTCATATTGATGATATCATTTAGGATGATGATCTCATAGGGACACGTGGCGAGTTCTGGAGGTTCAGTAAATATTATGACTTTGGAGGATAAAATGATAATTTGGCCACCAAGCCTACCCTATAAATACCCCCACCCCCTTCATTCCATTCCATCCATGACAAGGGCAGTAAGAAGAGAGAGAGAGAGAAAAGAAACAAATAAAGAAAGAGAAAGAAAGGAAGGAAAAAGGAGGAGGTCTGACTAAGCTAGAAGCAATTCAAGAAGCTTAGAGACTCGGCAAGTTTAGGAATACGGTAAGTAATTTATCCCAGTCCTTGCTTTAATAAATTAGAGGATTGTTCTTATAAATTTAATAGTTAGGATAGTGAAATGTCTCTCTTTTGATAAGGTTAGCCATGGATAGAAAGAAAATTAGGGGATTGTCAGATTAAGGGTATTACCTCAAGTTAAGCTTGAGTTAAGTAGAGCTATACTGAATAGGATAATAATGAAAATATTATTATGCTATGTATAGGCTCTGACCTATGTAAAGAAGGAACCTCATAGTAAAGGCTAAAGACTAAGGGAAAGCTACTCGACAGGTAGTAAACTATCCTAAACTTGTATGTATTGGATGTTATGCTTGGTCGTGCTATGTTTATGTTGAATTGTGTTGCATATGTGTATATGATTGAAGCTCTGTTTCTATGATTACTTTGGCCAATTGTATTTCATATGTTACATGGAAGCATGCACTTTACACAATGTTAACACTTTCACAAGTAAGCACAAGTATTTACATTGATACATACACTATTTCGTACCGTTTGCTACTGATATTTCCCCACAAATCTCACCCCTATCTTTTTCCAAACATAACAGGATACTATTTTGGAAAAGATTAAGCTTAAGAAAGTAAGGTATGACACCAAGTCAAGGTATAATTTTACTTGTGTTCTGTTTCCATTGGCTAATGAATAGATAAATGCTTTTATGATTGGATTGGATTGTCTGATATGCGCACTGTTGAGCTACTGTAATACCTGGTATATTGCCTTTGTGTAGAATGAATATGATTATAGGTCAAAAAAGTAGAAAGTAGAAAAAAAAACATAAATACAGTAGCTAGACTTAGTTAAGCCCCTTAGGCATTAAAGTTTATGTTAGGATTAAATTTAGGATAGAAAGCTAAGAACGAAACCTGAGATAGGATAGCAATAGGCAAATACCTAGGAGGACAAGCAGTCTCAACAAGTGGAACAGTCCGTTGCAACATGATGATTGGGTTACTGAGGTATTTCTACATGCTTGTGAATACAGTACTCAGGGCCATTTCTTATAGTAGGGTTACAACAAGTACCAAGAGGGTGGTAGTGTTATAACTTTATCAAAAGAAATGGTATGTAGTAAGAACAAGTAGACAATAGTAAAGAGATTGCTTTCATATCACTCTTCAGATAAGAGTTAGATCTAAAATATATGACTCTCAAATAGAGCTAGATTCAGATGAGTTCATATCACTCTTCAGATAAGAGTTTTTGGTATAGATTATTCTCAGATAGAGCATAGTGAAGACACAGGTTGCTCGTAGATAGAGCACATATTCAAAAGAGAAGTTAAGATACGGATCCGTAGCATGCCAGAAGGTAGTAACAAAAGGCAATTGTAGATTGTGATTGTAGATGGTTAGGACATGATTGCACACGACAACAACCCATGGTAAGCCATAACAGAGTAAGAAATATGACAAGGAAATCCTGAGGAAGAGAGGGAATAAGTAAAGTCTTGATAAATTATATGGGCTACTGGATGTACTTCTTAAAAAATTTTATTGGTTGAATTATCAACAAAAAGGGATTGATCAACCCTTTAACTTTGTTTGATGGTAATTTTTCCAGAAAGAAATCACAGTTGGTTCTAACATGATTCGCAGAAGAGTAAGATCACAGTTGATCACAAGGTGAATCATAGAAAGAGGAATAGGACAACTTGATATTTTTCTAGTAAGATATCATCAAACATAAAATGTTGATTAACTCAATCAAAGGAAGTATTTATAATATTTTTCCTAGATAGCCACAAGATTGAACTTAGTTTCTCTCAAATGAAGATGGAGTTAGTTTCTCTCAAACGAAGATAGAGTCCAAGTTCAAATCTAAGTACTGGCATTTAAAGGATTGTATAAGTATACTTGAGGAACAAAGAAGAGAACCCCATATGTCTTAAGAAAATAAAGTATGAACAGGTAGATCCTCCAGAACTGAAAGAAGTAAAGTTCAACTCTAATTGAGTTGACTAAGGAAAAAAGAGCATAGTAGCATAAGAAAGATATGAAGTTCCGCGAATATTGAAAGCACTCTGCCAGATGCCAAGATATAAGATAAGAGATAAATACCCAAACATTAGTCATAAAGCAGAAGGGGATATAAAGAGAAGACATATCCAAAGTTATTTGACTAAGGTGCTAATTAAATTTTGAGGACAAAATTTATTTTTAAGGGGTAAAAATGTAACATCCTAAATTTTTCTTATCTGTATAAGATTGATAGAGGAAAGAGGTTATGAAGGGATTGGGATGATAATCAGAAGAAAAGACAATGGTTAGATAAGTTTAAGTCAAAGAAAGAGAGAAGGTATAAAGTTATAAAGACAGAGGGACTAAACTGTAAATAGTAAAAGTCTAGGGACTAAATTGTAAATAATAGAAAGTTTAAGGACTTAAATGGAGTTTTGAGATTTTAGGGACCAAATTAGAATTTCAAATTTGGTTGAAAGGGACTAAAATAGAATTTGGCAATTTCAGGGACTAAAGTGTAATTTTTCCAAATACAAGGGCAAAAGTATAATTATAGAAAGTTGAGCCAGAAAAGGTTCAGAATTGCACAAAAATATTTCAGTCCCAAATTTTACCAATAAATAGAGGATAGAATTTGGGCCAAGCATATCTCTTCAGAATTCTGATTTAAGGTCACGATAAATTAATATTAATTTTGGAAGTCTAGAAATTAGTAAAGTATATTTCGGATCTCAGAATCAGATAAAATTTTATAGTAAATTTTTATAATTAATATAGGAATTTATAAAATTAACAGAAGTACAAAAAGAGTTCTATAAAATTAATTAGAGAATTTAAGGTGAAATAAGACACTGAAAAAGGATTTAAAGAAAATGTATAGAATTTTTAATAAGGCTTCTGGGTCTTAGAAAATTATAAGACTTTGCAAAAAAATTATTTTATAGTAGAATGAATTTCTAAAAATATAATAACCATTAAATGAATTTTATAGAATTTATTTGAAAAATTATAGTAATTTAAGGATATTGTTATAGGAATAGGGAATTCCTTGGGATTGGTGCCAAATTAATAGTTTGGGCCTAGATAAGCCCAATATGGCACCATCCCATGAAGCCTAATGTTCTAAGAAAGTGTCTTGGAGAATAAGTCAATTTTAAGTATAATTTATAAAAAAAAAAGTAAGAAACTTCATGGAAGCATTAGGTGGCATGTGAGGTGTTCCAAGTGAACCCCATATTGCGCCACATGGAAGGTTATGCAAGGAAGAAGATTTTCATCACATGTTGGATTATAATAAAATAATATAAGAATTAAATAGATTATAATTAAAGTTAATTAAGCAAGAAAGCCTCTAATGAAATTCAAGATTAATTGGTTATAATTATTAGGAAATTGAGGGGCAAGATGGTCCCTTGAACCTTGAAAATTTTCTATAAATACCCCCTTCATTCTTCACAAAATTGTGACCTAAGTGGAACCCTTGGGGAAACTCTTGTCAACCAAAGCAAAGGCAACCCAAGGAACTTTGATCCAAGGTAGCTAAGGTTTAAGGTATGTAATCCTTCCTAGTTTATTTATATGTGTTTTGGAAGGATAAAACTTAAGTTTTAATGGCTAGAATTGAGATTTTACCTGGGATATGCTTGCTGTCCAGAATTTATAAATGAAGAAGGAAAAGGAAAATCAAGTTAGACTTATGCAAAAGATGCTTAGATAAGCTAGATTGGATAGTTGGTTATTGAGTTAGATTGAAATTCTTTATCTTGTAAACCATGGAAGGTTTTCGATCAACTGCAGAACTGAAAGGAGGAGTGTAGATTTCAATTATCTAATGCTTCCATTGAATTCAAATGATGATTTTGTATAGGATTGAATAAGATTGGAACTTTGGAAGCATTGAAATTGAAAGACAGAATTTTAAAACCCTCTTATACTGTTCATACATATGAACAGTGATGTAAATTTTATGATTTTGATGCTTCCAATAGTTTTAAAATAAAAAAATTGTGTGGAATAAAGTAGATAAACAAGTATTGGAAGCAATGGATCAAAATAAGAATTTTTGGAAAAATTATGTGCACTCTTTCGGTTCTGTCCAGAAGGATAAGTAGGAGCTGGAATTTTTAATTCTAAGCTCATAAATGGATTTAGAAGGAAAAATTGTGTAGGGTAAAGTTAAGATACAAGTTGAAGGGAATTGGAAGACACGCAGCGGAAATTAACTTTAAAAATTTTTCCATTCCCAGCCAGGATCTACCGAATGTGTTTAAGTCAAGGAGAAAGAAGTGTTACCTTCGGTTTCAAGCTTTGGTCGCGACCTCAGTGTCCACTAGTCGCGACTCTTCGCCTCTGGAACATTTTAGTCGCGACCTCCTCTGCTTCTCGTCGCGACCTGAAGTCTCTGGAGTTTGTAGTCGCGACCTCGTCAGCTTCAAGTCGCGACCTGCCTCTTCTTTTCAGATTTCTGACGTTCAGATGCCCGTATGGTCGCGACCTCAGCGTGTTCTGGTCGCGACCTTGCTTCGTGTCTGGTCGTATCGTAGAAGTCGACAGCTCAGATCGGCTTCCTCTACCGGTATCCACACGAACAGCGTTCCAATCGCGAAGGACGTGCTAGCGCCTCTTGTCCCTCTAGGGCTTTCTAGAGATTCCGTCCTCACCCTCTCTATCTCGGCAGTTTCTTATGTGCAAACCTTTTGCACTCTCCCTGCCCCCTTTTCTCACGACTGAATGTGTGTGAAGAGATCTATTGTGTATGGAACCCTAGCTCCTAATGTCAAATATATAGGAAGCTATCGGGCTTCTAATAGGGCCGGGCTTCAGAATTAATCTTATATTAATTCTGAATTAATACAATATCATATATTGCATAATTTAATAAGAAACTAATTAAATAAATATGGTTTATATTAAATCCGTCCCACAGATTTAATTCACCTATTTATTTAATTTAAAATAAAGATAAGACAGAATTATATTTGATTTATTCTTATAAATCAAATTTGAGATATCTTATCAATTTGAATTTCAAATTCAAATAGATCATATCCATTTAAATTCAAATTCAAAAGTGATAAAAATTTAATTTATCCTTATAAATTAAATCTTGCAAATATCTCTTATATTATATATAATATATATATACTAATTTATATATATATAATATATATCCACCATAGATTATTCATTGAATCTAGACATCTCTTAGATTCAATGAATCTGGACATCATAGCTCGCATTGGGCTATTTTGTGTGCGACCCTGTAGGCCCATATGAAGTTGGCAGTGGCCCAGTTACTATACTGACCCACAAGTCGTAAGCGGTCTCTAGCAAGGCATTACGACTACCCAAAACATATGAGGATCGATAAACGATGTAACCTTTCATACAACCATATCACGTCCCTTTTGTCACACGATATTTCGGTCAAGGATGAGGCATGGTGAACGTCATCCTCCTGTTCCTGACCGTTACTTTCTCGATCCCTGAGTAGTCTGAATATAGAAATGGAACTACCCTTCCATTCTAGTATGGCCATACATTTCTCAGACTCACTCATCGAGGGGCCCAGTAATATCTCTCTACGAATGTGAGGGACAAATTCCATCTTGACCATTCACATTCCTCCGCATGAAAAACCACTAAGCCCGAGCATAGCCTTTATGATCACTCGGTCAAAAGTGACTTTTGACTAGGTCAAAGCTGAGCGTTTGTCATGTAGGAATCCATGATGATCTCAGGTCAAAGGGCATAGTGACATGGCTTGTATATGAGAGAAACTTATGACTTAACCCATGCAGCTCTCTCATAGCGGGTCGGTCCAACACCCTGTACTCTTACATGTGCTTATGACTTTGATTTATATCTCTATATATCTTCAAAGTCATACTGGTCTTATTTCATCTCTGTTCCCGCATAGATGACTGACCAGGGACATTTAGGATAAAATCACTAGTTATCCAAGGATTGTCATCATAGTAAACATGCAAATAATATGATAACATGATACAATGATTGGCCCCTAGGGCACAATTTCCAACATCCTCCCACTTGCACTAGGAACAATCATTAATTTGTCTCAATCCTATTGACCTAACATGACGCTCATGTTTTGCCTGGACAAGCGGTTTAGAGGATCAGCATCATTGTCTTCTCTTGCTACCTTGCATATTTTTATATCACCTCTATCATTGATTTCTCTGATGAAATGAAATCGCCTGAGTATATGCTTGGTCCTTTGATGTGACCAAGTCTCTTTGGCCTGTGCAATGTCACTACTATTGTCACAGAACAAAGTTATTGGATCTGAGATGGTCGATACCACCCCTAGTTCAGTAATGAACTTCCTGATCCAAACGGCCTCCTTAGCTGCATCAGATGCTGCTATGTACTCAGCTTCCGTTGCAGAATCTGCTACAGTGCTCTGCTTAGAGCTCTTCCAGCTTACTGCTCCATTATTCAGGAGGAATATGTATCCAGATTGCGATTTCTGGTCATCCTGGTCAGTTTGGAAACTTGCATCTGCGTAACCAGTTACAGAGAGCTCGTCATCCAATCCACCATAGACCAAGAATAAGTCCTTAGTCCTTCTTAAGTACTTAAGGATATTCTTGACAGCAGTCCAATGGCCCTCACCGGGGTCCTGTTGATATCTGCTAGTCATACTTAAGGCAAACGAGACATCCGGTCGAGTACATAACATGGCGTACATGATAGATCCTATGGCCGAGGCATATGGAATCTTACTCATGCGACCTCGCTAATCTGGTGTACTAGGACACAAATCCTTGCTGAGGTGAATACCATGAGACTTGGGTATGAAACCCCTCTTTGATTCCTGCATACTGAACCTATGCAGTATCTTGTCTATATATGTGCTCTGACTCAGTCCTAGAAGCCTTTTAGATCTATCTCTATAGATCCTAATTCCTAGGATGTAGGTGGCTTCACCCAAGTCTTTCATCGAGAAAGATTTTCCTAACCAAGACTTGACAATCTGCAAGGTAGGAATGTCATTCCCAATGAGTAGGATGTCATCGACATAGAGTACCAAAAACACAACTGTGCTCCCACTAACCTTTTTGTACACACAAGGTTCATCAATGTTTTGAAGAAATCCAAACTCTTTGACTACTTCATCAAAACGATGATTCCAACTCCGAGATGCTTGCTTCAGTCCATAAATGGACCTTTGAAGCTTGCACACCTTACCAGAGTCCTCAGAACGCACAAAACCTTCAGGTTGTGTCATGTACGCATCCTCAAGGAGCTTTCCATTAAGGAAGGTTGTCTTGACGTCCATCTGCCATATTTCATAGTCATAATATGCTGCAATGGCAAGGAGGATTCTGATTGATTTGGCCATTGCAACTGGGGAAAAGGTCTCATCATAGTCCATACCATGAGTTTGAGTAAATCCTTTTGCAACCAGTCATGCCTTGAAGACATTTACATTGCCATCCATGTCGGTTTTCTCTTTAAAAACCCACTTGCACCCGACAGTTTTTACACCTTCAGGCGGGTCGACTAAGGTCCATACCTTATTATCGTACATGGATTGCATCTCAGACTTCATGGCATTAAGCCATTTCTCAGAGTTTGGTCCCACTATAGCTTCTTGATAGGTAGTGGGCTCATTATGCTCAATGAGCAACACATCACGACTATCAGAAATCAAAAATCCATATCTCTGAGGCTGAAGTCGTGCCCTATTAGATCGCCTTGGGCCTTGCGTGACTTGAGGAGTCTCAACAACTTCTTGTGAGTCTTCTCTACTTTCCATCTCTAGTTCTATGGCGTCTTGTGGCTCTCGAACTTCTTCGAGGTGTACCTTGCTCCCAGTGGTTCTTTTAGAGATAAATTCTCATTCTAGAAAGATACCATTTCTGACAACAAACACTTTGTTATCAGTGGGGTTGTAGACATAATATCCCTTGGTTTCCTTAGGATATCCCACAAAAAGGCACTTTGAAGATTTGGGCGCTAACTTATCTGAGGCTTGTTGCTTAACATAGACCTCACATCCCCAAATCTTGAGAAAAGACAAACTAGGTTTCCTCCCAGTCCATATCTCATACGGAGTCTTTTCAACTGCCTTAGATGGAACACGATTCAGTGTGAACGCAGCTGTCTCTAGGGCATGGCCCCAAAAGGACGGTGGAAGATCTGTTCGACTCATCATGGATCGAACCATATCCAATAGTGTTCGATTCCTCCGTTCAGAAACGCCATTCCATTGTGGTGTTCCTGGAGGAGTCAATTGTGAGACTATCCCACAATTCCTAAGATGATCAATAAACTCTTGGCTCAAATATTCACCACCTCGATCAGATCGAAGGGCTTTAATTGTTTTGCCAAGCTGGTTTTGTACTTCATTTTGAAATATCTTGAACATTTCAAAAGATTCGGATTTATGTTTCATTAGATAGACGTAGCCATATCTACTGAAATCATCTATGAATGTAATGAAGTACGAATAACCTCTTCTGGCATTTGTATTCATTGGTCCACACACATCTGTATGTATGAGGCCCAACAAATCAGTGGCCCTCTCACTGTGCCCAGTGAAAGGCGACTTTGTCATCTTTCCTAACAAACAAGATTCGCAAGTATCATATGATTCAAAATCAAATGAGTTGAGAAATCCATCTTGATGGAGTTTAGAAATGCGTTTCTCATTTATGTGGCCTAGACGACAGTGCCAGAGGTACGTCGGATTCAAATCATTTGGTTTGATCCTTTTGGCGGTTATGTTATAGATATTTCCATGATTGGGTTGTTCCAAGTTTAATATGTAATGATCAACATGCAAATCACCATAAGCATAGAAAATATCATTACGATAAATAGAACATTTACCATTCCCAGAAATGGAAGTGTAACCTTCCTTATCCAAATAAGAAAGAGAAACAATGTTACTACTCAAAGCAGGAACATAATAGCAATTGTTCAAAACTAACAAAAGCCCAGTGGGCAGAACTAATTCATAAGTGCCTACAGCTAGAGCAGCAACCTTTGCTCTGTTTCCAACTCGTAGGTCAACTTCGCCCTTCTTCAGCTTTCTACTGTCCTTTAGGCCCTGCACATTTGTACAAATGTGAGAACCACATGCAGTATCTAATACCCATGTAGTGGAAGTAGAGAGATGAATGTCTATAACATAAATACCTGAAGCGATAGCCCCGCTATCCTTCTTGTTCTTTTTCAGATCTTCAAGGTAGAGTTTGCAATTCCTCTTACAATGACCCGGTTCATTGCAGAAGAAGCAAACTCCTTCCTTTGGAGGCTTTGCCTTCTTTGGTGCAGGCTTGGTTTCGGGCTTGCCTGACTCTTTGGTCTTACCAGATGAGCCATGACCCTTCCCCTTGCCCTTGCCTTTCTTTTTCATACCCTTTCCTTTGTGAACCATCAAAACAGTATTGGGCTTCTTCTTAACAGTCGGCTCAGCAGTTTTAAGCATCCCATGCAGTTCAGAAATAGATTTCTCCATGTTGTTCATGTTGTAATTGTAAGGAATTGGAAGACACGCAGCGGAAATAAACTTTAAAAATTTTCCATTCCTTGCCAGGATCTGCCGTATGTGTTTAAGTCAAGTGGAAAGAATCATTACCCTTAGTGTTGCTCAGCGAATTTCACAGCTTCTCTACGTGGGTGGTGATCTCTTTCTGATCGCAAGAAATCGACGGAGTGTTCCTCAGCGACCTTCACAGATTCTCTCCGCGGACGGTGGTCTCTTTCCGATCACAAGAAGTCGACGCCTCAGGTCGGCTTCCTCTACTGGTATCCACACGAACAGCGTTCCAACCACGAACGACGTGCTAGCGTCTCCTGTCCCTCCAAGGCTTTCACAAGTCTCCGTCTCTATTTCGGCAGTTTCTTGTCTGCAAACCTTTTGCAGATTCCGTTCGGCCTTTTGTGTTCTGTGTTATTTTCAAACGTAGCTCCTCCAATCAGATATAGAGGATGCTATGCGTTTTTTACACTTGACCTAATTGGATTTTGGAGTTAATCTTATATTAATTCCGAATTGATACAATATCATATATTGTATAATTTTATAAGAAACTAATTAAATAAAATAATATTAAATCCGTCCCACAGATTTAATTACTTATTTATTTAACTTTAAATAAAGATGAGACTGAGTTATATTTGATTTATTCCCATAAATCAAATTTGAGATATCCTATCAATTTAAATTTCGAATTTCAAACGTGATAGAGATTTAATTTATCCTTATAAATTAAATCTTATAAATATCTCTTATATGAGATATCCTATCAATTTGAATTTCGAATTTCAAACGTGATAGAGATTTAATTTATCCTTATAAATTAAATCTTATAAATATCTCTTATATGAGATATCCTATCAATTTGAATTTCGAATTTCAAACGTGATAGAGATTTAATTTATCCTTATAAATTAAATCTTATAAATATCTCTTATATGAGATATCCTATCAATTTGAATTTCGAATTTCAAACGTGATAGAGATTTAATTTATCCTTATAAATTAAATCTTATAAATATCTCTTATATGAGATATCCTATCAATTTGAATTTCGAATTCAAACGTGATAGGGATTTAATTTATCCTTATAAATTAAATCTCATATATCTCATATATATAATATATATATACGAATTTATATATACGAATATAAATATAAATAAATATATATACATTCACCTGGATCTTTCATTGAATCTGGACATCATAGCTCGTGTTGGGCTATTTTGTGTGCGACCCTGTAGGCCCATATGAAGTTGGCAGTGGGCCATTTGCTATACTAGCCCACAAGTCGCAAGCGGTCTCTAGCAAGACATAACAACTACCCAAATCATATGAGGATCGATAAACGATGTAACCTTTTATACAACCATATCATGTCCCTTCTGTCACGCGATATTTTGGTCATGGATGAGGCATGGATAATGTCATCCTCCTATTCCCGACCGTTACTTTCTCGATCCCTGAGTAGTCTGACTATAGAGATGGAACTACCTTTCCATTACAGTATGGCCATACATTTCTCAGACTCACTCATCGAGGGGCCCAGTAATATCTCTCCACGAATGTGAGGGACAAATTCCATCTTGACCATTCACATTCCTCCGCATGAAAAACCACTAAGCCCGAACATAGTCTTTATAATCACTCGGTCAAAAGTGACTTTTGACTAGGTCAAAGCTGAGCGTTTTGTCATGTAGGAATCCATGATGATCTCAGGTCAAAGGGCATATTGACATGGTTTGTATATGAGAGAAGCTTATGACGTTACCCATGCAGTTCTCTCATAGCGGGTCGGTCCAACACCCTGTACTCTTACATGTGCTTATGACTTTGATTTATATCTCTATACATCTTCAAAGTCATACTGGTCTTATTTCATCTGTGCTCCCACATAGATGATCGACCAGGGACATTTAGGATAATATCATGAATTATCCAAGGATGGTCATCATAGTAAACATGCAAATAATATGATAACTCAATTAATAAATTCATAAATCAATAATGTTCATAAGACAATGATTGGCCCCTAGGGCACGATTTCCAACAGTAATTCATGACAAACTGGTCATAACTTTCCGGGAGTGAGTTCAAGATCAAATCTGTAGCTAACTCCTGGCTAATGGGAAATCCAAGCCTCTCAAGGTGATCTATGTACCCTTTCATCTTTAAGACATGAGTACTCACTGATGCACCTTCAGCCATCCTGCAGGAATGTAAGGCCTTAGTGGTCTCATACCTCTCTTGCCTTGCCTGTTGCTGGAACATTTCCTTAAGATGCACAATCATCTCATAAGCCTCCATGTGTTCCAGATCTCTTTGAAGCTTCGGAACCATAGTGGCAAGCATCAAGCATCCCACATCAACAGAGTCTTCCTTATGCTTCGCATAAGAATCTCTCTGAGCTCTAGGAGCATTGGCTGCTGGCTCCTCAGGAATGGGGTGATCTAGGACATATACTTTTCTTTCCTGCTTGAGAACAATTCTCAAGTTCCTGAACCAGTCAAGAAAGTTTATCCCATTGAGTTTGTCCTTCTCAAGGACAGATCGCAACGATAATGTAGCAGTATTACTAGTCGTCATGATTCTACAATTAAAATATGCAATCGAATTAGCAATCTTCCACTGAATAAAACAACCCTCAATGTAATAATTAGTGGGCTAAGATCCATATTTGGCTTAAACTTGAGTCCGCTTTGGCAGGACGCTCAACTTTAAGTTATTTAGGTAGGTAACAACTTTACCAATTACATCACATGTAACTCTTAGATGTTTATGGGATTCCATCATCATATGATCCGGCATGTTTTAATCCCATCTAATGCCTTGAGACCCAAAACCGTTTTGATAATCTCAATTAAGTAAACAATAACAAACATAAGAGTAGCACCATTACTCTTGCTTATCTCCCCAAGATAACTCAAATGCACCCACTTTGGTGGACCTACAAATGAGCGATCGAGGTTTTGACAAGTGTTCATTAATTGACGGCATATGACTTAAGATTTCTTTTAGAGGGTTTAATTAATTATCTGGTTTATAAGATGCATGTATCGCGGTTGTATCTCATACAAGTATTATGCATATAAAACATACATGCAGTGATCTAATCAAAAGATGCATAATCTTAAACGTGATACAATATGGCTCACCTATCCTAAGTCCCCTCAAGCCAATGAGAGGAGCTCTCTAATTAGAATAGGAAAAGTACATAAGGAAACCTCGTTTTAACATTCGAGGGGAGTGAGATGAGAAGAGAATGTACAACGAGAGTCATTAGAGGAAGGCACGACACGCAGGCCGTATTTAGAAAAATTACAACACTTGTAATCTAGAGCCATATTGTTCACCATACCCAAACATTCAAGAATCAAAATTCATACTATTTGAAGGGCAATAAATGTTTCAAAACATTCATATATCAGGAAAGTCAATACTTATTACGATTATGTTGCGCTACGATTAAATAGCCACGGCGGTCCCGCTAGCCGGTTAGCGGGCGGGGTGTGGGGCAGCGCCCCAATAGAAATTTTTATTTTGATAAATAATCAAGAATCTTAATTCTTTTTCCTTAGACCCCATCAATATTAATTGATCAAATCAATTGATATACACCACCGATTTCAGTTTCCTTTTAGATTCCGTATATGTCATACATAAACAGATTCCATATATGTCATACATATCACGCATGTTATCATATAATCAGCTAAGAAGTCTAACATACATCACATGTATCAACAATCAAACCTAACTTAAACACAAAACGGCATGGCTCTGATACCACTGAAGGGAATTGGAAGACACGCAGCGGAAATTAACTTTAAAAATTTTTCCATTCCCAGCCAGGATCTACCGAATGTGTTTAAGTCAAGGAGAAAGAAGTGTTACCTTCGGTTTCAAGCTTTGGTCGCGACCTCAGTGTCCACTAGTCGCGACTCTTCGCCTCTGGAACATTTTAGTCGCGACCTCCTCTGCTTCTCGTCGCGACCTGAAGTCTCTGGAGTTTGTAGTCGCGACCTCGTCAGCTTCAAGTCGCGACCTGCCTCTTCTTTTCAGATTTCTGACGTTCAGATGCCCGTATGGTCGCGACCTCAGCGTGTTCTGGTCGCGACCTTGCTTCGTGTCTGGTCGTATCGTAGAAGTCGACAGCTCAGATCGGCTTCCTCTACCGGTATCCACACGAACAGCGTTCCAATCGCGAAGGACGTGCTAGCGCCTCTTGTCCCTCTAGGGCTTTCTAGAGATTCCGTCCTCACCCTCTCTATCTCGGCAGTTTCTTATGTGCAAACCTTTTGCACTCTCCCTGCCCCCTTTTCTCACGACTGAATGTGTGTGAAGAGATCTATTGTGTATGGAACCCTAGCTCCTAATGTCAAATATATAGGAAGCTATCGGGCTTCTAATAGGGCCGGGCTTCAGAATTAATCTTATATTAATTCTGAATTAATACAATATCATATATTGCATAATTTAATAAGAAACTAATTAAATAAATATGGTTTATATTAAATCCGTCCCACAGATTTAATTCACCTATTTATTTAATTTAAAATAAAGATAAGACAGAATTATATTTGATTTATTCTTATAAATCAAATTTGAGATATCTTATCAATTTGAATTTCAAATTCAAATAGATCATATCCATTTAAATTCAAATTCAAAAGTGATAAAAATTTAATTTATCCTTATAAATTAAATCTTGCAAATATCTCTTATATTATATATAATATATATATACTAATTTATATATATATATAATATATATCCACCATAGATTATTCATTGAATCTAGACATCTCTTAGATTCAATGAATCTGGACATCATAGCTCGCATTGGGCTGTTTTGTGTGCGACCCTGTAGGCCCATATGAAGTTGGCAGTGGCCCAGTTACTATACTGACCCACAAGTCGTAAGCGGTCTCTAGCAAGGCATTACGACTACCCAAAACATATGAGGATCGATAAACGATGTAACCTTTCATACAACCATATCACGTCCCTTTTGTCACACGATATTTCGGTCAAGGATGAGGCATGGTGAACGTCATCCTCCTGTTCCTGACCGTTACTTTCTCGATCCCTGAGTAGTCTGAATATAGAAATGGAACTACCCTTCCATTCTAGTATGGCCATACATTTCTCAGACTCACTCATCGAGGGGCCCAGTAATATCTCTCTACGAATGTGAGGGACAAATTCCATCTTGACCATTCACATTCCTCCGCATGAAAAACCACTAAGCCCGAGCATAGCCTTTATGATCACTCGGTCAAAAGTGACTTTTGACTAGGTCAAAGCTGAGCGTTTGTCATGTAGGAATCCATGATGATCTCAGGTCAAAGGGCATAGTGACATGGCTTGTATATGAGAGAAACTTATGACTTAACCCATGCAGCTCTCTCATAGCGGGTCGGTCCAACACCCTGTACTCTTACATGTGCTTATGACTTTGATTTATATCTCTATATATCTTCAAAGTCATACTGGTCTTATTTCATCTCTGTTCCCGCATAGATGACTGACCAGGGACATTTAGGATAAAATCACTAGTTATCCAAGGATTGTCATCATAGTAAACATGCAAATAATATGATAACATGATACAATGATTGGCCCCTAGGGCACAATTTCCAACACAAGTTAGTTCAAATGATAAGATAATTAGCCTCAAATAAAGAAAGTTAGGGGTTAGTTAGTTAACCAAGTTCAATTTTTTAAATCTTAGTTGAAATGAGATTGTGATGCATGTATGAATATACAAAGTTTAGGATTTGATTTGTGTGTTCCAGAAGATAACCTCACATCAAGGAAAGATGATAAGGAAGAGGATAAAAGAAAAGTCAAGTATCAAGGTAGTAAGTTTACTTAAACTTGTATGTGTTGATTGTATCGATGATTGTGTTATGGCTTTGTTCATTGATGTTGTTCATATGTATTAGTTGTAGCTCTGTGTTAGGATTACTTTGGCTAATTGTATTTCATATGTTACATGGAAGCATTTACAATACATTATGTTAACATAATCACAAGTAAGCACAACCTCCAAGTATTAATGCATACATTGTTTAGTACCGTTTACTACTGAGATTTTTCCAGAAATCTCACCCCAATCTATAATTCCTTACAGCAGGACCATCATGCATTGGAGATGAAGATTAGAGGATGATGTTATAGTATGTTTGTATGGTTATGTTATGAACAAGTTGTGGATTATATTTATTTAAAATTAGTTGATAAAAATTTTGCACTTGAACAGTAATCAGTTTTGAGCAGTAACTTATAGTTTGTAATTAAAAATAGTAAATGATAGAATAAATGTACAATATTTTACCAATGTTTATTTAACATCCCAATCTTTATTTTGACACCAAGAACGCCTTATTTCGATGTCTATACAAAGAGAACAAATTTTTTAAAGTTGAAGTTTAGAAACTATTTTCAAGATTTTTGATCAAATAAATAGTGAACTTTGATGTCACTAGTCAATTGGTCTGAGGCATATTTTTCTTTTAAACTTTAATATTTTAGCTTCGATTAGCTTTTTGAACCATTTCATTTCAATTTTTATAAAATTAATTATGATGTTTTAAAATTTATTGCCAAATCTAAAAATACCAAATAAACAGTAACCGTAAACTTAGAAATTCCAGATTTTGAGATTAAACTTCAATGAACTTGTAAGTGGTTCTAATTGCTACCGAATGTCTTCTAAAGTGTTTAAAAGGAAAAATAAAAACCCATCTAAACCAAATTAAAATGTTTATTTTTTCTTAAAAATAATAAAATATGAATTATTTCAGATGAGTCATTCGACCAACTAGAATTAAAATGCATTGAATTGTTATATTCTAATTGAACAAAATTCAAATGGCATGGTACTTCTAAAATATATAAATATTTCTCTTAATAACCAAGTGTACTAAATTTAGACAACTCAGTTTTTCTCTATCACCCTAGATGTGGGTAATCAATTTTCCATTATCTTCAAAGTAAAAAATAAAATGAAACTATATTGTTTAGTCCTATAGTTTTTACCTATCTAAAGCTCAATCAATAAATTTTAACTTAGTATGACTCAATGCCCATAATTTTGATTTGATTAAAACTTTATTCCTAAACTTTGACTTAAAATGACTCAATTTCATAGTTTAAACTATTTACAATTTGAGTCCTCATATTTTAGAAAATAAAATCATTAGGACCAAAACCATTTCATGAATCTTAAGTATTAATATTTTAAATGATTAAAATTTAGGAACTGAACAAGTCAAAGTTATAAGAATGAAGCTTTTTTTTTGTACAATTTTTTTCTGAAAGGAGTTAAGCTCACCCACTATCTAAGAGCAGGGCGAAGTCTCTCTTTCTCCTAGGCGATACCAGTGTTGGGCAAGGCGAACCGTCTATTACCCTCATGCGTAAATCTAGGCACCTAAGAGTTAGAATGCCTTCCCCAGCGTCGCGACTGGAACCACAATAAAATGGTACTCTCCAGGGATCGAACACGCTCCAAATAATCGCATGTCTCACGCCTTCACTAGTTGAACCTACGGATTATACTAATTCAAAATTTAATACTAAATTTTGATTGAGTATATAGACACTGATTAATTTTTAAACAAAAAACTAATATTTTTTTCTCAATAGCAAAGGCAAAATTATTCAAACTAAATTCTATAGAATTACTCCATGCAAAGAATTTAGATTGAAATACAACTCACTAACATGATACTCATGTACCGAATTCTTTTCTATAAGAAACTCAGTTTTGCCCCCATTCTTTCCCTCCATTTTTTAACCACTCAGGGTCTGTTTGAAAAATAATTTGAAAAAGAGCTTATAAAAAAATAAAAAAAAACTTTTGCACAACTTAAAAAAAAAGCTTTTAGATAAGAGCTTATAGAAAAAAAAATTCTAAATAAATAAATATTTAAATAGTTATTATCAGAAGTACTTTTGTAATTGAAAAATTAGTAGATTTTATTAAAAAGATGACAGAGGAGAGAGGGTAGAGAAGAGAGAGAAAAGAGGAAAAAGGAGAGAGGGTGAGAAGAGAAGAGAGAGAATGTAAGAAAAAATAAATAAAATAATAATTAAGTAGTCCATAAACTCAGTAGTTTATCAAAAACCATAGTTTTAAACTATAATTAAGTCCAAAAACTCTTTTAAACAAATATGACTGTTTACTTTTAAATTTTTCCAAACCAAAGTTTAAGCCAAAAACTTTTTTAAAACTATAATCTAGGCACTCAATTGACCTACGAGTTGGCCACGTAGAAAAGCATCCACGTCCTTCCTAAAACTAAATCCTCACCACTCATCATTTAATACTTTGAATTATATTTCATATCCTCAATTGTCATTCAGTTACTCAAATATCATCTCAGAACGCAACCTTTTGCGATTGCAGCAAGAAACAGCATTACAAATAACTGATACATTGGAACGGATCATTGATCCTCTTACCCTAAAGTGCATAATAACTTATATGAAGCTAGTTTCATGTCTATTAGGAACGCCTGAAACAGCATTTCTAGTCTGTCTGCAAGCTGCAAATTTTACTCTCACCGGCAACGTGATGTCATATGCTGGGGTTTTCGGCTGCTACAGACTCCTTTGATAGCGTCGGTTAGGAAAGCCTCGCTCATCATTATCTTTGACATACGGTTTATATCCAGTGAGGTTTCCACTTCCACTATATGCTTGGCTTCTATCTGCAGGTTGGTGACCAGATAAATCTTGATTGTTGCCACTGATCCCAAGTTTGACAATGAACGTAGTTGTGCTTCCTTTATCAAGGCCCTCACTCTCGATCCATATGTGGCCTCCCATGAGATTTACAAATCTGATTCAATTTGAAGATAAGTCAAGAACTAAAATGAGTTGATATGTAAGGAATTGTGTATCCCCTTAGGACAGATGCAAGTATGGTGTTGTACTAGGCGATGAACATCATAAAATAGTCTGCAATTTACTGAGAATGATGATAACTACTCCCTCCCTTTACTTTAAGAGTCGAATTACCATATAATGTTTGAAAAGTTGGTTAAAATTAGTTGAAAACAATAAATATGAAAAAATTGTTTATTCTTTTCCCAATAATACCCTCATTTATGTGGATGAGTGAGATTGTGGTGGAAAGAAAATGTATGGCGGAGAGAGAGAGTTAAGTCAAAGGTGAGAATTAAATAATATGAGTAATTAAATAGGATAAAATGGGAAATTAACAAAAAAACATTTGAGACAACTTCTAAGTGTCTTTTACAAATAGAAACATGCAATATCAAAAAAGTGTCTGTTATAAAAAGGAATGGAGGGAGTATTATTCAAGCTTTCCGCATAAAGAGATAGGATTTAGTATCTACCTCTTGCAAATGGCCAGCCCAAGGCCTGCACCACTGGTAGGCCGAGCTGGTCCGCTTCGAGATTGAGCAAACTTGGTAAAAAGATGTGGAATGTCTTGTGAGAGAATACCACATCCAGAATCCTTAACCTGCATGTACAAGGATACTTGGATCAGCAGCCAAGGAGATTGTACATGTAACACAACTAACTTAAATTCATTGGATATTTGACAAAATCAACAAGATAAATGTCTCTTGGCTTAGTCCTTGCTCATCTGGGAACCCATGCTCTAATAAATGGCCCATTAGATTATTACAATTTCAAAAGCACTACAATATATGGCTATAACATAGATGAAGATGGTATAGAAATTAAATATGCAAGAGCCAAGATATTTCTGATTTAGATAATCAGATGGTTCGGTCTTAACCTGTATGCGTATGTAGATATGACCATCACTTGATGCTGGATAAAACTCAGGAGGTCGCCAATCCTGTAAAGATTCTGGTTTTGCAGTAGATGCTCTTACAGAAACATAGCCCTCCTTAGTAAATTTGACGGCATTACCCACGACATTTAAGAGGATTTGCACAAGCCTTTTCTCATCACCAATTACATACATTGGCAGATCAGGGGCCAAAATAAGTGTCATAAGCAACTTCTTTACAGATGCTATAGGCTTTATCATATTGATAACCTACATTTAGGAGATCACAAAATGAATATATATAAAAGATTCATTCAAGGGAAATATTTTTCAGTAGTATTATCAAACAAGCCACTGCTAGCTGGAGGAGGAAGGAATCAAAACTCCATCCCTCACCAATGATGGAGACTTGGATTACCAATATGCAATAGCTCAATTTTTCAAGACCCTGAAGCAGAAAATTAATGGTAATTACCTCTCCCAAAACCCCATGTAGGTTGAGTTTTCCCATTTCTAATTCAAGGCTACCATCTTCCAGTCTAGAAAGATCTAGAACATCATTAATAAGTGTTGCCAATACATTGCTACTCTTCAATACTGTTTCTATCATAACCCTTTGCTCTGGAGTCAGTTCTGTCTCCAGGAGAAGTGATGACAGTGCTATAATTGCATGCATTGGTGTCCTCATTTCATGATTCATGACAGAAAGGAAATCATTGCGGGCATGGATTGCCATCTCTGCTTCCCGTCGAGCTAAATCTAAAGCAACATTCTGTTCCATGAGTTGATCACGGGCTCTCATAGACTCCTCCAATATAGCAGCGTGTGAAAGGGCAACAGCTACCTATTTGGAAACTGAAATAAGTTAAGCTTGTAGAGGAAAATAAGGCTTTACAACACTTGAAAGAATGAATCAAATTATATAATAGTGATGCTACAAAAGTAATTTACAAACAGTAAGGCACAGGCACTTGAACATCATCGCAAATGTTTAGTAACGAAATATCCTGGAAAGAATACAATTGAACAAATAGTATGTTGTTAAAGGAACCAGATGGAATAAATTATTTTTAAAAAATGAAGAAATAAAAAGAGGAGGCCCTGCACACTGCGCCCTCTTTTTCTTTTAGGTGGGGAGGGGAGCATTTGAAGTTATCACTAATTAAACTTTATAAGATAGGATAGAAAATGATTAAATCTACCCCTCTAAATACATTTTATCAAAAGCATGCATGTGCTTATTTTCACTTGTTTAAATTTTACAAACATCTTTACTAAATTTAACAAGTATGATCGGTCTAGTTTCTATCTGGAATCAAAATGAGATTAAAATATATGTTGTTTTTTCTCAAGGCAAGCCCAATGGTTAGTACCTCATAGCCTACTTCATCACCATTTTTAATCAACTTATTCTCCACCCCCAGCAAGGCAGAAGAAATTATAAAAATATGAAAATAATACATAAATGATAAGAACAACAGAATAACAAATTGTAGCCAATAAGAGAAAGGAGATCTAAAATAACCTGATCTGCAACAACATCAACCAGTTCCAACTCATGATCTCGCCATTTTCTAGCACTATCAGTAGGGAGGATCAAAACCATGATTGCATAGCTTTTGGCAGACAGATCAGGCCAATCATTAATCTGAAAATTTGAGAGATGTAACAGAGGAACCCTAACAGCAACAACTTCAGGTGGTACATATCTTCCAACAAGAGGTCTGATTCTAGCCAGTGGACAGGTATGTGGTATTCGTATTGCTCGAGGGCTATTGAAAACTTCATTGACGATAGGTTGGTTTGTCGGCACAGAAGATCCGACTTGTACTTGGTAGTTTAATGTATGGGAAAGCTGCAGATTCAGACCACTTCTTGATGGCATCCAGAGCGCACATTCCTCCAAGCCCAAAGTCCTACCCAACTCAACAAGAGTAGTCTTCAAAATAGTATGCCGGTCAAGAGTGCTCCTAATCTCATGTGTCAACATTCTAACATGCCTTCCTGTTTCTTCTTGTGTCAGAATGAGTCCCATCTCCCTGTCGAGTTCCTCAGCCTTGTGCTTAAGAATTAGCTCGCGAGTTTTCACACTCAATAGATCAGGAATAATGTGGACAAGCATTAGTGCGGTTGCACAAGACACAATAGCACATGAGACTTTTGCTACGGTCATCACCAAAGCAACAGCTTTAGAGTGCATTGAGAATGTCCACAAGTTTATGAAATGAGTTGCTCCACAAAGAACAATAAAAGCACCAAACTGCATAAGCACCCATCTATATGGAAAGAATGCAGACTTGTGCACAAAATAGATCAGTTCCACAGGAATTGAGAAGTATGCAAGGGCAATCAGGAAGTCTGAGATGTATTGATATTTCATAAGAAGTTCGTCCTGGGGCCATTGTGTCTCAATGCAATCACAAGACTCCATCATCGAACAAACATCAATGAATCTGGCAATACTAAAAGTTGGGTTATTGCAGAATAATCATCACAAAAAACAATTTAAAAGAGTCAAGGAGAACAAATACAGGGGAGAAGAAAATATTAGTTCATAAACTAGCATTTAATTGAATGACCCCAATTTAAACTTTTGTTTTGCACTTGTGGCGGTCAACTATAATTTGAAGAATCCAAACAATCAGCAAAGATATCCCAAAAAACAACGCATTCAGAACCCAAACAAAGCATTTTCACAATCCAAACTCCTTCACAGGTCAAACCTTCAAAATTTGCTAATAACACCGTGTATGTTGTACATAGTAAACTTTGATGCTTGCCAATTGATATTTTCACAAAATAGAAACCACCAGCCACAACCTTGATATTACAGTCCTTTCCAAGAAGAAAATTTTATTATATTCTTATGACAGTACATAGATTTGAACTAATGCCTCATATGAACCACTGCTAAAGACTTGTTCAATTGAACACTCATAAGCTTAAACTATCACCTAAAAGTCAACTAACAGTTGTACTCTAATTTCTAAGATGGCCCCTGTAGTGTGCACAAGCACAAGTCCCTTGTGCTGAAATTTCATATTTTAAATTTAATCATGAAGAATGATGGTGGCAAGAATCATATTCCTGAAAATTTGGTTATCAAGGCCCAAAGATCATATGAAAGATTGGTTCATCTGAAGAGCTTAATCCCATGCAACACACGAGGTGATTACTTGTTCCATAGATAATCAACTTAAAATCTCTATGACTAGTTACTCAAACCCCTTATTATTAAATTGTCCCTAGTTACTTGTAAATATTCTAAAAGGGGCCTATTAAGTTAAATATTAATAAAATCACCAAGCCGCAATGTAACAGAAAACCCACTTATTTCTCACCCTACATCCAGTCATCCGGCCCCAAATTTACTACCAAACAACCTTCAGGTAACAATCGAAGAAATAAATAACACGGGAAAAAAGGGGGAAATCAAACAATGCAGAACAAGAGACAATCCCACCCCAACAAAAATGAAAACAAAATAACATAAACCTTATTCTAGCTGATTGACACACGAAATGAATTCCAGAAATTCCATAAACGACGTAAAATGTCAAGTTTTCAATAAAAATTATAAAACACGCATCTTAGAATGAACAAAAATTCCAGATCTCAGTTGCAAAACATGGGACAAAGACATAGAAGAGGAAGTACAACTATGTTCTTAACTTACAAAAAAAGGGTTTAACTGGAGCGAGGTTATGAAACTACGAGAAACCACCACTTTGCTAGCTAGTGACCATCTGCTATTACTAATGGTCGAACGAAGTCTTCAGATGTATTAATAAATAATGCATCGATCAAGAACACGACCCAACAAAAACAAAATAAATAAACCACAGCAACGAATACATGGATCCTTAACCAAATACGGAAGTGATGGGGGAATTAACATTACCAAGCATAAGCAATCGAGGAGCAGATCAGCTATGGAGGAACGTTTGCATAATAGAAGACACCCATTTGGGTAGGAGGATGCATCCTTCCATCAGGGGAAAGAAGAAGAAGTTGTAGAGAGAAGTATAAGCCAAAAGTGCAGAGGCAGAGGGAGAAGTAAAAGCATCACGGACTGTGATGGCGACTCACTGTTTCTCCACCAATGAGGTGTGGCGCGTGTTTGCACGGTCTTTTTCCATTTATTTCTTCTTTAGTTTTTCATTTTTCACTTTTTTTTTTCGTCAAAATTCTCATGAACTGATGAACTTTTCTGACTAAAAATCTCATGGCCATTCAGTTTTTAGTAATTGGAAATTATATTTATATCAATAATTTCATATGTTTTCTTTTGATTTAATACAATTTAAACACATCATTGACAAATTTATAAGTAGACTCTTCAATTTTATTATTTTTATATTTTTATATTATAAAAAAGTGTCAATTTATATTTAAATTTATACTAATAATAAATATAACGGGTAATATTACTATTATTATTAAGACAACTAACCGGTAACTAATAATTTTATATATACAGATACACTCTATATATAGAAGTTAGTTGAAATATTGGTGTCACTCCTAAACATAAAATTTTAATTTATTTTCTCTTTATTATTTTTTATTTATCTTTTAAATTAATTATTTAATTTATAAATTGATATATAATATAATATTATATTTTAATAATTTTAAAAAATAAATTATATTTATTATAATTAACTAATTTATTAATCTATTTAAATTAATTAATATTTTTATTAAAGATAGGGTATATATATCTATGTAATAAAAATTTATAATATTTATTATTATAAAAATTTAAGCCACAGTTTTTGTATATCAATAATTCTAAACATATATGTATGCATGTGTATAAATCTATAGAAAATTACACAATTCATATGTCATGAACTATTCATCTTAGAAGTCGGGTGATATTTCTTTTATAAAACGTGGTAAGTTATAAATTTTTATATTTCAGTGATCCTAAAATTTGCGTATTTTCAACAACCTTCAATTTTAGGACGTCTGATTATTATTTTTTTTTTATGTAATTTTGTAGTTGACTTAAGAATAACCTAATAAAAAATATAATTTTTTAATTACAAATCTTAAGCTTATATTGCTGATCAAAAAGCTTTATATGATAATTTTAAAGAAGAAAATTGTATGAAATATTTTTCTCTATTTATGACAAACTCGACAATTTATTCGATTACTCAAACTTTATAATCGCAAAGTACAGATAAGGCGAATAAATTATGTTTTCATTATTTTATTATGAGATAATTCTATATTTTCATGGTGAACACATTTATAACAAAAGGAAAAAAAATAATCTTAGAATAAAGTTGTGTTTTTTTTTCGCCAAAAAGTAAAGTTGTTTGTTGAAGAAATTCGTGTAATTCAATGGCATACTTGATTAAAGAAAAATAAAATATAAAAATAGGACAAGTTGAGGGGAAGGAGAAGTAAATAAAGGAGAAGATGCATTGCATGGGGGCAATATATGATGGAGAGCGAATGATGAGGGGATGTTCAATGTATTTCGGTTAAGGTGAATCGCACTTTACCACTTTACGTCACATCATTGCCATCAATATTTATTCATTATTTTTATATATCCAATCAGGCTTTTCTCATTTCGTTTTACTTCTTTCATGCCCCACCATTTGTTCCTCACGTTTGGACAAAGGTAGTGAAAGTCAAAGTTGAAACAGTGATTAAATTAGACAAGAGTTTAATCATTATTAAATTAAAATGAACGCAATTATAATTAAAATAATTTAATTTAATTAAAAAAATATTTATATATAATTTTAAAAAAATATTATTTAAATTAAAAGATATTAATCAACAATTAATTGGAATAGTCATTATATAAACTATATACCATTCAACAAAACACTAAAGCATAAGTCTAATAGATTTTTTTTACTTAAAGTATAAATTTACTCTAAAAATTTTCATTTAGAGCTATGAGTATATGAAAAAACAAATTTAGGAGAAATGTTGCCTCAAAAATTTCTAAATCATAGCAATCTTTTATTTACTATTATCTAAAATTAAGTTTGACTGTTAGTTGACCAATTGCTGAAGTGACATGCATATGTGGTATCCACGTCATCTTTTATTTTTTAGGTTAAGGTACAAATTTGGTCTAGAAGTTTTGACTTAGAAGCGTTAAATATTCGAAAAGTTTTTTGTTCAATATTGCTCAGGCCATTATCTAAGTTTTAATCAATAGTTGACCAAATATGCTGAGCTGTCTAATCTGCGTGTCATCCACTACATTTTTTCGAAGTCATATTTATAAATAAGGAGCACTTGGCCAATCACATGTTATCTTTTTATACTCATAAGGTAATATATGCACGTGCATATTTCCAAAATTGACTATGTGATTCACGCCTTTAAAAAATTCTCGTGAGTCCCCTTATATATGTTACCTTCTATATTTTTTTTTCTGCTATACTTTTATGCTCAGAAAATGTATCAAATTAGAGTATAGTTTCTCGAGTACAAAGCAACACAAACAGAAGGAACCATAAAAATTCCTTTGATAACTAAAGATTTAATTGAAGAAGAAATAAGAAATATAGAATTTGGTAGAGAAATTATAGATATATATATCCCAAGAATACAAATACTAGTTCAAGGATATTTTAGAGAAAATATAAATAGTCCAATAGATTTAATAATTACCGATGATAGAATAATAAGTTCGGTACAAGAAAATATTTTGGGAATAATACAAGAAAATTTAATATATCAAAAATTAAAATTTACATTAAATACTAACTTTACAATAAATAGAGCTCAAATAATCAGCCACTAAATTATTTTTTCCTGGAACATACTCAACTAAATAATCATAATAAAATAAGTAATTTTGCCACTTAAATAATATTTTATTCACAATACTAGTTTCTCTTATCCATTTATTCAACCAATGCTTAACCTGAGTATTATCAGTTCTAATTATAAATTGGTAGTGAACTATTAGTAATTCAAACTTTTTTACCGCTTTTACTACTGCTAATAATTTCTTCCAATTTGAATGATATTTGTTTTGCGATTCGTTAAATTTTTCACTTGCATATCTTGTAATCTCTTCATTTCCTTGTTCTTCAAATATAATGCTGCACTGTACCCCAATGATCTTCGGATGCATCAGTATATAAAATCCATGTTATAGGTTCTATTTTTGGAATTTTTAATATTGGTAAATTTTGACATAGTTCTTTTAATTTTTCAACATCTTTACTAAGAGTTTTATTCCATTCAAAGTTTACTTTTTCTCCTGCTATCTTATTTAATCTTCGAGTGTATTTTGATAAATGAGGAATATAGTTTCTAGCTTGATTTATTATTCCTAAGAATGATTGTAATTGTTTCTTGTTTTCTATAGTATTGAATTTGAATATCTTTTTAGATATATGATCTTGTAATTCTAATTCTCCATGAGATATTATTTGTCCTAAAAACTTAATCTTTTCTTTTCTTAATTCTACTTTCTTTAATGATATATTAATACCTTGTTCATAAATAACATTTATAAATTGGTTTAGATGTTTTTCATGCTGTTCTAAATTTTCGAAAAATATTAGCACATCATCAATATATACTATTACAAATTCTTTTAAGTTTTTTAGTTGCTCATTAAGGTAATTTTGAAAAATACTTGGACTATTATGATAAGAGTTATGTCAGAAAAAAGAATCTAATGTAAGATGAAGGCTCATTATAAAAGGCCTCAGGAGTCGTAAGTCTAGACAGAAGTCTGAGTTCAGAACATCAATATCAATTTGAGTAATTCTGAGTCCATCGCTTGTTTGTAAACACGCAGAAGCAATAAAATCTTTTGTTCATACATTTCAAGTGCAAGGAATACAAGTAAGTATGTCTGGCTAATTCTCTATAAGGAAGGGATAATGAAAGTTATATAGAAGTTATTATAAAACTAAATTCTGATCTTGCAATGCTTTTACGATTATGTTCCCTGGAGAATATGAGGAAAATTATCAATTGTGTACGATTCAGGGTAGGAAACAAACTGAATCTGTGCTGGGTAAATCTGAACTTCTGGGTATGCTTGAAGAGCTTTTGTAGCTCATATTCCTTTTGTTGATAAGCTATCCAAAAAGCGGATTTATTATGGTCAAAAAACAATTTGATAGTTTTGTTCATCTTCTCTAGTGCTCCGTAATTATAGTATACTGAAAATTATGGAGAAAGTAATTCTGAAAGTAATTATGAGGAATATGAAAGAAAAACTGATGGGGAAGAAGGAATCTCTGATTCTAGGATAGTATTTAATTCAAAACAATATAATAAAATTAGAAATGAAAATTTAGATTTGAATACAGATGAATTAATACAAAATCAAGGATTAATTACAAAATTCGGAAGAATTCATTGATTCTTTAAGTAAGAATATAGGTAGCTTATTCTTCTTCCTAAAGTATCTATTTGTTCTATTGGGTCTGTTTGTATTCTAATATTTGCACTATAATTTGTTAATAATGCCGATGATATTACTTTTGGTAATTTTAAGTAAAATAATTGATTATAAATAATATTTTCTTGTTCAGATAAATTTGCATCATAATAGTATTTACTAAATTCACATATATATTGATTTATATAGTAAGGGTCTAAAGAACATAATCTTATTTCTGTTAATGCTAATTTAGCATTCATTTGTCTAGTTTTTTCTTCTTCCGTGGTATTTTCACCAATAAATTCTTTTCTTATGTTTTCCCATAGTTTGTTAATAATGCTACAAATAAATCTCTTCTTTGATTATTTGTTTCAGTAGATATTGTTCTTATTGCTCTTCTTTCTTCCGCAGATTTATGATCCCACCAAAGTTTAATATTTCTAGTAAAAGTTGCTTCTATTATTAAAGATGCACTTTCTAGTTCTATATCTCTCATTAATAGCATTAATAATGTAGTTCTTAGCCAGATTTGTAATACTTCTTCTTTATTTTTTACACAGTCTAAATTTAACCATTCTCCTCCTACGTTTATATTTTTCATTAATCTTGGGTTTAAATGATCTAAATCTTCTAAAGGTGCATATCTAGTTGTTCGTCTATTTTCTTGGGATGTATCAAAAGTTGTATTTACTGTTAATTCTTGACTTCTACTACTTCTTGGAATATCATTTAATAATCTTAAATCTTCATATCCTAAAAAGGCTACATTTTCTCCTGTATTATATGCTTGTGGTGTTCTTGTATTTGTTTTATATTTACTGGTTGCTGTTGTCTCTGTGTTTCTTCTCTTGGTATTTCGGTTCTACTATTTGTTCTATCTTCAGTTCTAGTTTCATTTCTAGTTGTTGAATTACTAATAGTTCAGTACCAATTTATAATTAGAACTGATAATACTCAGGTTAAGCATTGGTTGAATAAAGGGATAAGAGAAACTAGTATTGTGAATAAAATGTTATTTAAGTGGCAAAATGACTTATTTCATTATGATTATTTAGTTGAGTATGTTCTAGGAAAAAATAATTAAAAAAAAAAGAGTTATGTCAAAAAAAAGAATCCAATGTAAAATGAATGCTCATTATAAAAGGCCTCAGAAGTCGTAAGTCTAAACACAGAAGTCTGAATAAAATGATTAAAATATGAAAATAGAACATTAAATCAAAAATTATTTCTAATATTAGATCAATTAAAAATATTACAAAAAGATTTATCTCAAATTAAACAAGTTATAGGAATAAAAGAAATAGAAATGAGACCAAGTGTATTACCTATAAATTTTGATAAATATAGTGTAAATATGATAAAATTTGAAGAATTATATAAAAAAGATATAGATCTAGATAAGAATAATATAGAATTAATGAAAGAAATAAGAACTTAAACAGATGAATTAATTGAAGGACAAATGTACTAGTTAGTTCAACATATTTAATAAATTAAAGCACAAACTGAACCTAGACAATGGCTAGGGGTCATTGAACCAAAAAAATGATTTCAGATACCCAACACTCCTAAATAAAAATTTATGGGGAAAATTTATACCTTAACACAATAAAATATGATGTGAATGCCATGTGGGCATGTCATGTCAGCATATTTGTCAACTAACAGCTAAAAACTAGGGTTTTTTGTTAGATTTTTAATAGCAAGGACATTCTACACCGGATGACATTCTATCAGGTGTAGAATATTTCATCTTTTACATCAGTTATGTGTATATCAGGTGTAAATATTTTATCATTATTTACAAAAAAATATCATTGCTCATTTCTTTTACACATGTCACGTGTATATCAGGTGTAAATATTTCACCCTTATTTATAAAAAATGACATTGCTTATTTCTTTTATACCGATCATGTGTATATCAGGTGTAAATAGTTTACTCTTATTTATAAAAATACCACCGCTCATTTCTTTTACACTAGTCATATGTACATCAGGTGTAAATATTTTACTCTTATTTATAAAAATACCATCGCTCATTTTTTTTACACCAGTCACATGTACATCAGGTGTAAATATTTTACCTTTATTTACAAAAATACCACCGGTTATTTTTTAAAATTATTTTCACAAAAATCGGTTTAAAAAGGGGGCTTTAGAAAGCTTATTTTGTAGTAGTGAGAAGGAAATAATTCAATGCTTTTGAATGACCAAATTGGAAATAAAAATGAATCTTTCCATCTAATTCTCTCTTGCGATTTACCCCTAATTTAAATAATTTTGTAAATAATAGTATTTCATTGTTTGAGCATATTTTGCAATGAATCTTCTTCTTCCATACTTTTACCTCGTACCTCAAGTGTATGTCAAAGTGATGTGGTATATTCCAGTAACTATTAGTTGGATTCCTTTCCTTCCACTTCACATATACTTCACCCTTTTAAAAATAAAAAAATTTGTTTGGTTCCTACTAACGAGAATCTCTTTGACTTTATTGGTTGTGAGAAATACTTGTTATCGAATGTTCCTAACTCTAGTCTTCTCACAATGCATGCACCTATATGCAACTTTGTTTGCACTAATTCTTTCCATGCATTTAAATACTTTGATTCATGTGGTATACTTCAAGTAGGTACTGCTATTGTTTGGTTGATTCTTTGTAGGCTAATAACATGAGAGGATTCCCTCAAACTAATTGACTTCCATATCCCTTGGATCCTTTACCATTTGAGCCTCAACCACCAAGTAGGATAAAGATAGATTTCTTCCTAATTTTCCTCTCAAGTTAAGCCACCATGATAGTAAGGTTGTCTCTTTCTTTCCTTATCTCTTTTATCATAGTGAAATTGCTTGTGAAATCATTATTGAGACTATTTGTGAGATAAGTGTGGGGGAGGGACAAGATCCATTAGTAAAAGGTAGAATTTTGTGGTTTTTGCTTCTCCCCATTGAGTTATTTGTGTTAGTTCTAGGCAGATAGGCTGGAATACCCAAGAGGAGGTGAATTGGGTATACAACGACTTCTTAAAACTTTTTGAAACTCTTTGAAAATCTGACCAAATAAATTTAGAAAGCTTTGATTGAAAATGAATTACTAGAAACTAAAGAGTTTAAGGAAGATAAAAACTGCACACAAAGATTTATCCTGGTTCGGTCCTTCCTTGACCTACGTCCAGTCCTCAGTTTATTAATGAGGTTTTCAATCCACTATAACTAAGATTATAATGGGCTCTTGGTAGCTTTTACAGATTCAATTTTCACAGCTAATTGAGAACTACCTCAAACTTGAGGTTACACTACACTTTGGTGGTAACACTCCCCTTTAAACAGATACGAGCAAATCTAAACCTTGAATCCCCTGATTCCAAGGTTTTGCTCTTAGATTGATTAAGAAAGAAGGGATTTCAGACTCTCTAAGATAGAGTGGATAATACATTGTTGCTTACAATCTTTTTCTCTCTCAAGATATGATGATAATAAATAATGAAGAACAGAGAGTTAGAGGCTTTCTCAGTCTAACGATATTTTGGCATTATGATGATCCATTCATAGCTCATCTCTTTCATCTTCTTTAATGCTTTCTTATTTATAGATAAAGTTTTAGCTTTTGACCGTTGAGCATAATCTCTTTCTCCGTTGAGCTTTTCTTCTTCCATTGAGAATATGACCGTTGGAACTAGCCGTTAAAGCTTTTGACACAAGGTGCCTTTTTACTGTTGAGAGACTGTTGGCTTTAATCTTTGTCTAATCTCATTCTAATCATGTATTTGGATACCTTAAATGAACTTTGACACAATCAAGAGAAGTTTTGGTAATAATCATTCAGCACTTAATTTTCTTCCATCTTCTCATTATCTCTAAGTTAAGGAACAATGATGTTCTTTCAATTTTCATATCTTCCTCTATTTAACTCCAAACATAGTAAATGACCTATCCCCAGAAAGCTCTATGTGTCTTCTTTCCAATGAATGAAGTTTAACTCCAAAATTTATTGTAGAAAAAAGATATGATCAATATAGTAAGTAGATGTCATGGCCAAAGCGTTAATCCTATGTTCTATATTGCGAATGCCATATCTCCCTCATATGAGACTCCTTAGTGATGAAAGTAGTGTCATTGAACCACATTCTGAGTCTAGTTTCATATTAAATAAGTTTCACCTCAATCGGATAAGTATATCATGAGATATGGTCAAAATACTCAATCTATATCGACGCAGAGTAGAACAACATACTGAAAAATGAAGAATTAATCGATCAGTTAATCGATTAATTATAATTAATCCATTAATTCAGCAAAAATGGTATATTTGAGTTGTTTTATCAATCATAATCTTCTACCTTTGCTATTCCTTCACTCCTTTATTTACTCGATCAAGAGTTCGATTAATTCCTTGATTCTTGAACTTGATTGATCGAATTCATAGTCGATTGATTCTTTCTTCTTCCAATGCCGTCTTCACAATTCCTCTAATTTTTCCACATTGAAAACTGCACTGTATTAATGATTAACTAATCGATTAATTATCATTAATTCGATCAATGAGAGAAACAGAAAATAGAGCATCACATTGATCAAAATTTTTAATCATATATAATGTAATTTGTTAAGATAAGTTTCTTCAATAGGTTTATCATGAAGAATGATGAGAAATATAAGCATTCTTTAACTTAAATCATTCATATGTAATCTTGAAATAGATGAAATCAGTGTCAGTGTAAACATAGAAGGATATTTAAAATTTTTGAAGTTAATCGATTCATGTAAGCTGTAACTTCCTTACTTTCGTACGTCTTAGGGACCATTCGGTAGCATTTAGAACCACTTACATGACCCTTGAAGTCCATTAGCTAAATCTAGAATTTTTACTCTTAGTGAGTTACTGTTCATATGGTATTCCAGATTAGGCGACGAACTCCAAAAAATTATAATTAATTTTAGAAAAATCAAAATGAAGTGGTTCAAAATTCTACTCGAAGATAAAATCTTGATGTTTAAGGGAAAAATAAGTTCCTGACCAAATACTTATCCAATTAATATAGTTTAATTGTTAAATATTACTATTCATTTGGTCAAACATTCTGAAAATAGATTCTGGTCCATAACTTTGAAAAATTCATTCTCTTTGTACAGATATCGAAATAAGGAGTTCTTGATGTCAAAATGAAGCTTGACATGTTAACTAAATGTCTGTAAAATTTCATACATTTATCTCATCATTTACTATTTTCCATTACATCATGACCATCACTGCTCAGATTGGTCATATAGCAACATTACATATAACAATTCTTCACATAACCTCATATAACATTTACATTAACCAATCCTAACTCCTCTTCATGCTTCTTCATCCTCTTTCATCATTTATAAACCTGTTGGAATTGGGATTATATGGAGGGGGTGAGATTTATGGGGAAATCTCAGTAGCAAACAGTACTAAATAATGATGTATTAATGTAAGTACTTGTACTTGCTTGTGAAAGTGTTAACATTGTGTAATGTGCATGCTTCAATGTATCATATGAAATACAATTGGACAAAGTAATGATAGAAATAGAGCTTCAATCATATACACATATGCAACACAATTTAACATAGCCATAGCACAACCAAGCATACATTCAATACATACAAGTTTGGTATAAGTTTACTACCTTATTGCTTTACTTCCTTTCACTTTAACTTTGTTTCTTCCTTCTTACTTTTCCTTGATATGTGGCTGCCTCTTTTGAATCCACAATCAAATCCTAACATCACATAATCATCCATTCATTACAATCTAACTTCTCTTGAACATTAAGCTTACTTAACTACATTAACTTTCCTTAATCTTTACTAATTGTCTTGGCATTTGAATCAATTGATGTCTTGACTTTACTCTACACAATTTCACCTTTTAAATCCATTTACGAGCTTAGAATCATGAAATTATAGCTCCCATGCACTATTCTAGACAGATTTGAAAAACATGCATAATTCTTCCAAAAATTCTCATTTCAATTCCAATGCTTCTCATATTTGTTTCTCTATTTTATCCCACACTACTTTTCATTTTAAAACCATTGGAAGCATCAAAATCATGAAAATCCAATCACTATTCATGTGAGTGAACAGTAATAGAGAAGAATTCCAAACATTACAACCTTCAATTCCAATGCTTCCAAGGTTCAAAACCTATCCAATCCTACACAAAATCATCATATAAATTCAATGGAAGCCTTAGATCATTGAAATTCCATCTCCTTCTATCATGAATAGTGCAGACCAAAAGGTCTCATCCATGGCAAAGTCAAGATTATCAACTTGATTCAATAACCAATCATCTAACTAACTTGTTTAAGCATCAATTTCATAGTTCTAACTTAATTTTCCTCTTCCTCCTTTAACTTTGAATTTTGGACAGCAAGGGTTCCAAGGGAAGAATGAAGTTTCTAACCATTGAAACCTAAGTTTCTTCCTTCCAAACCACTTATAAATAAACTAGGAAGGATCTCTTACCATAGATACTTGCTTAGGTGGCTTCTCCTTGATCTTATTTTGAGTTCTTTCTTCATTTTGGCATGGTTTCCCTAAGGGTACTCTAGGTGCACGAAATTGTGAAGATAAGGTGGGGTATTTATGGCCAAAACTTTGGCACCTTGGGTCCATAATGTCCTCACTTTTCCTAATTATTACAATAGCTTAATCTTGAATTTGATTGGTTAGTTTTTGGATTAATTAACCTTAATCATCATTAGGTTAATTCTTATATTATTTTATTTCATTTTAGCACATGGAATAACCTTCCTTTCTTCTTCTTGGTGCCAAGTGTAAAGCTTGTGGGACCCACCATGTGCAAAACCCTAATTCTCCTTTATCCTTTTTTTTTTCTTTTTCAAAAATTCATAAATTATTCATTATTGGATTTGGGCTCCAATACAACTTTTAGGACTTATTGGGCTGCCTAGGATGAAATATTGATCCTTTTTTAGATCTAATAGCTAATTGGCACAAATCCCAATGTACTTCCTTTATACCGATATCCTTAAAATTACCCTGGTCTTGAAATAAATGCTAGACACCTATTTTAATGGTTCTAACATTTTTAGAAATTCATTATAATATAAAATGAATTCCCTACAAAGTCTCATAATTTTTTGAGACCCAGAAGTCCTGATAAAAATGCCTTACATTTTCTCGAAACCCTTTTTCAGTGTTCGATTTCACTTTAAATTCTATAATTAATTCTACAGGACTCCTTTTTTACTTTTGTCAGTTTCATAAATCCTTATATTATTTATCATAATTTAATACCAAATTTCAACCAATTCTGAGGTCCAAAAAATACTATATTAATTCCTCAATCTTCAAAAAAATTTATCAATTAATCGGGACCTCAAATCAAAATTCTGTGATGCGTTAAACTGATTAGATTAATTTTCTCTATCTACTAGGAAAATTTGATATGAAACTATTTCCAGGCATTTTTTGGCCTTTTCTGGCTCAACTTTCCATAATTACCAATTTGCCCCCTGAACTTTTGAAAATTACATTTTAGTACTCAACTTTTCATAATTACACTTAATGGCCCAAAGCTTTTGTCTACTTTCATTTTTGCATCATAAAACTTTTAGACTTTTCATTTTAGTCCCTCTTCTTTATACCTTTGTCTAATCATCATTTTTCCTCTCATTTCATCATCATAATCCTTTCCAAACCTCTTTCCTCTATCAGTCTTACACAGATAGGGAAAATTAGGATATGATATAAGTTAATCGAATACATAGTCGATTAATATCTCTCGAAGAATTGAATCAAAAAGTATTTTAAAATATATTAACCGAACAGTTAATCTGTTAATATAAATTAATCGATCAATAATTCAATTAATTAGTTTATATTAGAATTTCACAAAATTGATACTTCATTGATTACTCGAACAGTTAACTGTAACATCCCAATTTTTGGGTCTAGTTCACCTCGGTTCAAAATGAGGAATGTGAGGAATATCCTAAGTCTTAAGCCTAGGAATTCTGCAGGTAGCTTGATATGGGCTGGCTCCTGTGTAAGATAACCTGATATGGGCGGGTTGTCGAGCTTTTCAATTAACGATGACTCTCGAAGAGTTTAAGGGATGAGTTATTGAAAGAGAATTTCTAGAACTTAAGATAAGGGATGAGAAGATGAGTAATGAGGCCAGAAAGAGAATGCAGGGGCAAAATCGTAATTATGGGAAAGATCGGGCTGGTAGCTGATGAGTACCATATTTTGCCAGAAAATAGAGAAAATTATGCTGATCATTTCACTGAACTGTGAAATGAGCATACGAGGTCTCTATGAGTATGAAAGAATTATGGAAAGTTTAAGGACAAAAATGTGGGGTCCTTAAGTGTAATTTTAGCCAAATAAAAAGGGACTTAAATGAAAAGAAGAAAAGTTCCTTGGGGCTAAAGTGTAATTAAAGAAAGTCAGGCCGGAAGTGGTTTGGACTGTCCGACGGCATTTCAGGGCGTGAAAGGTCCCTTCCAGGCATTTTGGCACATACAGATAAAGTTACTTAGAGTCAGTATATGCCCTGACATAGTACATAAGGTTGTAAAATGACGATTTTACCCTTAGGGTTAAAATAGTGCAAGAAAGGGCACCCAGGGGTATTTTGGTAATTTACAAAGGGCTGTTTCTTGGGAATCGTGCCATCAGAGTACTTGGGCTAGATCAGAGACCCAAGATGATATTTCCAGGCCCAAAAACGTAGGCCCAGTGATATGTGAGAAAAAGTGGCATTAAAATACTATTTTAATGCTGTTGCAATAAAGTAAAGTTACTCGGTCGGCACGATAACCGAGGAGGTGATCAGATAAAGTCCGGGACTTATCTGGATAGCATTGGAAGGCGTGAAAGGTCCCTTCCAGGTGCCACATGGCGTAATCTTAGCGGCAGAAGAAAAGTTGAGGACACATATTACGGTGCAAGACTCTAGACCGGTATTGGATTGGACTGAACTACTGAGTCAGCTGATGAGGTGTCCAGGAATTGTGACATGTGAAGAATGTGGCGATGAGGTGTCCTGGTGAGGTGTCCTGGATGATGTCATGCATGATGCAGTAAAAAGGAATAATGAAAAATAGGAAAATCCAGGAAAAACCAGGACCACATGTTCAGATGGCTTCAAAATTACAGAAATGCCATCCATTAAAGCTATAAATACCCCCTTCCCCTCCCATTTTATGCATCCCACGTTTTTGGCAAGAAAAGAGAGAGAAAGAAGAGAGAGAAGGAGAAAGAAAGAAAGAAAGGAAGTTCTGGTGGAGTTGGAAGCAGTATAGAAGTTATGGAGTTCTGCTTTTGAGGTAGTAACTAATCCTAGCTCTTATGTAATGTCTTTGTGATTTATTGTGCTATTGTTTGGTTGGATTGTTGTCTTATATGTTATGCTTGAAGCTCTATTACAATGCTATGATCATGTTATTGAATATGGAAGCACGCAGCATACTTATTTGTACACAATCACAAGCAAGCACCGTCACTCTGCATTACATATATTGTTATGATTATTACTACTGAGATTCCCCCGAATCTCATTCCCATATATAACATTACAGGGGAGGTTCTGTCAAATTAAAATCTGGAAATTTTAAGAGACGCCGTTAGGCTGCCAAAATTCTGGCAACGAAGAAGGAACAAAGAGAGGAACTGATACGTACTATGTACGTAGGTGGTGCTGTCTAAGGAGGCTGGAAGTGAGTGGACCTAGCCGGTTCATCCAGTCTTTCCTGGGTACTTACGTAGAATGGTAGTTCCTACGGGAATTACCGAATCGGTACAAGATCGGTTACTCTCTACAGAAGGAATGTAGCTGTTGTGCTGCCGAATTTTAGGCAGGGAAAGATGTAATAGAAATATGAGAATTTGATGTATGCCTTATTGTATGACATTTTATTATTTAATAATAAATATTGTTTAGCATGTTCAATTTGTGAATGATGAATTAAAAGAGAAATTCGCAGGTCCTGAGGTAGCAGTGGTTTGACCTCAGTTTGACCTAGTAAACGAAGGAGTTTGGCTATGAAATTTGGCAGGCCAGTCGTACACATCTGGGGCATTATGTGGATAGGTAATAAGCCTCATTTGGATGTGCAGAACGAGATAAATTAATTTTCAAATTAAAGGTCCAGAATAAGAAACTTAAGAGTAAAATTTTGAATTTCTGGGCTTAAGTTAAGATATAATCAAGCTAATATTGCTTCCGCAAGTGTACTCTGAGGAGTCTAAGGAAGGATGTTTCATTAACAGATTAATATAAATTAATCGATTAACCAATTGATTAATAGCAATATATTTCTTTAAGAGAAAATATGTTTTCACTAGATTAAACCATTAACCAATCGATTAATTGACTTATGAACTCAATTCCAGAATGCAAGCTCTCGACATTAATCAAACACTTAATCAATTAATGGTTACTTATTAATCGATTAACTAATAGATTAATTGATATTCTTTTATAACACATATTGCTGCCTTTATATTAATCTAACAATCAATCGATTAATTGATATTAATCGATTAACTAATCGATTAAGCATCAATAATCGAATAATTCCTTCTTTTAACAACATTTAAACACATAAATACTTTTTGATTGTTTTAAACATCATTTGACAAGACACAATATCAATCAAACTTGGCATAGATTTAATAACTTTGGCATCATATAATCTAACAGAAGCAACTTGAATCACATTTGATATGATTAAAACATGTAATTCAACAATTTTGGATAAAACCCGTCATTTAACATTTTAACATTACTGAAAACTTTTTGCCATTTGTCATCATCAGTTTCTAACAATCTCCCCCCTTTTTGTTAATGACAAATCTTTAATGAAAATAATATTTTTCATGTATGATTTCTCCCTCTATTTGTCATCAGCAAAAAGTTTGAAGGATATCAAATGTAAGATTCAATACTCCCCCTTTGATGGGTAATATATTATCATTCTCACTTAAAGTGATGCAAAAATAAGAGATAAAGCAAAGCATGAGAAACATGATTTAAAAAATATGGCATGATGCAATGTTTAAAATAAGTAGAGAGGGTTTAGAGATGCTCATTTGATTTCGGCAGGATGTTGTATTGATCTTTGAAATCATATGCATTCCTCTCTTGCTTCTTCTGAATGTTAAGTCTTCTGCCGCACAACTCTGATTCTTGTTTACATAATTCAGTTCTTTGCACTGAGTTGGGTTTTCTTGGATTGTTCATATTCCAAATGTAAGTGACTTTTAGGATACCAAATGTTGTTTGGTCAACTTGCAGCTCTGGTACTAAACCTTTGCAGCTTTGAATGCCTTCTTGATATTTTCACCTTTTGAACTAGTGGCTACATATTAGAGCATCCTTGTAGCTTGTTAATTCTCCTATAATGATGTCAAAATATTTCTTGTATAGAGAATGGTTAGCATCTTCAAGAAATCTTTCCAACTAAGATATATTCTTGTTTAATCATGGAAGGGATCATATGAATAACTCATCATTAAAACATAATGAATTTTCAGTGAATGCAGATAGATGAGTATGCTTAAAGATTTGAGTTTGTAAAATAGAAATAAATATATAAAGTTCTCATTTTAAAAAATATCTTGAGAGATAAAAAAATATGAATTTTTAATGTTATTTTCCAAAATGAATCTCTGAAAAATTGACGTCTTAAACATATTAAGAATTAACTTATTGGAGAAAAATATCAAATACAACTTCAATAACATATTGATTCATAAATGTTAACATATTTGGAAATTCCCTAGGAGCACTGGTTAGATAGGAAACAAAGAATGAAAACTCAGAGACTTTGCTTATTTTACAAAAAATAGTTGATTAATGAAGCATATTAACTCGTGAGTCCAAATGACCAGAGTAGCAGATTTATTCCAATGAATAATTGTTAAACATAAGACTTTGAATTACTAGAATATTTCTTTGTCTGAGTTGGTAAGCTTGAACGGGAAATGTTTAACTTATTGGAGGATAAATAATTCAAGCTATTGACAGTACATGGTCTCAGATAACTCTAGCAAATAATATTGGAGTACTTTTGAAATTTCCATAGACATGTATTAATCTCCAATATTGATTCTCATATATTTAAAAAATAGATTTTCAAATCATTTTCATGCAACTAGTAAATCTAAAATATTTGATGCACAAATTTTTTAAAAAAATACCTTTGTCTTGAAATCATGAATATGCACGAGTATAAATCAATTTACGTCTTTGAATAATAGATATATAGAGTATAATCCATTTAGTAATCTAAAAATCATTTTGAAAAACCTTTAATGAATTATTGCTAATGGAATTCAACTATGACAAGTATTCATCTACCCAAATATGAATTTATTCAATAAATAAAAGGGTAGGAATGGATTTCATCATCATAGTTCTTATTCTAGTGAATACTTGATTTCTATGTGAGTTACTTACTAATTCTTTAGGTTTGTGAGATTCAGCACCACCAAAACCAAAAGTCTGCTTCCTCAAGATTTAAATTTATCTCTGTGTAGCCATATTCCTGATATGCAGCTTTTTCTAATATTCTTTCCTACAATATAAATTCTTTTCTTTCATGGTATCCAACTTCACTTGGATCCATTTATAGTTAATTTGTAGGAAATACATATCACATTTCATGTGCTCAAAAAATATAATCAATTTGAGATAATTGAGCATAGTGATATAAATATGTCTTTATGCATAAAAGAGATGTTTTTTATTTTCAAAAAACATGTATGCAAAAAAAAATTATGCTTCTGAACATTACTTTTTCTCATTTATAAAATATCTGTCAATCAAGTTTTTCTGAGGAGTATATATGTAAATAGAATTTGAAATCAATTGCACTGTCTATTTCTAAAGATATAGATGTACATTTCAAGGATATATTAAACATGATCATGTGCGAAGTTTACCATTGTACCTGTACCTCATATGGAAAAAGGATTTTCTTTGCATAACTATTGCATCTTTAAATTTCTTCTGATATTTGTTTGCAATAGTCTCTCAATTGATTTGAACTTTGAAGCATAAGAGATCCTCCTCCTTCTTGTGTTATCCTCAAGATAGTTGAATGGTACTCTGTGATAGTCCATTCTTGAGGCAGAACGTGCTCCACGGGCTTTTCTCTATTGCTTCTTATGGATTGTCTTCGATATATCAGCAATGGATGCTCGTTAAGTTCTCTCAGATGCTGTAGCTTTCATTGATGCAAGATGAACTCTCGAATACCTAGTTGTCCTTGTACTATGTTTATTCTTATGAGTATTATTCTGAATATCTGACACACTGAAAGAACATTTTGGTACCCATTTAACCTTAGGTCCTTAATCATTAGATTTAGACTTTGATTGTCCTTTTGGAACCTAGATAAATTTATTTCTCACATTAGAATTTCTTCTGAAATGACATGTGTGAGAAATATGACATTGTTTATCACAATAATTGCAGACAACATGGTTATACACTTTTGTAGTATATTTGTAAATATTGTGTTGGTCGAGTGGAGGAAGTTTAAAATCATTATGCAAAAGTTTTTTCTTCCTATCAGATTTTCTAGTAATATCTTTTTGATGCAAAACATTTTTACTCTTTGAAACAGCATCAATAATTGGTTGAAAAATCATTTTATGAAAACTTTTGAAATTATTTTTCTTAAAATTACAAAAAGAGTTGAAAATGTTTACCATTGAAGGTTTTTGAGCTTTGAATAATGATTCATCAGATTCACACGCATTGAGCTCTTCTTCTTGATTCTCTTCTTCCTCTAGCAGTTTTGTATTGATAGACCCATAGAAGTCAGTTTGGATTTCTCCTTCATTGTTCTATGGTTCCATTTGTTCATCGGTAGAAAATTTGTAACCATCAATGATTAATGAACTGTCAATACTTTCAATACAAGGGTCAGAGGAATAAGCAAATTCAAGCGTATTGAAAATGTCTCTGACATTAGAGCAAAGTTTTATTTTCAAATAATCTTTTCCAGACACAACATTATATAAAACTTTTATTACTCTAAGATTCAGGGAAAATAGTTTCTTATCATTTTCATTCCAACCTTTCTTGATTTAAAATCAAATTCATTTGAAAAGATTTTCCTCAAATCAAAATCAAGAGTTATTAAGAATATGGTCATCCGACCTTTCTGATACAAAAACTCATAACTTTCTAAAATGGGAGGAACGGTAAAATCAAAACCTTAAGAAACTATTTCATTGACTAATCCAGCCATGATCTTTTCACTTGCGAAGTTAGATCCTTTAAACAAGTTACCTGCTCTGATACTAAATGTTAGTTCTAGGCAGATAGGCTGTAACACCCAAGAGGGGGTGAATTGGGTGTACGATGACTTCTTAAAACTTTTTAAAACTCTTTGAAAATCTGACTAAATTAATTTAGAAAGCTTTGATTGAAAATGAATTACTGGAAACTAAAGAGTTTAAGGAAGATAAAAACTGCACACGAAGATTTATCCTGGTTCTGTCCTTCCTTAACCTACTTTCAGTCCTCAGCTTCCTACTGAGATTTTTAATCCATTATAACCAAGATTATAATGGGCTCTTGGTAGCTTTTACAAATTTAATTTTCACGGTTAATTGAGAACCACCTCAAACTTGAGGTTACACCTCACTTTGGTGGCAACACTCCCCCTAAAATAGATACGAGCAAATCTAAACCTTGAATCCCCTAATTTTAATGTTTTGCTCTCAGATTGATTAAGAAAGAAGGGATTTCAGACTCTCTAAGATAGAGTGGATAATACATTGTTGCCTACAATCTTTTTCTCTTTCAAGATATGATGATGGTAAATAATGAAGAATAGAGAGTTGGAGGCTTTCTCAATCTAATGATATTTTGGTATTATGATGATACATTCATAGCTCATCTCTTTCGTCTTCTTTAATGCTTTCTTATTTATAGATAAAGTTTTAACTTTTCACCGTTGAGCATAATCTCTTTCTTCAAGGTGCCTTTTTACCGTTGAGAGTCTGTTGGCTTTAATCTTTGTCTAATCTCATTCTAATCATGTATTTGGATACCTTAAATGAACTTTGACATAATCAAGAGAAGTTTTGGTAATAATTGTTCAGCACTTGATTTTCTTCCATCTTCTCATTATCTCTGAGTTGAGGAACAGTGATATTCTTTCAATTTTCATATCTTCCTCTATTTAACTCCAAACATAGAAAATAACCTATCCCCAAAAAGCTCTATGTGTATTCTTTCCAATGAACCAAGTTTGACTCCAAAATTCATTATAGACAGAAAAATATGATCAATTTAGTGAGTAGAGGTAATGGCCAAAGTGTTAATCTAATGTTCCATATTTCGAATGACATATCTCCCTCATATGAGACTCTTTGGTGACAAAATTAGTGTCATTGAATCGCATGTTGAGTCTAGTTTCATATGAAATAAGTTTCACCTCAATTGGATAAGTATATCTTGAGATAACGTCAAAATACTCGACCTATATTGATGTAGAGCAGAACAACGTATTGAAAAATAAAGAATTAATCGATTAATTATAATTAATCTATTAATTCAGCAAAAATGGTATATTTGAGTTGTTTTATCGATAATAATCTCCTCCCTTTGCTATTCCTTCACTTCTTTGTTTACTCGATCAAGAGTTCGATTAATTCCTTGATTCTTGAACTTGATTGATCGAATTCATAGTAGGTTGATTCCTTCTTCTTCAAATGCCTTCTTCACAATTCCTCTAATTTTTCCACACTAAAAAATACACTGTATTAATTGATTAACTATTCGATTAATTATCATTAATTTGATCAATAATTCGATTAATGAGAGAAACAGAAAACAGAGCATCATATTGATTAAAATTTTTAATAATATATAATGTAATTTGTTAAGATAAATTTCTCAATAGGTATATCATGAAGAATGATGAGAAACATAAGCATTCTTTAACTTCAATCATTCATATGTAATTTTGAAATAGATGAAATCAGTTTCAGTGTAAATATAGAAGGATATTTGAAATTTCTGAAGTTAATAGATTAATGTAAGTTCATCAAATACCTAGTCGATTAATATCTTTGGAAGAATTTAATCAGAAAGTATTTCAAAATAGATTAATCGAACATTTAATTTGTTAATGTAAATTAACCAATTAACTAATCGATTAATTAGTTTATATTTGAATTTCACAAAATTGATACTGCACTAATTAATCGAACTGTTAACATATTAATATAAATTAATCAATTAACTAATCGATTAATAGCAATATCTTTGTTTAAGAGAAAATATATTTTCACTAGATTAATCAATCAACCAATCGATTAATGGTTACTTATTAATCAATTAACTAATCGATTAATTTATATTCTTTTATAACACATATTGCTGCCTTTACTTTAATCTAACAATCAATTGATTAATTGATATTAATCGATTAAGTATCAATAATCGAATAACTAATCGATTAACGCCTTCTTTTAACAACATTTAAACACATAAATACTTTTTGATTGTTTTAAACATCATTTGACAAGACACAATATCAATCAAATTGGCATCATATAATCAAACAGAAGCAACTTGAATCACATTTGATATGATTGAAACATGTAATTCAGCAATTTTGTATAAAACACTTCATTTAACATTTTAACATTACTGAAAATTTTTGCCATTTTTCATCATCAAAACATACTTTCAAACACTTTGTGCTCTTGTCTTGGTTTTGTGCTTAGATTTTGCATTAGGGACAATGCAAGATTTAAATATGGGCGAATATTGATTGTTAGTAATTAAGCTTGCTTAATGTTTTGGATTTGGATGTTTGGATGTTGCTTTATGCTTAAATTGTGAAAATTTTGGTTCTTTTAAAAAAAAAATAAACTTGGTTCTTGTTGAAACCTTTTGTAAAGTGATTATTTCATTGGTTTGAGCTTCATTTTAGTTGAACTTTGCATTTGGTTGTTGATGCTTGAGCGTTGTAGTGAGTTTGCATGGTTATGTAGGCTTTTCTTAGAAAAAAAACTTATTGTGCTTTCAAGGTCTTTCATGCATTTCAACTTCATCAAACATTATTTATCATTGTGCATCAATGTTAAGAGAGAAATGAACCAACATTTGAGCCTTTGACACTTGTTTCTTAAATGAAAAGTTTTCAAATTGCATTGAAGTTTCCTTGTTTGTTAACTCATTCATGGTTGATTGAAACTTTTCAAATAGTTTTCAATCTTTAGCTTAAAATTTTAGTACGTTTATTCTTACATTTTGATTAATCTTGCATTCAATTGATCGTTATAACTAAGCATGATAGAGTTAGCCTTGTTGGAAGTTGTTTGAGCCTAAATTCTATTCTAGTGGGATTTTCACTCGGTTTTGCATTCTCTAGAACTTATCTTAGTTCTTTGTTAAAGCTTCATATGCATTGTTGTTGTGAATAAGATAAAGGCATTCATTTCATTCACCCTCTTCTCCAAACACAAACCTAAATATTCTTATCCATTGATAACCCACTTGAGTCTTTATCCTTTCACAAGTGGCAAAGCATGTATAGTACATTCACATTCCAACTATATTATATGATAACTAATGACTTTATCTTCTTGGGCTTGGAATTTCCAAAGAAAATGAAAAGAAAAGGTTCACAAAAGAAAGAAAGAAAAGAGAAATAGAAAAAGGCAAAGAAAAAATGAGAAAATTTTGGAGAAAAGACAAAAAAGAGAGAGAATAAAAGGGTACATTAGAATGGAGCTGAAAATAATGGCAAATTCCTTGGTGGTATTGAAGATCAAAGTTGTGTGCTTTAAAAGTTTTTAAGGGAATGTTAGTTTGGAAATTAATTTTAGATTACATGGTACTTGTTCATTTCATTTCATTCCAGCATTCATTCCGTGTGGCCTTTATCCAACATTACAACCCTTAAAGTCCTTTATATCCATTGCACCATTGGAATCATAGTGGAGATAATAGAACCATTATAAGCTTAAGGTAGGATGTTTGCCAAGTGAGTTGAGCGTAATACTTTCAAGTGCTCATTCCCTTTGGTCTATTGTGGGTCTTGGTTAATCATCTTGCATGGTTTATTTTGCTATCTTTGCTTGTTGAATAATTTTGCTATTTGATTTGTTGTTTTCATCATATGAGTTGGTTGAGTTATCATGGGTCTTTGGTGCTTGCTTGGATTCTTAGTGCTTGTCTTTGTCCAGGAGTTCAAAGGTTTAAGTGTGAGAAAATTGATCTAATACAATTTTACCCCTCTAATTGATATCATTTCATTAGTTTTTATGGAGTTAATGAGCTTGTTGGCATGCTTTGATGTTACTTTGAGGCGATTTTTAGTTCAAGGTCCTTATGTGCTTTTAGAGCTTAAAAGGGGTATTTTTAGTGTATTATTGTGATTATTATTAGATAATTAAGTATTGGGATCATTTAATCTTACTTGGATTTGTTTTACATTGTAGGGACCTTGAAAGAACAAGAATTAGAGTGAAAAAAGACCAAGAAAAAGTGCAAAAAGGATCAAACACACTCACATGGGCAAAAATGACATAACTCATCGTGACAAATGACACAAATAGCAACACAAAACGGCACAATTTTTGCATCTAATCTGACCCAGGAACCATTTCCAAACCCAAAACCCCACTCCAATCACTCTATATAACTGAAAATTAAACCCCAATCTAATTCCTTCTATTCCCATCCATCTTCATCTCTTTTCTCTCCGTCTTCCTCCATTCTCTACCCATTTCATCTCAATTTCTACACTTTTTTCACCTTCTTGCCTTATTCCACTTCCAATACCTAAATTCATCTCTTTATTTCTATTTCTTCATGGGTAAAGCTTTTTGGCTACTAGTTGGAGCTTGAAGCATTGCTATGAGGAGCTAGAAGGTCAAACTCTTGGGATTGGGAGCTTGGCTTTAGTTCTTGAGTTCATTTGGGGAGTTTCTTTTATCCATTTCTATAGCTTTTTCATTGTATTTTGGTTCTCCCTTTGTTGGTGGTAGACCAAAATAACACTTAGTTTTGGTTTTTCATTTCCATAACACTAAGTGTGGGAAACTAAGTCCATCTGGGGAGTTTCTTTTATCCATTTCTATAGCAAAGGTAACTGGATTTCTTTTTATAACCATGATAGCCCTTGGGTGTATGGAAACTTATTTTCAGTCATGGTTATTGGGAACAAAAGTTTTAGTGTGTTCTTTTAATTACCATGGGGATTGCGATATCAGTGTTTCATATGTCCCAAGTGTTATGGTTAGTAAGGTAGGATGTTACATTGTTCATGGGTGTTTTCAGAATTGATTCATGATGACAATAGAAATGTATCACTGTACCCCTTCCCTTCAATTACACAAGAGTAAGAAACACGAAGAAGGAGATGACATTGCCTACAATAGACACACACAAGACAAATCAAGTATCTATACAAGAGAAATGAACACACTGATGGAATCTAAAGTTTTTAAATTAAAGTCATATAGAAGAATATAATGAAATATAATATAATATTCTTTGAAGTTGTTGATATTAATTACTTGAAGTTGTTTGGGTGCCTAGAAAGGAAAGAGAGAATATAGTAAGTACCAATAAGGCCAAAACAAGAGCAAATGCCGGTTGATGAATTGCCATCTCTTCAATGTTTCAATATTCAACCCCATACCAACGGGGGTTGGTCCGAGTGGTAAGCGGCTCGGTATCGCTTAAGCGAGGTCTCGAGTTCGAGCCTTGGCGTACGCAGAAAATCCCCGTTGGGAGACTCACCCACCATAGCCAGGTGCGCGACGCGGGTCGGATCCGGATGTAGTCGGGGCAAAGCTCCGGTGAACCAGGTGGGCAACAAAAAAAAATATATATATTCAACCCCATAATTAATAGAATTGTGTTATAGTTCTCCCTCTGTCTCTCCCTCTCTCACTCTTTTCTTAGCACAGGATTGAAAAAGATATATTCTCTCCCTTTGGGTTATGTCTATCTTTTCTCTCTAGTAGGAAAAGTGTGCAACTTGTAATACAAATTTTTAAAAGAATAGGAAGGCCATTATATGTAGCTTTATATTACTTTCCAGTTGATTCTGCTTAATATAATTATAATCTCTTATAAATACACTTTCAACACTATTTCTTAAACCTCATTCAAGTTCACATTTTTATATACTGAACTAAAAAGGTCCTCTTGCATTAATGGTACGCACACCATTTTTTTTCCTAGTTTAAAAATACTTTTTTGTACTAGTGATAATTGATACAACATTAGAAGGCAAGGAATTATTAAAAAAAAATATTACTTATTTTATTCTTAAAAATAATTAAAAAAATAAGATAAAATGGAGTTCATTTAGTTGTAGAATACTTTATAAATCTTTCAAGAGTATTGAACCCAATTTCATTGTTATATCATCAAAGAATAATAACAAAAATAATCTCATTTTCATTTTCCATTGAACATGATAATAGCAATATATGCCTTTAACTTTTATTTTACAAGTTCAATTCATTTTTATATTCACTCTCATTATTTGAAGCATACCTCTAAGTTTATCCATCCAATTTGGTATTTACAATTGATGCTATCGTCTAAATGAAAAAGAAGGTACATCTATAATATATGCTTCAATCAGTAATCATTCTGTAATGCAAACAAGTCTTCATGATCTCTTAAAATTTTCCTTTCTCTTATGATCTAGAAGTTTAATAAGCTTTTTGTTTCTACTTGTTGGAAAATGGGTCAGTCCACCCATGGTGGGTTAGGCCCAGATCCATATGAGGAGTTTTGTGGAGGGAACAAGTTTTATTTGAAAGGAGAAAAATGAGGGGGTGGGAAGTTATCGGTATCCCACTTCTCCACAATGCATTTTTTTAGGACATGAGACAAGCAGTACATGGAGGTTTCATATATGCTTTTAAGGCTACGTTTTTTACAGCCAAGTGTAGTGTGTATTGTATATGTTCTCCCCTGTTCATATACTCTCTACATCTAGACTCTTTAATTTTCTTCCTTCGATGTCATTTGCTATGTAAACGGATTGTGAGCCTACAGAAGGTGATCTAGTTTCATGTGGCTATCTAAGTAAACAAGAGAAGATCCAATGTAAGCCCGAAAACTTACATTGGTACCAGAGCTTAGTTACTGTGCTTCCGCTGTGCCTCTGTGATATTTTTCGTTTTACTATGATATACGCTGTTCATATCCTCATTTCTGTTTTAAGTGTTTATTTAGTGATAATATGTATGGTGCATGCATTTAAACTATAAATAGAAGCAAACTCACCATAAACCGTATATAGCTTCTTCATTTTCAAAATTGGGTCACTAGAAATATACATTTTTAGACTTTGAAATTAGTCACATTGCTTAGAGAATGAAAAAATGAAGAAAATGACACCAAGAATGTCAAAATTGGAAGTCGGACGGAGAAGTTATGACCAAAAAATGAGTCAGACCCGACCCGTTTTCCAGTCGGGTCTGTACGACCCGGTTGGAGGTTAAGGATGATCAAAATGGTGCATTTTGATCATCACAAAATGGCATCATTTTTAGACACTAGAAAAAAAACAGAGGAGGAAACTCTGTTCTGCGGACTGGGCTGCGTTTAGCCTACTTCAGCAAAAAATAAAAAAAATTATTGGGCTGTGTGCAACCTAGTTAAAAAAAATTATTTTTTGGGTTGCGACTAGGCAAGCCCATTACAAAAAAAAACAATATATTTTTTTTTTGCAGTAAGGGTATGGGTCGGGTTGGATAAGTGGATCCAACTCGGACATAATTAAATTATTAAAAAAAATAGTTTGAAAAAAAGGAAAGATCTGGTGGTAGACCCGTGGTAGTATCAGACTGGCACGTGTAATACACGTGCCAGTGGCTGAGAGTGGGCTTTGTTCAGTTTTCTAATATTTCCTGAATTTTTCCTTCTTGGGGCACATGAGGGAGCGTAAGACCTCCGATTGAGGTTCAGTTTGTTCCTAAAAATCTCTAAAATCAAGATTTTTATTTTGATCTATAATTTGCCTAATTTTGGGGGCAATTCTAGATCTATTTATGAATATTCAATGTATTTTTTGTGTTTAAAAATTTTAGAAAATTATGATAATTAATATTTTTTATTATTTAGGTGAAAATGACTTCATCTAGCACTGAATACCTAGGATATAGGGCCTGTTTGGATAGGATTTTGAAAAAGGGCTTATGAAAAAAAAAGGGCTTACGGACAACTTATGGAAAAGGACTTTTGGAGAAGAGTTTATGGAAAAAAAGTGGTTTTGAATAAATAGGTGTTTGGATAGTTATTTTTAGAATGACTTTTATGATGGTAAATTACCAAAAAGGGTATGATTTGATTTAAAGTAAGAGAGAGGAGAGAGTTAGAGAAAAGAGAAGAGAGAGGAGAGAAGGAAGAGAGGAGAAAGGAGAAAGGGTATAAGAAAAAGTAGGAGAGAGGAGAGAGGGTGTAAGAAAAAGTAGGAGAGAGGAGAGAGGGTGTAAGAAAAAGTAGGGGTAAGATAGTAATTAGATAGTCCATAAGTGCTTTTACTGTTGAAAAAGCTATTTTAAATAGCTTATTCAAAACCATGGTTTTAAACCATAGTTTTGTCCAAAAGCACTTATGGACAAATAAGCCTATTTGTTTTGAAATTTTTTTAAACCGAGGTTTGGGCCAAAAGCCCTTTTAAAACCGCGGTTTGGGTGTTTTCCAAACACACCCATAACTTACATGATGACATCTTATTCCTGGATGATGTCAATAACCCAGAGAAGAACCTTCATAAGGACCAAGAGGGTGAACCTGATGAGGATCTAGAACAAGAACTTGATGAACTTTCTGAAAAAGACCCAGAGGAGTTGGTGGAGGAATTTCCACAAGAGGAACCAAAAGTAATGTATGATTCCGTACCGAGGTCAGAAACTTTGTTCCGCATCGAACCTCTTCTTGAGCAGCCTTTCATGGTTTCTTTAGACTCAAACTTCAAGATGGTGCCTATTATTCACGATGAATCTCCAGTTGAGGACGGAGAGGAAGTGAACCAACCTCTTACCCCTGCTTTGGCCATGAGCATAGCTAAAAGAGATACAGCCAAACTAACAAATATAAAATGTATTAATAGCATGATTGGCGATTACATTGGATTCATGACAGATAAGGAGAATACTGAATTCTACCTAAAATTCATAATTGAGTATATAAGAGCAACTAGGGTTAGAGGCAAGCCTAGACGAGGATCCATAAGCAAAATGTATTAGTTTAAAATAATAGAATTTGTATCTAACATTCATAAGCCGCCTTGTAAGTTTAAGAAGCTAAGAAAAATGATGTTAGAATACTGTAATGCTTATATCAAATGATGTATATTTGTATTTGATTTCTACTGCTTTGCTTTGTTAAGGATATATTTTATTACTCATTCTTTGTAAAAACTTGCCATTTATTATATGCCTTATATGCAAGAGAAACATATTTCATTTTATTTCTTTATCTTAGTTATGATTCATGTATATTTTTTATAAGTGGAAGCCTTTTAGATAATAAGTCTTCTAAAAGCAAAATTTGATGAGAATAGTGCTTATATTAATTTTGATAGGAAGTGATGGTGTTTCTAGTGCCTATATGATGGGAGGTACAAACGTATTCTCCTGATCATGTGTCTAGTGATATTGTTATTTTCTGATAAAAAATGATAAAAGTACATGACATTGTATACTTTACATGTGCTATATATATAAATTCACTTAAATATTTTATGGTTCAATAAATTAATGTGAGATAGGTTTGTCACATAACCGATATTGAACAATAGAATCAAAGAACATTATTGCTGAATTAAACAAGGAAATGTAATGGCTCTGAAAAATTGGCAGATATAAAATCACATTAGCAATAAATATATATGTTTGTTGCAGAAAATTTCAATATGAAGAGAACAGCATGGTGTTCAGGGACGGAGTCTAAGATTCAGAGGTATCGTGTTTGAGCCCTGAAAACTGTAGAAGGAGAGAGTTTTATTTTTTTTCTGGAATGTGAAATTACAATATTACCCCTCTCCCCTTTTTCCTTTAGACACCGTACTCTTTTCTCCATTTTCTCTGAAATCCTCGGTGACACTAGAGCTGGGAAAGCGGGCTGGCCCGCTCAAAACGGGCCAACCCGCTTCTAGCCCGCGGGCTAACGGGGCGGGCTGCGGGCTGGCATTTTGCCAGCCCGAGCCCGCAGCCCGCCCACTTTTTTTTTTTAAATTTCAATATTTTTAAAAAATTATTTTTAAACTTTTAAAATACTAATAAAAAATTTCTAATGTTATATTAGTATAATAAAAAAATTGTTCATATTATACTCTTAAAAATTCATATTTTTTATTAAAAATCTCAAATTTTATAACTATAAATCTAAATAAACATTAACAAAATATTAATTAATTATTATATATCAATAAATAAATAATTATTTTTACTAGTAATTGATAATAGAAATATTTAAAATAATATTTGAGTAAAATAAATAATATTTTTAAAAATAAAAAAAATAAAAAAATAGGTTAGCAGGAAGGGCGGGCAAAATGCCAACCTATTTCTAGCTCTAAAACGACTTCACCCGCGGGCAGAGCACGTTTTACAGGTGACACAGACGGATAGGGAGCAGCGATGGAAGCGTCACGCCAGGGGAAGGTCATTGCCGTGTGGTCAGTCTCTGCCGTGTTTCGTCAATTTCCTCTGCCGTGTCATCGCCACTGGAGTGGTCACATCATCGGCATTTGTCTGATAAATAGAGCCAGAAGGGGGAAACTGAGGAGTGTCGCGGAAGATGGGAAAGGAGTGATTGAGGGTCGACGCCGTTGAGGGATGCTGTTGTGGTTTCAGCCATCGCCGCCGCTGTCTTGCTAATTGCAGTCGCTGTCATCGCATTTCAGCAGCTGGGTACTGTAGCTTCTGTGGATATTCAGTCCCCACCTCGACGTCGGTGTAGTGCTGTGATAGAGTGGAAGAAAATAGAAAGAGAAGAATCAGAGAGCGACGAAAGAAAAGAAGGAAACCAGATCGCGACGCCGGAGACAAAGCTGCAGAGTCGTCGGTGATAAGCGGTAAGTGCCAGACTCTGTTGCTGTTTACTGTCGCTGGGATTTTGGAAATTCTGGGGTGTGGGTCATTGTGGTGATTCTTCTTCATGGTTGAATTGTGAGCGTATCGAGCACATTGGCGATGTACTTTCTGTTTAGTGCTGTGAAGGTTTATGTGTGTGAGTCTGTCTGTTGATGTGTGTATAGGTGTTGGATTGCTCTGTTTTGTTAAAATACTGAATTGGTGTGCTGTGGATCACGGGGAGTCGTGTGAGTGAGTGATTGTTATTGCCATCATGCTGCTCTGTTGTGTGGACAATATGTATGTATGAGCATATAAGTTGTCTGTTGCCGCTGTTACTGTTCTGTGGAGTGTGTGGGTGCTGTGATGCTGGTGTCTGGCCGGATTGTGTGTATATAAATACGTGGCGTTAACGACCTAAAGAATGAATGTATGCAAAAGAAATTGTGTGACAATGCTGCAGGAAAGAAAGAGGAAACATAAGCATGCTGTTGTGTGTTGTGTTTGGATTGTATGGAAAGGGTATATATAGAGAGAGCTTGCTGTGTTGATTGTTATATATATATATATCTATATATGATGATGTGATTTAGTGCTCAAAGAATTTTACTGCTGTTTTGGGAAGCTAGATGACATATATACATATATGTAAATGCTGTTATGAATCAGAAAGAAGAAAATAAGATGAATAAAAGAAGAGGGGATTGTTGGTGATATACATGTATATATGATTGTGTTAATGGATTTGGAGGCTAATTGGAAGTTGGATTGCTGGACGTTTAAAACAAGATGGGAATTTGGGAATGTCTTATTTGTTGGGCAAAGTATTTGGATAAAATACAGGAATTACTGATGAAATATGGACATATATTTAATGAAAGTTGAAAAATAACTAGCTCTGTGGAGTTACTATGAGATCATGAACTCAATAGTTCAGGTTTAAGTCATCAATTTCTTATGTTTCATGTGGTAGTGATAATAGTTATTCAGCCACAGGTCACAAGTTTAGGTAAAAATTCAATTAAACAAACAATATAAAGGAAATTTGAGAAAACCATTTCACTGAATTAATCTGGTTTACAGATGGTTATGTCAAGGGTGTGTTACTAGTCAAAGATTTTGTTTGGCATGTTTTATTCATTGGTAAAGAACCATTACTGAAAATATGTTTAAAGGGTTTCAAACTAATTGTCATTTTTATCCCATTGTTTAGTGTCTTGAATGTAGACTTGCAGATTTTTGTAATGGAAGTGATGTGTGCCATGTAGGGGTTTTGTGGTTGTTTTGAAAAGATGAGAAATGAGGAGACAGAAACATATCAGTGGAATGCTGTCTTTGGGTTAAATTAAATAGATGAACATGTTCATGCATAAGCTTGATGTTTTGGGTTAAGAGACTTAGGGATTTATGGCCAAAGGATGATGTTTATAATAATATTATTAGAACTGGAAATTTCCAGATTATAAATGAAGGTATAGATGATTGTTGATTGATAAAGATTGGGGTTAAGAGGTGATTATGTAGTAGGGATATAAGCATGTTGGTGTGCTACTTAAAATTGAAATTCAGAGGGAGGAGGACGCTGTTATTCTGGTTTTGAAACTAAAAGCGCAAAGCATTGGTTGTTCTGATATATATATATATATATATATATATAAACTGTAAGTGCAGTATTGTATATTTTTTCAGTGTTTTGGCTGGGATTCCTATGTGGTGTTTGGTTGTGTTCATTGAAATAATAGAAATTATTGATAAATAATTTAAAGAATATAAAAATTTAGTTAGAATATTAATACATTGATCTAAAGGTAGTGGGTATGAATTAAATGGACGCACTCTTATACGGTAAAAATTGGTTTTATAATTCAATGAAAGTGATGGCAATGGTTTTGCTGGGAGATAAATTGAAATGTGGATGAGATATATAATCAAAGAGTTAATAATTATAATAAATAAGATTATGTATACGTAAAGTTAGAGTAATAACATTTTATTTTGGGACATTAATTAGGAATGTAAATCAAAGGCAGATGAACGAGAGGAAGTGATATGTATTTGGGGAGCGACTAGATAAGAGTAAGTCATGATATATATCGAAATAGCACTGGTAAGTGAATAATTTTCTCTAATCATGATATCTTGAAACATATTTAATTATTTGACATTTCAGTTAAATGTTAAATTCAGCATGATTTACGAAAAGCAAGCATATGAACTTATGTTTTTACATGTTTTAAATGATTTATTCAAATTACATTATTGAATATTTATTCATATGGATTGGCAAACTCTTTTAAATGATTTATCGTAAATATTCATGCTGGGAGGTTTCATGATTATGAACAATTTTGATAGAAATTGTTGCATTGAAAGTGTTATTGTTATTAAATGCCAAATCACCCCCATGCATGTTGGAAAGGTTTTAGAGAATGGAACACAGAACGCTGGTTACTAACAGTAGTACTATTAGTCCTTGGTGTACCATGGTTAAACCTGAGCTCATTTGTTATTCATGAGATTTATTCGCGCTCCTGTTTCATGACCTCGAGCCTCGCCTGATTGGTTAGTTATCCTCGTGGACTGTGTGTCCACGCCTGTTACGTTCTGTCGAAGTCCTATGGGAAGAAGTATTATTTCGAAACGATTATTTTAGACCATTTTTCTGAAAAGAAAACGTTCACCGAACTATTCGTATTGAATTACAAAACTTTATGATTTACATTTAAACGTAATGAAATCAATTATTTTTGTATTTCAAATTATATTTTTGGGACTTTATTCACGAGTAGATTATTTGTATTCAGATAGTGCTGTCGACCATAGCATTAGTGGACATATCTTCTTTTAATGAATTAAAGCTTTTTGAGAACACAAGTATTATTTTACAAAAAAGATTAGATGCTCCACCTAATTTATAAATAAGATTCTGGTTGTTTTGGAAAAACGTCTTTTAATAATTTGGAACGTTCGTAGGTCGTAGGGTCTTTGGGAGATCGGTTACATTGACGAACTTGCCAAAAGTCCTACAAATGACTTGCGTTTTGATTTAAATATAACTAATTTATGATTATTATTATTATGAACGGTTTAGTTACGAATGAAGGTTTAAGGAATGTGAATTTATTCATATTCTGTGCCGGTCACGGCTGACAGGAAAAAACTCAATGGGGATAACTGGAATATTTGACTCCGAAAGGTCCAATATATTCTAGAAGAACAGGATACAATTGAGCCATTAACTATAGTAATGGTAGAGCCTGAGGCTGGAAATACGGTCCAGCATAGGAGAGACCAGGAGGCGAACCTGTTGTGGAAAAGGAAGAATAGCATAACAAGAATCACACTGCTGAGTGCAATAGCTGATGATTTGATGTGTGAGTTTGAGACACAGAATGACACAAGCTATATGGATTGCCTTAAAGGATAGTTTGGTGGAGTCTCTACAACTAAGCTTATAAGGTTGTCGATTAAATTCGATACCTATAAGCTAAAACCAAATAATCCTATGAGGCAACATCTGAGAGAAATGTCCAACATGATTCAAGAATTGAATGAGACTGGACATAATCTATCTAACGAGCAGCAAGTGCAGGCTGTCATCAGGTTGCTCCTTGCCAATTTGGAGCACATGAAAGTTAATCTGACCCATAATGAAAATATCATCACTTTCAATGATGTAGCTAAGCATTTAGAGCTAGAGGATGAACAGCTAGAGGCTTATAAGGCCATTGGATAAGCCTATTTGACCGAAGGTGTTGGTCCTTCCCAATTAAAGGTTGAATTAAAAAAGGGCAAGAAATTTCAAAAAAATAGAAAGAAAGGCGGTCCTTTACCCAAGAAAAGTAAGCAACAATAGAAGAAGAAGGGAAAGAAAGGCGGTAAGAAAAAGATAGACCTAAAGAAGGTCAAATGCTTTGCCTGTCACAATATGGGACATTTCGCATGTGACTATTCTAAACAGACTGAGAGCGAAAAGGTAACGGTGAATTATGTGAATTCATGTCTCATTTATTTCTAGTATTGTTTTTCTGACATAACCTGTTTCCTTTTCTTGAATTATTGACTCAGGATCCACAGACCACGTAAGTCGAGATCGAGGATCTTTCGTGGAATACCGTCGGTTGTTGTTTGAAAGCAAGTGGCTTTACATTGGCAATAATGCAAGGATCGAGGTTTGAGGCATTGGCATTTACAAACTTGTTTTGTTTGGTGGAAAGACCTTGATGCTGCATGATGTGCTTCATGATCCTGATATCCGACAGAATTTAATTTATGTAATTTGCTTATTAGACTTTGGGTTTAATGTAAACTTTCATGGTAAAGTTGTAGACATTTACAGTAACTCAATATTTTATTGTTTAGCTTTTCGATTTCAAAGTTTTTTATTTTGGATCTTGCTGGTGATTTTAATGCTCACGATTGTTTTGCTATTACTTCAAAAACCATTCGATAAGGGAACATAAGCCGAAAATCTATTGCAATTACTTCATTCCGATATTTGTGGTCCAATGAGTATGAGGGCAAGATATCGATGTTCAAGGCATTGGCACTTACAAACTTGTTTTGTTTGGTGGAAAGACCTTGATGCTGCATGATGTGCTTTATGCTCCTGACATCCGACGGAATTTAATTTATGTAATTTGCTTATTAGACTTTGAGTTCGATGTAAACTTTTATGGTAAAATTGTAGACATTTACATCAACTCAATATTTTATTGTTTAGCTTTTCGATTTCAAAGTTTTTTATTTTGGATCTTGCTGGTGATTTTAATGCTCACGATTGTTTTGCTATTACTTCGAAAACCATTCGGTAAGGAACACAAGCCGAAAATCTGTTGCAATTAATTTATTCTGATATTTGTGGTCCAATGAGTATGAGGGCAAGACATAGAGCTTAGTATTATTTTATTACCTTTATTGATGATTTTTCACGATATAGTCATGTTTATTTGATTTCACATAAGTTTGAGACACTAGAGTGCTTTAGACGATACATAAATAAAGTAGAAAATCAAATGGATAATAAAATCAAGGCATTACGCACTGATCGAGGTCGTGAATACTTTTCGGATCAATTCAAACAGCTCTGTGAGGAAAAAGAGATTATTATGCAACTAACTATCCTTGACACATCTCAATAGAATAGGGTTGCCGAAAGAAGAAATAGAACTCTTCTAGACATGGTTAGGCTATGATGGCTCAGACAAACCTTCCAATTTCACATTGGGGTGATGCTTTATTAACGGCAACATTCATACTTAACAGTGTTCCCTCAAAGTCAGTTGCTTCCACACCCTACGAGTTATGGACTAAGCGCCAACTAGATCTAAGCATCCTTAGACCTTGGGGCTCGGCGGCCTATATCCATGACAGTTCTCATAGACATGAGAAATTTTGTCCTAGAAGGAAGAAATGTATTTTTATAAGGTACTCTGAACCTTCAAAAGGATATGTATTCATAAGTAAAATTGAAGATGGGACAGTGACTGAAACAGAATCAAGAGATGTTGTATTCATTGAAACATAATTTCCCAATATAAGAGATGTTGACCGCACCATATCTCTTTATGAGACTCAGGAACAGGAAAGTACCGAATAAATTGACAGACCAGAATCATCTAGGTATGTCAATCTGAGTGGGAGCCAAGAACGGTCAACACAAAGACCGAGACCAATGAGAAAAGATAAGCAAGTTGCTCCGATAAGAAGTAACAGGGAAAATGTTCCAAAGAGATGCTTCCAAATAGAAGGCGAAGCAATCTTAGTTACTCCAGAAGGGGATACTGAACCCCATACTGTTCATAAGGCCTTGGCAGGTCCTGCTAAGGAGGAATGAAAGAAAGCAATGAAAGAGAAAATGGACTCAATGATGAAAAACCAAGTTTGGGAATTGGTTGATTTGCCAAAAGGGCATAAAACCATTGGGAACAAGTGGGTTCTCAAAATCAAGAGAAAGGTAGATGGATCAATTGATAAATTCAAAGCCCTATTGGTTACAAAGGGATATACACAATAATAAGGTATAGATTATGAAGATACTTTTTCACCTATTGTGTTCTTCAATTCTATAAGACTTATTCTGACAATAGTAAACAGTTTAAACCTAGACTTACATCAATAGATGTAAAAATTGTATTCCTGAATGGTGATCTAGATGAAAAAATCTATATGGAAAAACCAATAGGTTTCATTGGAAAAAGGTTTGAACACAAGAAGTGTAAACTCAAAAGATCCATCAGTCATCCAGACAGTGGTACTTGAGGTTTCACAAGGCGATAACCTCATATAACTTCTAGATGATAGAGAAAGACCACTGCGTCTATGATAGAGAAAGATCCATCAGTTATCCTTATACGTAAACGACATATTCTTAGCCAAAAATAGTCTTGACTCGGCGATAGCTATTAAAGAATAGCTTTCATCAAATTTCAAAATAAAAGGTGAAGCAGAATATATACTCGGAGTCAAGATTCGAAGGAATCGCTCCAAGAGAATCCTCACTCTTTCACAAGAGAATTATATCAAGAAGATATTTGAGCGATTCAATATGAGTGACTACGATCCCATGGATATCCCTATAGCCACTGGAGTGGCCTTGAGTTCTGACATGTGTCCCAAAGCTGAATTAGATAAAAAGCAAATGGAAAGAGTTCCATATGCTAATGCTGTTGGTAGCCTGATGTATGGGATGATGTGTACAAGACCAGATATTTGTTATGCCTGGGTCTGGTTAGAAGATTCTAGTCCAACCCTGGTGAGAAACACTGGAAAGCAGTGAAGAGGATCTTGAGATACTTAAAGGGAACAATTGACTATGTGTGGTGTTTTCAAGGAAGTGATCTGCTCCTAGTCAGATATTCTGATGCTTATGTAGGCGGTGATGAAGAAGAACAAAGATCGACTTCAGGATACACCTTCTTGCTTAACAACGGCGCCATATATTAGAGTGCAAGAAGCAGACGTGTATTGCTTTACACTCTATAGAAGCTGAGTTTGTGGCATGCACTATAATAGTGTAAGAGACTGTTTAGCTGAAGAGATTTATCAAACACCTAGGATTTGGGAACGAGAGTACCAATCCGGTGTTGATACACTGTGACAACTCTGCAGTCATAGCCTACACCAAAGACCCTAAGTATCACAACAAGACCAAACATATTGATATCAAGTATAACTTTGTGAGTGATTATATAGCGCAAAAAATTGTAACCAATAGGCAAATAAATATTTGAGAAACATGTAAAAGCCATTGGCATGCGTAAAATGTAAAATTACAGACTGTATGTAATATCTTATTTTCAGTAATGATATCATGTCATTTATTATTACTTCTATGTCTGGGTAAAAGTATACAATGTCTAGTATGTCGTACAGGTTCAAAAGGTTAGCTATCTCACACGAGCAACCGCCTTTGATGCTAGAGAAGTATTCAAAGGTAAGACGTATGTTCACCAGTAAAGCAGCAAGAGTTTTGATATGGTAAAGAAGAAACACAATAAATATCGCATTGGCTTAAAAAGTGCAGTAAGTCAAGATAAGATCCATGAGTATGGATATGGATTGAACTATGGATACCCACATCCATGAAACCTGTAGCCAGATAACAAATTCTTTAAAATTGATGTCATATTATATGAACAGAATTGAAGAGTTTGGGTTTAGATACTGAGTGTCTGGGCTTAAGTCTATACGGTGTGGTTGATAGAATCAAAATGGCATATACTCTTATAGGATAAGAGGAACACCGTAACATGTAATTCATACCATATGTGCTAAAGAACCATAAATAGAAAGCAAGTGAATCAATCCCTGCTTCATTGTTGTGTGAGTTCCAGAAAGGTATCATCCTTTCATTAATGTCCTTTGACTTTGACAGTATTATGGAGGTATGTTTTAGCATTGCTACTTTAGTATATATCCTATGGTCAAATTATATATGAACCAATAGTATTATGCTAGGAAAGAGATTGATTCATATCAAAATGATATATGGGCGAAAGAAAGATTGTAGAATATACACATCCATGTTGGTGTCTATGACCGGTCCCTTGTGATATTATTTTGTTAATTTCATAAGTGTGGATAGGGGTGTTCATGGGCAGGGCTGGGCAAGGCAACCCCCTACCCGGTGCCCTGCCCAAAAAAAACATGGGCTGCATTTTGCAGCCCGATGCCCGGCCCTACCCGGTAAAAGCCCTAACCATTTTGGGTTGGGTATGGGCGGGTTAGGCGTGGCGGGCTGTGATGCCATGCTCATATTGTGGAAAAAAATCTACAATTATAAACTTCTAAAATAATACCATATTCATATGTCTTCAAGAGTTAAATAATATCTATAATCCACTAAAAATAAGGTAACAAAAAGATAATAATTAAAGTCTTGAAATTTATTGCATATAAAAAAAAGCTTTGAAGTCTAAGTAGTTTGTAATTACAACTTTACATCAATTTCTCAAATGTTGACAAGGATGAAGTATCTAAAAAAAATAAAATAAATAATTATAATTTGTAATGTAATCATATTATGATTAGTAAAGTTAAAAAAATCAATATAGTTATAAATATTAAAAGACGCAACTTACGTACTTAACTACTTATATTTCTAAAATGACCCTTTAGTCACTAGTAACTATCATATTCTTCCTTCCAAGTGTAGTATCTAGGGAGAAAAGTAAAAAAATAAAAAAGGGGTGCTCATGGGCAAGGCAGGGTAGGGCAACCCCCCTGCTTGGTGCCCAGCCCGAAAAAAGCATGGGCTACATTTTGCAGCCCGATGCCTAGCCCTGCCCTATATTTATCGGGTTAGACAGGGCCTTTTTTTCGTGAGCTCAGGTGGGTATACCGGGCTGCGGGCTTTATGAATACCCCTAAGTGTGGATACTATACATAAGTAGAGGCTATCTGAGTTATATGCTGACTCAAGAGGGATTAAATTAGCCATAAGAAAAGTGTAAATGGGTAAATCTAGAACATTCAATGCATTATAATATATTATGTTTAAACTGCAATAAAGGGTTGCTTTGTACTGATCTATGTAAAAGGGATTTCTAGTATAAACGTCCGAATGGAGACGTCATGCCTACACGGTCACAGCAAAGAACCTAGTATGAAAGGAGGAAGAAAATGAGATTGGAGCTATCATCTAATCCACCAAGTGTGAGTGGGAGATGTTGGAAAATTGGCCAGTCCACCCATGGTAGATTAAGCCCAGATCTATATGAGGAGTTCTGTGGAGGGAATAGGTTTAATTTGAAAGGAGGAAAATAAAGGAGTGGGAAGTTATCGATATCCCACTTCTCCACAATGCATTTTTTCAGGACATGAGACAAGCAGTACATGGAGGTTTCATATATGCTTTTAAGGCTGTGTTTTTGACAGCTACGTGTGGTGTGTATTGTATTTGTTCTACCCTGTTCATATCCTCTCTGCGTCCAGACTCTTTCATTTTCTTTCGTCGGTGTCATTTACTGTGTAAACAGACTATGTGCCTACAGAAGGTGCTCCAGTTTCGTGTAGCTATTACGGTAAACAAGAGAAGATCCAAAGTACGCCCGAAACCTTACACTACTACTACTTAACAGTTGTAGTACAAAATCCTTGCAATACACGAGGGTCATTGATAAGTTATATATGTAGTATAACATATTGCATATAGAATAAAATATAAGGAAATTTTTATATATTTGCTTCTAGTGAAAAGATTACAAAAACCCTCATTGTAGACAACATTTCAGGTTTTGTGTGATGTCCTTCATTGTCTAGAATTAGGATTTTCAATCCCTCATGCGAGATTGCTACATATAATTGGACATGTGTGAAAACTAGGTGAGGAAAAAATAAACCAACATTGAGCAAGCTTTGCCTTTGACTTTGGTTGATCGTCAGGGCAAAACAGAGCATTATTGGGTATTGTATTCTAGACAAAGAAAAAGGTAAAGATGATTTAGATGGCGTGATGGTCAACCGAGGGATCAAAACTTGTAATATTGTTACCTAATATTATTTCTACTCCAATAACATATTTTTCCCATCTAGTGATAATTAACCTCGTTCCATTTCAAAGGCCTATGGATTTATCAATGTTCCTCATAAGCATAATTGGAGCACCTACTTTGAGTTTTAGTTGGTGATTGGGCAATCCTAATATAGTGATTGAATTCAAGAACTCAACTGAGTGGATGTCAGTAGTAGAAATGTTAGCTCCTCTCACTTTTGATTAATTAAATGGCAGATTAAGGACTGAAGGAGTAATATATATTATACTCCTCCTCCTCAATATATGACATAATTAAAGAGTTGATATTAGTCCTAAATATAAGACGCATTTTCTATATTTACCAATTTTTTCTAAATTATCCCTATTGATACTTACCCAACAATGATCAAGTAAGAGATGAATTGAGGGAGTTAAGAAAAATAATTATGGTGTTTTAAAAAAATATATCATATTAACTAACTTTTAAATTAGTTAAATATGTCATATATTAAGGACCAAAGAAGTATTATATATTATTAATTTATGAGGTTTATATTTTCTAAATATAACATATTTTGATTTAATTTAAAATGATATTGAAGTTGTGTCTTTGCGACCTCATTTAATTTAGCGCCAGCTTGAAAAAACTGATGTACAATAAATTTTTTTATTAATCTGCCATTAAATTAATCAAAAAATGACGTGTAGAAGCTAAAAATCCATAAGTTCTTCACATTATTAATTAATTTTATTTTTAAGCTTAATATTTACCCATAAATACAATAGATAATTGTTTGAATCCTCAGTCACACTCACATTCTTCCATTTCCACATCTTTGTTTTGAATTAAAACTAGTGATCAAAACATGAAACATAATCCTTGTACAACGCTTATAGTTTTGAGATAAAGGTATTAGGGAGGATAGCGTGCTGTGGTTCTCTCAACTTGTGAGTTGTGAGAGGATGCGAAAATACTGGGAAAATATATATTTAAAAATTTATAAGATTATAGTAAATAATAAAATATTTTATAAGATTTTATTTTTAAAACAAACTTCTAAGAAAGAATAGGGATTAATTTAAAAAATAATACGAAACAACTTTTTAAAAAAAAAAATCTACAAAGAAAAAAATTTGTATTATCAAATCAAAAGGCAAGAAAGAATATTGTTTGAATTTTGAAAATGTGGCTTAACAGCCAACAACCATCCTCCATGTTTTGAGGCGAGCTTTCCTTTTTTTTCTTTTTACTATTTTTTTAATAAAAACATTTACTAATTTTTCAAGGATGTATTTTTTCCTTTAACCTTATAACAAAATGTAGTTTTCTTAATTTATTATATATAATATGAATTTTCATAAAATGTCACATTAGTCATAAGTGTTAAGTAAGTTTTTAATAGTGCTCATAAATATATGGGATATACTATTTTATTAAAAAAATTAATCAAGTTATTTATTTATAAAATAAAATGTGTTTGTTTTTCCTAAAAAATTCTATTTAATCATTTGGATCGAAAACTACCCATAGAACTATCTTAATATTTGCAATGAATAGGAATAGTTTGGCAAGAAGATTACAAATTTGAGAAATGACATGAATTCAATTCTTATATTTAGAACTAACAAATATATTGTATAGGAATCAGTAATCACATATCCACAATAGTTGAATATTGACGCAAGAAGAAAAGCTTGAGCATTGCTGAAAGTAGTGATAGAGTGGTAGCAACTGAACTAACTGCATTCTACCTTAGCTTGGTTTTCTCTCTATTTGCCAAAAGTCGTTTTACCCTTGGTTTTCTCTCTATTTCTCTCTATTTGCAATGGCCCATCTTTTACCTCATATGTATAGGTCACGTCCTTGGGAGCTTTAGAGCTTAAAGAAGTAACAACTCTTGTCTTATCTTCGCTGATTATGACTGTGTCAACTAAAAGCATAGAATATTTCATGATATTTTAATTACTGCTCTTCCTGTGCAATTTCTTAAATCCAAGCCTAACATTAAAGACCATGCCTTCTTTTAATATCTGTTCATTGCTAGAATTAAGAATCAGACCTGACTCACAAAACTTTATGCCAATGCCCATCCCAACAAATCTAGTCAAATTATAAGCCAACTCAAGAGCATCCTCTTCCACAACAAAGAGTGCAGTAACGTATGCAACGCTCATCTTTTTTTTTTTTTTTTTACAAAAATTTTTGAAAAGGGGTTGGGCTCACCCACGATCTAAGGGTAGGATGAAGTCTCTCTTCTTCCTAGGCGATACCAATGTTGGGCAGGGTGAGCCGTCTATTACTCTCAGACGTAAACCTAGGCACTAAGGAATTAGGATGCCTCCCCAAGCACCGCGATTGGAACTATAACAAAGTCTACTCCCCAAGGATCGAGCACGTTCTAAATGGTCATATGTCTCACCCCTTCGACAGTTAAACCCACGGACGGTGGGTTGCAACGCTCATCTTGTTCCCTGGCTTTAAGGAATTAATGGCAACATCATGGGCCTTGAGAAGAACCTCATGGGCCTTACTCTACAACAGCTCTGCTATAATTAAAAATGTCCTAGCTATGTTTGAGCAGTAGTTCTTATATCGCGCTCCAATTGCACGTATAATCACACTAGCATTATCATAATAATGAACGTCATTGTCACTTACAGCAAAGGTTGGAGATTAAACTTTCTACTCTGAAAGATTGGATGGTAACAAATATCTACAATCTTCGCATTAAGTTTACAATCAACCATTGAAGGTTTCAATAAAATTGTCTCCGTCTTCATCAATTCCGAATAGGACTATATAGTTTTCCATTACACTCATAGTTAACCATGATGTTCTCCTAACTGATAGCAGCTTCTCTTCTGTTTTGACAGAAAATAATGTAGATAACCCATTGTATACATCAACATTTTTCATTTTATCGTCAATATTTTTACAAGTTTCCCTTTAGGAAACTCTCTCCCCCTAGATATACATCCTATAATAGGAATATTATTAAAACAATATAATTTTGAATTAGAATGCATATCACTGAATATAGCTTCCATTTGAGCAACTCAATCATCTTATTTTCCCTTCATATAAATGATAGTGTCTGCACCAACAGCCTCCATTGATGGCTTCTTTATGGCCTCAAGAATGGAGGTCCTCTTTTGGCTGCATAAGAAGTGAATCTCTTTCTTCATAAAGACCATTATTGTATTTAGAAACACAAGACTGAGCAGCCTTGAACTCAGAGAGAAATATTTTAAGTATCGGACAAGGTACGAATGAGGAGGACATGCTATCACAATTACATCAGAAAAACCCCACAAGTGGTTTTTATCTTCAACCCAATGAGAATAAATTATTGTCAATCTTAATTGAAATTTGTTTATGTCAATAAAATAAGCACACCCTGCTGTACTGATCTTTCTAAGGGGTGGTCGGGTATTTCCTTTTGTAGACACTAGCTCCACTTCCCTCGTGCGTTGCACGGATGCACAAATTTTAACCTTTGCTATAAAAAAGAATGAAATAATGTACAAATTATGAAAATTATTTTGCAAGAGGGATGTCCATAGTTAATAATAGAGTTAAAAGATCTATGTCGCTACTTATGGTAATAGTCAAAAGGGCACAACTATGAATGTTGTGTACGAAGAGCTCTTCAGGAATCTGAACCATTAAGAAAAATGCCCATTTAGTCTAGAACGTGTTATTCCATGCACTGGAATCAGAGCCTCACTATTTGATGGCAAAGCCATTCATGACTTGTGCTTCGTTTCATTGTTTATGAATATTTTTAATGGATCATTTGTAGTCTATTATTGTCTGCCATACTTTTTTTATCTTATTGAGGCGATGGTATAATGTTATGTTCATATTTTTTATTTGCTTTAATTATGGAATTTTCTTTACCCTATTAAAGTCCTAGCACGGTTATTATATTCTACCATCACAACATTTATTAACCCTAATTCAGTCTCTCCATGTTAAATACAGGTCACCAACTACATAAAGATGGTAGATCAGTTACCTTTATGAAATTAACTCTTGCATTAATTGTGTTCTCGCCTTCCTATTTAGGTTTTGTGATTAAGCTATCTCATTTCATTTTTTGCATCGCTTCATTTCATCCTTGAAAAATACCAGATCGTATCAAAGATGGAACACAAACTTACCATTAATGACCTGTGTTTGGGGAATTTCGATAAGGAAATCAGGTTGAAAGTTGACAGGAAATACAATTGCTATAAGCTTTGGCATCTATCTGGTTTAACTTGACCTATATTTGAACACAAGGCTATGAATATTCTATTTTTCGATAAGCAGGTACGCTTCATCATGAACTCGACAAATAACTTATCATTTATTATATTTCATTCATTTTTAGACAAGATTAAGCATCAAGATTTCTTATGAGATTTAGAACTATCGCATTGTGCTACTACTTTGGTTTGATGATCAAATCCTACTGTTTGCATAAAAAATGCAAGAGGGAAAGGTCGACAAAATTTCAGGTTTTAGGGTTGTTCCAAGAGGTTTCAATATGCATAAGATGTTCCACATTGAATTCATGTTGACCACTAAGGTATCTGAAACGATTGACATAGATCGTCTACCATCTTATTCATTCCAACTAAGTACTGTTGTTGATGTGTGTTCTGGTCTATCCCATAACCTGTGTTTCTATGGTGAGCAGTGTGTTTTTCATGTAATACCTTCCGATTTTCAAGTTTGGTAATATTGCATCTTCTTATGGAACTTTACTTGTGTATGCGGACTACTGAAATCCTGGAATATTCAAGACTCTGCCTTCTTTAAGTGGGTTTTCATGAAGGAGCTGACTTTGGTACTGTGTGAGCCATTGATAAACAATGGGGAGTAGGTTGAGAATCCTTAATTAATTTAACCATTAATATTGATGGAAACAATTGCAAATTCTTTTCTTTTCCAAGTTTGACACGTGTAATGTTTTGTTTCATATAGTAACCCGAAAGAGGTCTCCATTGTTCTGTATGGGGAGTGTGCTGCTACAGTAGTGACCAAATTACAATCATTACACGTCAATATGGGCCATTTTGTAATTGTTTAGCACGCTGTGTCTATGTTATACTAGGGCGAAGGTTCATAGCTGATGCATTCAACATATTTTTTGTTTTAATATATGAATTATGTTCTTTATTGTGGTAACGAAAGGACCCTAATTTTTGGTTTGTCATTTTGTAGGAGGACCTAACAGCACATCCTTTGTTAATGCCACAAGGTTGATTCTGGATGTTGAAATGGATTAACGTGAAAGGCTTAAAACAGTATAGCATTGGACATTTGTTCAATCCATGCATCAATATCCAGTGCACATATAGTGTAGTGTCTTATATTTTGTTTAACTTAACTTTAATGACGATGGGTTCAACTGGCGAAAGAATGAGACATAGGACCATTTAGAGCGTATTTGAACCCTAGGAGTACTACTTTATTGTGATTCCAGTCGCAATACTTAAAGAGGCATCATAGCTTATAGGTGCCTAAGTTTACGCCTAAGGGTAATAGACGGCTCGCTCTGCCCGACATTAGTATAGCTTAGAAGAAAATGAGATTTCGCCTTGCCTTTAGATCATAGGTGAACTCAACCCCTTTCTAAAAATTTTTATATAAAAAAAAACTTAACTTTAATGTACCAAGTTATTTGATCCTAAGCATACAGATGTTACTGTAATTGTTGGATCGTTTTGTGATGTATAAAAGTTTGCATAAGATGTGGAATCTTCTTTATGGCATTATACCATACTCAACACGCGCTATTGATATGAAGAATAATGAGATATTGTACACGTAACAAAAATTATTTTGTAAGAGGGGTGTCAACATTTAATAATAGAGTTATGATGGCTGTTATATTCTTATGCACAGTGACCTACAATAAGATATTATAATGATCGAACAATGATTATTTATGATCCTGATATGAATTAGGTGAAGGATGGAAATGCAAATTGGCAAATGGATTAAAAATTAATATTCGTACATACCAGGACTAAAGGATTATCTTGTCTGCTGTTAATTGTAGAGTCTATAATTTTAGTCTTGAATTAATCAATTATTTACTAGTACATCATTTGTATGGTCTTAAATATTAGCATCTTGGAGGACTATTTTTTGATTGAAATCATTTGTCAAAAATATTATTTAATATGTTGAAACAATGAACATGATATAGACACTAACATCAGCGCATGATTTAACATTCATGAAGAACAGTTGTTATGATGTTAATTTGTATATTCACACCAACATGCTAACCGACGTAGAATCTGCAATAATTTGAAGGCCCAAATGATCAGATAACTTTACACAAACAATAAGGAGCCTGTAATATAAACAAAGCATGACTTCAAATTTAACAAACGCAAAAAGAAGCTTCTATCTCAACCATGACATGAATTACTGGAATGTGACAACATGTGAGATCAATGCTGATAAAGGAGATACATAATAAGAAAAATAAGGAACCAATAGCTCAAGTTATTCCACTAATGTTGAAGAAGATTCCTGAATATTTCCCTGTAGACAACATTAATAGTTGAAATTCCTTGTAATGAGTCATGATGTGCCAAAAGAATTTTCGATCCATCCAGACGCTTAACTTTTGACATTGCAAAATATGGTTATCCATGTGTGTGAAGTCTGGCTTTGACAAATATAGGCCAACAAAATTCAATGATTGTCCTTGACTTCTATTAATTGTCATTGCAAATAAAATAGTGATAGGGAATTGCCTTCTTTTCATACGTAAAGGTAAGTATAAGAAGGATTTAAATCCAAGCGATGAATCAAATAATGTATGATTTGGGGTAGAACCGTTTAAAGTCATTGCTTCAATCACACTTTTCCCAAGATGCGTAACTCAACCAAGTTTTGTTGTATAATCCAGATGCTTGATCAATGTTTCGAGCAACATTATTGGCACACCAAGTTTCAAGGTCAGCTACTAACGGGGGTTGGTACGAGTGATAAGCGGCTCGGTATCGCTTAAGCGAGGTCTCGAGTTCGAGCCTTAGCGTATGCAGAAAATTCCTATTGGGAGACTCACCCACCATAGTCATGTGCGCGACGCGGGTCGGATCTAGATGTAGTCAGGGCAAAGCTCCGGTGAACTGGGTGGACAACAAAAAAAAAAGTTTCAAAGTCAGCTTAGGCATCGGTATGCTTGATGAATTAATTTTATTCAAGAATTTAGTTGGATAAATATCATGAAGCCCATCAAATGGCTGTGTATTTGCATACACTGTCGCAACTAGAGGACTCAACAGCATCCCCTAGTAGCAATGAACACTTGTAATCATTGAGCTGACTAACAATCTCAATTGTTAGGGAAAGAATAGCTCGATCATTGAAATATTGGGAATTATCCAAATACTGCAATAATTGAGGATATATTGCTAACACAATAACATTCATGGGATCTTCTGATTCCCGTATCAATAAATTTTCAAGGATCTCAATTTCTGAGATACCATCATGTGGTAAGCCTAACTTACCATCACCAACATCCAGAAGCCACTTTGAAAATGCCTCCAATTGTTGATGATCCACACCAATAGTATAAGACAAACGCATATTCTTCGTAAGGTGTAACACTTTACAATAATTCCATAAATATGATGAAGTAATGCAAGCATCAACAGTGCTTGCCCTACTCCCTTTTAGAATGACAAGCAATAGTTGGCGGAAATCTCCTCCCATCAAAAGGCACTTCCCACCAAATGGATCACTTGATTGCATTATATCCTTCAATGTATGATCAAAATTTTCAATACAGAACCTTTGAACCATAGGGGCTTCATCCCATATAATCAACTTTGTGAGTCTAATCAAATCAGCTAGAAGAGAGTTATGATTAATATTGCAAAAAGAATCTTCATTAACTACAATAGGGATTGCAAACCAAGAATATAACGAGTCATTCTTCTTGAAGGTAGTAATGTCACTACTATCCCACTTGAAGCTACTACTAAGTGGAATAGCATCGACATTACCTAGGTCGAAAAGAAATAAGAAATATACATACAACAGAAAGATGAGACGAAGAGAAAAGGTAGGAACTTTTGAAGGACCTGATGATCCCACATAACTAACTCGTTAGATTTCACAACATTATGAAGTTCATGAATCTCACCGCACCAACCAACGATCTCCATGGTAATCTTGCAATTTACCCTCACATTAACTCTGATGTTTATAAACCCAACACTAGCGTGTGATCGAGAGAAATAAGTCCTTCAGATCCATATTTGTTGACAATGTTCGAAGAAATTATGTACGGGCAGAAAATATGAAAAGACAATGAAGAGAAATGAAGTAGGAAGGCAAATCGCATTCAAGGTATGAAACAGGTTAGGAAGGCATTTATTTTTATCGAGATTAGTTTCTTCGGACCGAGAGATCAAAGATTCTATATGCAAACTTACTTTCAGGATTGCTCCTCCATGATGGCCGTATTGCATTTATAAGAGCATGAAATGACAAAAGGTGAAGAGGGTGAATAGTCCAAGACTTTAATGGCACCACCAACCTTTACAAAATCATTAATGAAGTTTAGTGTCTGCTCATAAATCAACATGTCTGAAACTTGAAAATGGGAAGCATGATCAATGCCTATACGGGTAACAAAAGGGTGGGACGAATCGTGAGGAATATTTTCTGCAATAATGATATTAATGATGTGCTCCAATAGGTAAGCATAAAGAAAATTTACGTAGAATACATGCATGGAACAAATAAATTACAAAACATGAATAGTGAACTAAAACAAACATCGAGACCTTACGTTAATTACAGAGCATTGGTTTCCACGAATATATTTCATTAATGCACATCGAATGAGTTAGAACACGAACAGAAGACGAATAAACTACTTGAACCAACAAAAGCACATTAATGCAGGGGCAACAAAAAAAAAATGAACACCATATGAAGCAAAATGATTCAATAGATGTAATTGTTTATCCATAAGGGAAGGGGCTCATGCAATATTAGTCCAATTGAGGATGTGTTAAGAAAGGTTTGTGAAGAAAGTTGAAGAACATCATTAGCTTTGGGTGAAACGAAATGATCTATAGAAAAAAAAAATAGATCGACGTTATAATTCCAAATAAATAGTGGGAGAATGGACTCAACTTGTATGAGTGCCATTCAGCCACGGCTTGGGAGTTGACTTGATGGATTAGTTTTTGGGGTATAAGTTGATAGGCATAAAAACTCGTATGCATTTCTTGGATTTCTTTTTTTTTGGTTACATGCATTTCTTGGATATGGTGATAGGGAAAATACATTATATTAATTTTCCACTGCCACAACATCCACAAAAAGATAGTACAAAATATAAGATAGCGTCAACTCATACACATTGATGCGTCTGATACACTCTAAAAAAAGAATATAGCACCATTCAATGTTAACCATGCATGAACAATTGCACAAAAAAGGCACTATATTTCAGCCAATATTAACATAATACAACATAACAACATAATAACAAAGTCTTGACAACTAAAAGTAGAAACTGCCAACAAAACACTCAAATTTGAAGATCATATCTTCTCCTACTTGATCACTTTGTTAATGTTGGTGTTGGACTTTGAAGGAGACAATCACCTAATAGTTACCAACTTCTCTTTCATAGTAGTAGCCCTCCTATTAGAACTCTTCATTTTTCCCTTTCGACTGGATAGTTGAAATACATATAGCAAAAAGCAAGTCATCCAAAAAAGGTGTTGCTATATGATTATCAATTGTAACTGAATGGTCAACAACAATCTCATTCTGACAACCAACATTTGAGTCTGACAAAAACACAGTCTGAATCCTATTCACCACGAAGAAAAAAATTAACAATGAATATATGAAAAATTGATTAGAAATGCAACTATTCAATTAGACCCCACCTCCTCATCAGAAGCTTGAATAGCATCCCTACCTATAATGGAAGAAATAAAAATGCATGAATACCAGAAGACAAGTTAGCAACAAATAACAAGTAGTGTGTCACACCTTACTTTCGTATATCTTAAAGACCATTCGGTAGCATTTAGAACCACTTACATGACTTTTGAAATATATTAGTTAAATCTAGAATTTCTCTCTTCACGAGTTACTGTTCATATAGTATTTTCATATTTGGCGACGAACTTTAAAAAATTATAATTAATTCTAAAAAATCGAAATGAAATGATTCAAAAGACTACTCGAAGCTTCCATATTAAACTTTAAGGGAAAAATAAGCTCCATACCAAATGCTCATTCAATTAGTACAGTTTAATTGTCAAATATTACTATTTATTTGGTCAGATTTTCTGGAAAACAATTTCTGGTCCCTAACTTTGAAAAATTCGTTCTCCTTGTATAAACAACGGAATAAAGCGTTCTTGGTGTCAAAATAAAATTTGACATGTTAACTAATCATTGCTAAAATATTGTACATTTATTCTATCATTTACTATTTTTTATATACAGCAACTATTGTAATGCTTTTAAGCATACATCACATAATCATGACATAACGTAAGTTACAAACAATCATACCATCTACCCTATAACTCTTCTTCTTGTATCTTCATCTTCTTCCATCTTTAAAGAACCTGCTGGTGTTGGGGTAAGATTTCTGGGGAAATCTCAGTAGCAAATAGAAACCATACAGTGTATGCAACTATATGTTTGATGTTAATATGTTTACACTTAATGATCATGCTTACATAATGATAACTTTACATACTTCCATGTTCCTTAATTATAACATATAACTATAGCATAAAAAGAAATAAAGTATCATTTAATCATACATGCTTCACATGATCAAAGTAAACAACCAACACATAAAACATCCAAGCAATATAAAAGCATACAAGTAGATAAGTTTACTACCTTTTACTCCTTGCTTTCCTTATCATTTCTCTTTACCTCTTGCTTCTTACTTCTCTTTGATGTGTGGCTGCCCTCTTTGAGCACACAAACCAAATCCTAACATTCCATTATTATTCATTCATTACAATCTAACTTTCTTGAACATTGAATTTGATTCACTAAAGTAACTTTCCTTAATCTTTATTAATTAGCTTAGTCTTTAAATCAATTGATATATTGACTTTACCCTACACAATTTGTTTTTTTGAATCCATTTATGAACTCAGAATTTTCAAATTCCAGTAGCTGCACACTATTCTGGACAGAACCGAAAACTTCCATTTTCTTTCAAAAATTCTCATTTTGATTCTAAAGCTTCCAATACTTGTTTATCTACTTTTATCCCACACAATTTTTCATTTTAAAACCATTGGAAGTATCAAAATCATGAAATTTAAATTACTATTCATAAGTGTGAACAGTAACAGAGAAGACTTTAAAAAATCATCTTTCAATTCCAATACTTCCAAAGTTCTAAACCTATCCAATCCTACACAAAATCATCTTCTAAATTCAATGGAAGCATTAGATAACTGATATTCCATCTCCCTCTATCCAAAACAATGTAGACCGAAAGGTTTCATCCATGGCAAAGTCAAGAATATCAACTTAATTCAATAACTAATCATCTAAATTAACTTATTTAAGCATTAATCACATAGTTCTAACTTTAATTTCTTCTTCCTTCTTTCATCTAGGGTTTTGGATAGAATATACACCCTAGAGAATTTTCCATTTTTCTTCCATAAAACCCTAAGTTCAAGCCTCCAAATTAAAGGAATACAAGCTATGATATATTACTTACTTTAATCCCTAACTAACTTAAACTTTGGTACCTTGAATTTCCCTTTGTCTTGGCTTGAGTTTCCATTTAGCCATAGTTTTCCCAAGGTACCATATGCCACGGTTTTGTAAGGAAAATGGTGGGGTATTTACAGAAAATTTTCATGAAAAATGAAAGGCCAAGATTCATTTTAATACTATGTAATCCAATAGTTCATATTTGCTCTTACTTTCCAACTTGCCCACCAAGTAAAATTAGGATAAAATCACATGCCACAAATCCTTTTCCCTCCTTGCTTGCGCCATGTGTATGTTATGTGGAGCCCACTATGTGCTCGTCTTCCCCTTAATTATCTTTTCTTTTATTAGTTGATTTTTGGATTAATTACACTTAATCATCATTAACTTAATAATTATATTATTTTAATAAATTTCAACACATGGGATAAGCTCTTTCTTCCTCGTCTTGTGCCATATGGTGGATAAGTGGATCCCACAAGACACCCCACATAACCTTTTCTTGCACCTTCCTCAAAATTTCCTTTGGAAATACCATGGAATATTCTTGAAAATTAGCTTGAGCTCCAAAATAATTCTCTTAGCACATTGGGCTGCTGCATATGACGCCGTATTGGCCAAGATTGAGTCCAATTGATAATTGACACAAATCCCAATGCACTTACCATTATTTCTTATACCGATATTCTTAAATTATACTCATTTTTTAGGCAAATTCTAGACACCTCCTTTAATAATTCTGATATTTTTAGAAATTTATTCTAATATAAAATAAATTTCTTGCAAAGTCTCATAATTTTTTGAGACTCAGAAGTCCTGATAAAAATTCATACATCTTCTTTAAATCCTTTATCAGTGTCCTATTTCACCTTAAATTCTCTAATTAATTCTACAGAACTCCTTTTTGACTTCTGTCAGTTTCAAAAATTCTTGTATTAATTATAAGAATTTACTATAAAATTTCATCTGATTATGATGTCCGGAAGATAATGTACTAATCTCTAAACTTCGGAGATTAATATCAATTTATCGGGACTTTAAATCAAAATTCTAAGAGATATACCTGACCCAATTTTCATTATCTATTTACTGGTAAAATTTGGAATCAAAATATTTTCGGACAATATTTGAGCTTTTTTTAGCTCAACTTTCCATAATTACCATTTTACCCCTGAACTCTTAAAAATTACACTTTAGTCCCTTTCATAATTACATTAATGGCCCATAGCTCTTGTCTACTTCTATTTTGCACTATGGAACTTTTAGAGTTTTCACTTTAATCCCTTTCTTTTTCAAAATGGCCATTATGCCCTTAGAACTTTCATTAATTACAATTTAGCCCCTTTGATTTTATAACTTTATACCTTCTTTCTTTTTTTTGAATTAAAACTTATCTAATCATTATCTTTTCTTCTGATTACCATCCCAATCCTTTCATAACCTCTTTCCTCTATCAGTCTTATACAGATAGAAAAAAATTAGGATATTACATAGTGCAAACAATGTTGTTGATGCATATCACACCCATCATGAAAAGGAATACTATTTATAAAGAAAATTTTGCTATCCATGACAGATTGAAGGAATTAGAACGAAAAATCACCAAGTCAACATCAACCTTAACCAAAGCTAGAACAGCCTCACAACAGCACTTGGTAGAAAATGAAATAAAATAATAATACCAAACACAAACAATATGATAAAATCTCTTCATTTGCCAAATTGAACTCATCCATTAAGTCAGCACACTCATCATAAGTAAAAACAGAGATACTGGAATTTGGATGGTCCTTGTTATAACCATTCAACTTTAGTTTATGTAGCAACTTCTTCCCAATCAAGTAGTCAACATCATCATGGCAATCAAATGAACGGTTATCCTAATAATCGTAATATACAAGGTTTTCACCCACAAAGTAAGCATTTTCTGATTAATATTAGGATATATAATATGATGTTTGTCTTTAAATCTATGGGAGGGAAAATAGATAAAGACGTGAACGATGGTCATGGAACTTATGTCCATAGAATGAGTGGGCAAAATGTTCATAGGATTGAAAGCATGCTAGAGCCTTTGTTTTATAGAGATATCCATTAGGGGCGAAGTGTTATTTTGTCCCCTAGAAGAGACACAAATGGGCAACACAACAAAAATTCATGCTATTTGTAAGATTGTGTTCAGTTCATATTTCAGAATTACATTAACATTGTATGGCATAGCATTTCTTAATCGTAAAAACTCTATTAATTTCATTCGTGGTGTCATAGATATATAATTGCGCAAATTTAGGAGGAGCACTATCAACAAGTAGCATACTTCAAATCCTATAAACATTTTGCCTACTCATTCTATAGACATAAGGCATAACCATCATTGACATCTTTATCTATTTTCCCTCCCATAGACGTAAAGTCAAACATTGTCCTAATATTAACCCAATATTGCCTATTTTGTGGGTGAGAATTTGATAGTAAGTTGATTAATTCAACCGGTAGATCCTGCAGAGGGGGAAGGTTTACATTTCCTTGATGGCAACACATGCCAAATCTAGAAGAATTTTAATTTCATCTTTTCTAAGCCACTCATTGTATCACATTCTTGCATTATAATGGGGGAAACAGTAGTATTAATCATCAAGATCATCATACTCTGACAACTCTACAAAATAAAATAATCCAATATAGAAATGTTGTATAGTATATAACCCTAGTTACACAAAATTTCACTACTTATACAAAACATTTTACATATACAAATTTCTACATATAAGAGGATGTTTGAATAAATTAACACCATGGTTAGTTGGTGATTATAATACCTTATAAATTGGCACCTTAATTAAGGCTTTTTCTAATAAACTATCAGTAAAGAACTTGAAAATCCATAAGAAAATTTTCTTTTCTCCCTTTCCAAGTTAAACTTGGCTTACATATATATTAACAAGCGTATATATAAGCCTTATACATCTTAATCAAAAGTAATTAACTTAATGAAAATAAACATTTATATCTACTTCAGCTACAACCTTCTCAACCTTCCTCTGTTACTGCCCCTTGCCCCTGAGCCACACGTCTTTGTTGTTTCATGGAAGAAAAAGAGGTGAGATTCAAAGAATCTCAGTAATAACAACAATTCTTCATAAATATACATGTACATATTCACAAAGCATGCAAAACAAGCCATATCCACAACCAATCAAACATGGTTTCAATCAAATGTACATACAACCATTCGGTACAATGCTTCTAACCATCCCAGATGATGGGGAGCAGTACCCATGCATCACAATATATATACCAATCAACCAACAGATATGGTTCACAATCAACATATGTACAATCACTACACAATGCCCTGTATCAACAACTGTCAGCCCCTTATACAGATTTAAGGGACAGTGCTTCCAACCATCCCAGACAATGGCGAGCAATCCCCCACACTTGCTTGTGTCTCTACACTTGGAATGCGTATCCTATAGCACAAACAAACATGCAGAATATCACACATACAGATATGAAAAGAAAGTGTTATTACCTGGCCACTTTTCTTCCAAAGCTTTTTCTATCCTTTCCTTAAATGGTTGCTCCGGGAAAATATTAAATCCTATATTATATATTTATGCGAGGCATGTTAGTACTATACTCTCAATACATAACCATTGCATAATAAACTTCTTTCGTAACCCCACTCAATTTGCCCTTTTTATTTAATTTCTTCTTCTTAATCAGACTAGCTTATCATCAATTCTTATAACTTTCTTCAGACAACTCTTTTCTTACTTCTTTATATTAAGATAATGAATTTCCATATATTTTGGGTTCATCACATTGAATCCCATATCTTATACAACTTAAACCACTCAAATGAATATGTATTACACCAAGACTATCACTTTAGAGTTCCTACTTATATTATTTATTTAGCATATCTAAATAGTTTCCAACCTCAACTCATAAACCGGTAACTGTCTACTTACATTAAAACTTATATTGTTCATTCCAAACACTAAACAATTCCTCAAGAAACCTCAGCAACACATCCACTGTTCAAATAAGTTTTAGTCACATTCTAAATTACTTTCTTAAATTTTTCCTCAATCAATTCATATTTCACATTCTGTAACATATCTGAACATACTCTTCTTTTGCGCATGCAAATAATGGCCTTCTCCATTCACAAGTTAAATATTAATTTTAATTAGACTTCATTTAGCCTTACCCATCTGAGTAAACTACTACTCAACAACATGGGTACAGATTAAAAAAACAACTTTTCCTAACCACATAGGCTGCCATTTTTTGAAAAAAAAAAAGAAGCCCAAGCTTTTACTTAAGCCCCATAATCCACTCATCATGCAACAATCAGCCCAACTAGGTGAAGCCCAATCTGTAGCCCAACTTTCCAATGCACTCACTTGAGTCCCAACCTTGCATTACCCAGCACGACTTCTTCTCTCTCTCTCTCTCTCTTTAAACATATAGCTCAAGTTTAAAATCATCTCCCCTTCATCCATTAACGCAACACCTAATCACAAGGACTTTAGTTTCTCTTACTTGCCATTATTTCCAACTTTGAACATTCTTTTTCCTAATTTCAAAACACCCAAGCTACAAAGCTAGCAATCAGACATGGATTTCCACTTTTATCCTTTTTTGACATCCCCCATAATGAAATCTGGTGCTACCTACATCAAAAAAGAACTTGAGTTCCAAAGATTAACTTTTCCCGATTCACACATATACATCCACCACTTCATTCTTCATGAATAACTTTACTCATTATCACTTTGCTTTCATAGAACAAAAGGCCACATAAACCAAATTAGTGAGCCCCCGTTTCAGTACATATCAGACCCAAGCACTTATTTTACACAACCCATAAACGGGCTCAACACCTTAGACCCATATGTTCAATGTTTTATTAAACATTTCTGGTTCCTTTAGCTTAGTTTTTAGAATGATCAAGGTCACACAAACAGAATCAGTGGGTCTCTACGTTAGAAAATCTAAGCCATCAACCTCGTACACCTAAGCTCCCTGTTCGGCTACACACTTCCAGATCACATGCAGAAGCCGTGTGTTGCCATTTTGGTTTGATTTACAGTATACAAACTTTAATCTTTACTCATTCCTACTAGATCAACCATTAACCACGACTATAGCTTAGTACACATACAATCCCACATCCAAAATCAGCAAATCACAGACACATGCGGTAGAAGAGTATAGAGAAGCCATACCTCAGTCCATTTCCTGCCAACTCGCGTTTACTGGCCTCCTATTCCCGGCAAACTCCCTTTGTTTCTCCCTCTCGATTCGCGTTGCTCTGTCTCTCACTCTCTCCGTCACTCCTCTCTCTTTCTCTCTCACTCCCACTGTAACTCGCTGTCACTGTACCGTCAATCCACCGTCGTCGGCGACCCTCACTTCCTCTTGTTCTCCCGCTACTCCTCGCGCTGCCTCCGCTGCTCTGCACTGATCACCTCTCTCTCTCTCTCTCCCCTTTGCAGAGTAAGGCGCGAGCTTTAAAGAAATAAAGATGGAAGAGAGATAATGGCCTGGTGATTTCAGAGAAGGGCACATATGAAGGAGTGCGGGGAGGTGTAAATTAGAGAGAGCCCCTGGTCACTGGAGGTTATGTTATTTGAAACAGTGACATGTGTCTTTGGTATCCATATAAATGGTACCCAACCTTTAAGTTATTATAATAAAAGTCTATTTATCTTACATTTTAATTTTAAACTTATATCAAGTTTATATTTAAATTTTTTAAGTATTATAAGTCTCTTAAAAATTATATCCTATGTCAGAATTTAAATCTTTTTCTTGATCCATAATATAATTTTTCTAAAATTTGTAGGTAAACAATAACTCCTAACTATTTTTTTAATTTTTTTTAAGAAAATAACTCTTTAAAAATATAAAAATTCCATCTTAATTTATTTAAGTCTCTTTTAAGTAAATATATTCTTCTATAATTTTTTAAGTATTTAAAATACCTTTTTCATGATTTTTCCCAAATTTTTTTATTCTTCAATATTTTTCTAAGAATTATCATTTCTTTTGTCATTTCCTTAAAATTCCTTTTAAGCCTATTTAATTCTAGAGAAATATTCTTATTCTCCAAACTTTTTTAATTATTTCTTTAACCAGATTTTAGGATGTTATAAGTCTCCCCTCGTGACAAAAATTTTATCCTCAAAATTTAAAATATACCTTATGGCATAATTTCTGGATAGTAGTTTCTCATGTCCTTTTCCAACTCCCAAGTTGCTTCTCTAGGAGATATTCATTTCCAGACAATCTTCACGATCGGTATACTTTTGTTCCTGAGCCGCTTCTCTTGTCTATTAATTATCTACATAACTTTCCTGTCAGCTTTGGGCTACCAACACCCTTTTCCTTATCATTTTGACTTGTTTCAAAGTTTAATCCCCCAGACCTGGACTATATAATCCTTTCTCCTTCAACTCAATTTAGCAGAGAGGGGACTTGCATTTCCTCCCATATAGTGCTTTGAATGGAACCATTTGAATAATAACATAATAACCATTCTTATATACGAACTCAACAAACTTCAATCACGAAAGTTTTCTATTGTCACACGTTCCCTTATCATAACAGCTACTTGTAGTATATTTCGGCTTAGCGCGTCAGCTACTTCGTTAGCTTTAACTGGGTGGTAGTTGATTTCAAAATCATTATCCTTTAACAGTTCAATTCATCAACGTTGCCTTTTATTCAACTCTATATGATCCTGTAAATATCTCAAACTCTTGTGGTCCCAGTAGAGTTCAATCCTCGCCCCTTATATATAATGCCGCCATATTTTCATAGCAAACACAACTACCGTAAGCTCTAAATCATGTGTGGGATAATTCTGCTTATGCGGTTTCAGTTATCGCGAGGCATATGCTATCACCCTGTCCTGCTGCATCAGGGCATATCCCAAACCATGCTTCCCCATGTCAAACCATGCTTCACGCATATAACCATGATTCACGCCCCTAAAACCATGCTTCACGCACGTAAAACCATGCTTCATGCATATAAACCATGTGATAAACTCTTATTTTTATATTAATTTTAGTGTGTTTAAAGAGAGTTTTGTTATTGATTTTGTCCCCATTTACCAATATGATAAGCAATTAATAAATAAAATAAAATTAGAACAATGGAGAATTAATTGATATAATTTTGGTCATATATTAGAATATTATCTTATTAGATAAATAATTTATATCTTTTAAATTCCCATTTCAGGAAAATGCCCACTAATCACCAAGTCAACTTGCTGCTGAAACTGAATTGGATAAGATTAGTTAGAATGTAATGGAAAGGAATTGCCAACTCATGAGGGAGAAACATAATTTTAGTTTTGTTGAGGAATTGCACATGCTTGACAAGGAATTATGTGAGAACAGATTAGGCATGTGCTGAGGGGATTAAGAGAGACCAGATATGATTCACTCAAGGCACATTCACAACACTCCATCACTATCACACCACCTTACCCTCTCTTTTAGACTTCATCTCAAATCATTCACTCTATCTCTCACCCTTTCTCTCTAATTCCACACGACATATACCACAGACTCTCTCCTTCCATCACAAACTCTCACTCCATTTTCTCTCGGATCTCATCTGTATATTTCCTCTGTTCTTAGCAGTAGAACCAGAGAAACCTTCCATTTCATCTTCATCTTCTTCTTCTGCATTCACCATGACTGCTACTGATCTACCTATAACTGTTGAAGTTCTGACAGCAATGCAAGGCTAGATCTGCTGTGCTCTCTTGGAGATGATGCTGAACCAGAGTCATTGATATGTAATAGGGAGTTCAATTGTCTATTTAATTCCAGAATTGAATGTATCTGTAGCTATATTTCATATTGGATCCATTAATATAATTAGAGTTAGTAGATGATGAATATTAGGTAACTGAGTTAGATTTTCTGATTCTGTATAATTGAGCTTTAATTGATCTTCATCCTTGAACTAGTTGGAGATGACTGTGATTAATTAGAGCATTTATATAGCATAGTATAGTTGTACTTGTTTAATTCAACTTCTTTTACCTCTTGAGTTGAATGATTCAGATTTCTCTTTTCCATGTCTGCGAGTTGTAGCTTTGATAGAGATTAAGCTGAGGAGTTGTTGGCCAATTCATTTTAATTCAACTAATTAACTCCTCATATTCTGTGGACAATGAATATAAGGTAATCTCCAAGGGAACACACTTATCATTGATTTATAACATCATTAACACCTAAAATCATAAACAGTAGCATAGGATTTATATTCAGAATTTGTTCAAACATCTCGTCTCACATATCATTGCATTAATTTGTTACATTGTGGCTCATTATATTAGTTAGGCACTTTAGCATCAATTTAGACTCCTTGAGAATCGACCTAGGTTAGCTTCACTTACTATAGGTTAGCGTAGTTTCTTTTGATAATTAGAACGACAATTATCACCATGCTTTACATATGTCAAACCATGGCTTGCACAAACATGCCTACTAGCATCACAGTATACCATAATGGTATGTTTGGGATCCAGAGTAATCAACACCGGTGTAGCTGGGAGCTCTGCTTCAACTCTTGGAAGCTTTCCTCGCATTTAGCATCCCCACAAAACAGTTGATTCTTTCTAGTAAGCTTTGTCAACGGCAAGGCGATCCTCAAAAAGTTCTAAATAAACTTTTGGTAATAGCCAATTAAACCTAGAAAACTTATTTCAGTAATCATTTCTAGTCTTTTCCAATCTAGTATTGCTTCCACCTTGCTAGGATTCACAACAACTTTGTCACGAGAGATAACATGGCCCAGAAATTTAACCTCTGAAAGCCATAACTCATATTTGCTCCATTTCGCATAGAGCTTCTTTCACTTAGGATTCATATCACGATCCTCAAGTGTACCTCATGTTCCTTACTACTCCTTGAGTATATCAATAAATCATCAGCGAACACTGCTACAAACTAACCCAAGTATTACCGAAAGATGCAATTCATATAGTCCATGCATACTACAGGTGCATTGGTCAATCCAAAAGACATTACCAAGAACTCACAATTCTTGAACCTTGTTCTAAAGGCCATCTTTGTCTTAGCATTACTCTACCTCTTACAAGTGTTGCTACCTCCATTAACCCTAGATGGTATAGGGAGACATCTTACCACCTTATTCTCTGCAGGCCGACTTAATCATCTCAAGGCTTAAGTCAGCATTTTGCCTTCGTATAAGGCATAAATATCTACCGCTATTTGATTTAATCAATTCTTAGCCATTAGGCTATAAGCGAAAATCTCTGAACTCTGGACTCGTGGCTTTAGTTACTTCCCTTCTGGGAATCTTTCATCATTATCTCTCTACCTGACATATCCAGGTAATGGTATTTAACAATTACAAGGTAGTAATACTCATCAACCAATCTTGCTCGTACCATTATTCTAGTTACTTGATTGTGCCACTTGTTCGACTGTTTGAACAATAACTCAATGGTTATGTAATAGCATAAGAGAGTTTTCTTCTAACCTTTTATTCAGCTCATACTAGACTTATGGAATACTAAATCCCTATACTCTTGACCACTTTTACCCCTTACTTTCAATTCTAACTGGATAAGGTCAACTCCTCTTTATTGCCCCAGTTGCATTTACTTTTTTTTCTCTATTAGAGGACCTATAGCTTTTACTAAGTAACGTCAACTCCATTTCAAAGAATAGGCCAGTTCCCATTTCTCTAGATCATGCTCTGTGGTCAAGCTCTTTATCATTCAGGGTCTAGCAACTGACTATTTCTAGTTTCTAAAGAAAACTTTTAATGCTTAATATAACACCTTCACCTTGCTTGTTAGGTCAAGCAAACCTGCCATTTCTCTGATATAGGTATTCAGTTATAACCTCATCAGCCACCAATAAAATCAACACTCATGGGTCCATAAATAAGGGAATTTATCTTTACAGTGTGGTCATCATGGATGTATATCGAAAGTGCTTAAAGGGAGTATCGGTGTGTCATAGGGTCCTGTTAATAAAGATAGTATCACCATCCATTAATAAAGATAGTATCATCATCCATTACCTTTTGATGCACTATCTGACCAGGTTTAAGGTATAATTGCCCCTTCGAGCTCTTTCCAAGCAAATAGGTTGCCAAACCTTCTTTGTAAGCTAGACACAAACTTTTATTCTTTCTCATCAAAGAATAAGACACTTTCTTACACCACAATAACCTCCTAGTTCTCAAAATCATTTCTCTACCCATAATTTACAAGCCTATATCATCATATCATCAAACTAATTACCTTTACATATGTATTTTCATGACTAAGGCCTTATATACTTAAGCATTCAAGCAATTTCACCATACTAGTAGTTGATCAAAACATCTTTATGTTAAGAGATCACTTAACCATAGTCATCATTGTATTATATCATAACTAAATTAAAATCAATTCCTATCCTCTTATATAATTTCCTCAAAAACCATTAGAATCGTCAACTTATATACATCTATTTCTGTCATCCTTAACATATGCACACCCAAATAGCTAAGAAAGAAGAAAGTTTGTATAACTTGAAAATCTAAAATTTCCCACCTTTGAGATACTATTTAGTCCTCAACCAAAAATTAATATCCTCATTAAATATCATAACACATTATTTAGTGCCATAAATAACTACATCCTTAATCAATTTCCAAAATTAACCTCAAAACTCTTTTCCTAGCTTTACCTCGAGCATTTTATCATTTCCTCTAGAGAAGGGTATATAATTAGGATTCCTCTAGAGATACTACTAGAAAAAACACTTATCACGGTGCTACTTCATGGTGGTTAAAAATAAAAACGTCGTAAAAAAAGGCGATGGCATATTCATAAATAAATTCGTATTTTAGAAACTTTTTATGTCAATTTTTCATACAAACACCATTAAAAGTGACACCAAGAACTTATAACGACCGTTTTTAGAACAATCGCCGTTATAAGTCAATCTTACTGCCTTCCCACTATCGCTCCCTATCTGCAAAAAGAAAGTGTACGTCTCTTACCTCTTCGATTCCCAACATCTCTACCTATCATGAGAGAAGGCCAACAGATACCTCTTACGAACCGTCTTTTCCTCAATCTTAAATACCCTTCCACTATACTTTTTATTCCACTTCCATTTTCTCAATTTGTTTCCACTTGTATTGTCTTTGTCTTACTCTCTTTTCTACTTTCTTAAAATAGAGTCCTTTTCAGTCTCTTCTCCTTCCCATTCGTAAAAAAAAAATCGCGTGATAATTTTGAGGATAAGCATCATCTCTAAGACTCGAAACCTACTTTGCCATTTCCAGACTTCCTCAAATGTCTGGAAGAATTGATAAACAGAATAGATACATTGGAGAACTCGATTGAAGAGCTCTCCCTTCAAGTAGATAACCTGCAAAAAAGCTTCAATCGTCTCCATTTTGATCTCCGTCGCCAATGTAACTATCGGCACTTCCACTACCCTTCAAATGACCCAGATGAACCCAAAACTTAGATGACTTTGCTTCATCATCTAATTGAAAGGCTTCACACCTTTCGTCTATCTCCTTTTTTTATACTTTTTGGCGTTTGGCGTGCGGATGGGATAGAATTTCTGTAAAATGTATTACAATATTTTGTAAGGGATAGTCAAAATATAATATTTTCTAAAGTCAGTTATTATTGTTCTAATCAATTGTACCAAGTTATCTTAAGAATAAACCTATTATTATATTGTACTGAGTTTGATATCAGCCTAAATTTTGGTATAGTTAAAAATGATGCCATCTAGGTTGCTTAAAACTCAACAAATTAATACATCAATTTTACCTTGTTTATTTAGCTACGCGTATAGCGATGAGTACCTTAAAGGAAATTGGAAGTGCCCATATTTTGAGAAAAAATATTAATCAAGAAGTCTAATTTATCTAATAAATTGATAATGTAATAAATTACTAAATACCGTTGGCATACTAGCTTACTATCTAATTTATTTGATTCAAGATAATATATATGTTATCTTCAAATATATAGTACATGATCAATACTTTTTATGGCGAGTTTTATTAATAAAATCGCTGTATAAAGTCTTCACATATGTTACGATAAATGTCAGACTTTTTACAGCAGTTTTATTAACAACCAACGTTACATGTATATTTAATGGCACGTAAAAGCCATGAAAATTTACAAAACCTAATCCACGCAGTGAGCTTCATATTTACTTTTCACATAGCCACTTGTGATCCTGTTCTCTACCCTACTACTACAGACTTGGATGAAAGGTATTTTCTATCATTTTTCAACTGATTTCGGTGACTCCATCGTCATTGTCTTCGTTGTTCATTATCTCTATCAATGTTAACTCCTTTCGTCCTTATTCTTGTCTTCAAAGCTGTAAGTTACTATTTAACTTTATTATTTTGTGGTCTAGTTCTTTATTGGGATTAAAGCTAAAAGAGACTAAATGAGTTAATAAAATATGTAAATGCCGCGCTGTGGGTATATAGGCAAGTGATTCACTGAAGTGGGTTATGGAGTTTTGTGTGTTTTGTTGCTGAAAAACGAATGAGATTTGTTCGTTTATATTCCTACATGTTTGAACTGTTATAATAGGTGTTGAAAAACTCCAAAATGAGGCTTTAGGTAGAGCTCAAGTCATGAATTTGCTCTCTTCCTTTATTTGTACAGTACACTGAACCATGGGATAACTAAATCTTGTCTTTAGGATGATTTGACAGTACGATAAGCTCAAGTTAAAATTATGGATTGATAGCTAATTTATGGATATAACAAAGACGAATATATGTTTGTATATGTTATTGGGTCATTGAGGTTTAAAGAGTAGAGTATAGTGTACTGTTTTGCGATTCTTAATTTCTAAACAAGTGGCTCAAAGAAGTTATAATTTAGGAGATTAGTTCACTATTTTGGCTGGTTAGTTGTATCATATTCTTAACTTTATTTATTATTTTTTGAATAAAGCATGGACTGTTCAGGTTCAACAGGTTCAGGTTATGGTCAATCTGGAAAGAAAAGAGGAAGAAGCCCGACCCGTATAAAATGGGTCTTTAGGACAAACGAGGGGTCAAATCCCACGAGGTTGTCGATTGAGTTTGATGCTAACATAAAGGCAGCTGGTCAAAATAGGCCAGCATTGAACAACTATGTCAGCCACATAATACGTTCTAAGATTAGTATTCGTACCCTAACTGGAAATCGTTTGACCAGAAAGACAAGGATATTCTCACTATAATCTGACCCAACTCGTTCGAATAATCTAGAATTCAAATCCTATCCATCCACCACTTATTCTACAAGTTTTCTCTTATCTTCCATCTTCCAAAACCATAATTGTCACATCCTAATTTTTAGGCCTAGAAGGCCAAAAGGTAGCATAAAATAAGTAGGCTATCAGACCATTTTGAGCAAAAGTCTAAAAAATATACAGAAGATTTTAAAGGATTAAACTATAAGGACAGAAAGTCTTTTAGGGCCTATGTAAAAAAGTTCAAAGGGACCACAGTGTAAACTATAAAGGTTCCATGGATTAAAGTTAATCTAGTGATATGTTAAGGGAACATAAATATAATTTTGAAAGAATTAAGAGACATAAACGTTATTCTTGAAAAAGTCAAGGATACAAATGTACACATGGAAATATACCCAAAAACTCAAAAAGCCAAACTTTAGTAGAAGATAGAGGAGATGATTATGAGCCGTTTTGCGGGCGTCATAATTATGATTTGAGACCCTGATGAATTGATATGAATTTCTGGAGAATTAAAGTTATAGTAGAAGTTCTTGGGTAATGTTAGATCAGATATCTAACAAAGGATATAACCCTAGATAGAAAGTCAAATAGGGTTACTGGAACAGAGGACTAGGGCTAAGAAATATCTTAGTGAAATGTGAAACACGAAAATTCCCCTAGTGTTATAGAAGTAAATGAAGGACATTTTGGTCAATTTCAAGGGTCAATTAATAAAATCCTTACCAATCCATTAATGTTAAAGTTAGGAAGAACACACACACTGAATCTAATATCAGAAGATAAATTATGAAACCTCAAAAAAATTAGATTCAGGAAATAGTATGGCTTTTAGAAAATATGACCGAGCTGGTACATGATGGACACAACTGTCCAAGAACTCTCAAGAAGCTTTCTTGTTCCATAAAAGGATGCCACTTGTCATCACAAGAATGGTGAGGATTTTAAAGATTAGTTTAAGTGTTAATGACCCCTTAATCTTGATTAAAGAATTAATCAACTAATAGAAAGCAACATTAAGGCATTGTAAATATTAAGACAAGGAAGGGTATAATGGTCTCTAGAGGTCAAAAATTTGTCTATAAATTCCCTCCCTCCCATGAGTGCTAGCCATAGAAAGGAAACCAAGGGGAAACTATTGTAAAATTTTCCCTCAAGCTAGATCATACAATCCAAGTTCGAATTGATCAAGTATTCAAGGTAAGATCTTCTCCTAAGTTCTTAATCTTGTAGTTGGGAGGATTAATTATTAATTTAAATGGTTTGAAATCATTTTATTCACTCCCATACATGCTGGCTAAAATTTGTTTGAATAAGGGAAGGAAAAATTTGATGTTAAAGATAGGTGGAACAAGTTGTAATTGACTTGATTCAAGTGGTTATAGTTTGTAATGGATTGAATTTCATGATTTGGTTACCTAGAGGAGTACCCCAACTATGCTGTGTTCTTGTACCTAGAATGTGATTTTGATTATTTTAAGGCTTCTAATGGATTCTACATGAAAATTTATGTGAAACCAAGTTCAAAAAGTGAAGTTCGAAGATTGAAATCTAAAGTGGAACTTTAGCACCAAGAAGAGCACCTCTCGTCCACTATCCAGTTTGGTAGGAGGAGCATGAATTTCATAATTCCAAGTTAATATTTGTATTCCTTGGAAAAAAATTTGTAAGATTGACCTAAGGAAACAATTATTACAAAGCTATAGCACTAACCCCAAGAGTTAAGTTAAGAGTTAGGGGTTTTAAGAAAGTTAGTGTAAATTGTTAAAGTAAAGGCTCTCATGAGTTGTATATGTAACATCCTGATTTTTGGGTCTAGGAAAACTGGGAGGTAGTCTGATATGGGCAAGTGCTAAACCCGTAGTCCCAGGGTAGTAATCTGATATTTGGGCGGATCACTTACCTATATTTGGTAGGAATCCAAGGGATGAGCTAAGTTCCTCAAGATTTAAAGATGAATTAAGTCTTTGACCTACAAAATAGGCACAGTTCACCTAGGTTCAAAAAAGAGGAATGTAAGGATATCCTAAGTCTTAAGCCTAGGAATTCCGTAGGTAGCTAGATATGGGTTGGCTCCTGAGTAAGATAACCTGATATGGGTGGGTTGTCGAGCCTTTCAATTAATAATGACTCTCGAAGAATTCAGGGGATGAGTTGTTGAAAGAAAATTTCGAGAACTTAAGATGAAGGATAAGAAAAGAAACCACAAGCGGATAGAGAGCATTTTGGTCATTTCACACAATGGATGGATATCCAAGAAAATTTGATAGTGAATTATTATAATTAATATGAGAAATTATGGAGTTGACAGAAGTCAAAAAGGAGTCCTGTAGAATTAATTATGGAATTTACGGTGAAAAAGGACACCGATAAAAGGTTAAAGGAAACGTATGAAATTTTTATCAGGACTTCTGGGTCTCAGAAAATTATGAAACTTTGTAGAGAATTCATTTTATATTAGAATGAATTTCTAAAAATGTTAGAACAATTAAAAGAGGTGTTTAGCATTTATGCTAAGATCAGGGTAATTTACGGATATCGGTATGAGGAAAGTACATTGGGATTTGGGCCACTTAGCTATTGGACCTAAAAGAGGCCCAACATATTATCCTAGGCTAGCCCAATAAGGCCCAAAAGTTATCTTGGAGCCCAAGTCCAATAATGAATAATTTATGGATTTTTGAAAAGAAAGAAAAAGAGAATAAAGTAAGAATTAGGTGTTGCACATGGTGGGACCCACAAGGACTTCAAAATGGCACTCAAAAAGAGGAAGGGTTAGGTGTACCAAGAGAGGCCATGCTAGTGATGTCATGGTGGTAAGGTCATGAGTGAAAAGTAAAAAGACATTCCAAGATCAAACATTTAACCATTAGATCAAATAGTTCCCAAGGTGATCTTGTCCTTCAAATGGCACATGACTTTTGCTATAAATACCCCCCATTTGCAAGCTCAAAACCATGGAGCAAGAACCTTAGGAAGCTCTTGAAAAATTCTCTCTCAAGCAAGGAAAGAGCAAGGATCTTGGAGAAGCTTGTAAGGTAAGTTGCTCCCTTGCTTCTAGAATTTGTTCTTATGATTTCTTCTTGAGTTTAAGTTGGTTTTGATGCTTGAATCTTGGGGAAATGCTGCTGGAATTTCTATGTATATGTGAGAGGAACATGAGTTGTATGTCATAGATAGTTTAGACAAGCTTAAACAAGCTAGTTGCATGGTTGGTTGTTGGATTAAGTTAATCGATGTTCTTGATTTTACCATGGAAGAACATTTCAGTTTGCACTGTTCATATACTGTTCATGATAGAAAGAGATGGAATTTCAATGATTTAATGCTTCCATTGAGTTTATATGATGATTTTGTGTAGGTTTGGAAAGGTTTTGAACCTTGGAAACCATTGGAATTAAAGGTTGTAATGTTGAAAATTCCTTTCGGTACTGTTCACACGCATGAACAGTGATTTGAATTTCATGATTTTGATACTTCCAATGGTCTTAAAATGAGATTTTGTGTGGGGGGAAAGTGGAGGAACAAGTATGGGAAGCATTGGAATCAAAATGAGAATTTTTGAAAGAATTATGCATGCTTTTCAAATCTGTCCGGAACAGTGCATAGTTGCTGGAATTTGGTATTTTTGAGTTCATAAATGGATTCAAAAGGACAAATTGTGTAGGGTAAGGTCAAGACATCAATTGATTCAAAGGCCAAGTCAATTGGTAAAGATTAAAGGAAGTTATGTTACTTAAAGTAAGCTTAGTGTCAAGAGAAGTTAGATTGTAATGGTTGGATGGTAATGTGATGTTAGGATTTGCTTGGTGTGCTCAAAAGAGGGCAGCCACATAGCAAGGAAAAGTAAGAAGGAAGAAGCAAAGTTAAAGTGGAAAGAAGTAAAGCAATAAGGTAGTAAACTTACCCTAAACTTGTATGTATTGAATGTTATGCTTAATTATGCTATGACTTTATTGAATTTTGTGCATATGTGTATATGATTGAAGCTCTGTTTCTATGATTACCTTGGCCAATTGTATTTCATATGTTACATGGAAGCATGCACATTACACAATATTTACACTTTCACAAGCAAGCACAAGTATTTACTTTAATGCATGCATTGTTTAGTACCGTTTGCTACTGAGATTTCCCCAGAAATCTCACCCCATCCATGTAATCCCAAACCCACAGGTTTACAAATGAGTAAAGAAGATAAAGAGGCATGAAGAGAGGTTCGGAATTGGAAGATTTAAATATTATGTAATAAATGTGCGAATTGTTGCATGTAATGTTGTTATATGACAAGTAAGAGCAACAATGTTCATGATGAAAAGGAAAAATAGTAAATGATGAAATAAATGTATCAAATAATTATGGCCTAACCCCATAATGTATATGAATGTATGAAAGGCCAAAGAGATTGGTTGTGTGCTGGAACAATGAATGGAAATTCATGTTTTTGAGGTTAAGGTTAAGATTCAAAGATATTTTTTAGAAAATTCCGTTGTGCTGGTAGACTATACAAAGTACTGTGTACGTAGATGCTGTCTAAGGACGCTGGAAGTGAGTGGACCTAGCCGGTTCATCCATTCTTTCCTGGGTACTTACGTAGAATGGTAGTTCTCATAGGGAATTACCGAATCAGTACAGTTATTTTCTGCCAGGATTATCGGCAGGAGAGAATTAATAAAGTTAAGATTACTTCCGTAAGTATACTCTGAAGGGTCTAATGAAGGATGTTTTAGTATACATAACATAATTGTGTTTAGGGCCATGACATGTTAAATATGATGAGTTAAAAAGGTTGAAAAAGCAACCATTGTTTGGTTGAAGGCAAAGGGAGCAAGAAGAAAAGTATAAAGTATAAGGTAATGAACTTACCTTTCTTATATGCTTGATGTATATGCTTGTGTGTTGATATGTTTTATGTTGTGAGATGATAATATGTGACATTTATGAATGATATATGCTCTGCCCCTATGTGTTTCCATATCCATGCATGATAGTATGAAGCAATGAGCATGATAACATGTCATTAGAAGCATGAGAAAGTTAAGAGAAGCATGACATACACTTTCATTCATCTTGCATGGATTGATTGGTAATGTTTGCTACTGATATTCCCAAACTCTCATCCCTCCCTTAACCAACCATAATAGGTAATTGATCATGGAAAAGCTTGCACGAAGATGAGCAAAAGAATTAGAAGAAAAGAAATGTGGATTTGTGCTTTAACAAAGCAAAACTAGTTTTCTCTATTCAATGAATAATTATGTAATAAATGTTGTACATGTATATTTATGTAATTATATTGTATATGATGTTATATAAATGTCTAAATAAATATGGGAAAGTTTGATGATTTGCTATGAATGCTAGAATTAAATAAGGAATTGTGAAAGAAAGTGGTAAGGGTAAAAACGTAGGTCCTAGAGCAGTGAGCTTTCAGCTCATGTTTGACCTAGCAAATGAATGAATTAGATCATAAAATTTGGCATGCAATAAATACACATACTAAGCTTTAAATTCATAGGTAGTACGTCTGAAATGGATGTTTATATTAAGAGAAATAAATTTTTAAAGTTGAGGCTCAGAATCTTGAAGTTCTAAAAATGACATATGAACAATAACTTTTAATAGATTAACTGTATTGTTTGGTCTATTAAAACTCCAGTTTTATATGTTTTCCTTAAAGAGCATTGAAATATCTTCAAGTAAAAGTTTGGAGCAGCTCCATATGTTTTTTCTAAAATTAATTATGATTTTTCAAGTTTGGACTTCCAATCTGAAAAATGAATAGTACCCAAAGACCAATTTTTAAATTTTAGGCCTAAGTAAAGCTTATGCTAGTCACATTCACTTCTGAACACATACTTTGAGGGGTAAAAGAAAGCATATGTTAATTTGATATTAGAGCGAAGATTCTAGTAGAGGATAGGAATGCTCTATTCAGGATACTGGGTACAGAGCCTATTAGACACGACTAGTCTAGGTTGAAGTCAATAGCATGTTACTTGTTCATGGTCTAACTAAGTTTATGGATTGGAGGTGAATACTCTAGGAAAAATGAACACTAAGGATCAATAAGAGATGAAGTTAAATTCTAGTTAGTTGAGGTTTGAAGGAAAGTTAGAGATAGCTTTATGCCTGCTAGTGATCCCTGAGGATAGGGTAACCTAAAAGTATTAGTGGCCTAGAGATGTGAGCCAGACCCTTCCTCAGTTAGCTGAGAGGAAGTAGCTGACTTAGTTAGGAATATTAGTGATGTTAAAGACAAGAAAGTCTTTCAGGCAGTGGGTGATACTACGATGGAACAAAGTTAAGTAAAACTAGCAGAGGTTAAGAGAAAGGTAGCCACTATTCAAAGACTAAGAGACTCCCCTTTCAAGAAAGAGTAATAACTAAGAGTCAGATATGATAGTTAGTGGTTTGAGTTTGTACCATAGTAGATAATGGTAACCTAAGCTAGATAAATTAATGCAGCCTTGATAAGGCTAAGATAGCCTAACAGAGTAGCTATCTCATATTCCTAAATAGATGAATATGATCTTGGAGATATTAAACTCAAGATGAATAGCCCTAGTAAAATTTATGGGGATGAAGATAAAGATATAGAGAATAAGACATATAGTTATGCAGGGAAATAGCATAAAGAGATAAGCATGTTCCCGATAATGTTAAGAGATAGTCAGTCACTTGGGGTTAGGTTGAGAGACTCCCGATTAAGGATATAATGTATGAAAGTTCTGTCCACCGAGTCTTTCTTAAGAATTAGGAACTAGTCCTCTGAGTTAGAATTGACATTGCTCTAGACAGAGCAAGATACCCTAACCGATAAGAAAAAGGGATACAGTCGAGATGGAGTTAATGTTACTTTAGAAGAAGTGACACATATCCTCCATTGATAACATAAGGTAATAGCTGAGGCAAGGCAATCGATGTTAACTTCATCCCAATAGAAGCATGACTGGCCAAGAATAGAGCTAGGGTTAAATGTCCCTGAGCTTAGTAGAAGACTAAAGTAAGCAAAAAGAAGAGAATGTTATAAGTCCTGTCCCTGTAACTTCTAGAATCAGCTGTAGACAGAAAGAGAGGCTCCTTCTTATAGGGATAAGTGTCTGAATGACATTCTATAGATATAGCAACAAGTAAGAGCAATTACATAAGTCCTCTCTCTGTACCATTTAGAATTCGCTAGAGACGCGGTAAGAGCAGCTAGAAGAGTAAGAGAACTCTTAAGGTAGGTTAGCTTTGGTACCTAAAGAGATAGATAGGTAGCCTAGAGAATTAATTGAGGCTTAAGAGAATGATATTGGTTTGTGGGAACAGTCTTAGGGAATTATCAGTAAGTTACCAACTAATAGAGGCAACTTAATCCTTTAGTTTGAAGTTTCCTAAAGACCTATATGCAGTACAATAGAATCGCAGTAGATTCTGGAGGATCGCAGTTAGATCCTAGTGTGTCTCATAGAGAGAGAAAATTCTAGGTCGCAGTAGATCTTGAAGAGTTTAACGGTAGATCACAGTATATCCTAAGGTCACAGTAGACCTAGCCTAAGGAAAATTGCTAATCCATAAGAGTAAAAGTACAGTATCTCTCTGGGAAGACGATGACTAGGGACAAGATGAAGAAACCTCTAGAGTTGGTTAACTAATATAGAGAGAGTACCGATGACTTTCTTCTAGATAACCTTATCATTGATTACGCATAGCTTAATTCTCTTCCAATTAACAACGGAAAGCTATGAGTTTTAGACAAGAAGTAGTTAAGTTAGCTCCAAATATAAGAAAAACCCCTTGTGATACAAAAATAGGCTGAGTATTGACTGGAAGATCCCCATATATGAGGCTAAAGATGAGAAAGTAAGCAGAAAAGACCCAAGAAAGATAGTATGAGAATGGTTTAAGAGAGTAAAATACTATGGTCCAAGCCTGTCCACTCAGTGCTTCATATTCTGATCAGCACTTTTCATTTAAGCGTGCTCAGGTAAGAGTAGGCCAATGATGGATGACCCATTGGGAAGTGATATGAAAAGGTACAAATGCCAAAAATTTTTTGGCAAAAATCTAGGAAGTTCAACAAGATAGAAGAAAAGTTAAGAAAAGTAAGGGACACCTCCACAAATAATCTCTTAGTAAGGGTATAAGTATAGGTTTAACTCTAAAATTTTGAGGATATTTTTTTTAAACGGGGGGAGAATTATCACATCCCAATTTGTATGTCTAGAAGGCTAGAAAGTAGCCTAAAATAGGTAGGCTACTAGGCTCCTTTGAGAAGAAGTTCAAGAAATATACAAAGGGTTTTATAGGATTAAACTATAAGGAAAGAAAGTCCCTTAGGGCCTAGGTAAGAAAGTTCAAAGGGACCAAAGTATAAACTATAAAGGTTCCATTGATTAAAGTTAATGTAGTGATATGTTAAGGGAACATAAGTATAATTTTGAAAGAATTAAAGGACATAAGTGTCATTTTTTAAAAAGTCGAAGATACAAATATAAACATGGAAATATACCCGAAAACCCAATAAACTAGAATTCAGTAAAAGATAGAGGAGATTATTTTGAGCCGTTTGACGGGTGTCAAAATTATGATTTGAGACTCTGATGAATTGATATGAATTTATGAAGAATTAAAGTTACAATAGAAGTTCTCAGGTAATGTTAGATCAGATATCTAAGAAATTATATACCCTTGGATATGAAGTCAAGGAGGGTTATAGGAATAGAGGACCAGGGCTAAGAAATATCCTATTGAAATATGAAAAGACAAAAATGCCCCTAGTGTTATAAAAGTAAACGAAGGATATTTTGGTCATTTCTAAGGGTAAATGAATAAAATCCTTACTAGTCCATTAATGTTAAATTTAGGAAGAACATAGACACTGAATCTAATGTCTGAAGATAAATTATGAACACTCATAAAAATTAGATTCAGGAAACAGTTTGATTTTTGGAAAATCTGATTGAGCTAGTACAGGATTGAATAGGATTTTCCAATAACTCTCAAGAAGCATTCTTGTTCCTTAAGAGGATGCCACTTGTTATCACAAGAATGGTGAGGATTTTGAAGATTAGTTTAAGTGTTAATGACCCCTTAATCTTGATGAAGGAATTAATCAACTAATAGGAAGCAACATTAAGGCATTGTAAATATTAAGACAAGGAAGTGTATAATGGTCCCTAGAGGTAAAAAATTTATCTATAAATACCCCCTCTCATGAACACTGGCCATGGAAAGGAAACCAAGGGGAAACTCTTGCAAAAATTTTCCTCAAGCTAGATCATGCAATCTAAGTTCCAATTGATCAAGTATTCAAGGTAAAATCTTCTCCTAAGTTCTTAATCTTGTAGTTGGGAGGATTAATTGTAAGTTTAAATGGTTAGAAATCATTTTATTCACTCTCATGTATGATGGCTGAAATTTGATTTATAAGGGAAGGAAAAATTTGATGTTAAAGATAGGTGGAACAAGTTGTAATTGACTTGATTCAAGTGGTTATAGTTTGTAATGGATTGAATTCCATGATTTGGTTACTTAGAGGAGTACCCCAACTATGCTGTGTTCTTGTACCTAGAATGTGATTTTGATTATTTTAAGACTTCTAATGGGTTCTACATGAAAAATTATGTGATACCAAGTTCAGAAAGTGAAGTTCAAAGCATTGAAATCAAAAGTGAAACTTTAGTACCAAGAATAGCACCTCCCGTCCACTGTCCAATTTGGTAGGAGGAGTATGAATTTCATAATTCCAAGTTAATATTATGATTCCTTGGGAAAAATTGTGTAGAATTGACCTAAGGAAGCAATTGTTACAAAGCTATAACACTAACCCTAACAGTTAAGTTAAGAGTCAGGGATTTTAAGAAAGTTAGTGTAAATTGTTAAAGTAATGACTCTAATAGTTGTATACATAATATAATTGTGATTAGGGCCATGACATGTCAAATAGGATGAGTTAAAAAGGTTGAAAAAGAAAACATTGGTTGGTTGAATGCAAAGGGAGCAAGAAGAAAATGATAAAGCTATAAGGTAGTAAACTTACCCTTCTCGTATGCTTGTGTGTTGATATGTTTTATGTTGTGAGATGATAATATGTGACATTTATGAATGATATATGCTCTTCCCCTATGTGTTTCCATGGCCATGCATGATAGTATGAAGCATTGAGCATGATAACATGTCATTAGAAGCATGAGAAAGTTAAGAGAAGCATGACATACACTTGCGTCCATCTTGCATGGATTGTTTGGTAATGTTTGCTATGAATATTCTCCAAAATTTCACCCCTCCCTTAACCAAACATAATAGGTAATTGATCATGGAAAAGCTTGCACGAAGATGAGCAAAAGAATTAGAAGAAAAGAAATGTGGATTTGTGCTTTAACAAAGCAAAACTGTTTTCTCTATTCAATGAATAATTATGTAATAAATGTTGTACATGTATATTTATGTAATTATATTGTATATGATGTTATAGAAATGTCTAAATAAATATGGGAAAGTTTGATGATTTGCTATGAATGCTAGAATTAAATAAGGAATTGTGAAAGAAAGTGGTAAGGGTAAAAACGTAGGTCCTAGAGCAGTGAGCTTTCAGCTCATGTTTGACCTAGCAAATGAATGAATTAAATTATAAAATTTGGCATGCAATAAATACACATACTAAGATTTAAATTCATAGGTAGTACGTCTGAAATGGATGTTTATATTAAGAGAAATAAATTTTTAAAGTTGAGGCTCTGAACCTTGAAGTTCCATAAATGACCATATGAACAGTAACTTTTACCGAATTAACTGTATTGTTTGGTCCATTAAAACTCCAGTTTTATATTTTTTCCTTAAAGAGAATTGAAATATCTTCAAGTAAAAATTTGAAGCAGCTCCATATGATTTTTCTAAAATTAATTATGACTTTTCAACTTTTGGAATTCAAATATGAAAAATGAACAGTGAACAGTACTCGATGACTAATTTTTAAATTTTAGGCCTAAGAAAAGCTTCCACTAGTCAAATTCGCTTCTGAACGCATACTCTGAGGGGTAAAACTAAGGATGTTTTAATAATCATTCCACTTTTTTACCCTTTGCTTCCACTTCCCTCCTTCTATTCATGATGGGTTCAATGTTATAGCAAGATCTTAGTGTGGCTAAGCTGAATAATCGTGGCTAGGAACTCTTGGAGCCCACTTGGATGGGAAAACTGTGATACAAGCTATTGTTCTTCAAATAGGGAGTGTTCTTAGTTCCTTTAGTGTTTTTAGGATCTTTTCCTTATGTAATTTGATGTTCTTGATGGATTTCCAGATTGTATTTTGTTGAAAAGATGTTGAATATACTTTTGTTGAGCTAAGACTTATGTTTGATGGATTGGTTGATATGTTAAGTACTTAAGCTATATATATTTGTGTTTCTTTTGAGCTATATGATATTGTGTTGTTAAATATGTATTTGCGTTTGGCAATTCTATTGTAGAGCTTAATTGAGATGTAATGTGTTAGCTTTATTGTGATTGTGCCTCTTTAATATTGAGTGCATAGTTTGGTAGTGTTATTAGTTGCATTCCATTGAATGAGGCTTTCTAAAGGAACAATGATTTTCAACCAATTCACTCATTACCTGTTGGTAATAAGTTTAGTTCTAGGGTTCAAGTAGCCCTAATTTGGTGAAGAGTCATTTTCATGTTAAGCCCATTGAAATTGAGTGTCTTTGGGAACAATCTCAAGTCAATCTTTCAATTATAGCTTGACTTCACTTAGAACCTCATATTAATTAGATTTGCTTGATGTTTAAGAGGTGTGAGTTGTGTGCCATGATAATGTGCATTACTCCATTAATCCAAACTCGTTTATGGAAAGAATTTTATTGAGTAAGCTCTTTGTTAAAAAAAAATTCCAATTGAATGAACCCGTTTAAGACATTAAGAGCCCAATCCAAAATATATCCTATCTATATCATTAGATGTCACTTCAATTTCCATTCCATTTCCACTTTATTCCCAAAAATCCAAAAATACAATAACTTTCTTATTCCAACTTTAATGGTTTTCAAAATGATTACTGTAATATCTCAAATTTTCCCTATCTGTATAAGACTAATAGAGAAAAGAGGTTATGAAGGGATTAGGATGGTAATAAGAAGTAAAGATAATGATTAAGATAAGTTGTAAGCTATAAAGAAAGAGAAAAGGTATAAAGTTGTAAAGCAAAAGGGGCTAAATTGCAATTTAGTGAAAGTCTAGGAACTAAATTGTAATTAATAAAAGTTTCAAGGACATAATGGTTATTTTGGAAAATAAAGGGACTAAAGTGAAAACTTAAAAAATTTAATGGTGCAAAATTGAAGTAGACATAAGCTTTGGACTATTAAGTGTAATTATGAAAAGTTAAAGGCGTAAAGTGCAAATTTCCAAGAGTTTAGGGGCAAAATAATAATTATGAGAAAGTTGAGCAAGAAAAGGCCCAAAACTGCTCAGAAGCATTTTAGTCCCAAATTTTATCATAAAATAGAGAAAATTATTCTGATCAGTTTAACCCAACACGAAATTTTTATTTGAGGTCTCAATAAATTGATATAAATTTCTAAAATTTAGAAATTATTACAGTATCTTATGGACCTTAGAATTAGATAAAATTTTATAGTAAATTCTTATAATTAATATAATAATTGATGAAATTGACAGAACTCAAAAAGGAGTTATGTAGAATTTATAATAGAATTTACAGTAGAATAAAATACCTAATAAATACTTTTCGGGGGAATTTCTTGAGAATTAAGCCCATGAAAGTGGAGAGCAAGTAAAAGGCCTAAAATGGCTCCTCATAGGCCCAATGATACTTTCAGATAGGTATGTGGGCCAGTGTTTATAAAGACCCTAAAAAATATAAAATTACGAAAATGCCACTATGTTGTACCATTGAACAAGAGATGAATGGAGGATAATTTGGTCATTTTACCAAAGTCAAAAGGTCCAGGAGGGTTCTCAAATTAGTTGACTATGGTCAGGGAATACTCTGGTGATATTTGAAAAGACGAGAATGTCCTTAAAGTTATTAAAGTAAATAAAGAAGAACCAAGGGCATTTTTGGTAATTTGCAAAAGGATCAGTAATTAAGTTTAGACCCAGTTCAAGAATGTCAATGGTAAGAAAAATCTAGATGCTGGATTTAAGATCAGAAAACATATTATGGAATCTCAGAAAAATTAGATTTAGAAAGCAGTCTGATTTTTGAAAAATTGGACTGAGCTGGTACCGGATTGGACTAGAATTTTTCTAGACTCTTCTTTCCTTATGAGAAAATGCCACATGGTGTATTAGTTGTCCCTTGATGATGTCATGGATGATGTCATCAAAACTTAGTGGCAAGCCAAGTTTAAAGTTGATTATAGGCTGTTAGATCAAATAGTGCTTAAAGTAATCCTAGCTATCCATCCACCACCTCTCAAGTCTATAAATACCCCTCCCTTTCCTTCACTTTGTGCCAAGTTTGAGAGACCTTGGGGAGGTGCTGCTCAAGTGGAAACTCAAGCAAGAAGAGAAGAGATCTAAGGTACCAAAGTTAAAGTTAGTTAGGGATTAAGGTAAGCAATCTATCCTAACTTATTTTCTTTTAATTTGGAGGCTTGAACCTAGGGTTCTAAGGAAAGGAAAATGAGATTTCCCCTGGTATGCTTGCTGTCCAAAATATGGAAATTAGGTTGAAGAAGAAATTGAAGCTAGAACTAAGCAATTAACACTTAGATAAGCTAGATTTAATGGCTAGTTATGGAATTAGATTGAAAATCCTTACTTTACACGTAGAAGAGGGCTTCTGGCCGAGAGCAAAACTGAAAGGAGGAGTTTGAATTTTAACAATATAATGCTTTCATTGGATTTATATGATGATTTTGTGTAGGATTGAATAAGTTTGGAACCCTTGGAGGCATTGGAATTGAAAGATAAAATTTTAGAGTCTTCTCTGTTCACACGTATGAACAGTGATTAGAATTTCATAGTTTTGATGCTTCCAATGGTTTTAAAATAAAAAATTGTGTAGGATAAAGTAGAGGAACAAGTATTGGAAGTATTGGAATCAAAATGAGAATTTTTGAAAGAATAATATGCTTCTTTTCGGTTCTATCCATATTTGATGAAGTAGCTGGAATTTCAACATTCTAAGTCCATAAATGGATTTAGAAGACAAAATTGTGTAGGGTAAAGTTAAGATGCAAGTTAGTTCAAAGGATAAGGCAATTAACCACAAATAGAGAAAGTTAGAAGTTAATTGGTTAATTGAGTTTAATGTTATGAAATGTTAGTGAATTGAGATTATAATCAATGAATAATTATATGATGTTAGGATTTAAGTTGTGTGCTCAAAGAAGGCAGCCACATATCAAGGAGAAGTAAGAAGCAAGAGGCAAAGAAAAGAGTAAAGGAAAGTCAAGCACGTGAGGTAGTAAACTAACCTAGACTTGTATGTATTGAATGTGATGTGCAATGGTGCTATGACTTTGTGAATTGTTGTGGCATATATGTATTTGAAAGATCTATGACTACTTTGGTCAATTGTACTTCATATGTAATATGGTAGCATGCTCATGCATTATGTTAACACAATCACAGGTAAGCACAAACATTAACACACTGTTTAGTTCCATTTTCTACTGAGATTTTCCCAGAAATCTCACCCCCTTCATGTCCAACACCAACAAGTTCTTCAAATATGGAAGAAGATGAAGATGCAAGAAGAGGAGTTAGGGATAGATTGCATGATTGTTTGTAACTTATGTTATATCATGATTATGTGATGTATGCTTAAAAGCAGTAAAATAGTTGTTGTATATAATAATAATAAATGATAGAATAAATGTACAATATTTTAGCAATGATTAGTTAACATGTCAAGCTTTATTTTAAAACTAAGAATGCCTTATTCCGACGTCAATACAAAGAGAACAAAATTTTCAAGTTCGAGGACCAAAAACTATTTTCAGAATTTTTGACCAAATGAACAGTGATATTTGATGTCAATACTGTATTGATTGGCTAAGCATTTGGCCTGGGAAGTATTTTTTCCTTAAAGTTCAGTATGTTAGCTTCATGCATCTTTTTAAACCACTTCATTTTGATTTTTTTAAAATTAATTATGATTTTTTGAAGTTCATCGTTTAATCTGAAAATACCACATAAACAGTAGCCGTGAACTTGGAAATTCCAGATTTTTAATTTGAACTTGAATGATCACATAAGTGGTTCTAAATGCTACTGAATGGTCCCTAAGATTGACAAAAGTAACTTGTTACAATTACCAAACTCCTTGTTTTTTTGCTTTCAATTACATGTAGTTTGTTAGGATAGTCATATGGCTCCTCTAAGAGAATGACCTGAGATTGTGCTTGTAACATCCCAAATTTTTTTTATCTGTATAAGACTAATAGAGAAAAAATATTATAAAGGGATTGAGATGATAATCAAAAGAAAAGATAATGATTAGATAAGGTTTAAGTCAAAGAAAGAGAGAATGTATAAAGTTATAAAGCCAGAGGGACTAAATTGCAAATAGTTAAAGTTTAGGGACTAAACTGTAAATAGTGAAAGTCTAGGAACTAAATTATAAATAGTGGAAAGTTTAAGGGCCTAAATGGAGTTTTGAGATTTTAGGTACCAAATTAGAGTTTAAAATTTGGTAGAAAGGGACTAAAATAGAATTTGGTAATTTCAGGGACTAAAGTGCAATTTTGCCAAATTCAGGGCAAAAGTGTAATTATGGAAAGTTGAGTCAGAAAAGACCAAAAATTACTCAAAAATATTTCAGTCCCAAATTATCAGTAAATAGAGGATAGAATTTGGGTCAGGCATATCTCTCAGAATTTTGATTTAAGGTCCTGATAAATTGATATTAATTTCTGAAGTCTAAAAATTAGTGGAGTATTTTTCAGGCCTCAGAATCAGATAAAATTTTATAGTAAATTCTTATAATTATTATAAGAATCTATAAAACTAATAGAAGTCAAAAAGGAAGCCTGTAGAATTTATTATGGAATTTAAGGTGAAAAAAGACAACGATAAAGGATTTAGAGAAAACATATAGAATTTTTATCAGGACTTCTGAGTCTCAGAAAATTATAAGAATTTTCAATAAATTCATTTTATATTATAATAAATTTTTAAAAATGTCAGAACCCTTAAAATAAATGTATAGAATTTATCTAAAAAAATCAGGGTGATTTAAGGTACCCCGGTAAAGGAAATGCCTTGGGATATGTGTCAAAATAATGGTTTGGGCCTAATTTAGCCCAAAGTGGCATCAAGTAAGAGCCCAAGAAGTCAAAGAATTTATAATGTGGCTAAATGAATTTTTTAGGATAATTTATGAAATTTTAAAGAAAGAAATCAAGGAAAATCAAGAGATAATACAAGGTAGCATGTGAGGTGTCCTTGGTGGGGCCCACACCATGTGCAAAAATGCCACATGGAAGCCAAGCAATAGATGAAGAGTTTTGGCACATGTGAATTATAATAAAATAATATAAGAATTAAGTTAATGAAGATTAAGGTTAATTAAGCAAGAAAGCAACCAATGAGAGTTAAGATTAAGGTTATGTAATAATTAGTTGAAGGGAGGGTAAAATGGTCCCAAGGTGCCAAAGTTTTTTTCTATAAATACCCCGTTGTCTTCACTATTTTGTGCACCTAGAGGACTCTTGGGGAAACCATGCCAAAATGAAGAGATAACTCAAAATAAGATCAAGGAGAAGTCACCCAAGCAAGTACCTAAGGTAAGCAATCCTTCCTAGTTTATTTTTAAGTATTTTGGAAGGATAAAACCTAGGTTTTAATGGAAGAAAAGTGAGATATTTCCTATGTTATGCTGCTGTCTAGAACTGTGCAATAAAGAAGGAAGAAGAAATTTAAGTTAGAATTATGTAATTAACACTGATATAATCTAGATTTAATGACTAGTTATTGAATTAAGTTGTGCTCTTGACTTTGCTATTGATGAAGGCCATTCGGCCTAGGGCTGTTCTGGACCAAGGAATGTGAATTTCAATGATATAATGCTTCCATTGAATTTAAATGATGATTTTGTGTAGGATTGAATAAGTTTGGAACCTTGGAAGCATTGGAATTGAAAGATAGAATTTTAAAACCTTATCTATTACTGTTCATACATGTAAAACGGAAGAGGATGATTTATGAAGAAGAGATAGGAAATAGTTTCATAATTGAAATGTACATGTATGTAATGTAGTGGCTGGAAATTCTGTTTATGAACAATGTCCAGATTTGAGTAGTAATTTTTATGATGTAATTAAAAATAGTAAATGATTGAATGAAGAAATGACATTTTACCATCATTCAGTTAACATGTCAAGCTTCATTTTGACATCAATAATGTCTTATTTCAATGTCTATACAAAGAGAACAAAATTTTCAAAGTTAGGGACCAGAAACTATTTTCAGAAATTTTGACCAAATGAACAGTGACCTTTGACGCTAATTATCTATTGATTGACTGAGCATTTGGTCTGAGAATTATTTTTATTTTAAAATTAATTATGTTAGCTTCATGTAGCCTTTCAAACCACTTCATTTTAATTTTTCTAGAATTAGTTATAATTTTTTGAAATTCATCGCTTAATCTGGAAATACCACATGAATAGTACCCATAAGTTGAAAATTTCCAGATTTTGGAATTGAACTTCAATGATCATAAAAGTGGTTCTACATGCTACAGAATGGTCCCTAAGACGTATGAAAGTAAGATGTTATAGTTATCTCTATAGGACAATCATTGGTTTATAAATATTTTGATTTTGGACTCTCAAGAAATATAAACAATTGTTTAAATCACCAATGCAACATTAGATGGTGGACTTTTGCACCATTTGGAGCACAAGAGTTCCATACATCTGGTTGAGTTCTCTACTCAAACATCATACTTAGACACTCCAATAAGTAGACCTTAACTCCATAATTTTGGGGAACTACAATTATTACACAATACAATTTTGTAAAGGTACCTTGACCCAGACAATAAGTATTGCTATTGCATTTTTTTCTTCAAAGTATATCAAGTTGTCGTACCTTTGCTAAAGCATGATTGTAGCTTCCCCATGAAGTATCTATTTCTTTGAAATTAGCAACCAAAAACATTGATTAAAACCCATTCAAAGTGACACAATAGGTCAAACAAAAGTATAACTTGAGTTTTAAGAATACAAAACTTGAGTTGTTTTAACTCAATAGAATAGAACAACACTTAGATTTTATCAATAATAGCAACAACAACAAAAAAACTCCTGTTTTGGAAAGCTGAAATTGAAATTTGGTCAATAAAACAAAAGCAAAGATATTAGTTTAAATCAATATCAATTGTAGACAAGTGTTCTTAATTTCAATTCTAGATAAATATACAAAGGGAGCCCAAAATAAATACATATAACCAACAATTATAGTTTGGAAGTAAATGCATAAATGGAATGATTTCAGCAACTAGAAAATCACATCCCTTATTTGGAGTAGTCCTCAATGGTTTTACCTTCTCTCAAGCTGACACCATGTGGGATGATCATACTCTAACAACTCTACAAAATAAAATGATCCAAGGTACAAATGATGTTATAGTATATATCTTTAGTTACACAAAATTTTATTGTGCGCTTATGGAACATTTTACAAATACAATATTTTTAACATGAGAGGTTGTTTAACGAAATTAATACCATGATTAGTTGGTGATGTTGCATGTAACCAAGGCTCTTCAATTGCATTACCTACAAAATGGGTTGGCATATCTGTGCCCCACAAATTATGTTATAAATTATTAATGGTCAAAGCTAGGAAAACAATGAATTAATCTTTTTTTTTTTGCATAATAGGAATGTCAAGGACACACGTACTGTTATTGTTGTTGCCAATGCAACATGAGATGGTGGATATTTGCACCGTTTGGACCACAAAGGGCTCAATGCATCTCGTTAAGTTCTCTACTCAAACATCATATTTAGACACTCAAATAAGTAGACCCTAACTCCATAATTTTGGGAAACTACAATTTGTACACAATATAATTGTTGTAAGCTTACCTCGACCCAAATCATAAGCATTACCACTGTATTTTTTTCTTTAAAGTATATCAAACTGTTGTGCCCTTGCTAAAGCATGATTGCAACTTTCCCATGGAGCATCTATTAAGACAGAAGAGGGTAACTTGAGTTTTAACAAGAGACAAAAGTTTTTTTCAACTCAAGGATAGAGAACAACACTTAAATTTTATCAATAATAGCAAAAAAAAAAAAAAAGCTCGTGTTTTGCAAAGCTAAAATTGGAATTTGCTCAACAAAGGAAAATATGGAGATAATAATGTAATCAAATATCCATTGAAGACAAGTTTTCTTTGTTTCAATTCTGGATAAATATACAAAGAGAGCTCAAAGTAAATACATATCACCAACAATTACATTTTGGAAGTAAATGCATAAGTGGAATAAGTTTAGCAACTAGAAAATCACATCACTTATTTGGAGATGTAGTCCTCAATGGCTTTACCGTCACTAAAGCTGACACCATGTGAGACGATCATACCCTGACAACTCTGCCAAATAAAATGATCCAAGGTACAAATGATGGTATTATAAATAAACTTAGTTACACAAAATTTTACGGTGCTTATGGAACATTTACACATACAATATTTTTAACAGGAGAGGTTGTTTAACGAAATTAATACCATGGTCAGTTCGTGATGTTGCATGTAACCCAGACTCTTTAGAAGCATTACTTGCAAAATGGGTTGGCATATCTGCGCCCTACAAATATCAAGAATAAAATTATTAATGTTGTAAGTAAGTAAAAGAATGGATTAAAAGTTTTTGCATAGTGGATATGTGAAGGACATGCATATTTTTTGTTATTAATGCCAATGCAACCCGAGATGATAGATTTTTTTATTATTTGCCCCACAAGCCACTACTATAGAATTTGCTATATTTGAATCTTAATACTTGATGGTTGTAACCTCTTCCCTTTTAAGAGTATTAAAGACCATTTATGTCATTAGGAACCATATCGCATGCCATTAGGGTTAATAAATTGAAATTTTAATTTTTTTTCTCTACTCGGGTTCCTATTCATATAGCTACCTTGATTTTTCGGTTAACTTTGTAAAAATTATAATTAATTCTAAAAAAAATCTGAATAAGGTTTTTCTGGCCTCTATTGAAAGCTCTTTCAATATAATGTAAGAGAAAAATACTCTCTTGGACATTTTCTTAACTGAAAATTTGTAATTATGTGTGGAAATGTTATTGTTCATTTAGTAAGTAGAAATTTTCTAGATTACTTGTCCAAATTTCAAAAATTCATAACTCTTAGTACACACATGCAATTGAGTCATTCTACCTATGAATTTAAATATTAGGATGTGTACTTTAAGAATACCAACTTTCATAGGCATATTCATTTATTTACTAAGTCAAAATACAGTCACAAGTTTTCTACCTTACATAGCATCATACATAATTTACATATATCAATATAACATCAAAACAACGAATCAAAGCTTCTATAATTCTCCATATTATTCTATTTCTCCCTTTATGTCCATTCCCCTATTAGTGTCATAGTAAATTTGAGAGGAATAAGATTTCAAAGAAATCCCAATAGTAAGAGATACTAACATTAATATTAACGAGGCATAGTTATCATCAGCTAAACATATTGCTATAATTAGGGAGCTAGAACTAAATCATATAACATGTAATTTCTAACATGCATATTCTCATGACATATCAATACAAAGAGTTTGCAAACATAACATCATCTTCTTCTTCATCATCATCATCATAAGCTCAACCAAAATCATGGCATCAAACATAACATAACAGCCAAACAATAAGTTAATATTAAAGTTATGTATTCTTGCTACCTCTTTTCCAAGTTTAAGTCTTGATTACTCCTCCTTGTTTTTGAATCCTCTCTTTGCAAATATCAAAACCTAAAATCACATAATAAAAGGCATGCTAAATACCAATTCCTAAACTCAAATAAATTCCCTAACCCATGAATCTCTTAACCTATAAATTTTGGGTTTTTGCTACAACTTTCTTAAAATTATTTCTACATGCTAACCCCACATAATTTTTTATGTAGAGTCCATATTTGAGTTCAAATTCATCAAAATCCAAATCCTTCCCTTCAAACGCCTATTGGCTGAGACACTAGGGTTTTTACCCAATTTTTATGTAATAACCTATATCTTTACCCTATACAACTTTTCATTTTAAACTCATTGGAAGTATCAAAATGATCAAATTCCAACACTAGCATAGAAATCCTAGACTAGACAAGACATACACTATGGGAGGAAGTCATGAAATTCTTCAAATGTTTTTGTAATAACCCTTGATTCTTACCCTTTTCTATTATTTACATATAAATTTTAGCCAACGTGCAAGACTATGGTTTCAAACTTTCAAACTTCCTAAATTCATAATCAAGCTAAATAGCATCAAAATTAACAACTAAATTTACCTCGGCCTACTTGGAGATCTCCTCCTTCTTCTTCCTCTCCTTCACTCTTTCTAAATTTTGGTCTCTCTCTCTCTCATGCTTAGTAGAAAACTTAGTTTGAATGGGAGGGGAAGGGGAGTATTTCTACTACTAAAATATTTAACCATAGTGAAATATAATTTGAAAGTCCTTACTTCGTTAAAATAGGCTGGATCACCCAAATGAGGGGTGAATTAGGTGTTTGCGGGATTTTAAAACTTTGTCAAGACTCTTTTGAAATTCTTTTGCAATCTAATCATTGAAATAAACAAGCTTGAAAACTTTGATTAGATAATTGAAATGAGTTGCTGGAAATATAAAGATTTAAGGAGGAGAAAAATCACACAGAATAATTATCCTGGTTTAGTCCTTCCTTGACCTACGTCTAGTCCTCAGCTCTTCACTAAGATTTATAATCCACTATCTCCCCAAGATTATAGCAGGATCTTGGTAGTCTTTACAACCTCAATTTAACGTCTAATTGAAAACCTCCTCAATCCTGAGGTAACACCACTCTCTGGTGGCAACACTCCCCTCACAGAGAGACAAGAGCAAATCCCACCTTAAATCCCCAATTTCAAGGTTTGCTCTCAAATTTGGATAAGGATGATGAAATATAAAACTCTCTTAGATAGAGTAAATGATACATTTTAGTACATGATATTTTTCTCTCTCAAGATATAATGATGGTACATAATGAAGAACAAAGAGTTTGAGGCTTTTTCAGTCTAACGATGTTTTAGCATTTTGATGCTGCATTCATAGCTCATATCACGCCTTAATTTTGAATGCTCTTCTATTTATATATGAAGTTTAGCTTTTGACCATTGAGTATGATCTTTTTATTCGTTGAGATTTTCTTCTTCCATTGAGAATATGACCGTTGGAACTAGCCGTTTAAGCTTTAGACACAAAGTGCCTTTTTTCCATTGACAGTCAATTGGCTTTAATCTTTGTTTAATCTCATTCTAATCATCTTTAGATACCTTAAATCGAGTTTGACATAATCAAGAGAAGTTCTGGTAATAATCGTTTGGTAGTTGTTAGACTCAGATTTTGTAATCGTTGTAACCGTTGGAGTGAAGGCATCATTAGTCATTGGTGGTTAGGTGAGCATTTAATGCTTTGTCAGAAGTAGCAAGTTTACGTAGCCTTCATCATTTCAATCTTCTAGCATTTTTTGAACACACTCAATCTCAAAAGACTTGTTAGTAGTTAAAGCATTGATTAAGTGAATGAACCATTAATAATCAGCTCATTCTAAAAAATTAAGTTCTTAATCAAGTTCAGATGGCTTTCAGAAAATATACTATATTAATCGATTAATTATCATTAATTCGATCAATTTTTCAATTAATGAGAAAATAGAAAATAGAGCATCACATTGATCAGAATTTTTCAACAAATGATGAGAGCATAATATATTTCATACTTGAAACAAATGATGAGAGCATAATATATTTCATATTTTTCAATAGAGCATAATATAAGTTTCTCAAAAGATATATAATGAAGAATGATGAGAAACAAATGTATATTTCATACTTGAAATAATCATATAAGGCTCAAAGAGTGATTCAATCAGTTTCAACCCAATCAGAGAAAGATTTTTGTAATATATGAGGTTAATCGATTAATATAAGTTAATCGAATACCTAGTTAATTAATGTCTCTAAAAGAATTGAAATAGAAATATTTTCAATACATATTAATTGAATAATTAATCCATTAATATAAATTAATCGATTAATGAATTTAGATTTGAATTTCACAAAATGATTATTCACTGATTAATCGAACAGTTAATGGATTAATATAAATTAATCGATTAACTAATCGTTTAATAGATTTATCTTTCTTCAGAAGAAAACTGTTCTCAACAGATTAATCAAATAGGCAATCGATTAATTATAATTAATCAATTAGTCAATCGATTAATTGACTTATCTGTTGAATTCCATAGAGCAATCTTATGATATTAGTCAAACACTTAATCGATTAATGATAACTGATTAATCGATTAACTAATCGATTAATTGATGTTCTTTGATAGCACAGAACACTGTTCTTACATTAATTGAATAACCGACCGATTAATTGACACTCATTAATCGATTGACTAATCAATTAACTCCTTCTATTTTTCTTTTTAATATCATTTGAACATAGAAACACTTTGATTATTTTAAAATCACTTTTGACATTATTTGAGCAAGAAACAATTAGTTTCTTTTGACATCATCAAAAAATTATTGAATATGGATTCTAACATTCTCTCCCTTTTTGATGATGACAAAACTAAGTGATACAAAAATATTAAAGATCAATCATACATAACTTGAACATTATTAACATAATTTGAATAACAAAGTCAGTCACATATCATTAAAACCTAAATATCAAAATAACACAGTGATTCAACTTGAACATCATTAAAATTTCAAAGTTATAAAAAGTTCAAAATAATAAAAACACAAAGTTAAAAAAAAATAGAAACAACTTAGTCTCTCAGTCAATTGACTCAAGAGAAGATTCAATCTTCTTCTCTTCACTTCATCTCTATCCTTTTTTGACATCATCTAAAAGGATTGAGGCAAGAGGTAAAGTAATTATCATAGGAAGTTAGGGTAATGGAAGGTTAGGATCAGTAGAAATGGAAGGAAGGGGTATAATGAGTGAATAGGTTGGAGTCACAGAAGCTTGGGGCTCTGAAGCTGAGGCAGAAGTGGTTGAGGGGACAAGAGCTTCAGGAACTTGCTGATCATGCTGAGGCTTTGATGGTGGGGCCTGATCCCTGAGTTCCTCCTCTAAGAAAGAAGGTCCAATGTTGTTCAAATATGCTAGAAGGATGTTCTTCACATCAGACACTTCTTTGTGGATAGCCTCTTGTCTCTCTAATATTGCTTCTTGCCTCTCCCTGACTTCTTATTGCTTAGACAAAACTCTCCCATCTGGTTGTATATGAAAGTTCCTAAGTTAAGCTTCTCTCTACTCACGATTCTGGTCAGAGTGATGTAGTCTTGTTAGTTGAGGTAGGTGAAGCTTGTAGACTTGATGATCATACACTGAGAGTAGATATAGTGGATGATGCAATAAAAATCACACATTTAAATCGGGGTGAATGACAAGGAACCAGGGAAAGACTTGTTGGTCTATAGGAGGATATGATAAGCCTTGATATCATCCATATTCTTCATTGGAACTAAAGTAGGATCATCTATCATCTGATTAATGACACTAAAGTCTAACTTAATTTCCCGTCCTCTTAGTCTAGTAGTTAGATAACTATCCATAATATTTTCATCTTCATCCAATGTATCAAATATTTCCATATTGCAGTAGAATCTTCTAACTACTTCCAGACTATATGATTCACTTCTCCTAAGCCAGCTTTAAAAATGATGTAAAGGCTCTATTAGGTCCAAATTGACCTTCTGGTTAGCCTTAAGTGTAGGGATATCTACATATACTATAGGAAAGCACTTTCTTTCTCTAAACTCAGTGTTATATCTAGCCATATCAACGTCTAAGTCCAGGTTACCTTGTAGAAAAATGAAATTGGATGGCTGAGAATATGAGGGAGCTTGTGTGGTAGTAGGCTTCCTTGGTGTCATCTGTTTCTTCACAAAAGACTCAGTGGCAGTCTTTACAGTCTTCTCCAGCATGGCAGTGAACTAGACTATGCTCTTGTCAGAGTTGATATGTTGTGATTTTGACTTTCTCTTTGAAATAAACTTTGGAGAAGGCTCAAATATCTAGACTTTGCTCTTGTCCTTTGTTGCTCCCTTTGCTGGATCCTTGCTCGTGGGTACCTTGCCATTTTCCTTTGACACCTCTAGGCCATCTTTGGCCACCTTAGGTTGATAATTCTTCTTCCTTTCCTTCGAGATTGACGTCTGAGGAGAATTTGATACTGACTTGGAAGGATTTGGCCCAGATCTGTCTGCATTTATGGTTTTTGTTCTCGCCATAGCTTCTATGATTTGAGTGATTGATCGGTGAAATAGAGGAATTTGTGGGTGATTTTAGGTGGGTTTTAATCTGTGAAGCGTGCACAAGTTATCCCACAAACTAATTTGAAGATTTTTTAAGATTAAAAGTGAGAGAGATTGGAGATTATTTGATTCGGGCTCGAGTTGAATAGTGAAGAGTCATGACTGATAACTAATAAATCCTGATATTAATCGATTAATTTTATCAAATATGCACATACAGAGACAAATTAATTGATTAGGTGTTCGATTAATTACAATAAGTTGAGTAGTCAATCGATTAATTTTCAAAGAAAAATAGCATCTAACACATATTCAACATTGATTAATCGATTAGATGCTCGATTAATTAATATTATTCGAATAGTCAGTCGATTAATTCTCAAGAAAAAATAACATTTAACACATTCGATATCAATTAATCGATTAGTTGTTCGATTAATTAATATTAATCAAATATATAATTGATTATTCTCAAAGTAAAATAGCTTTTAAAAACATTCTTAATCATGATTAATCGATTAGTTATTCGATTAATTTATATTAATATAACTATTAATCAATTAATTTGACATATAAGCACATACATATCACCATTTGTTATTGATTAATCGACTAGGTGTTCGATTAATTTTAACTAATCAAACTACTAATCAATTAATTTCACAAAAATAATACATTTAACATATATTTCAACAAAGATAGAGTTAGCTCCCTCCATTAATTGATTAAGTTTTGGATTAATTCCATCCTTTGTTAGCTTATGTTTTTCAATCCAATAACAGAGTATCCTGCAAAATTAATTCTTTCCTTTTCCCATGCTCAAGATAGTGTTCTTAAATCACCTTTCTTGATATATATATTCTCATATTATAATTATGAAAGGGACTAAATGAATAACTCATCATCAAAACATGATAATCTTGACAATAAATGCATATTAGATGAATGAGCTAGGAAACGAAAAAGCTAGGAGTTGAACTTTAAGTTATATTACACATGTAAAAGTGAAGCTCCTCCTTAATTGTACAGTTGGTTGAAGCTTAGAAGAAGAGAGGCCTTGCTTGCTTATGATCCTCTAAACAAATAAATTTCTTTGGTACTCAATGCTTATTGAGTCCAAGAGGTTAGATAGAGCAATTTTCTTGGTACCAAATGTTGGTGACAAATTACGGTACCTCCTGAGTAAATCATTTGCTCTAAAATTCTTTTGAATAAAACGATAAAATCTATGAAGAATAAATTCTATCTTTATAATGTAGAAACTTTCGAGAAATAATGTTTTCTTTTGAAATAAAGTTTTTATATAATTTCTCAAAGATTTGATAAAGACAGATGCCTCAGTCAAAAAAACACACACTAGTCGAACTGGAATTCAACTAAATTGGTCAAATGAGTTTTTTTTTAAAAAAAGATCAGTTTCATATAGTAAATTGATTTTCAAATAAAGTATATGAGTTTTTGTAAAATTAAAATGATTTGATGCATAAACTTGAAATATAATTTTGGATTGTGCATTAATCGATTATATGTTCGATTAATGTTCATTAATTGATCAGTCAATCAATTAGTTTCATATAAATAAATAGCATAGAAAAACATTAAGATAAAGATGGCTCAAATATATTTTCAATATAAAGAGAGAGTTTAAGAATGTTTATTCAGTTTTTGCAGCTGATGAATTGATCTATGAAGCTCTTTGCCTTCCTCTCTTGAGCAGCTTTTATATTTACATGAATGATTATTCTTTTAGCTCGTTGCCAGTTGATCTTTGTTGCTTTAGTGCTCACTTATCTTTACTACATCTTCATATCTCATACTTGATATACCCACCATGTAATCCATTGAGATATCTCCTAAAAAATAGATCCTTTCTTTCTAGGAGAGTAGTTAGTATGATCATATAGAGGATAATTTCTATATATGTATTAGACCATAGAAAGATAACTCATCATCAAAACATATTAATTTTTAGTTAATGCAGATGAGTATGCTTAAAGGATTGAGCTTGTAAAATATTATACATAGAAACAAAGAAACAAAGTTCATATTTTCTCAAAATAAGAATTTATGGATAATGCTCTATTTTAAAACAAATATGCATTTTCAATGTTATTTTTCAAAATGAATCTCTGAAGAATTGATTTCATAAACAAATAAAGAATCAACTTATTCAAGAAAAATATTAAACATAAATTGGATAACATGTTGAATAGCAATGTTAATATGTTTTGAAAATTTCCTATGAGTAAAGATCAAATCAGATAGGAAATAAAGAATGAAAACTCAAAACTTTGCACATTTTACAAGTGATAATTGATCAATGAAGCACATTCACTCGTTAGTCCGAATAACTAGAATAGAAGATTTCTTCCAGTGAATAAACGTTATAAGCATAAGGCTATGATATCCTGGAATAATTCTTTTTCTGATAGTACATAGTCTAAGATGGCTCTAGCAAATGGATTTGGAGTAAATTTGAAATTTGCATACAATTGTTTTAGTCTTATATACTAATTCCCATATATTTCAAACAAGTTTTCAAATCATTTGCATTCAAATCATTTGCATACATTTTGTAAAGTTAAGATGTTTGACACAGATTTTGAAATTTAAATTTATCTTTCAAATCAATGATTTGCATATTTATTAATATAAATTTATGAGTTAAAAAAATATGAAATAATTTATATATGAATATAAAAAATATGCACAGTTTTATCCATTTAGTAATCTAAAGACATAGGAGAATACAGAAGTTCATCAGAAACAGTCATCCTGGGGTTGAAGGTAATATGAAGCTGGAGAGACAGAGCACATAAGACATTATGAACAGATGCTTGCAAGAGGCCTCTAGATATTATTTCACCGAAGAGATAAAGAAAAAATAGGGGAGAGAGAGAGAGAGAGAAGAATGGCAGCTCCTCATGGGTCATGGTGTCCCCTCTTCTTCAGTCTTGCTTCCCCACAATCATACACGAACCACTTCACTACTTAGAAAGATATTATATATATAAACTCCCTTATCCCCTAATATGCAAAGGGGTAGGTCATCTGTTTGATCAGTGAATTAACAAGAACTGTGCTATATATGGCATGTGTGTAATTTAATTGTTGTCATAGTGAAAATAATTCAGCAGTGAAGGTGAAGAATAAGAAAGATAATATACTCCAAGATAAGATATCTACGCTTTAGATAAATCACATAACAAGTAAAATTAATTTCTAAAAACCAGCAAACCAAAGCATACAATTAATTAACTAAAAGTGAAGTAAATTTACTAGAAATCAGCAAACCAGAGTGTGTTTTGAAGTTCCTACGATTCAAAACAGAGTGCATACAGTGCTTAGGAAATCAGTAAACCAGAAAACTTGTGCGAGGCAGATATTGGTGCCAACTCAAAAAAGGAACGATGGTAACAGGACTCTATCCCCCCCAATTCCCCCAACTCAGCCTCTTTTCTGGCAGGATTTATGAAAAACAAATGCTCAAATCAGCAAAAACCCAAGAGAGTAGAAAAGGGAAAGAAAAAGAAAAGATGAAAATTAAATATTTAGTTAGAATAAAATAGTGAAGGAAGAAGAGTAGGAGCGACGAACTGAATTTTCAGAAGGTGCTTGACGACGGCGATAGTGGAGTCTGAGAAGAAGCGCGATGACGATGATAGTAGAGTCCGAGACGGTAGAGACGCGACGGTGATAGTGGAGTCTGAGAAGAGGCGCGACGACGGCGACAATGGACTCTGCAAAGGTGCGCGATCTGAAGGTCTGAAAACTGAAGGATAAATGAGCCGTAAACTCTGAAGTTTTTACAGTAGAGAGAAATTGAGAAGTGGCAGATGGGATGGAGATTGTGGAATTAGGGTTAACATATTGACATATTGGGAACAGAGCTGCAATAACCATGGCTATGATCGAAAGCACTATTCCTATTCCCATTCTTTGCATTACGCTTACACCTTTGTCCTGAAGAGTGATGATCTGGGCCATTGGGATGAAGACTCTGTTGTACATTAGCATTAGTAGGATTATGGAGAGCGTGATGGCACTTGAAACCATGAACGTCCTCCTTTTAGGAACGTTGTCGTTCATGTTAATGAGGTTGTCCAAGTTTTCATGACACAGAGACTTCTCTTGCAGCCTGTCACAACAAATTCAACAATTAATAACTTTCCCAATGACAAAAGTAAGCCAAAATATATATTTGGTCCTCTAAATTGATATCAAATTTTAGTTTTATCTCTAAAGTTTAAAGTTTATGAAGTGTGTATTTTTATACTCTTAATGTTAACATCATTTAGTTTCATAAATGAAAAAACTGCTGAGTCGGCAATTTAAATAGTAACCCTACAATTAGTATGATAACCATAATATGGAAGTAGGGACTTACTTGAGCTCAGACACTTCAGACTTGTCCATAGGTGCCAGGGTGGTTCCACGACGGAAGCATTTGAGAACAGAAGCTTTGATATCATGAACCAAGTTAACATATTGGGAAAATAACCTTCGGCGGTGACAAGAAAAAATCGCCTCTAAAAGTCTTACTTTTACTAAATAATTTTTAAGAAATAATCCACTTAATAAAATAACCATATTTTTCCCATAATAGCTTCTTCAACTTATTGGGGAAGTTTTGTAAAATTTTCTGGGCAAATGATAGTTCTAACTATTTTTCTTGAATTTTCTAAACAAATAGGTCTTTAATTCCTGAAAAATAACTATTAAATCATTTGGGTCTCTTTTGGGAAAATAAACCCTTTCATAATTTTCTAAGGCCCCAAAATACTCATTTTATGATTTTTTTCCTTAATTTTTCTTAACCCCAAAATATTTTTAATGATTATTCTTTCTCTAAAATTTCACTTTTTAGACTTTTAATTTTAGAAAAACACTCTTAAACTCAATAATACCTTATAAATCCTTTTTAAAAAAGTTTGGATGTTATATGAAATGCAGTAACAAAGAGCATATGTTACAGTAACTAAGAATGTATGTATATAATTTACGTCCCTTCTTTCTCTTGATCTCCCCCCCCCCACACATCTCCATCTCTCTATCTCCTCCCCCACATTGTCTCTAACATACAAATACTAACTCTCACGCTCATTGACACATATTTATAATATCTCTCTTATGCACATACCCCTGCTTCATCTTCTTCTTTCACAAATATTACATTATTATCTGTATAATCTCTCCTTACTATAATAACACGTGAAATTTTTTTATTTATTATTTAAAAATATCATTATTCAATAATTTAATTCTATATATTAGATAGTTGCTTCAGACTCCTCTAAAGTGGGGGAAAATGTATGAAGACTTTTAGTGGCGACTAAAGGATACAAAAGTCGCCGCTGAATCAGGCCTTCTGCGGCGACAAAAAATTGTCGCCGCAGAAACTATAGACTTTTTGCCGCGTTCTGCGGTGACAAGTAGAGTCACCGCAGAAAGTCTTACTTTCAGCGGCGACAAATAACATCGCCACTGAAAATCAATTTTTAGCAGTGACAAAGAAAGTCGTCGCTGAAAATCTATTTTAAGCGGCGACTTTGTTTGTAGCAACTGAAAAGTCGTCGCCAAAACTTTATTTTTTTGTAGTGGTAAGGGTACAACTAAACACTACTAAGGACTCCAAATATATCCTGGAATGCCCACCCAAGATGTAGAGACAGTATGACAATATGTGGGTAGCTTTGTTGCATTGTGTGATAGTCCCCTCTTGCGATAACAAAGTTAGGAAACGTATATAACAGTTGAAACTTTCTAGAATTCAATATGTATAAACTCTATTTGTAATTTGATCCCTAACTAATTGATATATTGCTTAGTCTAAGGGGTATAATAGCCTACTAAGAGATCAGTCCAACCATGAATCAATATGATTTCCACCAAAACAAACTAAACAAAATATTGGACATGTCTTAAGGAATATGCAAAGATGGTTAGATCATATCTTGGCGATGAGCTTGCAGTGGCTATTGACTTTAAGCTAGAGATATACGGTTGAAACTCAAAGAAAATTATTGGAAATGAATTAATAAAAGAAATCCTCAACCATTGCCAAGCATTAGTGCTAGTAACTTTTATATAAGATACAACTTCAATCGTGCTTAAATAGTTTTCTACTTAAAACATTTATTATATTAATCAATTTATTTCGGCATTTAATATTCACAATTGATATGTCCTAGACGACCTCTCTGAGAGGTTGAAGTTCATCAATACACACACTGTCACCTCCTATGACAACCCAATGAGGCCAGAGAAACTTGAGGAATGATTAAGGGCAATAGCATATTCCTTCATCGCAAGGGCAAAGAAAGGACACTTTATTGTAAGGGTGATATACTAAATTTATCGAAATTTAATTGTTTGCTAACAGTTACTAATTGTTCTCATTGTGCTTTTTGTACTTAGGGAACACTAGATGCTAATTGTGCTCAGTCTCACCATGCAAAAAGATATGGTACTTTGATTCTCTTAATGGGGAAGCGAGTAATCGAATAAAGATTCAGTCTATATGTTCAACAAGTAAGTTGAATAAGCTAGCATATATTTAAATTTGTTGTTTCTATATAATTTGTGGCAACAAGTAATTTGTTTACTTTCTTGTTAGAGTTGTGAATATCAACTGCCCCTATTCAAAGTTGCTGCCTCGGACTATGTATTCATGTTGAAGGAAAAAAAGGTATTTACTATTAATCATTGAAGCAAATATAGTCATTATATCGTTGACTACTATATTTTTTCTTCTAGTTTCTTTATAGTGTCCACAACAACTAAATCAAAGCGCGGATTGTACGTACTACGTAATAAAATTCATGAGAGATATATTCACCCAATAGCCCAAAACAATTCATGATAAGTCTATATGTCTTCAAACTTCACTTTATACATTTTAAAAGTTTAGATTAGCTATATATATGACTTGAATTTGTCAGGGTGCTTCAATATTTTGATGATGCATATTGCAGACAATATTCGTGTGCTTAGATAGAAGAAGTTGTTGAAGAGTTGGCTATGACTGTGTACCATCAATGGAGGGCCCAACCAACGTGAATATTGGTATCGGTTATTCTTTTTTATTGGTTTAGGGTTTTTTTGGTCAATTGGTTTAGATGCACCATTTATCCTTTTGGTATAGACACTAATTATACTTTTCCAATAGGTTTTGGATTTTTTGTTTAAGTATATATACATGAATGATATTGTAAATATTGTGTTTTTGATTTGTTGTACTGGGTAGTTTTGTTCTTGGAATGGTTTAATATATACATATAATATATATACACACGCAAATACACATGCGCGCGCGCGCACATATATATATAATATATGATGTTAGTTTTTTTTTTTGTATGTATCTGTTGGGTCACTTCCCTCACAGGCCCAAATAACAACGGCCCACATCACGAGCAGCCCATTCCACGCCTATCCAACCCAACAGCGCCACATGACGCCTTCATCGGGAGGAAGGTCCCGATTAGGGCGAAGCTAAGTGACCCTCTAACGGCCCCACAAATCTCGCCAAGAATCCCAAGAAAGGCGCCCGATGCCCCACCTGTCCAAGAGGAAGGCAAGTACAAAAGAAAGCCATGGAGGCAGGGGACTTCATCTGATTCATCGAGAGATTCTCTCTGAACCTACTAGCAAACCTACTTTAATCGAGAAATTAGATATTGAGAGCTCGTTTCGTTTCTAATTTATCTTATTCATTAGCGTTATTTTCCGGCTAGATTCCTTCTGTTATTAGTGACCCGAAAAAATTACCTCAACAGTATCCATATTTTTTTTAAAAGAATGATGCAACAATACTTCACGGTTATAGTGTATAACTATATCATATTATTCACTTACCGGTCAGTTATCTCAAATAACAGTCAATTATGGTTTTTACAATTTTTGTAAAATCAGATCAGCCAGTTCAGATAAAAATCTGGTGAATTGACCACTTGTCTAATCTAGTTTAATGCATGAACTGGAGGAAATGCAACCTAGTATGAATCAGCTTGAATTAGTGTTACCCGGTCATGACCTAAGTATAACCTAAGTAACTTGCTAAGTTGGGTGGGTTACCTGAGTTATTATTTGAGGCTTTTAAACAATGAAAGTGACATTTTTGCTTTTTTCCCCAAAAATCCAAAAAGAAAACACTTTTTTTTTTCAACTCATACCTCCTCCTAAATTTGAAGTCAATGGCAGCAAGATCTGGGCTTTGAGGAGGTCATGGAGATCTGAAGAAGATAAAAAAGAAAGCTTGAATGAGGAGAAAGTTTAGATCTGATGAAATTGAAACAAATCATCGTCCTGAGATGCAAGGAATCAACGGTGAACTCCTCAACCACAAAGAAGAAGACACAGAGCATGATGGCAACTTAAAGCGAACCATGAGATCTTCAATTTCATGCCGTCTTTTACATTTAAAGATATTTTTCAATATTTTCTCAAACAAAGAAAATCGCCTTCGGGGTCTTGATCAGAGTGATATACATATACCTGTTGAAATTTGTAAAAATTAAATCTTAAAAAAATAAATAATAAGTGCTTATAGTTTCAACAGATTTTTTAATAGATCTTTGAATTTTTTTTTTAATTGGGTCTTTAAAGCTAGCTTTATTACATGCATGGTCATAAGTAGTTAATGATACTAGATGAGGATGCCAATACTACAAAGTATCTGTATAGTTTGACCATCTAATTTAGATTTTAAATGTAATGTATCTAAAAATAAATATTTAAAGTATTTATTTAAGATTATAAAATAAGTAATTCTCAATATTTTCAAAAAAAGTAATTTATTATTTAGCGAAATTTATTAAAAAAAACTATTCAATGAAAACAGATTTTTTTTTATATAAAGAAAACAGATTTATGAAAAAAGAAAACTAGTTTTTCTTTTCCTTTCAGATTTCATGTGTTTTATTTCCAATAAAAAAATATTTCTTTAAAAAAAAGGGAAAAAGACAAAAAAAGTCTATGTGAATTTAGAAATGATAATTTGGGCATCTGAATATCTAAAATGACAGATTGGGCAGTAAGCCAATTTGTCTTTTACAAGTTTGGGTAAAAATATCAAATTACCCATAGACTAAATGACCATACCGACGCCACAGGTGTCTTCTCTTCCTGCAGAATCGAAGTTGACGATCACACATGGCTAGTTACGATTTTGGAGTCGGGTTGCGTATTAGAAGACGTTGTGAGTCCTCTGTCAGAGTCTTCGGGCGGCTATTCCATTGGTGGCAACATTCTTTTCAGCTACGAGCCCAGGTACAAATTCTTTTCAACCCCCATAATCACGAACTTTTAGAACCAAATCAAGTTCGATTTCTTTCTGCATACAGAACTATTTCAGATTCAGACAAAAGTTGAATCCTTATGTATGCTAAAATTGGGATTTCTGTCCATCAAATGATGCGGCTTATGGAGCTTGAGAAGTGTGTGGAACTTGGATATCTGCCTTTTACTGAAAAGGATGTGAGGAATTTACTTCAATCATTTAGGAAATTAGAACCAGAAGAGGAAAGCATAGATTTACTAAGAATGTGTAGAAATATTAAGGAGAAATACCTTAATTTCAAATTTGAGTTCACCCTTGATTTAGAACAACTGTTTGGAGAATATAGCCTAGTCATATGCCTCATCAATACAGTCATATGATATCTTTGGTGATGCAATGGTATTTGATGAAGGGAATTGGAAGACACGCAGCTGAAATTAACCTTAAAAATTTTTCCATTCCCAGCCAGGATCTACCGAATGTGTTTAAGTCAAGGAGAAAGAAGTGTTACCTTCGGTTTTAAGCTTTGGTCGCGACCTCAGTGTCCACTAGTCGCGACTCTTCGCCTCTGGAACATTTTAGTCGCGACCTCCTCTGCTTATCATCGCGACCTGAAGTCTCTGGAGTTTGTAGTCGCGACCTCGTCAGCTTCAAGTCGCGACCTGCCTCTTCTTTTCGGATTTCTGACGTTCAGATGCCCGTATGGTCGCGACCTCAGCGTGTTCTGGTCGCGACCTTGCTTCGTGTTTGGTCGTATCGTAGAAGTCGGCAGCTCAGATCGGCTTCCTCTACCGGTATCCACACGAACAGCGTTCCAATCACGAACGACGTGCTAGCGCCTCTTGTCCCTCTAGGGCTTTCTAGAGATTCCGTCCTCAACGTCTCTATTTCGGCAGTTTCTTGTCTGCAAACCTTTTGCACTCTCCCTGCCCCCTTTTCTCACGTCTGAATGTGTGTGTAGAGATGTATATTGTGTCTAGAACCCTAGCTCCTAATGTCAAATATATAGGAAGCTATCGGGCTTCTAATAGGGCCGGGCTTCAGAATTAATCTTATATTAATTCTGAATTAATACAATATCATATATTGCATAATTTAATAAGAAACTGATTAAATAAATATGGTTTATATTAAATCCGTCCCACAGATTTAATTCACCTATTTATTTAATTTAAAATAAAGATAAGACAGAATTATATTTGATTTATTCTCATAAATCAAATTTGAGATATCTTATCAATTTGAATTTCAAATTCAAATAGATCATATCCATTTAAATTCAAATTCAAAAATGATAGAGATTTAATTTATCCTTATAAATTAAATCTTACAAATATCTCTTATATTATATATATAATATATATAAACTAATTTATATATATATAAAATATATATCCACCCTAGATTATTCATTGAATCTGGACATCATAACTCGCATTGGGCTGTTTTGTGTGCGACCCTGTAGGCCCATATGAAGTTGGCAGTGGCCCAGTTACTATACTGACCCACAAGTCGTAAGCGGTCTCTAGCAAGGCATTACGACTACCCAAAACATATGAGGATCGATAAACGATGTAACCTTTCATACAACCATATCACGTCCCTTTTGTCACATGATATTTCGGTCAAGGATGAGGCATGGAGAACGTCATCCTCCTATTCCTGACCATTACTTTCTCGATCCCTGAGTAGTCTGAATATAGAAATGGAACTACCCTTCCATTCCAGTATGGCCATACATTTCTCAGACTCACTCATCGAGGGGCCCAGTAATATCTCTCTACGAATGTGAGGGACAAATTCCATCTTGACCATTCACATTCCTCCGCATGAAAAACCACTAAGCCCGAGCATAGCCTTTATGATCACTCGGTCAAAAGTGACTTTTGACTAGGTCAAAGCTGAGCGTTTGTCATGTAGGAATCCATGATGATCTCAGGTCAAAGGGCATAGTGACATGGCTTGTATATGAGAGAAACTTATGACTTAACCCATGCAGCTCTCTCATAGCGGGTCGATCCAACACCCTGTACTCTTACATGTGCTTATGAATTTGATTTATATCTCTATATATCTTCAAAGTCATACTGGTCTTATTTCATCTCTGCTCCCGCATAGATGACCGACCAGGGACATTTAGGATAAAATACTAGTTATCCAAGGATTGTCATCATAGTAAACATGCAAATAATATGATAACATGATACAATGATTGGCCCCTAGGGCACAATTTCCAACATTTGATACAACACATCGCTTGACTGCATTTGACATGCCATTGGATATATGGGTTGGAATGAATAATTACGGAATTCCTTGCTTTTTTGGCTGTGTGCTTCTACAAGAAGAAAACTTACGGTCTTATTCCTGGGCATTGAAGGTAATGTGAAGGCGCTTTTTGCATCTATATGATTTCACTTTGTTTGTGTCAGCTTCTTTTTCCTTCGTGATATTTTGTATCTTTTTGTTGATATAACTACCTCACACACACCAAGATAATCATTAAAAGTTAGTTGGTGTATGATAAAACCTTACAGTTTTTCTAAATTTTCACTCATTAAATACACTTAACTCACCCATGCCTCATTAGTTGGTGTATTGCAAAGTTTAACCAAAAGCAACTTCCCATGCATTAGACAAAATATTTTAATAGGTCAGCAGACCATGGGTCCAATAATTTTTAAATCTTAGGAGGCCATTTCTGTTAAAAACTGTATTAATTACTCTTGAAAATTAAATTAGCAAAATGACTTGTATTTTGGAACAAAAACTCCTAGCATACAGCTTATGATAGGGAATGTGGTTAGTATCTTATAGTCTTTTGGTCTTCTTTGCCAGTCATCTAGAATGGGCATATCATTTTCATTATCATTGAGAATTCTTTAATTTTCTGTCTTTTATCCCTTATTTGTGGAATTTATATGTAATGGATGTTGGAGATTGTGCCCTAGGGGCCAATCATTATGTTATGAACATTGTTGATTTATGAATTTCTTAATTATGTTATCACATTATTTGCATGTTTACTGTGATGACCATCCTTGGATAACTCATGATCTTATCCTAAATGTCCCTGGTCGGTCATCTATGCGGGAGCAGAGATGAAATAAGACCAGTACGACTTTAAAGATATATAGAGATATAAATCAAAGTCATAGGCACATGTAAGAGTACAAGGTGTTGGACCAACCCGTCATGAGAGAGCTGCATGGGTCAAGTCATAAGCTTCTCTCATATACAAGCCATGTCACTATGCCCTTTGACCTAAGATCATCATGGATTCCTACATGACAAACGCTCAGCTTTGACCTAGTCAAAAGTCACTTTTGACCGAGTGATCATAAAGGCTATATTCAGGCTTAGTGGTTTTTCATGTGGAGGAATGTGAATGGTCAATATGGAATTTGTCTCTCACATTCGTAGAGAGATATTACTGGGCCCCTAGATGAGTGAGTCTGAGAAATGTATGGCCATACTGTAATGGAAGGGTAGTTCCATTTCTATAGTCAGACTACTCAGGTATCGAGAAAGTAACGGTCAGGAATAGGAGGATGACGTTCACCATGCCTCATCCATGACCGAAATATCGTGTGACAAAAGGGACGTGATATGGTTGTATGAAAGGTTACATCGTTTATCGATCCTCATATGATTTGGGTAGTCGTAATGTCTTGCTAGAGACTGCTTGTGACTTGTGGGACAGTATAGTAACTGGCCCACTGCCAACTTCATATGGGCCTATAGGGTCGCACACAAAATAGCCCAACACGAGCTATGATGTCCAGATTCATTGAATATAAGACATGTCTAGATTCAATGAATAATCTAGGGTGAATTTATATATTTATATATATATATATATAAATTCGTATATATATTATATATAATATAAGAGATATTTGCAAGATTTAATTTATAAGGATAAATTAAATCTCTATCACTTTTGAATTTGAATTTAAATTGATATGATCTATGTGAATTTGAAATTTAAATTGATAAGATATCTCAAATTTGATTTATGAGAATAAATCAAATAGAATTCCGTCTTATCTTTATTTTAAATTAAATAAATAGGTAAAATAAATCTATGGGACGGATTTAATAAAAATCATATTTATTTAATTAGTTTCTTATCAAATTATGCAATATATGATATTATATTAATTTTAAAATTAATATAAGATTAATTCTGAAGCCCAATAGCATCCTATATATTTGACATTAGGGGCTAGGGTTCTAAACATGAGAAAAAGGGGCAAGGAGAGTGCAAAAGGTTTGCAGATAAGAAACTGCCGAAATAGAGACGGTGAGGACGGAATCTTGAGAAAGTCCTAGAGGGATAAGAGGCGCTAGCACGTCGTTCGTGGTTGGAACGCTATTCGTGTGGATACCGGTAGAGGAAGCCGATCTGAGTTGTCGACTTCTTGCGATCGAGAAAAGAGCACTAGGTACGACGAAGTCGCGACCAGTTGACACATAGGTCGCGACTAAATTGACATCTGAATGTCAGAAATCCAAAAAGAGACTACAGGTCGCGACTAGAAGCAGAGGAAGTTGCGACTGCAAACTCCAGAGATGACAGGTCGAGACTAGAAGCTGAGTAGGTCGCGACTGCAAACTCCAGAAGCGACAGGTCTTGACAAGAAGCTGAGGAGGTCGCGACTGAAAACTCCAGAGGCAAAGAGTCGCAACTAGTGGACACTAAGGTCGCGACCACAGCTTGAATACCGAAGGTAACACTTCTTTCTCCTTGACTTAAACACATTCGGTAGATCCTGGCTGGGAATGGAAAAAATTTTAAAGTTAATTTTCGCTGCATGTCTTCCAATTCCCTATAATGGATACATTTAATTTTTAAAAAGTTCAATGGCTCTATAATTCACTTAGGCAATTTCCTTTTGCTCTCTTTGTTTCATTGTCTCCTTAGAAGGCTTTCTTAGGGTTTATGAATGGGAAAGCTCTACAGACAATGTTAAAAGACCAAAATATGTGTCTCAAAGAAGCATCATCCATTGAAGTGCCAGCAACTAAACATGCTCTCTGCATATGGATGATTGTAACAAAATTTTCTTCTTGGTTTAGTGATGTTCTAGGAGAACATTACAATGAATGGAAGGATGAATTTTATAGACTTTACAATCTTTGAGTCTGTTGAGGATTTTGAAGTAGGTTGGAGGGATATGGTTAGTTCTTTTGGGTTGCAGCCCAGCAGGCATATTGCTAATTTATATATTTTACATTCGCTTTGGGCATTACCATTTTTAAGAAGCCATTTTTTTGCGAGAATGACTATAATTGGTCAGTCAAAGTCAATTAATGCTTTCATTCAGTGATTTCTGAATGCACAGACCTAGCTTGCACACTTTGTGGAGTAGGTACTCTATTTGGAAATTGTTAAATTGTTTTCACTATGTTAGTTCCTTTTTTAGAAGTACATTTGGATTGGATGTTCATTAGACTCAACAGTATGTTCCATCCTATGGTTTGGAAGATGTAAAACATTACCTTATTGTTCACTTGGGCTTACACAATCAAGTGGCTGTTGCTGTGGATTTCAACGATCAAACTGGATAACAACAAACTATGAAAGAGAATCTTCAAAATATTTGTCTTAAAACTGGAGCCCCCATGGAGTTACATGCTGCCACAATTCTCGCTCCTTTTGCCTTTTCCAAGCTTCAGGAACAAATTGTGTTGGCTTCTCATTATGCATCTTTACCATTTGAAGATGGTTTCCTCATGAGGCACCATACAAAAGCCGAGGGAGGTTGGAGAGTTTATTGGGCTCCTCGGGAAGGAATTATAAGTTGCAGCTGCCACCAGTTTGAGTTCTCTAGAATTCTTTGTCGGCATGCTCTTAGAGTTCTTTCAACGGAAAATTGCTTTCAGATCCCACATAGAAACTTATAGTGGTGACTAGTAAATCACGAGCTCAACTCAAGAAGAGAATTTGTGTTAAGCCTACTTCCACAAAGCTAGACCGCCACATTGACCAAATGATGTTTCAATTTTTGTAATGTCCAATTTTTGTAAATGGAAATTTGAGTTATAGAAATGGAAATATTTATGTAATTGATATTTTTTACTGTGAATTGCTTTAGTTGCAGTATTATTTTATGAAATTGTGCATATTCTGTTTTTGTTAGAATCACATTTCTGATGCTTTGTATCATATATACCAATTGTGCCAATTCAAAATTGTGGTTTTATGTATGGGCAATAGGTTATTAGAATAATAGGCGTTCCCAGAACATGAAGATCACATTAAATCTCTAGCATTTCAAAGGCTGTCAACTTAAGTATATAAGCATTTAGTGTCGTTAAAAGTATACTTAATTGATCATTTTAGGCTCCTGAATCCCTTATCATCAGAATGAAAAATACTATATATGGCTGTTTGTTATTTATCCCTGAACGTTTCATATTTTTGGGGAATTAAAACTGGGAAAGCACGCCAAACATGCACATGAATCTGAATAAGTTGTTTTGAAGCATTTTCTTGCTAGTAGAGCAATCTTAAAATCAACTTTGGTTGTAAACTCAGTTGTGAGTGACTGACAGTAAATTATGAGGTTCAGAGAGTTGTGGTTCGCTTCCAACATTGAATGAAATTGTCCAGTCAGTTATAACTATTGCAGGAGTTATAAATGTTACAATTTCAGTTGTAAATCCCATTAGACGAGTTACAAATGTCATTGCAGGAGTTACAAATCCCATTGTTAAAGTTGCAAATCATATTAGATGAGTTGCAAATGTCATTACAGGAGTTGCAAATCCTATTAGCAATAGGTTACAATTTCAGTTGTAAATGTCATTGTTGAAGTTATAAATCCTATTGTTGAAGTTACAAATCCCATTGTTGAAGTTGTAAATGTTATTGCAAGATTGGAAATGCCATTACAGAAATTACAAATCCCATTAGACGAGTTACAAATACCATTGCAGGAGTTGCAAATCTCATTGTCGAAGTTGCAAATCCCATTAGACGAGTTATAAATCCCATTGTTGAAGTTGTAAATCTTATTAGACGAGTTGCAAATCCCTTCAGCAATATGTTACAATTTCAGTTGTAAATGTCGTTATTGAAGTTGCAAATCCTATTGTTGAAGTTGCAAATGTCATTGCAAGAGTTGTAAATCCTATTGTTGAAGTTGCAAATCATATTAGATGGATTGCAAATCCCTTCAACAATATGTTGCAACTCTAAAATTGCAAGATATTGTTTATGGGGGAAATTGCAATTTATGTTGCAAATTTTAAAGTTGCAAATGTCTGAGGGGAAGTTGTAAATCCCATTGTTGAAGTTACAAATATCATTAGATGAGTTACAAATTCCATTGCAGGAGTTACAAAACCCTTTAGCAATAAGTTGTGATTTTAGTTGTAAATGTGTGAGGGGAAGTTGCAAATCTCATTGTTCAAGTTGCAAATCCCATTAGGCTAGTTGCAAGTGCCATTACAGGAGTTGTAAATCCCATTAGCAATAGGTTGCAATTTCAGTTATAAATGTCATTGTTGAAGTTACAAATCATATTGTTGAAGTTGCAAATCCCATTACAAGAATTACAAATCCCATTAGCAATAGGTTGCAATTTCAGTTGTAAATGTCATTACAGGAGTTGCAAATTCTATTGTTCAACTTGCAAATCCCATTAGATGAGTTACAAATTCTATTACAGGAGTTGCAAATCCCATTAGCAATAGGTTACAATTTCATTTGTAAATGTCATTGTTGAAGTTGCAAACCCCATTATACGAGTTGCAAATGCCATTGTTGAAGTTGTAAACCGGTAGGCAATATGTTGCAATTCCATTGTTGTAAATGTGAAAGGGAAAATATGTACATAGTCATTACAAAATGTAGTCGTAGTCATTACAAAGTTTAACAGTACATAAGTCGAACACTGAAAAGTGATTGACTAATTTTGAACATCAATTGGTCAATGGCTGAACTTTCCAAAAATGTAACATTACAAAAGTTAGACATTACAAAAATTGAAACATCATTTGGTCAATGTGGCGGTCTTACTTTGTGGAAGTAGGCTTAACACAAATTCTCTCCTTGAGTTGAGATTTTGATTTACTAGCCACCACTATAGATTTCGTCTAAACTCTGCAATGTGTTCGTCATCATAATTAAGTGCTACATTCGGATCCTATTTAGTAAACCAAATCAATACATGCACCCCACAGTCTCATCTGCATAGACAACTACTCCATAGTAAATTACATAAATAGGTGTAGCAGCAAATCCATATAACTTTGTTCATGCACATTGGGATTCTATGAAAGATACTTAACATGTTAGTTCATACTGGAGTTACAGGATGGGAAGAGTTAAATTAAACAAACAAAAATAAGACAGCTTTAGTAATCGACAAGTGACATTAAAGCCATAAATTGGAATAGTGGAGAAGGATAATAATAACTGAAAGACTAAACAAGTATACACTCTTCCTGTTTCGAAGGTTTTTACGTTGGTTGTTGCATCATCCCTATAGAAATTCACACATTTATGCTCTACTATAAATTTCTAGCGACATTGAAAGAAATTGGAAGCCCTTTTGAGCCCAAAATTTTCAATTCAAGGTGTTAAATCCAGTAACTCCAATTTGGCTAAACCTCTAAGTTCCTTGGGAATGGGTCCAGAGAAATTGTTCTTACACAACACACTAATTTAAAAAAGTAAAGGAAGATTACCAAAACAACAATAAAAAAGGTAGTTGGATAGAGAATAACGAATTAAAACAACTGCATGATAGTAAATATATTTTGATAGTACATGAATAACTAAACTAGTAAGACTATAGAATAAGTTAATAATATATTAACAACAAAAAGTCAATTCTAACAGAAAGCTTAAGTCTTCATATTACATAGCATTCTAACAATAACACAAGTAATAAGTTGATTGAACTGAGAAAAAACTAACCATATTTTTGAAGTAGCAAATTAGTAAAGGATATATCAACTTTTTGCATATTTGGAGGAGAGAGGCAATACACAATTAGAAATAACATCACATAGAAGATGGAAGTGGAAAGATGAAGAAGTAAAAACAAAGCATAATGTTAAACTACTGCAAACAATTGATTTGATGTTTGCATCCTTGATGCAAGGTAAGGCATATAAAACTTAACTAAGAATTAGGAAAATGTTAATATACTAAAAATTTCTATTAGAAGCACAGTTACATTGATAGTATCATAAGTCAAGTAATTTTAGAATAAAATAGAAACTCAATCATTCAGAAGCACACCTAACTACAAATCTGAATTGTATTTCAGATTTCTTAAATATGATAGAAATGACAGAACATGCCGAAAGAAAAAGGAACACTTCTGAAGGACACATATACTAATTTCTAGACACAGGAAATATATATAGCACCTCATATCCACTATATGAAGTTTACAAAAAATAAATTGATGAGAAAGGGATAGTACTTTGATTAAGTCATATTTATTTTATCATCTATCTTCCATAATTCAAATATTTCACTATATTTCAACTTAGAACTCAAATGGCTTTATCTAACTTCCATTCAACATGTATTTTTTTGAAGAACACAAACAAAAACATGTTGAATAATACTTACAGAGATTTTAAGTGACCAAGTTTCCCAAGCTTTGGGCCCAATATCCTTTCCAAAGATAAGGAGTTTAAGTCACTACAAAAAATCATCAGAAGAAGAGATATCCTGTAAGCATTAATAAGTGTTATATTACTCTTAAAAGATGAATTGTATTGCACATGATAAGTATCAAAAGCAATTTTCATACAAAATCAAGAACAAGTACAGCTACAAATATTTATCTTTCAGTAAAGTAGCAATTATGCTTTGGTGGATTGTGTCTAAGGAAAACCAAAGAGAAACTTACAGAATTTGAACTTTACTGTCAATGCAATGAACACCCAACCACTTGCAAGGGCTACCATCGTTTGGATTCCAATTCATTAAACCTCCGTAAGGATCAAACGTTATTCTACCTCAGAACTCCAACATAGCTAACCCTGCATTTTCATTGGGATTGTTCATCAGAGTACAACAAATAGCTTGCATATAAAAAAACAAAGCAAGAAGACAAATTGTTGGAATCACCTTTATTGTTCAGCGACCAACACACTTGAAATTCCCACAAAGAAATCAAGGCCATATATATTTTGAATCATAATCCAAATTGGTTCCATCTAACCCCCCATTGCTTTCTGAAGCTAATGCAAGAGTAATTAAAGTAGTATCTATATCCCTTGACCGAGGGAATGCAATAAAATAAAAAAATGGACAGGTTTTATATTTTCTATGAACAAAAACAAACCTTAATCTTCAATCTACTGAACTTCGCAATACACAGAAAAACTTTCACTAGCTATACAGATGAATATGAAAAGCAAGGGAATGAAAGCACTAGGGTCCGAAGATCGAATTAGGGTCCCTCGTTCTTTGTAACTCAACCTCTTGTTTACAACCTCTTACTCAACATAGCCATAAACAAGCTCAATATCTTCCCTTCAATAATCCTCAGTAATAATGACTGGATTGAACCTTGAAGTAAAAAAATTTGTAAAATGAATGCTAGTAAACAAAAGGAGGAGGAATAACCTAACACGCAAGAAAGGAAAAACACAGAATAAAGAACCAAATGCAACAATAAAGTAGCCATTTACAGAAAGACGGAGAGAATGTACCTTGAAGAAGGGACAAAATGAACGAATGTGCAGGAAAATGAATGCCTTCTACAATGTTTGATGATACAGAGGAAGAAGCTTGGGGGTGGAGGGGAGGGGTATCGGTGGGGTTTATGGAAAAGACTATGACTTTTTTTAGAAAAAAAGGCAGCAAAATTTTTTCAGGAAATTAGTTATTATAACTTCTGGGAAAAATTTTCTCCCACCAGTGCTGCTGAGATTTGGTGGCTCTGCGTCCAGGTGGTTCTGACAGAGAAAAGAGTAAAGGAAGAACGGTTCCTTCTTTACATTCATAGCGTACTATACTCTTTATTTAGTCTGGGTAATTTGGTATTTTTATCTAAATTTGCAAATGACAGATTGGGTCCCTTGCCCAATCTGTCCTTTTAGATCTTCAGATGCCCAAATTGTCATTTTGAAATTCACATAGGTTTTTGTTGTTTTTTCCCAAAAAAAAAAAAAAAAGCCCACAATAATTGTTCGATATGGGAGAGGGGCAGGGCTACGCTTTTCCAAGTTCCAACATGGCTAGAGTCTTATTCCATGCTTAGTTTATCGTTTGGAAGAGGTTCTGCAGATCTTATTCATACGTCTTCTTCTTGGTTATGTGCTGGGTGTTTTAATCAGGTTCGTGTGGATTTTTATTTGTGGAAAGATGTATTTGCCGGATTCCGATAAACTTTTTTGTGGTCGATAACAATGATCGTCTGCTTGTGTTAATCCGTAGCACTTGATTGCTTCAAGGATATACAATTGTGTCTGAATGGATTCAAGTTTTCGATTTGCCTTTGATTATATTACAAAGTGGATGTTGCTAGACTTTTACGTGATTTACCTGGTTCGTTATTGCTTTCAATCGCTTCATTTGCAATCAGGTTCTATATTTTTTTTTATTGCCCACCCAATTCATCAGAGTTTTACCCTGACTATATCTAGATCCGACCCGCGTCGCGCACCTAGCTATGTTAGTTGAGTCTCCTAACAGAGATTTTCTGTATACGCTAAGGCTCGAACTTGAGACCTTGCTGAAATAATATCGAGCCGCTTACCATTCGGACTAACTCCCCGTCAGTACAAGCTATCATTTCTACTTGAACATGTCCACCGCCTTTTCTTTTTTTTTTTTTTTGTTAGGTATCCTAGTGAAAGTAATTATGTTGTAGTGCATTTTTTAATAAAAATTAAAATATTTATTTATCATATTATATTATGAGATATTAATTTTTTTATTAGACTTAACTTTTAATGGTTTTTGCTTACTTATAGCTCTGGAAAGATTGATCATAGCCAAAAGTATTGCTCAAAAACAATGGCTTCTAGGCAGTTCACCTGCAAGTCTATTCGGCCTAAGTCGGCCCAAATAGCTTTTTTTCACTAGGCATACGTCTTCTTTTATTAGAGGTACCCATGTTTGAAGAACGGTAGGTCACTAATTATAAACGTATCTCCTAGTGAGATTTAAATCTCAATTTTTTTTATTTTTTTTTTTGTATCAAAAAAAAATCTCAATTTATCACATTTTGAAGTATTAAACGTATCTCGTAATGAGATTTAAATCTCAATTTATCACATTTTGAAAATTAACCCTTCCATTAAACCCAACAGTCATTGGTGGTTCAAATTGCTTTTGATCAATCATGTTACTCAGGAAGGACGCTCTTTTCGCTTCTGGTTCTCAAGGGCATAGTAATCTCCACTCATGCAGTGAATTGTTGTCGTCATGAATGGCTGCCACGAAGAACCGAAGCAGGAAACCAGGAGCTTAGATGATTTGACAAGACCATCATGCAAGAAAACCCAAAGCAGAGCATCATTTCGAATTCTTTATTAAGATCGAATTTAACAGCTCTCTAGCGGATAATCATAGTTCATCCTATCCCTTTCGAGGGGTACGAAAAATATACTTACTAAAAAATTAATCTCAATCATAAATATAAGATTAATTTTATATATTTATCTATTTTTTTAAAATTATTCTTATTAATACTCTCCTAATAATAATAAAAAAATAGAAAATAATTAAAAAAAATAATTAAAATATTTTTAAAAAAATATGTCATATGAACTAATTTATTTAATTTAATAAAATTAGTTAAATAAATTTTATATTAAATATCAAAAGAGTAGAGTTAACCTAAAAGATGTATTTCAGAACATACTATGAAGGATTTACAAAAGCTTCCCCTAAATCAATTAAATTAAAATATTTTCTTATAAACAAATATTATAATAGCTCAAGTTCATTCCATCCGAAACTCCCGACAATTTTGCTTTATATATGATTCAGACACTTACCATGACACTTACCATGATGGAATGTTGTTGATTACGCGACAAAAAATTTAGACAACTTTTAAAAAAAAAGTTTATAGAGAAGAGTTTATAAAAAAAATAGTTCTAAAAAAATGAGTGTTTGGATAATTATTAGTAGAAAGGCTTTTGTAAATAGTAAATTATTAAAAAATGTATAATTTTATTAAAAGTAGGAAAGAGGAGAGAGGAGGGAGGGTAGAGAAGAGAGAGGAGAGAGGGTGAAGATGAGAGAGGAGAGAAGATAGATGATGGAAAAGAGAGATGAGAGAGGGTGTAAGAAAAAGTAAGTATAAAATAGTAATTAGATAATTCATAAGTCATTTTACTGTTCCAGAAACTAGTCTGAATAGCTTATTCAAAATCTTAGTTTTAAACTATGGTTTGGTCCAAAAGCCCTTTTAGACAAATATAACTATTTGTTTTAAAATTTTTTCAAACTAAAATTTGAGTCAAAAACCCTTTTAAAACCGTGATTTGGGGGTTTCCCAAACACACACTACATCCGTATCCATTCAAAAAAATTAAAAAGAAAATTCCTCCATAAATTTCACTTCTAAAAATTTCCACCAGGCATTTCATATAAATCAAAATTTCATAAGCTTAATATCAAAAAAAATTTACCCCATGGACAAAAGATTAGTATAATTAAATAGTTTTGTCCCAAATATAATAATACTCTTCAGGAGGTTCAATACTGAGAAATCAAAGTCTGTCATTTTCCACAAACAACAGTTGAACATGTTCAAAACCAAACAGAACAAAAAGCCTTTAACCCAACACAACAAAACAAAAACAAAAACTTAAAACATATCATTTGGAAAGTTTCAGATCTACAACTTGAAATGTCAACAGTTCTAACTTAAAGTCAGCAATAGCAAAAAATTAAACTAAAATAACTCATCAATGTTATCTCAAGAGAACCAACCATCTAGAGTGTGAACTGTCTAAAACTAATGTTCTATTCCTTCTCCCCACTCCATTACACAAAATCTGGGGTTGGTCTGAGCAAAGTATGACTTTACATGCCATATATTTACAGGGTCAAAAATCAAATGGCTGATAAAAATTAGAGTATTTAACAAGAGCAGTTAGCTGGCACACAATACCTCAACAGAAGAACATGCTGCTCTGAACATTCTGATGCAACCTCGGAAGCTCTGGGATCAGACTATCTACTTCAGTGCCGGAACTTGAGGATGTCTCTGATGAATCATCAGACTTAAAAAATTGCCTAGTCTGAGCAGCGGCAAGGTGGGCATAGCATATCGGTGCCACTGAAGGAGAAAATTAGGAAAGGAAGATTGTAAGCAGAAATAACACATGTTTTGGATGCAACTAATGAAAACTGCCCAGGAAATGACACTTAAAGACCCATTCGTTATAAAATTGATAAATGATGATTTTAAAAACCAAAATCCTTCACATAAGGCCATAAAAATAAATTATCATTGGTGCTTTTCAAAATAATCACTCACGTTCCAAAAAATTACAACTTCATCTTCCAGATATATATTTAGGAAGTATGAGTAATTACTTTAGAAAGTACCAATAATAACGTATTCCTATGATCCTTAGGAGGAATTTTGACATTTGACGTCCTTGATCGTCAATTTTGAGTTACGTGTCTTTGGCTACCATTTTTCTAGAGTTGTTCTAGGAATTTGACAATCACTAAAAGGAGAAATTACCAACTGAAGTTGCAGCTGTACTCCTCTGGCACCTGAAGTAAATATATTTGTCTCAGTAAAAAAGATTATAGCGTAAAATTAAAGCAAAGACCATGCCAAGAAGATGGAGATTAAATGCATACGCGTAAGAAAGCAAATGGATTAAATTTTGTATGTCGTCCACTGAGAAACCAATCTCATCTAGTAACACATGGTAATGTGCTGGGGTAGGAGTTCCCTATTATTCAAAAAGAAAAGGAGAGCAAAGGAAATGTAACGAGATAAAACATTAGTGATTCAAAAGAAGCACCGAGATTAACTGATACAATATACTACTTAAAATTGAAGGTACTCATAGCAGGGAAACCAAAAGAAGAAAAAAAAAACAAGTTGAGAAAGAACTAAAACAGCAATCTTACAAGCATCTCTGCACGCGAACACATGTAGAAATCATAATTCCGCGGATGCACAATTTTTGTGTCAACGACTGTCCCTGAAGGGGAAATTTGGATTACTTGAGTTATAACTCTTGGTTTGAACTGTATATAAGCAGGGCATGAGAAGTTGCGTACCAGGAGGGACATTATCTAAACCATTAGCATGAAACAACTTTGTATTATGATTCTTTTGTGCCACAATTACAGTGAACTTGGGAAGATCAACGTCTCCAAGATGTTGATAGGCCTATTAATTAGAGAAGTTCATCAACTAAAGGCTATCATTCTGTTGGACACAATGTGTATTATCACAGCATCCACGTCATAAAAAAGCAGACCATGATAATTATCATACAAACAAAATTTTACTAACAACCCTAACACAAATTGAAATGAAGGTAGATGATACAAGAGAAAGAGTTGGGTTCCAGTAAAACCTTAATAATCTGGTCCAGCTCAATGTTTAAAACCTGATTAAATTGTGATTCACCAACTCCATCCCTAAAAATAAAACACAGATCAGAAAATAAACAAAAAGTTAAATAAAAGGTATCAAACACATAGTAAATTAGAATGAGAAGAAACAAAATGTTAGTCCATATTTCGTACAATTTAAAAATGATATATAGTGCAACCACTCAACAAAATACTTGGCCCATTTCATAGTTAATGGTTAGATAGAAACTTTCAGAAGTACAAAATTAAAAATAAATTAAATTGAGACAATTTGAATTGCTTAGTTAATTTGGTTGACGTCCATGAACTCTTAAAACCTTGCATAGATTGAATTGAAAGCCGAAAAGGATTCCAATTACACATTTGGTCAATAACATATTAACAGAGTAAAATTTATTAGCACATGCATAATTTAAAATTTGATTTCACTTCACTACATTTATATACAAGGAGTCTCATAAGAAAGACTTGAAAACAATTCATAGACAATCCCCAGGCTAAGATGCAAGTTAGAGAGGAGAGATACATAAACAATCAGTAATCTTAGAAAATACAGCATTTGCTGTAGGAAGAATAATCTTATCAGATTATATTCTAAAATTTTAAAAAGAACAAAAATTAGATTTTTTTCATGTAATAAACTTAATTATTTTTATATAAGACATTATTGAAGATATAGAAGAAAAAGACAACTAGGTGAATAAAAGATATTATCCAAATAACATTAGGGGGCAGGGGGAGGTAAAAGCTAAGAAAGCAGAAAAGAGGATAGTTCCCCCCGATATAACATGTTACCAAATAATAGATTATCTATTGAGCAGAAAAAGTTAAATCATGACACCTGAAGACAATAATTTGGGTTGGTTTTCGTCCATTACTCGAATGATAGAAATCCAAAAGCAGTTCTCTGCAAAAGCAATAGCATTCAGGTTATAGCAGTATAAGGAATTTGTTGGCCCTATACATATGAAATTCACAATTAATGAATAAAGAAATAGAATAAATGCATCATATCATCTTATTATTCCATTTCATTGAATGCATGAATATACAAATATATATTCATACTAAATAATGAATTGACAGATAAAACAATTCGCTTTTAGGACAGTGAGTGATGTTTACCTTCTTAAGTACTGTATAATGGATAAAAACAATTGAGCAATTGCACACCCATAGACAAGCAAATTGGATGAACCTTCAATTCTTAAAATAATATTACTGAAAATAGAAATCCTTTTATCATAAAAGGAAACATTTTCAAGCAAATTCTTTTGTGGAATAATTGTTGAAAATATAATTAAAAAAAGAGATTGTTCATTCTAACAATTGCAGATGGGAATTAACTTGCGGCCCAATGTATTTTATTTAACTGACTTTATAACCTTTGTAATTTGCAAAAATAAAAAGTCTCTAATGGTGTATTTGGTTGGAGGGGAATGGAGGCAGGGGAGATTTTAACAAGTTCGGTCTAAAAAAATTGGATAAGTGCAGTTAAAAGATTTTAATTTATTATCCTTACTCTTTTATCTTACATCTTCTCTTTATCAAAATTTTATAACTCCACTTATCCATTTCCTTTAAATCGAACTCGTTAAAATCTCCCCTCCTTCCATTTCCCTCCAACCAGACACTAAAACAAAGAAATTGACATATTGGGAATCCCAGGATTGGAAAACGAGATCATAATGCACAGATGGTCACTAGCCATGCCATGTCATGCTGGGGAAAGGTAGTAAAAATTATAAAATATACATTTTCACCAAATACCTGATCATGCCATCATCTTTCCCATCTTCTAAAGGCTTGTATAGAGCATCAATCATCTCCGCCCTAGATGATTGTATTCGCACAGATGCTCTATACCTTGAAATTAGGGGCCAACATCTAGATCCAACAACCTGAGAATGTGACATTAAATAACACAGTATAAGATGCAGTGACAATCCAAACGGTTTGTGGTACAACGCAAACAAAAAGTAAAATTTCTCCAAATAAAAGACAGTACAATGCAAACAAAAAAAATGTTCTTCAAATGAAAGATGGTACAAGGATAACATTACTGCTGCTATTGATGGAATGTCTGATCGCCCAGGGGAACCATGAGAGACATCCATTCCTAAAATCAGTGTTGGAGTCTCATTTATTAGGGGAATATGCCCAGAATGCTCTATGGCCAACAAAGAATTTATCCCTCCAAGCTACAAAAAGAACAAACATGCAAATTATCTGAATTTATCATAATGTTCGTGAAGACAAAATAAATTGAGAATAATTTATAATTCACCTGGTCCCCAGTAGTCTAACTCAAATTTCAATTTCGTCCCTATTTTTTACAAACTTGTAATTGGATCATTATAGTTATAAAAATTTCAAATTTACTCCTTGTCTCCCTACCATTAAAGTTTCACTTCAAATTATGGTAATGATACCAGCCATGAATTATTTTAGAATATACATTAGTCAAGCCAACTCACCCAATCCACTAAACATATGTTGCATCACGTCATGTGAGTTATTTTCATTTCGTTATCTACTTTTATTATTTTCTGCCAGCTTAAATCAATGAATCATGCATACGCATCATGCTAAGATGACATTTGGTAATAAAATGCTGACAGAAGTTTGAAGGTAGAGAAAGTACATTGATTTTCTTTACCGATGATGTTAGAGTACCAAATATCATGGGATTGTGGATGAAGTTAATGATCAGATTGTTGGCATATTTTTATGAGTTTAGTTTATATTATTTTACAAATAATAAAGAGATTATTTATAAAATCTCAGTTAGGATTTGTTTATTATTGAGTCAATGTTAGTTAGTGTTTTAGATATTTAAATTAGTTTATCTTGAATAAAATATTCAAATATTTCATTAGAGATATTAGGATTATTTTTAGTTATCTTAGTTTATGTTAAACTGAGATATAAGGATTATCTTCAAATTATTTTATTATGACCTTTGTGTATAAATAAATAGGCTTGCTCATCTAAAGATAGTCATTTGATGAATAATATTTGAGCTTCATTATTTGGACTTTTGGAGATTCTCCTTGAATATTGGCTAGTAAAGAGAAGTTGAGCGAGATTCTTTCTCTCTTTTCTTTATTAGAGGCTTGTTATTTGTATGAGTTTAAGATCCTTGCTCATACCCTAATATAGATTTTCATTCCATCTTTATTAATTTATAAAGTTAGATCCTGATTTCATAATTTAATAGAGACTCCTCTCCTCTACTTCTACTTACATATTTCGGTTCCTAACAAATAAGGATCGAATACAAGTTTTTAAAGCATAGGACTGAATTAAAATTTCAAAGAAACTAGAAGGGCTAAAAGAATAATTTAATTGTAAGTTAATAATATATCAACATAAGAACCAGTCATCTACCTTAGAATTGATTTTAAGAAGCACATTAGTAAGGTATTGATCATTGATCTTCAAAGGAGAAATACACTGTGTGACAACACCAACTTCAGTCAGACATTTCTTCTTCCAAGGTCCTAAAATTAAACAAAATAACATTTGTTGGTGAAATTGACATGAAGAAAAACGAAAAATGTGTTCAAAGCATACCATAAATGTCACAATTTTTCCTCTCTGGCAAGACACAAAGAATTAAGTCTGGTTCGTCAGGAAGCTTAGCATATAGCAGCTCAAACATCTTTCCAACCCTTGCAACAGGACTAGATCTTCTAATTTGTGAATCTTCTTCTATTAAAGTATACGGGCGTTCAAGTTGCTGTTTACATATATAGGTAGGTTTGAGAGACAGGTAATCAAATAAGCACTAAGATGACAGCACGTTAAGTTACAAGGTCTTAAAATTGTTGTTAGGTGACATACAATTCCTTTGTTCATTCCACATCTGATAAGCTCCCTTGAAATGTAACTAGTATCACAACGAGCTGAAAAGTTGACCACAGCCCAGAGATTAATGTGAGTTGGTTGTAGAAGCGTCTGCAAAGAAGGAAAGTAAGAATTACCAATTGTTATACTATATAACCATATTTTACATAACAGTGAAAAAAGGGTTGTCTTAGAATTAATATTTTTTCTGAATTCAAAATGATTATACAGTACCTTGTTATTAAAGTTCCACCGTCCATTATGAGGGAAGCATTCATCATTCTTACCCACCTTCAACTGTGTGTCTCAAATAAAAATACAGTAAAGAGTGTATTAAGTGCTGAAATAATATTAGCAAACCAACTCCTTATCACTTCTGCTTCTATTCCCCACTATTTCTATCCCAATTGCAAAAACAAATAACAAATTTATTCACCCTAAGGCAGGCTTACTTTTGGAGTCTCAAGAACTCGACCTTCAACTTGTGTAAACTGCTTCTTGATAGAAATGCCACATGCCGCAAGAACAGGATCATCATCATAGTTATGACATGCCATAGCCTATAAGTTCTAATGAGGCTTAATAAAGTATCAAAATAAAGAAAACAAGCCATCAATACATGTGAGCTTACAGCTGCTATGGTTTTGATTCTATCTTGAGGCTTTTGTCGTGATTTTTCAACTAAAGAAGCTCTCTGCATTGGAGACAATGCCTTTGTATAACGTTGAAGGGGAATGAGTAAACAAAGCTAGTCCAATCAAAGAAAAAGAAAAAATTAGGAGGACAAAACAAATATAGTTAGTTTGAAGGAACATAGGATGTTAAGGGAAGGAAAAAAAGGTTCCATCATGCATAAAATTTGCAAACCTCCATGGGCAGATAGATGGGCCGTTTTGGCTTTCCCACATCAAGGCAAGGAAGATATGCAGAAGTTAGTTCTATGCCACGGTGTTTAGCAAAATACTCATAAACAGTAATATCCACCGTCTGCACTCCATTACTACCCTCACCATTTTCCACCCTCATACTGAAACTGGAGGAAAGAAATAAGAGGAATAAGTTTGATCTTCTTCTTGTTTTCTTTTAACAAAGAAATAAAATAGATATTTAAAGTTCAAAATGAAAGAACTTACAGTTGCTGATTACATGGTTTCTCGCTCAAGCCAATAATTTTAAATTCTTGGTTGCGATGAGAAGCATGCACCCTTAAATTTTTAAGCATTCTCTTGGCCTATATAATATCAAGAAAGAAAACGTCACTAAAAGATACAAATCTGGAAGCAAGAACATTGTGCACATAGGTTAAAACTTAGTCACCTTTGCCCAGTCAATATAACGGGGTTCCCTCACATTCTGGTTGGATAGGAGAAAATTAATTACAGGTCCAGGGGTTAAGATCATTGTTGTGGACACATCTGGTCATAAAAATATAAAGAGGAACTTTGAGGGGGGAAGGTATAATTTAATGATAATGAAAATTTATGATATGCAAAAGAATAGTCCTACCCATATTGAGAGACAATCCACCCTGTGTAGGATGAAAGCTGGAATGAAAACCTTGAACTCCTGTTACCCCGCCTCCAACATCAGTGAAATTCCTCGAGTCATCATGAAAGAACGATTGCCTTACCAAAAGACAACTCCTTGACATTTGGAAGGGTTAGTTTAATTAGGTTAGAGATAACAGGTAACAGGTGAATGACATTCAGGCCTCGAGACAACTATTAAAAGAACATCTCTAAAGTACGTACATGCTAGCAGCTTGTTGTCTCAGAATGATATCAAGCACTCTCAAAGCATCCTGAGCATTAGAATCTGATTCAACTCCTTCCAGGGCAAAAGCAATGGACCGCAGGGGTACTTTAGTAGCAAAACTTATCTCTACATTGAAAGTCTTTGACTTAAAAGAATGCTTTGACCTTTTATTTCCCACACTAAGGCTTCCATCGGCACCAGGACCACCAGTACTGCTACAGCAGGAAGACAGTGTAAGCTTTAAGACAAAAGTATGACACAAGTAAGACTCATAAATTATGTATACCATTTTGCTGATGATTCCTCAAGTACTACCGTGCACTCAAGCTTTTGATGCGGCAGAGGACCCACTGTATATAACGTTTTCTCTCCATCATAGGCAAACCTTTTGTCACCAAGTTCAGAAGAGTGGGTTTGGTAAAGCCTATCAATCAGTTTTCGACCAAAGCCCTTGCTTTCAACAGCTCTATCATTTTCTGAAGTAATAGAAACCTGGAAATTATTCATCTTCATAAGACAATGCCCAAGATGTGATGAAAATTACAGGACAGAAAAGGGAGACATACACTATACTGGAAAAATACAGCATCTGGAACACCAACAGAAACTTGGAAATGATTGGCAAGCAATGGCACGTGTTTCCCCATAGTCCCAAACCCACGCCTACTGACAACAGAATACTTAATGGGGACTGCCTGTTTGGACTCTGCATTGTATGGTGCATCGGAAATTGGTGGATGCAAAGCTGGCATCTCATCAGCTTCATCAGTATGAGCAACTTTATCCATCTTTTTCCCTTTATTCAGAAATGATCAATCAAAAGCAATTAAGAAAACAAACTCAGTTACAGACCAGATGAATACAAATTATTGTTTCCAGCGATTGTTCAACTGTGTCCACTTCAAATGAGAATTTATAAAATCTTATCTTTTCTATCTAAGGAAGTGACTGGTAAAACAGCAGAACTAAAAAAGCTAGCCCCATTCCTTGGACTTTTTCTTTAAAAAAGAAAAAACTTCACCTTGTGAGATTGTTGATTCAGTAATATAGCATCTTTGACCAAGTGGTCAAAAGTTAGGTCCTTGCAGCTTGATAAAATTCTATTTGTTTTTTCAATCAAGCCATCAAGGCGGGCATATCCGGCAAAAAACACTTGAGCATTTGTTATTATTCTTTAACAATTTAAAGGTAAACAACTTATGTGTATGATCATATTTGAATGCATTTTTTCACTAACAGTTATCATAATTTAAATGTAGTAACAAAGAAAATGTCATGAAGCCCCTTGTATTTGTAAGTCTGCTCTTTAAAAACAAAAATGACGTTTCTCTACTTGCTTTTGAAAACTTCTACCTTACATGCTGAGCATGGTTTCTTTTCTTTTCTTTTTCTCCATTTTCACTTATATATGACTATAGGAAAGGGATACAGTACAATGAGCAAGTTTTATATAAGTAATTCACAGTAATCCATTGGCTCTGCAGAGTTTTCTTTTTTTTTTTTTCTTTTGCACTTTCCTCTTGCAAATAGATAAGTTCAAATATTTGGGATCAATTATACAGAAAGATGGTGAAATTTTGGAGGATGTTAATCATAGAATCCAAGCTGGGTGGTTTAAATGGAGAAAGGCTATTGGGGTTATATGTGATCGGAAAGTACCAGATAAATTAAAAGGAAAGTTTTATCGTACTGCTATAAGACCAGCAATGCTTTATGGAAGTGAATGTTGGGCTTTAAAAGGACAACAAGAGCATAAAGTTGGGGTAGCCGAAATGAGGATGTTGAGATGGATGTGTGGGCATACAAAAAAAGATAAGATTCGTAATGAACAAATACGGGGAAGAGTTGGAGTGGCACCTATTGCGGAGAAAATAGTGGAGAACCGTCTTAGGTGGTTTGGACACGTACAAAGAAGGCCAAGGGATGCGCCGGTGAGGAGGGTGGATCAAATAGTATGGAGTCCGGTTAAAAGGAGTAGAGGAAGGCCAAAGAGAACGCTCAACGAGGTCATTGAGCGGGATCTCCTGGTCAATAACCTATCCAAGGATTTAGTTTTTGACAAAGCACAATGGCGTCGTATGATCCATGTAGCCGACCCCATTTAATGGGAAAAGGCTTTGTTGTTGTTGTTGTTGTTGCACTTTCCTCTTGGAACCATGATGTTCCGCTACAAAGAGTAATAAGTGCAACATAATCTAAGTCATATTGCATAAGAAAAAAGACTAATACAGAATTTAAAAAAAAAAAAAGCATTTTGGATAGGTAAAAGGACAGCAAACAGAAGGTACAATCATATGTAAATCTTAAAATAGTGATAAGAAATAATATATATCTATTTGCCAAATAACAGGGGCCCTTAACTGTAAGAAGGGGAAATGCCATTAAAGATATAAGAATACAGAGGGTAAAACAACAACAGAAGAAGATTAGCATTAGCATTTTCAGTGAATATGAATATATAAACAACAAAACATAACTAAGCCTTACACATAATATTTTGACATTTAGAGGACATGTATACTGATACTATACAGTGGGGAAAAACACAGACAGCAGCAAAAAATTCAGACAAGGAATGAGTCGACAAAACCTAGAGGAAAAGCTCAAACATTATGTAGATATGGCGTAATTATAGGAATGGAGAAATTAAAGGGATTAGGATTATATTGATTTGATTTTGTTATTCATTGTCATTTATTGTAATCCCATCAGGCTCCTCATTATAGCCTTGATTCCAATTCTCCGTGTATATATCATCATGTACAGACCATGAATCAATATAGAGCAATTTCATACTGTCAAAAACACCTACATGGTATCAGAGCCGACCGAAGGATCCTCGTCTGTATCAATGGAGTCACACGGTCGAACAGAGGGTGTCCCTAAGAATGGGCCCTCGAAGATTGTCAATTTTGATGGATCGAAGGCGCTGCTTGTGTCAGAAAAGCTCACTGAAGACAATTATATAGAATGGGCATGGTCAATGAAGCTGGCCATTGATGGTTGAGATAAACTTGACTACATTACCACAGAGGCACCAGCATTCGGCGACGCCTAAACGAAGAGGAGATGGAAGTCTGACAATCACTAGTTTCATCGTGGCCCGAGGATTAAGAAGAGCTACATGTTTCTCCCATCTGCTAAGGCTATTTGGGATGCGATCAGAGACTCCTACAGCAATAAAGCAAATGCATCAGTGATTTTTTATGTATACTCCCAGTTGTGGCAGGCGAAGCAAGGGACATGATTGTTGAATGAATATTGGTTGGAGAAAATAGCACTTTGGCAGGAACTTGATCAGCTCAAAGATCGAGTATGGAAGTGTACCAACGACGCCGCCGAGAGCAAGAAAGAACTAGAGGAGGAATGTCTCTTTAAACTACTCACTGGACTAAACCCAATCTACAACAACATGAGGGGGCGGATTCTCGCCTGTGAACCACTGCCATCAGTCCGCGAAGCTTTTGCAATTATGAGGTACGAGGAATCATGACGGAAGGTGATGCTCCTAGTTCCAGACACTCCTCGGGTGAATTCTGTCAAAGCATCTGTATTAGCCTCTCAGACCACAACCCAGCGCAATATAGACCGGCCCACTTGTGATCATTGTAAGAAATTGGGCCATATAAGGGAGACATGTTGGGACATTCATAGAAAGCTACCTGATTGGAAGCCCAAAAAAGGTAAGCCCAGGGGGTATGTCGCTGATGTCACTAAACCAGAAGGAGCACCCTCTTCTCTTGTTCCTGATCAGCTCACTTTAATTTTGGAAAGGCTTGCAGCTTTGGAAAATAAGCAGCCCACTGCTAGTATGGTTCAAAGAGGTAAAATTTTTAAAGCCCTAACCACTATCAAAGGTATGACCTCTAGACCCGTTTGGATAGTTGACTCAGGTGTATCCGACCATATTACAGATGATGACACACTATTCACTACATATGTTCCTACTAAGTCACGGCTTACTGTAAAAATTGCTGATGACTCAACCTCTGTTGTTACTGGTATAGGGAACATTAAAGTCACCAATTCCTTAACTTTGAAAGCTGTCCTACATGTTCCCAACCTGAAGTGTAATTTATTGTCTGTTAGCCAAGTGGCTCAAGATGAAAGTTGTCAAGCTAAATTTTTTGCTATCTTTTTCAGAATCTGTTCACAGGGACGACGATTGGTGTTGCTAAGGAGTTTGAGGTCCTTTACTACCTAGATCATTGTGCTCATTGGACCCCCAGATCATGTAAGGCAGTATCTCTTCCTAAGACTAGTGAACTAGAGCTACAGCACCAACGTCTAGGACATCCAAATTTCCATTATATGACTACTATGATTCCCTCCATTTGCAATAATAATAAGAATAATTCCAATTTTCATTGTGTTTCATGTGAGGTTGCTAAACGCCACCGCACTTCGTGTCCTAGTTCTTCTTACCGTCCATCCAAACCGTTTTAACTCATTCACAGTTACTTGTGAAGTCCATCCTGTGTCCCAAATCGCACTCACTCCAAATGGTTCATAACATTCATTGATGATCATACCCGTGTTAGTTGGGTCTTTCTTCTAAATGATAAAACCCAAGTCCCACAAACTTTCATTAAGTTCTATCACATGGTCCAAACCCAATTTCAAGCCAACATTCAGACACTTCATACTGATAATGGAACTGAATATTTTAATCAGACATTATCCACCTTTTTTACCGACCACGGCATCCTTCATAGAAGTTCTTGCCCTCATAGTGTTGGAAATTGTGCCCTAGGGGCCAATCATTGTATCAGGTTATCACATTATTTGCATGTTTACTGTGATGACCATCCTTGGATAACTCATGATCTTATCCTAAATGTCCCTGGTCGGTCATCTATGTGGGAGCAGAGATGAAATAAGACCAGTATGACTTTGAAGATATATAGAGATATAAATCAAAGTCATAAGCACATATAAGAGTACAGGGTGTTGGACCGACCCGCAATGAGAGAGCTGCATGGGTCAAGTCATAAGCTTCTCTCATATACAAGCCATGTCACTATGCCCTTTGACCTGAGATCATCATGGATTCCTACATGACAAACGCTCAGCTTTGACCTAGTCAAAAGTCACTTTTGACCGAGTGATCATAAAGGCTATGCTCGGGTTTAGTGGTTTTTCATGCGGAGGAATGTGAATGGTCAAGATGGAATTTGTCCCTCACATTCGTAGAGAGATATTACTGGGCCCCTCGATGAGTGAGTCTGAGAAATGTATGGCCATACTGGAATGGAAGGGTAGTTCCATTTCTATATTCAGACTACTCAGGGATCGAGAAAGTAATGGTCAGGAATAGGAGGATGACGTTCTCCATGCCTCATCCTTGACCGAAATATCATGTGACAAAAGGGACGTGATATGGTTGTATGAAAGGTTACATCGTTTATCGATCCTCATATGTTTTGGGTAGTCGTAATGTCTTGCTAGAGACCGCTTACGACTTGTGGGTCAGTATAGTAACTGGGCCACTGCCAACTTCATATGGGCCTACAGGGTCGCACACAAAACAGCCCAATGCGAGCTATGATGTCCAGATTCATTGAATCTAAGAGATGTCTAGATTCAATGAATAATCTAGGGTGGATATATATTTTATATATATATATAAATTAGTTTATATATATATTATATATATAATATAAGAGATATTTGTAAGATTTAATTTATAAGGATAAATTAAATCTCTATCATTTTTGAATTTTAATTTAAATGGATATGATCTATTTGAATTTGAAATTCAAATTGATAAGATATCTCAAATTTGATTTATGAGAATAAATCAAATATAATTCTGTCTTATCTTTATTTTAAATTAAATAAATAGGTGAATTAAATCTGTGGGACGGATTTAATATAAACCATATTTATTTAATCAGTTTCTTATTAAATTATGCAATATATGATATTGTATTAATTCAGAATTAATATAAGATTAATTCTGAAGCCCGGCCCTATTAGAAGCCCGATAGCTTCCTATATATTTGACATTAGGAGCTAGGGTTCTACACACAATATAGATCTCTACACACACATTCAGACGTGAGAAGAGGGGGCAGGGAGAGTGCAAAAGGTTTGCACATAAGAAACTGCCGAGATAGAGACGGTGAGGACGGAATCTCTAGAAAGCCCTAGAGGGACAAGAGGCGCTAGCACGTCATTCGGGATTGGAACGCTGTTCGTGTGGATACCGGTAGAGGAAGCCGATCTGAGCTGTCGACTTCTTGTGATCGAACCAGACACGAAGACAGGTCGCGACCAGAACACGCTGAGGTCGCGACCATACGGGCATCTGAACGTCAGAAATCCGAAAAGAAGAAGCAGGTCGCGACTTGAAGCTGACGAGGTCGCGACTACAAACTCCAGAGACGTCAGGTCGCGACGAGAAGCAGAGGAGGTCGCGACTAAAAGGTTCCAGAGGCGAAGAGTCGCGACTAGTGGACACTGAGGTCGCGACCAAAGCTTGAAACCGAAGGTAACACTTCTTTCTCCTTGACTTAAACACATTCGGTAGATCCTAGCTGGGAATGGAAAAATTTTTAAAGTTAATTTCCGCTGCGTGTCTTCCAATTCCCTTCACATAGTCCTCAACAAAATGGCATCGCTAAGAGAAAAAACCATCACCTTTTAGAGACAGCCAGAGCCATGATATTCAGTAGCAATGTCCCCTCCTTTTACTGGAGTGACGCCATCCTTCAAGCTACCTTTCTCATAAACCGAATACCTAGCAAACCACTATCCTTCCGCACTCCATTACAAGTTTTACAGGCCCATTTCAATCTTCCTTACCTGAAAAACATCTTTCCCCTCAAGGTATTTGGTTGCACCACTTATGTTCACCTTCACTAGACTACTAAGCTTGAACCCAAAGCCACTGGGTGCATTTTTCTGGGCCATGCAGGGACACAGAAAGGGTACAAATGTTATGACCCCATTTCCCGACGTCTCTACATTACTTGTGACACTACCTGCCATGAGACACTTCCGTTTTATCCTCAGTCTTCAATTCAGGGGGAGAGCTAGAGAGAGTTTCATACTTCACAACCTGAACCTGAGCCACCCACCAATTCTGACCTTGACATTGTCATTATGACTAACCCACCTCTCACACCTGAAAGCCAAGAAAATACTAGCTCAGGGAGAGATACCAACAGGTGGGGTAAAATCTATACACGTCGCCACATGACAAGTGAGGCCCCTCAGACAAATGATGCAACTCATGAATCTGAACCAGAAACAGGTCTAGAGGGAGTAAGGGAGGATGCACCCATACAAGATGACCTTGAGCTGCCCATTGCTTTGCGAAAAAGCCCAGGACATGCACTCAACATCCCATCGAGAGGTTTGTTTCATATAAGGCCCTTGCCTCACACTACTGTACTTTTGTCTCTCATCTAGACCAGGTTGAAATACCCAATAACATACATGAAGCACTCGCCAATCCCTATTGGAGGCAAGCTATCATAGAAGAAATGAAAGCTCTGGAAGTAAATGGCACTTGGGAGGTTGTTGATCTACCAAAAGGAAAGAAACTAGTAGGTTGTAAATAGATCTTCACTCCAAAATACACTGCTGATGGAAACTTGGACAAATATAAGGCACATCTAGTTGCGAAGGGTTTCTCACAGGTATATGGTATGGACTATACAGAGACATTTGCCCCAGTAGGAAAGCTGAATACTATCAGAGTCTTGTTATCCTTGGCTGCTAACCTAGATTGGCCGCTACATCAAATGGACATAAAAAACGCCTTCTTAAACGGGGAACTAAAGGAAGAAGTGTATATGAAGCTACCTCCAGGATTCCTTGGTGAGAAGAAAAATCAAGTCTATAGACTCAAGAAATCCCTATATGGACTCAAACAACCTCCTCGGGCATGGTTTGACAGATTCACCCGTGTTTTGAGGACACAGGGATATACTCAAGGAAAAAGTGACCATACATTATTCTTTAGACACCTAAAGGGAAGCATAGTCATGCTAGTAGTGTATGTGGATGACATTGTCCTCACAGGTGATGATTTAGTAGAAATTAAACGCATTAAGAAGGCATTGAACCAGGATTTCTAGGTCAAGGATCTGGGACAGATGAAATACTTTCTTGGGATGGAGGTTGCTAGATCAAAGAAAGGAATATACATCTCACAAAGAAAGTACATTATGGACCTTCTAAAGGAGACAGGCATGTTGGGTTGTAGACCCAGTGACACCCCAATAAGAATTGATAAAGAGATGATGAGAATCTAGGAAAGGAGGTGGACCTAAGGAGATATCAACGCATGGTAGGAAAACTGATTTACTTATCACATACACGACCAGACATTGCTTTCACTGTCAATGTGGTAAGTCAGTATTCTCATAATCCAAAGCAGAAGCATCTGAATAAGGTTTACAGGATTCTCAGGTATTTGAAAGGGTCACCGGGAAGTGGTCTCCTATTTAGAAAGTCATAATAAAGATCTGTAGAGAGATTCACTGATGCTGATTGGGCAGGTAATTAGGAGGACAGGAAGTCAACCTCTAGATACTTCACCTTTGTGTAGGAAAATTTGGTTACTTGGCGGAATAAGAAACAAAATGTAGTAGCTCAGAGCAGTGCTGAAGCTAAATTCAGGGCCCTAGCGCTTGGAGTTTGCAAAGGAATTTGGATAAAACGGATACTAGAGGAATTGAAATTGCCTTCAAACCTGCCCATTACACTTCATTCTGATAATATGGCTGCTATAAACATATCTCACAATCCAGTTCAACATGATCGAATGAAGCATGTAGAGGTCAATAAGCACTTTACAAGAGAGAAGATCAACGAAGGAATTGTTGAACTCAGATATATCATCCCCTCTAGAGAACAAATAACAAATGTTCTCACAAAAGCACTAGGCAGAGAAAAGTTCGAATACTTTATTGGCAAGTTGGACATGTATGATATCTATGGTCCAACTTGAGGGGGATTGTAGATATGGCGTAATTATAGGAATGGAGAGATTAAAGGGATTAGGATTATATTGATTTGATTTTGTTATTCATTGTCATTTGTTGTAATCCCGGGATATCAGGCTCCTCATTACAGCCTTGATTCCAGTTCTCCATGTATATATCATCATGTACAGACCATGAATCAATACAGAACAATTTCATACTGTCAAAACACATTATAAGAATACAGGGGAAAAGCAGCTAAAGATTTAAGTCAGCAGCTTTCTTGTATAAACTTTCTAATATCTTGACAAAATTATAAGAATATACGGACAGAAACATAACTAGGCTCTACTCATAATATCTTGAAATTTAAAGCCTGTGTATACTGATACTATACGCTGGAAAGACACACAGACAACTATTAAAAATTCAGACAAAAAAATAGTCACTGAAACCTGGAGGAGGTGCTCAAACTAATAGCTACCTGGGCAATCAAAATGTATAAATAATATGGCTTCTTTGACTCAATACTCTGGAGAAAGTGTAGATGGGAGTGTGGGTCTATAAATATATGAATGATTATAACCACAAGGACCAATTTCAATCAACAACAACAAAAAGAAAATGAGAGAAATCAGAGGATAGAGAAGACAAACAGCAAATATGATATGTATTATTGAAATAAATATATATATATTGGTTGATATTTCTCTTTATGTAGATACACATAGATTTGAACCTTATGCCTTGTGTGAATTATTCCCAAAGACAAATTCAATTGAAAACTCTAAATTAAACTGTTAAAGCATAACTCCAAAAATATTTTTATCATAATCTCTAGCAAACCTGTGAAATGTAGATAAGCTCAAGGCCACTTACCTGGTGCTAAAATTACAATTTCGAATTTATGAGTAAATTAAGCCTTTATTTCTTGAAGCAATATAAATATCTCAGTTTTATTATCTAAAGTGTCGCTTAATTTTGTTCCTCAAAAACATTCTTTCAATTTATTTAATCATTGAACTTAGGTGAATTTAGCTTGCTAACATCGTCTAACAAAATGCTTATAAGGCCACTAAATTGATAAGGTTAAAGATTAGTTCAATTCAAAAGTTTAAGCTGACAAATAATCAATTACAAACTACTCAAATACCTTGTCACTAAATCCTTCGCAGTCACTTAAGATAGATATTCCAATGTCATACAAGAACCCTCAGCAAAACAGGAAAGGCAAAATGTGCAACAGCACCAAGCACATCACTGAAACCCCACATAATTCTCCCCCAAAACACCAACCATCCAACCCTTCAAGAAAATTACTTCCAAACAAGCTTCAGGTAGGAATTGCGTTTTTGATAAAACGAATCCAATAACGTGGGAAGAAAATAGAAAATAATCCAACCATGCAGAACAACCACACAATCTCGACCAAAACAGCACCAAATTTAAACCGCATTTTCACTATGTGAAATTTGAAAGAAAAGAAATTCTGAAAATTTGGAGAAAATGCACTTAAAATATTTAAGTCACGTACCTCAGAACAGACAAAACCCCACTCACAGATGCTAAACAATGCAGGAAAAAAGACAAAAGGGGAAGCGAAACTATAGTCGTACCCTTCACTTTAAGAATGAAGTTCTTCTTCAGTAGGGTTTTACTGGAAGCGAGGGTAGGAGCATACGAAAATGATGTTACTCGTAATCTCGTATTTCTCCGCTGCCGTCTCCGTTTTTGCTCAGTCTTAGTAGACTGAGTGAGGACTGAGAGAAAGAGATGATCCGAGAGGGAAGCCGAGGGGATTATGACAGCGGAATCTCTCCACTGAGCCCCCTCCAGTTCGCCTCCATTTAAACTAAACGGCGTCGTTTGCATGTTAAAAAACAATTGTGCAGCTTTTTTTTTCCTTTTTAAATCTTCATTTTGCCTCCAAAAAACGTCGCACATTGCAGGTGCCGGTGTGTGGGGGAAAATCTTCATTTTGCCTCCTCTCACTATCTAACTACCCAAACTTAGCACTGAACTTAGAAAATATAGAACCTTTCTCCATCTTATCTTCTATCCACTATTAACATCGCGATAGGAAATTAAGAATTAATGGAACCTTACATCTCTTCTCTCGGTGAAAACGCCGATCTGGGTGCCGGTGGGCGACGATGAACAAGACCCCAGAGGCAACAATGATGAAGACTTCGAATAGCATGATGGGTGAAGAAAGCCACGGTGGGCGGCAGGTGAATGAGGAGGCCACTCTATCATGACTATGTTATAATATAAACATCTCTTACACAATATAATTAATCCAGATTATGACATATATAAGTATAAAACCTATATGAGATATAGCAGAAGATTTAAAGTTACCTCTCGCCATTAGCTTAATTGATCTGAGAAAGAGTTGAAACTCAAATCAAAGATCTGTCAATCAGAAAACACTGTTAGATACATAACAGGTTCTTCTAGCTGGTGATTAGGTACAGTGATAGCAACTTGTGTACTTCTGTCACCAGTGGGAAACCTTTAAGAGTGAGCAGAGAAACTAGATTATCGCTCTACGATTCAAAAATTATCGAATGAATAATTTTCAATTGTTAATCTCCACCATCAAAAAATTAACCTTAATAAACTGAGTCAATAACCCACTTTAGACTGGGCTCAAATGACTACGGGCCACACTCAGAAATATTTATTAATTATCCTAATTAATATCTAAAATATGTTATATTATAATAATAAATATCTCATATTCTTCCACTTAACCCGCGTACTCAATGTCATTGCCCTGTCAAGGTAAACTGATGTCATGCTACAAGAATCATGGCGATAAGTCCCCTTTTATGGAGTATTACCTTCCATGTATTATAGGTAGCATCATCACTTAATGGATATCACATTATACATGAACTCAATGTTCATTCGGTTCCTGTCTCAATGTTTATCAATTTCAATAACACAAATGTATACAATCACAAATTTGAAATGATAAACCACAAAATCTGATTTTATTGCTCATACCTCCACTAGTCAAAAGAAGGACGAAGTCCCATATGAGGTACATGTGTGACAAAGATGTTCAGCTTCAATCCTTTTGTCAAAGGATCAGCCAACATATCCAATGTACTGATGCGTTCAATGAAAACTGGACTATCCTGAACTCTTTCTCTCAAGCAAAGAAATTTAAGTTCGACAAACTTGCTTTGACTTTTATTCCTTTTGTTGTTCGATATTGCCACCGTAGCTACGTTATTACAGTACATTCTGATTGGCTTAGAGGCTAAATCCACAATCTTAAATTTAACAATGAAATGCCTTATCCAAATAGCTTATGAACTTGCTTCAAAACACGTAATATACTCAGCATCACCGGTAGAAGGAGCTATTTGAGTTTGCTTTATACTTCTCCATGATATAGCTCCTTCTGCCAATAGGAAGATGTAACCAGATGTAGACTTATTTGTGTCTACGCATCCTCCAATATTTGAATCTGAGTATCCAATTACATCCAGATTATCTATTCTTCTATATGTGAGCATGTAGTGTTTAGTGCCTTGTAGGTACCTAAACACCTTCTTTGCAACTGCCCAATGTGCTTCCCCAGGATTACTTTGGTATCTTCCTAACATACCCACAGCAAAAGCGATGTCAGGTCTTGTACAAACCTGTGCATAGATCAAGCTTCCCACCGCTGAGGCATATGGGACCTTTTCCATCTGTTTCCTTTTAAGCTCGATTTCAGGATATTGACTCAGACTGAATTTATCTCCCTTTTCAATAGGAGTCATGTTAGATGAACAGTTTTGCATTCTGAATCGTTCAAGAATCTTGACAATGTAAGCCTCTTGAGACAAGCCTACAAGACGTTGGGTTCTATCTCTATGGATCTTTATGCCAATTATATAAGAAACCTCACCCATGTCTTTCATATCAAAACACTTAAACAAAAACTATTTCACCTCACGCAATAGTCCCAGATCATTGGTAGCAAGTAAAATGTCATCCACATACAAAATCAAGAGTACGATCCTACTCCTACTAGCCTTGTGGTATATACAGCCATTCATGATATTCTCAACAAAACCAAATGATGTGATCACTTCATAGAACTTTAAATACCACTGTCATGAAGCCTATTTCAGACCATATATTGATTTCTTTAGCTTGCATACCAATTGTTCTTTATCTTCTATAACAAATCCCTCATGATGTTTCATATAGACTTATTCCTCCAGTTTACCATTGAGGAATGCAGTCTTCACATCCATTTGGTGCAACTCTAAATCAAAATAGACAAACAATGCCATGATGATACGGAATGAATCTTTCTTAGATACAGGTTAAAATATTTTACTGTAATCGATTCCCTCCACTTGAGTAAAGTCCTTAACAACCAACCTAACCTTGTATCTATCAGTGTTACCTTGTGAGTCTCTTTTAGTTTTATAAAACCATTTACAACCAACAGCCTTATACAAGTTCCTAAACATGGTTGTTTTTCATGGAATTCATTTCATCAATCATAGCATCGTGCCACAACTTAGAGTTCGCACTCTTCATGGCCTAAGTGAACGTTAAAGGATCATTCTCAACACTTACATTACAGTCAACTTCAGCAGAATATACTACGTAGACATCATCTATCATATTTTGTGGTGGTTCCACTTGTGTGATAGGTTGACCATCTGGTATGTGTTCATCTTGTTCAGTATCGTTAATTTGAACCACAAGGTGTACATCACGTTCAATGTCAATCCCAACAATGGGATAATCATTAACTATTGATGTCCCCTCATGAATGATGTAAGTGGTTCACTCTATGTGATTATCTAGTAGATAATCATTCCCACTAATCATATCATTTTCAAGAAACTTGGTATTCCTAGACTCTACAAACCTTTTATAAGGTGGAAGATAATAAAACTTATAACCCTTTGACCTCTCTGCATAGCCTATAAAGTAAGCTCTAATAGTCTTGGGGTCTAACTTCTGCTCCTATGGATTATACACTCTTACTTCAACAGGATAACCCCATACCTTGAAATGATTTAAACTAGGTTTTCATCCTTTCCAAATTTCAAAGGGTGTCTTAGACACTACCTTTGTTAGAACGTGGTTGTCTTGAGTGCTTCCTTCCACAGGAAATGTGACAGTTTGGAGCTACTCATCATGCTCCTAACCATATCCAGCAAGGTCCTATTTCTTCTTTCAGCTACACCATTCATGTTAGGTGATCCTGGAATAGTATATTGGGCTACTATACCTTACTCTCAAAGAAAATCAGCAAATGGACCTAGTGCTTGTCCTTTACTAGTGTATCTGCTATAATTCTCACCACCACAGTCTGATCTCATGATCTTGATTAGTTTTCCAATCTATTTTTCTACTTCTACTTATATTCCTTGAAACCATCTAGTGTTTCACTTTTATTATAAAGCATGTAGACATACATGTATCGTGAGTAATCGTCAATAAAAGTAATAAAGTACTTTTGACCATGCGCAGTCAAATCAGGGCAACAAATATCCGTGTGTATAATTTCTAGCAATTTAGAACTTTTCTTAGCCCCTTTATGTGACTTATTAGTCTGCTTTTCCCTATGCAATCCACACAAGAATCAAATTCCGAATGGTTTAAAGATGGAAGAATTCTGTCTTTATTTAACCTTTTGATTATATCAACGAAGATATATCCCAATCTCCTATGCCACATGCTATAAGAATTCTCATCGATGACACTTCTCTTAGTACCACGTGAAATAAAAAACGATCGAGGCAAATCAGAAATAATTTTAAATAAACTATCAATCACAACTAAATTCGCAATTAAAAAAAATCCTTTGACAAAGTCATAAGTTTCTTAGAAAGAACTAAATGATAGTCAAATGGAATAAGTTTTGACATAGAAATCAAATTCCTATTGTAAGAGGGAACATAAAAAGCATCATAAAGTTCTAAAGCATGATTATTCGAAAAGGTTATGCGAAAAGTTCCAACGGCTTTCACAGGATCTCCTCTCCCACTCTCTGAAAGGACAGTTTTCTCATTGGAATGTGGAGGCCTATTTGTCAGAAAACCCTGCATGGTAGTCGAAATATAGATCATCGAACCAGTGCCAATCCACCAAGTGTCATCATTAACACTAGAAAAATTAGATTCAAAAGTAACACACGATGAAAGCATACCTCTCATCTTCATTATATATTGCCTCACACCGCCAATACCTGTAAGTCTCATAGAACATAATTTAGACATGATGGCACCACCCATCTGCTTGTCTGTCAGCTTGAATTACTTATCTAAGACTTCCAGGTACCCTTTGGCTGTGTCGCACTTAGGGACTACTCCCCTAATGCTTCTGGTGATCCTTTGTTGTATAAGCAGAAGAGATAAGTGGTTGCTCCGCTCCCACATATTATACCTTTCCTTTGTCTCTGTTATCAGAGGCATCATCAGGTCTTTAAGGTTTTTCATACCTCAAGGCATAATCAAAGTCCAAGAAACTGAGCTGCAATAAAATATCATCTCTCCAATCAACATAGTTAATGTTGTCATCTAAGATTGTTTTGTTGCTTACATCAGCCATAATCCTGGGGGTAGCAATTGGATATGCTAAATGAAAATAGACAAATATACAAATAAGCTCATGAGATAGAATTTGAAACAATCACAAGTCATTGTGCCATGTATGCATGCTTAGCACAAATGTAGTATGCAAGCAGTATAAATACGTATCACCAATGTCTACCTATGGGCAAAGGCATTAGCATATCATGTATTTATCTCAAGTGATGGAACTAGAATGCATTTGTACTTTTCCAATACCTGTAGGTTATTTAGAAAATAACAAGGTCATTCTATCCCACCCTAATTAAATGTACAATTATAAAATATTTACATGTGGGCAAAGATAAATCATAGATATACATTTAATTACAAATGATATTTCAAATCCATATGCGATTACTTAATGCATGTAACAAAGTCAATAAACAAGGATGTTGTGGCTACTCCTCAAGGAATTGCACGTTAATCACAAATGTCATTTATGTGCATTGAAAATCCAAATATGTACAACTTGATGAAGCATTTAATTCTCACCCTAATTAAATGTACAATTATGAGATATCTACCTGTGGGTAAAGATAAATCATAACTATACATTTAATTACAATTGATATTTTAAATTCATATGTGATTAATTAATGCATGCAACAAAATTCAATAAATAAGGATGTTGTGGCTACTCCTCAAAAAAATTTCATGCTAATCACAAATATCATTAATGTGCATATAAATCCAAATATGCACAACTTAATGGAGCATTTAATAAATTAATTTAATCAACAAATGTGACTAAATAATTTAATTTAAATTTTCTAACTATTTCATGCACCCAAAAATATTTAATAAATTAATTTCAACTCAAAAGGTTTTTACAAAATTAAGTAGTTAATTTAATTGCCAAAGGAGAAATTAATGTACAAAATAGGCAATTAAATAACATAAAAAATTAAAATTTATAAACACCTTTTTCAAATATCAAAATACTAGAGAAATTAATTTTTCTTTATTTAAACATTTTCAATGTATATAATAGTATTTAAAAAGGACATATAAAATTAAGGAAAAATGACATCTAAATCCCGTGGAAGGAATCAAATGCCAAAAAAATCCCAAGAAATAACATAATTAATATCAAGTCCCATGGGACCTCAAATGAATTTTTTTCAATTGTTAAAAGTCATAATTGCCTCTTACTCATATTCCTTTAGTTAGATTATCCTCGATGCTAGGAAGAGAGAAAGAAGGAGTCGCCACTCCTCACCATCAACGCTTTTCTCCTTATCGCCTTTATCTTCTGTTATCTTTGCATCTCTCACCTCCTTACGTCCTTCTTCTTCTTTGCCTTAATTTTGAACAAGGTGCACAGTTATTTTTTTTAAATTGTTCTTCTTCAACACTGACCCAGAACGAGGACCCATTTGTTCTTGAGTCTAGAGATATCCCCGAAGAAACAGACATGAAGGGAAGAAGAACTCAAATACTCACTCTAATTGCTGTGTTCTGATATGGAAGGGACATGAGTTGTTATTATAGTACGCAATAGTTGTTAATATGAGTGCTTGAGTTGTTAATACTTTGGATCGATAAAACAACAGCTGTTATTGTTTTTGAACTAACTTTGATTTCCAGATAAATGAGTAATCTATCTTACGAACTTTACTATTTTATTCAAGTTATTTCCTAGATGATTGAACAGGTTTAGAATTATAATGGCAAATATCTTGCTTCAAATGCTGATTAAATTATGTATTTTTCTGCATGCTGACTATTACATTACCTGTAGTTTCAGACTTTGTAAATTCATTTATAACCCTGGTGGCACTTGTAGGTTGAAGATCATGAACTTACAGATATTGCAGCAGTCAGTGAACTTACAAGAGTGGTGACAATTAAAACTAGAAAGAGCACTGAAAAAAGTTTACAGATTGTTGAAGGCAACTGCTATTAACACTCCTGCCTTTGGTAATGAAAATGTAAAATTGTAATGTTAATGAAATAATTTTATCATGTTCAATGGTGTGGTATGCCGTTTCATTGCTAGGTATGCAAGAAATTTGACAACTAAAACATAAGAAATGAAAACGAGTGTGTGAAATAATAACAACTCTACCATTGACAAATGTGGACTACATGCCATACTAACTCCTAAAATGAACCTAACAAAATCTGATTGTGGGAGAATAATGACAACTCGAGCACTTGGAAATAACAACTCTATGCTGAAGGAATAACAACTCCACAACTAGAAAAAAAAACTAAACCAACAATAGGAAAAATAACAACTCTACTACTTATAAATAACGACATCTTCATAATTCTTCCCAGGATTAGAATAGATAAAAAGTGAATTGGGGACGAAAGCACAATACATGTACTAAACTAGAAAGAACATATTGTATGTATGAAAATAACAACTCCACTAATAACAAATGACAACTCTATTGTGTAAAAATAACAACTTTGGCACAAGACTTCCAACACTACTCTGGTGAGAATATAACTTCATATATATGCACTTTACAGTTACAATAGCAATGAGAAGCAAACACTAAAATGAGTATAATATACACAGTCATTTGCATCAAGATCCACCCTATCATCCAAAAGGTAGAGCTTGATGAAGGTTACATTTACAAAGCAAAAATTAGTATGTTCTGTATTTACACAAAAAACTACACAACCCAGCACCATTTCTAAGCTCAGATTTAGGTTATTACAAGTCTTGACTGTGTGTCTAGGCTCATATCTTCCACAGTGATAAGTCTTTTTGTTATGAAATTGAGATGGAATCCTTTTTCTTACTTGACCACCAACATATATTTGACCTCATCCACCATTTGTAAATTGTCCCACATATGAACATAACACAATAGATGCTTTCCAGACGATTTAGCCATCAGTAATGACAACCTGCACTGGATACAAATGATTAACAACTCAACCACTTATATTAACACCTATTGTGTGCTATAATAACAACTCATATTCCCTTCTTATATCAGACTATGCTCTATCAAAACATAACAGCAATAAAGCTAGTGCATAAGACTGTCAATGACACAATGAAAGGAAAAATCAAATATGTATAAATGGAAGATGACAGAAAGGATTAAACAAACTTGCTAATTGCCACATGCTCAAAGAAAACTCTAATGCACTAGCCACGAAATCAAACTATTGTTACATAATATAACACCTTAAACCTATACAATATAAAAAAATGCCATACACTAACACAACAGATATAAATGACTAGAAAGAGAGATTTGTTATATGTATAAAATCAAAACTTTAGAAATTGTCCCTTCTTTGATAGTATATCACATCAAACTTGATATAAAAAGGTTTCATCCTTTAGAAATAGTAATCAGAATAAGAGAAACTATGAAATAAAATTTAACTGCAAGAAATTGAGGCAAACAATAAAATGACAAGCTTACTATCCAAGGGGTCCTTCTATGGCCAATTAACACATTTAAGCAACTTCTATTTTCCCAATCAATTATCTTTACGGTATGGTCACCATTGCATATGTCAAACAAAAAACTAAACTCAACCACTAAGGAGTTCAAATTAGCAAAAGGAGGAGGAGGAGGATAGTACAACTTAGTGTGTCGATGCAAGCACTTTACCATATGGACTAAATGCAGTTGCAACAGTAGACCGTAGGGGAGGCAACAAGGGATAATGTTTAGCTGATAAATGTTGTAATGAGTTTGCCTCAACCTTGAAAATCATGTTAGATATGTTATTCATCAAATTTTATTGTGTTTGAAGAAAGAAAATAAAAATACACATCTTAAATAAACTTGCTTTTCATTCAAAGCTAGTTCAAAAACAAGAACAGCTGTTGTTTTATCGATCCAAAGTATTAACAACTCAAACACTCATATTAACAACTATCGCGTACTATAATAACAACTCATGTCCCTTCCCATATCAGAACATGCTCTGTCATTCACGTTCCACAGTAATCAGAGTAAGTATCTGAGTTCTTCTTCCCTTCATGTCTGTTTCTTCGGGGATGTCTCTAGACTCAAGAACAAATGGGTCCTCGTTCTGGGTCAGTGTTGAAGAAGAACAATTTATAAAAATAACTATGCACCTTGTTCAAAATTAAGGCAAAGAAGAAGAAGGACGCAAGGAGGTGAGAGATGCAAAGAGAACAGAAGATAAAGGCGATAAGGAGAACAACATTGATGGCAAGGAGTAGTGACTCCTTCTTTCTCTCTTCCCAGCATCGAGGATAATCTAACTAAGGGAATATGAGTAAAGGGAAATTATGACTTTTAACAATTGAAAAAAATTCATCTGAGGTCGCATGAGACTTGACATTAATTATATCATTTTTTAGGACTTTTTGGTATTTGATTCCTTCCACGAGGCCTAGATGTCATTTTCCCTAAAATTAAAAGGAATTTATTTTGAACAAATATATACTGAAAAATCAAATTAGCCCAAAATAATTTTCTGAAAATAAAACCAAATGGCTCATGCACAAAAGTCCAAAACATGGCCTAAAATAATTTTCCAGAAAAAACCAACCCCAAAACGCAATTCCAGAAGCAAAAAAAAATTATTTTTGGCCCAAGACAGACGGCCCAACACTCAAAACAAGAAAGAAAAAAGTCTTTTCTGGTGGCCCCAAAACACGTGAGGCCCAATATGTTTTTTACAAAAAACCAAAAAAAATATTAAGACGGCCCAGCAACAAACACACAAAAAAAATTTGGCTAGCCCAAAACTGATGGCCCAGAAGGGTTTTCAGACAAAAAAAAAATCTTTTGGCCCATATTTCATTAAGTGAAATGGTGCGTTTCAGTGTGGACTGAAATGCACTGTTTCGAGTCATCATTACCGTGAGTCGAGTTGACCTAACCCAACTCACGACCCGTCTTACAGCTACCACGATCGACTCATCGACAATTACAGCGGCCACGGCGTATCGTTCCAAAGCTCATCACCGGCCTTAGGCCACACGACGGCGATCCGAGAAACCTGTAGTGGCCACAATTTGTCTCTTCTAGCAAACGATGCCTACAACACTTCACGATGCTCTCTCTATAGGTTGTGTCACCAGCGATGGAGATTTCCCTCTAGCTCTCCAGGTTTCACGACTTTGACTATCATTGCGAATATTCATCGTCTTTCTCCACCATTTTGTAAAGAGCTTCCCACTCGTCATCAGTGTCGGTGTTAAGTAGAGTGCTCTCTCTCCTCTCACGCGATACATAGAACAAATGGTTAAAGGATAAAAGAAAATAAAAATTATGATCTCTAGAGTTCTATACATCCCTTATTCTTTCTCATATTTTGTCACGAGGATTAAGAATCAACAAGTAAAGCAAATGGTGATCTCAAACAAGGCTCTGATACCATATGTTAGAATATAAACATCTCTTACACAATATAATCAATCCAGATTATGACATATATAAGTATAAAATCTATATGAGATACAACGAAAGATTTAAAGTTACCTCTCGCCATTAGCTTAATTGATTTGAGAAATAACTAGAACTCAAATCAGAGACCTATCAATCAGAAAATACTGTTAGATAAATAACAAGTTCTTCCAGCTAGTGATTAGTCACAGTGATGTCAACTTGTGTACTGCCATCATAAGTGGGGAACCTTCAAGAGTGAGTAGAGAAACTAGGTTATCACTTTGGGACTCAGAAATTATCGCACTAATAATTATCAATTGTTAATCTCCACCATTAGAAAATTAACCTTAATAAACTGAGTCAATAACCCACATTGGACTAGGCATAAATGACTACTGGCCATACTCATAAATATTTATTAATTATCCTAATTAATATCTAAATAGGTTATATTATAATAATAAATATCTCATAGACTAATCACCAGCGACACAAGGATGACGGATGCGTGAATGAAGAGAACGGTCGACAACAGTGCCGGAAAGGTTGGGATTGACGAGTGGGGAAGAGCAATGGAGGAACAAACTACAGAGATAACGACAACCGAAACATTTGCGAAGGACGCTTGCGACAAAGTTTGAAAAAAAAAACAATCAAAGCTGTCCATTTTTTTTCACAAGCAAATGACGCGGTCTAGTTTAAGGGCGTGTTTGACTTGAAGGAAAGGAAAAGGAGGTAAGGGAGGGGAGGGAAGGATAGGAATGAGAGGTTTTAATATTACTCCTCTGGTCCTAAATATAGGATCTATGTAACTACTTTGATTAAATTAATAAAACTAGTTAAATTAGTTATTATAATATATTTTTCTTAAAGCACATTAATCATCTTCCTTAACTTCATCACTCATTATCTTATTTGATTATTCTTGAGTGAGTATTAATAGGGGTAATTTAGGAAATAGTTGGTAAATTTAGGAAATATATTTAGGGTGTTTATGGGACGTGTCGAGATTGGGACACCTATATCTCATCCTGAGGATGGGGCGGGATGTATTTTACATCCCTTGTCCTGTCCCATCCCGATCTTGTCTCAGTATAGGTTTGGGACGGGAATTCCCGATTCAAAACGAAGAAGAAGAAGAAGAAATAAGGCATGCTTGATGTAAAAAAGCATACTTATAAATAAACTGTGGTTCAATTTTCTTAAAAGTTTAAAAGAACAAGATCTGAGACATTGAAAAATTCATCTTCTAGTATTAAATATACGTTCCATGTCCTGTTAGAGGATGATGCTACAATTTATTAACCCATATAGCGGAGCTTCCTTGGAGGAATGAAGGTTATACATAGTTTACTTTTCCTATGGTTGTCGTCTCTTCTTTGAATGAATCAATCAGTATTACTGTGGGTTAAGATGACATCAACTCTATCAAGTGATGCTTGTAATCGTCTTGAGTCCATGTTGAACATTGGCCCACCAGTTCCCAGACCTTTGTTCAAAATTAATCTCAGAGTCATATTTGCAGATAATGCATGAATGTATCTTAGATTTTAATTATATAATTATTAGCATGAAAAATACTCGGGACGAGATGGGATGTACTGAGGGTCATTCCGAGACCGATTTCATCCCAAGACTTCCTCTTCTCCTAACCCGAGGCTATCCTGTCCCAGTTCTTCTCGGGATGGGATGGACCCGTACCAAAACCACCAGGATAGGTACGGGACAACTTGGTCGGGATAAGTATGAACACCCCTAAATATATCTTATATTTAGGATCAAGATCAACTCACTAATTTAGTTCTATATTTAGGACCGGAGGAGTACCTTATCTTGTTTGATTTGATAGGAAGGGAGGGGAGAAGGAGATTTTGTAATGATATATTTTTTTTAAGAGGGGGAGAAGATAATAACTAATTTACCATTATATCCTTATATATTAATTCATACTTTTTATTTATGTAAATAAATTTACACCTTAATTTATATTACATAATTTATAAAATTTAGAGAAATACTTATATAGTCCAGGAGTGTCATATCATCTAAATTTTATCTAATCAAAATACAATAACTCAACACATTTTAATTCTAGTTAGACTCATTTGAAATGATTCATATTTTATTTTATTTTAAAAAAAAACAAACCTCTTAATTTGGTTCAGATGAGTCTTTATTTTTTTTAAATTAAAATATTTATTTTTTTTAAAAAAAAATTAATCATAATTTTTTTAGATGAATTATTAAGTGAATTGTTATATTTTGATTGGATATAGTTCAGATAACTTAGTATTCCTATAATATGTAAGTATTTAACTAAAAATTGACTCCATCTCATTATGTTGTTAGGATGCATATAAAAAAATGATATAGTGATATTGTTTTCCAATTAATATAATAATATATTTTAAAAAATAAATTAACAAATTTTATTTTGAGCATAAAAAGCATATAATAATGCTAAAAAATCATATTTTCTTATAAAAAACAAAATATGCAAAACCCACCAAGTAATTCCTCTTTACCATATACCAACAGTCATCATCTTCCACCACCATGACAGAACATTCTTGAAGCCGAAACCGTGACAACAATCTTCCCTCATATTTTCCTCACACTCTAAGTAATATGGTTGACGCTAATGTGGACGAGAAGGATTTCATTCTCAGCCAAGATTTCTTTTGATACACAAGTCTTTACTAATCTATGTTGCTTCTTCTACTTTTTTTAGTTTGAGGGGAGGTGATGTGCAGAGCTTGAAATTAGGAACTGTAAAGATATGTTTGAACCATCATCCGTCGAAATCTCGAACCTCGTGTTGCCAAAATACCACTGGATTTTTCTGTTTGGGTTCTTCACATTCACACTCCTCATCGTTCTCAACGACGATCCTGCTCTGATAGACGAAAATAGAGACGCCGACAGATTTGGAATTAGATAAAGATAATGAGGGTAAATTTGTCTAAATAATTGACTCCTCTCTAAAACCCTCAAATTTAGGGCCTATTTGGATAGGATTTAAAAAAAAAGTTTATGAAAAAAAAAATTTATAGACAACTTATAGAAATAGATTTTTAGAGAAGAGTTTATGGAAAAAAAGTAGTTTTGAATAAATAAGTGTTTGGATAGTTATTTTTAGAATGATTTTTTATATTGATAAATTATAAAAAATGGTATGATTTGATTAAAAGTAAGAGAGAGGAGAGAAGGTATATGAGAGAGGAGAGATGGTAGATGAGAGAGGAGAGAGGGTAGAAAAGAGAGAAAAGAAGAGAGAGGAGAGGGGTAGAGAGGAGAGAAGAGAGAGAGAGTAAGAAAAAATAGGGGTAAGATAGTAATTGGATAGTCCATAAGCTCTTTTATTGTTCAGAAAACTAATTTTAATAGCTTATTCAAAACTATAGTTTTGCCTAAAAGTACTTATTGATAAATATGGCTTTTAAAAAAAATTTAAACTAAAATTTGGGCTAAAAGTCTTTTTAAAACTATGATTTTAGGCCTTACCAAACAGACAGTTAGAGGGCGCAAAATAGAGGGGGAGCGGGTCGGGTTTCATTAATTTTTTTTCTCCTTCCTTTCAAAATTTCTCTTCAAAATGAGGGAGGGGAGCCTTTTTCTTTCTATCCTTTTCTCTCCCCTCCAACCAAATACACCTAATTGTAATTGTATGTTTGGTAACATAGAAATTTTTGTATGAAAATAGAAATAAAAATAAAATTATATTATAAATAAATTTGAAAAATTTATTTAAAAAGTTAAAAATAAGTATAGAATTTATATATATATTTTTATAATTTAGGATAAAATAGTTTAAAATATTTTTTTTATAACTTGGGTACGGTTAAAGTTGTCTAGAAATTTTATAACTTTGAATAAAATAATCTAAAATATTTCATTTCTACTTCTTCCATCTTATTTCTTAATTTTTTTTGATAGAATTAAAATGACCTAAAATATTAGAAGTAGAAATAAAAGTAGTTTCTATTGTACAAAATAAAGGAAATACTTGATTATACTCCTACTTTTACTTTCTCATTGTTACTTCTATGCTATCAAATATACTTTAAAAGTTATTTGGTACGAGGGATTTAAAAGGAAAGAGAAGGGAGGGAAAATTTTTATATACTTGATTTAAAAAAATTAAAAATATAAGATTATAAAATTTTAATACAGAAAAAAAGTAAGATAAAAGAGTAAAAAAAATAATTAAAAATTTTTGACCCATTTTTTTAATTTTTTAAATTCTACTTGTGAAAATTTTTCTTCCACTCCCTCCTATGACAGTCCATTACGTCTGCACTAAGATAACACAACTTCATTTTCTATGGCATTCCAGCAGCAAATGAAAATTGAGTTAAGGTGTGTTTAGCACCTCAAAATAATTTAAATAGTATAATTAGTACTCTAAACTATTTAAGAGTATAATTATCATTTTAAAATAATTGTTTGGGTACAATTAACACCCTCTATTAATTTCTGTTAATTTTCCTGTTAAATATTATCTATGTAAGTATTTTTTTATTTTTTACCTTATTATTTAAAATCTACTTGTGAAATATATTTCTTTTAGAAAAGAATGCATCACAGTAGAGGGCAGAAAATTATGGTGACGGAGAGGAAACTGAGAAAGTTCAGAAATTGGAAGGTGACGAAGACTATAGGCAAGCATATAAGGCCATTCACGCATTGAACGTCGACCCTGGAAGCCTTACGATTGGGAATGGTGGCTATATGGTTGGCGGGTGAAGAAGGAGGGACGTCATCATCTTGCCCTTTAAATAGTTCAACCAATTATACCACTCAAAACATGTTAGCCTATAAAAATATGAAATAAAAGAGGCCAATGTATGTGAAGCCCAGTACAAGTCAGTCCAAAAATACTATTTGATTTCTATTTGTGTATCACTATCTTATGAAAAGTAAAAATTAACCAATTTCTTTGCTTTTTTCTTTCTTTAATTTTAAACGCCTGATGAACGTTGGATCTAGTGAAATGGGGGTGGCTTATGACTTATATGAATGCACTAAATGGTTTATGGAAAATTTAAAAGACTTAGAGAAAATGATATTTATTGAAGAAAATATTAAAAATTGTAATTATTTAAAATCACTATAAAAAATAAGCGATTTAAAGCGGTTAGGCTTTTGTATTTCTAGCGGTTTGAACCACTGGTAAGACGTTTTGCAACGGTTAGCCTAACTGTTACAAAATTGTGTGCTACAAACACATTTGTAGCAATTTACATAACCGTTGCGCATCAATGTCAAATTGCGGTAAACTTTTTTAGCGGTTTTAAAAATTTTGTAGCGGCTCAATTAACCGTTGTAAATATAGATGTCAATCTAAGGGATAAATTTTTGTAGTAGTTCACCTAACTGCTACAAAATTTGTCGCAAGTTGGCGGGAAAGACAAAAGGAAACAAAAAATTTAGACGGAAAACCAAAAAATTTAGTATTAGCGTCAAACATTTGTAGCTGTTATTAAACCACTACAAATGTTGCAGCCTTTGTAACAATAATAAAAAATTCTTGTATAATTAAATATATATAAATATACTTTTATTTGATAAGTTAAAGTATAAGTTAACTTGATATATTTTATTTTATGAGAAATATTGAAGATATAGAAAGTGTAAAAATTGACATTATTAGTTTGGTAGAAAGTTATAAAAGAAGATGAAAGAAGGTGTAGAAAAGAGTTGGAGAGTGAAAAATTGTAAGAAATATGATATAGAATTAATTGAATAAATCCAGTAATTTGTGTAAGAAAGACATGAAAAGAATAAATCTATATGTTAATAAAAATAAATGTCTAAACAAAAAAGAAATAAACTTATAAATTGAAGTGATCTTACAAGTAAAAAAAGAACCAACCTAAGCACTAAAAGGAGAAAAAACCAAAGGAAATAATTAGAGGAGAGGAGAGGAAGAGCATCACGAAGCAAGAATGGGAGGAGGGGTGGTATTTATAGACGTCAGGTTTCATTTTTGTAGTGGTTTTATGTATTTTATAGCGGTTTACCGAGTTTTGTAGCCATTACTCCACTTGGCATTTGTAGCAGTTATTGGAACCGATACAAAAGTGTGCTTCTTTATTTTTTTAAACACATTCAATTTTCTTTTGTAATTATTTTTGTACAATAAGAAATGCTACATTAAGCATTCTAAAACGTAATAAAAGTCATTCATCGTCATCATCATCCTACCTGAAAAGAGAATTTTGACAACAAAATATTGTTAGGTTTAATTTATAATCAGATTAAAATTTAAATTTGAAGTAAATGAGTTTTTAAGTAATTTAATAACTACAATTGTACATAAATACTGGGATGAAGAGGACACATACCTAAAATGGGTAAATTGTCATCTCCTTGAGAGAAGAAGTTTCCAAAATTTGTCGATTGGAAAGGCTCACTATCGTAAAGAGTGATGTCACCATCACCCATATCAAAAAGATCTCGTGGTTTAAGGTGAACCACCATATTCTAATATTTATACTTCTCGTCCTCCACATAATAAACATGTTATGCCTCAGATGCTAGAATGAATGGCTCATTATCTTCAGATTCACCTGTATGAATGAGCTTAGAAAAGTTGACAGATGTGATGCCTAAGTCATCAACAGTAAGTCCCTGTGATTTGCTTAGGAGCACTTGAAGAGGGTTACGGTGAAAAGATGGTAATTTAACTCAACAATGTCAATAAGCTTTTCGTAATAAGTGATACCTCATACGTCACCGTCATTGCTGCTACCATAACTCCTAGTCCTAAATGTGTTGCAAACCTTGGAGTTTTGTGTTAGCAATCACTGGTCACGCGTAACCGTGCAAAACTTGAACCCGTTAACATTATACGCGATATACCTTCTCGTATGGTCTAACAAATCAAGTGAAAGATTTCTAAATTCGGCTGTGTAAGTTCTGTTGTCATTACGCAGTCGTCGTGTAAACCAATTAGGAAACTCTCGGTGGACTCTTTTATCAGCCTCAACAGAAGTTCAGCCACGTACTCATAGCTGGCGCCTAACATGACTTCTGTACTCCCTATACAATGAATTGTAGTTTGTTTTATAAGTGTTAAATATGAATAAATTGAATTACAAGTATAAAAAATAGTATGCGTTTAATTTATGTATATATACTTATAGGAGGAAGGGTTTAACTTGGCTGCAATTTATCAAATTATGTCGTGTGCCTACAATTTCTCTGTGGTAGTGAGTTTGAAGAACTTAGATCCTCCAACGGGTTTCCCAACAGGAGGGGACAAATCACTTGACATGGTAGGACGAGGAGGAGAATCGTCAACGCGACGTGGGCAGTTAAAAGAAATCTCCATATCATCAAAGTACATTGAACAAAAATTTAGGACCTCGTCCCCTGAATAATCTTCTGTTATTGACCCTCTGGCCACACCTTGTTGCAAACATAGGTTTTTAGTTTTCCCAGGTATCTGCTGTGTCACATACATTCGATTAACAACTGTGTGTGTTGTGGAATCAATAGAAACAAATAAAATATGAAGCGATAAAATTTCTCATACCTCTCAATAAGGTATATCCAGCAATATTTTGCTTCTTGAACAAGGTGGACTGTCAAGTGAACCATGATAGTGAAAAAGGATGGAGGAAATATCATCTCCAAGTGACATAGTGTAAGAATAATTTTTCCTACAGCTGATCGAGCTCCTGAGGTATTAACACCTTGGCACACAACTTCCTGAAAAAAGAACATAGCTCCACCAATACCAAAGATACATCAGGAGGAAGCGTGTGTCTCAAAGCAGAGGGAGGAGCTATTGCATCAGAACATGTGAATCATGACTATTTAACCTAGAAACATTTTAATACTGGAGATTGATACATCTTGATATGTTGCTGGCATATCCATCAGGAACTTTGACGTTCTTCAGTGTCGAAAGAAAGATAGACTTGTTCTTCTTAGTCAAGGTGAAATTAGATGGCTGAAACTTGTCATTATCATCTGGCCAAGCCTGTTAGCGAATTCCCCAGGCTCTTAAATCTTTCCTAGCTACGAGATAATCTTTAGACTTTCCAGTTTCGTTGAGCAACGTATACGGCACGTTATTGAACACATTTTTCTCAATATGCATAACATCCAAACTGTGGCGTAGCAAATTATGCTTCCAATAAGGAAGAGTAAAGAAGATACTTCTCTTGAGCCACTGCAAAGGCTGACCATTAGATGTCCCAGGAGACCGTCATCCCGGTCACTCAGAATCCTCAATATTCTTGCCAAACTCAACATCAACATCTTCTAACTACCCAAAAATATACTACCAGACAAAGTGATCGAAGGATCTCTCTTTTCTTGTTTCCCATCAAAGCAGATCCATTGCAATTTAAATATGTGTTTCAAATTGAGGAACCGTCGATGTCCCATAAAATACCACTTTCGACTGTGCGGAAGGCGACATGATATGGCGTCGAAGTTGTACTTAAGACAGGCCAACCCAGTATGCACGTTCTAGCTAGACAAAGTTCTCAAACCTGGAAAATCACTTATCATCCACATTAACGCTACACGGAGATTGAATAGACGCTTCTCGTACAATTCATACGTCTCGATGCCATCCATCCACAGCTCCATCAACTCTTGTATCAATGGCTATAGGTACACGTCTATATCATTTCCCGGTGCTTTCTTTCTAGGGATCATAATGGAAAGCAAAAATGAGCTCTGCTTCATACACATCCACAGTCGCTAAAGCAAGACAGACTTTTCTTGGATCACGGGCAAAAACTAGGAACTGTGAGTCAAACGCCTTCCAGGCCTCCAAACCCGACGGATGTCTTAGCTTCTTATCTGCATTCTGCTCAAGAACAGGTCACCTTATATGCTCTGCCATCTTTGATGACATATGCATTCGCTGCAACATTGGCTTCAATGGGAAGTACCTAACAATTCGAACTATTACTTTTTAACCAGAGAAAAATTAAGTAACAAATTAAAGGAACAAATAATATATACCAAAGAATTTTTGTAGGTTTCTTCTTTTGCTTCTTCCCCTTCCGCACTATCTTGTACTGAGATTGCTTACAACACTTACATATCCCCCTATTCGCATCCTCTCCCCAGTACAACATATAGTCGTTTGGGCATGCATCAATCTTCTTGTAGTTCAATCCAAGCTTGTTAATAATCTTTTTTGCTTCATAAAAAGACGACGGGAATACAACTTGAGGAAAGCATCTCTGAGAAATTCCAATAGCATGGACATGGCCTTGTCGGTGATACCGCATAAGTATTTAATATGATACATTTTTACCAAGAAGGACAATTTAGAATACTTTGTACACCCATGATATAGAGGCTTGTTGGCTTCATTCATAAGTTCAAAAAATTCTCGAGCAGTGTTATTCCTCTTAAACTATGGATTAGGGCCCTGTACTTTATCAGGAGTGTCGGCTTCATGAATGCCGAACGCATCACGCACCGCAATATTCACAGTATCGGGTTAGTCCACTCAAACTCCCATTCATGATTTAACCGAAGTTAACTCAGCAAGAATATCATGTCATTCTCCATGTAGAGTCCAAATGATATAATTCCGTGGGAAGGGCTTAACAATCAAATGATCCCTAACAATATTTATTAGATGCCACTTGTTAAAATTACATATAGGGCATGGACATTGAATCTTACCATTGACTGACGCATTATTGAACGCAAAGTCCAAGAAAGAGTTGGTCCAGCTAGATATCGCGAGGTCGTACGGGGTACATTGATCCAAGTCTTATCCATTATTGCTGTAGCATTGATCTGTAGAATATACTAGAGTAAAAGCTCTATTGGAAGTTATTATGAAGTTCAACTGAAGATTCATCCCTTATAAGGATGAGCTCTAACAGTAAAACATTGTTAGTGGTTTCAATAACCGCTACAACATGCACACAACGGTCACATAGTTCTAACGGTAAAATATTTGTAACGGTTTCATAACCGTTACAAATGCACACAACGGTCACAGAGTTAGAGGGAACTTGTACTTTGAAATTTGTACTTTTAACCGCCACAAAATGTGAGGACGTAATTCCTCTTAGAGGGATTTTGAATTTGAAATTTGTACTTTTGCAGCTGTTAGTAACTGCTGCAAAATGTTAGGATGCAATTCCTCTTGAAGGGATTTTGAATTTGAAATTTGTACTAACCGCTGTAAAATATCATGACGCAATTCCTCTTGGAGGGACTTTAAATTTGAAATTTGTACTTTTACAGTGGTTACAAACCACTATAAAATTGCATGGTTACATCTCAGAATGGAGGGAATTTTGAATTCAAACAATATATTTTGTATCGGTTATTAACCGCTACAAAGTCAACATATGAAACTTTTTTAATAGGAGTTAATAAAATTTCTATAATTAAACTAAAATACATTAAAGTTTATGAAATAAACTAAAATTTGTGAAATCAATGAATAAAATTTATAAATTTAAATTCATAATCTCCAAACTCAGTAAAATAAAATATAAATAACAATGTTTTTTTAAAAAAAAGAGTACAAAAATCGGCTCAGGGATGTTGTGCATCATCTTGCACATCCTCGTTGAGATCTGGTGGCTACTGTGGAGCTGGTAGGGGTGGTGGTGAGGGCGGTGGGCCTGGCTCATGAAGGCGTCAACCTGCAATTGCATGTGGCTATATATGGTCGACACCTGGGACTATACCTGAGACTGCAATTGGAACTGTACCTGGGTCTGGACCATGGTCTCCATATGCTCCTGCATCTTCCATCTGTCCTCGTCCTGAAGCTCGTCCATAGATACTTCAGTTTAGCTTTAGGCTCCTATGCATGCTGGGCAGGTGCAACTTGTGACTGAGAGGACGATGGGTCTTGAGATAGGCCATGAGTGTAACATCCCTAATTTTTGTACTAAGTTGTATGTACAGATTGAATAAAATATATGAGATATTTAGGAAAATATGTGGCCATATTTATGTAAAGAAAAGGATTAATTGGAAGAGAAAGAAAGTCTAAGAGCTAAAGTGCAAAATTACGAAAATGCCACTGTGATGCCCTAAGAAACAAGAAGTAAATGGAGGGCATTTTGGTCATTTTACACAATGGATGGATATCAGAGGAAATTTGATAGTAAATTACTATAATTAATATGAGAATTTATGGAGTTGACAGAAGTCAAAAAGGAGTCCTGTAGAATTAATTATGGAATTTACGGTGAAAAAGGACACCGATAAAGGGTTAAAGGAAACATATGTAATTTTTAACAGGACTTCTGGGTCTCAGAAAATTATGAAACTTTGTAGAGAATTCATTTTATATTAGAATGAATTTCTAAAAATGTTAGAACAATTAAAGGAGGTGTTTACCATTTATTCTGAGATCAGGATAATTTAAGGATATCGGTATAAGGAAAGTACATTGGGATTTGTGCCAATTAGCTATTGGACCTAAAAGAGGCCCAACATTTCGTCCTAGGCCAGCCCAATAAGGCCCAAAAGTTATCTTGGAGCCCAAGTCCAATAATGAATAATTTATGGATTTTTGAAAAGAAAGAAAAAGAGAATAAAGTAAGAATTAGGTGTTGCACATGGTGGGACCCACAAGGACTTCAAAATGGCACCCAAAAAGAGGAAGGGTTAGGTGTACCAAGGGAGGTCATGCTAGTGATGTAATGGTGGTAAGGTCTTGAGTGAAAAGTGAAAAGACATTTCAAGATCAAACCTTTAACCATTAGATCAAATAGTTTCCAAAGTGATCTTGGCCTTCAAATGGCACATGACTTTTGCTATAAATACCCCCCCTTTCCATTCATTCTTCACATCCAAGAGCTCCTTTAGAAAGAGAAGTGAGTTCTAGAGAAAGAAAGTGGAAGAAAGCAAGGAAGAAGCAAGGGTCTTGAAGGAGCAAGTAAGGTAAGTTGTCTCCTTGCTTCTACCTTTTGTTCTTATGGTTTGTGCTTGAGTTTAAGTGATTTTTTAGGCTTAAATATTGGGGAAATGCTGCTGGAATTTCTATGTATATGTGAGAGGAACATGAGTTTTATGTCATAGATAGTTTAAACAAGCTAGTTGCATGGTTGGTTGTTGGATTAAGTTGATGTTCTTGACTTTACCATGGAAGAACATTTCGGTTTGCACTGTTCATGCACTGTTCATGATAGAAAGAGATGGAATTTCAATGATTTAATGCTTCCATTGAGTTTATATGATGATTTTGTGTAGGATTGGAAAGGTTTTGAACCTTGGAAACCATTGGAATTAAAGGTTGTAATGTTAAAAATTCCTTTCGGTACTGTTCACTCGCATGAACAGTGATTTGAATTTCATGATTTTGATACTTCCAATGGTCTTAAAATGAGATTTTGTGTGGGGGGAAAGTGGAGGAACAAGTATGGGAAGCATTGGAATCAAAATGAGAATTTTTGGAAGATTTATGTATATTTTTCCAAATCTGTACAGAACAGTATATTCTTGCTGGAATTTGGTTATTTTTAGTTCATAAATGGATTCAAAAGGTAAAATTGTGTAGGGTAAGGTCAAGACATCAATTGATTCAAGGGCCAAGTTAATTGGCAAAGATTAAAGAAAGTTATGTTAGTTAAAGCAAGTTAAAGGTTCAAGAGAGATAGTCTTGAGTAGTGTTTGAGTTCATGGTCCTAATGGATTATGTAATGAATATGAATGTGATTAGGACCTTGAAACCTCTAAGAAGATGTTGGGGAATGATTGACCAAAAAGCTTGGGAAGCAAGTGCAAGCATTAGAAAGAGAGCTTAAATCCAAGGTAGTAAACTTACCCTAAACTTGTATGTATTGAATGTTATGCTTGATTGTGCTATGACTTTGTTGAATTGTGTGCATATGTGTATATGATTGAAGCTCTATTTCTATGATTACCTTGGCCAATTGTATTTCATATGTTACATGGAAGCATGCACATTACACAATGTTTACACTTTCACAAGCAAGCACAAGTATTTACTTTAATGCATGCATTGTTTTGTACCGTTTGCTACTGAGATTCCCCCGAATCTCATCCCCTATTTATAACCCATTGCAGAGAGGTTATGTCGAAGTGAATTTTGAGAATGCTATAAGACGCCGTTATGCTGCCGATTTTCAGACTGAACATAAGGAGATGATACCTACTGTGTACGTAGGTACTGTCTAAGGAGTCTGGAAGTGAGTGGACCTAGTCGGTTCATCCAGTCTTTCCTGGGTAGTTACGTAGAATGGTAATTCTCATGGGAATTACCGAATCAGTACAAGATCAGTTATTTTTACAGATGAAGTATAGTAGTTATACTGCCGGATTTCAGGCAGGAAAGATGTAATAGAGATACAAGGATTTAGTTCATGCCCTGTTGTATAAAGATTTATTATTTAATGATAAGTATTGTTTGGCATGTTTGTTTGATATGTGATTAATGTATGCATATGTATGTAAAGTTGCTTGCTGGAATTTGCCACCATGAACAGTAACTCGTGGTGATATAGTGATGTTTGATCTATAATTAAAAATAGTAAATGATTAAATAAATGTATGATATGTTTATGATAAATAGTAGACATACCAAGCTTCGATTTTATATATAGAATGTCTCATTTTGATGTCTACACATGGAGATATAAATTATCAAAGTTGGGACCAAAATGCTGGATTCAGGAGAAAAATGCTGGATGAACAATAAAGTTGTAACTTTGACTGACGTTGACTTGGACAAGGAATGGTCAACGAGTTATTTTTCCTTGAAATAGTATTGAGTTAGCTTCATGTAGCAATTTGAACCACTGCATTCTGATTTTTCTAGAATTAGTTATGATTTTTCGAAGTTAGGTCACTCATCTGGAATTTACACAGTAAACAGTACTCGATAAGAGTAAAACTCCAGATTGAGAAATTAGATTTCAATGACCTTGAAAGTGGTTCTAAATACTACCAATTGGTCCCTAAGATGTACGAAAATAAGGATGTTTCAATGAGCACTCGAAGACTGTCTCAGTCTCGTTGGTGTGGGACCAAGACTGAGTCCCATGATCCTACCTGGGTGCTGAGGTCAGCCACGGGCCTCTAGGAGTGATGCGGTAGGATCCAAGGCGAACCCCTATGACTCCCGCATTTCTACATCGATCTGAATCATCCGCTCCTGTCAAAACAATAGGAAAAATTAAACAAATTAAACATGTTAATTATTTATAAAAACACTAAATTGTAGTAATTAAATACATACAACAACTTCTTTAACCCCTTCCGATGCAGGAGTCCCATCACGAGGCCTATGCAACTCAAGCCACATCTCTCTTATAGTAGGCGTGTATCCCCGCTTTGCCATGACCCTCCTCTCATGAAAGTTAATTAATATTAAATATGTAAATATTAAATAAGTTTATAAATAGTTAATGACATCTGATAATTTAATTTCTTTATTTACGATCTCATTATAAGCGACCGAGAAGGGTCTCGAGCCGCCCCTGTGCTGCATGGTCTAGTGACGGACACTGGCGGCACCTCTCTGGGATGCTTCCTAAAACAAAGTTACATATATGGTCAATCAAGTAGGCGAAGAATTAAATATTCTAAACTTAATTAACTAAATCCATACCTTTACCTCTAGTGTAAACCGAGAACTGACGAACTCCCTCTAATCCTGTGTAGGGACACTATCGGGCACATTGTTAAGTATGTTCTCCTCACACCGCGTCCTGTCACCACTTGCCCGATGAAACAGGGCCAACCTCGTATTCCTTTAGTCCTCTGCCAGCTTCTTCATCATGTTCCCCACAAACGCTCTTCCACCACAAACTTAGTCTACAATTAAGTAAATTAAATGTTAATTTTCAACAAAATATTCATATTTAAATAACCGATTTATGATTAAAATTAATTACCTTTATTAGTTCCCACGCTCTGTCCTTGATCAGCGTGTCTATCGCTCGACAGTCCTTCTTGTTGATGGGAAAATGGGTCTACTCATTCGGTAGCAAGCGCAGGTACTTGTTGTACAGCTACCCCCTTTGTTGGATCGGCTGGTCTATACAATTAACCGGAATAATCACATGCCCCCTCATCATCATAGAGACGTCTATAGCTATCATCCTACTAGTTAACTTGAACCCCTGCTCGTCTACAAAGTGTAATTTAAAAATAATTATATTATACAAACTCATATAAATTCAAATTATAAATCGAAAAGTACAAATTAAATACATGATTACCTACAACTTCTACTAACTGCCCCATTTGCCGCCTTCTAAGATGAGGCTGCTCATCTGCTTGGCTACCGGCCACCCCCTTATCCCCCTCCTGATCAAACCCTATGGTCTCCTCCTCCTCCTCCTGTATCATTCTGGCAGGAAGACTCTCTAGTCTAAGGAGCTCCTCCACCAAACAGAGACAACATCATTATGTCGTCGTTTATCTGGTACTGCACATAATCTTCCACGATGATGTCTAGCTCAAAATCCCTATCATCAGCACCAGGGGTAGGTCTGTTCGGCTCCATTGGCTCCTTACCATTACGATGACTCATCCTATTTAAAATGACAAATATACAATGTCACATTTGTTGATTATTAATAAATAATTGCATGACAGTCTCTCTATTTTTAAAAGTAAATAATCAATATATAAATAAAATCCAATTTATTGGAAATATTCATAATTCAATAATCAAAATATTAAATTCCTAATACAATCCTAATTAACAGATAAAAATATTCCTACTCAAATACCACTCTTAACAAATAAACTAATTTATATTCCTAGTCAAACAGGTACTTGTATTTCAGTTTATATTCCTTATTAACAAATAAAAATAAAGTCCAACATAATAAAAATATTCATAACCATATAAACTACGCTAAATAACAATTAAATAATGCAAAATAAAGATTTATAATCAAAATATAACTAAATTAAAAAAACTCAACTTCTTAAATAAATACAATTTCTATCCGTACCTCAAAAGTGGACTAAAATCTCGGTATCCGCATCAAATAAGACTTCAGATTATAATTCGGTAGAGCTTCGCTACTCGTAAATGGCAAAATTTTAAAATGAAGGCGCATTGGGTATTTATAAGTTCCTGAAAACACATTTTTTTGTAGCGATATGTCAATTTGTAGTGGTTAATTATGACAAAACCGCTACAAAATACCAACGATTCCTAGCACGTGTCCATGCATCGACATGGCTGCTAATTTGCTGTGGTTCATACTGTTACAAAATGACCCAAGAGCGGAATGAAAATCGTCATTTTCCTCTATGATGTAACTGCTGCAAAATCGAGCATGCGAATCATCTTTAATCCGTGAGGAATATTGCCGCAATTTCCTTATGTTAAACCAATGGTCACTTATCCGCTTGGATTTTTGCAGCAATTTAGACCACTAGAAACTATACGTGCGCTGTGGGCGAATTTTAGTAGCGATTGTAATAGTTACAATATTGTTCCCACCTTATGGCGCCAGCATGGCGCTATATTTGTAGCAGTTGTAATCGCTATAAATGTCTCTGAAGAACTGTTCAAGGTCAAACAACTATAAATTTATAGCGGTTCACAGCCCAACCACTACAAAATAACACTTTGCAGTGGTTTGACCCTAACACTGTAGCTCTCAGTTTTTTTTGTAGTGAATGACTAAAAACTAAAATATAAATATATAAATATTAAATTACCCACATTTTTATAAAAAGTCAAATAATATTATTAAGGTGAAATGATTAGTCCATAATATAGAATAAGTACAAGGATAACATAATAGCCTAGTACAATAATCAAAATTACTATTCCTAATAGAAACCAAAGCAAAAGACTTAAACATAGTAAGAATATCATACAAAACTTTGTCTTGAATAGAAAAATCAGGATGTGAGAGGGCAATAAAGAGCTTCTTGATGCAAATAATATCTAGTGTGCTTGATTCTAATATGAAGCCTGAACGATAACTCAATGCTACCCTTAACAATACGTGTGAAAGATGCCGTTTGAAATGATGCATTGGAGCTCCCTTGTAAAATATAATGCCATGACAAAAGACATTCTTGTGTCACTTCTGCTTGGCAAGGATTATAGGCTAACTAGATGGAAAGACTCATCATTCAAAACTCTAGTTGTATTGCTTGTTTGGATTTGCTTATGATAACCACATTCGTGCAAGCCGAGACAAAATTTCTCTAACATATTTATCTTGTAAAATCATAAAATTACAAGTAAAAAGTCAGATTGAGACTTCAAAACTCCAATCTAAACACGCATGCAAGAGCTCCAATAATTCCCTATTTTTGAATTTGTGTAGAGAATGCCAATTTTGTAAGACTGATCATGCTTGATATTTCATTCATTACTGCTCATGGTTGCATAATTCGTCCCTCATGTAGGGACATGTTTCACTTGAGCCAGATAACAAAAAGGAGGATGATAATTCCACAAAGAAAATCATTCATACCATCTTTATGCAATTGAAATAGTGTAAGCTTAATCCAAAAGACAAATCGATTGAAGTTGAAATAAAAAATTCTGATTAAAAAGCAACCAAACCATAGTGATTTAACCTAAGGACCTTGAATAAACAAGTGCTCCAAAATTTCTTCATTTGCACAATCAAAGGGGCAGAGGCCGTTGACATTCATATCATGATTCCTGAGGACATCATTAGTAGGTAGAGCTTGACTCAGTAATTTCCAAATTAGAAGTAGTAGTTTGAAAGTCAGGGAAATTGACCATAAGAAATTCCAAAATAGATCAGTATTCCCTGCATTAGAAAGGTACTTTGGAGGCATAATTTGTAAGCTTCTTTAACAGTATAGACACCTGAAGAATTTTGACCCCTAACTTAATTGATCACCTACATTTAGAAAAGATACTGGAGTACAAATAATTGAGGCAGCAATATTAGATGGATAAACCTATAGACAAGAGATTTATTCCAAAGAAATAGGCCCTAGTTGAAGGACGTACGCGTAGGAGGTTAGCAACATGAAGGTGATTCATTTGTGTTGTTGCATCTCGATGCATGATCACCAAAGAGGGTGGTTGAGAGGGATAAGAGTGCCATTACCAATTTTTCATCTTGTAACATTACGATTTTTTGTTCATGATGAATTAACATATGTGGTTCAATGAATCAATATATAGGGTTCATCATGAATCTCAACATATGATTATGACTTTCTAATTGAAGAGGTGTTGCTTCAAAAGATACCACTTCAAGGCCTATAAATACTCATCACCATCTCTTAGTTTGGATATATACAACATACATTTAAGATATATAACAAGATCAAACTTATTGCCTTTATCTTTGAGTGCATACAGAGATATAGTCAAATTATCACTTTATAAAGGCTATTGTTGTCTTGGCTTGAGATTGGGAGAATCCAAACTCAAGGGTCTTCATTATATCCTACAGGAAATTTATCAATTAACCTAACTTTCACCCCATAAGATAGGAAGAGGTGGGGTGAATTAAGCCTAAAGGAAAGTATTATCCACGCCTTGAAGACACTATGTACAACTTTTTTCTTCATCATCTCTTCTTTTTGTACTCTTTATTTAGATAAGCAATCCCACTAACAAGTATTGAGTCGAATCGACCCAGACCTATTTTTAATTGAACTGGCTATTACAAGATTTTAAGAGTATATTTAATGCTTAAACCATCATTTAAAAACCTCCAAGCACTATTTAACTCATCAAAAATAATTATTCAATACTTAAAACTCTTTAAACACCATGGCTAAATAGTTTTTAACTTTAAGCATCAAGGCCACACATATTTTTTTCTATTTCATTAAGTCTTAATCATCATTGAACTTCCCTGTACCACAATTTAGTCTTAAAATTTGGATTCTATAGCTTCTAAACAGTACCCAATGTACAGCATTTATATCACAAATTTTTGGAGCATTTAGACATACTTTCTATGAGGTTTTTATGAAAAAGAACAAACCTAACTCCTCTGGCCAGCAAGTAAAATTTAATCCCAAGATAAAAAATATCATATAGCCTCATGTAATATGTAATACATTTTATATATAGACCAGGGCCAAACTATGATTTTTTGTATTTGCCCATGAGATTATCACTACCTGTGTTTTTTGTGAATGGGATCGCCACTACCTATGTATTTTGTGAATGGCAAGGTAGATGCTTATGCCATTGTGGCTTTGTATTTTGCAAAGACTAAGTCCTTATTTTGGGAGCATTTATGACCTGTACAAATGTCAACTCTTATTACTGCAAGTTATTTGTAATTTAATTCACAGGTTATAATGTATTGTGTTCTCAATTTAATTCACAAGTTTATAATGCATTGTGTTCTCAAGTTAGGTGCTACATACTTTAATGCATTTTCCACAGTTTTTGCATGCTAATACAAATCAATTAAGGCCGCTAATTCACAGCTTTTCCACATGCTATAATTACAATTATTCTATGGAAAAAACATAAGAAAAGAATTTATTGGTGAAAATACCACGAAAGAAGAAAAAAACTAGACAAATGAATGCTAAATTAGCATTAACAGAAATAAGATTATGTTCTTTAGACCCTTACTATATAAATCAATATATATGACCATAATAAATCTGCTTTCTGGATAGCTTATCAAACCAGCCATGGAGGCGGTAATTCCTACAAAAGGAATATGAGCTACGAAAGCTCTTCAAGCATACCCAGAAGTTCAGATTTACCCAGCACAGATTCAGTTCGTTTCCTACCCTGAATCGTACACAATTGATAATTTTCCTCATATTCTCCAGGGAACATAATCATAAAAGCATTGCAAGATCAGAATTTATTTTTATCATAACTTCTATATAACTTTCATTATCCCTTCCTTATAGAGAATTAGCCAGACATACTTACTTGTCTTCCTTGCACTTGAAATGTATGAACAAAAGATTTTATTGCTTCTGCATGTTTACAAACAAGCGATGGACTCAGAATTACTCAAATTGATATTGAGGTTCTGAACTCAGACTTGTGTGTCTAGACTTACGACTTCTGAGGCCTTTTATAATGAGCCTTCATCTTACATTGGATTCTTTTTTCTCACATAACTCTTTTTTTTTTGAAGTACAATAATATCACTTTAGAAAATTAAAGATTCCTTCAGACATCCATCATTAAAGGTTCCTCCATTTCTTGTTCAGTAGTGGTCCCATCATCTTCTGTCTTTATACAATATTTGCACTTGTGACTTTTGTATTCCTCCAGCCTGTTACAGATGCGCTTCTGAGTTGCTTCATTATTTTCCATTTTATTGAACCTTATTTGATCATACCACTGCTCTAGCCTGTGGATTCCATGTGATATTTTTCCAGCGGTAAAGATACACATATTTTGACTAGTATGGTAAACCCATTGATTTTCTTCCTTGGTAGAGACACATCTGTTTAGTTCTTCAAATATTATTCTGTATCTGAGGCTTCGGACATGACTTATTGTAGTTGGAAAATTCTAGCTGCTAATATCTTCCTTTTGTTCTTCTTCTGCTTCAATAATTTTTTTAGTGGTTTCGAGTTTAATCAAAGTAATGGGTGGATAAAATTTCTCCTTAGTAACTTCGGCAATAGTAGAATAACATCTAATAAAGATCTTATATTGTTTTACTATGCCAAAGTAAGATTTTAGAGCATCTTTTAAAGCCTTTGGTAGATACTTTATTTCTTCCATAGACTCTGATGGATATATGGCCTGTATAAGTCCAAATCCAAATAAACTTGCAACAGCTTCAGGGTTGGCTCCTGGTTTAATGATATATTTGTTCAACTGATAGTGAGACGTTATTCCCATGTGAGGAATCTGATGGAACTTATTTGCTTTGTCTACTAGTGTCTTGTAATAATTGTATTGCTGCTTTCTCTTTTGAATATCTGTTAGTGGTGCTTTATTGCTGGGACCAGCTTCTTTTGTCACTACTTCTTTATACTCCGAATCTACTTTTATTTTTTCTACTTTATCAGAGATTTCCTTGTCGGATATCTCCATAGCTTTAATAGGACTATTATTAATGGTACTTTCTGGAATAGTTTCCTTTCCAGCTGTTATTTTTGCTCGTAGTTTAGCAACATCTAATGATAATTCATTTACTTTTTCATATAGGGTTGTGAAATTTCCCAATATATTGTTAAATGAACTTATCAATAGATTTTGCTGCATCTTCAAGGTAGATACCTCGAGAATTAATTGTCCTTCCATAGATATAGATGTTGATGATCCTATTCCTGAGAATAGACTCATTAGATTTCCTAGAGTATTTGGACTTGTCGTATTAGTTGGACTTCCTTTCTGCTCCATCTTTGCTCAGATAATCAGCCACTAAATTATTTTTTCCTGGAACATACTCAACTAAATAATCATAATGAAATAAGTCATTTTGCCACTTAAATAACATTTTATTCACAATACTAGTTTCTCTTATCCCTTTATTCAACCAATGCTTAACCTGAGTATTATCAGTTCTAATTATAAATTGGTATTGAACTATTAGTAATTCAAACTTTTTTACCGCTTTTACTACTGCTAATAATTCCTTCCAATTTGAATGATATTTGTTTTGCGATTCGTTAAATTTTCCACTTGCATATCTTGCAATCTCTTCATTTCCTTGTTCTTCAAAATATAATGCTGCACCCCAATGATCTTCGATGCATCAGTATATAAAATCCATGTTATAGGTTCTATTTTTGGAATTTTTAATATTGGTAAATTCTGACATAGTTCCTTTAATTTTTCAACATCGTTACTAAGATTTTTATTCCATTCAAAGTTTATTTTTTCTCCTTCTATCTTATTTAATCTTTGAGTATATTTTGATAAATGAGGAATATAGTTTCTAACTTGATTTATTATTCCTAAGAATGATTGTAATTGTTTCTTGTTTTCTATATTATTGAATTCGAATATCTTTTTAGATATATGATCTTGTAATTCTAATTCTCCATGAGATATTATTTGTCCTAAAAACTTAATATTTTCTTTTCTTAATTCTACTTTTTTTAATGATATATTAATACCTTTTTCATAAATAACATTTATGAATTGGTTTAGATGTTTTTCATGTTGTTATAAATTTTCTGAAAATATTAACACATCATCAATATATACTATTACAAATTCTTTTAAGTTTTTTAGTTGCTCATTAAGATAATTTTGAAAAATACTTGGACTATTAGGATAACCTATTGGTAAAACGTTCCATTCATATAAACCTTCTGAAGTACTAAAAGCTGTATATTTTTTACTTTCTTCGGATAATTTTATTTGAAAAAAGCTTAACTTACATTCAAACTTACTAAAAATTCTTTTTCCTTTTATTCGGTGAAATAATATTTCTATCTTAGGTATAGGATATTGAAACAACCTTTTCGTCCGATATAACCTTGGGGTTACTTCAAAAATTTAAACCAAGAATTGCGTATAGTGCAACCTCAGGTCGTTCTCTTTGAGGAGCCAAAAACAAAATTAAATTTCTAAGTAACTAAATGCAATGCAACTTAAGCTAGAAAATGGAATTTGTTTTGATTGACTAACAACTAAATGCAATGAATTAAAATTAAATTTAAATAAATATTTTTGGTATTTTTAATTTAAAGAAAATGTTAATAAATGATAACAAGTGAATGAAATGAAAGAGAAAGAGATTAATAATGATGAAATCAATCCTCCAATTCAATAACGCAGGCAATCATAGCTTCAACAAATATGGGAGTTCTAAACAATGAATTAAGAATTATAATTAAGCTTTTAATCCAACAACCGAGCCACCTCGAATTGTCACAAAATATTTTCCAAAATCCTAGTTTATTAACTGCCACCAGAATAATAAACTAGGATTAAAGATGTTAAAATCCAATGCTCAATTATAACTCAATAATTCATAGAAATAGGATTAAAGCCAGCAAGAGATATAATGGTCCAATAATTCAAGCCACCTTGAATTATCACAAAATATTCACAATAATTTCAATACCATGTCTGACCCAGATCAAAGTAAATAAAATTAAAGTTAATTAAAGAACAATATCAATTGCCAAACAATAATCCAGTTATAGTATTCCTCAATAAATATAAATCATTATAAGTATTCCCAATAATTATAAAATTATCTTAAGACCTAGGAATCACAAAATAATTAATGGGTGAAAATTAAAGTAACTTAAACTTCCCTTTTAGATTCCAAGCTCATGCCCTTGCCATTGAATTAGAGAATTAGGAGCTTAGCCACGCATAGCCATCACACTTGAGAACTCAGCCATGGAAGGGAGTGCTGCCGACATTCTGTACTGTGTTCTCTATGCTGTTCTCGCCCTGCTGTTCTGGTGGTGTGTTGGGCCGACGGTGGTGTCCGTGAATGGTGAATGGAGGGGTGAAGGAAGACGATGGAGAACTGGGGAAGTTAAAGGCCGAGAGGGGTATGACACGGCAGGTGTTACTGCGGTTTAGATGATGGAGGAGTTGGTGGTTGAAGACGATGAATGATGTGGAAGGTTCTGTGATGTCGCCGCTGCACACCTTGCGTTCTACATTTTTGTTGTCTCCGACGTTCTTTCTTGTTTCTGCGTCAGTCGCTTGTGGCTCCCCTGGGCAAGTTATCTCTCGGCGTCGTCTGGAATGGAATGTGCAGAAGGTGTGTATGGAAGGTCTTCGCAGAGTCTTGCGCGTGTGAGCTCAGAATGGAAAACCTGAATGTTCTCCGCTGCGTGTAAGAATGGAAGGTGCTAAAGGTTCTCCGCGGTGTCTCTGCGTGTGTGTGTTCTCCGCGACATCCTTTTCTTCTCTGCATGCATGGCTTTTTAAAGGTGACCTCACGGCTGGAAAAAAGCATTTCAACACCGGATGAAAATGGCATTCAACATCGCACACACAACCGGTGTAGAAATGGACCGTGTAAAAAGTAAGACCTTTTACACCGGTCACGTAACCGATGTAGAATGTTTGATTTTTTACACCGGACTAAATTTTAAATCTGTTAACAATTACATCCGGTGTATTATTTTTAACATCTACACCGGTTGAATATTGGGACGGTGTAGATTATTCAAATGTTAACACCGGTTAAATATGGGACGGTGTGTAGAATGCATACTTTTTTACACCGGTCTACATGTTAAAGCGGTTCACATTTACATCCGGTGTATTATGTTTTAACATCTACACCGGTTTGAACCTTGGGACGGTGTAGATTATTCAAATTTTAACACCGGTTGAATATTGGGACGGTGTAGATGTTATTAAATTTAATTTATATATTATGATATATGCTCTTTCTACACCGGTAGGTATATACCTCCGATGTAGATGTTATTAAATTTATATTTAATACATTTCGTTGGCCTGAAGCTTCAGAAATAAACTGCCCAAATATAATATATGACTCAATCATCGATCATATATATAAACTGCCCAAATATAATACAAGATGCCAGAGACATATATATATAATTCAATTGTTCATTATATTATTCATTGAATAAAACTCAATACAAAAATGCTACAATTTGAACAGATAAGTAGAAAAAGGTATTCAGTGAAAGACAAATACTATTGAGAAGGAAGGAATTGAACAAAAAACTCTGCCCACCGATTACGCAGGTCCTCAATATCTTGGTCAGGAAATGGATCAGGTTGATCAAACATCTGAAATATGAAATCAAAATCAATGAAATTAAGGCATTACTAATATAGATTAGATTGAGAATTAAGAAATACGAAATCATCAAAAATACAATTTTACCTCCTCAGTTAGGTCAATCCTATTTGACAAGATAATATTGACCATGTGTCTAACTATGTAGAAGCCGCACAAGTTGCTTTCTCTGGGTTGCCTTCGACTCTGTAATGTTAACAAGATAAAAATTATTTCTCATCATCAAAACGGGGAACCTAGCTAACACCCAATATATACTTTTATTACCTTCGGTGTGATCCATTCAGGGTCCCTCACCAAATTAGCGTGCTCAAGGCCCCTTGTAACTGCGAACGTCCTCATAGCCCTATGACCAAATTAAAGTTAATAAGTTAGTAACTCATTTATCACAAAGATCATTGTGTATAGAAGACAACTCACGTGTTCATGATCTTCCTGACATCAACCGAGGGCTTGTAATGGAGGGAGCATAAGAAGAAAACTTTATAGCTATGCTTACATAGGATGACAAGTTGCCAATGATTGCTGTAGAGATTAGTTAAAAGAGAATGAGTATTATAATTAAGCAAATACAAAACTAGTATATATATATGAAATAAAATGAAATATTATTATTCTTACTCCTGCATATATGGTGCGAAGAAACAATCAATATCGGTTTCACCGAGCCTCTTTGAAATGTATGCAAGCCTCGAAGATTGAGAGGTCCCTTTAGCATAAATCTGAAGTGGGCATAGGAATCCGAACTTTTGTTGTTTGCCCTTGGAGGAAACCAACTCAGCTTGCATGTACCTACAGGCAATGCATACACGACATTAGTTGTAAGACTTGAACTTTATTATTACATATATTTACATTTAAATTATACTTACATCAAAAACACTTGGATGCAGCCGGAGGTCAGTTCTTCCTTGGGAGTGATCAGAGATTTGACGTCCGCATGGTCCAGGAAGGCCGGTGCCCCCATGTCGCCCATAACTGAATCCATAGGCAACGCGTCCACATGGAACGTTTTGTCATATGCCATTAGGATCACACGTTGCATGGCATTCAAAGTGGGAGGGGTACTGGGAAGTTGGCCAGGGGATGAGGCGACGTGATCCGAAACAAGATGCTTTGGCCACAATATGAAAGTTGTAACATCCCTAATTTCTGTACTAAGTTGTATGTACAGATTGAATAAAATATATGAGATGTTTAGGAAAATATGTGGCCATGTTTATGTAAAGAAAAGGATTAATTGGAAGAGGAAGAAAGTCTAAGAGCCAAAGTGCAAAATTACGAAAATGCCACTGTGATGCCCTAAGAAACCAGAAGTAAATGGAGGGCATTTTGGTCATTTCACACAATGGATGGATATCAGAGGAAATTTGATAGTAAATTACTATAATTAATATGAGAATTTATGGAGTTGACAGAAGTCAAAAAGGAGTCCTGTAGAATTAATTATGGAATTTACGGTGAAAAAGGACACCGATAAAGGGTTAAAGGAAAAATATGTAATTTTTAACAGGACTTCTAGGTCTCATAAAATTATGAAACTTTGTAGAGAATTCATTTTATATTAGAATGAATTTCTAAAAATGTTAGAACAATTAAAGGAGGTGTTTAGCATTTATTCTGAGATCAGGATAATTTAAGGATATCGGTATAAGGAAAGTACATTGGGATTTGTGCCAATTAGCTATTGGACCTAAAAGAGGCCCAATATTTCGTCCTAGGACAGCCCAATAAGGCCCAAAAGTTATCTTGGAGCCCAAGTCCAAATAATAAATAATTTATGGATTTTTGAAAAGAAAGAAAAAGAGAATAAAGTAAGAATTAGGTGTTGCACATGGTGGGACCCACAAGGACACAAGAATGGCACCCAAAAAGAGGAAGGGTTAGGTGTACCAAGGGAGGTCATGCTAGTGATGTCATGGTGGTAAGGTCTTGAGTGAAAAGTGAAAAGACATTCCAAGATCAAACCTTTAACCATTAGATCAAATAGTTTCCAAAGTGATCTTCGCCTTCAAATGGCACATGACTTTTGCTATAAATACCCCCCTTTCCATTCATTCTTCACACCCAAGAGCTCCTTTAGAAAGAGAAGTGAGTTCTAGAGAAAGAAAGTGGAAGAAAGCAAGGAAGAAGCAAGGGTCTTGAAGGAGCAAGTAAGGTAAGTTGTCTCCTTGCTTCTACCTTTTGTTCTTATGGTTTGTGCTTGAGTTTAAGTGATTTTTGAGGCTTAAATCTTGGGGAAATGCTGCTGGAATTTCTATGTATATGTGAGAGGAACATGAGTTTTATGTCATAGATAGTTTAAACAAGCTAGTTGCATGGTTGGTTGTTGGATTAAGTTGATGTTCTTGACTTTACCATTTCGGTTTGCACTGTTCATGATAGAAGGAAATGGAATTTCAATGATTTAATGCTTCCATTGAGTTTATATGATGATTTTGTGTAGGATTGGAAAGGTTTTGAACCTTGGAAACCATTGGAATTAAAGGTTATAATGTTGAAAATTCCTCACGGTTACTGTTCACTCGCGTGAACAGTGATTTGAATTTCATGATTTTGATGCTTCCAATGGTCTTAAAATGAGATTTTGTGTGGGGGAAAAGTGGAGGAACAAGTATGGGAAGCATTGGAATCAAAATGAGAATTTTTGAAAGATTTATGTATGTTTTTCCAAATCTGTACAGAACAGTGTATTCTTGCTGGAATTTGGTTATTTTTAGTTCATAAATGGATTCAAAAGGTAAAATTGTGTAGGGTAAGGTCAAGACATCAATTGATTCAAGGGCCAAGTTAATTGGCAAAGATTAAAGAAAGTTATGTTAGTTAAAGCAAGTTAAAGGTTCAAGAGAGATAGTCTTGAGTAGTGTTTGAGTTCATGGTCCTAATGGATTATGTAATGAATATGAATGTGATTAGGACCTTGAAATCTCTAAGAAGATGTTGGGGAATGATTGACCAAAAAGCTTGGGAAGCAAGTGCAAGCATTAGAAAGAGAGCTTAAATCCAAGGTAGTAAACTTACCCTAAACTTGTATGTATTGAATGTTATGCTTGATTGTGCTATGACTTTGTTGAATTGAGTGCATATGTGTATATGATTGAAGCTCTGTTTCTATGATTACCTTGGCCAATTGTATTTCATATGTTACATGGAAGCATGCACATTACACAATGTTTACACTTTCACAAGCAAGCACAAGTAATTACTTTAATGCATGCATTGTTTAGTACCGTTTGCTACTGAGATTTCCCCAGAAATCTCACCCCATCCATGTAATCCCAAACCCACAGGTTGACGAATGAGTAAAGAAGATAAAGAGGCATGAAGAGAGGTTGGGAATTGGAAGATTTGAATATTATGTAATAAATGTGCGAATTGTTGCATGTAATGTTGTTATATGACAAGTTGAGCAACAATGTTCATGATGAAAAGGTATAATAGTAAATGATGAAATAAATGTATCAAATAATTATGGCATAACCCTATAATGTATATGAATGTATGAAAGGCCAAAGAGATTGGTTATGTGTTCTGGAACAATTAATGGAAAATTCATATTTTTGAGGTTAAGGTTAAGGTTAAGATTCAAAGATATTTTCTAGAAAATGCCGTTGTGCTGGTAGACTATACAAAGTACTGTGTACGTAAGTGTTGTCTAAGGAGGCTGGAAGTGAGTGGACCTAGCCGGTTCATCCAGTCTTTCCTGGGTACTTACGTAGAATGGTAGTTCTCATGGGGAATTACCGAATCAGTACAGTTATCTTCTGTCAGGATTTTTGGCAAAGAGAGATATAATAAAGTCAAGATTACTTCCATAAGTGTACTCTGAGATGTTTAAAGGAGGATATTTTATTTTGGTATCAGAGCAAAGGATTCTGGCTTAGAAAATGCTCTAAACAGATGATTTCTAGCGTTAGTACAAAATAAAGTTAGCACAGAACAAAGGGTTCTGGCTCAGAGCATAAGATTCTGGCACAGAACAGAAGGTTCTGGCTCAGTGATGCTCTGGTTTTGTTAGACTGACCCCTTAGACAAATGAGAAATTTGAATGGTTCTCTCCCTAGAGTATGATATAGGGATGGTGTTCACTACTTGGAAAGGTTTAGACAGAAGACAGTGACACCCAGATGAATGAGACTGTACCCCGAGCATTTTAGTCTTACGAAGTATATGATTACGATAGGCTAATCTTAGTAAGTCGATACAGCCGAGGTCTCTTGTTTATTAAAACAATGTGGCTGGACTAAGTAGAATAATGTTTAAGAAGAAATTTCCTCTATGGATAGAGACAGAAGCTGATCAGTTCACGACTAAGGAAGCTGCAAGAGTAGCTCGAGGTATCATGTTGTGACCAGATACTATAGTGAGGATGCCAGATGTCCAAGTTACAACAAGTTAAGTCATAAGTCAAGATGAGAGAAGACTTTTGGTCGCAACGACAGAACACAGAGCAAATATTGCCGTAGTAGACATGGGGATTCATAAAGTTAAGCCTGAAACATCAGTTAATCAGTGAGACCCCCAACCTGTAATGCTGTATAAAGAAGAGGTACACATAGACTTTGACTCTTCAGGTAGTGAAGAGAGTTCAGATGACAGCATAAGGGACTCAATCAGGAAGGTTTATAGTAAGGTACCCCATGCATATTTTTATAGACTCAAATTTACAGTCTGAAGATTATGAAAAATTCAGTCAGATGTTGTGTATGCACCGGATAATGTTGACTAGGTAATGATGGGTCTAGTAATTATGTACAGGATGAGTTTGATAGAGTGCTCTCTAACCCTGAGGTAAGGTCTCTTCCTTCGATAAGAGGATAGATTACGGCTGAGGAAGATGAGAACTGATACTAATTATAGGTAGGCCAGATATTATTCCTCCTCTACTAGAGTTTGAGGATAAGTTTGATATGAGTAGCCTAAGATCCAGTTACAATCTATGACATCCCTTCCTATTATCGCAGTCCAGGAATATATGAGGTTATAGATAAAGATTAAAGGGATGTTCCTAGGCCTAATCCACCCCAGCCTTCTTTATGAAAGACAGACAATGTGACTATACTAGTCTCAAGAAAGGCTGTGGGAAGTGAACTACTTAGTTTAGGTTAAGGGATGGAAGGAAGTAGAAATCAAGAGCAGTCAGTTTAGCTGCAGTTCCTCAATGCCGTAGCAAGGATGATAAACAGAGATGTGATAGAGGGCATTGACCTGGATTAAGTTTTCATGTTAGTAGCATGATATGAGATGGCCATAAGCCAGATATTACCATATACCCTACGTGACATGTAAAGCTAAGTGAGCTTTTGGCAAATGGTTCACAACTGAGGTGTAAGGATCGGTCATTACTAGGGTAAAGACTAGACAAGAACATTCTAAGGGAATGTTTAAAGCAAGTTAGATCCAGGTCGGATGTAAAGCAGTTTGGGACACATCTAGAAGTCCTCGAGAAGTTAGGCCATGACGAAAGGTGACCCGAGGTCGTGACTAAAGAATGTAGAGCTGTCCAGTCATGACAAGTAGAATGAGATGGTCACAACTAAAGTTCATGGATGCGTTGCGCCTAGTTCATACTCAGGTCACGATAAAGATACGCAGGGACCTGATGAAGGATGAAGATGCTAGCCTCATTGAAGGTTATCAGTTAGAGGTTTAGCACATGATGTAGGCAAGCTGAACAGTATGAGAAATAGAGATACATGCTAGTCTAAGATGATGTTCAGAAGTAGATCCTCTATGTGACTATCAAGAGTAGATCTACATTTGGAGAGACTTTGTTCAGTTAGTCTTTTATGAATAAAAGAATCAAAAGTTAGGATAAGGCTTGCGCAAGAAATGAGCCTAACATATGGCTTCAAGTTCTTGAAAGTTAAAGGCCCTGAAACAGGATATTAGTCCCACATCGGTTGGGGAGGTGAACGAAGCATGCCTTATAAGGGTGTAGATACCTCTCCTTCAAGGACGCGTTTCCAGTACTCACCAAGCGCCTCTCTTCACCAAGCGCCCCGAAGGGGTAGGCAGGCACGAGTGGGTAGGCAGGCAATGCTGGGGAACAAAACCTGGCCTAAGGGGCAGTGGCCTCATGTCGGGATAATATCTTCCGCTGTGTACTCTGATACCCAGAGGACGCGTTTTGGGTGCCTAAGGGGAAAGCGGACAATATCTATGTGGAAGGGTGCTGAGCTGTTAGAGAACATAAGTAATGGTGCTAGATGATAAGTGAGATTTATATGATCTAAGTTGGTCAGGATCAAGAAAAAGACCAGGAAGGAACCATAGTCCGGTCAAGAGTAGACTAAGACTGATGTATACGCGCGGAAAGAGTTAAGAGATAGTAGTAAGACACCAATGTTACTCCAGAGAAATGGAGACTGTTTCGCTCACCTGAGAAGTAATTCTTGAGTAAGATTATGAAAAGTATTCCTCTCAGTTAAATAGAGATGAGCGTGAGGCTAAAGGTTAAAAGGAGAAAGAGGAACCCTTTGATGAAATATGTAGCCGAGTTCATCCACATGAGCAATGAGAGTTGAATGATTAAGAAGTCATTTAATGGGTTGAATTCCGTGTTATAACGAAAAAGTTTTTCTCAGGTAGTCACATAAGTCCAATAGAGCGGTAGTTGTAAGCAAGATTAGAAAAAGAAAGATAGCCACAGTTCTAAAGATAAAGTAACTCCCCTATTCGATAGAAGGGTCGAGTCTATACCTTGATAAGAGGGTAGTATGGTGGCCTAAGTGAAATAGATAGATGTTTTAGGATGAATGATCAGGATATGATAGGCAATATGATAAAGGAAATATGTTTTGAGGCTTACTTAGTTCATTACAATGTCTGATGGATGGTTGAGCAAATTATGATGATGAATAGTTGCATCTCCTTGCAGTTGTCATGTAATGACATGCATGTTAGAGTATGCCATGATGAATACTCCCATTTCATAGTATATGCAGGGTAGAGTATATATGGTGAGGAAGTTATGAGAAAATTTTGTTGCTCCCATACCATATGATATGCAATAAGGAATGTATTGAGGATGATAGATAGTCTCAGTTTATGGGATGATAAGTTATGATATGATTTATGATTGGGGGGATTCAGGTTTTTCTATAGGCTTGTGAATGCAGTACTAAGAGCCATTGCTATTGAAAGGAATGGTATACAGAAAGAGTTAGATTTGAAACAGATGACTCTGAGATAGAGACTGGATTCAGATGAGTACAGATCACTCTTCAGATAAGAGTTGGATCTGATGCAGTCTTCTCGCAGTTAGAGCATAGTTCAAATGGCTCGCAGTTAGAGCACATATTTACATGAGAAGTTATGATAAGGCCATAGCAGTGGAATGCAATGGCAGGTGGTTAAACCATGATTGCACAAGGCATGGTAAGCCACAGTAAGAGAAAGATGAGAAGGAACTCCTAAGTAAGAGAGGAAATAAGTAAAGTCTTGGGCAATAATATGGGCTACTGAACGTAATATTTCTAAATTTTTATTGAGTTATGAACAAGTAGAAGCGGTGAACCCTATAACTTAGTCTATTGGTTTAAGATCTTCGGGAGATATACAGAATCGCAGTTAGATTCTGGAGGGTCACAGTTAGATCCTAGCATGGCTCCAGAGTCGCAGTTAGATCCTAACAGTTCCAGAGCCACAGTTGATTCTGAAGAGGCTGACGGTTGATCGCAGTTAGATCCCGAGGTCGCAGTTAGACCTAGCCTAAGGAAAGTAATGAGCCATGAGATATGAGTACAATATAGTATCTCTTTGGGAAGATGAATGCCAAAGATGAAGTTAAGGTAAGGAAGCTTTACTAGTTGATAAACTCATCCAGAAAAATTATTTATAATGATTTTCCTCAGATGGCCTATATTATACAGACTGAACTTAGTTTTCTTTAAACAAAGACGGAGTCCAAGTTAAAGTCTGAGTGCTGATATTCAAAAGTTTTATAGAAGTATGCCTGAGAAACAAAGAAGAGAACCCCATATGTTTTGAGAACAGAAAAGTATGAGCAGATAAATCCTCCAGATGAGGACAAAAAGATTAAAAGGCTAGAGAGACCTAGAGAAGAAGGTCTAAAGTAAAGATAGAACCCAGTAGTTATATGAGATAGAGAATGCTAAGGTTTAGAAGAGTAAGGTAGCCTTCGTCCAGAAAGATGTTAAGGCAAGAGTAGTCTAAGAAAGAGTAATGAAAAAAAGGGTCCAGTTGTCACAGAAGTTGGTATAGATGGACAAGGTAAGAAAAGTGAAAAGTTAAAGTAAGATAGACCCTGGAGTTACACCAAGATGTTAAGGGGTAAGATATGAAAGAGTGTAAATGCCATAGAAGTTTGGCACATATATGATGAATGATAAACAAAGTTATGAAAAGTTAGAAAGGTTATGAACATTAAATGATTAACACCCTTCTGCCAAGTCCAAATAAGAGTGGATTTGAAATGAAAGATTTAAATTATGACTTTGTTCAGGAGAACGATAAGCAAAAGAGCAATACTCTCCTGAGAGGCTGATAAAGTCATAAGAGAATGTTAGATCTTTGCATTTAGGAGCAAGTATACAGTCCTACAAGATATTGGCCAGGCATTATGCATGTTAGAGTATATGCTCCTACTTAGCAGTAAAGTAAAGAAAAGAATAACTGCATAAGTCCTCTCTTTGTATGATGTTGAATCATTAAAGATGATAAGAGCAACAATAGAGTTATAAGAGTTTCTATACGAAAAGAGGATGAAGCTTTGCGGATGTTAAAGAATTCTGCGAGATGCTAAGAGAAGTAATAAGGGATAAGTGTTAGAAAGTATGATGAGTGAGTGAGGGAAACTCCCGAATACAATAATATTCGAGAGAGTTTGATATGAAAGAAATGGACACTACTCTCAAGTCTAGTACAAGGAGTTGTCCATAAGCAAATGGATGCATAGCACAAGATCAAGTGCCGTGATGAAGTAGAAATAAACTCCAATTAAGTTGACTCATACAAAAAGAGTAATGACAGCAAGGGCATGAAGCGGATATTGAAAGTACTCCGCTAGATAATAAGATAAAATGTAAGAGATGGATACCCCAATTCTTAGTCATAAAGCAGAAAGAGATTTAAAGAGGATGTATATTTAAGATTGTTAACTAAGGTACTAAGTAAATTTCGAGGACGAAATTTATTTTAAGGGGGAGAGAAATGTAACATCCCTAATTTCTGTACTAAGTTGTATGTACAGATTGAATAAAATATATGAGATGTTTAGGAAAATATGTGGCCATGTTTATATAAAGAAAAGGATTAATTGGAAGAGGAAGAAAGTCTAAGAGCCAAAGTGCAAAATTACGAAAATGCCACTGTAATGCCCTAAGAAACCAGAAGTAAATGGAGGGCATTTTGGTCATTTCACACAATGGATGGATATAAGAGAAAATTTGATAGTAAATTACTATAATTAATATGAGAATTTATGGAGTTGACAGAAGTCAAAAAGGAGTCCTGTAGAATTAATTATGGAATTTACGGTGAAAAAGGACACCGATAAAGGGTTAAAGGAAAAATATGTAATTTTTAACAGGACTTCTAGGTCTCATAAAATTATGAAACTTTGTAGAGAATTCATTTTATATTAGAATGAATTTCTAAAAATGTTAGAACAATTAAAGGAGGTGTTTAGCTTTTATTCTGAGATCAGGATAATTTAAGGATATCGGTATAAGGAAAGTACATTGGGATTTGTGCCAATTAGCTATTGGACCTAAAAGAGGCCCAATATTTCGTCCTAGGCCAGCCTAATAAGGCCCAAAAGTTATCTTGGAGCCCAAGTCCAAATAATAAATAATTTATGGATTTTTGAAAAGAAAGAAAAAGAGAATAAAGTAAGAATTAGGTGTTGCACATGGTGGGACCCACAAGGACACAAGAATGGCACCCAAAAAGAGGAAGGGTTAGGTGTACCAAGGGAGGCCATGCTAGTGATGTCATGGTGGTAAGGTCTTGAGTGAAAAGTGAAAAGACATTCCAAGATCAAACCTTTAACCATTAGATCAAATAGTTTCCAAAGTGATCTTAGCCTTCAAATGGCACATGACTTTTGCTATAAATACCCCCCTTTCCATTCATTCTTCACACACAAGAGCTCCTTTAGAAAGAGAAGTGAGTTCTAGAGAAAGAAAGTGGAAGAAAGCAAGGAAGAAGCAAGGGTCTTGAAGGAGCAAGTAAGGTAAGTTGTCTCCTTGCTTCTACCTTTTGTTCTTATGGTTTGTGCTTGAGTTTAAGTGATTTTTGAGGCTTAAATCTTGGGGAAATGCTGCTGGAATTTCTATGTATATGTGAGAGGAACATGAGTTTTATGTCATAGATAGTTTAAACAAGCTAGTTGCATGGTTGGTTGTTGGATTAAGTTGATGTTCTTGACTTTACCATTTCGGTTTGCACTGTTCATGATAGAAGGAAATGGAATTTCAATGATTTAATGCTTCCATTGAGTTTATATGATGATTTTGTGTAGGATTGGAAAGGTTTTGAACCTTGGAAACCATTGGAATTAAAGGTTATAATGTTGAAAATTCCTCACGGTTACTGTTCACTCGCGTGAACAGTGATTTGAATTTCATGATTTTGATGCTTCCAATGGTCTTAAAATGAGATTTTGTGTGGGGGAAAAGTGGAGGAATAAGTATGGGAAGCATTGGAATCAAAATGAGAATTTTTGGAAGATTTATGTATGTTTTTCCAAATCTGTACAGAACAGTGTATTCTTGCTGGAATTTGGTTATTTTTAGTTCATAAATGGATTCAAAAGGTAAAATTGTGTAGGGTAAGGTCAAGACATCAATTGATTCAAGGGCCAAGTTAATTGGCAAAGATTAAAGAAAGTTATGTTAGTTAAAGCAAGTTAAAGGTTCAAGAGAGATAGTCTTGAGTAGTGTTTGAGTTCATGGTCCTAATGGATTATGTAATGAATATGAATGTGATTAGGACCTTGAAACCTCTAAGAAGATGTTGGGGAATGATTGACCAAAAAGCTTGGGAAGCAAGTGCAAGCATTAGAAAGAGAGCTTAAATCCAAGGTAGTAAACTTACCCTAAACTTGTATGTATTGAATGTTATGCTTGATTGTGCTATGACTTTGTTGAATTGAGTGCATATGTGTATATGATTGAAGCTCTGTTTCTATGATTACCTTGGCCAATTGTATTTCATATGTTACATGGAAGCATGCACATTACACAATGTTTACACTTTCACAAGCAAGCACAAGTAATTACTTTAATGCATGCATTGTTTAGTACCGTTTGCTACTGAGATTTCCCCAGAAATCTCACCCCATCCATGTAATCCCAAACCCACAGGTTGACGAATGAGTAAAGAAGATAAAGAGGCATGAAGAGAGGTTGGGAATTGGAAGATTTGAATATTATGTAATAAATGTGCGAATTGTTGCATGTAATGTTGTTATATGACAAGTTGAGCAACAATGTTCATGATGAAAAGGTATAATAGTAAATGATGAAATAAATGTATCAAATAATTATGGCATAACCCTATAATGTATATGAATGTATGAAAGGCCAAAGAGATTGGTTATGTGTTCTGGAACAATTAATGGAAAATTCATATTTTTGAGGTTAAGGTTAATGTTAAGATTCAAAGATATTTTCTAGAAAATGCCGTTGTGCTGGTAGACTATACAAAGTACTGTGTACGTAAGTGTTGTCTAAGGAGGCTGGAAGTGAGTGGACCTAGCCGGTTCATCCAGTCTTTCCTGGGTACTTACGTAGAATGGTAGTTCTCATGGGGAATTACCGAATCAGTACAGTTATCTTCTGTCAGGATTTTTGGCAAAGAGAGATATAATAAAGTCAAGATTACTTCCATAAGTGTACTCTGAGATGTTTAAAGGAGGATATTTCAAAAGTCCCTTTTGCTTGGCTCACTATCTTCACTCATCAGTGGGAATTGGGACAAGAGCATCTCCAATTAGCACGGCTTCAATTGTCACCCTTAATTGATCGTCCTGAATTTGGATGGGGTGAACAGTAGTTGCCCCTAGGCTATGGATGGAGCCACGTGCCACTAAGCGTCTAAGAGGATCCTCAACATATAGATCACAATGTTCTGCATCCTCTGACAGCAGCAAACAACAACTCCCCTTAGTGCTTGGACGGCCTGCAGTTGAGGGCGGGAGGGGTTCAGTTGGCTCTTGCTGCCTTGATGTCATTATCGACAACATTTCTTCCTTCATCTTTGCGAACCCTTCATCTTTGTAATCGTGCCTCAATTGAAGCTTCTGCTTGTGCCCTAGCCTCTATCCAAGCCTCTTCCTTAGCCTCTGCCCTTATGGTGGAGAGCAAGGATGCCAACTCTGCCCTCAGCACCACATGTGGGGAACGTGTTTGAGATGCTCCAAAGTAATCTCTTATACCCACACCTCTTCCAACTCCCCTGACACGGCCCCCATGTTCTTGTTTCCCAGTGGCAACAGTCAAGATGTCATTCCTACCATCTGACTTGAAGGATCCATGGGACTCTTATTGTTTAAGATCACTCTATAACATAGAAAGAACAAACATAAGGAAAATGATATAATTATATATAGTCTACTAACACAAAATAATGCAAGTAGTGCTTAAATTTTTTTAGCAATCATGCGAGCATTGTCGCTTGTAAAAGTTCCGCTCTTTCTTTGGCGAGCGTACAACCATTTTTCTTCGTGACGTATCGGAGAGGGGGGTCAAGAAGAACACTAGGATCCGACCCAGCATTTTCTTCTAGCCTCTTCCTCTTGGCCCCCAACAACTCTCTTTCTGCCTTCATATAACCCCCTCGAGACATTGTGTGGGGGCAATCATTCTTGAGGGCGTATTCAATCGCTTTTGCTCTTTTTTCCTACAAGACATGAAGTATTTAAAATCAATACATATGATACTCTGATACATTTTCTGCAACCACATACAAAAGGATACACTCACCATTGCTACTGGCGTGGTCCGATTCCTAACAAATTGTTCCCACGCAGCTTCGTCAATGAATTGATACTTGCTGCATGGAGAAGGTTGAGGATGACCACTTCTGCCCTGTCCATACAGATACTGACGAGCTAGTTGTGTCTTGAATGCCCTCCAACGCTCAGCGCAATATGACAACGTCTTCTTCTTCCAGAACTCATTGTTGGGCACATCGTAAGTGAGCTGCAATGTTTGCCATTAAAAGCAGAGTAATCAACAAACAGTTGTGTATTTGGTATTGCTCTGCATGCAATATTAGATAGTTCCTATACTCGGATAGTGTCCCAAATTTGATTATTCACGCGATCATCCACAGCATCCCAAGTCAAATAGGTGATGCTAGGCTTGTTGCGTGCTAGGAGGCTGACAAAACTTACGTACCTTGTCCTGTGCTCACCAGTTGGGTTCCAGTTTCTGCCAAACTCTATCGGAAGCAGTTTCCCCTCTATCCTGTCCTTCGTAATGTCTTTCAAACGAGTCGCACTTCTGCCCTTTCTTTGCGTAGTGGCGCTTGGAGCATCGCTAGCCTCAATCTGAGTAACTCTATCCTCCATATTCCTATGTACGCAATAACAACATCAAAAAACATTGAAAACAGACTTAACCCTTTTTCCTTCAACCCGTCAGAATACACAAAACTTGTTCCTTTAGCAGTTATAAATGGAAAGATGTGCCAGCATTCATCAGGAAAAATAGAAAACCTCGATTAAATGAACATAAAAACGGCAACGCACGTACACAGGAAAAAAAATGCAGAGAACACGTACACGGAATAGCAGAACGAGAGAGACAACAGAGAAGAACGACTGATCGAGCAAGGAGAAGCCTCGCGAGAACCACAGAGCACGATGAGCGGCGATATGACAGAGTACGTGAGAAAGGAGAATGAAGATCATCGCGCCAAAGGGCGGGCTTAAAAAATGAATATAAACATTTAACACCGGGTGTAAATTATTCTAACCCGGACAAAAACATAAACGATGTAAAATTGATACATTTTACACCGGATAATTTTTACAACCAGTGTAAACAATAACACCGATAAAGTATAACACCGGATAAAGTATAACCCGGTGTAAAATCGAACTATAATTTATTTACAAATTGTCAGTAGTGACTTTTTACATCGGATAGCACTTAAGACCAGTGTTAATGTTGTAGTTATTTTTTTAAACTACATCATATATCATCCCATCCTTGGCGTCACAACATTCTTATCAGAACAAGAATCTGTCTCTGTTATTATTACATCAAAATCATATACGCAATCATAACAAGAAACTTAAAATTGCATGTTTAGACTACATCAAAAACAAGAAACACATAGAAATTAATCAGAATCCACTTCTTCTTCATTTAATTGTGGTAAACCTACTCAAAAAGAAGGGATCTCATAAAAAGAATCATCATTGTCAACAACCCTTTTTCCTTGGAGCGCGACAGACCATCTTTCATTTTGAGGATCAGTGATAAAGAACACTTGCTTTGCTTGGTCTGCCATAATAAAATGTTCATCCCCAAAACTTATATTATTCAAATCACAAGTGTAAATCCTAACTGATCGACCATAACCCCGTTGTTTACATTAGCCCACTTGCATTTGAATACGGGAACTTTGAATTTGGAGTAGTCCACCTCTCAAATCTCTTCAACAACGCCATAATAAGGGATGACTGCTAATTTAGGATTGTTGTCTTTTGAACTAGAGAAATGCATAGCTTCAGCCACTAACATAATACCACTGTTTTGCATGCTACTTCTATCATCTAGGGACTTCGTATAAAAGGAATACCCGTTGATATCAAATGAATTCCAACAGATCACATTATGTTCAGGACCACATGCCAACCATCTAACTGTATCAGAAACACAATCCTCATTTTCAACCTCCAATTTGAACCAATGTGCAAAAGATTTGTTGTGTTCTCTAATCAGCCTTTGCTCTGTCATCCTATTATTTGTTTTCCGGACAAGATCTTTATGAACAGCAATATAGTCTTGAACTTCATCAATGTTATTCAAGATGTGTAAGTGTACTTGCTGCAGTTTATTACGATCAACACTCCTCACTGACATTCCGCGTTGACCCCCCTGTTTGGCAATGGGTTTGTGGAGACCAGTAAGTCATACTTTAGACAGGTATTGTTGACAAAAATCCATAGCTTCTTCGGCCACATATTTTTGAACAATGGATGCTTCGGGCTGATTTGGATTCTTCATATACCCTTTAAGGATTTTCATGTATCTTTCAAATGGGTACATCCATCGTAAGTATACAGGGCCACACAGTTTTATCTCTCGCACTAGATGAACGATGAGGTGTACCATGATGTCAAAAAAGGAAGGAAGAAACTGTTTTTCAAGCTGGCACAAAATAACATAACCCTCGTGCTCCAATTCCTCAAACTTTTCAGTCTCAAAGACTTTGCCACATATAGCATTAAAGAAGAAGCAAAGTCGGGTTACAATGTGTCTCAAATCATCTTGAAGGATTCCTCGAACAGCCACTGGGAGTAATTGTTGCATCAATACATGACAATCATGAGACTTTTGGCCTACTAATTTCAAATCTTTCATGGACACAATCCTCTTAAGATTAGATGAGTACCCAGAGGGAACTTTGATTCCTTGCAAACACTCACAAATACTTCTTCGCCTCAGCCTTGGACAAGATGTTAGTCTCTTCAACATGATAGCTCCCCTCACCATCTGGCCTCGGATGTAACTCCTCCCGTATTCCCATTTCTTCCAAATCCAATCTTGCCTTCAAACTGTCTTTGGAACTACCATGTGTGTTGAGAAGTGTTCCAACAATGTTGTCACACACATTTTTCTCCACATGCATCACATCAAGACAGTGCCTTACATGAAGATGTCGCCAATAAGGAAGCTCAAAGAACACAGATCTTTTTTTCCATACATTTTTTTCACTTTTCTTGGTAAGCTTACCGAAAGTGACATTGATGTCTCTCACCTTTTCATAAACTTGTTCGCCAGTCAATAGCTTTGGAGCATTTTCAAATTCTTGGCCGCCATAAAATTTCTTCTTCAGTCGACGGTATGGGTGGGCTTGTCTTAGAAATCTCCTATAACCTAGGTAGACTGTCTTTCTTCCATGACGAAGTTGATAGTAGCAAGTCCCTTCCTCACAAATCGGACATGCTTTATGACCCTTAACACTATACCCTGACAAATTTCCGTATGCAGGAAAGTCATTAATTGTACAAAAGATCATGGCCCGCATATTGAAGACCTCATTCTTAACAACATCAAAAACATCCACACCTTCCTATAGCTTCTTCAAATCTTCGATCAAGGGTGTTAGGTAAACGTCTATGTCATTTCCCGGTTGTTTTGGTCCTGAGATCAGCATAGACAACATTACATACTTCCGTTTCATACACAGCAAGGGAGATAGGTTGTAAATCACCAGAAGGATGGGCCATGAACTATGTATACTACTAAGGCTACTATAAGGGTTCATTCCATCCGTACTAAGTCCAAGCCTTAGGTTTCGTGATTCTTTGCCGAACTCGGGAAATAAGTCATCAATCTTCTTCCATTGCAAAGAGTCAGCAGGATGACGAATCTTTCCATCATTAATCCTTTCATTTGCATGCCATAACAATTTCTTTGCATCATCTTCATTAGAAAAAAGTCGCTTAAACCTTGGTAAAATTGGAAGATACCATAACAACTTGGCAGGAGAGTTGTTTGATCTGTACCTTGGTGTCTTACATATTGGACACTTCTCCTCATCTTCAAACTCTTTCCTGTACAATATGCAATCATTTTGGCATGCATGAATCTTTCTATACTGCATGCCTAAAGGACCTATTATTTTCTTCGCATCATAATAGCGTTTGGGTAACACATTTTCTTCAGGAAACATGTCCTATAACAAGTGAAGCAATTATGAAAAACTACTGTCACTCCACCCATGCCGCGCTTTCACACTTACCAAACTCAACACTGCATTCAACATGTTGTATTTTCTGCACCCTGGGTATAGAGGCTTTTCTGCATCATTGCACATATTACCATATGCATGTGACCACATAAAAGCATCTTCTCCAACATCACGAATCATGTCCTCTACTCGATCATCAGTATCCATGTCATCGTCAAAGGTCTGTTCCACCTGTTCACCATGCCATACCCATACCGTGTAACTCTTGCAAAACCCCTCGCAAATTAGATGAGTGTAAATATCAGCAGGACTGTGTTTCCTCTTATTCAAACAACTCACACAAGGATAATAAAACCTTCCATTGTCATCATCACCATTCCGTTTAGCAAAATCCAAAAACTCCTTCACCCCCTCAGCATACTCAACACTTGTTCGTTTAGCATTTATCCAACTACGATCCATATTTGTGGAAGACTATAAGAACTAGAAAAGCAGAAAACAAGAAATTAAACCATTACGTTGCAGCTAATGCATGGAGAGAATAAATTTTCAGTTCTCGAGAGGAGTTCAAAACAAAACTCACCGTCTGTGAAGCGCCGAGAAGTCTTAACGTGCGAACCAGGGAAAAATGAGAGATGGAAGGCGCGAGAAATGTACCAAATAAAAGAGTATTTGGTAAAAAAATAAAAAAAAATGTTTATTTTGTAAGAAAATATACACCGGACAAAATGTTACACCGGTGTAGATATACATATAAAAGTTGTATAGAGTATATTTTACACCGGTCAATATATATGGACCGGTGTAAAATATATCAGTTTTTTTTTGAAGTGATACAGAGACCACGTCATCAACTTTTACACAAAAAAAAATATATATATCAGAATATATAAAAGTTGCAATCTTTCACTACTCATCAGACTCGGAGTTTTGGGAGTCATCAGATTGGGTGAGATCAACAGGATTAAAGAAGCTATCACGGGGTTGATGGCGGCGAACTTCTGAGCGGAAATCTCTGAAACTTGCTTTCAGTCTGTCAACTTTGCGATTCAGTTCTTCCACGGAGTCCTCCAGCCCATTGAATCGCAGTATGAGTTCCTCAAGGCTCTCCATCAGAGTCACAACCAGGGGAGGAGGAGAAGGAACAAAAGGGTGAGGATCAGGATGTTTGTCTTCAAAGTCGTCTCTGTTTCTTTTGTGGGGTAGAGAAGGAGGCGTGCGTGAGGAAGAGGCCATTGGAGGAGTCAGATAGATGAAAAGAAAATAAAACAGAATAATGGTATACATATATATATATGGTTAACGTTCATGATCAATAAGAATATAGAAGAATGCATTTGGCCTTCTATCATAATGACTACAAACGTTGGGAACCGAAGAAGTGAAATGAACGGTCTGACAAATAAAGAAAGCGAGCGGGAAAGCATAGACAGGAAACTGAAGAGGCAGATATAAGACGAAGCTAATCTGCACCGGGTGTTTATATTTAAATCGGTTACTTTTAAAACCGGTGTAAAAATCGCCTTTTTTTTATAAAACAGACACCGGACTAAATATTGCCACCTCAGTCAATATAAATACGCTGTAGAAAGTAAACATCTAAACCGGACAAAATATTTCCACATCGGTCTATATAACATCCGCTGTAGAAATTAAACATCCAAACCGGACTAAATATTTCCACATCGATCACGAGTAAATACGGTGTGAATATTTTATTTTATTTATAAAAATGTCACCGCTCATTTTTTTAAAACCGTCTCCGCATTGACCGGTTTAAAAATGGGGATTTCGATTGCCAATTTTCCACCAGTGCCTAATGGGCTAAACCGCAAGGTTTGGCCCAATGGGTCCTTCAATGTAATTTCTGAATTAGTGGTCCTTTATTGTCATTTGTAAATTATGATTTCTCCTAAATTCCTGAAATATAAAATCATAATAATGTAATACCTTTTATCCTAAAAATAATTGTTTAGGAGAAATAATAAAAATATGACAATTATATCCCTATTAAACATTAATTCATTATAAGGTTCAATAATTCAGTTGATGCACAAATAATATAATTAAAGCCCAAACTAATGACAAAAGCCCACTAAAATGATATGAATAAATATATAAAAATATGGGTTTGTCAGATATCTATTTCTCATGGCTATTTCATTTAATCGTTTATAATTTATTACTAATCTAGATTTTCCTCTTAAGATTTCATTATGATTTGCTACTATCATTGCTGGTGAACTATAAGTTGAAGTACTTTCTCTGATTAAGTTATATTTTTTTATTTCATTAATATGCATTATAAATTCTTTCTTATCCTTTTCTTTATAAGGATATGGTTTAAATTTATTTCTTTACTATAATCTTTTAATTTTATTTCTGCTTGAGGTTTAGATTTTTCCCAAAATTCTAATGGGTTTTCACTATAACATTCTTTCAATTTTTCTTCTAAAATTTTACTTTCATAATTTATTGTCATATTACAATATTTTATATAAGATATCTTAGATCCACTTATATCTACTTTCCCTTTATTATCTAACCATTGTAGTTTATTAGGACTTAATTTTTTCTTGAAATTTTGATCAGTTCTATTTAAAGGATTTTTTATTCTTACTCCCCATGCTGTATGTTTGCATGGAGTTACTAAAGATACACTATTTTGGTATAATCCTATGGGCATATATTGATATAAAAAGTTAGTTCCTATCACTAAATCTGGTTTGCATTCATTAAATTGATATAATAATGGAATTCTTAATTCATATTCCCCTATTTGTATTCTAACATTTAGAGCTCTATGTTTCAATGAATAATTTTCTTGTCCTACTGTCCCTACTTGGGCTAAAGGTCCATTTTTCCATAGTTCTTCTGGTAGAATATTTGCTTTTCCATACTTTAGGAAGAAGAATAAGCTACCTATATTCTTACTTAAAGAATCAATGTACTGAAGCAACAAGATCATCAATACTAAATAAATTAAATAAAATAGTATTAAAATGTTTTGATATTGATTATCCACATCAATGGGGATGTCAAGGAGAAATAGGAAAAATAGATAATTATCAGAAAAAATACAAAAAATATAAACCTTATAAAAAATATGGGAAAAAGAAGAAATACTATAAATATCTGAAATTTAAAAATATAGAATTTGAAAAAGCAAAGAGAAAATGGAAACCAGGAAGATTTTTTAGAAAAAGAAATTATAAACCTAAATATCCTAAAAATCCAATTAAATGTAGATGTTATAATTGTGGGAAAATAGGTCATAAAATGATAAACTGTAAAGAACCAAAGAAAAAACAAGTTCAAATAATTGAAACAATTTTACAAAATAATAATGATATAGAATTAATAGAAGAACCATTAAGTTCTGGAGATGAAATAGAAAACTTAGAAAATCAAGTATATATACTAGAAATAGAATCTGATATCTCTATTACATCTAATGAAACAGATAGCGAAGAAGAAGATTATAAATTCTTTAACCAAGTAGACTTAGGAGAACTATCAATAAATATGTTAAATACTGAAAATTATGGAGAAAGTAATTCTGAAAGTAATTATGAGGAATATGAAAGAATAATTGATGGGGAAGGAGGAATCTCTGATTCTAGGATAGTATTTAATTCAGAACAATATAATAAAATTAGAAATAAAAATTTAGATTTGAATACAGATGAATTAATATAAAATCAAGGATTAATTACAAAATTCGGAAGAATTCTAAAAGGAAAAGGAAAACTGAAACAAAAATGTATAGTTTATAAAAGAAAGCATCCAATAGAAGCAACACAAATAGAAGGAACCATAAAAATTCCTTTGATAACTAAAGATTTAATTGAAGAAGAAATAAGAAATATAGAATTTGGCAGAGAAATTACAGATATATATATCCCAGGAATACAAATACTAGTTCAAGGATATTTTAGAGAAAATATAAATAGTCCAATAGATTTAATAATTACCGATGATAGAATAATAAGTTCTGTACAAGAAAGTGTTTTAGGAATAATACAAGGAAATTTAATATATCAAAAATTAATTCCCACCATATAGGATTTGGGTAAATTCTTTTTACTGTTTGTAGCGGCTTGATAAAAATGCCAATTGAAAACCATGAAGACGATGAATGAGAATGGAGAGGAATTAGAGCACTTGTGGAAGAAAATCTAATATAACCCTCAACCATAAATTTTATTTCCAATCTCCTTTTCCTTTCTTTTCTTTTTATATACTAAAACCTTTAGAAATTCATAGAAATAAATCCTTAATGGTATACAAGAATTGTTTTTCCTTCAATAGCTTCTCTAGCTCATGAAGTAATTTCTCTATAAATTTCATCTCAAAAATTAACCTCTAGATATTTTTCTTGAATTTTCCAAAAAAATAGAGTCTTAAAATCCGAAAAATAGCTTTTTAAATCATTTAGGATAAACATCAGAATATACCAGTATTAAAGGGCTTTTGATCATAGATAACAGTATCAATCTCACAAAAAGAATAATGAAGAAACTACAATGGAATAGCTCTTTTTGCATTCTCAATTTCAAATGGCCAGCGAAGTAGAAAATGGCAATATATATGGTGTTCGAAATCTTACCTTCTTAAAGAATAAAGGGGCCGCTTTGGCAACATTTTGGGGAAAAGACATGCATTCAATCATGCAATGACGACGTTTTTGTGCTAATCCTATCACAGTTTCAAGAAATACGACCTCCTTCTTTTGCATTGCGAGCATCATAGCAAGGCATTTCTTGAAATTCCTAACTTCAGTCCACAGATCATCATCCACAGTTCTTGTAGATGATTCATCCTGTCAAGCAAAAATAATAAGGAGGTAAATAATAATAGTGTTGATACGCCAAGAGACATAAATACTAACCTGAATAGGTAAAATGCAACAATGGCCAGGCACCACAGGCTGCCACTTTGGCAACATCAGATGTGTAATTTGCTATTAAAATTACAAGATGTAATGGACGGTCTGGATTCTCCAAACAGAACATGCATGCAACGTTCTTTCTCGGTTAAAATCCGCTTTGCTTGATTGTTGTTCTTTTGGACCATGATCTTATGATCATTGTTGTCTCTCTTCCTTGGGCAGGGTTGTCAGCTGGCATTTTCAGCTGCACCTCCTACTGTGCAGCCATTTTGTGCCCCCTCCCAAATATTTTTTTTTTCGTGTTTCTTTAGATCATTATATTCTACACAAAATAAGTGAAATTTTGACATCTTATGGGTCAAAAAATGTTTCAGTTTTCAATGTTTTATGAATTTTTAAAAATTTAATACTTTGAATCTAAAAAACTACAGCTCTCCTTTCTCCTTTTAGAGTATTAAATCATTAAAAATTATAAAAAAAAAATTGAAAATTGAACTATTTTTTGCCCATAAAATGTCAAAATTTGCTTATTTTGTGTAGAATATAATAATCCAAAGAAAAGCACAAAAACCATTTGGGAGAGGGGACAAAATAGCTGCATAGCAAGTGGCACAGCTGAGAATGCATAGCTGATATCCAAATTCCTCTTCTTTAAACTCACCAATAACTTCTCAGCTTGTTCATGCTTTCCCTTTAAACGTAGCTACAAAGCCTTCGCTGCCAATTGGGTTTCTCTCATCCCATCCTTTTCATTTTGCATCATAGAAGAAACCTGATCAGAGAAAGGTAACAAAAAATAGGGGAATAAGATATTGAACTTAGCAATTAAGAAAATAAAAAACTAACATGACTAGGCTAGAGAAATCCATATATTGAAGGCTTACCTTTAGATCTTTAATAATGGCACTTCTCAAGTCATTAACTCTATGGAACTCTTTTTTCTTCTTGGAAGAAATCGCAGCATCCTCAGCTTGGCTCTTCCGTTTACCCCAGTATAAAGAATCTTGAAGTTTAGGCGCCCTCATTCTACAAAAAGATAATGTTAACCCATTAGTAAGCTGAGTAGTTTTCTATAACGTAACATCCAACTTATTCTTTTAGACGTGGGAACAACATTAGCCTGGGATCGAAAGGCTTATTCACGTGCACAGAAAGATAATATAACAAGATTTTAAACTTTTCTGAATGAAAACTTGCGCCCAAAAATAAGGATTGTAATTGAATTCCAACTTCAATACAACAGATTTACAGCATTAAATTAAATTACATAGTGCCTTTCCAAGCTCAACATGATTGTCTAGTAAGATGGAAGAAACACCATCCTAAACTGCAGAATCTCATCATATTCCTCCAAAGGAGAAATACGTACATACGAGATATGGATTGATTTCATGCTATACTTGGAATGAACAATATTACAAACAATTCTACCATTTATTGAATGCAATATGATTCTTAAAACAATACTCCTCTGGCCCTACTTATAAGGTAAAAAGAGAATATTTATTTTGATAATATATATAGGGCAAAAAGAGAAATTTTTCATATGAATATATTATTTTACCCTTCATATTAACTTTACTTCAATTGGGTGTAATGTATATTAAATAGATGTAAAGTTGAAAAGTTGTTAAATTTTATAGCATAATTAATGAGGTTTAAGATTTTCTTTGATCTGTATGAAATATATTGGAAGTGACTTATAAGTAGGACTAGAAGTGTATTTCATAACTTAATTTAATTTCATGCTAAGTTTACCATTTATTGCTTCCCAAGGAGAAACGTCAGTTTAGATAACTTTAACAGCTAAATGTAAACCTTATTTTCCACAACAACAGTACAGTCACTAAACAATTAGGGCAACATCTACAATTCAATTTTAAATAGAGCGTCCCAACGCTGAGATGGCAACTTGAATGCAGTCAACAAGTTAATTCTCTTCTCAGCAGAGAGCGTTTTTACTTTTTATATAAAAACGAAAAGGGAAACGGCTAAAAAACCCATAACTAATGTTCTCTAGTACTCAGCTCTTACTCCGGACTATATTCTTTAGGGCAAGAATTCACTGTAAAACACCAAACCACTTTGAAAAATAAGTCAAATTTAGAATACTATAAATAAAGGTGCAAAGATAGAGGGATATAATTAACCAATGCCACAGAAACATACAACGCACATCATTCTGTTTAATTTGTGAAGGAAGGGGGAACATTTAAAGCATTTGAGGAATAAGAAATCATTATAGAAGAATGAAACCTTACCCCTCTTCTCCAGATGAAGATGTGAATATGGGAGACGGTGGGGGACGGTGAAGAGGACCAAGGGGCCGATGGTGAAGAAACCTTAGACGAGCACGATCTACAACGAGTGAAGGATTTGTGAGATATTTTATTAATATTCATTGTTATTAGATATTAATTTAGGTAATTAAATAAAATATTCTTAGTCTGCCCCGTAGTCAAGTTAGACTTAGTCCAAGTAAAGTTATTTGTTCAATCAATATTTATTTGCTAATTATTTTGATGGTGGATGACAATTAACATACGATAGACTGAGCATTTGGAGATCGAATCACAAAACTATTCTCTGCTCTATCCTTGAGAGTTTTCTGACTGTGATGGTCTCTCTGGTTGCCATCACCATGCCCACTTCCAGTCAGAAGAGACCTGGATATCTCGACTAATGGTGTTCTTTGATTTCAGTTATTATAATCATCTTATTCTAGATTGAGGTAGTTGTAAATATCCACTTCAAATCATTTAGCATGTCGAGATGTATTTATAAGTCTTCTGCTATCACCCTGATAGTTATTAGAATTTTAATATGCCGGTGAGGTTTAATATAGATTTTATCTAACATGTGGTATCAGAGCATGATTTCTAGATCTCCCTCTGCTTGCTTTTTATTTTTGAACCTCAATCAATGATAATCTAAGCCAGCATATGGAATAAAGGGATGTTCACCGTTGTTTTTACATCGTTTCATAGCTCAGTTAAGAGATTGATGTCTCTTTTAATTTATATTGCAAATTTAATTTTTGTTATGCAATTTTATATTCTAATTTTGCATATATCTTCTGTTCTTGGGATTAAGTTTTTGAAGAAACCAGATTCGGCTCTTAAATATCTCAGCTCACATGGTGCCATCATTAAGGAGCACATGGAGAAGAAGGAAGCCAATTTGAATTTTGCTTCATTGATCATAAAATACCATAAAGTAACACTTTAACTCTTTCAAATGATTTTTGATTTTCCTTCATTATAAATTTCGTTTTATTACTCCAAAAATTCTAACTTATTATAGGGAAATGTCAAAACTTGGCTCCTAGGCATTTCTTTTGAGCTTCTTGAAAATGTCTCCTTTGAGCATAAATAAATTTTAAATATTTTTAAAGTCAACCTTCTCATATCTTTGGGACCAATTTTTTTTTTATAAACTCATAATTCCTCAAATAAATAATCCCCATTTTTATCCATTTATTTGAGGCCTCATCTTATTTCAAATAATTGGATTTGACTAAATAACTCTAAATTAGTCAAATTTCTAAAAATTTCTTAAAATCTCTTTTTGAGGTATTTTCCCTCAAATTTTTAACCTCAAATGGGCCTTAAAAAATAATTTCCCATTTCTTGGAATTTTCTAGGATTTTCATGTATATTTTTTTATAATTACCCTTATTAGTCTTAAACTTTCTAAAATTATAATTTTGTCCCTACGCGTGCTTAACCTCAAGAGCCACTCTATTGAGGTCCTTATCATATCCTTTGGCCAATAACTACCTTCCTCTCTCATTATTAGCCTATGAGATTTTGCTGGAGCCTCAAACTTCATTTGTACATCAGCTTCTAAAAAATGTTCCTTTGCAGTTTAGTCCCTCAAAATCATTTTTCTTTTCCATAATATTTATGAAACTTTTGCTTAAAAGAGCTTGGTAGCCTACTTAATTGAACTAATTATTAGACTTCTAGGCCTAAAATTTAGGATGTTACACTATACACGCAACATAATAGCATTAATGGCAACTAATTATCCAAAACAGTTAAAAAACTTACTCATAATCAATCAATATACACTAAAAAAAAGGTTGTTCGCAGCAGTTCCTGACTAGCAGTTGACACAAATTGCTATAGAAATTAGGATTTCTAGCGGTTATATATCAAACTGTAAGAAATTCTAACTATTTTGACCAGAATAGGTGTGGGCCCCATAACTTTCTAGTGGTTTAGTCCCAACCACTAGAAAAAGACCACAACAAGTACTGGTGCCATATGGCGCGAAGTTGGCGTCACATTTTTAGTGGTTCGTTTCTAACGATTTGGTTGGGGAAACCACTAGAGAATGCGGAAGGTCGCCGTATTTTTTAACAGTTTGGAAACTGCTAGAAATTTTGGAATAAATTTCTAACAATTGTCTCCAAAACTACTAGAATTTTCTTGGTTTCTCGAGAAGTCCTGACACGTGGTAGGAGCAGGGAGTGGCGGAGGGGACGTTTATTGAAATTTTTAGCAGTTATGAGGCAACCGCTATAAATGTTGGAATACATTTCTAGCGGTTGCTTGAAAGATCGCTAGAGATGTGTTGATTTCTCGAGGAGTCCTGACATGTAGTAGGAGCAGGGGTGGTGGAGGGTTTAGGGTTTGAAATTTCTAGTGGTTATAGAGACAACCGATAGAAATTTGCAGCCTATATATACCCTTGCCGGTGTCATTTTGTCACTTTTGGCAAGTTGTGAAGCGAAGCTCTAACGAATTCTCTCCACAAATTAAATCTGGATTCAGATCTATATAGCACTCCATATTTCCAAATAAGAATAGAAATTTAGTTCTTAATTATTTCTGAAGTTATTTTTATTTTGTTTATTTATTATATTTATTAAATTATTATTATTTGATATTATTTATTCTTTATATCAATTGTTATTTATATTATCAGGTGAGTCGTAGACTTGGGAAGGATCCGGTTGATCCTAATACACCCAGTGAAGATCATACTTATAGGGATAATACTTCTAGGGCAGATATAAGCATTGATGACTATGACCTGAGTGAGGATGGGATCTTAAACTTCATGGTAAATGAAGTCCCTCATAATGATGAGGCCGATTTGTCAGAGGAGGATAAGGGGAATGAGCAGCCTTATAATGATTATTTTTCGGAGGAGGAGGATGATCAGCAGAATGAGCATCCCCAGAATGAGCTGTGCTGTGCTACAAGGTACCAAACTATCTTTGAAGTAGAGTTCGAGAGTAACTATTTGATTTATATAAAAAGTTACTTAAATTTAATTCATGTATAATTAATTTTTCAATTACATGTTGCAGACTTTTAGGGAAACATGCCCATTAGTAGGTTGAATGTTAGATAGCTCTCCATTATGACGAGTAGATGTGTAGTTATGCAGCTGAATGATTTGGATCAACCGACTAAGGGAGGGGCCATCTGTATAGTAAGTATGTGTGCCTTGTTGGTAAACAATGGACCATATTGCCCATTTTTGTGAAGGACTGGAAGAAGATCACAACATGAAAGAAGTAGGAAGTTTAGGAACTTATAAAGGTAATATATATTTTTTATTTAAAGTACTTAATTATTTGATTGAATCTATATAATGAATACAACTTTTTCATTTATTTAATTACAGGGTGAATTTATATTGGGAGAGGAGTTGAAGGCGGATACTCTAAAAAGATTAGGGGTAATATGGAAGAACCAAATGTGTGATCCGTGGCGCTAGAAGAATGGTGACGGGATGAGACCCTTACAGGAGATACTGGTAGAAGGTATATATGAATTAATATTATTGCATTAATTATAAATTTTTTTGATATTTTTGTCCAATTTGACTAACTTAATTTGTATACATTTTGTTTCAGGCCATTTCCTGTAGAAATACTGAGAGCATCAAGAAGCAGATAGTGCGTCATAAGGGAGGGTCCAGGAGCTTTGTTGTTGCCTATGATAAAATTGTAAGTACATAAAAATAATTTATATATTGTGTGTATATAATTTGTAAATAATTACTTTTTCCATTTAATCTACAGAGGTAAAAGCTACGACAAGAGCAGGGGGTCACACCTATTTACGACAAGATATGGCCTTATTTGTACATGCCTCAAGACGGGTCTCCTAAGTCAGCTGAGGTTGAGGAAATGACGGTAAGTAATTAATTGATTAATTAAATTTTGATAGTTAAGTTTAAATATTCAATCTTAATTTGCTTATATTAATTTTGATAGTGAATGACTTAGGTCAATACGGAGCTGTAGGAGTCTCACGTGTTAGCCTTGGATCCCACCACCTCACTCTTGGCGGGTCGCAACCAACAACAGCACTTTGTTCAGGTTAGCAAGCTTGGTCTTGGACCCATATCAAGTAAGCTACCCCGCCCAGGTGGTGCTGGGCCTTCAAATATTATGGGGACTTCTCAGCTAAAAGCGGCGTCCCATAAGAGATCACGGGATTAAAATAGGAGAGATCCTTTAAAATAGAGGAGCCACGAGAGGAGATCAGATGAGAATTGGGGGAGGAGATCATACGAGATATGGAGGCCTAGCTGGAGGAGCGTGATTATACCATGCAAATGAAGCTTGATGAGTTTAAAGCAACCCTGTAGCCATGCGTGAGATAGTAATCACACAAGTTTCATACCTCTAGATACTGCCAATCCCTAACATACGTGTGTCATCACTGTTCTAACCCAAGAGCTTGCCCATCCCAAATAGAAGCAGCATGAGGCCTAGTGAACCAACGATATGGATGATGTTGATTCTGGCACATACCCCTAATCCGGACATATATTACTATTTTTGGCAATTTTAATTACAGTTATTTGAAATAGAAATGGATATGCTTACAATTTTAATTTCTCAAATTTTTGCTTGTGTTAATTTAAAGTTAATTTTGTTTAATATTATTTGTAATTTTTTAATATTAAATTGAAATAGATGGCACTAGTTTGAAATTTCTAGCGGTTCAAAAGTCCAAAAATAAATTTCCCTCTCACATGGACTTTTTTAGCGGTTATTAACCGTTATAAAGTTCCCCACAAATTTTGAAGTTTGAAATTCAAATTTCCCTCTGACCTAAACATTTCTATCGGCTACTAACCGCTACAAAAGTTTGCCCGTTACATTATGAAATTTGAAATTCAAATTTTCCTCCACGTTGAACATTTCTAGTGTTACTAACAGCTACAAAATATATAGTTTGAAATTCGAATTTCCCTCCCATTCTTGGACATGTTCTAGCTATTATAAATGGCTAGAAATATTTGACTGTTAATCATCATTTTCTAGTGTTTAGTAACTGCTAGAAAATGTTGTCTGTTATCTGACCGTTTGATCCTTTGTTTAAAGGCTGAACAACTTCATCTTAAGTTCATTTTAACTTATATTTGAATTTTTCTCTAAAGTGTTAACGAGATCTGGGTAATACTAGTGATGGATAGGTTGTGAATCAACTTGCATTGGTTGACTCCATAATATTTAGCTGGACTAAACAATTTCTTGGACTTTGCTTCTGTCAATGCCTCCGTAAATGGTAAGATTCATTGTCCATGTACTAAATTTAGTTTCAAAAAGTGGCATCTAATAGATGTTGTTAGAGAACATTTGATATTTAAACCCTTCCTGCGAGAGTATGTATTTTGGCAACTACATGGGGAACAACCATATATGATTGCTGAGTCAATTCTTGTAATTTCACGAATAGGAGTTTGAGGGGAAGAATCTGATGCTATGAATGATGTTGTGCATGATGTTTTTGGCATTCATGAAAGTGAGGAGCCTGATAAAGTAGAATGGCCTCATCTGAAGTTCGTTAGAAATAAATCTATCTGGGAGTTTTTTGACATCATGAACGAAGCCGATAAACCTCTTTATTCTGGGTATAAAAAGTATTCTAAGTTGTCATTCTTGTTAAAGATATATCATATCAAATGCTTGTACGGTATGACTGAAAAGGCGATGTCCATGCTATTGGAGCTATTAGGAGATGCTTTCCCTCAAGCTAATTCCCTCCATCTTTTTATGAAGCCAAGAAGATTATTAACAAACTTGGCTTGAACTACAAGAAGATGGATGAATGCCCAAAGAATTATATGCTGTATTGGGGAAAGGATGCAAGCAAGGAGATTTATAAGCGATATAACACATCTAGCTATAAGTCGGTACGGAAAGGGAAAAAGTGTAAGAAGAAACTAGCGAAAATTATAAGGTATAATTTATTGTAATGTGTTACTTATTATGTCTCTAAATAAAATTTAATGTATTTCTCAATACATTAAATTGTTAGGTACTTTCCTTTGAAACCACGGTTGCAAAGAATGAACGTGTTATCAAAAATGGTTGAGCACATAAGGTGGCACGTGACTGAACAAAATCCATATGGCAAGTTAAGACACCCACGAGATTTGAATGCGTGCAAAGAATTTGACGTGAAATTTCCAAACTTTGTTGGTGGTCCTAGAAATATCCGTCTTGCATTGACAACTGATGGTTTTAATCCCTTCAAAAGTATGAGCACAAGCTATAATATCTAGCCAGTGGTGTCAATTCTGTACAATCTTCCACCTTGGATATTCATGAAATAGAGCTCATTTTTTGCTTTCCATGATCATTCCTAGGAAGAAAGCATCGGGGAATGATATAGACGTGTACCTGTAGCCATTGATACAAGAATTGATCAAGCTGTGGACAGATGGTGTTGAAGCATATGACTCATATGAGAAGCGACTATTCAACCTCCGTGTAGCCTTAATGTGGACGATAAGTGATTTCCCTAGTTTGGGAACTTTGTCTGGCTAGAAGTTGTATAGTGGGTTGGCTTGTCCTCAGTGCAACTTCAACTCCATAGCATGTCGCCTTCTATACAGTCACAAGTAGTGCTTCATGGGACATCGACGGTTCCTCGATTCTAATCAAAGATTTAGATTGCAACGAATTCATTTTAATGGAAACAAAGAAAAGAGAGATCCTCCTGTTACTTTGTTTGGTGGAGATATCATGCTGTAATTACAAGATGTTGATGTCAAATTTGGCAAGAATGAGGTCCCGAATGACTGGGATGATGCTCTTGTGGTGTAACATCATGATTCTTGTAGGACTTAGAGTGGTAGCATTGCCCTTAAGAAGGTCATAGGATTAAGCATTAGGCTTAGGAAGAATATATGTATATATATTTCCATAGATATAAAATTATGAATAAGTGAAAATAAGAGAAAATTAAATTATCAATTATTGGGAATTTACTATAAAGGGTTAAAGAAATTATAGGGGTTTAAGGGTGAATAAATAATCAATAATCATCTTAAATTGTTAATGATATACATATATGGTAGATACAGGGAATATATATATAGAATATATCTATAAAATATATATATCTTTGCCTAAATATACATATAATAATATATATATTTATACTATATTATCAGAAAATATATTCATATATATATCTATATGGATAAATAAATAATGATGAGTTATAACGACAATACTCTAAGAATTCGATTAGATTTTGAATATTTTAAACCCCTTGGTTAGTTTGAAATTATTCCTACACCCAATAAATTTTTTTAAGTATAATATTAACAATAATATAGGAGCAAGATAATAATAATACTAAAAAATAAAAAGATCAGATTAGATAAGATTGGATATAGGAGCGAGATAATAATAATAATACTGGAAAATAATAAGATCATATTATATAAGATTAGAATTTTAAACCTTACAAATTATATATAAGCACTCTAAACCTAGTCCCCAACTCCTAGTTTTGTCCAGTTTCTCTCTTCACTCCCATTAGACTGTCATTGAGATTTTGGAGTAACTTTTGTTAAAGCACCAGATTGTTTGTGATTGATATTGTTGTACATATTGCCACTCAAATTATGGTAATTATTCCTTACTTTGGAGAGAGGTAGCCACTTTCTACTTATTATACATGCTAATGTCTTGCTTTTAAGTAGTTTTGGTTTGTTGAACTATTGGAATGATGTTGGAATTATGTTAATATATATATAAGTAAAATTGTCTTGTGGGACTTGTGTTTTAAAAATGTCATTCTTAGAACTTGTGGAATTTGAAATTGACCACTTGTTGAGCATGATGTATATAATGGGAATTCGTGAGTTAATTGTGTTAGTTACCATCACATGATGAGGCCTCCATTAATGCATGATGGTTGGCTCCGTTGCCTCCTATGTGGGGTAGACCCTAGTGTCTCTTTTCATCCTTCTGCATGGGGATATGTCTTTCATGGCTCTTTACATCCTTTTGAGTGGGGATAGGCCTTTCATGGATCCTTTTCGTCCTTCTGCATAGGGATAGATAAAATAAATAGATAAACAATACCACTTTATTAATATGTATATTATTTCTTGCAGTATTGTCACAAAAGGAATTGGATAACTGAGTAGTTGGGGACAGAATAGTGGAGTAGGAGGTCCACAGTTTGAATCCCAGCATCTATAAAGGTGGGATTTTATTTTTTTTACACACGTGAAATGACCAAACTGCCCTCCTGTCTATTTTTAACTTCCATCACCTCTTCTTTCCTCATTTTTGTCCATAGCAGCGAGAGTGAGAGTAGAGGGAAAATCCAGAGGAAGCTTCGCGAGTCTTGCGATGGTCACTGTCGTGAGCTCATTTTCCTCCGTTGTCGTGTAGTTGTTGTTGTCCATCATCATCGACTGTGTTATCGCCGTCATTGTGTTCTTATTCACTGTGCATATCGTGTGGTTCTGGGTGTCTGCATAGTGTCGCCTGGTTCTGTCAACCTCCACTGTCCAAGCTACTTCTACTAACGTTATCGCCGTGCGTGCTGTTGCTGCTATCACAAGTCTTAGTTGTGCTGTGACACTTCCACCGTGGCTGTTATCGCCTTACACTTTTGGCACTGTAGCAACTGCAGATCTTTAACTTCCTTCTCTACCTCGACACAGCAGCACTGTGGGTGTGTGGTAAGCTAACCCCTCTCTCTCTTCATGGATTGTTCATAGCATTGAGTTGGGTGAATTGATTTTGTTACCTAGTTGCCGAGAGTTTATGAAGGAAAGGAGAGTGGAAGATTGACTTGTGCAGTAAGGTGGAAACTGTGGTTGCACTTGGAAGATGTCTGTGTGTGTGGTTGGTTATTTTCTTTCTGTTAGAGCTTCCCCATTTTTGCTGTAGAAGTTTCCAACGTCCCTTGCCTTTGCTGCTACAGAAGACCACTGTGTGTGGTGTATGGTAAGCCAACATCTTTCCCTCTCCATGAACATTCATAGTTGTAGTTATATGATTGTGCCTTGCTCTGTTACCGAAACAGTGTGGAAGACCTACTGTTTTGACACACATATATATATATTGTGCTGCTATTTTGGAAGTTAAATGGCATATGTATGTGTATATATATATGGTGCTGCTATTGTGATATGTGGGAGGTATGCATATATGGATATATGTGTCTATATAGGAGTTGCATTCATGGGTTGCTATTTTGGATAGCAACGTGGTGATGGAAAAAGTAGGCATAAGGAATTATGTATTTTATGGACTACAATTATTTGTGGAAGTAACTATATTATGTGAGGAATTATGTATTTTATGGACTACAATTATTTGTGGAAGTAACTATATTATGTGAGGAAGCTTGTTGTTTTGGAAGAAAATGGAAAAGATGATGATGTAAAATTGTTAGAAAATTAGTGAGAACAATGTAGAGTAGGGTTGAGAGCTTAGTTTATGTTTTTATGGATTGATATTTGGAACAATTGTTGAAGTATGGGTGTTGTGCTGAATGGAAGAATATGGATTTGGATAACGATTTTGAAATTTAATATGGTTGCAAAGTTGAAAAATTTTCAAAGTTAAAGGTTATGATTTCATATTTCAAGTGATAAATAAATAATATTTATTGCAAAAGAGGTGAATGGTATTTACTGATGGAATGTTTTATTTTCGGGAAATCTAGGAAAATAAAGAGATAATGATATTCTGAAGCTTAAAATAAGAGTAAATTATTGGAGTACTACAGGTGAGTGAATAACGTAAAAAAATGATATTTTGAATAATAGCTGGTTATTTGATATTTTATTTAAAGTGTTGATTTTAAGTATGATTTACGAAAAGCAAATTATATGAATTCATAGCTTTAATTGTTAGCAATGATTTTTCTTGCAATTGGTTTATTATGCAACTTTCATTACTTGAATAATTATCCATATAAATTGAAAAAATCTTGAAAATTTATTTTAATATTCATGCTGGGGTTTCGAAATTGTCACGACCCGAAATTTGAACTGTAACCGGCACAGAATATGAATAAATTCACATTCCTTAAGCCTTAAAACTTAAATAAAATGTTTAAAGTAATAATCATAATTTAACTTTCAGTTTAAATAGAAAGGCAAATACTTTAATTTGAATTTAGATACTTTCTAAAATGATACGAAACCCGAATTTTATCTATAAGTTAGGTGGGGCATCTAACCCTTTAACAAAATAATACATATATTTCAGAAAATATATTTACTTCAAAAGTCGACGTGCCAAAACAATTGCTTCGGATCAAACGTGAGGCTCTTCACTGCTCAGCTGGAGGAATAGGGTAATCTGCACTATCTGAAGCCAAATAATCTACTCGTGAATAACGTCCCAAAAATATAGTTTAAAAATGTGAAAATGAACAATTTCAACATGTCGAAGTGTAAATATTTTGTAATTCAATGCAATTGTTTCAATAAACTTCATTTCATGAAAGTAAACACTTTATCTCATGAGAAACATTTCAAAACAGTGTTTACTTTATCTCATGAGAAACATTTCAAAACAGTCATTTCAAATCAATCACTTTTCTGTAGAACTTCAACCATAATTGATTTTCAATACCTTTTAAACATAAATCATATAGATTCATAATTCAAAACGAATAACTCGGTAAACATTTTCTTTTCAGAAAAACTGTTTAAAACAATAGTTTCGAAATACTCTTTTTCCGTAGGACTTCAACAGAACGAAACAGGCGTGGACACACAGTCCACGAGGGTAACTAACCAATATGTGACTCCAAGCCACTGTCGCGAGAATAAATCCCACGAAATAAATGTTGTGACTCCAAGCCACTGTCGCAAGAATGAATCTCACGAAATAAATACATAGTGTGACTCCAAGCCACTGTCGTAAGAATAAATCTCACGAAATAAATAGTGTGACTCCAAGCCACTGTCGCGAGTACAAGACCCACGAAATATCCGTCGAGCTCGGGTTTAACCATGGTGCACCAAGGACTAACAGTACTGCTGTTAGTAACCAGCGTTCTGTATTCTGTCCTCTAAAACCTTTCAATCATGCATGGGGGCCATTTAACATTCAATAATCATAATATTTTTCAATGCATCACTTTTCGTAAAAATCATTCATAATCATGAAACATTCCCCCATCATGAACATTTTCGATGAATCATCAACACTCATTTTGTCAATCCATATAAACAAATATACAATAATGAAATATCCCTTTTCAACATTTAAATCCATGAATTCATATGCTCGTTTTTCGTAAATCATGCTGAAATTAACATTTAACTGAAATATCAAATAAACATGTAAAGTCATGAGTTCATAATTCTTTTCTCGTAATTCGTGCCAAATTTCACATTTAATAAATATGTCAAATAAATATTTATTTTTTTTCAAAACTTTAAAGTTTGGGGACGTTATTCACTCACCTGAAATGCTCCAATTCTTACTATGCTCTTCGCTTCAGAAGATCAACTTTCCTTTACTTCCCTAGATTTCCCGAAGTAAAACATTTCATTAGAAATTGCAATTAATCTCTTAATCCTAAATACTATTGCTTAACTCGAAATCGGAAATCATAACTTTTAAATTTTCACAAGTTTTCAACCCTATGACCATAATCAATTTCTAGAAACCTCAATAAACTCATAATCTTTATTCAGCTCAATACACCTATTTCCACAATTGCTTTAAAAAAAATCCAAGTTCTCACATTACGGAAGCACATCATCATCCTCATTTCCCTTTATCTATCAATTCCAACAATTTACGTTCAATAGCTTCTCAATTCATTCCTAGGTTCATGTTCAAACCCACTGCTTCAATTTGCCACACTAAGAAGATTCCAAGAAGTTTTCCATATAGCTACTTAGTTTCTTTCAAAGGAAATGACCTTTATTCACTTTAATTTTTTTTTTAAACCATCCTCTAGTTCTATTTCAAGTTTCTTTATTCTATAATCATCCTTCTTATTATGCCTTTACCAGACATTCTCCTAACATAATAAGCAACAATGATAGACCTAAAACAATGCAATCATTCAACATTGACCATGCATCAATTTGTTTTCTTCTTTATCTTCCCTCTTCTTTCTCATTTCCTTTATTCAAATCAGCAGCAACACACATACGCTTCCCAACATAAATGTGTATCAAACAACAGCACATATATATACACACATCAAAACAACAACCCAACCATATACATATATAAACATACAACAAAATCTCACTTCTTCCCTTCTCTTCTTTCTGCAGCCAAACAATAGAATATATATACCTATAGCAGCGACCATATATATATCTTTTTCTTCCTCACAGCACCAACACATAACTAATAGACACAAATCCAATCACACACTTGCTGTCCAAAACAAATATCACAGCAGAATCCTCACTTCTACCATCCCCTGCTTTATGTTTCTTTTCTTTTCTTCCCAGTACAACCACACACACCCACACAGCTTGACGGTTTCCACTGCACACATGAATCAAATATTTTCCCTCATCTCCAATAGCTCGGTAAGCGAGACATACAACCATTTAATCATGCACACACAGCTTCCAATTTTAATGACAACTTCATGGCCTTACTCTCACTCACCCTTCCGTCATCAATTCCCTCATAATCTCGGTAATAGAGAACATAGAAAATCAACCTTGCAACCATCACTAACAAGAATTTAAATGAAATGGAAAGATGTGAACTTACCACTCATTACACGCACAGCGCAACCTCTGGCAACAGAAAAAGGGAAGTTGAAAATTTGGAATTGCTATAGTACACTATTTTGGAATGCGACGGCAGCGTCCACACATAGCACGACGGCGGCGATGCTGGCAAAAACTGTCTCTACGACTCTCAACAGCGTCACCCTCGGTCACTCCTCTCCTACTTCCTGCGACACGCTTCTGGACCTTCCCTCTGCTCTCACTCTCGCTTCCGATGACAGAAGAAAATGAAATGGGAGAGGAGAACTCCGTACTTAAAGGCGACGACAACCACCCACCGTGCCGTGTACTCCAAACCCGCGCCGCACGCCGACGAAACGTCTTCCCCCAACCACCGCTGTCGCCTACATCGCATCTCTGCCATCATTGTAATTTGCAGAAGGAAATGGGAAAAGGAGTCGGGTAGGTGAAAAGAATAGAGAGGGGTATATACGTAATTTCACGCTGGAAAAAAATCAAAAGAAACCTTCACTTCTGCGGTAGCGGGGATTCGAACAGGAGGCCTGAAGGTTAATTACTCCACCACAGACCACTCAGCTAACTATGTCCCTTTGACATAATTCTGCACAAATATTTATACCAACTTTGAATTATTTACTTAAGAAATTCATCAGGACCATTACAGTAATTATAGAATATTTTTAATGAAAATTGTTGAATTGGAAAGTGTTGAGGTTATTAGATGCAAAAAGGACCCCACGCATGCTAGAAAAGTTTTTAGAAATGATTGAATACAAAATGCTGGTTACTAACATTAGTACTATTAGTCCTTGGTGCACCATGGTTAAACCTGAACTCGATGAATATTCGTGGGTCTTGAACTCATGCTAGATATTCGTGGGATTTATTCTCGCTTCTGTTATTCGTGGCATTTAGTCTCGCGCCTGTTATTCGTGGGATTTATTCCCGCGCCTGTTATTCGTAGGTTTTATACCTGCGCTTGATTAGTGGCTTTAAGTCTCGCCTGATTAGTTATTTACCCTCATAGACTGTGTGTCCACACTTGTTTTCATTCTGTTGAAGTCCTACGGAAAAAGGATTGTTTTGAAATGATTGTTTTAAATGTATTTCCTGAAATAAAGGGTTTACTAGAATATTTGTATTTAATTACAAAATGTTATTATTTACATTTAAACATATTGAAATTGTTTCTTTCCGCATTTTAAATTATATTTTTGGGATATTATTCACTGATAGATTATTTTGACTTCAGATAGTGGAGTTGACCCTACTCCTCCAGCTGAGTAGTGAAGAACCTCGCATCCTATCCGCAGTATTGATTTTGGGAATACCCAATTATAATGTAATTATACATTTATGAAACCCTTGTATTAGTTTGTTTGAAGTTTAGATGCTCCACCTAGTCTATAGATAAGATTCTGGTTATTTTGAAAAATATTTGCATATGATTTGAAACATTTGCAATCTGTTGTAGGATTTTTGAAAGGTTGGTTATACAAAGACAATCCTGCCAAAATTCCTACAAATGACTTGTCTTTTGATTTAAACGAAAAGATAAATTATGATTATTATTTTAAACGTTTTATTTAAGGTTTAAGGCTTAAGGAATATGAATTTATTCATATTCTGTGCCAATCACGTCTCAAATTTTAGGGCGAGACAGGTTGCTCAAAATTATTAATGAAATATTAACCTTCAGGTATTTAGGAAAATTAAAATCATGTCTATAATAAGTTGTGGTGAAAAGGGTCAATAGCATAAGGTTATTCTGGAGATGAGGTCCTAACTTTCTATTCAAGGTACTTTGATGACATGGAGATATCTTTTAACTGCCCGCATGGCATTGATGATTCTCCTCCTAGTCATTCCACGTCAACTTTATTTCCTCATGTCATGAAACCCGTTGGAGGATGTGAATTCTGAAGACCCACTCACACAGAGAAACTCCAAACACACAGACATGTTTTGATAAATTGTAGCCAAGTTAAACCTTTCATGCAGTAAGTATTATGTGCTCACCAACTTTTACACTTTATATTTATTACTCATTGACTCTAACAAATTACACTTCATTGTAGAGAGTTTAGAAATTATCTCAAGCGACAGCTATGAAGGTGTGCATGTTTCGCTGATAATGATAAAAGATTCCATAGAGAATTTGTAACATCCCAATTTTTATCCTTATATTTAAGTAAAATTTAAAAGATTATTTATCAATAATTTAAAAATATTATCTAATTAAATTATTATAGTTTAGTATTTTTATTATTTTTAATAAAATATGATATAATATATAGATTATCCTATTTTTATCTTATTTAGAATCTTATAATTTGATTGTCACTACTAATTAGAAATCTATTAGGATTTGGATTCAGATTTAGATATACAATTTTATTTTAAAAATATGATTTAAATTTTAAAATACCTGATAGAATTCTGATAAAAATAATAAGAATATACCTATATCTTTGATTAAATATACAAATAATAATATATGTATTTATATTAAAATGATAATATAGTTTAAATTTTAAATTACTATATCTGATAAGATTTTAATAAAGATAAGATATGAATTTAAATTTTAAATTATTATCATGGCTTTATAAATAGAGCTAAGACCCTGAGTTATTCCTTAAACTTAATTATTGAGTCGGCTCTTCTCTTTTTAGTCATCTCTCTCAGTCCCTTTCCTATTCCTAAAGAAGATAACCACTTTCTACTCATTGTGTGTGCTAATATGATGTTTGTGAGTGTTTTGATATATATAAATCTATTGATATTGATATAATTAAATTGAGAAAATTTATTTTATTATTTTATTGAAAATAGTCTTATGGGACTTAAAGTTTAATTTAGAAAGTTTGAGTTGAGATTAGAAACTTATTATATCTTGGTATTGGAATTTGAAAAAAGTTATTGTCTTGAGAAAAACTTTTTTGTGATATTTATCAAGCTATTCAGATTTTGATTAATATGATTATTTTGAGAACTATACATTGGGGATGGGTGATGATGAAGTTGTGTTTTTACCACGTGGTATAGCCACCATCGGAGCTAAATGGTTGGCTTTTGTCCCACCAGTTTATAGATGGACGTGCTCCACCTGTTTACCGAGGGGCTGCGACACCCCCACCTGTTTATCGAGGGAAAATGAACCCATGGTCCGGTCAGGTGCTCTGTGGATTTTGGCCTATCCATATCACTTGATCGGTTAGCTGTTCGAGGGTTAGTTACCACTAGCCCATGGGTTCAGTCGGTGGCAATAAGGCGGCTCGGTTGGTTTGAGGGGAGGAATTGGGTAAGTTATTCATTTGATTTTATTATGATAATATATTATTTTATATATATTGTATTTTGTGATCGATCCCACTTTACGTCTCATGAACACATGTTAGTACTCGTGATGAGTAGAATTGATAGTTACTGAGACGTTAGTCTCACCCTATTTTTATAACATTTTTCAGGTGATAGTTTCATCTTAGGACCCCAGGGAAAACTTCAGAGGCTTGATTAAAGCTATATTGATTGTATAGCCTTCTCCTTTGAAGGTATGTGTGGAATACTTGTATATTCCCACAATAGATTTTATTTTGCATACTCATATATCCTATTACTTTATTTATATTTTAAGAAAAATCTTTTTCTATAACCATGGTAGAGTTTCTTTTAGATTTTAGTAAAACTCTTTTCTACAATGGTTAACTCTTTTGAAATAAATGAAATTCATTTATAATATTATTTTTAAATTATATTGGCTACAAAATATACTTAAATAATTAATAATAGTTATATTTTAGGAGAATTTTACAGAATTCCCCAGTTAGTTTACACATTGAATATATAATGACGTCAACCCATACACTGATGAACTCAAACTCTTTCCCTTTGCCTATTAGACTATACAAGTAGGTATACCACGTATAATGTCAACGAGTTCAGGTTCTGTATGTTTGCACGTAATCAGGGATTGCTCACACAAAACTCTACATTTTAAGGCATATTTGAGACAAGATGTTATGCTAGCAGTAGTGACTGCGTCATGCTTTTTGGAGGCTTCACTTACTATGGAAAGCTGATTGACATCATTGAGTTAAGTTAGTAGCTTTTCATCGTAACTCTTTCAAGTACTCCTAGGAAAATATGACAACTTCACGGGGACTTACTACTTACCACTTAGGCATTACCTCTGTTAATTTCTCTAGATTCATTCATACAGGGAAATCTGAAGATTATTAGCCATATATTCTTACCTCTAAGGCACATCAAGTTTACTTTGTCTAGGACGAGAAGCATAAAGACTTGGAATATGGTTATCCACCTCAAGCCATAATATCTTTATGACATGGGTGATGGTGACATTACTTATAACAGTGAGTCTTTCCAACCAACGGATTTTGAAGACTTCTTTCCTTAAGGAGGCAATAATTTAGTCATTATCAAGTACATTAAATTATTTAAATAATTAATTACTAAATTTTTTTTAAATATATTTAATTATAATCCTAACAATAATTTTTTTTTAATTTGTCCTTCCAGGCAGGATGATGATCAAGAATAACAAATTCAATAATCTCTATCACTCATGTAATAATTTATTTTCCTAAATAAATTAAATATGTATAGATAAATCAAAATTAGTTCAATTTTTTTAAAATTAAATATTTGACATTTGTAGTGATTAAGAGAACCGCTAGAAATTGTCCAAGCAAAAAAACCGCTATAAAATATACAAAACCTCTATAAATCCTTCATAGACCTCTATAAATACCACCTCACCTCCTCATTTATTCACTCTCTCATTTTTTCCCCACTCTCCTTTCCATCATCTCCTTCTTTAAAATTATGTCTTCTCTTCTCCTCCTCCTCCTTCTTTTCCTTTATATCATAAGATGTTATGTATTTTGTAGATCTTAATTTATTTTATTTATATTCATTTATAGTTTACTAACATACTTATATTTTTTCTTTCATATTTTTTTCTTTATCTAAACTAATCCAACCACTTTTTTAACTTTAAAATTGAAGTTCAACACTACAAACTATCTTATCTCCAATCTTAAATCCCTAACTCAATGACCAAATCAAATTAAATTCATATGATACAATAATAATTTCATTACTTATTATTTATCACAATATTTTAATATATAACATGTAATATATTGCCAATTACACATATCATCATAATCATCTTATATAATCCATTTAATAGTTTCTTAATTAATATTATATTTTATGATAATAAAAAATTGAAAATTTATTTATTTTTCAACTGGAATGAACTTTCTAGCAGTTAGGAACCGTTAGAAAATTACAAATGCAGAAATTTTTTTAACCAAATTAAAATTTCGTTCACAATTGGTGCCATATTTCTAGCTGTTTCTAACCACCAGAAATTATGACGCCATCTTAAAAATTTTATTTCCACCAACGAAGATTCCCACCTTTTTTTTAAATTATGACTGTTACAAATATTTTTTAAATTTTAATTCCCACCTAAATATTTTCTAGCTGTTGTAAACCGCTACTAATATCATCCCGTTAGCCTTCTCCTACCACGTTATTTTCTAGCGTTTACTTAAACCGCTATAAAGGTTCTAGCGTTTTAACCATAGTGCTTAGCGGTTCTGTGTAACTGCTAAAAAACTGTTTCTATCGCTTGAGTTTCAAGCGGTTTACCTAACCGCTAGAAATTGTTATTTTAGCGGTTACTGCTAGAAGCACCATAAAATAACAGCTATAAAACACCTATTTTTTTGTAGTGATAGGAAATCTCAAACTAGATTCATGCCAACAAAAAAGTGGGAAAAGAGAAGAATAAGAATAAAAGGGAAATTAGAAGGTAACATTAGATAATTGACAAGGAAAGAACGAATTGGAAGACAAAATCAAACCTAGAAAGAGAGACGATATGGCTGGTAAGCTTCGTCTTGGCCTTGATCTTAGGAGGTTCTAATTGCCAACATGGATCACCTTTTGTAACATCCCAAATTTTTCTATCTGTATAAAACTGATAGAGGAAAGAGGTTATGAAAGAATTAAGATGGTAATTAGAAGAAAAGATAATGATTAAGATAAGTTTTAAGCCAAAGAAAGAGAGACGGTATAAAGTTGTAAAGCAAAAGGGGACTAAATTACAATTAATAAAAGTTCCAAGGACATAATGGTTATTTTGAAAAAGAAATGGACTAAAGTAAAAACTCTAAAAGTTCCATGGTGCAAAATGGAAGTAGACACAAGCTTTGGGCCATTAAGTGTAATTATAAAAAATTAAGGGCCTAAAGTGTTGGAAATTATGCCCTAGGGGCCAATCATTGTCTTATAAACATTATTGGTTTTGAATATCTTAATTATGTTATCACATTATTTGCATATTTACTGTGATGACCATCCTTGGATAACTCATGATCTTATCCTAAATGTCTCTGGTCGGTCATCTATGTGGGAGCAGAGATGAAATAAGACCAGTATGACTTTGAAGATATATAGAGATATAAATCAAAGTCATAGGCACATGTAAAAGTACAAGGTGTTGGACCGATCCGATATGAGAGAGCTGCATGGGTTAAGTCATAAACTTCTCTCATATACAAGCCATGTCACTATGCCCTTTGACCTGAGATCATCATGGATTCCTACATGACAAACGCTCAGCTTTGACCTAGTCAAAAGTCACTTTTGACCGAGTGATCATAAAGGCTATGTTCGGGCTTAGTGGTTTTTTATGCTGAGGAATATGAATGGTCAAGATGGAATTTGTCCCTCACATTCATAGAGAGATATTACTGGGCCCCTCGATGAGTGAGTCTGAGAAATGTATGGCCATACTGTAATGGAAGGGTAGTTCCATTACTATAGTCAGACTGCTCTGGGATCGAGAAAGTAACGGTCAGGAACAGGAGGATGACATTTTCTATACCTCATCCATGACTGAAATATCGTGTGACAAAAGGGACGTGATATGGTTGTATGAAAGGTAACATCGTTCATCGATCCTCATATATTTTGGGTAGTCGTAATGTCTTGCTAGAAGCCGCTTACTACTTGTGGGTTAGTATAGTAACTGGCCAACTGCCAACTTCATATGGGCTACAGCGTCGCACACAAAATAGCCCAACTCGAGCTGTGATGTCCAGGTTCATTGAATCTAAGACATGTCTTGATTAAATGAATAATCTAGGGTAAATTTATATATATATATATATATAAATTTGTATTTATATATTATATATAATATAAGAGATATTTGCAAGATTTATCACTTTTGAATTTGAATTTAAATGGATATGATCTATTTGAATTTGAAATTCAAATTGATAAGATATCTCAAATTTGATTTATGAGAATAAATCAAATATAATTCCGTCTTATCTTTATTAAATAAATAGGTGATTTAAATCTGTGGGACGGATTTAATAAAAACCATATTTATTTAATTAGTTTCTTATCAAATAATGCAATATATGATATTGTATTAATTTCAGAATTAATATAAGATTAATTCTGAAGCCCGGCCCAATTAGAAGCCCGATATCATCCTATATATTTGACATTAAGAGCTAGGGTTCTACACATAACACACAAGAGAAAAAGGGGCAAGGAGAGTGCAAAAGGTTTGCAGATAAGAAACTGTCGGAATAGAGATGGTGAGGACGAAATCTTGAGAAAACCCTAGAGGGACAAGAGTTGTCGGAATAGAGATGCAAAAGATATTGGAACACTATTCGTGTGAATACCTGTAGAGGAAGCCGATCTGAGTTGTCGACTTCTTGCGAACGAGAAAAGAGTACCAGGTACGACGAGGTCGCGACCAGTTGACATAGAGGTCGCGACTAAATTGGCATTTGAACGTCAGAAATCCGAAAAGAGACTACAGGTCGCGACTAGAAGCAGAGGAAGTTGCGACTGCGAACTCCAAAGACGACAGGTCGCGACTAGAAGATGATTAGGTCGCGACTGCAAACTCCAGAGGGGACAGGTCGTGACAAGAAGCTGATGAGGTCGCGACTGAAAACTCCAGAGGCGAAGAGTCGCGACTAGTGGACACTGAGGTCACGACCAAAGCTTGAATACGAAGATAACACTTCTTTCTCCTTGACTTAAACACATTCGGTAGATCCGGATGGGAATGGAAAATTTTTTAAAGTTAATTTCCGCTACGTGTCTTCCAATTCCCTTCATAAAGTGTAATTTTTAAAAGTTCAAGAGCAAAATGGTAATTATGGAAAGTTGAACCAGAAAAGGCAAAAAATTGCCCATAAGCATTTTAGTCCCAAATTTTTTCATAAAATAGAGAAAGTTATTCTAATCAGTTTAACGCAATACGAAATTTTAATTTGAGGTCCCGATAAATTAATATTAATTTCTGAAGTCGGGAGATTATTACAGTATCCTTTGGACCTCATAATCAGATGAAATTTGATAGTAAATTCTTATAATTAATATAAAAATTTATAAAACTACCAGAAGTAAAAAGGAGTCTTGTAGAATTAATTATGAAACTTAAGGTGAAATCGGACACCAATAAAGGGTTAAAAGAAATGTAGGAAATTTTTATTAGAACTTCTGGGTCTCAGAAAATTATGAGACTTTGTAGAAAATTCATTTTATATTATAATAAATTTTTAAAAATGTCAAAACTATTAAAATAAGTGTCTAGAATTTATCTAAAAAATCAGGATAATTTAAGAATATCGGTATAAGGAAAGTGCCTTGGGATTTGTGCCAATTAGCAATTGGACCTAAGGAAGGCCCAAGATGGCATCCTAGGAGCAGCCCAATAAGTCCCAAAAGTTGTTTTGGAGCCCAAGGTAAATAATGGACAATTTATGATTTTTTAAAAAAAAGAAATGAAGGAAACTTCAAGGAAAGCTAAGAGTTGCACATAGTGGACCTCACATAAGCAGCACACATGGTGTCCAAGGCAAGGAGGGAGAAGATTTTTAACATGTGATCTTATCTCAAATTGGCTTGGTGGGCAAGTTTGATGCAAGAATGAATATGAGTCATTGGATTAAATAGTACATAAAGTGATCTTGGCCTTTCATTTTCCATAGAAATTTTTTATAAATACCCCATCATTTTCCTTGCAAAAACCATGGCATATGGTACCATGGGAAAACTATGGTCAAATGGAAACTCAAGCTAAGACAAGAAAGATTCAAGGCACCAAAGTTCAAGCTAGCTAGGGATTAAGGTAAGTAATATATCTTAGCTTATTTTCCTTTAATTTGGGGGCTTGAACTTAGGGTTTTCATGGAAGAAAGATGAGGTTTTTCTAGGGTATATATGATGTCCAAAACACTAGATGAAAGGAGAGAGAAGAATTTAAAGTTAGAACTATGTGATTAAGGTTTATATAAGTTAGTTAGATGATTGGTTATTGAATTGAGTTGATATTCTTGACTTTGCTCTTTCTTGAGGCCTTTTGGCAAGGGCTATTCTGGATAGGAGGAGATATAATTTCAATTATCTAATGCTTCCATTGAATTCAAAAGATGATTTTGTGTAGGATTGGATAGGTTTGAAACCTTGGAAGTATTGAAATTAAAAGTTGTAATTTTTGGAAGTCTGCTTTATACATAAAATGGCACTTCGTATCTGTGTACTTTTTTTCCTTATAGATCTGGTTTTTTGAAGCATAATATGGTGCATTTGCGTCTTTCATACTCTTCTTCACTTTCATATTCTTCTTCAATTTATAGATATATCTTTAAATAAAGAATAAATTCAATAAACAAAAAAAAATAGTTATATGACAATTTAGCAAATAACTTGGTATTTGAGTTTGAAATTTTCATTTGCTTTTTTTATTGTACTGTTCATGCACATGAATAGTGGTTGGAATTTCATGATTTTGATACTTCCAATGGTTTTAAAATGAAAATTATGTGGAGTAAAGTAGAAAAACAAGTATTAGAAGCATTGTAATCAAAATGAGAATTTTTGAAAGAAAAGATAAGCTTTTAATTTCTATTTAGAATAGTGTGTAACTGCTGAAATTTGAGAATTCTGAGTTCATAAATGGATTCAAAAGGCCAAATTGTGTAGGATAAAATCAAGATGTCAATTGATTCAAAGACCAAGCTAATTAACAAAGATTAAAAAAAGTTACTTTAGTAAATAAAGTTCAATGTTCAAAGAAGTTGAATTGTAATGAGTTAATAGTAATATAATGTTAGGATTTGATTTATGTGCTCAAAGAAGGAAGTCACACATCAAAAAATAGGAAGCAAGAGGTAAAGGAAAATGATAAGGAAAGTAAGGAGTATGAGGTAGTAAACTTACCTACTTGTATGCTTATGTTACTTAGATGTTTTATGTGATGTTTACTTACTTTGATGATGTGAAGCATGTATGATTAAGTGATGTTCTATTTCTTTTTATCTATGACCATACATTATAATTAATGGACATGGAAGCATTTAAGTATCATTATATAAGCATGATCATTAAGTGCACAAAGATTAATATCAAGCATATAGTTGCATATATTATATGTTTCAGTTCGCTACTAAGATTTTTCCCAAAATCTCACCCCTCCATGTCACCACCACAACAGGGATTTTACATGAGGAGGAAGATGAAGAAACATGAAGAAGAGATAAGAATTAGTTACATGATGTATGTGTATATGAAAGTAAAGTTAGTTGATAAAATTTGTCACTATGAACAGTAACCCACGAGGAGACAGTGATATTTAAATTGTAATTAAAAAAGTAAATGATTGAATAAATATACGATATTTTACCAAAACTTATTTAACATGTCAAGCTTAATTTTGACACTAATAATACCTTATTCCAACGTTAATACAAAGAGAATGATTTTTTCAAAGTTAAGAACCAAAAATTATTTTCCAAAATTTTTGACCAAATAAACAGTGACCTTTGATGATTAAATTGTGCTTATTAGCTGATTATTTGGTCTGAGACTTATTTTTTCTTTAAAGTTCAGTATGTTATCTTCGATTATCCTTTTAAACCACTTCATTTCAAGTTTCCTAGAATTAATTATAATTTTTTGAAATTTGTTGCTTAATCTAGAATTACTATATAAACAGTACCCATGAATCTTGAAAATTTCTGATTTTATAATTGAACTTCAATAAATTTGTAAGATGTTTTAAATACTATCGAATGGTCCCTAAGATGTACGAAAGTAAAGTGTTACGCCTTTTGCTCTGACAGAAAACTGAAACTAACAAATAACTTCCACCATAGACAAACATGCTCAAAGGGCGAGATTATAAGGACGTTTAAAAGAAAAAAAAAACACCTCACCACAAGCAATAGCATTCAAAGACATGATGTGCTAGTAGAACTCTGGGTTAAGAACCCAGAATGTGCGCAAAACTCATACTCAAATGTTCCAATCTTGTTGATGGACGTTGAGGGATGAAATATAGGTGTTTGCCATAACCTAAGATGGAGGAGAGAACGGGCGTTGTTGGAAATGGAGGGCGCTCACTCTCACTTAAATAAGGCAGCCACTCTCTGGTACAAATGAAGCGGCGAGACCAAAAGACAGGAGGCTAAAGGACGGGTTCAAAGAATTTCACTTATCGCATTTAATGCATAGGGGAGTGGAGAAGTAATTCAATTAACCAAAGACAGGTTGAAAGAACTTCATTTACCACCACTACTACATAGGGGGTGGTGAATCAATTCAATGAACCAACTGTAAAGATAAGGTTGCCACATAATCACCATTTATAAACCGCCACTGTTACATTTATCTCTTTTCATTTATTTTGCATTGAAATATCAACCATTTCTTTATTTATAATTTAATTTAAGAAAGTTAATTATTTGAACTATCTTTCTCTCTCCTTAGTTTTGAGTTTTGATTTGATATCGATACATCCTCCCCTCATTATTAGTACATTTATTAATGTAGAACAAATATAATGAATACACAAAACCCAATAACCACTACTAGAAAAAAAATTTACGATAGTTAAAAGTGCCATTTAACAATTGTTTTATAAGTCACGTGAATACTATCGCTATTATAAGTTGAAGAATTTTATAATGATTTTGTAACTGCTATGGAAAGTGACTTTTGACAACAATTATACTATTAACCACAATAAAAAGTCACTAGGCTAGCCACCTACCGTCAACCACCACAACTATTCTTGTCGAAAGCATCAAACCAGATCTAGAGAAAAAGTCAAAGATCTGGTGGAGAAGTTGAAGATCCAAAAACTTCTGACATTGAAGCTCTTCAATCTCTTTCTGCTAAGGTCTGTACACCATTACACATCGTCAGACAAGATCTGGAGAAGAAGTCGAAGATATGATAGAGAAGTTCAAAATCCAAAAGCTTCTTCTATTAAAGCTCTTCGAGCTCCTCCTAACAAGATGTGAAGAGATTTCAAGGAGTGTAGGGTTAAAGAAGTGAAGAGAAAAATGTAGAAGAGAAAAGAAAACTTACAAATAGTAACGGTGAGCACAACAATGACAGAGTGGCTGGTGATGCCAAAAACTGGAGGAAACTATTGATCTTTAGTTGTCAGTGAAGTCTAGAGTGGGGTAGGATTGATCGACTATGAAACTGTGAAACTGTTAGTCGTGATAAAATTACAAGATTTTAAAAACTTTTAATGACGATTTCATAAAAAATTGCAGTAAAAAATTTACTTTTAACAACGCTTTTTTAAATAGCCTCTATTAAAAGAACTTTTTACGGCACTTTGTTTATAAAATCATGGTTAAAAATAAACTTTCAGCAATTTAATTATAAAAATGTCACCTCTTTTTTTTCATGGAGTTTTCTAATTTAATCGCCATAAAGTAGCATCGTGAAAGCTATATTTTTTAGTAGTGAACCAAAATTCAATTAAAAAAGAATAAATATAATAAACCAAATGAAAAAAACAAACAAAAGAGTAGCCACATAAGCCCCACACACTAATCGCCACATCAACAGCGACAATCTTACGTAGCCCTAAAAGCTAGCACCTCCACGGGATTTATAAGAGTATATTGATGATTATATATTGATGTTGGTCCAAAAAGGAGAGAAACGATTTATTCATTCCATAAACACTGTCGTTTTATTTTAACAAATTAGGGGTGTCCAAAGTTTCTCGTCTCGGGTTGTTCCAACCCGGTCTCAGGTATTTCGGAACGGGTTCGTCTCATCTCGTTAAGTATCGGGATGGGAATATATCGAATTGGGAGGGGATGAGTCTCGGTTTGACCCTCAGGACTCCCGTCCCGGCCCGAACAGTTCTTTTGTAAAAAAATTGAAAATATCTTTGTTTTATTTATTTTTTTGTAAAAAATAAAAAATAGAAAATAATATTAGTTATATCATATTATTTATTTTATTTATTAGATAATTTTATTTTTCTCTTTCGTTTCTTTGCATATGAAGCAATAACTTCACTTGGTGAAGTGGAAGAATTGAAGAAGTAATGATATTTGTAGTGTGATTAATGCTATTTTTTGCTTTAAGTTGATAATTATATTAGGGAGGATTTAATTTCTTTTGTTTCCTTTAAAGTTTATTATAAACTTCATTATAATTTGATCAAAAGGTATATGTTTATTATAAACTTAAGCTGATTATGACAGAAGTAGAATTTAATTATGTGTTATTTTCTGTTTTAATCTGTTTTAATTTCTTCATTTGTTTTCTATATTCTGATTATATGTTACTGATAAACAGGTTGTGCATAAAATATCTAGTAGTCTAATTTTTTTTTTTAAAAAAAATAAGATTCGGGAATTCCTTTCCTATCCCAAACTTGTTCTAATCCCATTCGGTAGGAGATATTTTCGAGATAGGATAGGATATAGGATATAAAATGCATCCCTATATACTATATCGGGACGAGACATGGACGGGTTGGCTCGATCACGACCCCTCCTGCACAACCCTATAACAAATAACAATCCCTATTCCCTAGTTCCTTAGATGCGTGTTCATCCCAGTCGAGCGACATGAGCGAGGTGGAAGTGGATGGCGACAACCCAGTTCTTCCCCAAGATATCATCACCAACATTCTTATACGCCTCCTGGTAAAATCCCTAATCCGATTTCAATGTGTCTGTAAACATTGGAAAAATCTCTTCAAGATCCCATCTTTCATTGATGAACACCTCCGCCACTCCTCTCATCAAAACCTTTCTCTTCTCTTTGATGATTTTGTCAAATATGATTCTTTTCGTATATGCTTGCTTGATCATAAGATGCACGTGGTTGAGGTTCCAAACGATCCTTTGATTGGTTATATGCAGTGGTGTGTTTACACCGTCAGTTCCTACCATGGCTTGGTCTGTGTTGCTAACGCTACTTTTCCCAGAACTCTTTCCCTTTCAGTGTGGAATCTAGCGACAAGAGAATTGAGACAGGTTCTTAGAGCTTTTGATCATTTTGAGTATGAGCATTTCTGTGTAGGATTTGCGTTCAGTCCTACCATTAATGATTACAAGTTGGTGAAAATTCGTGTTTCTACACTTGATTATCTGGTTAATCAAGTGGAAGTGTATTTATTAAGCACCGGGTCATGGAGGGAAGTAGAATTGAGGAACTTAGATGGTGTAGCTCTTTATTATGATGGTTTCACTACTAATGGAGCTATCTCTTGGTTTGGGCTAAAGCGAGGCGTAGAGGAGGATGAAGAGGATATTACTTTGATAGTCTCATTTGACATAGCAATGGAAGTGTTTACATTGATACCAATGCCTCCTTCACCCTTTTCAATTAGAAGTACATCATTCCCCAAATATCTTATTGCATATGAGAACAAACTTGCTGTGCTTTGTGGCACTTTGGGTTGGGATTCCAGATCATGTTTGATTCATTTGTGGGTGATGGAGGAGGGGATTGGCGCAAATACAGAGAGAGTGTTGGAGTAAGAAATATACTAACATTCCTTATCAAGACTTGTTAATTTCAATGACTATATGGAGGAATGAAATTGTTTGTCGTGTTGACAGACCCATTGATCAAGCTAAAGACGAAGTAGATAATGATGAATGAAAAATTGTTATGTTCAATCTCTCAGCTAATCGAGTTAGGACGTTTGATATCCGCAAATATGCACTTGGTTATGGTATTTTCAGTTATGCCAAAAGCCTTGTACAAAGATCGTTAGCATCCACACTGAATAGCTTTGGCCCTAAATCTTCCTTATTATATTTCATATTTACTTTGTTTGGGCACTTTTGGTGGAAATAAATCTGTAACCTATAAGAGTTTAGTTTGTTCAATAACTATATCAAGTATGATGAATGATAAATGCAGATATGCAATAATAGATTATTGTAGCTTTATTTGACCTATCTATAATAGATTATTGTAGCATTAATATCATGTAATTATAATTTAGTTGCTGATGTATTGATTATTTGGGGCTTTTTTTTCCGGCTAGCATATCAAATGTTTGGTATAATGAGTGAGAAGAAAAGTAAGTGAAGCAAATTTGAGCGTTAATTGCTTGATTCATAGAGACTTAGACTCTTGGTTTAATTAGTTATGCGATCTTCTGATACTTTAAAACTTCGATTGGATTAAGATCCTTTTATTTCATTTCTCCATTCATTTTAAAACAAATAAGATATATAATCTCAAAAACTAAATCTTTAATACTAACCATATTAAATTTACAAATTGTCTCAAAAAAAAACTGGTAAGAATTGAAATCCTGTACCCTTAGGCGGGAAGTTTAAGAATCTTTCCAGAACCAACTAAATACCCCTTCCCTATTGCATAATATTTTTTCTGTCTTTAATATAAAATCTAGTTTATAAATCTTATATTAAAGATCATGGGAGTAAGAAAATTCTAAAAGGCTCCACTATTGCCAAACATCGTAGGAATGAATTATTGAAGAAGCCATATGGTATAATGTTTTGTGATAGTAGCCAGTTGCCTTATATACATTTGATCTCTGTCATTAGATCTATTAAATACTGACACATTACTTACCACTGGTGTTGCAGATAGAGATGTTTTATATCTTGCATTCAAGTGTTTGTTAAATACCCTTTTTCATGAAAACACAAAGAAGTGCCATAATCTAGACTACTACTTGCAATGTCTATTGGTTTAACATTTGAACCAATCTCAAGGCATTTGCTAAGCTTACCCATGAGAAGAAAATTTGAAAAGAAAAACGTTATTGTATGTCATGTTTTATTCATTTTGTATGACCTTTCCTTTGTTTGGTATTGGTTAATTTGGTTTTTACTGATATCTTTATCTCCTAATTCAACAAGTAATACTTTTTTATTAATTTCAGTGTCTTTTTTTATATGAAAAAGTTTGGGTGAGTTTGGTCTCGGTGGCTTATTAGGGCTATGACATACCTCTAGACTTAAATAGCGTTTATATATTATCCACCAATAAGATCCTCATATCGGCAGCGGGATTAAACTCACGACTTTATAGGTTATGAGCTAACTCCTTACTAACTGGACTAACTTTTATTAACCATTATCCATTTTTTGTTTTTAGAAACCTTATCAAATCCCCATGTTATGTGCAGCTATTTTGTTGGGTGGGCTATTGTGCATCTATTGTCATCGGATCAATTCATTGACATTTGATGGAAATCAATGATCTTTTTTTTTTTTGGGAAAGCAACAAGCATGCTTAAGTACATTATATGCAAACTCCTCAATCCAATGAAAAACTTATGCAAACTCCTCAATCCAATGAAAAACTTTCACCACTAAAAACATGAAATAATAATTTGTATGAACTTATTGGATATGACAGCTATGATTAAAATTAATAGAAAATGGATAAATAAACAATTTTAATTTGTATAATTAAGGTCCTAGTTTAACCAAATTCCATTCTCACGCTTGCTTTTCTTTAATTTATGGCATCATGAATCCATATTGTAGATTCTCTGTATGCTGCAAAATGAAAACTATTCCTACTTAAAAAGTTTGACCTCTCAAAATTTATTTTAAATTTTAACTTAGCATTTTAGTATTAAAACTTAAAAAATCGAAACTGAAAAAATCTATAGTTATTAAAATAATGTGATATATATTGCAAATTCAAAAGCCAGTGGAAAAAATGAAGCATATTGCATATATGGTAGCGTCTTTACTTTTACATTTAGCACTAGCAAATATAAAGTGGCATTTTGGTCTTTTAACTTTTTTTCGATAGTAGGCATTTTAGTCTTTAAACAATTCTAAAATATTTATAATTAATTATTTTGGCCCGATTAAAAAGTTGTTAAAAGTATAGACATAAATTTAAATTTTGGTATTTCGGTAAGATTTAATTGGGATTTTCCTTTATCAATATATAATATTAAGTAATTACAAAAAATAATTTCAATATCAATTATATAAAATAAGAGAATAAAGAAATTTCCCCTTTTTTTTTCTAAACCTATTTTAAGAATAATTGTTTTAAAAGAATTGTTTTTATTTTTTAAATAATTAGTCAAACAGTTTTTTTTTGCCCCCAAAATTTTTCTGGAAAATAACTTTTAAACTTTATCTAAATATTTAAATTCTTATAAGATAATTGAGGGAGACATTTGAATTACCACTAAATAAAATTTTACATTAAAATATTATTAATTAATTATTTTGAAATAGTGATTTTAAATTTATTAAAAACTAATTTTGAAATTATTTTTTAAAGGCTATTGTATCATGTATGCAATAATATCCGGAATACATAGTCAGTAATTATTTTAATTTTTTAACCATCTTATTACTATTGATAGATATCGGAAAAAATGATTTATTTATTGATAAAACTACTTTTTCAGTAAAATATAAATTGCTTATTAACTATTTTTAATATGTATTGATTTTGGTCCAAATAGTGGGAAAAATTATTGATTACAAGAATACTGTCGTTTTATTCTAAACAAATAACAACGCCGAGTTCCCTTTCATCACGACCAGGCTTAGGCAGGCTTTCCTCAGAGAGATGCCTTCTGCCCAGACGAGCGCCATGAGCGAGGTGGAAAATGGAAATGGATGGCGACGACCCAGTTCTTCCCCAAGATATCATCACCAACATTCTCATACGCCTCCCCGTAAAATCCCTAATCCGATTTCAATGTGTCTGTAAACATTGGAAAAATCTCTTCAAGACCCCATCTTTCATTGCTGAACATCTCCTCCACTACTCTCATCAAAACCTTTCTCTTCTTTTAGAATATTTTGGCAAATCTGATCCTTTTAGCGTATGCTTGCTTGATCGTGAGATGCAAGTCGTTGAGATTCCGAACGATCCTTTTATCGATTCTATGCGGGGGGGTGTTTGTACCCTCGATTCCTTCCATGGCTTGCTCTGTGTTGGTATCGCTACTTTTCCTAGATCTCTTTCCCTTTTAGTGTGGAATCCAGCGGCAAGAGAGGTGATACGGGTGTTTAGAGCTGTTAATAATTCTGAGGATGAGCATTTTTGTGTAGGATTTGGGTTCAGTCTTACTGTTAATGATTACAAGTTGGTGAAAATTCGTGTTTCTGATATTGATTATCTGATTAATCAAGTGGAAGTGTATTCATTAAGCACCAGTTCAGGGAGGGAAGTACAATTTGGGAACTTAGATGGTGTAGCTATTTATTCTGATGGTTTCACTACTAATGGAGCTATTTTTTGGATTGGGCTAAAGCTAGGTGTAGAGGAGGATGAAGATGATATTAATATGATAGTCTCATTTGACATAGCAATGGAAGTATTTACATTGATACCAGCACCTCATTCACCCTTTTCGGTTAGAAGTACATCATTTCCCAAATATCTTACTGCATATGAGAACAAACTTGTGCTTTGTGACACTTTGAGCGGGATTTCAGATCCTGTTTGATTCATTTGTGGGTGATGGAAAAGGGGACAGGTGCAAATAGGGAGAGATGGAGTTGGACTAAGAAATATACTAGTAACGCTTATCCAGATTTCATGTTGATTCCAATGACTATCTGGATGAATGAAATTGTCTGCAATGTTGACAGACCCATTGATCAAGCTGAAGATAAAGTAGAGAATGATGAACGGAGAATTGTTATGTTCAATCTCACAACTAATCAAGTTAGGATGTTTGATATCCGCAAATCTGCCCTTGGTTATGGTATTTTCAATTATGCCGAAACCCTTGTACCAATCGGTAGCATCCACACTGAATAGCTTTGGTCCTAAATCTTGCTTATATTCCATATTTACTTGGTTTAGGTACTTTTGGTGAAAATGAACCTGTAACCTATAAGAGTTTAGTTCGTTCCATAACTATATCAAGTATGATGAATGATGAATGTAGATATGCAATAATGGATGATTTTAGCTTTATTTGACCTATCTACAATATCATGTTATTATAATTTAGTTGCTGATGTGTGTGGATTATTTGGGACTTTTTTGTCCTGCTAACATATCTATTGTTTGGTATAATGAGTGGGAAGAAAAGTAAGTGAAGAAAATTTGAGTGTTAATTGCTTGACTTCCATAGAGATTTAGACTCTTGGTTTAATTAGTTATGCGCGCGCTCTTCTGATCTTCTAAATTTTTGATTGGATTAAGATTCTTTTATTTGTATTTCACCATTCATTTTCAAGAAAATAAGATATATCATCTCAAACTAAAATCTTTAATACTTACCATATTAGGATTTACAAATTCCCTGTTTAAGAATCCTTCAAGCACCAACCAAATACCAAGAGTAAGATGATAAGCAAGCTAGTATAAAAACATAGTTAGAACTTTGCAGAATAAGAAAATTCTAAGAGACTCCCCTATTGCCAAACATCATAGGAATTATTTTAGAAGACATATGGTACAATGTCTTGTATTGTAGCCAATTGGCTTATAAACAATTGATCTCTGCCATTAGACCTACTAAAGCACTGACACAGTACTTTCCACTGGTGCTACAGAGAGAGATGTTTTATATATGGCATTTAAATGTCTGTAAAATACACTTTTTCCCGAAAACACGATTCAAAAGAAAGTAGTAGTATCTGCCTATTAGCGCAAAGAAGTGCCAGAATTTAGACTACTACTTGCAATGTCTATTGATTTAGCGTTTGAACCAATTTCAAGGCATTTGCTAAGCTTACCCATGAAAAGAAAAATTTGAAAAAAAAAAAGTTATTGGATGTAATGTATTATTCATTTTGTATGATCTTTCCTTAGTTTGGTATCGTTTAATTTGGTTTTTACTGATATTTTTAAGTCCTAATTAAACAAGTACTATTCTTTTTTTAGGTTATTACTTTCAGTCTCCATTGGTTGCTTTCAGAAATCTTATCCAATCCCCATGTTATTGTGCAGCTATTTTTTTGGTGGGCTATTTTGCAGCTATTTTCATCGGATTCATTTTCTTCAAGTAAAAAAATGGATGTATTTTCTTTTAAGGCCAAAATTGAGGTGACATTTCAATTACTTTGGATGACATTTGATGGAAACCAATATGTTTTTTTTATGGAGAGCAACAACCATGCTTTAGTACATTATATGCAAACTCCTCAAATCAATGAAAAACTTTTCCCACTAAAAACATGAAACAATAATTAATAGAAAAGGGATAAATCAACAATTGTAGTTTATTGAAATATTTAGTTAGTGTGGTAGGTGCTATGTATAATTAAGGTCCTAGTTTAACCAAATTCCATTATCATGCTTGCTTTCTTTTCTTTAATTTGTGGGATCATGAATCCATATTCTAGATTCTCTGTATTCTGCAAAATAAAACCTACACCTACTTAAAGGTTTGACCTTAATTTATTTTAGATATATGAAAAATTAATCTTTTAATCCTTATACTTCCACTCATTTTGTAATTTTAGGTAAAAAAATTCATTTTGTAATCAGGTCCTATAATTTTAATCAAGTCTATGTGGATTCTGTTAAAGGCATTAACACGGTTTATTTTCTAATGGCATGGCTAATGGTGCTTATTATGCTTGTGTGATGATATGTATGATTTCTTTGTTTGATTATATGAATCATGAATTAATGTTTGAAACCTATTTCTAATTGTTCTGTGGGCCCATGTGTGATGTATGAAACATTGAGCATGTAAACATGTCATTATGTTAGTTATGAATTAATGTAATGGAAGCATGTCATGTACCAAGCTCTTTCCTTGTATGTGTGAATGGTGTTATTTACTATTGGGATATTGGGATTCCATAAATCTCAACCCCCCACCACCACAAAAACAATTGACTAATCTTGCTAGGTTATGAGCTTTCAGAGGAAGTGAAAAAGCAAATTGCTACGGTAAGTGGAAGAAGAATGTAAATTCCATGAAAGTATTTGTGCCATAAATAGTAAAATGTATGATAAATCCCATGAATTGTATAAATTCATCATGATGCCTTGGTATGCATATTTAATATTACCTCCAGTCCTTAATATAAGATCTATTTAATTAATTTGAGTAGATTAAGAAAATTAGTTAAGTTAATTGTTTGTAATAATTGTGTGTTAGTTTACCTTAAATACCCTCTTATATTATGTGCATTGGAACTACCTACATATGTGCAATCATACAGGGATATTTAATGGAAACACCCTTAATATATGTGCAAATTATATAGAGATATTTTAGGAGGAAATTATAAATTTGTTAGACAAAGGATTATAGTCTTATATTTTAGAATCAAAGTAGACTTTTTATCTAACTCATATATTTATGACCAGAGTATGTAATGATTATGATAAATGGTTATGGGCCTTGGAAGTTGGAAGCATGATTTTGAGATGGGTGACATGAGTGTTTAGATTGAGCTACTTTCAAAGCATGGTCATTGTTTGGCGGAATAATGTATAGTGAGTGATCTTTAATGACCCATGATAATTTTTATCTAAGAATTAGACCTTATATGCTATCCAAAAAAGCCTAAAACAGGTCATTTGAATGAGTATAACTAAAGTTATGAATTTGTAAAATTAAGGAATAGAAACTGTTTGAGAAATAGAGCACATTCAGAAAGTGAACAAATTATATTGATAGGAGCAAAACTAATATGGAATGATATTTTTATCATGTAAAAGACTTCAAAAGATTTCAAAAGAATTTTAGAACACCCTCTCATACGAAGTTTTCTAGATTTAATTATGCTAAATGAACAGTAACTAAGGTTGATTTTAATAAAAATGAAAGTTTATATTTGCGAAAAGTTCTAAAAGCTCTTGTATCACTCCCATGAAACCTACATGGCTAATGAAGGTGTTAAAATGTGGATGCGACATAGTAGTTTTTGTTGCATTCAGATGGCTTTTGGATTTGTAACTATGGGTATTTCCTAATCTTGACTTAATCTTGCCTACAGGCACTACAAAAAAATTAGTCTTTGGCGACGACTTTTCGGCGGCGACAAAGCAAGTCGCCGCTGAAAATGTTTTTTAGCGGCGACATTATATGTCGTCGCTAAAATCCTACCTTTTAGAAGCGACAGATTTTGTCGCCGCTGAAAGCCTACCTTTCAGCGGCGACAGTTTTTGTCGCCGCTGAAAGCCTACCTTTCAGCGGCGACTTTCCTTATCATCGCTGAAAGCCTACCTTTCAGCGGCGACTTTCCTCGTCGCCGCAGAAGGTCAGTAATAAAAAATTTTGCCCTCCGTTTTTCTACTACTAAAAATCTATATACATTTTTCCCTAGCTGAAAGGACTATGAAGTAACTATCTAATATATAAAATTAAATTATTAAATAATATTATTTTTCAATAATAAATAATAAAAAATTATATGTTATGATAATAAGTAGAGATTATACATATAATAATGTGTGATGTCTGCGAAAGAAGGAGATGATGCAAGGGTATGTGTATGAGAGAGATATTATAAATGTGTGTCAATGAGCGTGAGAGTTAGTATCTGTGTGTTATAGACAATATGGGAGAGGAGATGTGTGTGTGTGAGAGATTGGCAGAAAGAATAGACATAAAATATATATATACATTCTTAATTACTATTGTATTTGCCCTTTGTTGCTACATTTCATATAACATGCCAACTTTTATAAAAAGGATCTATAAGGTATTTTTGAGTTCAAGAGTATTTTTCAGAAATTAAAAAAGTGAAAGAATGAAATGAAGTAAGGGTATATGCAGGAAAGAGATATTATAAATGTGTGTCAATGAGTATAAGAGTTAGTATCTATATGGTAGAGATGATGTCAGGAAGGAGATAGAGAGAAAGAGATGTGTGTGTAGAGAGAAGGAGAAAAATAGGACGTAAAATACATACATACATTCTTAATTACTGTTATATATGCCTTCTATTGCTAAATTTCATATTTTGGGGTTAAAATGAGTATTTTGGGAGTTTATAAAAATATAAAAAAGTTTATTTTTTCAAAAAAGATGCGAATAATTTAATAGTTAATTTTCGGGATTAAAGGTTTATGTTTTAAAAAAAATAAGAAAAATAGTTATAAATTAGTATTTACTCAAAAAAATTTATAAAATATATCTAATAAGTTGAACAAGCTATTGGAAAAAATTATCAATATTTTATTGAGTGGATTATTTTGTAAAAATTATTTGTTAAAAGTATACCTTTCAGCGGCGACCCTTGCTGTCGCCGCTGAAAATTTTTTCAGTGGCGACATTTATTGTCGCCGCTGAAAGGTATACTTTCTGACGTGGAAATATTTGATTTAAATTAGGACTTTCAGCGGCGACATTTATTGTCGCCGCTGAAGTATTACTTTCAGCGGCGATATTTCTTGTCGCCGCGAAAGGTCCTTTTATTTACCCCCGCCCCTGCTCTCCCTCTTTCTTCACTTTACTCTTCTCTTCTTCCGTTCTGCGCGTTTTGAGCCCTAGCTGCGTCGCCGTCGCTTCTTCAGCCCTTGCCACCGTCGCTTGTTCAGCCGTGGCCGCTGTCGCTTTTTCACCTTGCGTTGGTGCACTCCTGCGTCGCACCCTATCTCACAGCCTCACACTCCGCTCGGATTGTCGGCTTCTCACCCGTCTCAGCTTCGTTTCCATCTGGTGCTAGCTGTCATGCGTTGTCACCTTGTTTACTGAAATCAACGCCAAAGTAAGACCTCTTTCTCTTTCAAACTGATGAAATCGGCTTCGTCTTTCTTCTTGAATTATCTAAGCGTGCTTCAGTTTAGTTGCTGTAACGCTGAGCCCGCAATGCTTCCTTCTGTGGTAAAATCATTTCAATTAGAGAAGCTTCCTTCTGTTAAACTCACTTTGTTTATTGCTGTAATTCCGTTTAATTGCTGGAATTCTGACTATAGCTGTAATTCTGTTACAGCTACCTTCTGTTAAAGTCACTGTGTTTTTCATTTCTGCGCTGAAGGCCAATATAATCTGTTTATGTTCCACCGTGAATACCTAATGGAGGGAGAGGGATGGGGTGTAGAGAAAAACTGCTCTTTTCTTTGTGGCTTCCATTCCTTTATTTTATTTCCATTCACGCAGAGGTATATGTTTGATATTGGTGCAAGAAATGGTTCAGTCAACACGAAAGGCTTGTGTTCAGAAAGTTGAAATCTTAATTAATTGAATTGAGGTTGGAAGTTATTTTTTTGTTTCCTTTCTGTGTGAGGTTTTGCGTGAACAGGATCAATATGGAATATATGTACATGTGAGTGGGTGGGTGGGGAAGGAATTGAAGGTCCTTCTTTACCATAAAACTTTAATCATCAATTACTATTGCTTTCACTATCATTGGTTTCATTTCTACCCACAGGGCCACTCAATTATTTACACTCTCTTTCTTTCTATGCCTATGAAACTTAGTCTGTTCCCATCTTAGTGATTGTAGGGCAAAATTACTAAAAATTATTACATTTTGCAGGTGCTTAATTATAGTTTGTTTACATATAATATTGTTTGCATGCCACAAAAGTTGTTCACTTTCACTGTTATGTGTTCCATTACTCTCCCATAGGCACAGGATATATAATCTCCCAGTGGAGACAGTACTATGTTAGACCCTTTTATGTTACCCTTTTAATCTGATTTGAAATTTGAAATTTTTAGGGAATATAAATGGATAAAAGTTGGCTACATATTAAAGACAGAGGTAACCTAGCATATATTAAAGGAGTGGATGCTTTTCTGGAATGGGCATTCAGTCAACCTGGCGTGGTAAATCAAATACGTTGCCCTTGTAAAAGATGTATGAATGTTATATTTAAAGCGAGAAGAGATGTTAGGACAGACTTATTGAGCAAGGGTTTCTGGGATAGTTACAACGTGTGGGAGTTGCATGGGGAAATTAGAACATTTAAGGCAGATTGTGGAACTTCCAGTCATGACCTACATGAAGATACTGATAACGAAAACTTTGGCAGGATGGTTTGTGATGCATATGGAGTTCCATGTGTGGATTATAGCAATACTAGTGACAATGAGAGGGAAGAGCCCAATGTTCAGGCTAGAAGGTTCTTTGACTTATTAAAAGATACTGAAACTGCACTTTATCCAGGTTGTGTGAAGATGTCTAAACTTTCTTTTATTGTAAAGTTGCTTCAAGTGAAGTGTCTTAACCATTGGAGTAATAAATCTATGGATGTGTTGTTGGGCTTGTTAAAAGAAGTTCTCCCAGAAGGGGCTTTAGTGCCAGACTCGTTCTATGAAGCTAAGAAGATAATTCGCGATCTGGGTTTACATTACCATAAAATTGATGCTTGTGAGAATGATTGCATACTGTATTGGGGAGAGCACACAAATGCGGAATCATGTCCTAAGTGTCAGATGCCTAGATGGAAGTTAAACAAACAAAAAGGGAAGAAGGTTCCACATAAAGTCTTGAGGCATTTTCCCATATCACCTAGGCTATAAAGACTTTATATGTCAAGAGATACAGCTAAAGAAATGAGGTGGCATAAGGAGAAACACTCAAATGATGATGTACTGAGACATCCAGTTGATTCTTTAGCTTGGAAACACTTTGACCACCAATACCCTAACTTCTCTGTTGATCCAAGGAGTGTTCGATTGGGTTTAGCAAGTGATGGATTTCAACCTTTTGGGAATATGAGTGCTAATCATAGTATATGGCCTGTTGTCTTGCTGCCGTATAACTTGCCACCATGACTTTGTATGAAAAGTCCATACTTTATGATGACACTTCTTATTCCTGGTCCAAAGTGTCCAGGTGATGAAATAGATGTTTACCTCCAACCAATGATTGAGGAGCTGAAACAATTGTGGGAGGCAGGGATACAGACATATGATGCATATTCTGAATCAAATTTTATCATGCATGCAGCAATCTTGTGGACTATAAATAATTTTCCCGCATATGGAAACCTTTCAGGGTGGTCAACTAAAGGTAAACTTGCATGTCCATGTTGCCATAAGGACACGCATTGTACTTCGATAAGGAGCAAGTTGTCTTACATGGGCCATAGGCGCTTTCTTCCACAAAATCACCCATGGCGTAAAAATAAGGTATCATTTGACGGTAAGGAAGAGCATATGGATCCACCAGTTCCATTGACCGGAGATGAAGTACTTACGCAACTAGAACACTTGGGTGATGTGTCATTTGGGAAGGGTACAAAGCGAAAGCGTCGTACACATAATTATGCTTACAATTGGAGGAAAAAAGTATTTTTTTTCAATTGCCTTATTGGAAGAACTTGCTAATACGACATAATCTTGATGTGATGCATATAGAAATAAATGTTTCTCATAACATTGTGTGCACGGTGATGAATTTGGTTGGAAAGACGAAGGATACAATTAAAAGTAGATACGACTTGATGGACTTGGGTATTAGGAGTGATATGCACCCAGTTGAAGATGGTAATAGTATTTCTATTCCTCTTGCTCCTTACACATTGTCCCCTGAAAATAAACAATCCTGTTTACAGTTCCTGGCTAACTTAAAAGTCCCTGATGTATTTTCATCTAATATTTCAAGATGTGTCAACATTTAGGATCGAAAGTTGTTTGGTTTGAAGTGTCATGATCACCATGTGTTGTTGCAAGAGATATTTCCAATTGCAATGCGTGGGTTATTACCTTCTAAAGTGTGTGAACCAATTATAGAGTTGGGAAGATTTTTCAAAAATCTTTGTTCGAAGTCTTTGACGTGTGAACTACTTGACAAACTTCAAAGTCAGATAATATTGACATTATGCAAGTTGGAGACGGTCTTCCCACCTACTTTTTTTGATGTGATGGTTCACTTGCCAATACACTTGGCAGGGGAGGCAAAAGTTGCTGGACCAGTTCAATATCGTTGAATGTATCCAATAGAAAGGTAACATGCGTCAATATCATTGTATATTTATAATTCATAATTATGCAAGGTTAACTAATTTTAATGCATTAGGTATTTGCGGACACTAAAATCGTATGTTCGCAACAAAGCTCGGCCTGAAGGATCAATTGCAGAAGGATACTTGGCAGATGAAAGTCTCACATTCTGCTCAAGATATTTGAAAGATTTTCCTACAAAATTTAATGTGCCATGTAGGAATGATGATACCAATGATGATATCAACCTTGAGTTGACAATATTTAAGAAAAATGGTCAAGCTAGGGGACATTGCGAGTCAATTTCTCTTCCCTATGAAGAATACTGTCAAGCAAGAATGTATGTGCTAGAAAATTGTGAAGAAGTTTGGCCATTTATGGAGTAAGTTGCCTGACTTAAAGAGAAAAATTATTTGTCATAATGTCATTTTTTCTTATTGCTATGAAAATTTGTAGGGAATATACAACAGAGCTTGAAGCCCATGGAGCAAGGAGTGAGCAAAGCCAATATGAGTTTCCTCAATGGTTTCGTTCACGAGTAAGTTGTAACATTTTCAGCCTTAGTATTTTTAGCAATTACATTTATATGAAATTTAGCTAACACATGACTTTTGTCCGCAAAGGTGACATCATTATCTACACAGAGCCGTGTTAGTGATGAACTCGTAAGTTTATCAATTGGCCCATTGACGATTGTGAATCGTTACTCTATGTTCATAGGCAATGGATTTCGTTTTCACACAAAAGACCGTGCAACAGGAAAAAAAACTCAAAACAGCGGTATCTTGGCTAAGGGTGATGATACTAATGCTGACAAAGAATATTATGGTATTTTAGAGGATATTTATGAGTTGTCTTACATAGGCAACCGAAAAGTATATTTGTTTAAGTGCCATTGGTGGGATGTTGCTCATTATGACAAAGGATATAAGGTTGATAAGTACGGGTTCATAAGTATCAACACGCGACATTCATTACAAACAGATGAACCATTTATTCTAGCATCTCAAGCTGAGCAAGTTTTCTATGTGGATGACATTGTTGCACCCGGTTGGCTCATTGTTGTCAAAACAAACCCACGCGACTTGTTTAATGTACCAGCTGAAAGTGATATTGATGACAGTGGTGTCCATGATCCTATGGTTGACACAGAACCTTATCAACAGTTGGTGGTCGACTTAAATGTTTACAATGCAAGTCCTAGACAATTTGATGATGTTATCATTAACTTATACGGAGAAGATGGACAAACACAGCCCTTAGCTCAAGGAGAACCATCACAAATACATACAAGTAGTGCCATTAATACTGGATTTAGTGATGAAGAGGATCTTCTTGACGACTTTGATAGCGATACTGAAGAAGAAAGTGAAATAGAAACTGAAATAGAAGAAACAGATGAATCAGAAGACATTAGTTTAAGTGATAGTGCGACGGAAGATTCAATTGAATGAAATTACTTGATATGGTACATTTTATTAATATCTACATTGATTCTTGTTTGATTGATTGATATTTCTTAAATGGAATGTATATTTTTGTAGGATATGTCAGCATTAAAGAGAGGTCGAGGTGGGAAAGGTATTTCTGTTACATCTAATGACAACACAAATAGTCGAGGTACATGCTCTACACCTCAATCAAGACCTGTTATTTCACCGCTATCAATGCAACAGCAATTTGAGGAAATGCCTATCAACTCTCCTACTACTCCCCATACTCAAAATAGTAGTGCAGGTAAGTTTGTTTCAAATTTATAATAATTGATTTACATCGCATATAACATTTAATTGTTGCAATTAAATTTTAATGATAGGTTCTTCTACTGCAATCAACAAGGGCAGAGGAGTTTATAAGTCTATTAACGTTAATTTGAGGACTGCACAAGGAGCAAAGATTCGAGTCAAATTTTTAGATTCCATGTCAAGAGCAATCGGTGCAGAAGCAAGAGACTTTTCTAATTATTGTGGTTTAACTCTTAGAACCACAGTCTCTTTCAGGGATGGTGGAGGTAGCTGGAAGAATATTTTTGAAAAATATGGTCCTGATATGATTTTAAAAATAAAGGTATTATTTATGTCAACTTTTTATACTTTTTTTAATTTATTTATTTCATTGTATCAAGTGTTTACGATTATTTGTTTCAGGATAAATTTGAACCTGCTGATGCAATTACTGAAGAAAAATTTCATATTGCTATATCAATTATTTTACAAAATGCATTCAGAAATTGGAAGAACAATCTGCACTCTCATTACAAGAAATATGAGACTGATGAGGATAGGTTGGCTGATCCTCCTCAAACTATTAGTTTTCAAGATTGTGAGTGATTATTAATATACTTTAAGTCTGACATGTTTAAGGTATCTTACTATCTTTCTAAATAAGTTATATTTTTTATTTCAATTATTAATTTCTTATTACTTACTATATTTTGTTGTAGAATAAAAGTGCAAGAAACACGATAAATCGAGAAAAACAAATTGCTAAACATACATGTGGTCCTCGATCATTTGCAGAGATTGAGTATGCTACAGTAAGTTCAATCTATCACTACTATAATTTAAATTTTCAATCTTTTTTTTATTGTAAAATCTATTCTTTGCATTTTCTTATATGTTATTATTTTATAGAGAGATCCTACTACTGGACAACCTATCCCTCCTGACCAGCTGTGGGAGATAACGCATACTAGGAAGACATTAGATGGACAAATAGTATGGGTTGACGCATACTCTGAACAGCTTCATGTACGTATTGTTTAATATTTTAGTTTGATTTAGTTTTATGTTTAATTTAATAGTTTTAAATGTTTTTATTATAGAGTCGTATGCACGAGCTTTCTCAACGACAAGACCAAGATTTAGAGAGTGATGCTCGAATGACGTCAAAAGAAATATTGGCGACAGTTCTTGGTGAGAGGTCAGGGTATGTAAGAGGGAAAGGGTATGGAGCGGAGCCTTCAAGGAAGAGAAATCGCCCTCAATCTACAGATACTTCAGTTGTTGAGAGTGTGCGTGCCCAATTACAAGAAGAGTTTGATAAAAAATTTGAAGAGGAAAGAGAAAAAATGGAGGCTGAGCGGACAAAGATGGAAGAAGAGCGTGCAAAGATGGAAGAAGAGCGTGAAAAGATGCAACAAGAGCGTGTGCAATTCGAGCAAAGGCTAATGGAACAAATGGAGCAAAAGATACAAGCTCAATTTGCTGCCTTGATGCATAAGGGGCAACAACATGCGCCTACTTCTTCTAGTCATAGTATTGATCCTTCTATATAAATTTATATTCGTAATTGAACTAATTTGATATTTTATATTTATCAATGTGATTAGATTCTGATTTATTTAGTTATTTATCATTTATTATTAAATTATATTTTTTTGTCCCAAAAATTAAATATTAAATAAATAATATTAAGAAATAAATTAAAAATTTTAATTAAGAAATAAATATTATAAAGAAATAAATAAACCAATAAAAAAATTAGTTATTTGGCTTTCAGCGGCGACACTATGTCGCCGCTGATTGTGGACTTTCAGCGGCGACACTGTGTCGCCGCTGATTGTGGGATTTCAGCGGCGACACAGTGTCGCCGCTGATTGTGGACTTTCAGCGGCGGCACAGTGTCGCCGCTGATTGTGGACTTTCAGCGGCGGCACAGTGTCGCCGCTGATTGTGGACTTTCAGCGGCGACACTGTGTCGTCGCTGATTTTGGACTTTCAGCGGCGACAAAATATTGTCGCCGCTAATGAGAATAGGCGACAGTCTCATAGGCGGCGACATGGGGGCGACAAAATGTCGCCGCTAAATGTTTTCAGCGGCGACTTTTTCCCTTTCAGCGGCGATAAAAGTCGCCGCTGAAAATCAATTTTTTTGTAGTGAGGAATGCTCTTTTATGTGTGTTAACAGTTATGGAGTTTAAAGCATGCATTTGATACTCTTATTATGTGGTTCAATGTGGATAGTGAGTTCTAAATCATGTGTAGTATTGGAGTTTGTTGATAGTAACATATATGCTTAGATATTGTTTGATATTTAAGTGTTGGAAAATTCTGGGTATCTCACCCTTTTGCTCCCTAGAGGTTTTGAATGATCAAAATTTGTTGTGGTTATTTTTTGAGCGCATGGATGTGTTTTATGACATAGGAATAATCTTTACAAGCTCATAACATTTGGATTTAGTATTGAACCAACACTTTGGTTTTGAAACTTCAAATGTGGCCAAGAAAAGTTGGTCAAATTAGTAAGAAATTGATTTATAATCTATAAGTTTATAAGTTTAAATCTCATTATACATGTGAGAATTTTATTGATAGATAATTTATAAGTACTTTTGTAAGCGCTTTTTGAATTTGAAAGTATGCTCTGACTCTAATGAACCCCAGGATTCAACTTTTCTAAATTTTTTTGTATATAAAAAACGCAGAAACTTCAAATACGACCATTTCGGTATCCAATTTAGTCATACGTTGGAATTTGGTCTCAGTCTTAGTTTATAGTTAGATCTCATCGTAAGCTCTATTTTGGAACTTGAAACTAATTCAAGATCCAGAATCCAAGATATAAAGTGTAATAACCGGGAAAAAAATAATAATTAAATAAATAGAAATGAAAAATTTAATAAATATATTTTCTTGCATTAAAATTTTAAAGGCTCAGGGTTAGCCGAGTGGTTGGAAGCGGCGTCACAAAGCAGTAGGTTCTCCGTTCGAGCTCCAACGGTTGCAGAAGGGAGAGTTTACTTTAGCTTGAAATGTGACGAAAATGCCCCCTGTCCTTTATCCCTAAAATCCCGACTTCTCCCCAACGGTGGCTCTCTGAAAACTGTCTTCGCCCTTGGCTCCTCTGATTATTGCAGACTCTAGAGAGAGAGAGCTACAGATTGATGTTAGAGAGAGAAAGAGAGAAGCTAGCCGCTGCTGAAGCATGGCAGAATATATATATGTATAAACAGTGCTGTTCTGATGCAAGAGATGACTTGAGCCATTGTATGTGTTCTGTCATGTATTTTAAAGATGATGGCTGGACGTTACTTCTGTCATGGTTTAGTTTGGAAAAGAAGAAGAAGGACGTAGTGCTGCTTATGATTCAAGAGTGTGTACTGTAGCTTTAAAAAAAACAGAAAGAGAGAGATGAGGACGTTGATGTAGGGGGAGTTGGTTGGACAGCATGTATGTGTATTTATATATATGTATAGTTGCTGTCATGAAGGTTGCAGAAACTCATTTGATGTTTTATGTGTGTTTAAGCGTATGGAAGGTGCTGGAATTGTGGGCTAATGCTCCATAAATCTTAGGGCTGAGCAACGGGCGGGCTGGCCTTATGGTCAGCCCGTGCCCCGCCCGTGTAATTTTAAATGGGCACGGGCTAGCCCATGCCCGTGTCCCAGCCCGTATTAAATGGGCTGGGCTGAACCCGTTTGAGCTAATACGGGCATGGGCTAGCCCGTTTATTAAGGATGAAGTTACTCATGATCTCAGCCTAAGATTTCAGATTTTACCCCGACTTAGTCAAAACAAGAAAAAAAGAATACTAAAATAACACATTAACCTACTTTTTAACATGCCTTTCGACAGTCAGGAAGTATTTGCTATAAAGGCAAAATGAAGTAGATGTCCTGTTACAGATAAGTGTTGCAAACACCACATATACAAAGCCAAATACAACTGCAGCTATCAATTTACCAAAGATATGTACTTACATGGGGACTTGAAGTGATGTACAAAATCAGAAATAATCACACAAAAAGGAAGGAGAGATGGAGAATAAACAGGCAAAGTAGCAGCAGTGATAATGCCGCTCATACTCCCACCTCAAATTCTAGCCTGAATGTGATTGGTATTTAAAAATAAGATGAGGCATAGATAATTTCAGTTTCTTTTCTAGTGATTTGGGTTTCCTGCAACTTGTCCAATAAAGACTTTCACATTTGACAGCAGTTCACCAGAAATTTACATCACATTCTAGCCTAAATGTGATTGGTAATCAGTTTGAGCCACATATCATTTCAATTTCAGGTTTCAAGCTGCAAGTCCAGTTAAAAAATTCGCAACAGCAATTTAGCAAATTAAGCACCCTATCAAACTTCGGCATCAAATTGTTTTTGATACTAAGCGTCAATAATCCAGGTGACCTTATAATCATATTTACCACCTCCTCGTAAGCAGCTCCAAGTTGGTCTGAGTTGCTCATCCACGCTGCAGACCAATAGCCTCAGGCAGCGTATAATCGCTTTACGAATATCAGGGAACGGAATTGTAACTTCATTCAATAAGAAATCGAAAACAGGGTAGAGATCAAAATAGGGGTCGCATGTGAGAAGCTAGGGATACATATCGAGGATTCGACCTATTGCAGATCGCTCGACGCCCATTAAGGAGAGGCAGTCTCGTACAGATTTGAGAACGAAAATTGGAACTGATCAGATGTTAGGATTTTGCCAGAGGGCTTTGCTGGAGTTGACGTTGAGTTTCTCGAGGTAGATAACTTTTTCCCGAAAAAGGAGACTGGTGTCGGAGTGAGAAGGTACAAGAGGAGGGGCGTGGGGTTGACGGGAAAATTGGGTAATCGGTCTGAAGGGTAGAGGTCCACTGATGGAAGCAAAAGGGGATATTCACATATTGTGCCATTCAAATTAAGGTTTTAACAGGATTTTATAAAATTAATAATGTTAAAAAATATATATATACATATACGGGCGGGCACGAGCAGCCCGATGGTGTGCCCGTGTCCCGCCCGTATAATATATGTAGCCCGCCCATTTAAGCCCGCCCGTTACGGGCTCAATCTGGGCGGGCCCAAACCGAGAAAATTTAAGCCGGCCCGGGAGGGTGTACCGGGCTACGGGTACTTTGCTCAGGCCTAATAAATCTGAAAATTTTCAGACTAGTTAATGAGGACCCCGAGAGGTAATAAAGAGGAGATTAGACCTTGTAAGGAGTTGTATTGTATTGCAAATTGGAATTTAAATGGGGCTGTTGTTCAATTGTGTTATAGATGGAAAATTGTAAGCAAAGAGCAACATAATTAATTTATGAAAATCAAGTAAAGACAGTGTGAATGCTGCTGTTTGAGATGTAAAAGGGAAGGACAAGTGTTCTAGATTATTTTATTAAACCCAAGCCAGAATTGGAAGCATATAGGATGTGTTTAACGAGAATAAAAAATAAACTTCAGCAAGTCCTTTTCACTTGTCCTATTCGGTAAGCCCTGTTATAGTAGAGAGGAGCTAGATTTCATTGAATTTAACTTGGAATTTAAGAAAAAGGAACCAAAGAAAGAGTTAAATAAGAGAAGGAGAGTCTAGGATTATGTGAAGAGATTTATTATGAAATGGTTTCCAAAGTGTAGGTATTAATCTTCCCGATACGAATGATTAATAGGACTTGGCATTTACTATCAAACAAAGGCAAAAGTAAAATCAAAGAAATTCAAGCAATAGAAGGTAACCGGCCAGGATGAAGACACAAAAGGTAGTGGAATTATAAACTCTTATATAGTTTGTGCTTGGTTACTTGCATGTTTGTTTGCCATGTATGCTATATATATTTAGGCTTTTGAACATGTAATATCTTTGAGTTTGTGTGGTGGCTATGTGTATTTACTTGTAAGGTGTTATTCTGTATTGACTGTTTATATGCTTAGTTAATTACCATTGCATATTATATATTAAGTTATTATTTTGCTATTGAGATTTCCCTAAATCTCACTCCCTCTCTTTCATGTACCTATAGTTGGAACAAGCTGGAATTTCATCGTATTATGCTTAGTAAAATTGCTAAAAATTATGATTGTGGGCAAAGGTGTTGGGTAGTATGTGTAAGAGATGAATTATTATTGAAATAATGTTAAAGGTTGTTCGTGAGCTAAGGCTTACATTATAAGAAGAATGAAATGGATTGGAGCGTTATTTTGTTTTGATTACAAGTTGGTGTTGAACGAAGGATTTAATTAAGTTAATGTGTCTTTTGGATGCTTAAATGTAAGCCATTGGTAGTAGTTATTGTGGGATGGTGGCTAATAAGAGGATGATTTAGTACTATTTTGAAGAAGATATTGGAATGATATTTAGAATAATGTAAATGAAATTATGGTTTCTGAATGTTATCTTATAGAATATTTTATTTTCGGAAAATCTAGGGAAATAAAGAGAGAATGATATCCTGAAGTTCAGAGAAAGAGTAAACTGTGTTGGAACATTTCAGATGAGTGAATAACGTTCTCTAACAATGAAATTTTGAAATATATTTAGTTATTTGACATTTCAATCAAAAGTTAATTTTCAGCATGATTTATGAAAAAGCGAGTATATGAATTTATGGCTTTAAATGTTGAAAATGATTATTTCATTATTGCATACTTATTCATATGAATTGACAAACATGTTTTGATGATTTATAAAAAATGTTCATACTGGAGAGGTTTCAAGATTATTAAAAAATGTTAATAGAAATTGTTGCATTGAAAGCTTTATGATTATTTAAATACTAAATTAACCCCATGCATGTTAGAAAGGTTTTAAAGGACGAAATACAGAATGCTGGTTACTAATAGTAGTACTGTTAGTCCTTCGTGCACCATGGTATACTCGAGCTCGACAGTTAGTGGCTTTGAGCCACCAGCTTATTTCGTGGGATTCATTCTCGCGACAGTGACTTGAAGTCACGAGTTTTTTCCTAATAAGCTCATGATGTTTGAACTTTTAACTTTTGATACAATAAACTTCATATATATAGGAGTATTATTTTAGTGTTTAAATGAATGAAATCCATCATATTATAATAATGTTTGATGTTCATTGTTTTGAGATTTAAAATCTACAGACTAAATTTTTGTTTGAACTATACTTATATCCAGTTACTTATATACAGTACAACCGGTTCTCCAATAATGATGTGATATTTGGATCCTTTTTAACACACAAGCATAAACGTCGCTGACGACTCCGTTTACGATTTTCACACGGCTTCTTTCTTTGTCACAGTCCTGAAGTTATTCTCCTCTGCAACCTCGTCATTTCAATTCCCCTTCTTCCCTCTTCTCTCACAAGCTATGGTTTCTGCAAGATTGCAACCTCTTCCTGGATAAATTGCCTTCTTCCCTTTTTGTGGGAGGAGGGCAACAGATCCCCATCGACACCGCAGTAGCTTTTGCATCTCATGGCGGAGCCAACTCCATCATCATCACTACCCTCTCTAACTCTCTTCACTTCCACAAAAACGTCCGGCACCAAGAATCCGGCCTTCCCATCGCCGTTCTTACTTGGCCTCGAATCGTCAAAGCCTCCGACATCAACATGTTCGCTGGCCCCACCACAGACACCTCCTTCCTACAACAACCTCCCCGACAACTCCTCGAGGATCTCCATCCCGATGCTATTGTCGTTGAAATGTTCCATGGTTGGGCTGCTGACGCTATTGATGAGCTCAAATCCCAAGGATCGTATCCCCGGCAGTGGGTGTTTCTTCTCGTTGTGTCTTCCACAACGTAACACACTATGCTCCACATCAGAAATTGGGTTCCGATTCGGAGCCCTTTGAATTGACAAGGTCGCAGTTTCCCCCATTTATGACCCATCTCAAGGAGGATTTGATTGGAGGAAGAAAGCCGTGTGAAAATCGTGAACGTCAATGGCGTTTATGGTTGTGTTAAAAAGATCCAAATTCACATCATTATTGGAGAACCGGTTGTATCATATATAAACAACTGCATATAAGTATGGTCCTTTTTTTTTTTTTGTTAGTTTGTAGAATTAAAACAATGTTTAAAAATATTCTCTACACTAACAAATTAAAAATTACTCGCTTTATATGATATATGAGTTTATTATTAAATTATTGTTGTATTTAATTATTATTAAAGAATTATTAATAGGGATAATTTTAGAAAAATAATAAATATAAAAAATAGATTTTATATTTAAAATTAATATCAACTTTTAAATTAGATTATATATATTATTAAACACAAGAGGAATATATATACACACACAATGGAGACGATAATAGCTAATTTATCTGCCTAATTTTAATTTATTTGATATGTTCTGTTGCACAATGTTTGAATAATAGGAACTTCAACTATGGACAATGCGGAGGAGAAATAGGGGTGGACTTGCTCAACAACCCTGATCTGGTGGCGAGTGATGCGGTGATATCCTTCAAGACAGCGCTGTGGTTTTGGATGACGGAGCAGTCGCCAAAGCCGTCATGCCACGACGTCATCACAGGGAGATGGACACCGTCTGGTACCGACACCGCGGCGGGTCGAGTTCTTGGGTACGGAACCACCACAAACATCATCAACGGAGGGGTGGAGTGTGGGAGAGGTAATCAGGACTCGAGGGCCGCGGATCGCATTGGATTTTACAAGAGATACTGCGACATACTTGGTGTAGAGTATGGTTCCAACCTCGACTGCGATTTACAGAGACCATTCGGCTCTTCCTCTCCCAACGTCGACGAGGACGAGGACGGTGACTTTGTAGTCTGTATGCTGTACCCAAACAACGTCAACGACAATTCTATTGGAGCTGATATAAGCAATTAAACGTGGTTCCTCTTCCTAACAACAATTTAAATTTGGTTGAACAGAAAAATTAACCAATTCCCCGGTAGACCCAATTCTCGAAAACGTCCATAATTATGGTAACTAGAAATCGCCTTTGTGCTGTCAAAAAGAAATAAAGGGCATGCTATTATAGGGGCGTCAAAATTTATGTGTACAGTCAAATATTTAAGATATTTTCAAAAGTAAAGATGATCAATTTCATGTAATAACACTTTTGTCTATGTAAGCTTTGGATGCCTTCGAGGTACCATTTATTATTATCCATAAACATAAATAAATATACTCTACCAATAACATCAATATATTATTCTAGTTCATCAAAGTATACTGATTTGTGAATGAAGTCGATCTGCGTAAAATTAAAAAGAAAACATTTATAACAATTTTAAATGCTGCAAAGTCTAATGGTGTTACGAAAATAAAGGAAAATGCAAGAGAGATTTGAGATGAAAGAAATAAGAAGGACAATAGAGAATTAAAAAAAAAAGAGAGAGTGATTCTCATTCTTATTGTATATTCCTAATATGTGAACATCATTATCTATTTATAGGACACCAATATTAAAGAATAATCCTAAAGAGTTACAAGTACATAAAGAAATGAATTAAGCAATATAATATTTATTCTTATTGAATATTAGAGACCCTTCAATTTGGGAGTTATAAGCTATAATGGTATTCAATATGAGATGGAATCTTAAGAGACTATGAACATCCACATATGATGTAATATTTATAACACTCCCCCTTAGATGTTTATAGATAAATATTATGCCTCATTAAAATCTTACTAGAAAAAATCTTGTAGAACAAAAATTTACTGAAGAAAAAATAGTACACAATATATATTGAAATTGTCTAAGTAGAAACTTTACTAAAAACCGAGTGGACAAAACCCAATGGACTTAAAAAACATAGAAAAATAGGATTAAAAGCTTTTAATTTCTCTTTCATTTTATATATTCTTTATTAAAATTTTATAACCCCACATTTCTAAATTTTTTTAAAATCGAACTCAAAACATTTCCCTTATACCAAAAAGGTGTACATTGTGATTATCTAGTTTGTTTCAACAATCAGCATTTAAAGCATTACTGTTATGTTATCTATCGGTTGACCAATGTTTCAAATTTATGACTTCTTACAGTACGTAGTTAATTATCAAATCCACTTATCAGGTTTCATACTTTGGTTAGCTTTTTACACTATGGACTATAAAAGTCTAACCATGATTTTCATGCTATTCCATCCACTATTCTATACAACATAGATAGTGTGCTTCATTTTTTAGGTACAAGTATATAAATCATTTGATGACAATTACCTTCTGCATTTAAAAAATAAGTCTCAAAATCATCGTTGAGAATGACCTCATACAAGAGCATAACAACTATAGGGCTATACTGTCTCTGGGTTTAGGGTCCTTAACATAAGATTTTGATAACTTATTTGAGTAAATTAAAAAATAACTATGTTAATTATTTATAATAGATATAATTTATTTATTTTAATTAAAATACTATATTTTATCATAATTATCCTTAAAACTTTCTTAATGTATACAAGTAATAGGGATATTTTAAAAAATATATAAATTAAAAAAATAAAGTAGATTGAGATCTTATATTTATTAATAAATTTAACTATCTAACTAATTTTTATATTAAATATATAAGAAAATAATAACTATTGTCGCCTTATTATTTTTATTTGCTCATCAATGATAGGAGAGTGAGAGTGAGAGTGAGAGTGAGAGTGAGAGTGAGAGAGAGGGTGTGGGAGAGAGGGCGGAGTAGCCATAATGAAATGAGTCTCGGTACTCACCATAAGAATAAGAATGAGTTTCGGTACTTACCAAATTTAGACCATCCAAATGTAACATTAACTGTACATATTTAATTTTAAAAAAATATTTTATTGAGTACAAAATATAGAATAAGAATAATCTCTTACGTGTTAGTTTTTAGAAGATAATTTTATATTTAAAAATTATTAGCTAAAAATTTAATTTTGAACTATTGAAACTGTATTTAAATAATATAAATCTCACCATAATAATAAATACTAAAAATGGGTCCAAACTATAATTGGGGGATTGGTTAAGAACAGAAAAAAAATACTCTTTTAGACTGGTTAAAAAAAAATCTTTAAAATCAGTTTAAAAAGTCTATTCTCTAAACAATTTAAATTTGAAATTGTCGATGCTACTCACATTTTCTAAGGGTGTATTCGGATTAATTTTTGGAGAATATATTTTAGGTAGAATAGATTTAGGAGAATAGATTTAAGAAGAATAGGTTTTAGGAAAAAAGTGATTTTAAAAATTGGAGATGTTTGGATGATTTGTAACAGAATCACTTTTCATAGGCAATTTACCAAAAAGTAAGAAAAAAATAGAAGAGAGAGGAGAAATAGTATAAGAAAAAATAAAGGTAAAATAGTAATTAAGTAATTTATAAGCTATTTTACTGTTTTAAAAGTTATTCTGACCAGCTTCTCTAAAATCATGGTTTTAAATCATGGTTTGATCCAAAAATCTTTTTGGACAAATAAAACTGTTTGTTTTAAAATTTTTCTAAACCGAAATTTGAGTTAGAAGCCCTTTTAAAACTGTGGTTTGGATGTTTGGATGATTTGTAACAGAATCACTTTTCATAGGCAATTTACCAAAAAGTAAGAAAAAAATAGAAGAGAGAGGAGAAATAGTATAAGAAAAAATAAAGGTAAAATAGTAATTAAGTAATTTATAAGCTATTTTACTGTTTTAAAAGTTATTCTGACCAGCTTCTCTAAAATCATAGTTTTAAATCATGGTTTGATCCAAAAATCTTTTTGGACAAATAAAACTGTTTGTTTTAAAATTTTTCTAAACCGAAATTTGAGTTAGAAGCCCTTTTAAAACTGTGGTTTGCGGATTTCTCAAACACACTAAATCTTATGTTGTAACAACCGGTTTAGAAACTCCACTTTAAAAATATGTTTTTATTCTATCAGCGAGTACAGTTCTTTTTTTTTTTTAAATAAAGTACAGTTCATATATGCGATACTTGTTTTTATAAAATAAAATTAGGACATATGTATTTTTTTTTAATTCATGATTTATCACCAAACCAGCTTTTGTTAATAATATTTTTATTTTTCCAAAAAACATTAAATCTATTTCTATAATTTGATTATTCGGACAAATAATTTTAATCATACAAGATAAGGCACCCAAGTTCTTTCTCATGTTTCTTTTCTTTCTACCTTTTCTTGGTGATGAGAAGCAGTCAATCAAATATTTTCGCTAAAGTTGCAGGAATCCTGTGAATCCCAGACCCTCCATGTGGGCCCCCTCCGTGGAATCCTATCCTATTTTTCAATTCCCCATTTTTCAAATACATATCTAACCTTCTTCCAATTCCTCATTTTTCAACCAACCTTCTTTATGATTTTTCAATAATTTCCCTTATGATCTAATCTTCTCAGCAGACACATTTATATTTATAGGGTAGAAGTTCAAATACCATATACTCCTCCATTCTTTAATATATAAAATAATTAAAAAATTAATATAATTCTAAATATAAAATTTTTTATATATATTTATCTATTTTTCTAAATTACTTTTATAAATATTTTCTTAATAATAATCAAATAAAAAATAATAAAAAAATTAAAAAATATAGTTAGAGTATTTTAAAAAAATTATATTATATTAACTAATTTAACTAATATTTTAATTTAATTAAATTAGTTAAATAAATTTTATATTAAAGATCACGAGTATTAAATCAAAAGTATTTATAATTTTTTTTTAATTTATAAAATATTTAAAAATAGTCATTTTTCTTAATATTAGCAATATAGTTATCATTTCCTCGTGAGATAGTACCAATTTATTAGAAAGATCTTGGACTATATTGAACCAATTATATAATCAGAAAAATGGGCCGTCCTTTAAAAATCTTATATATAATGAGCAAAATAATATTCACTGTTGATACCACGGTTAAATCTTTAATAGACCAATGTGAATAGGTTAGTTCTGCATAATGTGGCGAATTAGGATTTAACCCCTCTGCTTCCATTTTGAACTACTCTCAGGTCGCTCTCTCTCTCTCTCTCTCTCTCTCTCTCTCTCTCTCTCTCTCTCTCTCTCTCTCTCTCTCTCTCTCTCTCTCTCTCTCTCTCGTGTTAGAAACTAATATTTAGATCTGGAAGTAATTGAAAGAGGCGAAGTTAGACGATTATGGTTACACACGCGGATTTCACACCGAGGAAATCGCATTTGTATTTCCGTCAATTTCTGTTGAGCTTGGTAGCAAAATTGTTCAGGGAGCGTTCGAAGTATTGAAGGCGCATAGAAGTGAAGAGGGAAGAATTACTGTTCATACCATAAGAGAATGCGACGAGGATGAAGATTGGAGCGGAAAGAATGTTCTTGCCTTCCACTTCGATTGAGCAATTTGTTAACACCGTCAAGCACCCACTGTTATTGACAATCGACGACTTTCACCTCCAAATCCCTATTCTATTTTGCTGTCTTTTCTTTTTTTTTAAAAAAAAAATTGAAAGAATGATATGGAAAAAAACCTACTGGGACATGCATTGACTTACGGAAGTTACTTAGGGTGATCATTGCATTCAAAAAATTAATTTAGAGTATTAATTGTGTTATAAAATAATTTAAGGTGTCAATTATACCATCAAAATTATTTTGGGATATTGTGTACACTTTAACATTATATGAATGGATAAATTAATTACAAGTATCAATTTAAGATTTTAATATTTATAAAAAAAGATAGAATTACCTTTTAGTGGGCATTACTAGTAACAAAATTGATAACAAATATAATAATTTTAATAATAAAATTGATTATTTTCTTTAATAAGTTAGTAATTCAAATAATAGATCAGGTTATAAGTAGTTATTGCATTAGTAACAAAATTGACAATATGTATATCAAAATAATTAAAATCAATATATGTGTTATCAATTTTATTATTAGTATAGTCAATACACATGACTCATGAGCAATTTCTTTTTTCCCCATAAATATTGAAATCTCATATTAATACTTGTAATGAATTTGCCCTTTTATATTTTAGTATGCCCTTTTTAGAAATTCATAATTTATGTGGTATTTTTCTAAGGATTTTCCTGTGTTTATTACAAAATTAAATGACATTCATTAATTTATTTATAAATTAAATTAGAGATTGTCATGTGTCTATTTGGAACAATTTTAAATAAAATAAAGGGTGAATGTACTAATTTACCAATAAACTTTTACACAATGTGCACCTGACATTATAAACTTTTATTGGGTAGACATATCTATTAAAATATGTTAACGTTTGTTACCGTTTGTAGTGAGGTTTATGCTATTTTTATAAAAGTACAAAAATATCCTTAATTTTATAGGTATTTTTACTCAAGAAAAGTTTATTATGATAGGGGCACGCTGTGGGTCTTTTGTTGATATCATCAATGTATTGTGATTGATGAGTTGAATTAATGTAGTATTTGAAATTTTCTTCCAAAATAAAAAAAAATAGAAAATTAAGAGAAAGAGTCACGTAGAAGGTTGCAGAGAAGAATCACCCAAAAGAAGAAAATCACAGAGAGAAAGAGAGAATAATCAGAGGGGAAAGCGACTTCCCAATATTCTCCACTGCCCAAGTCACCCTTAGCCTTCCATCTATATTACCCAGACGTTTCTTTACTGTCAGTCTATCTCCAAGCCCAATTAGCACATCTTTTGGCCCATTCGTTATATCTCTGTTTTTTTACTATCAATAGGTATCCTATATTATAACCAAAAAAAAAAAAAAAATAGGTATCCTATATTTTTTTAAAATCCTATTATTAGATATTTAAATAATTGACTACTCTAACTCTTTGATTACTTGTGTATGAACCTTATATTGCCATTAACGTGTTATCTTATTTGTTTAACATGTGAGTGTTCAAGCTTTGCCTTTAGATTTTTCTGGACGCATTAACCATTTTCCCTAACTTGTTAACGAGGCTGGCTTGCAAATTAAATTGCTTTCTTATTTTTCTTTAACATTGACAAGCTCATAATGTAAAATTTTTCTTCTAATATAATAATTAACCCATTTTAAAACTATTTGACCAACTACAGTAGAAAAGAAAATTAGTTACTCAAAAGCTATTATAGTAGAAAAAGATTTTCTCTAACCATTTAAAATCTACCCATGGTAAACAATATTTTAGATAATCAATTAAAAGTTACCTTAGTCATAAATAGAAAATTTGCTTTGAAAGAATTAACGTGATAAAAAGATTAAAATTATCCTTTAAAAAATTCTATCATAGTTAAAAGAGCTCAAATCTATTTATTATGGAGGAACCATGATATAAAATACTTTACTTAGAATAAAAGGAACTATCACTGTCAGAAAAGAGTTTTTCTAAATCTTCTTAAGTTTAAACATGATAAAAAAGCAACAAACTAACAACCACAGAGCTATAATGGATAAAATAATTTTACTAATAATTTTTAAAATAAAACTATATTAAAAAGTACTCGACCCTTATAAAACAATTACGTCACAATTAACACTAATAAACCTCTCTAGATTTCGAACATAGGAATAATGACACATGAGCCCAACAACACATATTTACTTAATAGTACAAATCATAAAATCTTAATTCAAAAGTTTTATAAGTTCATATGTGGTTCAACAAGTCCAAACACATGCATCAACGTAGGGCCATTGGCTCATTATCAGCACACATCCGAAATTAATTAATTCACAAGTATCAACAATAATCAAAGTATGATAGCATGAGCCCTAAATGTGGCAATATATACAATGTTCAACATATAAAGTAAAAGGAGGAGGCTATACAAGCAACTATAGCTAACTAATTAAGCCTCTAGAATTTTTCCTGAAGAACCAACACGAGGACTATCACTTGAAAACATGTTAATAATCACGGGATGAGATAAATGTCTTAATAACTAATAATCCTACTTATCATATATACTAGCAATGCTCGTGAGGTGCCAAGTGGTACAATTATAAAACTATAATAATTTATCACATTATCTTATCAATATAATTAACATACGAACAAGACAATGCACCATCGATCCTAACCATTTTTATAACTTCTAACTGAACCTATGGGTTGAGATGCTACCCATTGGTGACTCTAAAAACTCATCCATTATATAATATGGGTTGGCTAAGACCCACAGATCATACAACCAGACAATGGGCTCCTCTTATAGAACTATTGGGGTGTCATAACCTCTCCAAAAACTGTTGAGACATAAAGTCCCCTCATGAATTAAAATTAAAAATTAGAATGTTACGCGTAATATCTGGACTTAGTTTTGAACCTTCGAATGTGACTATTTGGGTGTTCAATTTAGCCATGACGGGGAACTAGGCTATGGCGAAGTTTTGGTGTGCCACGGCCAAGTCCTTCTCTTCATTCCCTTCACATTTATATTGGAGCGGTATTTACTACAAATGTTTAAAAAAGGAAGTTTGAAACTAAAAATGTATTTTCCTATTTTATCCTCCCCAAGCTTGGTTATTTAGGCATAATGGAAACAAATTTAACTCTTATTTAATAAGGACTAGTAATGCAGGAGAATATTATGACACTTTAGGAATATTTCTCCCTATAATTAATTAAAAAGTCAATTCAAATTATAAAAACTATCAACCATAGGGTGAATCCTAAACCCCAATGTGTCAAGTGATTAGTGAAAATACAACATCCCTTTAATTATTCATTATTTGTATTAGAAAAAATACAATATCCCTGTGAGATACGACTCCATATTATTTTGGGATTTTTTACTACAACAAACTCAGTACATATGCGGGAGTGATTACTAATATATTTTTTTTATAGACACATGTCTATTATTGAAAGAAATTCTGTTTAAGATATCGTCGGACATTAAATATAAATATTTTTTTTAATGAGAACTTAAATATTAATTTATCATATTATCTAAGATTAACCCTTAGATCTAACCTGTATTTGTATCTTTACTTCTACGAATATTGTTTTAAGTTCAAAGGTGTTATATATAAAGCATATCCTCAGAACTAGTCACTCAGAGAAAGAGAGAATCGAGTTATATCAATGCATTCACTTTGAGATTTATTATTATTAGAAAGAACTACATTTTTTTTTGTCAAAGCATTGAATATTAGTTCTTGCCCACGCAATCACATTTACCCTGGTTGTTACAAAGAGGAAGCCCCCTCTTACACTCGCCAAGACAATCTACATCGCGTCTGCATTCACGCGCTTGAATTCCAACATCAGCACTCGCGAATAATTCCCCTGCATATTAGAGTTGTGTATGGACAAAACTGTGCAGACTAGTCCCTATGCTCACTATCCTATCTAAAGAAAGTGTGAGTTATATTTTATAACTCGATACTTAGTCTTATTCTGTAAAAAGTTCAACTATTTTAGGCTAGGCATATGCGGACTTGTATGCCTAAATCGTGATACCCTACTCATATTATAGAAAAAATCTACATAAACTTATAAAATAATACCATATTTATATCTTCAAGAGTTAAATAATATATATAATTCATTTAGAATAAAGTAATAAAAAAATAGTAATTATTGCAAGAAGTTAAAAAAAGAAATAAAACTCTAAGAAAAAAAATAATATATATATATAGGGCCGGCTAAATAGGTAGGGCGGTATATCTTACCTAGTACCCTGTCTTGTTTTGCCCGACATTTAGCTCGGCCCAAAATAGCCTATTAATATCTCGGGCCAATTCTTTTAGGTTAAGTAAGATCAATTTTTTTTGGGCTCGGGCGAGCTAACCGAGTCCCAGGTATCATGTACACCCTATTGTGTACGTACACACACAATCATTTCCTGAAATCGGGATTTTAATATAGAAGTAAGAGAAAAAATTATACAAATCACTTTTCACCACTATAATAAAATTTAAAACATTTTGGTTTTGATATATTCAAATGTGTACGAATAACTCTTGAGAAGTATAAGCCACTTGTACATCTAACTAATAATGGGCCTGTTTGGTAAGTTACCAAACCGCGATTTTAAAAGGGTTTTTGGCCTAAACCTCGGTTTGAGAAAATTTCAAAACAAACAGGCTTATTTGTCCATAAGTGCTTTTGGATAAAACCATGGTTTAAAACCATGGTTTTGAATAAGCTATTTAAAATAGCTTTTTCAACAGTAAAAGCTGGACTATCCAATTACTATCTTACCCCTACATTTTCTTATATCCTCTCTCCTCTCTCCTACTTTTTCTTACACCCTCTCTCCTTTCTCCTCTCTTCCTTCTCTCCTCTCTCTTCTCTTTTCTCTAACTCTCTCATCTCTCTTACTTTAAATCAAATCATACCATTTTTGGTAATTTACCACCATAAAAAGTCATTCTAAAAATAACTATCCAAGCACCTATTTACTCAAAACCACTTTTTTCCATAAACTCTTCTCCAAAAGTCATTTTCTATAAGTTGTCCATAAACCATTTTTTTTCCATAAACCCTTTTTCAAAATCCTTTCAACAGGCCCAATATAGCATTATATGGCACACTCGTGTATCTAAAAATATCAATTCAATTTATAATGAATGAATAATTATAGACGATTTGGCTTTATTTACATATTACCTTGATATATTAATTAAAGAGTGAGTATATATATTTAAGGGTAAACTTAAAAAAGAATCATTAATAACTGTTTGAATGACTTATATGATAAAAAATTTATTCTACAAGTCACTTATAACAAGATGCAGTTAGTTTCTATATTAATTAGGGTGACGAGTTTATAGTGCTCATCAGGCATGGTGAGTCTGTATCATCCAAATATAGTTTCAATTATTTAGATTTAAATTTTTTAACTAATAATTCTTAAATAAAAAATTAAGTTTTTGAAAAAAAAATTATAGTTAATTAAGTCTTTATTTTAGATTATGTATCCATTAAAATATTTTTAAAAAAATTAAATTTGGATTATTAAAATAATGAGTACTATAACTGGATGTCTTGTAATAGATTTTCAAATTTGGATTATTAAGATTTTCAAATTGTTTGAGAAGGAATATTTGGATGGAGTGGTGATTTTGTTTAAAGAAGTGGAAAAGGAAGGAGACATCTTTTATTATGAGTTGTGAGTGGATGGAAAATAGTCAAAGACGTGGATTGTGCTCTTTGATTCCTCTAATGAGGATTTTACTTGTAGTTGCAAGAAATTTGAATCTATGGGTATTCTTTGTTCACATGCATTGAGAGTATATAACATTAAATGTGTGACAAGAGCACCAAATAAATACTTCTTAAAGCGCTGGTCAAAGAATGTAAAGTTTACTGATTATGAGAATATAGGAAAATGTGCAACTAGTCAAGATCCAAAATTATATATCGCAATTCCATTATGCAGTTTTTTTATAACCTTGTGTTGGCCTCTCAAGATCACAAAGAAACTCAAGATATCATATGGAACATTATCAAGAATGGATCTGAACACGTGCAAGAACATCTATGTAATTTGAATAAAAGCAACAATGTGAAAAATAATAAAGAAATTCATATCACCAATCAAGATGCATTTGAAGTAGGCCAAATTCTTGATCCCCCAAGAGTAGAGCCAATAGGAGGTGGAAGTGGTAGAAGAAAGGGCCATTTTAAAAAACAACGAAAATCAAGATATCAATTTTATAAATATTTGTATATATGTACATATATTAGATACGCATTTCTAAATTTAATTCTTTGTAGAAAACAGAAAGGAGTAGAAATGTTGCTTTAACTGCACCATAGCAAACTTCAGTTCACCAGAGCTCTTTTACACTCTTTTCACAGGTTAGTAGATGTGAATATAATTGTATTATGTTATAGGTCAATTCTACTCAACTTATTCCTACTAATCATTCTATGATCCTAAATATTTTTTATGACGCTTGAAATGTTAGAAGCCCATTTCACATCATTGACGTGAACAACAGTTTAAATCAGGTATAAATCAACTATATATATTAAAGTGTGTTAGTCAATTATATTATTTTAATATTTTTTTCAGGGAGCACATTCATCAACTTTGAGACCACCAACTACGTTTGCAGAAAACCAACAATTGTCTTCAAGCCATTCAAGTAAAGCATATTCAAGACGATTCTTGTTTTTTATACCTTGTAAGCTATTTTGATGTACAGTTAAATTATGTAAGTTGGATGTCTTTTGAATCCCAGCTATTTTGATGTAAGTATACCTAGTTGTTTTATTTATTAATGTAAGTATTCTCAGGGGTAGAAAAGAGACCCCTTTGAGTTTAGTTATTGCATAACTTTATGGTGACAGAACTTGTTTAAATGCAAATTGGACATGTCCAGACCATATTGTATTTGTAAATAAACAAGTTTGGAGTTGTACTGTCATTCCCCCTTTGAAAAAGTGAACTAGCCTTGTTTGATCATTGCTCGTGCTCATAAATAATATCACTTTATTAATTTGAAAAATGCATATACAGCAGCTATATACAACTATTATCATTGCAATTACATGGTCCCATCACTTTTGTGCCAGATAAATATTCAAAGTTACGATATACCTTCATGGAATCTGAACAAATAACTTCCAAGCATAATTTGGATCCCCATACTTGGAATACATGCTAATCAGTGAAGTTCCTACTGTAGTATCCCTAACCAATGGAGATTTACAAATAAATGGATGAACTTGTTTACCTAATTCCTGAAATGCTTCAATCCATCCTCTGTAATCATAGCATTCCAAGTCATGAAGTTCTTCAAAGGCATTTCTTTAAACAATCTTTCTGCTGCTTGAAACCTCCCAAACTTCATGTACCCCGTTACCATAGCAGTCCATGCAATCACACTCTTTATATAGTGATTCTTTGGAAATCATGGTTGGAGGGAAATACTCTATATACTAGCGCTTGTAACGTCCTTATTTTACCCCTCATATATGTGCAATCGGAAGCTAATTGAGCCACTTACAAACCTCTTAAAGTGAAAATAATGAATTTTCAAATATCCCTTTCTCAGGTACTGTTCATGTGGTCATTTCTAGATTTCTGACCTAATTTTAAAAATTCATAATTAATTCTAAAAAAATAAAAATAAGGTGGTTCAAATTTATAATTGAATATATTTTAGTGCTATATGAGGGGAAAATACGAAACGGGACTTCCCAATTGATACATTTTAACTGTTGAAAAATCACTGTTCATTTCGTCATCCTGGAACTTCCAGTTTTTAAGGCTGCAAACCCCTTATGCTCTCTTGAGATCTTTAAATTGATTCCATTTATTGTTAAACAACCTGATCTTAAGTTTGAGCCTTTACCTGCTAATCTGAAATATGTATTTTTAGAATTGAATAAAAAATTACCTATTATTATCTCTAACTCTTTGTCCTCATATCAGGAAACAAGGTTGATATATGTGCTGAAAAAGATAGGGCTACTATAGGTTGGACATTGCTGACATTCTTGGCATTAGTCCATCTATCTGTACTTATCGGATACTTTTGAACACTGAATGTAAACTAGTCAGACAGACTCAAAGAAGACTGAACCTCCTTATTTTGGATGTTGTGAAAAAAGAAGTTACTAAGCTACTATCTACAGGCATTATCTATCCAATATCTTACAGTGAATGGATAAATCTAGTACATGTAGTTTCAAAGAAAATGGAATTATAGTTGTTAAGAATAAGAATAATGAATTGATTCCTACTAGAGTACATAATTTATGGCACGCTTGGATTGGTTATAGGAAATTGAATGAAGCCAATAGGAGATATCATTTCCCTCTCCCTTTTATTGATCAAATGCTTGAGGTTTAGCAGGGAAATCCTCTTATTATTTTCTAGATGGTTTTTTTAGGATATTTCCAAATTCCTATTATGCCTAAAGACCAGGAAAATACTACCTTTACTTGTCCTTTTGGGACATATGGTTACAAGAGGATGTTATTTGGGCTATGCAATGCTCCGGGCACATTCCAGCGCTGCATGATGAGTATATTTTCTGATTTCTTTGAGTAGTGTATGGATTTATATATGGATGATTTTACAATTTACGATGATTCATTTAATACATGTCTAGATAATTCAGATAAAATTCTTGCTAGATGCATTGAAAAGAACTTAGTTTTGAATTATGAGAAATGTCATTTTATGGTTAATCAGGGAATTGTCTTAGGACACTTAATATCTAGAAAAGGAATAGAAGTTGATAAAGCTACACTTAAAATATTCTCAACCTTGCCATATCTAACTAACCTGAAAGAACTTAAATCCTTCTTAGCTCATGCTAGATTCTATAGGAGATTTATTAAGGATTTTAGCAAAATTGCCTTGCCTTTATCTAGACTCTTGTAGAAGGAGATTGAGTTTGTTTTTTATGATAATTACATACATGCTTTTAACAAACTCAAGAAAACTCTCATCTCTCCTTTTATCTTAACCTCAGCTGATTGGACTTTACCTTTTGAGCTTGCATGTGATGCTTCTAACAGTGCAGTTCGTGCCATGCTTAGACAAAGAGAAGGTAATTTGTCAAGGGTTGTTGCTTATGCATCTAAAACCTTAGACACAGCACAGGAAAACTGCAAAACCACAGAGAAGGAATTATACGCTATTGTTTTTGCTTCAGACAAGTTTAGACAATATCTCATAAACTCTATGGTTGTTGTTTTTATAGATCATGCAATAATAAGGTATCTTTTTAAGAAACCTCAATCAAAACCAAGGTTGTTGCGAAGGATACTCCTTATACAAGAATTTGATATTGAGATCAAAGATCGAACAGGAGCTAAGAACCATATAGCAGACCATCTATCTAAACAGACTCCCAGATAAAGCAAGGGGAATAGATGTTTCTGATTTGACTTGTGATGACTTCCCTGATTCTATCCTTTGTGCTAGGGATACTAAAGAGCCTTGGTATGCTAATATAGTTAATTATTTAGTTAATGATTTGGTTCCTCTTTTTATGTCTCATTTTGAGATACAAAAATTAAGGAGGGAATCCAAGTATTATGTGTGGGATGCCCTACTCCTATGGAGAATGTGTAATGACCAAATGATCAGACGTTGTTTGCCAGATTATGAATTTGAGTCTATACTCAATTCATGTCATTCCATGGTTTGTGGAGGGTACTTCAGTGCCAAGAAAACCTATAGAAGAATCCTAGAAGCCAAACTCAATTAGCCTACATACTTCAAAAATGCCTACAGTCTTTGTAAGGTATGTGATAAATGCCAAAGGATGGTGGGTTAGGTAAGAGCATGAGATGCCACAACAGTCTATGCTTTTCTGTGAGATATTTGATGTATGTAGTATTGACTTCATTGGCCCATTTCCCTCTTCTTATAGTTGTACTTATATTTTTCAAGCTGTCGATTACTTGTCTAGGTGGGTAGAAGCCATTCCAACATATAAGGATGACGTTGCCACAGTTTCCAAGTTTATAGATTATAACATTATTTGCAGGTTTGGAATACCAAGGGCTATAGTAAGTGACAAAGGCACTTACTTCTGTAATAAGATCCTTGAGAAGTTTTTGCTAAGTTTGGTATCACACATAAAGTCTCAACTGCTTACCATCCACAAACTAATGGCCAAGCAGAAATCTCGAACAAAGAAGTGAAGTACATCTTAGAAATGATTTTGCACCTTGATAGAAAAGACTGGAGCTTGCGCCTTGAGGAAGCACTTTGGGCATAACAGCCTTCAAAACACCTATAGGGATGTCTCTATATAGGATTGTCTATAGTAAGTCATGTCATATCCCTGTAGAACTTGAAAATCAAGCTTATTGGCTTGTTAAAATGTGTAACATGGATGTGGAAGCCTCGAGCCTGGAAAAGAAGTTACAGCTACAGGAATTAGAAGAGCTGAGGCTTGATGCCTATGAAAGCTTTTGTCTTTATAAAGAAAAGACAAAGCTGATACATGATAAAGGCATACTCAGGAAGCAATTCAAGGTTAGAGACAAAGTCTTGTGGTTCCTTGCTAGATTTAAAGACACAAGTGGAAAGTTCAAAATTAAGTGGGATAGCCCGTACACAGTCACCAAAGTTCACAACTTTGGGATGGTAGAGTTGATTAATGATGCTACAGGTGAGACCTTCAAGGTCAATGGACACTTATTAAAGCTTTATCATTAGAGCCTATAGCCTCAATGAGGCTCAAGTTATCTCTTTCCTCTCTTATCCTATAACTCGTACTTGTTCTTCATTGCTTAAGAAAAGTTGGGGGAGACACATTTCAGTAGAATGTAGTTTTTGTTTTCATTTTTAGTTTTTTGCATTCTACGAAATTCCTAGATTAGGTTGCATTTTACAGATTTCATAGTTTTAGGATATTTTTTTACAACTCCTATCTATCTTAGCCTCCTCTTTTTTTCTTGATTTATGATATAGTTTTACGTTAAGGACAACACAAAATTTTAAGTGTGGGTTAGAGAGTTTTTTGTGCTTGTGCCTATTTTTTGCCAAAAAAATGCCTACTTTTAAAAAAATTTCCACACTTATGCTTTTAAACACTCTTGTTTTAAATTAAAATATCATCTTGATTACAATGATACATGTATGAATCTTTCAAGTCCATTATTGATTGTGACAGTTTAGTTAGTCAATATCTGAGAGTTACCCTAGAAATAGGTAATTCAATAATTTAAGAACAGTTGAAGTCTTCAGTAAGACTCTGTGAATAGGAATGAAGAGAGATAGCCCTGTTGGAAGGATTCTCGGCCTTAACTTCCTAAATTGAGTAAGTAGCTTTTACACTAGTTACTGTTAGAACTTGTCTTAGTTATTTTTTCTGTTCTCTAACTCATGTGTAACTCTTTAAAATGATTGAGGCCATAATATTCTAAACTCTTTTTATCCCAAACACAAGCCCATTGCATATTATATCTGTAGTCACCCCTTTGAGTCTATCACTTATCTTTTTCCATCATTTTTATAGAAAGTCATATATATGCATGAACATCTTTTCGAAATAAAATTTTTATTCATGTCAGAACATTATTATTATTAGAATGTTGTGCTACATCTTTTATATACAAGGTGCTAAATAAAAAAAAGAAAAAGAAAAGAAAGATAGTGCAAGAAAAATACAAAAAAAATAGAAAGTGAAGCAAAAGCAAAAAAAAAAAAAAAATAGAATAAGAAAAGAAAAAGAGAAAGGAAGAATGCACTATTATCAACTTTTATTAGCACAATTACCACCCTACATCTTTTATGACATGAATTCATGCTATATATTCATTATTATATGCGTATACTACTTTATATTCTTTATATTCTATTCCACGTGACCTATTTCCAATATTACCGGCTTATAAAGTTCTCTTGATTAAAGAATGCACATGTAACTGACAGCAGAAACTTAAAACTATTACAAGCCTATGGTAGAGGCTAGTATAGGCAAGTCTGAGTGAAAAAACCCTTAAAAAGTGAGATGAGCGAAATAATTATATCTCTGAGTGTACTCTCTTCTATCATGTTCCTCTATCTTAACTGTGTTCATAGAGATTGATCACACTGCATTTGTTATTATGTGATCATAGCTCACTTGAGGGATTTTTTGATTTGATTATCACTTTCGTGCTCAAACTTGCTTAACTCCTCTACTTATTTTCAGTGTTTATCAGGATGTTCTTTATTGCTTTGCCCAGGAGTGCAAAGGTTTAACTGTGGGGGAATTTGATGAATCCCTATTTTATCATATTATTTTCTATCTATTTTAGGGAATTTATCATGTTCAATAACATTATTATAGTAGTTTTGTTCACTTTCTACTTTAATTGCTTTTATGAATTAAATGATTAAAAATGTCATTTTCTTGTGTTTTTATTGATTTTACTATTTCTCTTGATTAAATTGATTTGCATGAAGGTATTTTGCTTTTATATATTTTAGGAATTGGGAAAAATAAATAAATGGTGGCTAGGACCCACATCAACTACTACTCAATTATATTATATGATGAAGGTTAATTGAGGAAAATATCTAATTAGATAAAATTAAAATACCTCCAATAATATTATATTATATTTTATTATATTAATTCATTCTTTTAATATAATATTATATTATATTAGTATTATATTATATTAATTCAATATTATTTGAAATAATTCAAATATAATTCCTCAATATCCAACATTTAAATTTAATTAAAGGATAACAGATAAGAGTGTTATATTTTCCTATTTTCCTATTTTCTTGTTAAATATTTTATCTCTTTTACCCTATTACTTTTTAGTTGAATTATTTTTAGGATATTCGAGTTAAAAGAATTGTCTTTGGAGATATTAGAAAATATTAAAAATTAGAGATAAATGAAAGATCATAGAAGATAAATCAAGGATAAATCATCATCATATTTTGGAGAGCTAATCAGTGAAGAGTCCCATATCAACAAGGAATACACCAAGGCCACAACCTAAGGCTTTATGAAGGGCCGCAAGGCTCCTCCATTTGACAAACTATCTCACTCATAATCATTCCATCTCTTGTCTCCTCCATTGTTCTCTTGCTTCTATTATTCATCATGGTGTCATATAGCCACATGAGTGGCTAGTTCTCCTCTTTCTTGAGGATGGAAGTTGTAGGCTTGAGTTCTATGTTCTTATTATTTAGGTATTTACTAAGGTTTGATCTTTTATTTTCAAGTTTTAAGACTTCCTGAGTTTCTAGGATTTTAAATATTGGCTTATGAACCTATTTATTTTGTTTTTGAATAAATTCATGATCAAACTATTGTGATCATTTTATCGGTTGTACTTTTTGTTCTTCATTCATATATGTATTTCTCTTATATATGTTCTTATCACTTGTTCTTAAAGTTATTTTTGAATTGTGTGGTTGAACATATTTTTGAAAGGATTTCATTAGAAACCTTAAAAGGAATTTTCAATGAAAGTTCTTAATTTTCTTAGAGGATAGATCATAACTAGTATTAGGATTGCAAGCTAAGTAGTTCTTGAATAATTATTTATGAATTAAATTCATTTTAGGGTTTTAGGTGCTTTATGAAATAAATAATTAAACTTAGAAAGTTTCTTAGGGTTATGCCTTTTCATTGAGCTATTATATTCTTTTATAACTCTGAAATATTATTTGTAAAAAATGATAGCCGAAGGCATCCATCATTTGAAAGCCTCATCATACTGGTAATCGTTTCTAATCACTCTCCACTTTGTTTACTTTTTGAGATCATCCTCATAATCGAACTAAACTTTCTTTTCTACTCTTGTCTCCTCTTTAATCAATTTAATTCAATCAAGAGTTAAGTCACACATTGACTCTGTCTTGAGATCTACCTAAGGTTAGCTTCTATATACATAAGGTTAAAACTAAAAATTAATTTGAGTTTTAAGGACAAGCCACACCAATATACAAGGAATTGATTAGGAAATTTCTTTTGTAAAATTTTATATGAATAAGGTCTTTAATTTTAAAATGTTTTTTTTTTTAAATTTTCATGCTAGGGGCTTTATAGTCTTTACTAGCTTTCAGTAGTAGAAGTTTTTCCTTAGCAAATGGTTTTCGACCCCAAGCATGCTTGAAAATTTTTTAAGATGATTCAATACAGAACGCTGGTTACTAACAATAGTATTGTTAGTCTTTGGCACGCCTTGGTTAACATTGAGCTCTCTTGACATTCGTGGGCATAGTACTTACATTTTAGATTGTGGGCTTCGTTTTCACGTTTGTTATTCTTGGGTTTTGTACCTACTCTTATTTTGTGGCTTTAAGCTATGTTTTGTTACTTATTCTCATGGACTCATCCACACTTGTTTTTGTAGCCTCGAGCTGCACTTAGTTAGTTACCCCTCGTGGACTGTGAGCCCACGTTTCTTATTTTGCTATATTGATGTCCTACGAAAAGACAAGATTTGTGATTCAATGTTTTTAATTGATTCCGTTAAACAAACTATTTTATTACACACTTGGTTTTATTCTGTTAGTGATATTTTAGATAGTTTCATTTATGTTTATAATTGTATATTATAGAAATTGAAGTTATTGTCATGTCATTATTTAAAGTTAAATCTATTCAAATTATTTTTTTTGATATTTTATTAAATTCTATAAATAGGATGTTATTCACTAAAGGATTCTACTTGCACCTTCACCTCATATAATGTAGCTGAACTTTGTACCTTAGCCTCACGCTGATCATTAAGGGCATGTTTGATAGCATGGAAGTGAAAGTAGAAGTAGAATCAAGTATTTTCCTTGTTTGGTACAATGGAAGCCACTTTCACTTCCAATATTTTGGACAATTTTAGTTCAATCAAAAAAGCTAGAATGAGATTGGAGAAGTGGAAGTGAAATATTTTGAACCATTTTGCTTCAAGTTATAAAATTCTTAGACAACTTTAACTCTTTCTAAGTTATAAAAAAATATTTTGGACAATTTTATCCCAAGTTAAAAAAATATATACATAAATTATATACTTATTTCTAACCAACCAAATAAACTTTTAAAACTCATTTCTAGCCTAATTCTATTTCTACTTCTACTTCCGCTTTTATCAAAAACTCTTCCATCCTACTAAATGTACTGTAAGAGATTCTACTATTGGCTTGAACTAAAGTATCGCTTCGAAAGATCCCCCATTTGGAAAACCTTAAACTCTTGTTCATATGTCTATAACTCTTGTTTTAGGTGCTCCACCTATACTATAGGCAAGATCCTCACCTTATTAATGTTTTGTTTATTATTGGTATGGAACGGAGCTCCTTTTTAACTAAATTGTGTTGATTTTATTATTGTAGAGTTTATGGGAAGTCCCATTTGTAATGTAGACTTTGCTGAAATTTCAAAGAAAGTTTATACCTTTTGTTATATGAAATACATTCATAGATTAGATATTATATATTGTAAACGTTATATATACATAATAATAGGGAATAATAAGGAGTTCTATTTATTTAAGGCTTATGGGATGTAGGTTATCTCATATTCCGAGCTAGTCACTCAATTTTTAGAGCATGACAATAACCTATCATCAACTATTTGCAAATTAAAAAATATTTATAAATAGTTAAAAATATGTTATATATAACTTAATAAAAGTTACACCTTCAGAAAATGAGTTACACCAGTTTAAAGGCCTATATTTTTACTTCTTAAATATCTTTAAGCAATAAATTTATAATAGGAAATTTTTTAATAATTTTTTACGATTTCTTTCATATTCATTGTAATGAATAGATGATTGATGATTGACGACTTTGGATTTTAGTATTTCATTAGAACTCTTAAAGAATAATGCAGCCTTTGACCTAAACTGTTTTAAAAACCCTTTTCTACATACGAGAGAGACATTATTTAATTTCCATCTCATAAAACTTAAAAAGATATTCACGAAACCTATCCATTTATATATCTATATATCACTTTATATATATATATATAGCTCAATCATTAATTTTCTGTGCCTTTGATGCTACGCTTTGTGATGAACAAACGAAAGCATATGCACTTCCTGTATTAAGGTCAAAAGCCACCCTGTTCCGCCTCTCATACAAATTTTTGTCTTTTAATATATTAAAACAGTCAATTAACATATTTAAATTAATAATATTATAATATAATTGATCGTGCTTAAATTTAGGTTATATGTAAGGAAAATTGCTAAATATATAATAATTCATCACAAGATTTTTTAGCAATTTTCCCTCTAATTTATCCAATTTCTAAGTTATTATTATTATTATTATTATTATTATTATTATTATTATTATTGTTTTTATTATATGATAATGCAAGCTACACTCCATTTTATTGAGTCCTTTGGATAAGGAGATAAGTCCCTCTAGCACTTTACATGGACGAGGTCACTTACCATTTACATCAACAACTGATATACTCTCTTTTTTGGCAAAATACAGATCATACTATCCTCAAGATATTATTATTTTCGAAGACGAGTGCATTTTTTCTTAATTAATTATATTATATTTTCAGGATAGAATTTTTCTCTCGTTATTCTACTTTGTAGATAAGATATTTTAATTCTTTATCTCTGAGGATTCTTTTCTCAATTCACTCTGTCACATGAATATTTTAGATTGGCTTCTATTTACTAAAATAATCAATTCTTTACTTTTAAAATTTTATAATACTCAGTTAAATTAAAAATGGACTTAAGTTGATCAGATCCAAAATTTTCAATTTATTTGTTTACAAGCCACAATTAATAATTCTAATTAATAATTTTACTTTGATCTTTTAAAGATTTTGAATCATAATAATTAATCAATAACCATATCAATTCACTCTGTCCTATTAATATTTTAAGTTGGCTTCTATTTACTAAAATTGTTATCCATAATAACTATCACATTGCACAATATATCATTGACAATGGAGAGTACTATAGATCTGAGTTCATAAATTAAATGGTTTATATTAAATATTTTATAAATATTAAAATTTTTTAAGGTAAAATTTATCTTATATATTTTAAAAAAATCCACTTCTTATATAAATAATCTATTAAAACCCTAAAATTCAATAATAAATCCTTAAACATTTAAATTTGTATACATAACCCCATTTTTTTACAATCTATAATTTAATTTCATTAATAGCAAAGTATAATGAGCATCTTAATATTTTTTTATGCATCAACAACGTTTGAATCATTGACTTCTACTCATGCCCTATCCACCCTTATCCCCCGAGCTAGCTTTAGGTGGTATATAATTTAGGTCGATTTTAAATTTAAAGCATATTCAAGATCGAAGAATCTTGTTCAATCTAAAGTTAATTTTTAAACATTCTAATACTATTTTGTAGATAAACTGTTTTATATTCTTCTTTTTAGTAAGAAAATGATTGACAACATGCAGCTGCTTAAACATGCTTAAAGCAAGAGAATACAGACAATTTCTTCGAGGTTCTGTTGTATTTAAACGAGCAATGTTCAGACAAATTAAGTTATGGGTCCAACCCAACTGTACTCGTTAATCACACAACCAAATATATATATATATACCAACGGGGGTTAGTCTGAGTGGTAAGCGGTTCGGTATCGCTTAAGCGAGGTCTCGAGTTCGAACCTTGGTGAATGCAGAAAATCCCCGTTGAGAGACTCACCCATCATAGCCAGGTGCGCGACGCGGGTCGGATCCGGATGTAGTTGGGGCAAAGCGCCGGTGAACCGGGTGAGCAACAAAAAATATATATATATATATATATATATATTTAACAAGATTGGATGATGGAGACTCAAAATAAGCAAAAATTGCAGTGCCTCATGTTTTAAAGCAAAATGATACACACATGATAAAGATAACGGTCGTTGTTATATATTTCAAATCAAAGTATGGTTGGTTCAGAAGGGTTTAACAAAAGTACGAGTCTTGGATTATTATTTGACGTAAATCTTCAATGCATGCAAATCTTAATAGTTGTCAAACATAGGAATCCACTAAAAAAACAATGAAAATTAAAAAAAAAAACATTGCAAATTGATTTTGCAAAATTTTGCGTGCGGAAAATTCTGCAACACACATTTTTATGGATTTATAGCTGCGACAAATATTTTTTATAGGTTAAAGTGCACGCAGCACTTTAAAATATTTTTTAAGTAGGATCCAATATCCTAAAATAATAATTTGATATTCATCTAATATTTTAAAGTATTTTTTCAGTAATACTCAATATTCTAAAGTATTTTTTTCATAATTTTTTTATTGCAGAGGCCTGAAGAAGAAAAGGCAACCAGAGAATCTAAATGCTTGATTTGAGTATGAGCATGTAATTATATTTGAACATATTATTGCAGCTCCCTATTACTTTTTCCTCTCAATAATTTTATGGAGCTTTTATCATATTTAAGCTCATTTGCTTGAACTGTGCGTAATAAATTATTAAGCTTACTTGATACATTTTAACTTCAATGAAAGAAGAACATTTTTCTTGAATGAAAGGGGAAAAACAAATTTAAGTTGCCTAAGCGAAGTGAACCGATATCTAGCATAACCCCGAAAACTTAAATCATTCTGTGATCACTTTTACCATAAATCTTGATACAATATTTGAATTTCTTTGTAATTTTTCTAAACATATGTTATCCCATCTCTCTTCAAAATTTACACATTCCTGCACCAAAAAAAATTTCTTATTGGCAAAATAAGTGAAATGGCCTTCTCTCTCATAATTTCTCACATAAAAGAGATTGTGAAAAGATCTTTCTGTGGGAAAATGAAGTTTCTCTCATAATGTGCTATGAGAAATTATTCTCAAGGTTATTCTCAAAGAAAATTTTGTGTGAAAACCTAGTTACGTAACTTCTACTGTAAAAAAGGTTCCTTATGATTATAATTGTCTGTTAGAAAGTTTATGTCATCATGGAATAATAAATTTGTGCGTAAGACTTCACCAATATGGAATATCAAAGAAGATGTAACTCTTTTTCTATATATTTTTCTTGCTTTGCCCTCTAGTTAATGCCTTTGGAGTCATTTCATACTCATATATGAGTAACTGAAAGCCTTTTTTAATGTAAGGTAAGGGTGATACTGATCAAGAAACTTATTGTGACCAAGGCAGACCGTCTTCCTTTTGTGTTTAAGTTGGTTGCAATGTATGTCTTCTTCATATATACGATATGCTTTACGCTCTTAATATTATAGCCTAACAAGTTTTTATATACAGAAAAATCATTCCATGTGGTGAAGATCATGGCACATAGATTAAAAGACTCCTACTCATATATATATATGCTCAAACACATCTACACCTTCTTCTCATAGTATTTTCAAATCCTCAATCAAAGTTGCCAAGTAGACATGGATATTGTTTCCCAGCTATTTTTTGTCAAGAAATCATCATAGACAATTTGATATACTTGCATTTCATATACAATCAAGGAAGTAAATTATAAATTACTAAGAGAATTAGGCATGCACTATGTGTGCTATTGAAGTTATTATAAGGGTTGAATATTCCATCTGTACAAAGTTCAAGCTAAAAGTTTGTTTGTTGGCTCACTACCAAATTAAAAAAAACCTTTGATTTATTGTCTCCTATTAAGGATAATCAGCCAGGTGTCAGAGTTTTCTATAACTTATTTTCTCATCATAATATCATCTCAAGTTCCTTGCTTCTGCACCATTAACAAACAAACTTTTAAATTGTGATATTATTAGAAAATATCATAACACCATTGAAAGAGGCCCTTTGATTGTGGAAATGTTTAAAATGGTGTGGTGAAACTGACAGAAATCAGAGCGGAAGTGCCCAAAATGTGAGTGCTTGAGCAATAACGGACTTCATAGAAGCAATGGTGAGGGAAACTGATGATGATGCGACTCTGTTTTAGGGGGAATATGTAATAAGGAAATAAAAAGTTTACTACATCAGTCAACTATACAACGATGTAGTATGCCTTAGCTACATCATTCATCATTCGCATTTTCGTCGAATAAGAAATTTAGTTAAAATTGGATAAAATTTTAAAATTATCCTCAATAAAATTTATTAATTAAAAAATCACTTATTTAGTTACTTAGGAGGTTCTTTAGTTGGTTGGAGAATGTCAAGACAAAGAACATTCACGAAAATTTAAAATTAATGTCTTAGACAAAAAAAAAACAACAACTCTTACTAATAGAAACATGGTGGGAAATGTCCTTATAATATGGACTAAAAGGAGTATATTATCTTAAAAAAGATAAGAAAAATAATATTTTAACTATAAACTTTACAAATGTTGATTGAAAATATACATATAAATATAAAATTCAAATTATTTAAATTTCATCTAGATATATAATCTACTGCTGCAAAAAAAAAAAAAGTTACAACTGTGCTAGTGTTCTATTATAGTAACTGAGAATCATGTTCAAGAAAAATGATGACCCACATAGTCACATTAACAATCAAAACCAAGTGCATCCTTAATGGATTGTTTTCACCAAGAATATTAAATTCATTTTAGAGAAGGTAGGTATACTTTATCTGGGGGCTAGGAAACTTCACCTTAAACGCAGCAAAATTTGAATGGAAATATTATTGTTTATTGTGCATTTGCGGTCATGCTTATGACCTATATACCAAAATTTTAGAGTAATTAATTAATGTCTTCAAAGTAATGATTATGACGTTCCCTTTTAATGCTCACTATATTTATATTCATATAATTCATACAATATCATGTATTTATTAAATATATATGAGTGGACCATTATAAGTCGCGTTCAATATAAAGTTAAATTCTAAACCGTCGGTCGGCAAGTAGGCTGATAACCTGATATGATATGAAAATCACATTCCCTCTGAAAAGTTAATTAATTTATTATATATTGACAAGTGCCTCTCACATTCACTTACACAATAATGATATGGAAACCGTCCTTTGATTATGAACCAAGCAATTTGCTCTACACAAAGAGGAGACCAACGCAAGTAGGCAATATTTTAACTTCTAAGTGACTAAGTATGTAATTACAATAATATTTTAATTAAACTGAGCGCATCTAATTTGATTATAACAAAGGAAAAAAATTATATCAAGTTGTTACATTTATGTTATCAAATTTTCTAATATCATTTTACCACGTGTCCTATTTTTTTAATATATTCATTTAACTTAAACTCATGTGAAAAAATAGTAAACATAAAAAGTGTGATTAAAAAATTTGATATAATGGACATGAGAAGATGTAAGTTTGGTCCTATAATAAAATATTTCTCTCTATCAATACGAGTAACACTTTACTTAATGAAAAAAGTTAGCTGAAATTAAATTAATTTTCTTAGAAGAATATTAATCACTAATTGCATCTAATGTTTAAAAAATCTATGGTATTATTGCCTTTGTTTTTTTTTTTGGTTAAGAATCCCCTTAGGTTTTCTCTTCAAAATGATTCCAATATCAATTATATAAAATAAGTGAATTAAACAATTATTTTCTTTCTTTTTTCTCTAAATTAATTTTAAGAACAATTATTTTAAATAACTTTTTATTTTTTAATTCTAAGATATGATTCTTAAGAACAATCATCTAAACAGATTCTTTTTTTCTTTTCAAAACTTGTTCTGAAAACAATTTTATAAAATTATTCTAAGAACGTAAAAATCAAAACCAGAAACAAACGAGGCCATTGTTTATTTCTTTTCCATTTCTTTTGTAAGAGTGATGAGGTGATGGTGACCAAAATCATTATAGGAAATTTAATTTAGTTTCATTGCGATTCTACAGATAAATTAACAATGTCAATAGTGCAAAAGGTTCTTTTTACAATGATTAAAAAAGAATATCTAAAGCTGAAAACTCTTAATTGAAAGAATACAGAACATGAGTGAGAATGTCATGTCCCAAAATTTGAACCGTGACCGGCACAGAATATGAATAAATTCATATTCCTTAAACCTTCAAACTTAACAAAAACTTTTAAATTAATATTCATAATATCAATTATATTTAAATCAAAACGCAAGTTATCTGTAGGACTTTCGGCAAGATCGTCTATGTCACCGATCTCCCGAAGACCCTACAACGAACTGCGATCGTTTACAAATATTTTCCAAAACAACCAGAATCTTATCTACAAGTTAGGTGGGGCATCTAACCCTTTAGCAAAATAATACATGTATTTCAAAAAATATAATTACTTCAAAAGTTGACATGCTAAAACAATTGCTTCGGATCAAACGTGAGGCTCTTCACTGCTCAGCTGGAGGAATATGGTCAACTGCACTATCTGAAGCCAAATAATCTACTCGTGAATAACGTCCCAAAAATATAATTTGAAATGTGAAAATAAACCATTTCAGCATGTTTAAGTATAAATCATAATATTTCATAATTCAATGCAATTGTTTCGGTAAATTTTATTTTATGAAAGTAAACACTTTATTTCATGAAAAACATTTCAAAGCAATCATTTCAAATCAATCCCTTTTCCGTAGGACTTCAACAATAATTGATTTTCAATACCCTTAAACATAAATCATATAGTTTCGTAATTCAAAATGAATAACTCGATAAATATTTTCTTTTCAGAAAAACCGTTTAAAACACTCATTTCAAAATAACCCTTTTTCCATAAGACTTCAACAGAACGAAAACATGCGTGGACACACAGTCCACGAGGGTAACTAACCAATCTTGTGACTCCAAGCCACTGTCGTGAGAATAAATCCCATGAAATAAATATTGTGCCTCTAAGCCATTGTCGCAAGAATGAATCTCACGAAATAAATATTGTGACTCCAACCCACTGTCGCAAGAATGAATTTCACGAAATAAATATTGTGACTCCAAGCCACTGTCACAAGAATGAATCTTACGAAATAAACGGGTGGCTCCAAGCCATTAACTGTCGAGCTCGAATATACCATGGTGCACCAAGGACTAACAGTACTGCTGTTAGTAACCAGCGTTCTGTGTTCCGTCCTCAAAAACCTTTGCAACATGCATGGGGGACATTTAGCATTCAATAATCGTAACATTTTCAATACAACAATTTCTATTAACATTTTTCATAATCATGAAACCTCCCCAGCATGAATATTTTCGATAAATCATCAAAACATGTTTGTCAATTCATATGAACAAGTATGCAATAATGAAATATCCATTTTCAACATTTAAAACCATAAATTCATATGCTTGCTTTTTCGTAAATCATGCTGAAAATTAACTTTTGATTGAAATATCAAATAACTAAATATATAACAAAATTTTATTATTGGGGAACGTTATTCACTCACCTGATAGGCTCCACTTACTGACTCTTGCTTTTAGCTTTAGAATATCAATTTCTCTTTATTTTCCTAGATTTCCCAAAATAAAATATTCTATCAAGAATATCATTCAATTTTTAAATACACATACTAATTATTTGACATAACCACATCGATTCCCATATACATATTAACATTAACATATTCCAAGCAATTCTTTGTCTATTACCATTCAGAATAAGTTTTTCCAAGGATTCCAAAATTCATTAGACATAATAGCTATCTCTTGTACCAAATTAACCAACACCTTTGTCCAAAAATCCTAATTTCCAAAACTCCAACTTTAATAAGATTCCTCCTAAGTCAGCCATCACACCCACCCACATATATATATACACAGATCATCCATACAGCAACAATATTCACAGTATAGTCCATGACATTGCTCATGAATCTCATTTCTCTTCTTTTTCTTTCCAAGTCAGCAACATACATGCATAAACACACACTCAGCTCCCCCATAGAAACAGCATGTATATATTTACCCATATGCAGCAACCAACAAATATAAGTAGCATGCCCAATTCATTTTCAATCTTCTTTCCCTTCAGTTTTCCCTCAAACCAAAGACAGCAGATCATACACAAACAAAAGAGCCCACTTCTTCTTCCCTTCTCTATTTTCACTGCCCAGAACAGCAATCCCTATAAGCAACCATACACATACACGCATACACACCATTCAACACAGCATCACTAATGAATCAAACAGCAGTATTACCCCAGAAACAGCAGGAACCCACAGACATCCATGGCAACAGGGGAGGAGGGAAAGAAGTAGAACTTACCACTTAATTCCCGATGGCATTCACGACCATTGATCCCAGGAACCCAGTAGGAGAATAACAATCCAAGTTTCTCCGGTCTCTTCCCTCTAGCACACACAAAAATTTCCCTAAAACAGAGAGGCGACGGTAGTAGGTCACTGAATAGAGTGAGCTCTGTTGCTCACGGCAACACTCAAAAAGGAAGAAAGAAGTAATTGAAATGAAATGATCAAAGGGATTACCAACACCTCCACTGAACAGACTATGACAATAGGGGAGCAAAGGAAAGAAGTGGAACTTACCACTTCACTCACGGCAGTAGAACCACAGAATCAAGCAGAAGGATAATGACGAGCGCTTCGGATTGTCGCAGTCCGAGCCATCAAAATTAAGTGAATTGCACCCTAGTAATGTAGTATAAGGCACAACCCTATCGTTCTTCGCAAGGAGCCTTTCTAAAGGAATCCTAGCAAATTGGATGTCAAATTCAAAGGTAAACCTGAGTAAAGAGTAAATGGTTTTGTGGTTTTGTGGGTGCAGTAAAATAAAGATGCAGTAAAATAGATATTTTTGTGTTTTTGTTTAAGATGGAAAATGGTTGGTTTGTGAAAGTAGTATATGATGATAGGCTCTTGATGATGAAAAATATCTATCCTTGCTCTCAATGTATACGGAGTTTGAAATCACTAAGTCTTGAATTAAACCTCAATCGATCGATTGAGTCCAGAACCCTAATATTCTTTAAACTCCTTTGATCAAAGCTAGTTTAAAGACTATTATTGAACTACTAAGGATCACTTAGTGTGTAATTTAAACAGATGGAAGAATGCCCTCGAATGAGTGTCGATCGACTAACCCTAGAATTCAAGCATTCGAATCAATTAGCAACAATCGTTGACAACCGTTCAGCTAGCTTAAACTCAAAACTGAAATATTGCATTTAAACCAGCATTCAAAACATCGAAAGTAAATTACAATTGTCTAATATGAGAATAATCAATTGATATTCAAAACTTGTTCATATGATGAAAAACCCTAAATCTAGCAGCAATCATAATATGACAAGATGCAAATTAGAACAGAAGAAACTCCATGTTTCAGTCCGTGATCTCAAGATAATAGATCCATCACCAAGAGACTAAAGGGTCTAGCCTCTCATGAGTTTTGCTGCATTGCAATCGTTGTTCAGATGTGATGCCATGAAGAAATGATCAAGAGATGAAGGTGAATGGTGTAGAACGATGGAGGCTGAGTTGAAAGTCTGTGGAGAGCGCTCGAGTACTGCTGCTTAGCCTAATCAGGTCCAAAAATCAGCCTCCCCTTGACAGCAGCCTCCCTCTCTTCTTATAACAGCATGACCTAATCCAAAACGCGCAGCTTCAACGATTTTGTACTATTAGTCGCGACCAGATACACGTGTTGGTAGCGACCTATAAACAGGGAGAATCTTTCAGAAGAATTATGGGTCGCGACCTTAGGACTCTGTGGTCGCGACTAAATAGCACAGAGGTGTGGTTCCACTTTCATTATCTTTTGATTTCTTTTTGGGTCCTTGTTCTTTTCCAAAGTACTTGCAATTCAACATAAAAGGTCTCTGTAAAAGTCCAGATCAGTAGATAACCGAATATATGCAGTTTGGAAGAGTTATTTTACCATTCTACCCTTTAATTAGCATATTGCTACGCACAATCATGTAATACACAAAAGTACAATTTAAGGCATGAAATAAATGGTAAAGTTATTATAAAACTCTCAAAATTATCATAGAAACCATATACAAAATATGTCTTATCAGATAATACTTTAAGTTCTCAGGTCCCTTCCCTCTGCATCACGGCAATTATCCGACAACACCCAATGAACCGCCCACAGCAGCCCGAAAGAAGGAAAAATGGAAGTAACTCGGTGTACTGTAGCTGGTATAGTAACCCGACATATACACTGCACTGACGATAAAGCATGATAGCGGTGATGGCGACACCAACCCAGAACAGAGAAGAAGAATCACCAGCAGGAACCACGACTCAGGTGACAGAATCTCAACAGCTGTCGAGATCAACACAGAGGAGGAAAAACACCACAACAGCCACCATCACCAGCGTCCATGCAGACAACGACGACTAACTACAACAGCTACACCGCAACAGAGAGGGACTCGCGGCAGACCCTAGGACCCGTAAAGCCTTCTCTGAACTTTCTCTACTTCCACCCACACTGCGACTCACCGACACCAGCAATTGGAATGGAAAAGGGAAGGATCCGGTCTTAAGGGTGACAACAACTCACCGTGTCATGCACTCAAACGCCGCGCCACACACCGATACCTGCTCCTCCTCACGTCGCTCTGCCAAAGGACGTGACATCACAGAAGAAGAAATGGAGAAGGGGTGTCGGGAGCAGGTGATATAGGCAGAGGGGCATAAATGAAATTTCACGCTGGAAAAATTTAAAAAAAAAACTTCACACATCTGCAGCTTCCAAGAATCGAACACGGGACTTCAGGTTTAATATCTAAACTTTGTGATTTTTTTTTACTCGACTACTCGACCCTTTGTGATTTTTTTTTACTGCCAGAATTAATATCTAAACTTCACTAAAATGGCTCCATAACTTTGAAATTTCCAAGGTCCTTACAAAGAAAACTAGTGAGAGAAAGGGTATGCACATAGATTCAACAAGATAACAGGAAGCTACGACTCAAGCAAACAATGGACCAACCAAAGAGGATGATGAGATTCTAGGACGAAATATCAAGAAAAGGAGAAGCTAGCCAACCTAGCCAAAAAGAATTTATTAAAACTCAAATATCCTACAAGCAGAAGCTAATAGGTAAAGAGGAAATGAACATTGAAGAAAAGGATTTCAAGGATCATATGAGAGAGTGGATGGCTGAAGAAAAGGAAATATCACCTATATTATCAGAGGATCAGAGGAAGGTAATCGATATTCTATCAAAACTTAACATCACATATGAAAGGATCAAGTAGTTGTGCAGCCATGGAAGGATGCTCTCATTATCACACTTTACTGAGTAAGGATGTACATCTAAAGATGATGAGGGATAGGGTATGTTGGATGGTTAAATATGATAAATTCAAGCTTATAGACTTGCTGAACAATTATTTTGTGTTCCAATATGATATTTAAGAACTTAAACGAAACTCTTTTATGATGACACTTGGCTCATACAGGCCATTACTTGGTTGTTCAAAGATGGAACCCAAGTTTTGGCCCGTATTGTAATAAAGTGAGGAAAGTTGCAATATGGGTTAAGATCCCAATCCTTCCTATCCACCGTTATTCTGAGGATGTTCTTTGGGAGCTAGGAGACATAATTGGGAAGGCTCTGAAAGTTTATCTAAATACTCTTGCATAATGCAGCAACTCCATTAATTTAGTAGAGAGGCGTAAGTTTGCCCGAGTTAGTGTGGAGATAGATCTTAACAAAAAGATACAATCCTATTTTGTGTTGCATAAGAGTGTGCTCACAGTAGAGTATAAGGGGCTTCAAATCATTTGTTTCGAGTGTGTTAAATATGGACACGAAGAGGAGGATTGTCCACTAAATAAGAAGGAGCGGAGGCAGGAAAACTCACTAAAGACGAAAATGGTGGTGCAATAAGAAGCTGTTGTGGACATTGTTCATCAAAAATGGCAATCGTTGTTTAGTGTGCTAGGGGTCACAATCAATGAAGAGTTTGGTACTTGGATGAAGGTGACAAAGATGATTTACAGCTATGAGATCAATATTTCATATATATATTTCAAAACCCTAACCTAATTTTTGGCACTAAGAGAAGGCATAATCACAATTATAATCATAGATATAATCAAAAGCTCTAAAACCAATCCTTATTACAATAGATTCAACTCAAATAGGTAATCTCATAAAGAACTTACAAATCCAACCATAAATATCTCATCATAGACCTTGGAGAAAGCAAATACAAGCTGAACCTATGAATTGAAACTAAGAACTCCCCTTTGTAGCTACATAACTAAAGCTCAAGCCTCAATCCTCAAGTGATAAGCCCCCTAGAATCATATTGGCGTAGTGTTGTCATCACCATCTCACAAATTGCAGAAGCCATGGAAGGAAATGGAAGACGATAGAAGCGAATGGTCACTACTAGAAAAAATACTTGTCACGGCACTCATTCACGGCGGTTAAAAGTAAAAACGATGTAAAAAAAGGTGATAGCATATCTGTAAATAAATCTATATTTTAGAAACTTTTTACAGTGATTTTTTACACAACCGCTATTAAAAGTCACACCGAGAACTTATAACGGCGATTTTTAGAACAACCGCCGTTGTAAGTCAATCCTTCTGCCTTCCCGCCATCGCGCCCCTCTCTACAAAAAGAAAGTGTACGTCTCTTGCCTCTTTGGTTTCCAATGTCTCTACCATATTGAAGGAAGTATAATAGATACTTCTTACGAACTGTCTTTTCCTCAATCTTAAATACCTTTCCATTATACTTTTTGTTCCAATTCCATTTTCTCAATCTGTTTCCTCTTAAATTGCCTTCGTCTTACTCTATTTTCAGCTTGTTTAAAATGGCGTCCTCTTTAGGCTCTTCTCCTTCCCATTTACAGAAAAGAACGCGTAATGATTTTGAGGATAAGCATCCTCTCCCAAACCTGATACCTGCTCGCTGTTTCTAGATCTCCTCAAACATCTGGATGAATTGATAAATAGAATGGATATGTTGGAGAACTTGGTTGAAGAGCTCTCCTTGCAGGTAGAGAACCTGCAAGAAAGCGTCAATCATCCCCATTCTAATCTTCACCACTAATGTAACCATTAGCTCTTCCACCACCCTTCAGATGACCCAAATGACTCACAAAATAGATGACTCTGCTTCATCATCTAATTGAAAGGCTTCACACCTTTTAGCGTCCATCTCCTTTTTTTATGCTTTTTGGCACTTGGCGTGCAGATGTGATAGATTTTGGTAAAATGTAAAGAATATCCTAATATAATTTTTGTAAGGAATAGTCAAAATAGAATATTTTTTAAAGTTAGTTATTATTGTTCTGATCAATTTGCTCAAAGCTCAACAAATTATTACACAATTCTGTTTGGGGTTTTGACCACACAGGAGATTTACAAATTCACCCTGGAAAGGAATGACATAGTGCAATTCCTCAATTTTTAGAAGATGGAATCAACTATCATCCAATGTGCCATATAATAAGTTGTAACTTTATTTTAATATTTTATGTTTAACCATTCGGGCAGTACTGATTCCTTTCTCTATATGCAATAGGTACTTCTATCAAAGATGCCTGGAAGAAGCAAAAGGAGACACATATGGCTTCATGTGTCCTCAACATGTCCAAGGGATATGCACCGATAGGAGCTTGAGGATTATGTACATAGTCGACATTATGACCCTTATCAAGAGGAAGATATATTTTTCACCTTACATTAAATGGTAAGTATACTCTTATACTTGGCACACTCGTACATATTACTCTATATTTATATATAACGTTCATATTTTGTAATACGCATTGGATTATGCTTGTCATAGTCCCTGAAGCTAATATTGTGTAGTGGTTCGATTCGTGGTTTGGACAGCTAGATATCGAGATTTTATCCATCATCAACACGTGAGTTTTTCTTCATAGATTTGTTAACATAAAACTTTAGTAAGTTATATGATATCTTTTTTTTCCAATTGGAAATAGGGTTGTGCAAGGCTTCCACTTGGTTAGTGGCCATCCCGGTAATTCTAATCCTTCATGGATTTATCCTCGAGTAAGTACTTTTCAATTAATTAAGTTTCAGTTTTTTTAGTTTCAGTCACTAATGTGCTCTGTGTTTTTCTATTTTGTCAGTACCACCGTTAACTAGACAGTGTTGAGTACGGATATTATATAATCCGATATATGCACGAGATCATTGAGATATGGATCACAGATAGCTTACATAAAGTATGAAGTGATCAATATTTAGACTTTTTCAATTTATCATATCTGGTATGTATTTACTTATTATTTCTAACTTGCAGTTGTTCGAGCAAAACAAAAATAGCTTTGAAGATGATCAAATCCTCTTAATGAAGAAAGCTTTGGCAAAAATCATGCTAGATAACTTGCCTTAATCAAGCATCCATTTCGTGTGTATATATGATTTTACAATATCCTTTTATGTATGCTTGTATAATAAGAATTCAAATTAATTTATTACTATATATTGACATTTAATTTAAGTTTTTCCATTGCTTACTTACTTTGCTGCCTACAGTCTGTCTTCATTATGGCAAATACAGGGCGGTATAGATGGGAAAATTAAAAGAAAATATAAAAAAAAATTAAACCTTTAACAACATTTAAAATAAAAACGTTGTTATATGGTTAAACTGTAACGGCGTTTGTATTGGAAACCACCGTTACATGGTTAATATATAACGGTGATTTTTATAAAACTGTAGTTAAAATATTACATTTAACCTAGACATACAATGGCTGTAGAATTCGCGATAGTCAAAACACTGCCGTAAAATGTCACTTTTAACCACGTCATATGACTCTTTTCTAATAGTGGGTAATGGAAGGTGAAGAAGATGAAAGAACTTGTGTGCTAGGGTTAGAATTGTGTAGAGAGGTAAATTAATGATGAATGAATTAAAATAAACATAAACAATTGAAAGAACTTTGTACCAAAAATAAACATAAACAATTGAATTAAAATGAACTAACGATAGTTGTAGTAGCTCAAGGAAGTGAGTTGTCCAATACATGCGGCCAGTCTAAATATTCTCTTAAGGGAATGGATCATTAATATAAAACATATGCAAGTTCAAAGTCGAACAAAACATTAACTCCAAATAACATAAGTAATACGAATTTTTCAAAAATGAACTTATCTCTTCAGAAAATTTAGTCGTGCCAAGGGTGACGATGTTGGATGTGTCTCATCACATACAAGTTGCAGCACTTGGTATTCTTCAGTTGTCTATGACTCTACATAAGAGGTTCATGAAGTGTTCTCATTCAAATCATCTACCTTTGGGGTGATGATCCATGTAGGGAAGGTCCTTAAGATCACGTGTTATTTTTTAGAGCCATCTGTTGATATGTTTTCATGGCCCTATGATCAAAATTACAGAGATAATAACTTACATATCACAAAAAAAGAAGAAGAGAAAATTAATCTTTTAGTCCTTCAAATGTTAACCTACTTATAACTCAATCTATCAAATATGTCTCATGACTCAGTTCCTAAACTTTTGACTCGTTTAAAACTCAGTCTTTATCTTTTGACTTTTTTAAAAAAAATGATCCTTATTAGTCCAACCAAAACTTAGTCATCCTATATGTAAAATAGTCATTAACGCCTATAATAAATGCTTATGTGGCTGCCAAGTAAGATACTGTGGGCACTCTCTACCCTTATGCATGTGCTTCATGCCCTTCCTCCTCTCAGAACTTACCATTACTTTTGCGATCCCAAGAATGAAAGCTCCACACTTTGGTCTTTCCATGAATTGTTCTCACCTATACCCAGGAGGAAAGAACTTCATTAGGTTATTGTAAAAAAATAGCATGTGGAAAATTCCCCTCAATAAATAGAAAACTTTCTGTTTCTTCACAGCACACAGGCCCTATAATCTTGATGCAATGGGTCATCTTTATACGTCCAATCAAAATTACTTATGGGATACTCAAACAAAATGGCCAAAATATGAACAGAACATCATGAAGACTCTCAAAATGATTTTATGTGATCTAAACAATTTTCCAGGGGAAGATCTAGAATTAACAATGTACTTCTCTTGGTCCTATCTCCTGTGAATATCTTATTAAAAAAAATTGCATTTAAGTCCCATATAAGAAATTTAATTACAAAAAAATCTCGAGAAATTATTAAATTACTGTGAAGTCCCACAAGATTTAGGATTAATTTTTTCGAATTGTGAAATGAAGGAATTGCCTATATGAAAAAATAACTCAAGTAATAGGAATAACAACTCCATGGGGGAAAATAACAACACAAGCAAGATAGAAAAAGATAACAACTCAAGTAATGAGAATGACAACTCCTAGAGGAAAGAATAACAACTGAGGTATTTTTTCTAGGGGTAGTTATGTCATTTTACAATTAAAAAAAAAATACGGGAATTCACAGTAATTTGATGATTTTTCATGACTTTTATGCAATTAAATTTTTTGCATAAGACTTAAATGCAATTTTTCCTATTTTATTCTAGGGGAACCAGACCGGAAGTAGATATCCCTGATAATTGGGTTGAGCTAAGGATTGCTGAGGCACAATCTTCAAATGTCCAAGGAATAATAGAATGTAAGTATCAAAGCCCTATAACTATATGCATTAATTAACCAATTTTTTCCAATGTTCTAAAATTTGAAAAAAGAATTGTGAAAATTTTACAAATCCAACTTTCAACATAAAAGATTGAAAAAAAAACAAATATATAAATTCAGAATTTTATACTGAATTTCCGCAATTTAACTTTGATGTATGAAAAAATTGCAACCGATGTCTTAACATTTTATGTATAAGATTGAGAAAAAAAAAACTTTTTTAACTAATACATAGAGTTGCTGAGATTTGGCACTCATATTCTGTAATTTACTACTAACTATATAATACTATACAACTAATTCTTCCAATTTTTAAAATGAAACATTAATTATAGGGGAAATGATAATTAAATAAAGGATTAAAAGGTATTTTTTCACTAAAATATTTCACAAGGAATACTAGTTATCCAAAACTACTCATTAGAGTAATGTCTCCTTTCAAGTGTTAAAATTGTTGCAACGTCACCTTTGAATTAACTGATATTGATATTGATGGTTAACTTTACATATACTATATGGGTCAAAGAGTATTTTTACCAATGTCATCCCAAAAACTAAGGTAAACTAGTCTAAATAAGAGCTAGAATAATAATAGCACTTGAGGCCGATGCTTGAATTTGAATTAATTGATAATACGAAACCCTAGGTAGTTATCATAAAAAATACCTATTAAAATATATATAACTTATATCTTATTTAAAAGAAAAAATATCTAGTCTCATTCTCACATGGGATAACCTGCCGTATCCGATATGCATAAACCCATCAATGTTTATTATCATTTCTAACTATTTTTACTATGTTATTTTGGTAGTGAGGGAAAGTGCTATTTAGGACAACAATTTCTGCTATTAACGCTGTAAGAGGACTTCATCTTTGATCGTCATTTTACAATCAAGAAACCCATCTTTTTTCCTTTCTGGGCTAAAGTTAAAAAAATTGATTATAAAGTATAAATTAGCGATTATTTATTTTATCATTATTAACTGTTAAATAATAGGGTGGCTTTAATGATCATTAAAGTTAGAATATATCTGTGCTTTTTTTGTTTACCACACAACTAAGAATAATGGATATCTATTTTTCAAAAAGGTTGTCTGAAGTTTTAGTTCTACATTGTTTGCACGCATCCTCCTTTGAAAATAAAACGAAACCTATCTTGAGATTCTTTGAATACTTTATAATAATTATACATAGAGAGAGTACAATACATAGCAGTTTAATAAAGTGAAAACTAACTAAATTTATGGATGATTTTTCTTCTCTTTCCACCAACGTCGTAGCCAAGCATCAACAAGATAAACATTGTATGATATATATATATATATATATATATATATATATATATGCATGTATAGACACACACACATATTTTTGGAATACTAAGTTTGGTCCACGCTTAAGAATTACAATTCTAGCAGGAAAAAAAAAACTTAATAGTTAACATTAAATATGTTGAATTTTAGGAGAAGAAAATACTAAGGACTACGTATCAAACATGATTAATTATAATTAATTAAAAGTTTGAAGAAATAATATACTGAGAAATGATTAATTGTTGTAATTCCTATTTTATATAAAATTCAAAGTGACAAAAAGAAGGGGAGATAATAAAATAATTATTTTTTCTTATTTTGATTTGCGAATTTATGCGTTGAGGAGCAGGAAAGAAATATAGACAGAGACTCAAAAAGTGACAAAGACAGCATTAGTTGTATAAAGAAGTCTTATAAGAGGTCAGAAAAAAAAAAAAGGAATAAAAAATATTTTTCTTCAATTTAATGAATTAATGTGTTGTCGATCACTCGAGTGTATTGCATTTAGGCCTACTGTAAAGGTTTGTATTTTGGATAAGCATAGAAATTTAAACTAGTCATACTTTTGATCTGGTAAACAATACATTATTGTTTTTTTTTTTTTACAATTTTTACGTTTTATATTAATAATAATTATTCCATTGCTTTATCTAGTGAAATCATAATAATCTTACAATGATTTACTGTGTTCGAATAATTTTTTTGAATAAAAGTATATTTTTTGCTTCTACAATTTTATTGAATTTTTAAAATGTAGATCCTATAATTAAATAAATTATAATTGATTTCTTATATTCTATAAAAATTTTAATTTAGTCCTTGCGCCCAAAAGAGCGTTAAACTTTGCCGTGATGTAACTAATATCGTTTCCGTACTACAAATTTACATATGTTCATAAAAACGATTAAAAATATAGATGATAAAGTAAGATTAATTGTATGTTTTTTCGCATTATATTGAAAAATAATGAAAATATTAATATTAAAAGTTATTCAAGCTATAACGATTTAACTACAAATTTTCATTTTAAACAATAGTGAGACTATAAGGAAAATCAAATGAAAAAATGGGTGCAAAAAAATATAAGGGCCTCTTTGGTTCTATTATCTATTGTTATATTCTTAGGACAATTATGTAAAGTAATTTTATACAGAACAAGTTTTAAAAACAAAAAAAATTAAAAAAATGTGTGTCATTATTCTGAAAAACATATCCATAGAATGGAAGGTGAAGGGTAAAAGAATAATTTTATATATTTACATAATTGCCCTTAATGAAAGTACAATGTTGTTCCTCTCTTCTCTAATTTTGTAAAACACATTATGAGTGTCATTTTCTGTTTCTCTTTTTACTTCAAGAAAGAAGTGTGTCTCACTTTAGCGATAACTTTATTCCGCGAATAATTGAAGAACTGGTTAATAGATGTACGCCATGTGAGCTTTAGTCATCTCAGAATATTAAAAAATACAGCCATTCATCTATGTAGATTGAATAACCATTGATAGCCCTACATACATTATAGATTTTTTTTTTTTTAGAAACTTTTTTAAGTGAATTTGATCTTCAAGACTTACTAAATTCAGGACAGGTCTCTGATGACTCAACTTTAAAAAGATACTTACTGATCACTTATCAATTAGATTTTACATCGACTATAAAACTCAGATCCATACTCTTGTAAGGTTCCACCCTAATATTCTTAGCAATTTAACCAACCTTAAATGATATTATATATTAATTATATTTTGTTCTAATATATACACATAATAGCCAAAACTGCATTTATGATAAGTAATACTTTTATAGCTTTCTTAATTTCTTAAGACAGGGAATAACCGATTTCACAATTTTTTATTCAAGAAAATCTGAAAACGCACGCACGGATGTATATTGTCTGTAGTCAACACAATACCATTACATAATTAGGCTTATTAACGCTCCATACTTATCAGTTAAATAGAAAAACGTCAAGTAATCTAAAGCAAAGATTGAACAAAGACCTACTTGATGGATATTATTTTGACCATTGAATACGTATAGGTAATTATTTAACAGTCATATTGAACAACCGTCAAACATTTGTATTTTTTAAAATTTTCAAAAATTACATAACTATTTAATAGTTTTTTTTTAAAACAATTGTCAAATAGTTGAGGTTAATATTTGAAAGATGTTAGATTCCATGTTTTAATTATCCCAAAACTAGTAGAAGGATTTACTGTTTTGCAAGGATTAAATAAGTTTGAAAATTTATGTAATATGAAATAATCACCTTTGCACTACCAACATAGAGTTGGTCTAGTGGTATAAGGCCCCGCTAGATTCCTCTAAGTCTCGAATTTGATTCCTAAAGGAGACAGTTATGTTGAGAGAGGCAACCATGAATTCCAAAACTAGGATACCTGATAATAGGATCTGATTAATATTATCACAAAAAATATTCACCTTTGTACTCAAGCATATTGTGCAAACTCTACTATTTAAGATATTTGATATAGAGAATAGATTGCTTGAATTATATACTCGAACAGGAATGTTAAGATATTCTGAACCACATGTTCGAATGTAGTAGAATTGGGAGCACATATATTCAAAGGATTGTACGAGTCATACACTTGAATGATACAATTCTATAAGAGTAGAGTTGTATGAGTCATGCACCCGAACAATATAATTGTAAGTGTGAAGTTGTGCGAATCATATCGAGCAGAGAATATCATAAGGTACTTCACATAGTAGAGCTGTACGAGTCATGTATTCAAACACATAGGAGTTACATTGATCTTTTCATTTATATCATCGTATAGTTCAGATCATTGTCGGAAACAAGAGTTTTTTTTCTCTCAAGAGTCATATTCTAAATCACTTGATCGAACGATGCACTCAAGCAAAGAATTTGTAGTTAAACTCGAACAATGCGATCGAACAAATAGTGACAACTTAAGAAATCCTCACATCAGAATGTGTGAAATTTGCTTAAATGATTGCCTATGTTTATGGACATTATTATAATTATTTATTAACTTACAATGTCCAAGAAAGGAAAGTTGTGTTGTAGGTAGAAAGCATTAAATGATTAATGGACAATTCCCTTACTAAAGCTACTGAATGTAAGTAAGTGGATTGGAATGAACTAGGATAAGATCATTTGTGTACTCTGTCTTTAATCACTCAAACTGGTGATACCTTTCTAACTCTATAATATGTGTTTTGTTTATTTATTTTCTGAATTTATTTAACATCCAATTCACGCTATGTGTAATATGCCACTAATAATAGACGTATATTTGTCACTTTATTTTTAAATAATTGTCACATATTCTCATTTAAATTTTTACTTTAAACCCTTGCGTCCTTCATTTTTCTTAGACATGCTAGTTTTCTTCTCTCTGATTCTTTCTTATTTGCCATTGAAGATTAATTTTTGGCTAACCCACTCATAAACTATGGCAACACTATTACATAATTTTAAATATATGACACTCCATACTTGATGGGTTATAAAGAAGCACTAAAAATAATTTGAGGCGGAGTCCGCAACCTATAGTTGACAGTTACATTTCAAACCCATCAAGTATATGTGGAAAATAACTGACAATTGAGGTTGATAACCATTAAATAATCTACTTATATTTTAATTCAAAAATATAAAACTCTTTCTTAACGATTCTACATAAATAACTGTCAAGTATTATCTTTTTTACATTTGATATTTAAATTACAAAACCGTTATATATAATTATACTTGATAGTTGCCAAGTATAACCATCAAGTAAAAGTTGACATTTCATATTTCTCTCCTTTGATTAATCTATTGTTCAATGCATTTATCAATATACTATAACCTAATCGTCGCATACTGGCTATTTAATTACGGTGCTTTAGTAACATCATCTATACCAGTATTATTTAAACTCGTCTTCGATCTTTAATGAAAAAATCTTTATCAATAGTTAATCTCTCCTTATCTCAACAAAAATGGTGAAGTGACAAAGAGCTTCTTCCAGTCGGGCCCCGCCTCCTCCTCCTTTGCCTCTGTCTCTTGTTGACCAAATGATCCTCAACAGGCTCACTCACTTAGAGCAATGCGAGGAGGCTTAACAAGCTATAATTTCAACAAGAAGGTCAACCTCCTTCTTGATCATAAAGGGATCGAATTCGATCTCGCCTCATATGCTTTCGCTCTTTCCTCAAGTTATTAGGATGAGGATACATAATATTATTAAATATTTAGTTTAATTTTGTGTTTGTTCTATGTTTTTTGTATAATACCTATAATATAGGGCAGTAGCCCAAACAAAAAATTACTCATAATAGTTGATGGTTGTTTATGAAAAACTATCATTTATTCTTTCCATGATGATTAGTAGTAGAAATCGTCAAGTAACATAGTTGAATAAAGGTTAAGTAATGATTGTTTATAAGAAGCCATCAAGTATATATTTTTTTAAGACCTACTTGTCGAACTCAACCTTATTCATTTTGAACGTAACTTTGCCTTATTTATTTCGTGCACACACTCTCCCCACACCTCCGACCATTATTTTTCAACATCACTACCACCATCTCATGGGCTCTCTTTATTGGGATTATGGTCCCCGTCTTCATTTGGTTCACTATTGTCTTTTATTTTTTGTTTGTGTTTGTCTTTGTTGATCTTTGGGTTGTCACTAGCTAGGTAGCTCTTATTTTACATTAGTCTTATCTCACTCACAAGACGTACAAGTAGTTCTTTTTGGCATTCCTTACACCATTTTGTGCTCTTTACTGTTTGGTTTATGGTTGTCGTCATCATCACTGGGTTTTGGGTTCACTACTAGCATTTCTGTTCTCACTGGTTTATTGTCCATTCTTTATTGTTGATTCATCTATTGGGTTGTTCCTTCATAGGTTTGAGTTTGGTTTTTGTTGGTCCTCATGGTGAGTTAAAATTTCTAACTTTTCCCATTTTGTGTGTGCTCAAGATGTTATTGTTGCTATATATTCTCACTGCTTTTTATATGTTTAGTTTGTTGGTTTATGAAATGTAATAGCTAGGCTAATCTATTATTCTAATTAGATTTGACTATCTCAAGATATTATTGTTGCTATATATTCTCACTGCTTTTTATATGTTTTGTTTGTTGGTTTATGAAATGTAATAGCTAGGCTAATCTATTATTCTAATTAGATCTGACTATGAAGTTATTGACCCTAACTTGACTATGCCTTATGCATGTATAAATTTTAGTTATTGTGTTGCCGATTTGGGCATATGATTAAATTTATTTTGCCATCTAAATGATTCATTTTATATGGATAGCATAGACAAGGAATAGATATCTGCCAATCGTCTATCCAAGGAATAATGGGATGGGATGTCAAGTTTTGTTAAGTTTACGTTAATCATTCTGATTATCCTAATATTGTTCACCCTTGTGAAAAGTGTTGCCTTATTAAGCCAGTTAGTCCAGATAAATATGAAAAACACATAATTACCTATGGGATTATACAAAGTTCAAGTATTAGACAAAGTATGGGGAGATAAGGGATGTTAATAATAGTAGTTGGGAAGCAAGGTATGAATCACCTAATTTTAACAGAAGTACATATGAGGCTGACCATCTTGACAATATGATCAATGCAATTGAAGGGGAATTCAATGAATATATAGACACATTTGAGATGTTGAAGAGTAATGTGAAGAAGCCTTTGTATGATGGTTGCGTTGAGTTCACACTATTGTCTGCATTATTGAATTTGTACAATTGAAAGCGATAAATGGGTGGATTGATACAAGCTACAACAAATTGCTTAAGTTTTTGAAGATAATGCTACCAAAGGAGAACATGCTTCCAACCAAGACATATGACACAAAACAAGTGTTGTATTGCATCGGGTTAAGTTATGAGAAGATTCACGCTTGTCACGACGATTGTATTTTATTTAGGAATGATTATGAATACTTAACTTAACTAAGTATCCTAAGTGTCATGTTGAATGCTATCAAGAGAATAGGATAAGTCCAAAGAAGGAATTATGGTGCTTTCTAATTGTACCTAGATTTAGATTCTTGTATAGCGATACAGCAGATGCAAAAAATTTAAGGTGGCATGCTCACACAAAGATTAAAGATGGCATGCTTGGGTATCCTATTGATTCTCTATAGTAAAAGAATTTTGATCTTAAATACTCTAATTTTAAGGTAGAAGATAAAAACATCCACCTAACATTGTCTACTGATAGGATGAACTCATACAGGATGCAAAGTAATACCCACAGTACATGGCCAGTTATTTTGTTCATATATAACCTTCCTCTATGGCTCTCTATGAAGCAGAGGTATATGATGTTGTCCATGCTAATCTCAGTGCCAAGTAGCCTGAGAATGACATAGATGTATACATGGCTCCACTAATTGAAGACTTGAATCTATTGTGGGAGGATAGGTGGATGTATATGATGCTTATGAAGAAAAACATTCAAATTGAGGGCCATGTTGTTTGGCACAATTATTGACTTTCCTACATATGGTAATTTGTCAAGTTACAACATTAAAGGCTATCTTAGGTGGACAATTTATGAAGAGTGTATACATTTAGTAAGGTTAAAATATGGTATGAAGAATTGCTATATGACACATAGTAGATTTTTGCATCGAGATATCCTTATAGGTGTTTGAAGAAAGCTTTTAATAGGAATCTGAAGAAAGTAGGGCTCCTGAATTTGGCAAACCTTTTGCAAGATATGTTGGGACAAGTAGGTAGAAGAAAAGTTCTATTTTCTTCGAAGGATGGCATAAATACGAGGCTAGACATGGCTGAGATGAGGATAAGGGAGGAATTGGTACCTCTAAAATTTTGTTCATGAACCCAAACCTTCCTTTCACTGTAATATATTCATTATCATTTATGCATTTTTAGGTTCTTGTCATCCCAAACCACCTTGTCTTTGAGGTTTGTGTTTGTTCTCTACCTTTATATTTACCAATTGTGATTGATGTGTCAATTTAGTCAATTGGATTTCTTAAACATTTACGCATATTGAGTATTCTAAATGCCAATTGCACTCTTTCTTTATTTTTACTTTCTTCTCCAGTATTATTTTCTTTCAACATACTTATGTTATTGCTATGGATTACCCCAACCATGTGTCATTGAATTTTATTTTCCTAGGACAAAGAGACCATGGCTTGTGTTAGTCAAGGTCAATTATATTTTTCCAAATATAGATGTTAATATATTCAATTGCAACTATGGCTATCCTAAGAGAATTATGTCTTTAGACATGATGTTGTTTAATAATAAGGTACCAATTTTTTCTTAAATAGTGGTTTGCCATTTTTGTTTGTAATGTATTTGTTCATAATTAATTTCTAAGAGCATGATGCAATTATAGGTTGAAATATCCTCACTTTCCTAGCTCCATCTTCTCCAAAGCAGTACCCTGTTATGTTTGGAAAAGATAGGGTGAGATTTCGGGGGAAATCTCAGTAGCAAACGATACTAAACAGTGTATGCATTAATGATTGGTATTTGTGCTTGCTTGTGATTGTGTCAACATAATGTAATGTGCGTGCTTCCATGTAACATATGAAATACAATTAGCCAAGGTAATCATAGTACAGAGCTTCAACAATTATAGATTAACAGCAACCAATCAAGCCATAACACAATCAATCATATATTCAACACATACAAGTTTAGGTAAGTTCACTACCTGACATGGAGCCTCTTCTTAATGTTAATCATTGCTCATACAATCCTTTGACTGTCGCTCTATCCAGAGCTAACCTTATAAAAAGGAAAATATTTCTCTATCTTAACTACTAAGAACAATCCTCTACTGTACCAGAGCAGGGACTAGAATAACTTACTTACCTTATTCCCAAGCTCTTTGGACTGCTCCTAGCTTAATCAGAACTTCCTCCTTCTTCCTTTCTCTCTTTCTCCTTCTCTCTCTTCCTTTCTCCACCGAATTGTGGAATGGAATGGAGGGGGAAGGCCTCTATTTATAGTGGAGGCAAAGAGGAATGGATGGCTCAGATTCAATCACAATGAATGCCTAGATTGCTTTGCTTGCTCACCAAGTCTTGCTTACATCACTATGATGACATCATCCTCCATAATGACTCATCAAAAGTGACATAATCATGGGCACCTCACACACTTAGGTGGCGTCTTGGTGGGGCCCTTAGGACACCTCACATACTAACCCACGTTTCCAGAGAATTCCAGAGTCTTTTCCTGGAATGAGCGGCTAAGATCGCGCCACATGTCCTTTACCTTTTTCTACTTTTTCTCTCTCCAATAACTCAATGCCATGTGGCATCTTGTGGGTCCCATGAGGACACCTTTTCATGCCACCTCATGGTTCTGGATAACCTTTACTTTATCTGACCTTTTTCCCAGTTCTATCTCTAATCGGGTAAAATATCATCTCTATCACGACTTAACACCTTCTGTGCTCATTAGTAGCGACCTCAACATCCTTTAGTCACGACCCCATCATTTTCTAGTCGCAACCAAGCTCATTTTTCCTATTAGTCGCGACACACATATCTTCCAGTCGTGACCAAAGCTCTCTACCAATATTAGTCGCGACAATAATACTCTCTAGTCGCGACCAAAATGGTCAACCTTTGACTCTGCAATCTTTAACCTTTACATATCCCAAAAATGGCCATTATACCCCTTTGGACTTCTGCCCATAAAAGGGTCTGGTAGCCTCTCAATCTTAGGCTAATTCTATATCTCTAGGCCCAAAAATTGGGATGTTACATAGGTCAATTGTACGTTTGCAACTAAATTGGATGAGGACATGATTGATCATTTTTCCAAGAGGCTTGCTTTATGAGAGGACTTATTATATGTCTGGATTTATAGTTCATAATGGTGGCAAGGGTTTCCATTATAGTCACCATATGTCTTTCTTGTCAAACTCAAAAGTAGAGGAATGTAATGTGTATTTGCTTGATCATGCCTTTAGCTTGACGTACATAGAAAATATTGCATGAGGTTGCAACTTTTTCTACTACATTACTATATGTACGATCTCTTCTAAGGATACAAAACATTAGGAACTCTCAATAATATTAAGTTGAAAATAATATCTGAACAATACTCTCACAGAGAGGATACTACACTAAAATTCATTAAGAACAAAGTGATAAACTCATATTTGTATTGATTTTTAATATGTTAAAAGAGAATTTATTATTGATTCTTATCCACATTTACTACTATATTGAGCAAATTAGTTAATAATATGAAATTGGACAAGTGGGAATTTAAATGATGTGATTTTAGTGTTTAATTGGATAAATAATCTATTAAATATCCATTTCAGGTCAACACAGCAATCAATCAGCAAAGTGGAGCTTTCTTGTGAACTCAAGTCGCGACCTTATTGATTCACCGTCGCGACTAAACTTCAATCAGCAAAGAAGAAGCGTTCTCTGTAAATATTAGTCACGACCTGATGTATATAAGGTCACGACCAAACTTCAAATGCAGAAATCAATCAGCAAATAACAAAAGGAATAGCTGGACAGAAGGTGATTTAAGCATATGAGGGATTGCATAGCTGGACTTAACAGATTGCAAGTGGGAGATCAAACATGTGCAGCAACAGAAATGAACTCCACACATCTGCCACTGTTCACACACACACTGTTCACACATCAGCATACTCTATCTGAACAGAATGAGCAAGTTGCCAACAGCAAGTGGGAATCATGTGATGTAAACAGAATACCAGATCATGTGCTGACAGTTGGAGATCATCTAGACAACTCCATTGACTCACTCATGCATTTCAGACTTCTCCTATATATCACACTATATGTACAGCATATGATATCATTCATCACTTGGACATATCCATTCATGCAGATCTCTCACCTCACTTATTCACACGCACCATTCACACATTCCATCCATATATTCAGATCACTCACACACACCATCTCTCTTCTTCTCTATTTTCATTTCTCTTCTGCAAGCTTGCCTCTGTTCTAGTAAATAGAAACAGAGAAAGTTCTGTAGTTCATCATCTTCATATTTTCCTTCCATTTCCACATGACTACTACTGCTATACCGATGGTTGCTGCTGGAGTTCAGATAGCAATGCAAGGATGAGCTGTTGTGTTTCCTTGGAGTTGACACCAAACCAGAGTCTTTGAGCTTAACAGGGAGTGTCATTGAGTCTTTAAGTCAGATTTCACTGTATCTAGTTGATATGTTTACTTCTAGTTTATTGATTCAAGTAGAGTAATAGATGACAAGGAATTAGGGAACCGAGTTAGATTCCTTCTTCCTACATTAATGAACCTTTGATTAATATTCATATTCTATTATCTCTAAGTTGAATAATTCCTATTCTCTATTGATGTCTGCGAGTTGTAGCGTTCATTGAGATTTAGCTAGCGAGTTGTTAGCTAACATATTCTAATTCAATTGACTAAACTCTTGATATTCTGTGGATAATAAAGGTAAGGTAATCTCCAAGGGAACACACTTGTCATCATTCATTCATCTCATCATCTTAATCACATAAAAACAGAAACAATAGAATAGATTTACTTTCTGAAGTTAGTTGATAGTTCAAAACATAACTCATCTGCTTAACTTGTTAATTTGTGGCTCAATAGATTAATTAGGAACTCTAACATTCAGTAGCTCCTTGTGATCCGACCTAGGTTAGCCTCTACTTACTATTGGTTAGCTTAGTTTTGTTTGATAATTAAAACGATAGTTATCACAAAGCCAAAAAGCTTTTTATCAAAGAGTAGGTGGAAAAATGAATGCACGATCAATAATCACTTAAAATTGATACTTACCAACTTAAATATAGTAGTATTTATTTTATTTTTTTACAATAGAGACATTAGAAATAACAAACTAACCATTGGAAACCAAACAAATATGTTATCAGAAAATACACGTTTCACCAAATAACATTAAATGCGTATCAGATGCTAGTCAACATGTTAGACACCTAATTAAATGCACAATCAATAATCACTTAAAATTGATACTTACCAACTTAAATGTAGTAGTATTTATTTATTTTTTTACAATAGAGACGTTAGAAATAACAAACTAGCCGTCACTACTGGAAAATAGGCTTTTTAAAGCCCCATTTTTAAACAGGTTACTGCGGAGACGGTTTAAAAAAAATGACCGGTGGTATTTTTGTAAATAAGATAAAATATTTACACCGGTCGTAAAATATGACCGCTGTAAAAAGTAATGACCGCTGTAAAAAGTCATGACCTGTGGCATTTTTGTAAATAAGATGAAATATTTACACCGGTCGTAAAATATGACCGCTGTAAAAAGTAATGACCGCTGTAAAAAGTCATGACCGGTGGTATTTTTGTAAATAAGATGAAATATTTACACCGGTCGTAAAATATGACCGCTGTAAAAAGTAATGACCGCTGTAAAAAGTCATGACCGGTGGCATTTTTGTAAATAAGATAAAATATTTACACCGGTCGTAAAATAGGACCGCTGTAAAAAGTCATGACCGGTGGCATTTTTGTAAATAAGATGAAATATTTTAAAGTGGGGCTTTAAAAAGTATATTTTTAAACCATTCTTATCTACAGCTGATAGAATTACATCCGGTGTAAAATGTCTTTGCTATTAAAAATCTAACAAAAAGCGTTAATTTTTTACGATTCCCTATCTTCACAAATCATATCGTCGTCCATAGAGAAAACTAGACAAGGAAAAACACATAGTGACAGAAAGCTCCACCTTCGTAACACACCGTCTAAAGCTAGCCGAAGAAGAAGACCTAGATATGCGATGACCCATACCTGTGCTCGTCGTTCTCTATTGTTGAAGTCAGTCGTTGTAGCCTCTAAAGCTCACCAAAGAAGAAGACCCAGATCTGCGATGGTGGGTGTCTATTTTTTTTCCTTTCTTTCTCGATTTTGTTTAAATATATTTCTGTTTACTTTTAACTGAGTAAGTCGGAGGAATTGTGACGATGTTTCTATGATATCTTTAATTAGGTAACGGCGTTTCTAGGTTTTCATTTTTGTATATATATTTGGGTTTTTGTCTCATTCATTTCTGGGTTCTGTTTAAATATATTTTTGTTTGCTTTTGAGCAGGTAACCAAAAGGAATTGTGACGATGTTTTTGTGATATCTTCAATTAGGTGACGACGTTTATGGGTTTTCATTTCTGCGTATATATCTAAGTTTTTGTTTCTTTTGTTTCTGGGTTCTTTGGCTTTTTCTTTCTTCCTCTTTTTTGTTCTTTGCTTGCATTTTACAGGTACCTATTCTTCTTCATCACTCTCCTCCTCCTTTAGATTTGTGACGAAGAAGGAAATAATTTCGGACCTAGAGTTTTTTTATTCTGATTTTTTTTTATTTTGACATTACTTTTTAAACCGGTTGTATGGAATAACCGATTTAAAAAAGCTGATTATTTACACTGGTCATATACAAACGGTGTAGAATATTAAACTTTTTACACGGGCTGTTTCTACACCGGATCAAAATCCGGTGTAGAAGTCTATTTTCAACCGATTTAGAAAGCCTTTTTTTCAGCCGTGCGTTGGAAACCAAACAAATATGTTATCAGAAAATACACGTTTCACCAAACAATATTAAATGCATATCAGATGCTAGTCAACATGTTAGACACCTATTTAACTTATTAAGCACAATATAAACTATTTTCAAAAGCTATTTACATCTTAAGTCAATGTTAAAGGTGAAAGTAAGCACAATAAATAGATATCCAAAATACAAGAATGTGATGGTTATATTGGCTAATGCATTGGGCAAAAGCATTAACGTATTAAAGGTCTTCTAGAAAGCAAACTTTGATCACTTCACACGTTAGATAGAGAAAGTAGCACATTAAGCAAGATGTGAATTTCAAGACTTAGATAAGCTCAACCTTGATAGCATGTTAGGTATATGGGTTAAGGTACTAAATGAGTTTTGTCAATAACTATACTTAAACAAGAAGCTTGATAACTTGTTAGATCTAAAAACTTATCATGTTAAAGGAGTTTCAAAGAAAGCCTAAGAATGGTTAACACATTAGACATAAAGATTAACACATTAATGAACCTTTACTCAATTTTAGATTTTTGACACTTAACTCATTAACACATTAGTCATAATAAGGCTATTCACAGGATGAAGTAGCCTTATCCCAATATACAAAATGGGATAACCTTTTTGCCCATGTCTCATCTAGTCTTAAAGGTGTCTAGTTCTTGAATGGGACGAGACATAATAAGAAAGTCTCATCCAATCTTTATTTTTTTTTTTGTTTTTGAGTTATAAAAGTAATTCACAAAGTTTGGGCGGACAAATAATTTATTTAATTATATTGCAACTTGACAACTTGACATAATCTAAAGCAAGAAAACCAATGACAAATTATAAATAATAACACGAAATACTTAAGGTGTGTTCGGGATCATGTTTGGGAAACGTGCATCTCAATTTATAAAAATGGATTTTTGGATCCAAATGATGTTTGTGCTATCGTTTTTGGAATATAACTTTTAGGTCCAAATGGACTTCTAAGAAGAAGCTCATTTCTTCTGCTTTCACAGTTCAATACGGTAAATAAAGCTATTGAGGATCATCTACTATCTTTTAAATTTTTTACCTACCCATTTGACCCTCGTGTATGCCCTATCTTCTCCTCTATTTATGTCTAAAAAAAAAAGAATAGCCAAGCAAGCTCAACATCTTCCTTTGTCTCCACCTTCTAGTTCTTGTTTATTGGTTGCCGCCTATTGTAAGCACTGATCGATGTCCATTCTCTTTTCACCACCAAATATCCTCTGCTAATAGTAAACTTTTTTCACCTGGTAAGAGATAATTTTTTTAACCCAGATCTATTCCTTTGTTTTCTTCTTTATTATTGCTATGGATCTTCTCTACTCACAATCTACTCTACTAAAGGATTCGTATTTCTTCAGTAGCTAACTATTTTCTGCTATGGATCTCTATTTTTAGCTACCTTTCTGATTTAGGTATTTGTTATATTGTTTGTGAATTTAGTTTTATATTTTTGCTTAAGCTATATGATTGAAATGTAAATTTCTCTTACAACCCTTTTTCATCCTTCTCATTCTCTCACCATTGCTCTTCCTTTCTCATGTTCATGCTCTCTTACTCTCTTCAAGGTTTCATCTTCCCTCTCGTATGTGTTTGGTGTTAATAATCCTTGTTTCATTATGCTTATTCTCATTTTGGTTAATTTGAGCTGGCTTACTTTGATGAATGATGTTGGACTTTCATTACTTTATTTTACCCATGTTTATAACTGTTACCCAGTTTTTACCCTGTCTGGGTGATAAGAAACTAAGGAGAAAATGAAAATTGTAAAATATTTTGTTCCAAAACTAGCCCAAAGCTATAGAGTTTAGTCATGGCTTTTACTTGAAATAATAGATTCGTTTTAATTTGAAATATCAATTTATGTTAGAGGGGATAGACAAAGATGAACAATCTCAAGAAGGGATAGAGGAAGATGAACATATGATCAATTAGTTTCCCTTTTAGATGAAGAGGTAGTTGTATTGGTAAGTCAATATGTGATGCCTTATGTGTGCAAAGAGCCATATAGAACTAGTGAACAAACATGTAATTTATGGGTGCATGAAGTTTTGCTAGCATATGGAGTATGGTGTTATGACATATTTTGAATAGAAAACCATAGCTTCATACAATTATTCTCTAAATTGGTTGAACATGGTTTACATAATTCTAAGTACTTGGAGTTGAAGAAATGGTTTCCATGTTCTTAAACACAATTAGACATGGACAATATAATAGGATGACAATAGAAAAGATTTTGACATGTTCTTAAGTAGGCATTTTCACAAAGTATTAGAGGCTTGCCTAATCTATCTGGGGAATATATCAAACCACGCAATCCTATGTTTCTTAAAGTAACCCAAAAATAAAAAATGATAAATGATATTGCGCATATTTCAAGGATGCAATGAAGCAATTCATGGCATTCACATATGATGTGTGGTGAGTCTTTCTGAGCAAGACAAATATATCGAGAGAAAGGGATATTTGACACATAATGTCATGGTTGTAGTTGATTGAGATATGTGCTTTACTTTTGTGTTGGCAAGATGGGAAGGTATTGCACATGACGCTAGTGTATATAACATTGTTATCTCAACTCCATCCTTGAATTTTTCCCATCCACCTCACCTGACCTTAAGGTATATTTTCATCAGCTTCAATTCAATTAATTTATATTCATTTTATATATACATTAATTTCACACTACCAAAATAATTTCATGATTTTTTAGGAAAATATTATTTGGTCAATGTTGGCTATCCAATACTAGAAGGATATCTTAGTGGTTTTAGTTTGGTTAATTAGGTTTTTATTTTTTTTTTATTTAAGGTTCTTTTTGGGTCCAGCGTTTGGTTTGATAAGTTTTAAATTTTTTTGGTTATAACCAAAAAACCAAAATTACATTATATATGGGCCTCACTACTTATGCAATCTCATATCTACATATCTCACTATTTCTACTAGCCTAAACCCAACAATCATATTCTTCTTTAAAACAAACAAGTACATAACCTAACCTAAACTTAAATCTAAAAGGGGGGAACACGGTAGTCACAAAAAAGCTTGGCGAGTTAAGCTCCTTCATCACCAGCAACACTTTTCTACTACAAACTGGACTATAGGTTCCTTTTCTTTACTCTTAAGATGTTTCACGACCCACAAACTTGTTTGAGATTGTACCCTAGGCCAATCAATTGGATGTAGACATTGTAATTTATTTAATAAAAGAAACTTTATTAAATAAATATTTATTATATTGTTTTTCATGTTTTCTTTATAATAAATATCCATGAATAATTAAAGAATTATCCTAAATGTCCTTAGTTAATTATTATTGTGGGAACAATAAAAAACTAAGACTAGTATGACTTTAATAGATGATGACACGATGACATGTCACTACTACAAAATAGGCCTTCTAAAGCCCTTTTTCTAAATCGGTTCTCGCGGAAACGATTTAAAAAAATGATCGGTGGTATTTTTGTAAATAAGGGTGAAATATTCACACCTAATGTACATGTGACCGGTGTAAAAGAAATAAGCGATAGCATTTTATAAATAAGGGTAAAATATTTACACCTGATATACACGTGACTGGTGTAAAAGAAATGGGCGGTGGTATTTTTATAAATAAGGGAAAAATATTTTTACCTGATATACACGTGACCGGTGTAAAAGAAATGAGCGGTGATATTTTTATAAATAAGGGTGAAATATTTGTACCTAATGTACATGTGTCTAGTGTAAAAGATAAAATATTCTACACCTGGTGGAATGACATATAGTGTAGAATGTCATTGCTATTAAAAATCTAACAAAAAACCCTAGTTTATGCGCTTCCCTATCTTCACAAATCATCGTCGTCCATAAAGAAAACCAGGAAGGGAGAACACATGGTGACAGGAAGCTCCACCTTTTCAACACACCATCTAAAGCTCACAGAAGAAGATCTAGATATGCGTGAGCCATACCCGTACTCATCATTATCTATTCTTGAAGTCCATCGTTCTCGCCTCTAAAGCTCGTTGGAGAAGAAGACCCAAATCTGCAATAGTGGGTGTCGGATCTACAGCTCGTCGTCTCAAGAAGTAGTATTATTGGTTGATGATTTGAAATTACTTTTGGGGATTCCTCGCTATAGAATATGCCGTGAAGAAGAATTTGAGAGCTTCAAAAGGCTCGAAGCTCCCTATGCTTGTTCTGGCAACATTAAGGTAAACCCAGAATTTTTTTTTGTTGGGTTCTTATGGCCTGATTATTCTATTCTACTTTTGGAAGTTCTCTTCAAAGGCTATATGTTATTTTATAGTTTGCTTACACAGATTGTGTATAGAGATGGTACAACAAGAAAGGAAACACAACTTGAGAAATATGTCTTCAGGTACCAAATTTTTTATCATTCAATCTTTGATTGAGTCATAGTTGATAAAAACAAAGTCCATATCCTTTTCTCTATTTTTTTAAATATAAATTTTGAATTTTTGTGCTAAACGTTCATTCTCTGCCTAGCCTTGCTTAGCATATAAGTCTCTTCGTTATCCCATAAGCGTGTTTATTCATTTTGCCTTATCACAAACTCCCTGGTTCTTATTCGTTACAATCTCTATTTTCTTTGAGGAGTTTTATATTCCACCTTTTGTTTTCAGGAGTTTTATATGTGTAAAATTAACTTTCAATCTCATATTAGTTGTCCATTGTCCAAACTTACAACTTATAAGAACAATGGACAAGGGTGATTCTAGTTTTTTTTATTTATTTTTTACATTATTTTTTAAATTGGTTATAAAGTAACCAATGTAAAAAGGATGATTTTTTTAAACCAGTTGTATGACTGGTGTAGAATGTTAGATGTAGAAGCCTATTTTCAACCGATTTAGAAAGCACATTTTCTAACAATAGTATGGAGAAACAAATTAAAGTCATAGGCACTTGTTAGAGATTAAGGTGCTGGACTGGCCCATCATGAGATAGCTACATTAATTAGGCTATAAGTGTATCTCATTAAAGCTATGTCAATAAGCCCTCTAAGATTACCATAAATTCTTACATCAGGAGCATTATGTTTTGACATGATCAAAATTCACTTTTAACTAAGTGATCATAAAGGTCATGATTGAGCATAGTAGGATTGATGCAGAGAAAAGTAAGTGGTAAAGATGAAATTTATCCCTTTCATTAATAGAGAGATATCTCTGAGCCCCTTGATAAGTAGGACTAAGAAATGCATGGCCATGCTCAAATGATATGAATATCATTTGTCTTGTCAATCTACTGAAGATCGAGAAACTATGATTGAACAATATGAGAGTGACGTCTCTCTGTCTTATGCTCGATCTAGATATCATGCAACAAAAGGAACTTGGCATGGTTATAAGACAAGTTAAATAAACATAGTTTAAATGTAAGGGTATTTTGGGCCAAATGAAGTAGTCTTTTTATTTGGACACTAATTAAAGAAAGCACGTAGTACATGTCATTGAAAAACTGAAACTCTAAGTGACTATTTCAAGTATATTTTTCTTCAACCGATGGATTATGTTTACTCCATATGCAAGTTTAGTGATTGTTTTCTCTTCAATTTTTAATACTTGCAAACATTGATCCCAATAAGTGAGCTCATTATCTAGAAACATTTTTGAATTGATCATTCTTATGTTTATCTATTTTAGAGAGTTGAAATTGAATATTGTGATGAGTGATAATTCTTTTAGAGACCAAGTTCACATACAATGTATGCTAGTATTAGTTGCTATTTATCTGTTTGTTTTTGTATTTAGATTTCAACACTTTCATGCAAATTTTTATATTGCTTTTAATGAATATCCAATTATAGGATGGTGGAAGCCCACCAACTAAAAATGCCAAAACAAATACTTTAACGACAAGTCGCCAAGTGAGTGATTATGTTTCAAATCATGTGACTTTTAACGGAAGCTACTCGTAGGAGTATGAACATGTAAGTCCCACATATGCAACAAGGTTTCAAAAATCCTCTCTAAATCACAATACACAAAGCAGTGGATATGGATCACAGTCCCATAATATTAATGCCCTCCTACAACATCTTCATCGTCCTTGAGATGGTCTTAATCAATATAGCCATTGGGGTAGGCATGAACAAAACTGTGGGAATCAAGATCAAAACTTTCATATAAGTTTTCAATGGTAGGAACATGTGTATGCCACCACCTAAAGGTATTCCCAGATTTACAAGGCCTCTGGCTTCATTGCCTCCTTCGTGGGACTGTGATCCATATCTGCTTATCCAAGCAAGTTACTCAGTCGCAATGTCATCGAGCCTAAAGTAACTCTCTAAGCCCTCACCCATGGGATTGGAATCATGGGAAGCTGTGCATGGCGGATGAGCAATCAACCATAGTCGTCAGTAGCAGCAATAAAGCAACAATATCACATGATGACGTCACGTCATCTAGTGATTTAGGATTATCATTAGGATCATTAACAGATGAAGAATTAATCAGAGTCACAATCAACGGCATGTTGCAAAAGTGGTGACAAATAAAAGCGTTAGACTTTGCACCTAAAATTTGTGTATCATCCATAACAAAATAAGAGGGAGAGGCAGCGTCCATGATGTAGTCGTGCAAATAATTACTGAAAGAAAAGGTGACGTTGCAAAATAGGCTTGAAATAGTCACTGAGAGGTTTAGTTTCAATGACATGTACTATGTGTTTTCTTTAAGTAGAGTCCAAACAAAAAAGATTGACTCACTAGACCCAAAATATCCTTACATGCTCCAAAGAGAGGTTAGGAGTTTTTTTAGAGTCAAAGTACCATAAAAACCCATCGATAGAGTTAAAAAACTGTGAAAAGAAATATAGTCAATTTTTTACTCGAGTTACACAACCAAAACAGGTGTGACATTCCTAGACAGCAAAAACCAAGAACGGTTCATAAAAAAGGTGCTAGTACATTATCCATGTGGATACCAGTTGAGGGTGTTAGTTCAAGGAATAGCATATGTGATCTGAATTAAGCACACTGTTCATGTTCATGATCATATTCGTGTGGGTATCGGTAAAGCTTAATCGTTTGAGGAGTAGCACCAATGATCAGAATTACCAAACAAAATCTTGGATATTGGATATTATGATCAATTGGTAAGTCTGTCTTCTAATTCAATTTAAGCAATGCAAATAGATCCATTGGGGGTTTTGGTAAAAAAAATTGAATTTTTATTCCGCTGCGTGTGTGCCAAAAACCCAACAAATCTATCCCCAATCTTAGAGCAAAGGACGGGGAAAATATTAGGGTGATACTGATAAGGCAACTATCGAGCTTTGTGTGGTGACATACCATGTGGTAATAATATTAACCAATATTTTAAAAGCTGGACCGAAAATTCCAGGGTCATGGTTTAAATAGTCATATTAGTCGAGAATTAACATAATAATTAACTAAAAATAATATTATATACATATTAATTGTATAAATATAACAAATACATGAGGAACAATAAGAGTGGAATATTAAAAATGTAATATAATTATAAAAATTTATATATATTGATCATGTAAATATATTAAAAAATTATATCCCAAAAACTCTAATCACCACCCAATATTTACCATTAATTTAAGAAAATTTTCATTTGATTTTTTTATAATATTGATTTCCAATTTGAATCTTCAATCAAAATGTTTGTCTAGTTGCAGTCTACTGCCTACCCACTGATGTGTTCTCTCTTATTTGACAACTGATCGACATTAGATTACTTCTCAACTCTCACTCTACAATTCATATGCTTTACCTCAATAATGCCATAATACAAATCATAGTTCACAAATAAGGTTTACAAGCAAATCATATATCACTTTTCATAAACAAAACACAGTCTACTTTTCATAAGTCAGTCTAGTTTATACAACAATATAAATCCCATAGGACAATTAATTACATAAACATATACTCATAGCTTTATCATACTTATAAAACAAATATATATATAACAAAAAACACAACAGTCAAGTATACATAGTGAATTGAATATGGTTTATCTTTTGCATTTGCTTACTCAATATCCAAATTAATCAATGTGGCTTCCACTTGTGAAGCACAACAAGGTCAATCTACAAAAGTTAGAACAATAATCCATCATTAATCACAAGTTTATCATCCTCAAATTATCTAACAGTATTACTTTAGTTCTCTAAATCCACTTAAGTGCCAATTTCTCTTTATCTAACACTATCTATAATAATATAGTTCAACTAACCCTTAAATATCAATATTCTAATATTAAATCCTTTGAATCTTGAAATCCCCAAATTCAAAACCTAGGGTTTACTCATAATTAAACAACCTCCATCCTCAAAAAATCAGCACCATAATCTTAGTCAATGATTTTCAATTCCTAATAAACCTCAAAGAATTCAAATAAACTCATTTTAATCCTCAAAACTCTATATACCAAAAAACTTAACTAAACTCATAATTCACAATTTTCCAAACCTCTAAAATCTAAAGAGTAATGGTGAGAATCAAATTTTAGGACTATACCTTATGGTGTAAACTCCAAAATCAAGCCTAACATTGTTGGATTATGAAATCTTGGCAAAAAGTAAGTATTTTCACCCCTTTACTATGTTTTTTCTTTATTTTTAGTCAAATTTCATTATTTATAATTCTTTGTCTAATGTATGCTTACCCACAGACAACCAAGTTACTTTTGTGTGAGTCGACGGACAAATAACAAATCTCATTAGTTATCACTCGTCCTATGAGTACAAGTGGATGAGCACACAACGTGCAATGTCCATCATTGGGTGATGATAGAAAACTCAACTCTCTTCCTTTTAGCTTTATTTTGTGGATGGAAAACTCTTCTTTGTCCATGGCTATAAACAGATACACACAGAAGCCATAATTTTAAAATTTTTATGTGTAAATTAGTTATAGAGTAATTACTTATGAATCAAAATGGATGGAGCATATCGTTTTTTTGAAGATGAGGTTCCTTTTAACTTTTAAGTGAAAAGTTAGTCATGCGTGATACATTTTATATAATACATTTTATATTTTATATTAATGAATTGATTTAAATTAAATTATATATTATTAAAACAAAATAAATTACTCAAGCTAGAGTTATATATATAATCTATAATTTTAAGAATTAATTAAAGAATTTATTTTAATTTTAAATATAATATTTTAATTTTTTTTATCTTTATGTTTTCCTAAAACTAATGTGCCCCATCTACATTAGTATAAATGATTAATAAGAGTGATATTTTAAAAAATTTAAAACATATTTTCATAAATAAAAAACTTAAAATTAATATATGTATTAGTTATCTAACGGCTCCATTTAAGATAAAGAATATATATATATAAAAAAGAAGTGGGCAGGGCTTTAAAATAAAAAATGTTAAAAAAAACTTTGTAAGAAATTTTTGTTTTCTTTCCTTTTTTTTTTTAATTTTTTAAATGTTCTCTTTGGTCATAGGATTCCATTCTTTGGCTTCCCAATAAATCCACAATCAAACACGGCGTCCAACTCTTCCCCTCTCTCTCTCTTCCTTTGAGATGTCTCTCTCAAAAATCTATATATAACCCTCCCTTTCTCGTCAATGGTCTCCACCCTAATCCACGGCCCACGCCACAAGACACCCACTTCTATTCCCTTCTCTCTTTCTTTCACTCTCAAATCATATTCTTCTCCTTCTGGTAAATCAACCCTTTTTCAATTTTCAATTCCTCAAAAGCCTTCTGGGTACTATACCGAAAGCAGCTAAAGGAATATACTCTTCGATCCCAATCTCTCCCTGTCTCTCGCTCTTCCCTTTTCTTTATATATTTAATTTTGAATTCCTTCCTGTAATTCCAGTCTCTGTCTCTCTGGCTTCTTCTTCCCTCTTCCACAAATCTCCATTCTTTTTTCTCTTTCGGTTGAATTTTGATTTGATATGAAAGTTGCAGAACTCCAGGTTCAGCTTCATCACCCCCACCATCATCAGCACCAGCTGCAGAAGCGAGACAACCAGAAAGAGACCGTCCAGATGTGTAGGAAGATCCAATTGGGTGTTGCAGACCACCTCTCTCCGCCTATCCCATCCGACGCCGCCGATGATTGTAATAAGACAGACGACGGCGAGGAATTCTTCGTTCCGCCTCTCAATTTCGCTATGGTGGATAATGGCATTTTCAGGTCTGGCTTCCCTGAGCCCGCCAATTTCGCCTTCCTGCAAACCCTCGGCCTTCGCTCCATCATGTATGTGCACAAGCACCTTATTGAATTTTCGATTCGGTCTTTTTATATAGTTTTTCGATTAAAATAATAATTGTAGGCTTTCCTTTGGTTTCTGATTTAGACATTATTTCTTATTTATTGTCGATTATCGAAGTGATTGAGTCAGATTCAATTTCAGACAACGGAGGTTTATGATTTTTGGATAGAAATGAGATAAGAGACAAGCATTCCAATGATTAAAGAACTCAATTGTGACTTGGAAGATCACCATAAATATTTCCCCGTGATTTCCTCTTTTCAAATTTGAACTAAGTTTACTTGCGTTTTATGGCTGTTCGTGGGTAGAGCTTGAATTTTTTATTGAAGCTTTGAAGAATCAATTAATTGTTTCAAATCTTTGCTGGTGGACTGAGTTTGTTTGAATGGGTATGTTTCAGATATCTATGTCCTGAGCCTTACCCGGAGGCTAATTTAGAGTTTCTAAAATCAAATGGGATTAAGCTTTATCAATTCGGGATCGAAGGTCGCAAGGTATCCTCAGTTTTCATGTTAAATTTGTCTTCTGTTTTCCTTTTTTGGGTTGGTCTCTTTCTGGTCTGATTGTTCTATGTTGGTTTTTTTTTGGTTAACTTTGTTTGAAGATGAATGGATGTCTAATCCAATATACCTGCCTCTCTCATACTTTTGTTTTAATTATTATTTTGTGTGATATATAGTGAAATTAGATATGAATTCTTTCATGGCTTGAACTATTCTGCGGTTGTAATGTCTCATGTTATTAACTAATAAAAGATTTCCATCATGATGAAACTTTTTCCCCTTTTCCATCAAACAAAATAAGTAATCATCACATCTATTTAGGCATCATTATTACCAGTGGTTAGATCAATTATGATTTGAGCCCATGTCTTTTCCTTGGGAAGATGAAAGTTTGTGCACAACTAAGTTATACAAACTTTAGAATATGAAAATCACGGTAGATGGAATCCAGGCTGGTAGTGGAAGTCTTTTCCTTGGGAATCTAAATTTGTTATTTTTTTAACTATGCATGATGCTTCCTGTATAATGAGTCCATTAATGGATATGCAGAAAAGTAATTCTCTCTGAGCAGTACAAACATTCTATCTGATGATGCAAGTATGGAGAAAAAGGAGCAAACAATCTGAGTAACTGAATTAACACAAAATCATGACCAAGCGCAGGAAAGGCTAGAATTTAGAGAGAGAGAACGATTGGTATATGACATAATTTACTGAATTCACTGCACTATGAAGGCAGTATTTTTTCCATTGGTTGGAACTCAAATGTTATATAGTTAGTTAACCTGCATTGCAGATACTTTTGTAGGAGTAAGGGACAATAGTTCCGATTTCTGTGATTTTTCAGCCATAAATACATTTCATGCTTAAAAAGATTACAACATTTTCAATTCGGCATCCTAAAGTGTAAGCCCTGAATTTTGGACCCCCCAATAATGTTTTCCTAATTAATTTAGTTTTCCATTTGTTAGATGTGTTTTCAATTGATTTTGTAGACTTCGACTGGTAGAATGTTTATATGGCTATTATCTGATTAAGTGGCCTTGGTATCCAGAAAACTAGCTGAAATTCTAGGAATTTGGTGGCTATAGTTCTTTCTTTCTTTTTTTTTTTTTTTTCTGGATACCTGGCATGACCTTTTACATCCAAATAAGCATTATATTAGCTTAAAACAAAAATTTAGTTCAATTCATGTTAGTTAAACAAACTGAGGACTAAGTTGTTTGGGGTGAAATTGTTGAGGGATAAAATTAATAGGTTTCCATTTTGGAGGACTGAATCGTGAATTTTGAAATCATCCAAAGATGAAATTTGTAATCTAGTTTTTGCCCTCTAATGATGGATGGGTCTTTCTTTGATACTTATAACAAAACTAAACCTTGTTCTTTTATTAGGTTCCCTCAGATTATCTTAGCTGACTTGTTTCTCTGGGGCTAAAACAAATCTCCTTGAATTTCTTTACTACTCATGCATATAGATGTTTCTGATGCCTTCATTATAAAAATTGAGCGTCAGATGAATTCAAATGCATAAGTGGTCTGTTTTGCCCTTGTCTAAGCTCAAGGAGTGGATAGTGTGTGATTAACTGAGATTTGCTTTTTCCTGATCCTAAAAGTAATTCATTGAATATATACCATAGCTAGTTGTGAAACTGCTTTAAATCATCTTTAAATTAGCTCCCTGATTCTTCGTATCTTGTCTACCAATGAATCTTACTTGAAAAACAATCTTAAATGGGAGTTAAGTATTGTGTTGTCATAGAAAGTTCATATTAACGCTAATTAATATTTAGCCTCATGAACTGATGCTGAAAATTTTGTTTCCAGGAGCCTTTTGTAAACATCCCAGACGACACAATCCGTGAAGCACTGAAAGTTGTCCTTGGTACTACAAACAATCACCATTGCTTGCACACTTTGATGATTCATTGAAAGATTCTTAACTAGACTTTAGGCAAGGCAAATATGAAGAGACTTCTAAGCATGTTAGAGACCATTTTCGTTGAAACTCACATCTATCATGCTTACATGTCAATTCATGTTTACTTGGTCTTAGTGAGTCTAGGAATTGCTCAGTTTCATTAACTAAATTAGCTAGGATTAACTTTTGGCCTTCAATAATGCAGAGGTCAAAAACCATCCCGTTTTAATTCACTGTAAGCGGGGAAAGGTGAGGATTTTCAGTGGATTTTCTTCTTTATCTTTAGATAACTTACCGTTAACTCATGTGCTAACAATGTTCTGTAAATGCTTCCTCTCTTACCATGTGCAGCACCGAACAGGTTGTCTCATAGGATGCTTGAGAAAGCTGCAAAAATGGTGCTTATCATCGGTGTTTGATGAGTACCAGCGATTTGCAGCTGCCAAAGCGAGAGTTTCCGACCAGAGATTCATTGAGTTGTTCGACATTTCGAGCCTGAAGCATTTGCCCATGTCATTCTCATGTTCAAAGAGGTGACGAACACAAAACCCAGAGACATGTGGAGTTTCCTTCCTTTTCCTTGGGGAAGCGAATCCTGTGTCCTGCTCATTTTAAATAATAAGTAGGAAAGGTGATGAGTTCCTTCATTGCATCTCAGCGGCAAAGGAATAGTTCTTCTCCAATTTTTATAATAAGAGAAATGCATAATTAGTAGGGTAGCACATTGATTACCCCCATTGTCATCAGTGTGAGTCTCATTGTATTTTTTGTTAGTTTTGGCTTCGATTGGAATTTGAACTCGGATCTTTTAGTTCTAGAGACAATTCCAATAAAATCGAGCCAACGTTGTTGTCATTTGGCCTCTTTTTGAGCCGCCTGCGTTTTACTATTTTTCTTTCTTTTTGATTGCTGCTCCTATTCATCAGGAATGAGTGTAGATATACCTTGACTTTTTCTCGAGAAAATTCAAGAGTCTACCCAGAAAAATCTTGGTGGGTAGTCGGAACAGAGAAACTTATATTTTATTTGCTAGTAATATTGATGATTATCATGTACTGTGATCTGATAAATAGTACTGAGTGCCCTGTTTAGAGAGAATTAGACAGACGTATTCTTATGTGTATTATTAGATAAAGGTTAAAATAGGTCATTATTTATAGTTTATGGATAATGTTTAGTTCATGCATAGTGCGGCTTGTTAATCATTTCATGTGATGATTTGTGTTAATCAGGAGCATTTGTTAACCATTTTAAGTTCTGAATACTCACCTGGTCTTTATGACTTTTGATTTTTTTTTTATAGATTAAAGAAACTAAATAGATTAGTTAATTATAATTAATATAAGATTTGGGTGAATTAAAAAATATATAGTATGAATTCGTTTTAAGAGTTTAGATTTTGTTATAATTAATTAATATATTTAGTTTTCTTAATTTTTTAAAAAAATTACCTAATTTTTATATTAAATACTGAGGGAGTGTAATGTAGGACAAATCTTTATTAGAAGGAATTTACTGAAAATGGTGTCTTGCAAGAAATCTATTCTTTTGGTTGTTAATATATAATCTAATTTATAATATAAATTGTAGTATTAGCTATATTAATATATGATCTGATCTTAATTGAGTCTAATAATATATGAATATAATACTAGATATCAAATAGAGTAACTCGTGATGAGCTAATGAATGTTTCAATATCCATAGATAATATTAAATTTTTCAACACTCGAGAATTTCTTTTTTGTACAAAAATGTTTGGGAAGAGGTTGAACTCATCTACGATCTAAGAGCAGTGTGAAGTCTCTTTCTCTTAGGTGAGATCAATGTCGGGCAGGGTGAGCTGTTTATTACTTTCAGATGTAAATTTAAGCATCTAAGAGCTAGGATGCCTCATCAAGCTCTACGACTGGAACTAAAATAAAGTGGTACTCCCCAAGGATCGAATAAGCTCCAAATCGTCGCATGTCTTACTCCTTCGCCGCTCTCAAGAATTTAAATTATCACAATATTTATTTATTTTTATTGCCCACCGGTTTATCGGAATTTTACCCCGACTACATCTGGATCTGACCCATGTGCGCGCCTATGGTGGGTGAGTCTCCCAACGTGGATTTTCTGCATACGCCAAGGCTCGAACTCGAGATCTCGCTTAAACAATATCGAGCTACTTACCACTTTGACCAACTACTGTTGGTCACAATATTTGTTTTTCACCTTTTTTTTTTTTTTGGTTGCCCACCCGGTTCACCGGAGCTTTGCCCCGACTACATCCGGATCCGACCCGCGTCGCGCACCTGGCTATGGTGGGTGAGTCTCTCAACGGGGATTTTCTGCGTACGCCAAGGCTCGAACTCGAGACCTCGCTTAAGCGATACCGAGCCGCTTACCACTCGGACCAACCCCCGTTGGTATTTGTTTTTCACCTTAAATCATCGTATTGCCCCCCCAAAAAAAAAAAAGTAATCATATTGTAAGTTTGATTCGGCCCAAAATATTCTCTGCCCCATTTTCTCTCCTCAAGAGAATGAACCGAAGACCATTTTATTTTCTTCATGTTTCTTCAAGGGCAAGACATAATCCAATATTCATTGAGCGCATCAAATAATTTCTATCACCAGTAAAATTAATTATTTATCCTACACTTATAATTTAGTTATAATTCAGTCACTATACTTTCTGTTGTTTAAAAGATTAATTCTCATAGCTAATAATACTTGGTTAGTTTTGCAAAACTCATCCCATGTGGCATAAGAAGCTGGCATGGCATCCTAATTTTGGTGGACAGGCTTTTGTGATAAAATTGCCAATCTTAGTTCTTTCTTTAGCCTTTGAGTACTATGCAGTAAACACCCTCACGACAACGTGGCCTCCCACTCGGTTCTATTGATTTATATCGAATTTAAATTATAAAAATTGAGTTATAATTAAATTAAAATTATAGAGACTAAAAAATTAATTTTTTTTATATTTTCTTGAACAACAGAAACATGTGAAGTTTGTAAGATTCAAATGGAAGAACATTAATCAAATTGACTAGTTAGAAGATTGATACGAAATCTCAAATTGATCAAACCTTTGTTTCCTTGCATGACTTGATAGCTCTTAATATAGATCATAGGTTTGAATTTTATGAATAAAGAAAATAATATTGGAGATCTAACTCTATGTCTAACACTTAAATTTGAATTAATTGATAGTATCCAAAACCATATAATTATAGTATATACTCCTTCCTTTTCAAAATATAAGTCTTTTAAGGTTTAAGCACACAAATTAAGAATAAGAAATATAATTAAGATATTAAAATATTTATTATATTGTTAAACTTTCCTCTAAGTAATGTGTTGAATAAATTGAAATTATTAGAATAAATAAGGGTTTAATAGGAAAAAGATTAATAAATGTTGCTTTGAATTCATAAAAAAGCACATAAATGAGGCAAAAAATTCCTCCAAAAGAACTCAGAGCCTGAATGGTTTATTGTTATTCAAAACAGTTTTTTGTTTTGAAAAAATAACAATAAAAGAACATGTTTAAAAATGTGTTTTCATTGTGTGTTTTAAAAAAATAATAAAGTTAAAATTTGTTTTAAAAATAAATTTTTTTATTTTTTTTACTTTTTGTTCTAGAAAATTAGACAGGTGAAGAACATGTTTTTTAATGACAAATATGCTAATAAAGTAAACTATGGGCTTGTTTGATTTTATTATCCAATTTTATGTTCTTAGAAAAATTGTGTAAAGTAATTTTTTGAAACAAGTTTTGGAAAACAAAAAATTAAAAAACCTATTTGAGTCATTATTTTGAAAACACATATCTAAAATAGTAAAATGGAGTGAAAGAATAGTTTGCTTTATTGGTATGGTTATCATTAATAAAAATACAATGTTCCCAGTATGTTCTCTAATTTTGTAGAACAAAAATAAAGAGGTTCTGCTTTTTTTAATTTTTAGAACAAATTTTATTTTTTTACTTTTCAGAAAATATAAAAAAATCATTTTTAATTTTTTTTAACTTTTTTAAATTTTTTAAAACAAAAAACTGTTTCTTTAAAAAAAACAGGAAGCTTAATAGACCCTACTTTTCTACTTTTTACTTAAGGATTTTATATATTATTTTCAAACAGGCCTAGAGTCATAGACTGATGCGAAGCCCAACTATAAGTACGAATGCTCAATTGTATTTTAATGTTGGTCCAATCCATGATCATTTTACTACTTAAAATATCCCAGCATATGCATAATATTCATATACATATGTATTTGCATGTATAACCAGTCACATAATTGTACGCACCACGAGACTTGTATTTTAATATATGTAAGTATTTTTTTTATTTTTAAATCATGTAATTGTGGTTTTTGACATATCACATTCCATTCACAAAAATCCATAGTTACATGGGTATCCTCCTATTAAAAATAATCGTATTCAAGATACTGTTTGGCACTACATGTAAGTATCTCTCTCCACTAGGATTTAAACCTTGTGCTCTCATCAACTTTGGTCTTACAATTTGGATGAACTTTAATTAGGCATTTTTGCACGTAACCAAAGGGGTCACACTTATCAAAAGAAATTTGATGAATGAGTTATATCATTGATGACTTATATACAGTGTGTGTTTAAATAACCCTAAAACTATGATTTTAAAAGAGTTTTTAGTCCAAACTATGGTTTGGGAAAAGTTTAAAATAAATAGTCACATTTTTCCAAAATGACTTATGGATCAAACAATAGTTTTGAATAAATTTCTAAGAATAACTTTTGGAATGGGAAAAAAGCTCGTGGCCTGTGGGTTATCCCATAACAATTTTGCTCCTATTTGTTTTCTACTCTCTCTCATCTCTCCTATTTCTTCCTTCGTCGCATGTCTTCTTCTTTTGCCGTCCGTCATCCCTAGTAGTCTCTTATGCTCTACGTGCTCCGTCTATCGTCCTTCGTCGCTACTTCTATGTAGTCCTTCGTCGTCTTCTTCAGCTCTCTTCTCTCTCTCTCTCTCTCTGTGGCAGAAGAAGACGGAGATTTGGGCGTCGTCTTTTACAGTCGTGTCTGTGCTTTACGCCATCGAAGAGGTCTAGGCTCGCTGTCATCACCTCTGTCTTTTGAATTGTCATCATCGTTTAGAGAAGGAGCAGATGTAGCCGACCGTCCGTCTGGAATCAATGAGGAAGAAGATGAACATTGGAGGTGATAGAGTGGTAGAGATAGGACGTGAGCTGATGATGAACAGTTATGGTTAATTTTTTTTCATCTCATACCCTTTCTGGTAATTTATCAATCATGAAAGTCATTCAGGTAATAATCATCTAAACACTAATTTACTCAAAATCATTTTTTTTCTATAAACTCTTATCCAAAAGTTAATCCAAACGGGTTCATAGCTTGTTAAGATTTTTATTTCATTTATGTTTTGATATATATAAATTGATAACATTTTCTCCTTTATGATGATTTACCATGTTTAGCTAAACAAATGTCTCGTACATCAAAGAAAAGAAGTAGAGAGAGAGAAAAGGCCTTGTTTGATTTATTAATTTTATATAATTGATATTGGGATTATATTTTTTTTATAATTACGTATTATCTCACTGGAAGAGTATTTATGTACAACTAAACACATCACCACACAAAATCGTAAAATGGGTAAGCAATATATCTAAATAATTGTTGATCATTTATACAAATCTCAAAGGATTCATAAGTTTCCTGAAGCTAACTTCTAATTAGCAACGGAATTTTATTCCGTTACGGTTCTGTCACTAATTTTGTCCCTATTATAAATTAAGACAAACGTCACAGCATGTAATTGATACTACATATAGTTATATAAATCGCACCAAGCCAGCAAAGGATGTGAAGGAAAGGATCTCTGTTCCATTACCGTGTAAGTCTTATAAAATGTGTGTTTGGGTAACTCCAAAACTTAAATTTTTAAATAGTTTCTAGCTTAAATTTTAGTTTAAAAAAATTTAAAACAAACAGTTATATTTATTCAAAAGGGGTTATAGACTAAACTATGGTTTAAAACTATTATTTTGAATAAACTCCTGAGAATAGCTTTTAAAATAGTAAAAATACTTATAGATTACCCAATTACTAGTTTATCCCTACTTTTTGTGACACCCCATCTCTTCTTTTCTCCCTTTTCTCTCTCTTCTCTTCTCTCTCTACTTCCTATCATCTTCTTCTTCTCTATTGTGCGTCTCCCGTATCTTCTGGTAGCGTCTTCAATGGTCGTCGGTCGCTACTTCGCTGGTTGCCTTCGTTCTCTCTGTTAGCCATCACTACTTCAATGCTCTGTCACTACTTTGCTCTCTCGATCACTATTTTGTTGGTCGGCTTTAGTCGTCGCTGGCCGTCTTCGCTGGAGGGAAGAAGAGAAAGAAGACAGTTGCGTTGTAGAGAGGGGATGACTTTCTGCAAGGGTGAACAGTTCTGGAAACTAATTATTTTTTTATCTCATACTCTTTTTGGTAATTTACCAATTACAAAAATTCTTCTAGTAATAATCATGTAAACACTCATTTATTCAAAACTACTTTTTTTTTCATAAGCTCTTCTCCAAAAGTCATTTTCTAAAAATTGTCTAAAAGATTTTTTTTTCTATAAGTTATTTTCTAAAAACTTATCCAAACAGGTCAAAAAGATAAATTCTTTTCATGATGCCCTTGAGATTTGACAATATCATAGTCTTAAGATATTTCATAATATTCATTGATAATTGTGATAGATTTCTTACAATCTCTCTCAATATCTCAATTAATGAGATAATATATGATTTGGATTTAAGTACAATAAATCTTATTAGATATTTACAATATTGGATAATAAATTAATTCCTAAATTAAGTTATTTTATTTAATTTAGAAAAAATGTCTCATTAAATATCTTGCCCATCAACAACAGAATCCGTAATCTAACTTTAATAATTTTAATTTTTATATAATTGTTTTTATAGATGATAAAGTGTTTTAGATTTTTTGATCGATATTATTATTGGATTACAAATTGGACTAAAAGGTACGTCTTGAAGATTGAGAGGCTACAATTTTCGTAAATTTGAAAGAGGTCAATGTACTTTATTCTCTATTTTTTTTTAAATTGGGTTAGGTTAAATATTCTAAATACATATTTTTGACACAAATAAAACCTATTCCATTAAAGAAAATAAATATTCATCTAAACACATATGAATGTTTATATTTTGATACTTTGTTTTTATTTCCTTGTTTATCATATTTTTCTAGCGTTTTAATTCTTGTTTTTTTAACAAACAGACCATCTGAATTTCTAAATTCCAAAATGATCTATCAATTTCTAAAATCCCAAATTCATACTCATGACTAAATAGAGATTTTAAAATTTGGATGCTTTTATAATTTTTCATTTGAGAGATTTACTATTTTTGTAACGAAATTTACTACACTTCATTAGATATTTACTAAAAGAGTAATGCAATTAATAACCACATTTTAATTTCCAGATCTCAGACATAAAATAAATAAATCCTTTGAAAGATTTACTATTTTTGTATCAAAATTTACTACATCTCATTAGATATTTATTACAAGAGTAATACAAATGACAACAATTTTTATCAAACTTGTTAAAATAAATTACTATTATGATAAATATCTAATAAAATGTAAATTTCATTATAAAAGTAGTAAATATCTCAAAAGGATTCATTTATTTTAACATGTTTAAGATCTGAAAAATATGTTGTTAATTTCATTACTCTTGTAGTAAATGTAAAATAAAATGTAGTAAATTTTATTATAAAAGTAGCAAATCCCCTAAAGGGCAAAATTGTAAAAGCATTTAAATTTTAAAATCTCTATTTAATCATAAGTATAAATTTTATATTTTAAAAATTAGTGTGATCATTTTAGAATTTAAAAATTTTAAAAGGTATTTTTTTGGAACTTTTCCATTCATTTATATTAAGTTTTTTTTGTTGCGTCCAGTTCACCGGAGCTTTACTCCGACTACATCCAGATCCGACTCGCGTTGCGCACCAGACTATGGTGGATGAGTCTCCCAACGGGAATTTTTTGTATACTCCAATGTTTGAATTCGAGACCTCGCTTAAACGATACTAAGTTATTTATTATTCGGACTAACCCCCGTTAGTTTATTTATAGTGGGTATACAAAAAGCCTCCAAGAGTAGTACAAGGACAGAACGATGGAGGCCCAAAGTTAGCATACAACGTAAAGATTAAAAAAACAAACCTAGAGGATATAAGTTGAGGCCCAAACCAAAACCAGACAAAGTGAGATAGGCCATAACCAACCACAAGGAGAAAGATCTCAAATACTCCTTCTGTTGCAGCAAGCTGGAAGAAATCAGCCGTCGAGAGTCCTTGCTGTTGGGAGTCCCGACTTTGTTGAGAAGACCAGAACTGTGTGATCCTATGAATTACTCCACCACGAACCGTCGAGTGTGTCTCTTGGTTCACGACGTATGCACCAACGTTGGTGTAAGAGGTTGACCTAGCAGGTGGCAGAACCAAGAGAGGGTAGAGGTAGCTGCCCTTCCTATCGGTCAAAATTCCCTTGTACCCCCTTCTTATCTTTATACTCTTTATAAGTGCTTTAAATTTGTATAAAAAAATAGGCTAGTCGAAATTGATGAAATGAGCTATCTGAATTTAAAAACCAATTAATTGTTTTACCTAGCCCTACTACTTGTATCGGAATGGGAAGTATTTGTTGGAATTAATCAAAAAAATATTTTACGGCATTTTTAAAATATACAAACTCGTAAGATTCAACATCCTCATTATAGATATTAATTATATTTAGTTTTTTGTAATCAAACTATTATATTTATAATATTATAGTTTATTTGTTTATCTGATAAAAAATTATTAAAAATTCAACCATCTAATCCCAATATTTTGGTTCCACCATTGGACCTAGTGCGGAGCAACATCGCATGACAAGTAAAACCAGTCGTGAGCAATGCATGGTTCCACTTCAAAAGAGTCGTGTGATGAGAGCTCCAAGAGAAACTAAAACCTGCAAATAGAAATAAAGAAAACCAAAGAAAACAAAGCAAAGAAACCAAACGAGTAGCCTGTTAGTGAGAGCATTTGTCATAACACTACTTATTTTATGGCAAATGCAAGGCAGAAGCTTGATGGTTCCACACGGCGAATCTTTGAAAGAAGTTGAATTCTCAAGTCAAATTAACAAATAATATTAAAAATAAACGTTGAACCAAAAAATATTAAAAATAAACATAATGTTTTTGCCTCTCGATTTTGGAGGTATAAAATCGGGTCTAAAATATTGTTCGTACCAAAACAAAATTAATAATTTATTTTGTGGATTTGTTGCTTGTCGGTACCAAAACAAAATATTGTTTGTGCAACTGTACTTTATATCAATTAAGTGGTTGTTTGGTTCAACCGTGGAAGTCTATATAATCTCATTTGAGGTAAAAAAAAAAAAAGTGATTATGAAGCCTATTTAAATGGTTTGGGTAATTTTTCTAAAACCCCTATCAATCACGACTATTTTGTCTGGGTTCTCTTGGATCCCTTAGAGCTACACCTGAACAAAACCTTGTTGTCCCTAGACCAAACATTAAAGTCCATATCCTGCAAGACAGATATGAGAAGCCAATCCCTACCATTGGATTCATAGATACTGGGTGTTGTAGGACTATCATGAAACCTCATATCCTTCCACCTAAAGAATGGGTTCCTTTTAACTAGTACTTTGCTAATGCTAATGGAAGCCTATTCATAATTTGTAAGGAAATGTGCTAGTCCACCCATGGTGGATTAGGCCCAGATCAATGAAGAGCAAAGGAGGGAACGGTTACAATTTTGAAAGGAAATGGGAAGTAACCGGCGAAGTAACTTCCCCCCCCCCATTATACACACGAAGAAGCAAAAACCAATTAGTGAGTGCGAAGACCATTTTCTAGAGCAGTGTTGTTTTGCTTTCGGTGGGTGTGTGTATCGGAACCGTTCCAGAGATCGTTTGTGCTCTCTCTCTCAGTGTCCGACGCTCTGCATTTTCTTCCATTGGTGTCATTTGCTGTGAGACGTACCAGAGTCCATCCAAGGTGCTCCGGTTGCGCGTGGCTACTTCGGTGAACAGGAAAACATCCCAGGTACGCCCAAAATACTACAGTGGCATCAAAGCAAGGTTCAGTGCTTCCGCAAGTTTCTGTGATTTTTTGTTTTTTATGGTAGCATGCTGTTCTTGCATATATTTATATTTAAACATGTTTGTTTTATGCCAAGATACATAAAGCATGCGTTTAAACCATAAACAGAGGCAGTTTCACAGTGAACCGAAACAGAGAGTTTCGTTTTTCAAATTGGGTCATTAGAAAACAGTGTTTTTAGGTTATGATATTAGTCCCATTGCGTAGATCTCGAAAAAACGAAGAAAATGACACCAAGAACATCGAAATTGGACGTCGGACGGAGAAGTTACGGAGGAAAAACGAGTCGGGTCCGTAGGACCCAACCCGTTTTCCAGTCGGGTCTGTGTGACCCGGCTGGAGGTCAGGGACGATCAAAACGGCGTCGTTTTGATCCTCCCCTAAACAACGTGGTTTTGCTTCTGGGCAAAACCAAAAAAAAAAAAACAGAATGCTTTCTGTTTCTGCGGACTGGGCTGCATTCAGCCCAGTCCGTCCGAAAAAAAAAAATTATTATTAATTTTTTTTTTGGGATACAGTGAGATGGCCCATTTAAAAAAAAAATTAAAAAAAAAAATTTTTTGGATGCTTCTGGGTTATTAAAAAAATATTATTATTATTTTTTTATTTTTTTTATTATTTTATTAAAAAAAATGGAAAATGAGGAAATTCTGTGGCTGACACGTGGCAGTGGCCACGTGGCAGCACCAGACTATCGCGTGTAGTACACGCACCAGAGGCTGAGAGTGGGCTTCGTTCAGTTTTTTTATTTTTTCTGAATTAATCCTTCTTGGGGCGCGTGAGGGCGCGTCCGAGCTCCGATTGAGGTGCGGTTTGTTCCTAAAAATCCCTAAAATCAAGATCTTCATTTTGATATATAATTTGCCTAATTTGGGGGCAATTATAGACCTATTTATGGATATTCAGTGTATTTTCTGGTATTTTTTTTGTGTTTAAAAATTTCAGAAAATTATAATAATTAATATTTTTTATTATTTAGGTGAAAATGACTTCATTTAGCACTGAATCTCTGGGACTAAGCTTAAATGATGATATCTCATTTCTGGATGATGTCAATAACCCGGAGGAGGACCTTCAAGAGGATCCCGAGGGGGAACCTGAAGAGGATCCAGAATAAGATCTTGACGAACTTTCTGAAGAAGAACCAGAGGAGTTGATGGAGGAAGTTCCACAAGAGGAACCACATGTAACGTGTATTTCCGGACCGAGGTCGAAAACTTTATTCCCCATCGAACCCCTTCATTTGCAGCCTTTCACGGATTCTTCAGACTCCAAGTCGGTGCCTACTCTTCACGACGAATCTCCAGTTGAGGATGGAGAGGAAGTGGATCAACCTCTTACCCCTGCTTTGGCTATGAGTATAACTGAAAGAGATGCAGCTAAATTAACAAATATAAAAGGCGTTAATGGCATGATTTACGACTACATTGATTTAATGACAGATAAGAAGAATACTGCATTCTACTTGAAAGTCATAATGGAGTATATAAGGGCAGTTAGGGTTAGAGGAAAGCCTAAACAAGGACGCTTAGGCAAGAAATATTGGCTTAGAGTAATAGAATTTGTATCTAACATTCGCAAGCCACCTCATAAACTTAAGAAATTAAGAAAAGCAATGTTAGATTATTGTAAAGCTCATATCGAATGATGTATATTTGTATTTGATTACCATTGCTTTACTTAGTTAAGGACATATTTTATTACTCTTTTATTGTAAAGACTTGACATTTATTACATGCCTTATATGCAATGGAATTATGTTTTATTTCATTTCTTTACAAGTTATGATTAATGTATGTCTTTTATAAGTGGGAGCCTTTTAGATAATGAGTATTCTAAAAGCAAAACATGAGAGTGCTTATATTAATTTTGATAGAAAATAATGACGCAGCTAGTGCCTATGTGATGGGAGGTACAAACGTATTCTCCTGATCGTGGGTCTAGTAATGTTATTATTTTCTGATAAAAAATGATAAAAGTACATGACATTATATACTTTACATGTGCTATATAAATTCACTTAAATGTTCTATGGTTCAATAAATTAATATGGGATAGGTTTGTCACAGAACCGATATTGAACAATGGCTTCAAAGAACATTATTGCTGAATTAAACAAAGGGGAAAAACTCAACGGGGACAACTGGGATATTTGGCACCGAAAGGTCCAATATATTCTAGAAGAGCAGGATGCAATTGAGACATTAACCATGGCACTGGTATTGCCTGAAGCTGGAAATACAGCCCAGCACAGGAGGGACCAAGAAGCATACCTGTCATAGAAAAAGAAGAATAGCATAGCAAGAATTACACTGCTAAGTGCAATGGCAGATGATTTGATGTGTGAATTTGAGACACACAGAACGGCACAAGCTATGTGGATTGCCTTAAAGGATAAGTTTGGTGGAGTTTGCACGACCAAGCTTAGAAGGTTGACGATTAAATTCGATACCTATAAGCTGAAACCGAATAATCCTATGAGGCAACATCTGCGAGAGATGTCCACAATGATCCGTGAATTGAAGGAGGCTGGACATAATTTATCTGACGAGCAGCAAGTGCAGGCTGTAATCAGGTCGCTCCCTGCCAGTTGGGAGCACATGAAAGTCAATCTGACCCATAATGAGAACATCATCACTTTTAATGATGTAGCTAAGCATTTGGAGCTAGAGGATGAACGTCTGGAGGCTTATAAGGCCACTGGACAAGCCTATCTGACCGAAGGTGCTGGTCCTTCCCAATCTAAGCCTGAATTTAAAAAGGGCAAGAAATTTCAGAAAAATGGGAAGAAAGGCGGTCCTCCGCCTAAGAAAGGCAAGCAACAATACAAGAAGAAGGGAAAGAAAGGAGGCAAGAAAAAGCTAGACCTAAAGAAGGTCAAATGCTTTGCATGCCATAATATGGGACATTTCGCACGTGACTGTTCTAAACAGACCGAGAGCGGAAAGGTAAAAGTGAATTATGTGAATTCACATGTCTCATTTGTTTCTAGTACTGTTTTTCTAACAGAACCTGTTTCCTTTTCTTGGATTATTGACTCAGGCTCCACAGACCACGTAAGTCGAGATCGGGGATCCTTCGTGGAATACCGTCGGTTGCCATTTCAAAGCAAGTGGCTTTTTCGTTGGCAATAATGCAAGGATCGAGGTTCGAGGTATTGGCACCTGTAAACTTGTTTTGCGTGGTGGAAAAACCTTGATGCTGCATGATGTGCTTCATGCTCCTGACATCCGACGGAATTTAGTTTCTGTATTTTGCTTATTGAACTTTGGGTTTAATGTAAACTTTCATGGTAAAGTTGCAGACATTTATAGCAACTCTATATTTTATGGTTCAGCTTTCCAATTTCAAAGTTTCTTTATTTTGGATCTTGCTAATGATTTTAATGTTCACGATTGCTTTGCTATTACTTCGAATAATCCTGATATGAATATCTGGCATGCTAGACTAGGACATATTAATCAAAATAGAATGATTAAACTGACAAAAGAAGGCTTGTTAGGGGTAATCCCTAACATGGATATGTCACTATGCGAAAGTTGTCTAGCAGGTAAGGCTACCAGAAAACCATTCGGTAAGGGAACACGAGCCGAAAATCCATTATAATTAATTCATTCCGATATTTGCGGTCCAATGAGTGTGAGGGCAAGACACGGAGCTTGGTATTTTATTACCTTTATTGATGATTTTTCACGATATGGTCATGTCTATTTGATTTCACACAAGTCCGAGGCACTAGAGTGCTTTAGACGATACATTAATGAAGTAGAGAATCAAATGGATAATAGAATCAAGGCATTACGCACTGATCGAGGTCGTGAATACCTTTCAGATCAATTCAAACAGCTCTGTGAAGAAAAAGGGATTATTAGGCAATTAACTATCCCTGGCACACCTCAACAGAATGGGGTTGCCGAAAGAAGAAATAGAACTCTTCTAGACATGGTTAGGTCAATGATGGCTCAGGCAAATCTTCCAATTTCACATTGGGGTGATGCTTTATTGACAGCAACCTTCATACTTAACCGTGTGCCCTCCAAGTCAGTCGCTTCCACACCCTACGAGTTATGGACTAAACGCCAGCCAGATCTAAGCATCCTTAGACCATGGGGTTCGGCGGCCTATATCCATGACAGTTCTCATAGACATGGGAAACTGGGTCCTAGAGGAAACAAATGTATCTTCATAAGGTACTCTGAACCCTCAAAAGGATATGTATTCATAAGTGAAATTGAAGATGGAACAGTGACTGAAACAGAATCAAGAGATGCTGTGTTCATTGAAACAGAATTTCCCAGTAGGGGAGATGTTGACCGCACTGTATCTCTTTATGAGACTCAGGAACAGGACAGTGCTGAACAAATTGACAGACCAGGATCTTCCAGGTATGTCAATCTGAGTGGGAGCCAAGAACGGTCAACACAAAGACCGAGGCAAATGAGAAAAGATAAGCAAGTTGCTGTTGCTCCTACCAGAAAGAGTAACAGGGAAAGTGTTCCAAAGAGACGCTTCCAAATAGAAGGCGAAGCACTCTTAGTTACTCTAGAATGGGATGATGAACCCCGCACTGTTCATGAGGCCTTGGCAGGTCCTACTAAGGAGGAATGGAAGAAAACAATGAAAGAGGAAATGGACTCAATGATGAAAAACCAAGTCTGGGAATTGGTTGATCTGCCAAAAGGGCGTAAAGCCATTGGGAACAAGTGGGTTCTCAAAATCAAAAGAAAGGTGGATGGATCAATTGACAAATTTAAAGCTCGATTGGTTGCAAAGGGATATACACAACAGGAAGGTATAGATTATGAGGATACTTTTTCACCTGTTTTGCGCTTCAACTCTATAAGACTTATTCTGGCAATAGTAAATAGTTTAAACCTGGAGTTGCATCAGATGGATGTAAAAACCGTATTCCTGAATGGTGATCTGGATGAAGAAATCTATATGGAACAACCAATAGGTTTCATTGAAAAAGGGTTTGAACACAAGAAGTGTAAACTCAAAAGATCCATTTATGGATTAAAACAGTCATCCAGACAGTGGTACTTGAGGTTTCATAAGGCGATAACCTCATATAACTTTCAAATGATAGAGGAAGACCACTGCGTCTATGTTAAGCGGTTTGAGGGTAACTTTGTAATATTATCCTTATACGTAGATGATATACTATTAGCCGAAAATAGTCTTGACTCGGTGATAGCTATTAAAGAATGGCTTTTATCAAACTTTGAGATGAAAGACATGGGTGAAGCAGAGTACATACTTGGAGTCAAGATTCAAAGGAATCGCTCCAAGAGAATCCTCACTCTTTCACAAGAGAGTTATATCAAGAAGATACTTGAGCGATTCAATATGACTGAATGCAATCCCATGGATATCCCTGTAGCCACTGGAGTGGCCTTGAGTTCAGACATGTGTCCCAAAACTGATATAGACAGAAAGCAAATGGAAAGAGTTCCATATGCCAGTGCTGTTGGTAGCCTGATGTACGCAATGCTGTGCACAAGACCAGATATTTGTTATGCCGTGGGGCTAGTTAGCAGATTCCAGTCCAACCCCGTTGAGAAACACTGGAAAGCAGTGAAGAGGATCTTGAGATACTTAAAGGGCACATCTGATTATGCGTTGTGTTATCAAGGAAACGATCTGCGCCTAGTCGGTTATTCCGATGCTGATGTAGGCGGTGATGAAGAAGAACGAAGATCTACTTCAGGATACACCTTCTTGCTTAACAACGGAGCCATATGTTGGAGTAGCAAGAAGCAGACGTGCATTGCTTTACACTCTATGGAAGCTGAGTTTGTGGCATGCACTGCAGCAGCGCAAGAGGCTGTTTGGCTGAAGAGATTTATCGAACACCTAGGGTTTGGGAACGAGAGTACCAATCCGGTGTTGATACACTGTGACAATACTGCAGCCATAGCCTACACCAAAGACCCTAAGTATCACAGCAAGATATTCAAGGCAACATAACTTATATAGGGATTAGATTAGCCATAAGAAAAGTGTATATAGGCAAATCTAGGACATTCAAGGCAACATAACTTATTCTGATCGAACTGCACTAAAGGGTTGTTTTGTGCTGGTCTCTGTGAAAGGGATTACTAGTACAAACTCCTGGAAGGAGACGTCATGCCTACGCGGTCACGGCAAAGCACCTAGTATGAAAGAAGGAAGAAAATGAGATTGGATCCAAGACATCTAATCCACCAAGTGTGAGTGGGAGATGTAAGGAAATGGGCTAGTCCACCCATGGTGGATTAGGCCCAGATCCATGAAGAGCAAAGGAGGGAACGGTTACAATTTTGAAAGGAAATGGGAAGTAACCGGCGAAGTAACTTCCCCCCCATTATACACACGAAGAAGCAAAAACCAATTAGTGAGTGCGAAGACCATTTTCCAGAGCAGTGTTGTTTTGCTTTCGGTGGGTGTGTGTATCGGAACCTTTCCAGAGATCGTTTGTGCTCTCTCTCTCAGTGTCCGACGCTCTGCATTTTCTTCCATCGGTGTCATTTGCTGTGAGACGTACCAGAGTCCATCCAAGGTGCTCCGGTTGCGCGTGGCTACTTCGGTGAACAGGAAAACATCCCAGGTACGCCCGAAATACTACATAATTGAATGGATCACTAGAAGGAAAATTGGCATTCAATTCTTCCCAAATTGCGTTTTATTGATAAAGGTGTTAGGAAGTGATCTTCCTGGAAAAGATATCCTCATCGGCTTTTATGCTTATTTTTGAACTAAGGATCTTCAAATTTTTTCTAAGGGAGTTGGATACAAAAACTTCTTTATTGCATATAATGAAATTCCTAGTCTATTGGAAATTCAACAAGTTCCTCCAGAATTTGAAGATGCTCGATATCAGCTTCTATACTACTATGCTGATAGTCAGGATCAATTCACTCATTCTTTTTCACTTTGGAAAAATTAGGAGATTTTTTTTATCATATTGCCTTTTAAGAAGAATGAAGACATTAATCCTACCAAAGTTTCTCATTCAGGAATGAATCCAGAAGATTTGAAACTAGCCAGAGAAGAATGTGCAGCCCTTCTTAAACAAGGACTTATGAATCAACTAAGTCTGATTGGACTTGCCAAGCATTTTATGTTGAAAAAAGGTCAGAAATAAAAAAAGAAAAAATAAAAGGCTAGTAATCGATTACAAGCCTCTCAACATTTTTCTCAATGATGATAAATTTCCTCTCCTACAGCCCAACACTCTCTCAGTCCACTTAAAGAAGGCCAAAATCTTTTCAAAATTTGATCTCAAAGATGGTTTTTGGCAACTGGGCATCCATCGAGACAAGCGGTATAAAATTGCCTGCATTCCAAATGCCCAATACCAATGGATAGTAATGCCTTTTAGGCCTAAAGTTGCCCCTTTTTATTCCAAAAGGCCATGACAGAGATATTTGAGCCCATCATAGATAATGCCTTAATTTATATTGATGATATTCTCCTCTTCTCTGAAGATCAAGGATCCCATAAAACTATGTTATCCCATTTCATTGATATCATAAGCCAATAAGGGATTATGCTTTCAGCTAAGAAAGTAGAAATTGGAACAAGTAAGATTGATTTTATAGGGATGACCTTTGAGGATGGCCAATATAGCCAGGACCACATATTGCGGCAGAATTATATAAATTCCCAGATGAAAGCTTAACCATGAAGTAGATTAAACAATTCCTGGGAATAATCAATTATCTCCGAGACTTTATTCCAAATGTGTCAAGATATACAAGCCACCTGTTCAAACTTCTCAAGGAGAATCCCTACATGGAGAAAAGGACAGAAGTAGTATGAACTCTAAAAAATGTTGCTCAGCATCCTTATCCTTTAAAGATTCCTGATAAAGGCATAAGGATTCTTCAGACATACACTAGTGATGTGCACTGGGGAGCTATACTTATGGAAGAATTAAATGGTAGAAGGTTCTACTGTGGCTATGCTAGTGGACAATTTAAAGAGTCAGAAAAGCATTATTATGCCACTTACAAGGAGATTCTTGTAGTAAAAAAAGGGATTGAGAAGTTCAACTTCCATCTAAGCCCCTATGAATTTATAGTAGAAATGGACAACAAATCTTTTCTAAATATGCTTGATCCAAAAGGAAAAGTGTTACTAGATAGCTAACTGCTCCGATGGAAGGATTGGTTTTCATGCTATAAATTCACAGTTCGTCATCTTAAAGGACACCAAAACATCATTGCAGGCTATCTTTCAAGACCTCAAAAAGTCCTTCAAACTTCAGAACTATCACCTTTCAAGCCATCTTTGCCCCTCTATACTTTAACTATCTCTGAACCAACACAAAAATGCCTTACCATACCAAAGCCACCATCTTTCCCCAAAATGTTATCCATCCTGACCCACCTACTATTGTCCTTAACTTAGCCAGAGGTATCTTATTTTATTGGCTCCATCTCTTGCTTGTTAAAACCCAAATCCATCCTTACCCTAAGTTCTTTGACATGGAAACCTCATACCTTATAATTACTATCAACAAGGAACCTATCCCTGAAGAACTTTTATGGTACTTATAGGCTATTTCATTCATCCATACATGTGCCATAGCCTTCCTAGTCTTACCCATCTATCATAATCTCTGTGATGCAGCCAACCAAAACTCACATCTTGTCACCCTCTTTGAAATGTTTGCCCCTCTTCCTTACTGGTGAGGAAAAGTTTATAAAATCATTAAGAAAAATAATGTGTGGGAAGCCTCAAGGACAAAGTAACAAAAATTCTTATGTTTCTTTACTATTTTCAGGAGCTGTGACAAAATTACTAATGGAAGTCTTTATACAGTTAACGAAGTTCACTTATGGAGTACTTCTGCTTTGTGGCCCAAATATGAAAAAAAGGATAATGAAAAGTTTAGGCCAGACTCTATCCAGGATGAATGAACTAGATGCTGACAACCTTTTTGACGCTAACATTATATCTGAAGTATTCCTTCTAGGACCTTTTCCTCAAGATTAATTTGCAAGAATTCCATAGTGCTTTTATTTCACAGGCTTTACAACCACCAATTCTTGCAGGAGAATCCCAAGATCCTTACTAGATTGACTCATAATCCCAGACAAGCCAAGACATCTTTAGAAATCTCCAATTCACCTAACCAGAGTTACCAAAGAATCTCCAACTCACTCAACCAAAGTTACCAAAAAATCCCAGCCAAGCTGGAGGACATTAGGCTGATAAAGAATATATGGATAACATCTCATATTTTAGATATGATAAAGATTACTCAAATCTAGGATCAGATCATGAGCCTATCTTCAAGCACAATTGGTGATCCAAAAATACACATATGTCAAAAAATGTATCTCTTCACTATGCCACTACTTTGTCCACTTACACCCACTAATTTGTCTACTTCAATGTGTCTCCCGCTTACTTTTTAAAGTTGTCCACCTCTTGTATGTTTGCCACATATGTCTGCCATTAAGGATGAGTGCTCTATCTAGTCATGTTTCTAATAATGTAACTTTGTTGTATTATGAGTCCTCATCCCTATATAAGGGTGAGCTTGCCAATGTAATAGGTATAATAAGTTGTATAACTTTTGTATAATGTAAGTGTGGTTTGCTTCCATGAGTTCTCTCTGAATTCCTCTCTTCCCTTACGAACTGTAGTTTATAATATTTTAATTTTGTCTTCCTAAATTCTAGTATGCTCTACACATGCCTCTAATAGAGGATCATGTGTATAAGAAAAAAAATCAGACTATGATCCTTGGAGTATAGTTAGTGTGTATATCCTAAGTTTTCCTCTCCTGATGTTTTGAGATTCGAGATCCTAAAGTGGCCCATTTATGTGAAAATTGTGTTGAGGCCTTACCTGGATATGATCTTGAATATATTAGGGATGTGTAGTTAGCTTAGCTTACCACGCCTACTGCACGCCCATGGTATCAAAGTTGCAACTCTTTGAATGGAGCAACATCCCATATAAAATTCCTACCTTTTTATAATTATATACATCTATAACTGATTTTAATAAATGAAATCCAAACAGAATCGAATTTCTTAAAGTCACTTACAAAAAAAAAGGTATTCAAACATAAATCACGATTATACCGATAAATTTAGTTATCATGAGGATTGAATTGAATTTAGAGGTCCCGAGCTTGAAACTAAGAAATCACAATTAGCCAACGTAATTTCTAACTAATGTAAATGTCACCCATAAAAATTACATTATTTAAACCAATCAAGCACTAAAATAAAAAATAATTGAATCAATGGTGGGCGGGTATTTGAAAGTTGTGGAAGAAAAAAAATCATAGCATAGGAGAGGCTTGAGCTATTCATGTTTGGTGATAAGAATACTCGAAATGTCGAATTTAACAGTGACATTGAATACCATTAAATTTAAAATATAAAAATTGTATTTAAAACGTCCATAATTTCAAATCAAATATACATACCAAACATACGCTTTTATATTTTTTTTTAAGTTTTTATTTAGTTAAAGGTATAATCCCTTTCGAGGATTAGCGTAAAAAAATTTTACTTCTCTCGATAAGCGTATTATCTGAGATTTGAACTTATATTATTCTCTTTATTGGAAAAAGATCGCTTGACACATCAACCAATAGCTTGTTGGTCACGTTTTTATTATTTTGTTTGTGAGTTGTGTGTTAGGTTGTATGAAAGATATTTTTTTAGTGTTTTCTTTGGCTTCGACTATTATGTATTGTTTGGTTGGAATTTTTTGGAGGAGAAGGATAGGGGAGGGATAAATGTGTTTAATTGGGAAAACAAAAAAGAGGGGAGGTTAAATTTTTGTCTTCAGTGCTCCCCTCCCCTCCCATACCTCCCCTCCAAAAGTAGAGTTCTTTTTGGAGGGGAGAGAAAATTTTCTTCAATCTCAACAAACTTGTCTATGGTATCTTTTCATTATTCTAAAGTTATCAATTTATAATTAGCTCCTCTCTCCACCCTCCAAAATTTCCCATTTGTCAATTGTTAAAAATATATTAAAATTAATAAAATCATCATCTAAAATGTATATAAAAATATTTTTTCAAATATAATTGAGATAATAGGTTTTTGAGATTAAAAAAATAGAAAATAATACTTATGATATAAATATTATAAAAGAATAAGAAATTAAAACAGTACTAGAAAAATCACTTTTCAATGCTTTAATTAATGGCAGTTATCCGAAAAAATGTCGTAAAAAAATATGGTCTCATTTTTGTATATAATTCTATGTTTCAAACACTTTTTACGGCAATTTTTTAAAAAACCACCATGAAAAATATTTTTAACAGCTATTTTTTTTAAACAAACATCGTTAAAAGAAGTAAATTGCTCTTGTGATAGAGTCAAATATAGTTATGAAACGAAATAAGATGTAGTTATGAAAATTATGATGTAGCTTTGAGAGAGCAGTATCTATGCAATGGAAGTAACACTCTTGCAATGGAGCTAAATTGCTCTACTGAGGTCAGATCTCTCTTGATATAGAGCCAATTACATAAAATGGACAGTATAGCTCATGTTAGAACCATATTCACTAGATGAGCTGAGAAATTCTTCAACAGTTCTGCACAAAACCATAATAAGAAAGATAAGATGTATAGTTTATAGCAGTAAGTGCATGGTAGAGCCTGTGTAGCTCTCTGTAGTACTGTACAGATCAAAGTCATGTTTTGAAATGAAAGATGAGAATGATATGAGAAATTCTTAAGTAAAAGAGAAAATGAATAGTCTTAATGAAAAATATTGTTAAATTTATTTTCTTGGGGGAAATTATCAGTTGAGTTACCAACTGAGTGGAAGTGGCTAACCTTGTAACTTAATCCGTTGGTTTTAGGTCTTCTAGAGAATTATGACACAGTATAATAGAATCGTAGTAGATTTTAGAGGATCATAGTTAGATCCTAGATGGCTCGTACAGAGTTCTAGTATCACAGTTAGATTCTAAAAAGGCTTACGGTAGATCGTAGTAGATCCCAAGGGTCACAATAGACTTAGCCTCAAGAAAGGAATGAGCCATGAAATTATGAGTACAGTGTAGTATTTCTCTAGGAAGACGATTAACAAGGACAAGGTTAAGGTAGGAAAGCCTCACGAGTTGATTAACTTATACTGAGAGTACCCACAGCATTTTTTTCAAATAATTTTGTTGTGTGGACTGAACTCAAAATTCTCTTACACGAAAAAGGAATTAAAGTTTATAATCCTAAGACAAGGTATCCATAAGTCTGTAGGGAGAATACCTAAGAAAGAGAAGAAGAGTACCCCACATGAAATAAGAAGAGATAAGTTCTTAAGATGAAATTAAAGAGAATAAGAGCCAAACAGACCCAAGAGAGACAATATGAGAAAGGTCTGAGATAAGGAAATACTAGCGTAGGAGTCTGTTAGCACTAGTACTTTAGATTTTTATTGTCACTTCTCAGTTAAGCGTGCTCAGGCCAGAGGGTGACCCCTTGGGAAGTGATGAAAAATGGTGCAAATGCCATACATGTTTGGCATAGATTCACAAAGTATGTAAGATGATAAGAAAAGCTAAGAAGAGTTAGAAAAAATGAAAAATAAGAGAGTAGAACCCCTTATGTTAGATCCAATGAGAGGATCTAAAAGGAAAGATTCAGATTATGACTTTGTTTCAGGAGAAAGAAAGGTAAAAGAGCAATATTCTCCTGAGAGGCTAGCAAAGTTTTAACTCAAAGACAATGTTAGACTTATGGTATCTCAAGATACACAAATATATACAATGAGAAACCTGTAATGAGACAAGTAATGAGATAGGAAGTATGATGAAAAACAGAAACCTCAGTATTTCATTAAATTTATGAAGGGTTATCTATGAAAGAAATGGACACTACTCACAAGACTAGTACAATAAGTCGTCCATAAATAGATGAATGAATGGCATATGAGAAAAAAATATAGAAAGAAGCAAACTTTGACTCTAATTGAGTTGAACCAGAAAAGGAGTATGTTAACACGAGAAGGATATAAAGCTCTACGGATACTAAGAAAATTCCGCCATATGCTAAGACAAGAGATACAATTTCGTAAAAATACCCCCAAACCATAGTAATGAAACAGAGAAGGATATAAGAGAGATATATCCATAATAGTTTGACTAAGGTGCGAGTTTAATTTCAAGGACAAAATTTATTTAAGAGGGAAGAAATGTCACATCCTGATTTTTTCCTATCTGTAGACGACTAATTTTTTCCTATCTATAGAAGACTGATAGAGGAAAGAGGTAGGGAAATGACTGAGACGATAAGTAGAAGAAATGGTAACGGTTAGATGAGTTTTAAATTGAAGAAAGACATGAAAAGTATAGAGTTATAATGCTTAGGGACGTGAAAGTCATTTTGATAAAAGTTTAATATAAAGAATTCAAGGGAACTAAATGGATTTTTGAGATTTCAAAATTAAATTAGAATTTTAAAATGTCTAGAAAGGGACTAAAATGACATTTCAAAATTTGAAGTAAGGGACCAAAATAGAATTTGACAAATTCAGGGACTAAACTGTAATTTGTCAAATTCAATGGGCAAAAACATAATTATAAAAAAGTTGAGCTGAAAAGCCCAAAACTATCCTGAAATGCTACAGTCCCAAATTTTATCATTAAATAGAGAATGATAATTGGGCCAGACATATTTTTCAGGATTCAAATTTGAGGCCCCGAAAAATTAATATTAATCTGTAAAATCTAAAAGCTTGTACAGGACCTTATGGACCTCATAATTAGATGAAATTTGGTAAAAAATTCTTATAATTATTATAAGAATTTATGAAGTTGACAGAACTCAAAAGGGAGTCCTGTAGAATTTATTATAGAATTTAAGGTGAAATTGGACATCGATAAAAGGATTTAATGAAATATATAGAATTTTTATTAGGATGTATGGGTCTCAGAAAATTATGAAACTTTGTAAAAAAATCATTTAATAGTAAAACAAATTTCTAGAAATGTCAAGACCATTAAAAGAGCTCTATAGAATTTATAAAAAATTAGGGTGATTTAGGTACCCGATAAGGGAAATGCCTTGGGATGTGTGCCAAATAATGAGTTGGACTCAAAGAAAGCACATAATGGCATCATACAAGAGCCCAAGAAGCCAAGGAAATTATCATGTGGATAAATGGATTTTATATGATATTTTCATGGATTTTCAATGTAAGAAAAAAAAAAGAAAATTTTAAGGAAACTTCAAGTCTTACAAGGTGACAATATGAATTGTCTTCTTGGGCTCACATTCGCCACATGGAAGCCAAGCAAGGAAGGAAAAGTTTTGACATGTGCTACAATATATTAAAATAATGTAAGAATTAAGTTAATTATGATTAAGGATAATTAATCAAAGAATCAACCAATGAGAGGCAATATTAAAGGCTAGTAAAAATTAGGAAATTGAAGGATATTTTAGGCACAAGACCCATGAAATTTTGCTATAAAGACCCCTTATTTTCCTTCACAAAACCGTGATACTCTTTGAGGCCAAGGGGGAACTCTTGTCAATTGGAAACTTGAGCAATTCCATAGCAAGCCAAGGCACTTAATGAACAAGATAGCTAGAAGTCAAGATGAGTAATTAATCCTAGCCTATTTTGCTTCATTTTAAGAGGTTTTAATGGCAATTCTCCCCTAAGTATAGCTGCTGGACATGCTGACCTAGTGTGGAAGGAATATGAATTTTATGGTATAGATAGTTCAGATAAGCTTAAACAAGCTAGAATCAAGTAGTATTGGTTTGGAAATTCAAGTATACATGCAATTAGGGTTTTATATCCTTGGTTTCCACTGTATAATCACTGTTCATATGAGAGAATTTCATGGTTTTAATGCTTCCAATGGATTTAAAATGAAAAATTGTGTAGGATAAAGTAGAGAAACAAGTATTGTAAGCATCGGAATCAAAATGAGAATTTTTTTTAAAAAAAAGGGGAAAGTGGTTCGGTCGAGGGCAGTAGGCAAGGGAGGAGTTGGAATTTTGAAATTCTAACCTCATATTTGGATTACTTGGACAAAATTATACATGATTGGTCTAAGGAAATAATTATTACAAAGCTAAACTACTAACTCCAAGAATTAAGTTAAGAATTAGAGGTTTTAAGGAATTTGATATACAATGTTTATGTAATAGCTCTAATTAGTTGTATACACAATGTAATTGTGTTGAGGGCCATGATATGTCAAAGGAAATGGGTTAAAGATGATGAGCAAGAAACCAATGTTTGGTTGGAGACAAAGGGAGCAAAGAGAAAAGAATAAAGTTTTAAGGTAGTAGACTTACCTCTTTATATGCTTGACGTGGTATGCTTATGTGTTGACATGTATATGATGATTGAATGATGTTGTGACATGATAAATGATATTGAATATGTTATGAAAAACATGTTTCCCATGGCCATGCACTTTTATACAAAGCATATAGCATGATGGCATGTCACTAATTAAAGAAAGTTTAATGAAATTACATATCATGCATTAGCATCCATCTTGCATATTTAAGTGGTAATATTTGCTACTAAGATTTTCCATAATCTCAACCTCCCGCAACCAACCAATTTAGGTCAATCATGATGGAAAATGTATGCATGGAGAAGATATAAAGAATGGAAGAAAGAAAGTGAACAAATTGATACTCTAGCTTATGATGTATGATTTCCCTATGTATGTAAATGCCATGTATAGTGCCTATTTATATTATAAAAATGTATGAAATAATTATGACATATTTACATGATGTATATGAATATATGGGAAGCCTAATTGATGATTTATGACTGCTGGATTAATTTATGGAAATTAAAGAAAGAAGATCAAATGGTAAAAACGTAGGTCATGGAGCAGTCTTAGTTTGACTCTAGTTTGACCTAGCAAATGAAGGAATTAATTCACAAAATTTTATGTGCATGTAGTACACACTGAGATATTTAAATGCACAGGTAATATGTATCATTTGGATATGTATATCAAGAGAAATAAATTTTCAAAGTTACAAGATAGAATCTAGAACTTCCAGAATTTACCATATAAATAGTAAAAAATAAATATTTAACTGTATTGATTGGCAACGTAAATGTCTATATTTATATATTTCGTTTAAATATCTTTGAATGAGATTCAAGTAGAAATTTGAATCACCTCCATCCGATTGTTTTAGAATTAGTTATGAATTTTTAAAATTGGACTGCTAATCTGAATTTTACCAAATGAACAGTACTCGAGAATTAAGTTTAAAAATTTTAATTTTTGGGCCAAAGTAATACTTCCGCTAATTAAATACACTTCCAAATACATACTCTGAGGGGTTAAAAGTATGATGTTTCATTTTAATATCAAAGCAAAAGATTCTGGCATTGGTACAGAACAAAATTTTAGCACAGGACAGAGGTTCTGATGCAAGATAAGCTTTCTCTGATCAAGAAACAGAGTACGTAGCGGATTAGCTAAGGTCCAATTGAGATTGAGGTTGGTGATGGGTTACTTGTTCATAGTCCAACTAAGATTATAGATTAGAGATGAAGGCTCTAGGGAAATTGAACATTGAGGTTTAATAAGAGATAAAAGTTATCTCTCAGTTAATTGAGATAAAGTTTAAACCTTATTTAAGTTTAAAAGAGAGTTGAGATTAATAGATAGCTTCCTGCCTAATAGTGATCCTTGAGGATAAGGGAAACTTAAAAGTATGAATGACATAGAGATGGGAGCTAGAGCCTTCCTCAGTTAGCTGAAAAGAAGTAACTAACTCAGTTATGGATTACAGTGTGACCAAGGATACAAAAGTCCTTTAGGCTAGGAACACATAAGTCTTACAAGCGACAAGAGATTTTATGTTGGAATAAAACTAAGTATGACTAGTAGTAGTTAAGGAAAAGGTAGCCGCAGATTAAGAGACTCCCCTGTCTAAGAAAGAGTAATGCCTGACAATCAGACAAGACATTTAGGGTTGAGTCTATACCCTGTACCCAACAGTAGGGTAAAGTGGCAACTTAAGGTAAATGAATGGATATAGCCTAGTTAACTTAAGATGGACTGACAGAATAGCTATCTTAGATTCCTAAATTAATGAATAGGATCTTGGAGATAGAAATTTGAATCCCCTTCATACGATTTTTCTAGAATTAGTTATGAATTTTTAAACTTGGACTGCCAATTTAGAATTTACCAAATAAACAGTACCCAAAAATTAAGTTTAAAAATTTTAATTTTTAAGCCAAAATAATACTTTCGCTAATTAAATACATTTATAAATATGTACTTTGAGGAGTTTAAAGTAGGATATTTCAAAGCACATGCAAGGGGCATTATCAATTAAGGACAAGTCATGTGATTTTCCCGAACAAATTGGTTTTGAGCGTATCCTGTTAAAGTTGCTCTCGATCTCTTTGAAACCTAATTTTGAACTGTGTTCTTATTTTTTTTAATTAATTAATTAATTATATCTATATTTATTATATCACTACATCCTTTTTTAAGTGTTGTTTAAGGTTTGGTACAAGATTGAAAAAGATAGTAATAAATAACTTTATGACTCACGTAATTTTACTAAATTATCTTTTTTGTATCTTCAAAAAGATTTTTATCTTCAAAAAGCCATTATTGAAGAATATTGAGAATATTAGATAAAATCAAAAAGAGAATATTGGCCATCCATTAGATAAAAATCAAAAAGCCATTATTGAAGATAACTCACGTAATATTCACATGTAAATATAAAAAAGATATTCTCTCTGAAGGCAAAACTTATTTCAGAGAGAATATCTTTTTTATATTTACATGTGAATTCTTATCTTTTTATTATTTAAATATTATTTTCTCTATGTTATATATTGATATTTTTATGTATTTTAATTAAATTTATTATTTTAACTTATTATTGAATCACTTACCATTAAACTACTGTCTTAACCAAATGATCAATCTAATTTTCACTATATTTAATAATTCATTTAGTACATGAAACTTATTTCTATTTTTTTTTCTATTAGAAGATATGCGAGGAGTTGAACGATCGAACATAATGAAATGGGTGAAAATATTTTAATAAAATAAATGATGAGGGACTGCATTGTCATGGCTTATGAGTGAATTCAACTCCATAAATTTTTAGGAGAATTAATAGAAGGGATTTAATATCTAAAAATTTTAATAATAGCGAGCAGCATAAACATATTGTCAATCTCTATAGTATAATTTGTCATTACATGCTGCTATGTTGTTATTAGATTTTAAGGTAATTAATTCTTTTCTATAAGATTTTAAGTAATTCTTCCTAAATTTTATATTATGTGATATTTTAAAATTATTCAATAATCCCACAAAAGCCGGCAAATACTATTTCAAAAGATATTTTAGGGAGATTTTCCCTGCGTTTTTTCTCGAGAAAAGCTCATAACCACGGTCTAGCTAAATTACGCTTAGGAAGTACTGCAAAAAAACAAAGCTAAATTCTTTTTATTAGAATTAAAATTAACAATAAATTGGTCATCAATAATGGCTTTGTATTTTGACTTGTAATAGTGAGGTCCAACGCCAAATAAAAGGTCTCACGTAAATTAATTTGTTGAAACTATTCAAGTGAAAAAAGGAACAACAAATGAAAAAAGATAGAAAATATTAGCCTTGCTTTATTTTATTTTTTTTGAAAACAAATTCTTTAAAAATAAAATAAAAATCCTTGTCTGATAATTTATTTTTAGTTAGGTGTTTTAAAAAAATAGTGATCTGTTTTTAAAACTTAAAAATTAAAATAATTTTTAGAGGTTTTCTTATTTTTGTTTTTACATTTTTTATTTTTGGTATTTGTTGACAAGCTCTGCACTCATTCGACAAGATCGATCAGCAAGGCTTATGTTTCCTGCCATCAGAATTATAATCCCTCATAGCAACAAATCAAGAAAACTTTCCTCACTATAAAGATAACCATTTTTGTCAGCAAAATTGGCGTTCAAGGAACGCAATTAAACTAAAACTTTTATATAAAATAATGTCAATAACAATTATATAAAATAAATTAATGAAACAATTTTTTAAAAAGTTAATTCTAAAATAAATGAAATGGAAAGAAAAGGAATGTAATAGAAAGTTGTTGACCAAGTGAACATTTAGTTGGTAATAAAAAAAAAATAGTATGATGAAAAATTTTATGTTTGGTTAGTTTAAAGTGATGAAAAATTTGTTAGTACATACATGTCAAAGACTTTATTGCCCTTATTGAATAAAATATATTTATATTCATAAAAAGCCTTTAGCAGGATGAGATTTTTTACGAAGCTCCTCCGCTTGGGAAGTTGAGGAAAAAACCATGAACCGTGATGAAGAGAATGTCAATGGAGGAGGGTCTGGCCACGCCGATGGTGACTATCTCTTTCCGATCTACAGGTCCATTGACAATAATAATGTTTTTTATACTGAAATTTTTAGAAGGGGTTAAGATCACTTATGATCTAAGGGCATATCGAAGTCTACATTTCTCCTAGACGATATCAATGTTAGATAGGGCAAGCCGTCAAATACCCACAGACGTAAATTTTGGTTTTAGCAGATCCATTCATATTTTTCACAAAATGGGCCATGGAAATTTTTGTGGCTTGTAGGAAATTTTGGCCGGGCTTGTCTGTGGACCTTTGAAGAGGTGACTATTCTCGTTTATTAGCTTGTGGAGATGTGAGTATGTGACTAGGGACAACAATACATGGACCACAAAGGTTGCTTGGCTGCTGGTTACGTAAGGTATCTGCAGCAGGAGATGGAACAAAGGTTACCAGGAAGTGGGTTGAAGGGTGCAAGTGATATATGCTCTGTGATAAGGAAGTTGAAGGAAGATTTGATATCAGTGTTCGACATGTTGTATGGGCCGAACACAAATGGTTTAGTTGGGACAACGTCACAAATTGTGTAAAGGCAGATGATGTTGTGTGGGATGCCTATGTTGCAGTAAGTTTGATGATTTGATACATTGTTAATTTTGTCAGCTTTGGGGTTATTAGTCCGTTGATGTGAAATTGTGTTTGCTTTTTACAGATAGAACAAGCCTTTTGCACACTTTAGAAATTTATGCATTGTGTGGAGAGGGTTAGGATAGATTTGGGATGATGACTTTACTGGTGCGAAGTTGCAGCAAGAAACAAGAATGGGGCTATGTTGTCATCAATTGTGCTTTGGCTATGTAATAGGGAATGACAAAATTTTTATGTTATGTTATCAATTTGTTGTGCTTTTCCTATATTGTCAAGATGCAACATTCGTGTACTGGGCATTTAAAATTTTTTCCGTTAAGCGTTAAAATGGGTGAATTCTTGTTCCCGCACCAATCGATAAATACAATTGATTTTAGAACTTCCTCTATATAGAGAGTTCTACGGAGCGTGAATTGCAAAATGGAAAAGTTTTGAGAAATTGGTTCTGTAAGTGTGAAATCGATTTAGTAACTGGGAAATCAATTTGGTCTAGCAAAACCAAATTTGAAAACTTTGTATCATACAAAATTGAGTATATGATAGTTTGTTATGAGGTGAAACAACTTAATATGGATGGAAAACATTAACGTATAAACTGAAAACAGCAAAGATGCATAACTCAATAACATTAAAAACTGATTTGCATTATCAAATTAAAAGCATACGACATAAGTTTGATTGTTTGAATATAACATAATTTTGAACATAAATTTTCCAAGTTGCATAATTGAAACACAAAAATAGCAAAACGATGAACATAAGCTTCGCTTCTACATCGAACGGGACTTCTTCTTCCCCTTAGTCTTCTTCTTCCCCATATCGACAGCAGCAGTATTGGGTACATCAAGAGGAATATAGGAACACCTCGGATTGTGAAGAGTATGGACCTGGGAGATTTGGGGAATTAATAAACGTCAGGACTTCATGGTGAGGCACAATGGATATGGGTATTGGTTCTGGGATGGATTGTCTAGGAGGTGTTGGTGGGGGATGAGACCGAGTTAGGTGAAGGATGAGGGAATTTGGAGTTACTGGTTCCAGTGGTTCAGACGCATCAGACAAATGGAACAATTCCTTGGATTGTATTTCAGGGATTACTTCAGGTGAAATGGGAGATGATATAGGTGAGGGACTGGGTGAGCGGGTGACTGAGTTGGTGGAGTAGTTGCTGACTTTGTTGGGGGTTGAGTAGGAGAATTGAGTACTGAGTCATTACGGAGGTCGATGGGTGAGTGAGCTGGCGAATTGGTAAAAGGCAGAGAAGGTGACTTGTAACTTCCTTACTTTTACCGCTACACGTTCGGAAGCGAATTTGATTAGCGGTAGCATCATTTTAATTCAAAAATTAAAAATTTGCAAGTTAGTCATTAGATACTATTCACTATGTATTCTCTAGATTTGGAAGTCTAAATTTAAAAAATTATAATTAATTATAAAATAATTGTATGAAGGTACTCCAAATTTCTATTTAAAGTTCCTTCATTTCTGTTTAAGAAAAAAATATAAATTTGGAGTTTTACTTGACCAATTAATATAGTTAATTCATTTAAAATTACTGTTCACGTGGTCATTTCTAGAGCTTCCAGATTCTAAGCCTCAAATTTGGAAATTCATTTGTCTTAGCATACACATCCAATTAGGACAAACTACCCATGCTTTTAAATCTTGGGATGAGTACTACCTCACTAAATTTTGTGGTTTAACTCGTTCATTTGCTAGGTCAAATTGGAGTCAGAACAAAACTGCTCCAGGATCTACGTTTTTATCATTACTAACTTCTTTCTTTAATTCACTTTAATTAATTCAGAAAGCATAAACCATCCTCTTGGCTTCTCATATATTCATATACTCATGTGAACATGCCATAATTATTCCATACATTTTTATTACATAAATTGGCACATTACACAACATTTATATAAATGGAGAAACAAGCATTACATGCTAGAACATACAATTCTCCACTTTTCCTCTTCCTTTCGTTAGCTCTTCTTCATACATACATCTTCCATCATACTTGACCTATATTGGTTGGTTAAGGGAAGGGTGAGATTATGAGGAATCTCAGTAGCAAATATTACTACATACATGTGCAAGATTAATGCTTCGTGCATGACATGCTTGCTTGTTATAACTCATGCTATCATAATGACATATGTGTATGCTCAATGTTTCATACAATATATATATGGCCATTACATTTATAAAAACAGAGATTTAACTATTCATATACACTTTACATAATCAAAGCAATCAACACATCAACATACACAAACATATACATCAAACCCACAAGAAAAGTAAGTTTATTAGCTTGTACTTAAACTTTTCCTCTTGATTTCCACTTGCTCCCTAAGCTTCCCAACCATGTAAGCTTTTGGTCAACATCATCAAATCATCCTCTTTAATGTTTCAAAGTCCTAAACACAACCACATTGGTCATGTAACTCATTAGGACCAAGAGGCTACATCATAGTTAAGACTATCACTCTTAACTTAACATCTTTCTCTTAATTTTAGGATTAATGTTCTAGCTTTGTAAAAATCATTCTCATAGGTCAATCCTATACAATTTTATATGAGGAATCCAAATATGAGTTTGGATTTATCAAACTCATACTCCTTCCCCCATGAACCTACATTGACTGAGAGGTATGCATCTTAGGTGTCACAATACCACTTTTGATTCTAATGCTTTCAACTTCACTTCCTCAACCTAGTTCCCCATAATTTTTCATTCTAAACCCATTGGAAGCCCTTAGAATCAACAAAATCACATCCTAGGTATAAAATCCAGTCAAGGCAGTGGCATATCCATAGCAACCAAATCATGCAATTTAATCAACTACGTGCTAGAACCACTTGAATCCTATCTATTCCAACTTGTTTTACCTATTTCTAACATCAAATTCATCTTCTCCTTACACTTCTAGATTTCATCCAGCATGCTTAGGGAGAGAATAACATGATTTTTAACCATTTAATCTAGCAATTAATTCTCCCAACTACAAGATTAAAGACTTAGGAGAAGATGTTACATTGAATCCTTGCTCAATTGGCTCTTGGATTGCATAATCTTGGCTTAAGAAATCATTTTGCAAGAGTTTCCCCAAGGAAACCTAAGCATGGCTGGCTAACAAGGGGAGGGGTATTTATAGGCAAACTTAAGATTAGATCAATGGTCAAGATTGCATGATATAATGGATGGCCAAGATTGCATCTTACAAATCAAGGGTCTAGATGTAACCACCTAGCTTTCTTACATCATCAACTCCTTCCTATGACATCATCATGCTTAGATGGTGCCATATCATGGGAGAAGAGGCTTCTTGAACAATCTTGTTCAATCCTGTATCGGCTCAGTTAAAATTTCTAAAAACCAAACTACTTTCTAAATCTAATTTATCTGAGGTTTCATAATTTATCCTCTAACATTAGGTTAAGTTCTTGTATTCTTCCTGCCTTTAAGATTATTGGACTTGGTAAGGATTTTATTACTTGACCCTTAAAAATTACCAAAATGCCTTTTATTCATTTTTTATTCACTTTTATCACACTAACGGCATTTTCGTCTTTTCACATCTCACCATGTTATTTCTTAGCCTTGATCCCCTATTCCTGTAACCTTCTTTGACTTCCTATCTAGGGTCATATCATTTGTTAGATAGCTAATCTAACATTCCCTGAGAATTTCTACTGTAATTTTAATTCTTTCAGAAATTCATATCAATTATTGGGGTCTCAAAACAAAATTCTGACTCCAATCAAACGGATCATAATAATCCCCTCTATCTTCTCATGATTTCTCGTTTCTGGGAATATTTTCATAATTACCATTGTATCCCTGACTTTTTCAAGAATGAGGCTTGTGTCCCTTAATTCTTGAAAATTACACTTATATCCCTTATCTTGTCACTACCTTAACTTTAATCCATGGAACTTTTATACTTTACACTTTAGTCCCTTTAACTTTCTTACTTAGGCCCTAAAGGAATTTCTTTCTTTATAATTTAGTCCTTCCTTTCCCATTCCTCTTTCTATGCCATGGAGACTCTTTTAGAGCCTCTAACTTTATTTACATACTTGCCCCCAGGAATTTTTACTATTTATATCATAGTCCCTGTACTTTCTCTATTTGTAGTTTAGTCCCTAAAAATTCTGCATATTTCTGAGACTTCTTCTCAAAGGGGCCTAGTAGCTTACCTATTTTAGGTTACTTTCTGGGCTTATGGGCCTAAAAATTGGAATGTGACATGACTTGTAGTTAAGGCCTGTGTCCCTAGCTTATAGTTGTGATGCAATATGAGATGACTCACTAGCAGCCTATGTTTGGCCTTTGAATTGTTGACCAGACCTAATGTCTTTGAGCTTCTCAAGAAATCTCTTAAACTCAATATTGAGCTTTGTAAAATCCTCTTCCAAAGAAGCAAGCATATTTCTATATATAGGCAAGAATTCCCTAGCCATAACTTCCCTAATAACAGCCTTGAGTGAAGTAGCATCAAGTAGTTTGGGTGTAGAAGCTGACTTGATGGACAAGCTTCACCTTGAACTTTGGAGGCTTCTCCCACCTTTTCTTTGTCTTTACCCTTATTTGAATGGGAAGGAAGTTCAGTAGACTCAGTGTGAATGCGCATCTTGTTAAACTATTTATTGTCAAATGTTGCAACCCACTTCATTGGTTCTTCATCTTCCAGATACCAAATTTGGTTTTTCTTCAGGATTAGAGACACAAGTGAAGGATATGGCAGTGAATTGTTCCTTCTCTCATGATTAGAGATCCTCAATATCTAATCAACAATAATCTGGCCCAAATTCATGAGTTCTTTCTTGATCAATGCAATTAGGTTTGACTTCTCCTGAGGAGTGAGACTGGACAAGTTTCCTTCTTTGTTCACAAAGGTTCTGCTATAGATGTATGCAGGACCCTGTACATGGTAGAAGTGTAGCATGTTTCAGTTCCTTCCCAACGACAAGTCATTTGACTCCAAGAGGGTGCTAAACATTTCTTCCTCCAAATATGCAAGTTTAGGGAATTGAAGGAACTCTATTCCAAGCCATTTGTGAACGTTATCTTCAACAATCTCAATCTCTTTGCCCCTAACAGTGGTTGAAACCATCCCAAACACAGGATCTATGGAGAGGTTGCTATAAAAGACCCTCAAAATTGATTTACTATAAGGTAGGTTCAACTGGAACAATGGATTGTATGGCTTTAGGATATCCAGCAGGCCAAAATTGTACTTCTTTTCAAACTGACTAATATTCATGTTGACCATAGACATGATCTTCCTATCATAAACTTTGGATCATACCTTTCCAATGGAGCATGATGAAAGTCTCCTCTGTTGTTAGGAATTTTAGGAACCTGGTTCTTCTTCATCTTCTGTATAATCCTTGCTCTCATCGATAGTCTTGGCCGTTTTCTTCCCTGTTAGGTTGCTCTGTAGTAGTGTCTTCAGAATTACTTTCTGATGAAAAGGGAGACAATTGTGATCAATTTCCACTTGCCTCACACGACCGAACCCCTTTGCCTTTCCTTATTTCCTCTACTATCATCCTTTATAGGGAATAAGTTGAAGAACTTGAGTCGAAGCAAAAGCATATATGTGCGAGTGCTTAGGAGAAGATGAATGCGAACCACTACTAGACCCAAACTTCTTACTTGTGCTTTCTTCAGACACCTCAACAGGATCACTTTCTTGAGACACTTGAACGTGCTTGCTTTTTGCCATTTCCTCTGCTTTTCATTTTTAACTCAAAAGTCTAGCCGAACGGGTGGTGAGCCGTTATGAACCATCGGCGTCCTTATGTGTTTTGGAAGCTTAGGTTAACGGCTTTTGGAGTTTGGAAGATTTGGGTAATGGCTTCTGGCTTTTGGAAGATTGGGGTAATAACTTCTGGCTTTTTGAAGATTGGGTCAATTGCTTTTTTCTCTTTGAAGGTTGCGTTAATGGCTTCTTCATTGGAACTTTTAGGGCCGATGCTCGACGGTTATGTGATAATGTTAGAAACGCAGGTTGATTCTAAGGAACCTTTGTACAAGCCATTATTGCTATATCGATCAACAGAGAGTTTGTTTAACCGGGAATAGGAATAGTAGTAGAAAGAGGGAACAAGGTTGGAACACGAGTGAAAGATTTCAAATTTTTGGGTTTAGAAACCGATTTACAGTTTTAAACCCAATTTTTTAAATAAGGAAATGGATTGTTTAGATTAACCATTATACCCACGTGTTAAAGTTAGACCAAAGCTTAGTTAATAGCATTATCCAAACACACCATTAGCAAGTTACAAGGTTTTTTAAACGGAATTCATTAGGCAAGCGTCGTTTTGTATACCCCTTCAACTTTCTCTATTTGACAACTAGAAAACAAGTTAAAATAGAGGAGTCAAACTACCAAACCCCAAATTGAATTAAAAAAGGAAATGTAGTTGTGAAAATAGAATTCCGTTTTTACATTTCATAATCGATTTTGCTGTAACTCACCAACGTGTGCATAAAGAGAACAAAATCAATTTCAATGTAATAGAACAGATTTCAATTAAATGAAATCCAATGTTCAATTGAGAAATTTGTTGAAACTAACCAAATACGTTGTTGTTCATTAAATAGCTTGGATTACACATTGCACATGACTCGATGTCTGAAATAAAATTAATTTGCAATGGATAAAAGGCATTTTAACAGACACGAATGCATTTTAACATACCCAAAATGCTTCTAGATTATAATGCAAGACATTCAAGCATTGTCAAAGTTTATACACCATAATGACTTTATATATTATAGTTGCATCACTAATACATACATACGATAGAATAAAATATTTTCGCCTGCACAAGCACTCACATTTTGATTGCCTATACAAAAAAAAAAAAAAAAATCAAAAGGCTACAATCCACTTGACAAACATAAACCATAAAAGTTAGCAACATTGGAAACAAATAACTATCAAACTACTTATTAAGCAAGCGTCGTATCCAGGAAGATTTGATGGGAAGCTGGAATTTTCTGAAATACACTCAACAAGTTCTCTGACTCAACAAGCTTGACGTGTGCTGCATTAAGCTCACCGATTAAGAGACCCTCAACATTTATTAACTGAATGTACAGGTTTGCACAAGTGGCATCCATATTTGCTTCCCGACCATGACGAGATAAATGATTCCCAAGATTGTCAAACACCTAGAAAATTGTTCTATCAAATGAAGCTACGCTTTCAAGGAACACATCAACCAAGCTGTCAAAGTCACCACTTCGACGTCACTTTCTGCTTGCTTAAGATACCTCTGTATGACCAATATTTGTGTCATTAGCATCATGAGACAACTCAATAGTCACAACAACATTATTTTGTTGGGAGTGATGACTTTCATGGTCTTCATGTTCAATGTCTTCTTCTATTCCACCTAGAGATCTATAGAATTCACCTACAGCCATATCCTTTAACCACACAAATGACAGTTGGTCAAAATGGGGCAAACACTTACTATGGAACGCAACAGCTTTTTTGTGAACCTGTGACAGAAATCATATAAACACATAAGCCAACATGTTACACAACAATTAGTGTATGTGTCAAAGGAATCGTACCTTAATATACTTGTCCCAAACCTCTTTCTTAGCAGTTACACACTTTTTTCCAGATCCTATCCAAAACCAGAATTGTTTGTTCCATTCACCATTTCATAAACAATTTGCCACTAGCCTTTCATCATCTTGATTCGAGATTGGATGTGAAGGGTGGCTTTTATTCCATTGCCAGGTGATCTCTCTGCTATCATACCCTCAAGACAATTAGCAAACCCTGGCTTGAATCTATTTTTAGCCTTAAAATTTTGCACCGTACGCAGCTCCACCAAGCACTCCATTAGCAAATCCTCCATTGTGTAACTGATAAATATAAGAAATGGTTAATTCATTGAAGTAAGTAATATCCAAGAAAAGGTAAAAGATTCATGTATGTAGAAAATAATGCTCATTTCATTCCATTTAAGCCGAACAAGTTACATAGACACGAAAATAATAAATGACAATTAGAATAACAATTAACTTTATCATGACACTCGATTAGCAAAATAGACATTATATATGTCATTGGCTAATTCATCCCTCATGTGGTTCCATGCTTTAGAAGTTTCTATTGTCCCAATGGGTGGTTTTCGGGTGATGTATGAGGGGGTTCAAATGATTCAATTTGAGCATTGAGTGGGTCAGCTAAGTTATCTCGCCGAATGAGATTATGAAGCAAACAACAAGCGATGATATATTTATTCTGAACCTTCAAGGGGTAGAATGAAGGACTACGAAGAATAGCCCATCTGAGCTTCAAGATGCCGAACAACCTTTCAATTACATTCCAAACTGTTAGACTCCAATATTTTGATGATGACAAATAATTTTTAAAGAACTATTTTAAGTAAGCTTATTTTTCGATAAGTTTATCAATAAAGATATTGATCGATAAGCTCTTCGATAAATGAGAAAAAAAATATGAAGAAAATCTGATTTCTGAAAGGTATTTTTTGAAGCCTTATTCAATAAGGTCACTTATTGATAAAGACTTCAATAAATGAATACAAACTTTGTTTATGAAAAATCTGAGTTGCTGTTTTTAAACTATAATTCTTCGAAGACTTATTCGATAAGGTTATTTATTGAAGAAGCCTTCGATAAATAAGATAATGACTCAATTTGTGAAATCAGTTGGTAGAAAAGAATTTATCAAAGTATTGATCGATAAAGATATTTATTGATAAAGACTTCGATAAATCTATTTATCAAGTAAATTTTGTGAAACTTGTTTTTAAATATATTTATCGAAGCATTGATCGAGAAATGGAATTATTGATAAGGTATTCGATAAATGAAGTCAACCATTTTGTTTCTCTCTATGTTTTAAAAGAACTTATCAGTTTATCGATAAGTTATTCGATAAATATCGAGTCATTTATCGAAGTATTATTAGATAAGGGGATTTATCAAAGAGCACTTCGATAAATAGAGAAAATTTTATTTTTTACAAAGACATTGAAGTACTGCTTTATAATGATAAGATTAAGCGTTGAATTTGAGAGTATGAACTTATTCTTCAAGCATTTATCGATGAGTTATTCGATAAGACTATTTTTGGAATAACACTTTAATAAATTAGATATTGTGACATGTTTTGAAATTTGAAATAACATAAGATATTTTTCGATGAACTTTTCGAACAGGCTGTTTATCGATAAGAAATAAACTTTTTCAATGCAATTCTTTTATAACTTATCAAAGTCCTTTTCGATACGGTATCTGCTCGATAAATACTTCGATAAATTGAACTGATATTCAAAAAGATTTTCAAAACAGACTTTGATAATAGATTGATGTTTAAGTTTGATCAATTAGCATTCATTAGTAGATGTTTAAACTCTTTGTATATTACTAATGCAACGGCTTTCTAGTCTATTTTCAGACAAAGAGAACATCGTGCAGTGAAGTTGCAAGAAAAAGTAAACATGTCAGAAAAGCATGAAATGCAATTACCTACTACCGTCAACAATCAACAGTTTTATCTCTTTAACAGCTTCATTTAAACGTGTCTAACAGATTCTTAAAGAGCTTAAGCTATAAATAGAAGACGAATTGAATGCTAGAGTGAAGAAACTCAACTACCTCAATCAAACGCATATATTCAAAGCTTTTATTCTCATTGTCTGATATTCTCTATTTTACCATGTTTCACATTCTGTGAACAGAGGAATTTCGGTGTGACAAAAATTTTTAAGTATCATGTACTTCAGTATTTAGCACAATCCCTCTAGTCAAGAGAGCTTTATAAAACTTTATTCAATTTACTGAGATACTCAAGAGTGAATCTCTTGAGTGATTTATCACCTTACGGGTTGTAAGGGAGAGTGAGAGAGAAACTCACTGGTTGATGTATTGAGGCGCCAAGAGCCCGGCTAATCTTGGAGAAATAATGAAATACTCAAAGGAAATATGAGGATTGGACGTATGCCAAGTGATTGGGCTGAACTAGTATAAATATACTGTGCAATTTTCTTCCTTTAGTTGTAGCTTGCCAACGTGTTCATTAATATCTTTGTGATCGTTATTTAATGTCTTTGGTGTCGTTATTTATGTGGTTAGACCGAACTTGTACAATTTATCATTTTGGGTTTGTTATTTAATATCTTTAGTTTCCTCTTATAATTATTCATGTTGGATTCACATGTTTAGTTATAGGGTTTCTGGTTAAATACCCATATTGAAGAAACAAATCATTTATTGTTTAATTTATCACATGTTAAGTGGAGCTTTCAAATAATTATTCTTGATGCAATTGTATGCTAGATCTAGGTATAATTATGAATTTTATGATTATGACCATGACGATTGTGTAAGGTTCTGCATGATAGGGACTTAGCATATATAATTGTTATAACTCCAATATATTATTGAACAATAATAGCTACGCATCAATCCCTGGGAGCACTCATCTTATTGGTGATATCCTTTTACACTATTGCTTTGGTTTTATTTTATTTTTGTTATTATTCCCTTTTACTTTCTAAAAATTATTAATCAAGTTCTCTTCTCCTACTCCTCCTTCTCATAATTAGTAATCTAGAGTTAAGCCATGTATTGACTCCACATAGAGAATACTACCTAGGTTGACCCCTATACTACATAGAAATTAATTTACCAATTAATTTGAGCACTAACAATAAGCGATATCACTCATGTTGTCACAAAGAATTGGTATTTCCTTGATCAAATGCATTTATTCAAAGCTTTTATTCTCACTGTCTGATATTCTATGTTTTACCCTGTTTCTCATTATGTGAACAGAGAAATTTTCGTGTGAGAGAATTTTTAATTATCCTATACTTTAGTGTTTAGCACAATCCCTCTAGTCAAGAGAGCTTTATAAAACTTTATTCAATTTATTGATATACTCAAGAGTGGGTCTCTGGAGTGGGTTATCACCTTATGGGTTGTAAGGGGGAGTGAGAGAGAAACTACTGGTTGATGTACTGAGGCGCCAAGTGTCACGTCCTAAAATTTGAACAGTGACCAGCACAGAATATGAACAATTTCACATTCCTTAAGCGTTAAACTTTACAGGAAACGTTTAACCATTTTCCAAAATGATACGAATCCAGAACTTTATCTATAAGTTAGGTGGAGCATCTAACCCTTTAGCAAAATAATACATGTATTTCAAAAAATATAATTACTTCAAAAGTCGATGTGCCAAAACAAGTGCTTCGGATCAAACGTGAGGCTCTTCACTGCTCAGCTGGAGGAATAGGGTCAACTGCACTATCTAAAGCCAAATAATCTACTCGTGAATAACGTCCCAAAAATATAATTTAAAATATGAAAATAAGCAATTTCAACATGTTTAAATATAAATCATAATATTTTCATAATTCGATGCAATTGTTTCAGTAAACTTCATTTCATGAAAGACACACTTTATTTCATGAAAAATATTTCAAAACAATTATTTCAAATTAATCGCTTTTCTGAAGGACTTCAACAGAACGAAACAGGCGTGGGCTCACAGTCCACGAGGGTAACTAACCAAACTGTCGTGACTCGAGGCCATGTAAAACAGGCGCAGGAATGAAATCCACGAGAAAATAGGTCTCGCTCTGGACTCAGGAAATAATCGCACGATATATCTCAATTGTGAATTGTTAATTTCCACCATCAAGAAATTAATCTTAAATAAACTAAGTCACAAACCCACCTTGGACTGGGCCTAAATGACTAGGGGCCACACTAAAAAATATTTATTAATTATCCTAATTAATATCTAAATAGGTTATATAATATAATAAATATATCACAATATATCCCTAACTATTACCAAAAGTTAAGCTTGACTGTTAGTTAACCAATATGTTGATATGACATGATACTTGGTATCCACGTCATCTTTATTTTGGATTAAGGTACAAATTAACCCTGGAAGTTTTAACTTAGGACAGTTGGATATCCAGAAGATTTTTTTAGGTTCAATGTCACCCTGACCATTATTTAGGTTCAATTTGACCATTAGTTTGACTAAATATGCTAAGATGATCAGTACACATGTCATCCACTTCATTTTTCCCCTAAATCATATTTATAAACAAGGAAAAAAATTAAAAAAAAATGCATCCCTCCTAACTCCGTCGTTATTAAAGTATCACTCTCAGTAGACCATACTCTAGCAACCTCTCAAAAACTAACATATGATAGTCTCATATTTTATCTTCTTATATTTATAAGGTAACATATGCCTGTAGTTATTCCCAAAATTGACCTTGTTTTTTACGCTTCTCAAGATCTCTTGTGAGTCCCCTTTATATTTGTTATCTTCTATATTTTTTCCGTTCTACTTTCACTGGTGGAAAATTGGCATTCAAAATTCCCATTTTTAAACCGGTCAATGCGGAGACGGTGTTAAAAAAATGACCTGTGGCATTTTTGTAAATAATATGAAATATTTAAACCGTATTTACTCATGACCGATGTGGAAAAATGTAGTCCGGTTTAGATGTTTACTTTCTACAGTGAATGTTATAGTGACCGATGTGGAAATATTTGGTCCGGTTTAGATTAACTCCGTCTGTATCCTTTCCCGCCATTTTATGTTAAGTCTTCTCAGACATGCGCAGTAGTACATAGTTCATCATGATCACCTTCTCCAATATCTGTTTTATATTCATTTCTTCTATCTTCTATCTTAACTCTCCAATGGCTTCTTTCTCATCCACCCCTCCTTCTCCGCCTCACAAAACACAAACAACTAATTTTGAAGAAAAAAATGCCTGTCATCATGATAACCCTTCAGTTCCTTCTCCTCCTCCCCTGCTCCAGCAACTGGTGGAGTGCCTGGAGAAACTCATCCCGCGCTTCAATGCCCTAGAGCGCTCGGTGGGAGAACTGGGCCTGAAAGTTGAGAGGATGAATCAATGTTTCAGAGCCTTCCGTTCTGAAGTTTGTCGCCATCAACAGGATGATTTCTTTCATCCTGTTGTTTATCCCAATTCCGACTCCCAAAACACTGACTCCGAAGAAGATGAATGAGTGAAAACGGGGTCACCTGCCTTTCCCTATTCCCCACCTCCTTTTTGATGTAATGAAAAGAATGAGGAGATGATGATATTGTATTTATATAGATTTCAAGATGTAAAGTTTGATAGTAAAGTTTAATTTGAATGAATGTGTCTAACAAGTTTCTTGTTCTGAATACGTATATACTTTACTGATGATCTGTTTATTTTTCATCTAAATCCCACTTTTAAACAGGTCACTAAGGAGAAGACGGTTTAAAAAAAATTAAATTTTTACACCGATTTTAAAAGTAACCAATTTAAAATATAAACACCCGGTGCAGATTAGCTTCGTCCTATCTGCCTCTTCAGTTTCCTGTCTATGCTTTCCCTCGCGCTTTCTTTATTCTTTAGACATTTCATTTCACTTCTTCGATTCCCAACATTTGTAGTCATTATGATAGAAGGCCAATTACATTCTTCTATATTCTTATTGATCATGAACCATATATATACGTATACCATTCTTATGATCGATCTGTACAATTCGTCTCATCACTTTATCTCTGTTTCATTTTCTTTTCATCTATCTGACTCCTCCAATGGCCTCTTCCTCACGCACGCCTCCTTCTCCACCCCACAAAAGAAATAGAGATGACTTTGAAGACAAACATCCTAATCCTCACCCTTCTGTTCCTTCTCCTCCTCCCCTGGTTCTGACTCTGATGGAGCGCCTTGAGGAGCTCATACTGTGCTTCAATGGGCTGGAGGACTCCGTGGAAGAATTGAATCTGAAAGTTGACAGACTGAAAGAACGTTTCAGAAATTTCCACTCAAAAGTTCACCGCCATCAACCCCGTGATAGCTTCTTTAATCCTGTTGATCTCACCCAATCTGATGACTCCCAAAACTCCGAGTCTGATGAGTAGTGAAAGATTATTGCAACTTTTATATATTCTGATATATATTTTTTTGTGTAAAAGTTGATGACATAGTAGGGTCTATCACTTAAAAGAAATGATATATTTTACACCGGTTTATATATAGTGGCCGGTGTAAAATATACTCTTTACAACTCTTATATATATCTACACCGGTGTAACATTTTGTCCGGTGTATATTTTCTTACAAAATAAACTTTTTTTTATTTTTTTTACCAAATACTCTTTTATTTGGTATATTTCTCGCGCCTTCCATCTCTCATTTTTTCCTGGTTCGCGCGTTAAGTCTTCTCGGCGCTTCACAGACAGTGAGTTTTGTTTTGAACTCCTCTCGAGAACTAAAAATTTATTCTCTCCATGCATTAGCTGCAACATAATGGTTTCTTGTTTTCTATTTTTCTAGTTTCTTAGTCTTCCATAAATATGGATCGTAGTTGGATAAAGGCTAAACGAACAAGTGTTGAGTATGCTGAGGGGGTGAAGGAGTTTTTGGATTTTGCTAAACGAAATGGTGATGATGACAATGGAAGGTTTTATTGTCCTTGTGTGAGTTGTTTGAATGAGAGGAAACAAAGTCCTGCTGATATTTACACTCATCTAATTTGTAAGGGGTTTTGCAAGAGTTACACGGTATGGGTATGGCATGGTGAACAGGTGGAACCGACCTTTGACGATGACATGGATACTGATGATCGAGTAGAGGACATGATTCATGATGTTGGAGAAGATGCTTTTATGCGGTCATATGCATATGGTAATATGTGCAATGATGCAGAAAAGTCTCTATACCCAGGGTGCAGAAAATATAACCTGTTGAATGCGGTGTTGAGATTGGTAAGTGTGAAAGCTCGGCATGGGTGGGGTGACAGTGGTTTTTCAGAATTGCTTGAGTTGTTACAGGACATATTTCCTGCCAAGTTGTTATGGTATCTTCCAATTGTACCAAGGTTTAATCGACTTTTTTCTAATGAAGATGATGCAAAAAAAAATGTTATGGCATGCAAATGAAAGGATTAATGATGGAAAGATTCGTCATCCTGCTGACTCTTTGCAATGGAAGAAGATTGATGACTTATTTCTCGAGTTCGGCAATGAACCACGAAACCTAAGGCTTGGACTTAGTACGGATGGAATGAACCCTTATAGTAGCCTTAGTAGTATACATAGTTCATGGCCCGTCCTTCTGGTGATTTACAACCTATCTCCCTTGTTGTGTATGAAACAGAAGTATGTAATATTGTCTATGCTGATCTCAGGATCAAAACAACCGAGAAATGGCATAGACGTTTACCTAACACCCTTGATCAAAGATTTGAAGAAGCTATGGGAAGGTGTGGATGTTTTTTATACGGTTAAAAAGGAGGTCTTAATATGCGGGCCATGATCTTTTGTACAATTAATGACTTTCCTACATTCGAAAATTTGTCAGGGTATAGTGTTAAGGGCCATAAAGCATGTTCGATTTATGAGGAAGGGACTTGCTACTATCAACTTCGTCATGGAAGAAAGATAGTCTACCTAGGTTATAGGAGATTTCTAAGACAATCCCACCCATACCATCGACTAAAGAAGAAATTTTATGGTAGCCAAGAATTTGAAAATACTCCAAAGCCATTGACTAGAGAACAAGTTTATGAAAAGGTGAAAGACATCAATGTCACTTTCGGTAAGATTACCAAGAAAAGTGAGAAAAATGTATGGAAAAAAAGATCTGTGTTCTTTGAGCTTCCGTATTGGCGACATCTTCATGTAAGGCACTGTGTTGATGTGATGCATGTGGAGAAAAATGTGTGTGACAGCATTGTTGGAACACTTCTCAACACACATGGTAGTTACAAAGACGGTTTGAAGGCAAGATTGGATTTGAAAGAAATGGAAATACGAGAGAATTTACATCCGAGGCCATATGGTGAGGGGAGCTATCATGTTGAAGAGACTAACATTTTGTCCAAGGCTGAGAGAAAAAGTATTTGTGAGTGTTTGCAAGGAATCAAAGTTCTCTCTGGGTACTCATCTAATCTTAAGATAATTGTGTCCATGAAAGATTTAAAATTAGTAGGTCAAAAGTCTCATGATTGTCATGTATTGATGCAACAATTACTCCCAGTAGCTATTCGAGGAATCCTTCAAGATGATTTGAGACACATTGTAACCCAACTTTGCTTCTTCTTTAATGCTATATGTGGCAAAGTCTTTGAGACTGAAAAGTTGGAGGAATTGGAGCACGAGGGTTATGTTATTTTGTGCCAGCTTGAAAAACAGTTTCTTCCTGCCTTTTTTGACATCATGGTACACCTCATCGTTCATCTAGTACGAGAGATAAAACTGTGTAGCCCTGTATACTTACGATGGATGTACCCATTTGAAAGATACATGAAAATCCTGAAAGGGTATATGAAGAATCCAAATCGGCCCGAAGCATCCATTGTTCAAAAATATGTTGCCGAATAAGCTATGGATTTTTGTCAACAATACCTATCTAAAGTAGGACTTACTGGTCTATCTCCACAAACCCCGTGCCAAATAGGGGGTCAACACGGAATATCGGTGAGGAGTGTTGATTGTAATGAATTGCAGCAAATACACTTATACATCTTGAATAACATTGATGAAGTTCAAGACTATATTGTTGTTCATAAAGATCTTGTCCGGAAAAAAAATAATAGGATGACAGAGCAAAGGCTGATTAGAGAACACAACAAATCTTTTGCACATTAGTTAAAACTGGAGGTTGAAAATGAGGATTATGTTTCTGATACAATTAGATGGTTGGCATGTGGTCCTGAACATAATGTGATCTGTTGGAATTTATTTGATATCAATAGGTATTCCTTTTATACGAAGTCCCTAGATGATAGAAGTAGCGTGCAAAACAGTGGTGTTATGTTAGTGGCTGAAGCTATGCATTTCTCTAGTTCAAAAGATAACAATCTTAAATTAGCAGTCATCCCTTATTATGGCATTGTTGAAGAGATTTGGGAGGTGGACTACTCCAAATTCAAAGTTCCTGTGTTCAAATGCAAGTGGGCTAATGTAAACAACAGTGTTATGGTCGATCAGTTAGGATTTACACTGGTGGATTCAAATAATACAAGTTTTGGGGATGAGCCTTTCATTATGGCAGACCAAGCAAAGCAAGTGTTCTATATCACTGATCCTCAAAATGAAAGATGGTCTGTCGCGCTCCAAGGAAAAAGGGTTGTTGACAATGATGATTCTATTTGTGAGATCCCTTCTTTTTCAGTAGGTTTACCACAATTAAATAAAGAAGAAGTGCATTCTAATTGATTTCTATGTGTTTCTTGTTTTTGATGTAGTCTAAACATGCAATATTAAGTTTCTTGTTTTGATTGCGTATATGATTTTGATGTAATAATAACAGAGACAGATTCTTGTTCTGATAAGAATGTTGTGACGCCAAGGATGGGATGATATATATGATGATGGAGTTTAAAAAAATAACTACAACATTAAAACCGGTCTTAAGTGCTATCCGGTGTAAAAAGTCTACTACTGACAATTTGTAAATAAATTATAGTTCGATTTTACACCGGTTTAGACTTTATCCGGTATTATATTTTAGACGGTGTTATTTTTTACACCTGGTTTATACTTTATCCAGTGTAAAATGTTTCAATTTTACATCGGTTATGTTTTTACCCAGGTTAGAATAATTTATATCAGGTGTAAAATATTTATATTCATTTTTTAAGCCCGCCCCCTTGGCGCGACCATCATTCTCATTTCTCACATACTCTGTCATATCTCCGCTCGTCCTGCTCTGTGGTTTTCGCGAGACTTCTAGCTTCTCCGTGCTCAGTTGTTCTTCTCTGTTGTCTCTCTCGTTCTCCTATTCTGTGTACGTGTTCTCTGCACTTGTTTTCCCCTGTGTACGTGCTTCGCCGTTTTTATGTTCGTTTAATCTAGGTTTTTTATTTTTTCTGATGAATGCTTGCACATCTTTCCATTCATAACTGCTAAAGGAACAAGTTTTGTGTACTCTGACGGGTTGAAGGAAAAAGGGTTAAGTCTGTTTTTAATGTTTTTGATGTTGTTATTGCGTACATAGGAATATGGGGGATAGACTTATTCAGATTGAGGCTAGCGATGCTCCAAGCGCCACTACGCAAAGGAAGGGCAGAAGTGCGACTCATTTGAAAGATATTACGAAGGACAGGATAGAGGGGAAACTGCTTTTGATAGAGTTTGACAAAAACTGGAACCCAACTGGTGAGCACAGGGCAAAGTACGTAAGTTTTGTCAGCCTCCTAGCACGCAATAAGCCTAGCATCACCTATTTGACTTGGGATGCTGTGGATGATCGCGTGAAGAATCAAATTTAGGACACTATCCGGGTATATGTGCTATCTAATATTGCATGCAGAGCAATACCAAATACACAACTGTTTGTTGATTACTCTGCTTTCAATGGCAAATATTGCAGCTCATTTACGATGATCCCAACAATGAGTTCTTGAAAAAGAAGACGTTATCTTATTGCGCTGAGCGTTGGAGGGCATTCAAGACACAACTAGCTCATCAGTATGTGCATGGATAGGATAGAAGTGGTCATCCTCAACCTTCTCCATGCAGCAAGTATCAATTCATTGACGAAGCTACTTGGGAAGAATTTGTTAGGATTTGGACCACGCCAGCAGCAATGGTGAGTGTATCCTTTTGTATGTGTTGGCAGAAAACGTATCAGAATATCATATGTATTGATTTTAACTACTTCATGTCTTGTAGAAAAAAAGGGTAAAAGCGATTGAATACGCCCTCAAGAATGATTGCCCCCACACAATGTCTCGAGGGGGTTATGCGAAGGCAGAAAGAGAGCTGTTGGGGGCCAAGAGGAAGAGTCTAGAAGAAAATGCTGGGTCGAATCCTAGTGTTCTTCTTGACCCTCCTCTCCGATACGTGCGAAGAAAAATGGTTGTACGCTCTCCAAAGAAAGAGCGAAACATTTACAAGCGACAATGCTCGCATGATTGCTGAAAAAATTGTAAGCACTACTTGCATTATTTTGTTTTAGTAGACTATAATTATATCATTTTCCTTATGTTTGTTCTTTCTATGTTATAGAGGGATCTTAAACAACAAGAGTCCCATTGATCCTTCAAGTCAGATGGTAGGAATGACATCTTGACTGTTGCCATTGGGAAACAAGAACATGGGGGCCATGTCAGGGGAGTTAAAAGAGGTGTGGGTATAAGAGATTACTTTGGAGCATCTCAAAGACATTCCCCACATGTGGTGCCGAGGGCAGAGTTGGAATCATTGCTCTCCACCATAAGGGCAGAGGCTAAGGAAGAGGCTTGGATAGAGGCTAGGGCACAAGCAGAAGCTTCAATTGAGGCGCGATTACAAGAGGGGTTCGCAAAGATGAAGGAAGAAATATTGTCCATGATGACATCAAGGCAGCAAGAGCCAACTGATCCCCTCCCGCCCTCAATTGTAGCCCGTCCAAGCACTAAGGGGAGTTGTTGCTTGTCGCTGTCAGAGGATGCAGAACATTGTGATCTATATGTGGAGGATCCTCTTAAACGCTTAGTGGCACATGGCTCCATACATAGCCTAGGGGCAACTGTTCACCAAATCCAAATTCAGGACAATCAATTAATGGTGACAATTGAAGACGTGCTAATTGGAGATGCTCTTGTCCCAATTCCCACTGATGAGGTAAAGACAGTGAGCCAAGTAAAAGGGACTTTCATATTGTGGCCAAAGCATCTTATTTTGGATCACATCGCCTCATCCCCCAGCCAACTTCCCACCCCTCCCACTTTGAATGCCATGCAACGTGTGATCCTATTGGCATATGACAAAACGTTCCATGTGGACGCATTGCCTATGGATTCAGTTGTGGGCGACATGGGGGCACCAGCCTTCCTTGACCATGCGGACGTCAAATCTCTGATCACTCCCAAGGAAGAACTGACCTATGGCTGCATCCAAGTGTTTTTTATGTAAGTATAATTTAAATGTAAATATATGTAATAACAAAGTTCAAGTCTTACAACTAATGTCGTGTATGCATTGCCTGTAGGTACAGGCAAGCTGGGTTGGTTTCCTCCAAGGGCAAACAAAAAAAGTGTGGATTCCTATGCCCACTTCAGATTTATGCTAAAAGGACCTCTCAATCTTCGAGGCTTGCATATATTTCAAGGAGGCTCAGTGAAACCGATATTGATTGTTTCTTCGCACCATATATGCAGGAGTAAGAATAATAATATTTCATTTTATTTCATATATACTAGTTTTGTATTTGCTTAATTATAATACTCATTCTCTTTTAACTAATCTCTACAGCAATCATTGGCAACTTGTCATCCTATGTAAGCATAGCTATAAAGTTTTCTTCTTATGCTCCCTCCATTACAAGCCATCGGTTGATGTCAGAAAGATCATGAACACGTGAGTTCTCTTCTATAGACAATGATTTTTGTGATAGATGGGTTGCTAACTTATTAACTTTGGTCATAGGACTATGAGGACGTTCGCAGGTGCAAGGGGCCTTAAGCACGTTAATTTGGTGAGGGACCCTGAATGGATCACACCGAAGGTAATAAAAGTATATATTAGGTGTTAGCTAGGTTCCCCGTTTTGATGATTAGAAATAATTTTTATCTTGTTAGCATTACAGAGTCGAAGGCAACCCAGAGAAAGCAACTTGTGCGGCTTCTACATAGTTAGACACATGGTCAATATTATCTTGTCAAATAGGATTAACCTAACTGAAGAGGTAAAATTGTATTTTTAATGATTTCATATTTCTTAATTGTCAATCTAATTTATATTAGTAATGCCTTAATTTCTTTGATTTTGATTTAATATTTCAGATGTTTGATCAACCTGATCCATTTCCTGACCAAGATATTGAGGACCTGCGTAATCGGTGGGAAGAGTTTTTTGTTCAATTCCTTCCTTCTCAATAGTATTTATCTTTCACTGAATACCTTTTTCTACTTTTCTGTTTAAATTGTAGCATTTTTGTATTGAATTTTATTAAATGAATAATATAATGAGCAATTGAATTATATATGTCTCTGGCGTCTTGAACTGATGATGATCGATGATTGAGTCCTATATTATATTTGGGCAGTTTAGAAGCTTCAGGCCAACGAAATGTATTAAATATAAATTTAATAACATCTACATCGGACGTATATACCTGCCGGTGTAGAAAGAACAAATATAATAATATAAATTTAATAACATCTACATCAGACGTATATACAACCAGTGTTAACATTTGAATAATCTACACCGTCCCAATATTCAACCAGTATAGATGTTAAAAAATAATACACCGGATGTAAGTATGAACCGCTTTAAAATTTAGACCGGTGTAAAAAAGTATACATTCTACACCGGTCTTGTGACCGGTGTAAAATGTCTCACTTTTTACATAGTCCGTTTCTACACCGGTTATATGTGCGATGTAGAATGTCATTTTCAACCGGTGTAGAAATGCTTTTTTCAGCCGTGTTTATGCTAAAAAAATGTATTAAAATTAAGTATGATCTTCCGAGAGTGATACTCTATTAACGACAGAGCTTAGAGGAATGTATTTTTATAACTTTTTCTTATTTATAAATTTAATTTTAAAAAAATAAAGTAGATAGCATGTGGAAGGTCATCTCATAATATTTTTTTCAAACTAACAGTCAACTGAACCTAGATAACGACTGGTGTAATATTGAACCTAAAAAAATATTCCAAATACCTAGCGGTCCTATCTGAGAAAAATTTATACCTTAACCCAAAATAAAAGATGATGTGGATACTACGTGCATACCACATCACAATATTGGTTAACTAATTGTCAAACTTAACTTTAGTTAACGGTCATGCCAACATTACTACAATTTAAAAATTTTAGGGGCAATATTGCTCCCAAAACACTTTCGAATACACTGTACTCATGAGTAAAAACTTTTAAGATAAATTTGCACCTTAACTCTTTACTTAATTATAGATTAATGTCCTATTTACTCTTTTTAGGGTTACATATGAATTTTTTTGTATATTTTAATTAAATTATATTATTTTACTGGTTGACCTTGATTTAACCACAATTAAACTATTATTTCAACTGGTTCAATTATTAGTCTAATTTTTAGTACCTTACTTTAGATTTTATTTGGCACTAAATAGATTAGTCAAAGCCTAAACCCAAAAAAACAGTTTCAATAAATTATGAAAAAAGGGTAAGAAATTAGCATCAATGAATTATTTGTGAAGCGAGGAATTGATATATCTTTTGTTCAATTGGTTTCTCACTATTTTAAATGACTATATATAATTACTTGATGCAATTTCATTCATAATTGTTGGCAAAAAATCATTCATGATTCACTTTATTTTTAATTGGTTTTTGTCAACACAACTTGGAGAAAAAAATTGATTAGATGAACAGAATCCTCATTAGAGAAATTAATGTGTTTCTATCTTACATTAGTCTAAGTAAAGGATTTTTACTATTTAAATACGAGTTCTTGAGTTTAAATTTGTGTGAACGTAGAAAATATTCTTTATAAAATTATCTCTAATTAGACCCGACAATATTTAAATCTAAGTCAATCAAATAACTATATAAAAATAAATAGAGAAAAATTAGTGCATTCAAGGAGCTAAATTTACATATCAATACTAGGTAATAACAAACTTTTATATGCATAGAATGGAACATATAATAACTTTTAAAAAAAAATCATATTTTTAATATGTAGATCCCATTAAAATGTGTCAAAATAATTGGAAAAATAAAAAAAATGCATAGTGCTTTATAAAATGGATGGAGATAGATTATTTTTTGACCTGTAGATGGAGATAGATTGAAAGAATATAAAAATTAGATGAGTTCAAATTAGTCAATAACAGCAAATATCATATTATTATTACCAAAAAGTCTTAGAGTATAAAAAAAGCCACACTATTTCTAAATTAATTTTGATTACCTATATCCATTTTTCCTTAAAATTTCAATCTCAATGAACATTAAACCAAAATGAACGGTTCTTAAATAATGAAATTCCCCTTCTATCCATCATGTCCTTAAATAGTGAAATTCTACTTTTATCCTTCACGTAGGTTCCACCGCTCTTTTGATGTAACAGTTGTTTTTACATTTAAGGGTCTCATTTTTTTATATGATACTTTTTTTCTTTTATTTTTCTTAGTAGAAATCAAAATCTAATTTTTTAGCTTACATCCATTAATCTTAGCTATGTTTAATTAAAAACATGTAATACTAACCTGAAAGCATAATCTTATGACACCCAAAATAATCTAATCTTAAATTTTTAATTGAAAGATAAAAATTAATATTTTAACACAAACAAAAAAGATCTCAAAGTTCATTTAAGCTTTCGAAAAAATAAGTATATTTCTATTTAAATTTTTAGTTAATATTATAAGACTCATGCGTAATCTAGAATTAATTGATTCATTTAAGCTTAGAAATAGTAAGTACGTAGTAGTATGTTACAAAGGATAAAAGGTGAAGAGGAATTAATTCATTTAGGCTTACAAAATATTAATTATAATACGTAGAATAAAATATGAAGAGAAATTCATTCATTAAAATAATCCAAATGGTATAGAAGAAACTAATTTATGCAGAAGTAAAATAAATTATTGTTAACAATGATAATTCAAAAAAAAATTTAACTCATCGAATTTAAAATGATAACGTAGTAATTAATTATTGACAAAATATTTATAATTTTTATTTTTTAAAATATAAATATAACACCACTTAAAATATGATTAAAATATAAACATATTTTTGTTAACATTTAATTGTATTATTATCACTTAAGTTTAATGAGTAATCATTTTCCGGTCAATGAAGTTAATTATCTTAAGTTTAAAAGATTAAAAGTATACTTTTTAAATTTAAGAGACTAAAATAAAATTTAACGCAAATATAAATAACTAAATGTATACTTTAGCATATAAAATTAAGTCAATTATTTATATTTTTTATATAACAAATGAGTAGCATGTAATAATAAATTATGATACAGAATATGAAAATAAGTCTATGTGTGTGTTTGGATAACTCCTAAACCTAGATTTTAAAAGGATTTTTGGCCCAAACTTTAGTTTAAACAATTTTAAAACAAACAACTATATTTGGACAAAAGAGTTTATGGATCAAACTATAATTTAAAATTATAGTTTTGAATAAGTTACTCCGAATAACTTATAGAATAGTAAAAAAGCTTATAGACTATCCAATTACTATTTTATTCCTACTTTTTCTGACACGCTCTCTTCTTTTCTCCTTCTTCTCTCTCTACTTCCGGTTGTCTTCTTCTTCTCTGATCCGCGTCTTCTGCATCTCCTGCATCTTCTTATCGCTGCTTCGCCTTCGTCTTTGGTCGTTGAAGGTCGTCTGTGGTTTGGGAGGAGGAACAGTGGCATCGCAGAGAAGAGGAACTATGGAGCTGGTCGTCGTCAGTGGCTTACATGGTTGAAGCTTTCTTCGCCGTCGTTGAAGCTTTCATTGATGGACTGCAAGCTTGCCGCCGATGAAGAGGAGAAGAAGATGTATAGTACGCATGATGATGATGAGCAGAGAAGAGGCGTCTTCTGTGCTTGCTAGTGGAGGCGTATGCTTGATGAATGAACAGTATACAGAGCATGAGCATAGCAATGATGATGAATTATTTATTTACTTATTTTCTTACCATATACCATTTCTTTTATCAATCATACAAAATTTTCTAATAATAACAATCTAAACACTTATTTATTAAAAATTATTTTTTTTCCTAAACTCTTCTTCACCAAAAGCTATTTTTCAAAACCTGTCCAAATTTTTTTTCCATAAACTCTTTTTAAAAAACTTATTCATACGGGCCTTATGTCGCTCACTGGTTATTAAATTTTTTTATTGTTATATATATATTTTTAGAATTTGAGAGTAATTTTCCTTAACATTTTATAATTTCAAGGTCCTTTATTAGTAATTGTATCTCTATACAGGTCCTCAAGCGTAATTCTTCCTTTAGTCAATATAAGATAATAAGGATAAAGACTATTTTGAGATGTGCGAGTGTTCCTCTATTATTGAATGGATACTAGGCCCTCATTGTCGTCGCATCGCAAGTTCCAATTAAATATGTCACTTTAATTGATCCAAAGCATTTATATAAATAATATAATACTATAATACTTTATATAAATAACGGAAGAAACTTTTTAAATTCTTTATTTTTTAATAATATTTTGATATAAAATCTTTGACTTGTATTGAATTGGGAAAATGACAAAAAAAGACCATTTAAAATTTAAAAAGATAAAAAGGGCCCATGAATTTAAAAAAAGATAGATTGAGCAGGAGGTTCAATCTGTCATTTAAAAATTACTGTGCACAATTGCAAATACTATTATAGGAGTTGCAAATACTATTATAGAAGTTGCAAATACCATTTGCAACTCTTGTAATGGTATTTGTAACTTTTTCAATAGTATTTACAACTCTGCTAGTTGTATTTGAATTCCTATAATAGTATTTGTAATTATGCTAATGGTATTTACAACTTCCATAATGGTATTTGCAACTGTGCACAGTAATTTGAAAATGACAAATTGGGCCTCTTGCCCAATCTGTCTTTTTCCAAATTCATGGGCCCTTTTTATCCTTTTAAATTTCAAATGGTGCTTTTTTGATATTTTTTCTATTGAATTTTGTGTCTTATTATTTAGTAAAACAATTTTTTAATTATAATTTCAAAATTAATAAATTTTACTAGATAATTTTATTACAAATTCATTTTTCTATGCAAGACGGATTTCTTTTTTCTTTTTTTTTTTTTTTGATAAAAGCAAGATGGATTTCTAATTGTGGAAATTTTCTTTTTATATATTGATTTTGGATCATCATTTTATAATCTGAACAAACATGTTCGTTGATTTTGAATCATTATTATATATAATCAATATGAATATTCATGTTCATTGAATATAAACTATTTTATTTATTTGAATAAATTTTTTAACATTAAGATTAGTTTATAATATACTACTGGTAAAAGATATTTCTCATCATCAATTAATTTTTCTTAAAAAAAATTCTTTGCCTTAGGAGGCATTTGTTATTACTCCATCTTGAATTTAGAAATTCAATAACTAATTTACACATATCAAAAATTAGTTAAAATAATTATTTATAAAAATATTTATTAATTTTTTAAAATATTTATTTTAATTATTTATATTGAAAACTATTTATTAAATGAAAAACTATTTTAATATTTTCAATTAATAGAAAATATTTAAAAATAAAATTATAATTTTAGGACATAAAATAAATTAAAATATTATTTTTAGAATCAAAGAAATTCCCACTTTTATATTTACTGTAATGGAATGAAAGAAGAAAAACAAAAATTGACTTTGCGAAAAGTGAAATGCCTGTTATACCCTTAAATGAAACAACTAATGTATTGTTAAGATATGAGAGGAGGTTAAGCCAATCTTAACCATTAATTGTGTCCATAAGGCCTACGTCTATATTCCTAAAGATGCTTCTCTTTTTTTTCCTTAACTTGGCCAGAAATGTTATCATTGCTTCCCGATTTTTCTCTTACATCTGTCAAGGTAGTCCTTTTATCTTCTTTTATTAGGCTTTTTAGTAATTATATCTGTACTTTAACATATTTTACAATATACAACTTTGATTTCTTAATATAATTTTGTCTTATAAAAAAAAAGAAATGAAAGGAGGAGTATAAATATAATAGATACATTCTCACATCTTAATTATAAGAGTTAATTAATTTTTTTAAATAAATATAAAAAATTAAATAAATTAATTAATTATAACTAATATAAGATGTAATTGATTAATTTAGATATATTAAAGAGTATATAATATAAATTTATCTTAAAAAATTAAATTTGATCATAATTAATTGATTTATTTAATTTTTTAAATAGTTACATCTATCTAAAAAATTAAGTAATTATTATAATTAAGATTAGAGGTAATATATTATATCAATTTACATAAATCTTCCTCCATAGTTTAAACCAAACAACGCTTAAATGCGTGGCTAACAAAAATATCCTTTTGATGATTTAATGATAAAAAAGCTTATAAAATTATAATAATTTTTTTAAAAAAAATTCAATACTAAAATTTGTATGAAATTTATTTTATACTCATATTATCCTACACAATCATCGTACTGTAGTTTTTTATTTATATATTGTACCATAACTAATTTTAAACTATATTTTCATATTTTGAATAGTCATAATATAAAAAATTAGCTAATTTCTTTTTGACTTATAATTAGAATTTTAAAAAATGGTCTTAATCATACCTAATGGTTTTGTACTTTGACTTGTAAAGTGGTCCAAAGCCCAGGTTGGCCTCTTGTACAAGAGAAAGAAAAAGAAAGGTAATAAAGACCAGAAGCACCCATCCGTAGGTTCAACTAAGAAAGAGTAAATATCCTATTATTTATTATTTAAAGTGTATTTAAATTTTAAAGAGTACTATTTTATTATGGTTCCAATCGTAACATTTGGAGAGGCATCTTAACTCTTGGATGCCTAGGTTTACGCTTGAAGATAATAGACGGCTTACTCTGCCTGACAGTGGTATTGCCTAGGAAAAAAGAAAATTTCACCCTGCCTTGAATCGTGGGTAAACCTAACCCTTTTTTAAAAATTTTTGTACAAAAAAAAAAGACCAGAAGAAGCCAAGAACAACTTGTGCTAGTTAAATAATAATTTTTTCTTAATTTTTTAATTATCAAATTATATTTTTGATATTTTGCTCACAAAAGTGGGAATGATAATTAGGTTTCAAAAAATCAATAATTAATTTTAAAATATTTATTTTGCAAAATAAGTTACAAATAATTACATAAAATAAAAGCTTTAATTATAAATTTATGAATAAGGGGTTTTTAGGACCAAAACTCCGTCATGATAAATTCAAATCACGGTTACTTTTTCTCTCATTTTGCAAATTATTTTTACTGAAAGAGAGAAATAATTAAGAAAAAATTAGTTAGTTATACATATCTTTTATTCTTAAGAACTTATTTTAATAAATAACATAGATGTGTCCCAAAATTTTCAAAAATGTATTAAATAACTACTATTTTTAGATATATATGGACTTTTTCCAAACATAAAATTTCTTTGTTCTTCCTTCAATTTTTTTCTAAAATTTTAATCATAAAAAATATTTTCTTAATATAGCAAAATCTATATTAATTTCATAATATTTAAGAAAAATCTCCACAATTTACTCAATTTAGCTATTATACTTGTAGTAGTCACTTTTCTGTATTTTTTGGCCAGAGTCACTTTTCTTTATTAGCGTTTGATATATTGTATTCAGCAATAAGTTTACTTTAAATTACTTGTTTGAACAGTCAAAATAAAATAATAATAGTGGTCAATTTTTTTTTTATTACTATAAAATTTTCAATAACCTAGTTATACTCATGGCTTCGTACTTTGACTTGTAGTTTGGGCCACACTCACGTACACGTACAGCCAGACAAGGAAAAAGAAATGTGACAAAGACAAGAACAATTTATGCTAATTAAATAATATATATTTTTTAATTTATGAACTGCTTTTTGTTTCATACAAGAAACACCTTCCACCCCACAATTCAACTATAGGGAAAACTCTAAGATAATAATATAATATTATAATATCCTGTTTGAGATATATCGTCTTCTCAAACTAGAATCTTCCTACTTGTGGTGATATATATAATATAATCTTGATGGGAAACATCATTTTATTAGTTCAGTTCCTTCTTAAGCAGTTGCGATTGGTCCCAGATTCACATTGGATGCTTTGAAGGCTTCAAATCTTGGTTCTTTGGCGTCGAACTTGAGCCTTGCGTAGAGATTCATGTAATCTTCGAACACAAATCTGGGGTATTCTTCGTTCTTCTCCTTCTCCACCAATGTTGGTGCTGGGTAGATCACAGCGTCGCTTCCTGGATTGAAGAATGAGGCTATGGACATTCTGGTTCCATCGGTTTGTGCGATCACACGGTGCTCCACACTCTTGTACTTCCCATTTGTGATCACCTGCGTATTCATGGAAATTTGTTCTGAGAATTGGAAGTTGCAGGTAAGGTGTTCGATGAAATAATGTCTGCGAGGAATAAATCGATGTTTGTGTTTGCCTTATCAGAAATATAAGAGTGAATGATTTTACCTCGAGCTGGTCACCGAGGTTGACGACGATGGAGTGGCGCATTGGAGGCACATCGATCCACTGGCCATCTTTGAGCAGCTGAAGGCCACTGACTGTGTCGTCCTGGAAGAGAAGGATGATGCCGCCGGCGTCGGTGTGGGGACGAAGACCCTTGACGAGCTCCGGTTTAGGACAAGGAGGGTAGTTTGCAACCTTGGTGCCAAAAGTTGGACCTCTTGATCCATAGAAGGCCTTCTTGAGGTAACCTTTCTCTAACCCAAGATTCTCACATAGCAAGTCTAGAAGCTCCTCTGCTAGCTTCTCTATCTTTAAAGCAAACTCCTTCATCACTTTCCTGCATAAATCATAATGAACACTGATTTATAGGTAGTCACTCAGAATCAATCAAATATTAAATAATGAAACAAATCACATCAAGGTGGGAATTCTGTTCACATGGGGATCTCTCTGTTTCTGGGTCAATTATTTGTTATTTGGGAACTCTGTTCACACTTCACATGGAGATTCATAAATTCATTTAGGTATGTGAATGAATGATATTGTGCTTGTTTGAGTGTGTTATACCTGTACTCATCAGTCAGATCAGGGATCTCAGAAATGTTTGACTCAGGAAGATGACGCAAATGGAAGGTGCTCTCCCAATCCATGTCTTTGACCTCAGTTTGAACAGCGTCTAGCCCTTTGCTTGCCACTAATGCCTTAAACCTCTCTTCCATGCATTTCCTGTAGTGTTCTTTGGTCAACCTCTCCACAGAGTCCATGAAATCATGTGGTATTCCATGATTCACCAGCTACAGTTTTTAATTTGAAAGCCAAATTAGAAAAAAACCAACAAAGCTAAAACAGAGATCTAAATCTAATAATAACTTGAAACAAAAGCAAGAAAGTTCTTAGAAGGGGATATATATATACCTCAAAGAATCCCCAGTTTTCACAAGCATCTTTGATCTTCTCCATAGTGGCCTTCCTCTCATCACCATTGAGCTTGTCCAAGCTAATAATTGGGAAGTTCAAGTTCTCCATCTCTCAAAGAATACTTACTTTCTCTCTATGTTTTTCTCTCTCTTTCTATCTCAATAGCTTAAGTTGCTCAATGGAGATTAATGCTTCGTGGGTAGTATTTATAGGAGATGGATTGGGCATTAGAACACAAATATTGAAAAGTATAATATTTGATTAAAATATATCATTAACGTGGTTGAGCTTCACTACCTTGCTTTATTGTCCTGAACCCAGCTAATATTGATAGATGGCTTTGGTTACGTTATGGAATTGTCTTACCACTCTGGTTTGGGATGTCGATCCCACTTGGTGGATGAATTCCTTTCTTGAAACTTTGACCAGACTTTAGATAGGAGAGGCTCCCACTAAAGCACATTTATTACGCATTCTTCATAAGTTTTCCTTTTTCTTCTCAATTTTTGTGTGTATTTTTCTGAGCTGAAAGTGATGTGTAGGAAGGGGCTAAGAAACTTCACTTCCTTAGCATAAACAAAATTCCTACCTTTGATATTTAAATCAAGTTTGCTTTTTGTGTTTGAGAGTTTATTTTAATGGTTAATCTTTCTCTGGAAAATTCTTTTGTTTCATCTCATGGGAGGGTATTTATGAGTCACTTTTTTTATCGGTTCAAACTTCTCACACTTCAAAAATGAGTACATATAATTTTCTAAACATGTAACATTTCCATAATAAAATAAAAATAATTATCTATCTATAAATATATGTATCTATGTATTATATAAAAACACTGATAAGTTATGCACTGGTCATGAACTATAAATAATACTATTTACTGCTCTGATTCAGTACAACACATAGTACCCATATTAATTTTTTTAGAAAGCTGATAATAACATTATTTAAAAAATTAAAAATGAAAAAAAATATGGACCGTTCATATTATATTTGGAATAAGAAAAGTGACAAGCGTGATGATGAGATGTTCACTATCATATACATAATCATATTCTTCTGTATAGATGAATATGTATAAGTATATATGATACATAATCTTGTGTATGTCTCTCTGTCTCATGGTCGACTCATATTTATTTTGTTTTTGAATATTTCTGTGTTTTTTTAAGTTGAATGCTTTTGAATTATTTTTATGTCGGTGGAGGTTGATGAAAAGGTCATAGGTACAGAAAAAATAGGTTAAAAAGGTAAATCCCACTAAGATCAAATGCTTATGCAGTTTGAGTAATTGAACTTTCTTGGAAAACCTGAATCAGCAATGAAGCTTCCCAAATGGTGATCATTTTAAAGACATCTTTTGTCAATTTTGGAATTCTTCATTCTTCATTCTTTTGCTGATGAAAGTTTTCTCTGTATTTTTCGTACAAGTGACGAAAAAATTATTTCTTCTTAGTCATTAGTTCCGTCAGAATTACTGCCATTTCTTCAAACCTTATCTCATTAGAGGAGTAATCTTAATGGAACATGTTTTCCTTTTGTTTTACTAGAGAATTAAAGACCTATGTGCCGTCATATACATAGAGTTGTACTATTCACAATTTATAAATAAATGAATAATGAAAGTTTTTATACTATATTTTATAGGAAAAATTACTTGAGGCCTCAATTTTTAATTTAGTACCTGAATTTTTTCTCTTTATTAAACAATTTAATTTTGTTTTGTTAACACAATTAGTTTTTGTACAATAGATAACAGTGCTACATAGCAAAATTACAGATATTACCAGTGTTAACAGAGCAAAGTTAAAAGATTTAATAATGACAAAATAATTAGATACTAAATTAAAAATTGAGAGAGAATATAGACCCTTACAAAATGATTGATAGTAGATTTTTTTGTATACATGTGGAGCTTGAGATAACCCCATTTAAGAGGATAAGGTTTTGTTATTGTTGTTGTTGTTGTGGAGCTTGAGATAAATTGTGAGCACCGTTGTCTCTTAACTGTATTTTAGATGGGTCTATGCATTTATATAAAGGTTAATATAAATTTTAGTTATACAAATTTGTTTTCATTTTAGTTTTGGTCCTTTTAGTTTTAAATCATAAATTTTGATTTTTTGATTTTATTTCTGTCTAAAATATTAGTCCATATAATTTAATAAAAGCTTATACCATTTCATCCTTTAAAAAACTAAAACTTATAGTTTAAAATTTGAGAAATCAAAACTAAAATTTGTGCAAACTTAATGGACCAAAATATTATATTAACTAATAAAAGCTTAATTTTTTTGTTAAACATAAGTATCCTTCTATCCTAATTATAAGACCTAATTTTGAAATCCGCTAAGAAAGTAGTTAAAGTTGGTTGCGTAATTTTTTGTTTTTTTCTTTTTTCCAATTTTGCATTTAATTAAGTATAATGATTTGCAAAATTCTAATTGCCCTTTCATTAGGATTTAATCATTTATTATATGTATATTTGGAAACATAGATATTTGTTAAGAATGAGTATCATTCTATTAGAGATAATTCTATTTGAGGTAGTATTGGATACTAAATATAAACAACTCTGTTGATATTTGAAAACATATTTTAATTCTTCATAGAATTGGGAAAATGGTCTTATATAATGAGAAGTCAAAATGGGGTTTTAAAATATCGTCTAGTTTTTAGAAGTCATATTTGACTCTAATTAATTTTTTTTAATGACAGGATTCTAACTAATTTAAATTGAGTTTGGATTGAATCACATGGTTTAACGTTCTCCATATGGCGGCTTTCTCATACATAATAGCACTTGAACCCAAGACATTGCTTAAAGTAAACAAACGTTGAACCGTTTGAACCAAGTCAAATAAGGAAGGGAAGCAAAAGATCTAACGTGTTCATGATTTTCATTTTCCTCATCGTACTGTAATTTCTGGTCAAAGAAGAAGATGGGATAGCACGCGTTTGGTATCTCCCTTTCATTAAATTTTTATTAGTGTTTAAAATAAGCTACCAAAAATTGGATCGATAATTAAACTGACTAATGTAGTGGTTTATAGGTCAGTGATCCAATCATAGATAAATTGAGTCAACCGGGTCATGATTTAAATACTATAATTTATCAATAAAAGTTAAATCTAGTAAAAATAGTTATTCTCTCACAACGTGGTAAACTAATATATTCGAATTTCTATTAGAAGGATGGCTACATTTAGTGCTCGATAGTGTTTCAAATATAATTACCTTCAATAGAAGGATACTTACGTTTAACAAAAAAATTAATTAAAATATACATATTGAAAAGTATAATATTTAAATAAAAAATATATTAATTCACAAATAAATGAAACTTTATGTATAAATCATACATACTAAAAAATCATTTCCTTTTTTTTCTCAAGATCTCATCCCAACCTTTAAATTAAAAAATAGATGGTTCAGATTTAATATTTTATAAAATTATTAATATAATATTTTATAAATAAATTTAAATTTTAAAATTTAACCTGCAAAGTTCATAGCTACAGTATAGAAAAATAGAAAAAAATTAATTTATAAAATATTAAATGTGAACTGTATATTTTTTTTATTTATAGGTGGAGATGAGATTATAAGAAAAAAATGGAGAAAGAGGAAAAGAAGAAGATCTAGTTCCCTTGATTTTGCCTACAGAGAAATTGAGTTCTTTCCACTCAACCCAAATACTATTGGCAATGTGTTTTTTTCCTATACATAAGATTATATTTACAGTATGTGATCATATATGGAAGAAAATATCCTATATATAAGATCGGAGAGAGTACCTATAGGGGATATGTTAATATTGGGAAAAAATTCCATTAAAAAAATATTGGGAAAAATTTGAGCAATATCGAATTCAATTAGAAATAACTAATTTCTTCTATTTATTATAAGGTTTCAACCTCTTCATTCAATCAAAACATCTTGTTGAATAGAGTTTTCTTCTATTTAGAGCTGGACGCGACTCAAATTCAAATCGTTTAATAAAAGTAGGTCTCGAATAGTTTTCAAAATAAATATTTTTGGAAAATTTATAGCCATAATAATTGTTTGTTAAGGCAAAAAACAAAAAAGGATATGATCAAATGAATTGGTCCCATAATGTGGGGAGATTGAAAGGAACTGTTCATATGCATGAATGTATCCACAATTTTGCTCATGGATTGGCACAGGAAATAAAGCCAAAAATATAACGAGTCATAATTATTGTTTGTAATATAACAAATAAATATAGAAAATCCCAAAATATAGTCAATATCTAATATTGTTATTCAATAGCATAATCATTGCATTTTTTTTTTGCTATAAAAAATAACCCAAAACTTACTATATAGAAAAATTAATGCTTTGATACATGTAATTAACTTCAATTAATTTGAAGCATGTGATTTGCATCAAGCAAATTATTGTTTACTTTAGTCACAAGTCAATACCTACAAGTACACAAAATTATTTTATGATTCAATTGATCTAATCCTGAAAATTAATTAAACTTTAACTGAAAATATTTAATCACACGGTCGTGTGAAAATCATGTAATTAACATTATGAACCACAATAAAGCAATAATCAATAATGCAATTGCATAATTCCAAAAACAATAATATTGTAATTGTGATCACATGCAATTACAACCAACTAAATTATAGTATTTTTTTAAAAATATATTATAGCATTTTTAATCGTTTAATCTAGGATTCCATACTATTTTATAAAGTCAAACATTATTAGACCTAAATGGATGAAGCTTCTACAATTTTTTTCATCCACAAGATACAAATCATTGATCTTATCTGAGGAGAATAGGGTTGTTTCCACTTTATAATAAAGTTAGAGACTTTCTTTTATATCTATATTCCAATTATTAATAAGATACTAAAAATTAGACTAGTAATTGAATTGGTCAAAGTAGCATAGTTCAAGGATCAATGATCCGATTGTGGTTAAATCATAGTCAACAACCATGATTAAAATAATATGATTTAATTAAAATATATAAAATTTCATATATAACCCTAGAAAGATTAATATTTAAATAAAAAATTTATTAATTAATCCATAAATAAATAAAATATTAATATATAAATCATATGTAATACAAAAAATATATTTACAAAAGCACATACACTACAAAAAAATTGATTTTCAGCGGCGACTTTTGTCGCCGCTGAATACATTTAGCGGCGACATTTTGTCGCCGCCTATGAGATTGTCGCTTATTAGTATTAGCGGCGACAAAACAAAGTTGCCACTGAATCCCCCAGAATCAGCGGCAACAAAATGTCGCAGCTGAATCCCCAGAATCAGCGGCGACACAAGGTCGCCGCTGAATCCCAAGAATCAGCGGCGACACAAGGTCGCCGCTGAATCCCAAGAATCAGTGGCGACCTGATGTCGTCGCTGAAAGTCCATATTCAGTGGCGACATCAAGTCGCCGCTGAAAGTTCTTAATATTATTTTTTATATAATTTACGTGATATAAAAAAAATATAATTTAATAACAAATAATAAATGATAAATAAGTAAATAAATTAGAATCTAGTAACATTGATAAATGTACAATATTAAATTAGTTCAATTGCTTAAACATATTTAAAATTAGAATAAAATTATTTAGTTTATACATAAATTTTATATAGAAGGACCAATACTATGATTAGAAGAAGTAGGCGCATGTTGTTGCCCCTTCTGCATCAAGGCAGCGAATTGAGCTTGTATCTTTTGCTCCATTTGTTCCATTAGTCTTTGCTCAAATTGCACACGCTCTTGTTGCATCTTTTCTCGCTCTTCTTCCATCCTTGCACGCTCTTCTTCCATCTTTGCACGCTCAGCCTCCATTTTTTCTCTCTCCTCTTCAAATTTTTTATCAAACTCTTCCTGTAATTGGGCACGCACACTCTCAACAACTGAACTATCTGTAGATTGAGGGCGATTTCTCTTCCTTGAAGGCTCCGCTCCATACCCTTTCCCTCTTACATACCCTGACCTCTCACCAAGAACTGTCGCCAATATTTCTTCTGACGTCATTCGAGCATCACTCTCTAAATCTTGGTCTTGTTGTTGAGAAAGCTCGTGCATACGGCTTTATAATAAAAATATATAAAACTATTAAATTAAAAATAAAACTAAATCAAAATTAAATATTAAACAATACGTACATAAATGTGTTCAGAGTGTGCGTCAACCCATACTACTTGACCATCTAATATCTTCCTAGTATGCGTTATCTCCCACAACTGGTCAGGAGGGATAGGTTGTCCAGTAGTAGGATCTCTCTACAAAATAATAACATATACGAAAATGCAAAGAAAAGATTTTAAAATAAAAAAAAGGATTGAAAATTTATAGTAATGATATATTGAACTTACTGTAGCATACTCAATCTCTGCAAATGATCGAGGACCACAAGTATGTTTAGTCATTTGTTTTTCTCGATTTATCGTGTTTCTTGCACTTTTGTTCTACAACAAAAGGTAGTAAGTAATAAGAATTTAATAATTGAAACGAAAAATATAATTTATTTAGAAGGATAATCAGATACCTTAAACATGTCAGACTTAAAGTATATTAATAACCACTCCCAATCTTGAAAACTAATAGTTTGAGGAGGATCAGCCAACCTATCCTCATCAGTCTCATATTTCTTGTAGTGAGAGTGCAGATTATTCTTCCAATTTCTGAATGCATTTTGTAAAATAATTGATATAGCAATATGAAACTTTTCTTCAGTAATTGCATCAGCAGGTTCAAATTTATCCTGAAACAAATAATCATAATCACTTTATACAATGAAATAAATAAACTAAAATAAGTAAAAAAAGTTGACATAAATAATACCTTTATTTTTAAAATCATATCATGACCATATTTTTTAAAAAATTCTTCCAGCTACCTCCACAATCCCTGAAAGAGACTGTGGTTTTAAGAGTTAGACTACAATAATTAGAAAAGTCTCTTGCTTCTGCACCGATTGCTCTTGACATGGAATCTGAAAATTTGACTCGAATCTTTGCTCCTTGTGCAGTCCTCAAATTAACGTTAATAGACTTATAAACTCCTCTGCCCTTGTTGATTGCAATAGAAGAGCCTATCATTAAAATTTAATGACAAATAAATGTTACATGTGATATAAATCAATTATTATAAATTTGAAATAAACTTACCTGCACTACTATTTTGAGTATGGAGAGTAACAGGAGAGTTGATAGGCATTTCCTCACGTTGCTGTTGCAATGACAGCGGTGAAATAACAGGTCTTGATTGAGGTGTAGAGCATGTACCTCGGCTATTTGTGCTGTCATTAGATGTAACAGAAATACCTTTCCCACCTCGACCTCTCTTTAATACTAACATATCCTACAAAAATATACATTTCATTTAAAAAATAGCAATCAATCAAACAAGAATCGATGTAGATATTAATAAAATGTACCATATCCATTAATTTCATTCATTTGAATCTTCCGTCGCACTATCACTTAAACTAATATCTTCTGATTCATCCGTTTCTTCTATTTCAGTTTCTATGTCACTTTCTTCTTCAGTGTCGCTATCAAAGTCATCAAGAAGATCCTCTTGATCACTAAATCCAGTATTAATGGCATTACTTTCATGTATTTGTGATGGTTCTCCTTGAGCTAAGGACTGTGTTTGTCCATCTTCTCCATATAAGTTAATGATAATATCATCAAGTTGTGTAGGACTTGCATGGTAAACATTTAAATCTACCACCAACTGTTGATAAGGTTCTGAGTCAACCATAGGATCATGGACCCCATTATCATCAATATCACTGTCAGCTGGTACATTAAACAAGTCGCGTGGGTTTGTTTTGACAACAACGAGCTAACTGGGTGCAATAATGTCATCCACATAGAAAACTTGCTTAGCTTGAGATGCTAGAATAAATGGTTCATCTGTTTGTAATGAATATCGCGTGTTGATACTTATGAACCCGTACTTATCAACCTTATATCCTTTGTCATAATGAGCAACATCCCACCAATGACACTTAAACAAACATACTTTTCGGTTGCCTATGTAAGACAACTCATAAATATGCTCTAACACACCATAATATTCTTTGTCAGCATTAGTGTCATCACCCTTAGCTAGGATACCACTATTTTTTGTTTTTTTCCTGTTGCACGGTCTTTTGTGTGAAAACGAAATCCATTGCCTATGAACATGGAATAACGATTCACAATCGTCAATGGGCCAATTGATAAACTTATGAGTTCATCACTAACATGGCTATGTGTAGCTAATGATGTCACCTTTGAGGACAAAAGTCATATGTTAGATAAATTACATATAAATGTAATTGCTAAAAATACTAAGGCTGAAAATGTTATAACTTACTCGTGAACGAAACCATTGAGAAAACTCATATTGTCTTTGCTCACTCCTTGATCCATGCGCTTCAAGTTCTGTTATATATTCCCTACAAAATTTCATAGCAATAAGACAAAATAACATTATGATAAATAAATTTTCTCTTTAAGTCAGGCAACTTACTCCATAAATGGCCAAACTTCTTCACAATTTTGTAGCACATACATTCTTGCTTGACAGTATTCTTCATAGGGAAGAGAAATTGATTTGCAATGTCCCCTAACTTGACCATTTTTCTTAAATATTGTAAACTCAGGGTTGATATCATCATTGGTATCATCATTCCTACGTGACACATTAAATTTTGTAGGAAAATCTTTCAGATATCTTGAGCAGAATGTGAGACTTTCATCTGCCAAGTATCCTTCTGCAATTGATCCTTCAGGCCGAGCTTTATTGCGAACATACGATTTTAGTGTCCGCAAATACCTAATGCATTAAAATTAGTTAACCTTCCACAATTATGAATTATAAATATACAATGATATTGAAGAATGTTACCTTTCTATTGGATACATCCAACGATATTGAACTGGTCCAGCCAATTTTGCCTCCCCTGCCAAGTGTATTGGCAAGTGAACCATCACATCAAAAAAAGTAGGTGGGAAGATCGTCTCCAACTTGCATAATGTCAATATTATGTGACTTTGGAGTTTGTCAAGTAGTTCACATGTCAAAGACTTTGAACAAAGATTTTTGAAAAATCTTCCCAACTCTATAATTGGTTCACACACTTTAGAAGGTAATAACCCATGTATTGCAATTGGAAAAATCTCTTGCAACAACACATGATGATCATGACACTTCAAACCAAATAACTTTCGCTCCTGAATGTTGACACATCTTGAAATATTGGATGAAAAAGCATCAGGGACTTTTAAGTTAGCCAAGAATTGTAAACATGATTGTTTACTTTTAGGGGACAATGTGTAAGGAGCAAGAGGAATAGAAATATTATTACCATCTTCAACTGGGTGCATATCACTCCTAATACCCAAGTCCATCAAGTCGTATATACTTTTAATTGTATCCTTCATCTTTTCAACCAAATCCATCACCGTGCACACAATGTTATGAGAAATATTTCTTTCTATATGCATCACATCAAGATTATGTCGTATTAGCAAGTTCTTCCAATAAGGCAATTGAAAAAAAATACTTTTTTTCCTCCAATTGTACGCATTATTATGTGTATGATGCTTTCGCTTTGTACCCTTCCCAAATAACACATCACCCAAGTGTTCTAGTTGCGTAAGTACTTCATCTCCGGTCAATGGAACTGGTGGATCCATATGCTCTTCCTTACCATCAAATGATACCTTATTTTTACGCCATGGGTGACTTTGTGGAAGAAAGCGCCTATGGCCCATGTAAGATAACTTGCTCCTTATCGAAGTACAATGCGTGTCCTTGTGGCAACATGGACATGCAAGTTTAACTTTAGTTGACCACCCTGAAAGGTTTCCATATGCGGGAAAATCATTTATAGTCCACAAGATTGCTGCATGCATGATAAAGTTTGATTCAGAATATGCATCATACGTCTGTACCCCTACTTCCCACAATTGTTTTAGCTCCTCAATCATTGGTTGGAGGTACACATCTATTTCATCACCTGGACACTTTGGGCCAGGAATAAGAAGTGTCATCATGAAGTACGGGCTTTTCATACAAAGCCATGGTGGCAAGTTATACGGTAGCAAGACAACAGGCCATATACTATGATTAGCACTCATATTCCCAAAAGGTTAAAATCCATCACTTGCTAAACCCAATTGAACACTTCTTGGATCAACAGAGAAGTTAGGGTATTGGTGGTCAAAGTGTTTCCAAGCTAAAGAATCGACTGGATGTCTCATTACATCATCATTTGAGTGTTTCTCCTTATGCCACCTCATTTCTTTAGCTGTATCTCTTGACATATAAAGTCTTTGTAGCCTAGGTGATATGGAAAAATACCTCAAGACTTTATGTGGAACCTTCTTCCCTTTCTGTTTGTTTAACTTCCATCTATGCATCTGACACTTAGGATAACATTCTGCATTTGCGTGCTCTCCCTAATACAATATGCAATCATTCTCACAAGCATCAATTTTATGGTAATGTAAACCCAGATCGCGAATTATCTTCTTAGCTTCATAGAATGAGTCTGGCACTAAAGCCCCTTCTGGCAGAACTTCTTTTAACAAGCCCAATAACACATCCATAGATTTATTACTCCAATGGTTAAGGCACTTCACTTGAAGCAACTCTACAATAAAAGAAAGTTTAGACATCTTCACACAACCTGGATAAAGTGCAGTTTCAGCATCTTTTAATAAGTCAAAGAACCTTTTAGCCTGAACATTAGGCTCTTCCCTCTCGTTGTCACTAGTATTGGTATAATCCACACATGGAACTCCATATGCATCACAAACCATCCTGACAAAGTTGTCATCATCAGTATCATTTTGTATGTCATGACTGGAAGTTCCACAATCCGTCCTAAATGTTCTAATTTCCCCATGCAACTCCCACACGTCGTAACTATTCCAGAAACCCTTACTCAATAAGTCTGTCCTAACATCTCTTCTCGCTTTAAATATAACATTCATGCATCTTTTACAAGGGCAACGTATTTGATTTACAACACCAGGTTGACTAAATGCCCATTCTAGAAAAGCATCAACTCCTCTAATATATGATAGGTTGCCTCTATCTTTAATATGTAACCAACTTTTATCCATCTATATTCCCTAAAAAGTTAAACCAGGAGTCAATTTATAACATTAAATAAGAATAATCACTTTTAATATTCAAATACCATAAAGAAGCTATGAAAAGAGGTAGTGAGAAGTGTTGTACCATGAACTAATAGCCTTTTGATAAACCAGGAGTCAATTTATAACATTAAATGAGAATAATAACTTTTAATATTGAAATGCCATAAAGAAAGTTTACATGGTTCCAAAGCAACAAGAACAAACAACATTAGAAAATAAGCACTACAAATGAATAAAACTAACAACATCAAAATGAACTAGAGAAAACCATTTAATAAGAGATAAAATTTCCTGCCAAGGGATTGAGGATATAGAGCCTCCTGATATGGAGTCTGAAAGTGAGTTATTAGAAAAGAAAGCTATTTCCACACACGAGATTCTTAGAGGTCTTAATAAGGTCCACTGCTAGAAATTGTACAAGGAAGCATATGCTTGCTCACTAATTTTTTTGCCCTACAATCACTAAGATGGGAACAGACTAAGTTTGATAGGCACAGAAAGAGAGTGTAAATAATTGAGTGGCCCTGTGGGTAGAAATAAAAGCAATGATGGTGAAAGCAATAGTAATTGATGATTAAAGTTTTATGGTAAAGAAGGACCTTCAATTCCTTCCCCACCCACCCACTCACATGTACATATATTCCATATTCCTGTTCACGCAAAACCTCACACAGAAAGGAAACAAAAAAGTAGCTTCCAACCTCAATTCAATTCATTAGGATTTCAACTTTCTGAATACAAACCTTTCGTGTTTGACTGAACCATTTCTTGCACCAATATCAAACATATACGTCTGCGTGAATGGAAATAAAAGAAAGGAATGGAAGCCACAAAGAAAAGAGCAGTTTTCCTCTACACCCCATCCCTCTCCCTCCATTAGTTATTCACGGTGGAACATAAATAGAGTCCAAACTAGTATACAAGACACGATAAAGCTGGCATATTATATTGGCCTTCAGCGCAGAAATGAAAAACACAGTGAGTTTAACAGAAGGTAGCTGTAAAGAAACAGGTTACTATGCTATAGGCAGAATTACAGCAATTAAACTGAATTACAGCAATAAACAAAGTGAGTTTAACAGAAGGAAGCTTCTCTAATTGAAATGATTTTACCACATCGGCTTCATTAGGGAAGCATTGCGGGCTCAGAATTACAGCAACTAAACTGAAGCACGCTTGGATAATTCAAGAAGAAAGACGAAGCCGATTTCATCAGTTTGAAAGAGAAAGAGGTCTTACTTTGGCGTCGATTTCAGTAAACAAGGCGACAACAAACGACAACTAGCACCAGATCGAAACGAAGCTGAGACGGGGTGAGAAGCCGACAATCCGAGTGGAGTGTGAGGCTGTGAGATAGGGTGCGACGCAGGAGTGCACCAACGCAAGGTAAAAAAGCGACGGCGGCTACGGCTGAACAAGCGACGGCGACAAGGGCTGAAGAAGCGACAGCGACGCAGCTAGGGCTCAAAAAGCGCAGAACGGAAGAAGAGAAGAGTAAAGTGAACAGAGAAGGAGAGCAGGGGTGGGGGTAAATAAATTGACCTTTAGCGGCGACAAGAAATATCGCCACTGAAAGTAATACTTCAGCGGCGAGAAGAAATGGCGCCGCTGAAAGTCTTAATTTAAATCAAATATTGCCACGTCAGAAAGTATACCTTTCAGCAGAGACAATAAATGTCGCCACTGAAAGAAGTTTCAGCGGCGACAAAAAGGGTCGCCGCTGAAAGGTATACTTTTAACAAATAATTTTTACAAAATAATCCACTCAATAAAATATTGATAATTTTTTTCCAATAGCTTCTTCAACTTATTAGATATATTTTATAAATTTTTTTGAGTAAATACTAATTTATAACTATTTTTCTTAATTTTTTTTAAAACATAAGCCTTTAATCCCCAAAAATAACTATTAAATTATTTGCATCTTTTTTGAAAAATAAACTTTTTTATATTTTTCTAAACTCCCAAAATACTCATTTTAACCCCAAAATATGAAATTTAGCAATAGAAGGCATATATAACAGTAATTAAGAATGTATGTATGTATTTTACGTCCTATTTTTTTCCTTCTCTCTACACACACATCTCCTTCTCTCTATCTCCTTCCTGACATCATCTCTACCATATAGATACTAACTCTTATGCTCATTGACACACATTTATAATATCTCTTTCCTGCATATACCCTTGCTTCATCTCATTCTTTCACTTTTTTAATTTCTGAAAAATACTCTTGAACTCAAAAATACCTTATAGATCCTTTTTATCAAAGTTGGCATGTTATATGAAATGTAGCAACAAAGGGCAAATACAATAGTAATTAAGAATGTATATATATATTTTATGTCTATTCTTTCTGCCAATCTCTCACACACACATCTCCCTCTCTCTATCTCCTCTCCCATATTGTCTATAACACACAGATACTAACTCTCACGCTCATTGACACACATTTATAATATCTCTCTTATACACATACCCTTGCATCATCTCTTTCTTTCGCAGACATCACACATTATTATATGTATAATCTCTACTTATTATCATAACATATAAATTTTTTTATTTATTATTGAAAAATAATGTTATTTAATAATTTAATTTTATATATTAGATAGTTACTTCATAGTCCTTTGAGCTAGGGAAAAATGTATATAGATTTTTAGCAGCAGAAAAATGGAGGAAAATTTTTTTTATTACTGACCTTCTGCAGCGACATGGAAAGTCGCCGCTGAAAGGTAGGCTTTCAGCGGCGACAAAATAGTGTCATCGTTGAAAGTTAGGCTTATATGTCGCCGCTGAAAATCTATTTTCAGCGGCGCCTCGCTTTGTCGCCGCTGAAAAATCGTCGCCAAAGACTAGTTTTTTTGTAGTGATATTTGACGAACAACTATATTTTTTTTTTATGTTTTTTACCTTAGAAGGACACCATTTCATAAGGGAAGAAAAATTATATAAAATTTAACCCGATCGATTCCTCTAAAACTCTTAATTAGATTAGGCAGGAATTGACTCATCGATTTATTGGTATAACTGATCAACCCAAGTTGGTTTTTAAACTTTTAATACCATGCTATGTTCTCCATTCATATTTAAGGATTGATTGAATTTATGGTATAATTTAAGAGATAATGAGTTTTATCATAATTATGGGAACAAACAATAACTAAGCTTAGTACTACCTCAAATCTTAAATATAAGAGTTAAACAAAGAGTTTAATTTGATAATAAATATAAAATTTTAATTCACTTTGTCTCCTAATTTTATAATTTTTTTCTAAAAAATTTCCCTATTGATTGCACATGGTAAAGGAGTTCTATTAAGGAGTAGTTATACTGCACATAATTAAGAATAATATTATATGGAAGCCAACACACATTTGCTATAAATAATTAACTTAACTAATTTTTTAATTTATTTATATTAATTATTTAACTCTTATATTAAAAATTATAGATAGTATATTTTAAATATACATTTAACAGTTATAAATTAAAGTAGTTATAATCTATGCGAACATAGATGTGGTTAGGTAATTTTAGCGAAGAATGATGTCTAAACAAAGGTGGGCAACGACGTTTGTGATAGATAGAGAGAGAAGACAGGGAGGACCACCATGAATGCTACTTTTAGGAAAGTGTTTCACATGATCTTATTTTATTATATATTGTTTGATAGCCAATATCGCTACAAAGTTGGAGAAATTATGGTTCGGATATCTCCACGCAGGCATTAATAACTTTTGATTGCACGTTCGGTGTCATGTTCTCAACCTCTTTTTTTTTAATTATTGATTTTATAAGAAAATGTTTAGGTATGAGTGGGGATTTAGAGCTCATTCGAGCCAAAAGATGCCTTATGGCAAACGCACTTAGATATATTTACATATTTATTTATGAAAGATATATATGGGTCTCTTTACTAAATTAGTAAGATTTTAATCTTTATTAAAAAGAAGTTGTTACTATATTATACCAAAATTGTATTTTTTAATCAACTCGTGTTGAAGGGACTAAAATATTAATAATTATTTTTATAAGGAACTTAATTGTTATTATCCTTATTATTTATTTACAAGACTCTCACATCAAGTACAACACTTTAATCCTAGTTCTTTTAGAGTATAAATTATAAAATCATTACTAACAAAACCAACTTAAATGTTTTTTTATGAAATATTGTATTTAATTTTAGGATTAAGATGTATCTAGTCCCTTAAAAAAATTGATAGTGCAATTTTACGATTAATATATTAAAAATGGAGCAATTTCACTCCAACCTAATTGATGCACAAATGATGGTTAATCCCAAAAACAAGCTTGCACATGAACAATACCTCATTGGCTCCATGCCTACCACCATTACCAATGTCTCCAATCTCTGCTTGACTCCCCTGGAAAATCTTCAAGGAACAACAATATCGTCTTCTTCTTCTTCATTAATGGCTTCCCTACCTTGAATAAAAAACACTAAAATTTCAACACATGAAAATGGCTTTTGCTCGTTTAGCTCTGAAACAATTTCAGCAAAGGGTAGGCTCTGCTTCTTCTTCCTCAGTGGAAACAGGCCAATTGGTTCTGCATAGAAGCTGCTATTGAGAAGCTTTTCTACTGAGAAGGAAAAATCTGATAAAAGCTCCGAGGTTACTGTGTCTAAATGCAAGAAGTGGAGGTTGTTTTCTAGAAGACAACGAACATGGCCATAGAAAAACGATGACAGAGACTTCGCTCCTACCCTTACTGGTACCTAATCTCTTCTCTCTATAGCTCTCTGCATTTAGTTACATAACTTGATGAGGGATCATAAATTCACAAACTTTTCATGATTTTGTGACAGAGTTCCTTCCTTCAGGGCTACGGAATGCACTGATGCGGGTGACTGAGAACATGAACAGGTTATTTGGGATTAACGGCAATTTGTGCTTCAGTTAGGCTGGGGTGAAATTGCTCCAGTTTTAATATATTAAGGGCAATTGTACTATAAAATATTTTAGAGTGCTAGATAAACTTTAAAAATAATTTTAGGGTGTTAGATGCACTTTAACTCTTGATTTTATTAAAAAAGATGCCAAATATTTTAATAAAATATTTAACTATTCAATGAAATAGTCGGCCGATGACAAGTGTTTAACTAAATTTTGAATGTCAAATATATTAATAAAATATATTTTTTAATAAATTACATTACTTATAAGTTATCAACTATGCGATTTATTTTTCAGAACTTTAAATGGTTAGAAACGGCAAAACAATTACAGAAATGGTTAATTGACTGTTTATACGCTTCTACAAAAAATGACATACTTGACGCTTCATACCTGTCTGTTAAATAACAAAACATCAAGTAATGTGAGGTGTATATTGAGTAAGGGCTTATTTGACGGTTATTATGTTGACCATCAAATAAGTTTGTAAAAATATTTTACGGTTCTTCTTAACAACCGAAAAGTACTATTTTTTTAGAAGTTTTTAGAAATTTAAAACCCTTTAATTTGATGATTATTTGAAAACAACTGTGTCAAATATTTGAAGCTAGTATTTGACGGGTGTTGGTAAAAAATCCGTCAAACGGTATGATACTTGTCAGTTATTTTCTAATAATCGTTAAGTAGTCTCATTTAAATAGCCCTTACAACCTTCCCGCCCTTTCATTGTTAACCAGACGTGTTTGAGCTTTCCCCATTTTTCTCTCCTCTATGGCTAAACCCTCCTGAAACCTAATCTTCATTCTCCCTACGTTGATCATATCATCTTCATCATTTGAAAGCATCTTCATCTCAGGCCACCAAAATCCTCGCCAACCACTGCATTTTTCTCGCGTGGATGAGTCATGCCACGCAACGTAATGAAGAATACGAATGAAAAGTTTTCTTTCTCTCCAGCCGTCATTCTCGTCAAATTGATTTTCAACATGATATGTTATTCTTATTGGGTTTTAGCAACATCACTTGTATCATTTGCTAATCAAGATCATATAAGATCATATAAAACGGTGCTCTACCAATCTCAAAACCACTCATCATTATAAGCTATTTGTTTTTAAATATTTACACTATCTCTGAAAGTCCATGTTCCGTACAATGCAATTTGTCTTTTTTTTTTTTTAAATAAGGCTATTTGTAACATCATGCCTTGCGTCGCTCACCGCGAAGAGCCAGTCGGAGTGCACTGTTTCATTAAGGTACACTCGCCATGGCATGTTGACAAAAAATTTAAATAAAAACGACATTGACAAGTCATTTTTCCAGAAAGGGGAATTTGGGAAATTGTGCTTTGCTAGGGCATGAAACCAGAGCAGTTCTTGGAGATTTTGGAGAAGTCTGGAGGCGGTAAGTAATTCTGACCTACTAGATCAGTTCTATAACATTTCTCTTCTCCCTCCCCTTTTCTGAATTGGTTTTTGGGCTAGCGATCCCGGTTATCTCCAAAGATAGTTAGGAGACAGATCTCTAATCAAATATTTATCGTTTGTTGTAGTTTTGCCATAGCAGTCATCTGGAATGCTTAAGGAGTATCTCTAAGCGCTTTGGTAAAGAAATGATAAAGAGGTAATGTGAATTCTTGCTTGCCTTGCCTGCTTGGGGGCCTCTATGAGGCTTTTATCAAATAAGAAACCCTGTTCGCATAACTTTTATAGCTTTTGGGGTAAAGATTGATGAGAAACCATGGAAATACATTTTGGAATTTGAAACTGGCCTAATGGGATTAATTGTTGGTAAAAGATTTAATTTTTGGAAGCCTAGGACCTAGATAGAGGGCTGGTTTGGTTGAATTTTCGATTCTAGACGAACTGTCCAGCTCGCCGCGGCGAGGAGCTTTGCTCGCCCTGACAAGTGCTCAGTGTCTCACCATGATGAGGATCTTTTGCTTGCTGTGTCAAGGGACCAAGCTTGCCACAGTGAATGGCCTAGATTTGGGATTTTCTACTGATTTGTATTACTTATTAATACATTAAAGAATTTCTTGGTGTTGCTGATTGGTTCCTTTATGGCACTGTGATAGTACGAATGACATGAGAATGAGTATGAGTTACGAGATCATGATGTTGTATGGCATAATGGTAATTATCTTATGTTTTACAATGTGGTGTAATTATATGTGACTGGGCTAATCATTTTGAACTATGATTATATTGTGTATTTAAAGATTACCTTGTGATATTGGGGAGGATGTGATTGGAGATATGATCTTATTAGCATGTGGTTTGGTCTCCATAGCACACTATGGTTAGCCCCTTTTAGAGGACAGTATACCCTTATTTTGTAACGCTCTAGAGGTACCTCGGGGTAGCATATCCTGAGGGCTGTATACCCGACAAGATATTGGGCAATAGTAACTAGGCACATGGTCTAGTATTTAGCCCATGGATTCAAGTTGACAGTTATAAGGAGGATATAAGGTGGGAATTAAACAATTAATAACTAATAATACTGTCATGAATGTTATATGCTTGTTTTAGGTTACATTACATTATGATTATGATACATGTTGGCCTGTATGTTGCTATGATATGATAAATGATTGGTTTTCAACTATTAGTCCCACTTGGCACGTCATAGGTGTGCTGCAAGGTGAGGTGGGTAGGAATCCATGTTGCTGAGATAATGGTCTCATTACATTACTTTTACTATTTTCAGGTGAGAGTAGTAGGGGGAAGCACAACAGGGAAGGCACCGGAAGCTTGAGGTCACCTATACTAGTGATAGTGCTCCGTTTTTCGAGTTTATGCTTAATTGCCACTTAGAACCCATGCTTGTTTTTCGGACTGTTTATAGTTTAAAGTTGGGATTGTTGTTATTCTGGATTATTCTTATTCTCGGATTTTTGGTTAGTTGTTTATTGAAATTGAGGACTGTGGATCCACAAAACCATCGTGGTGACGATCTATAATTGAATAAGGGGATTTATCATTTGTTACGGAATTGACTCTCATTTACTGTGGTACTTTGGGTGATTAGTATGCTATGATATAACTATGTTATTCATGTACATAATTTTTTTTTTATAACCATGTTAGGGGCCTAGCCTTTTTTCGACAAAGTTATGGGCGTGAGGTAAGTATAGCTCTTTTATAACTATTATAGCTAGCCTTCAGTAAGGTTGTCGTTTTTCTATCATGGTTATAATCATTAATTGTGATCTTTAGTTTGTTCCTTTTTAATTTTCATGGTAATCGCTGCCTATAACTTGAGAATATGCTAAGCACCTGTGGAATTTAGGTAGGATCTTACTCTATTATACTTGATAGCTATTTTAAAACAACCATAAAATAAAGGTATCCTTATTTGACAGTTAATAACTGTCAAATATTGGTTTAGAGCATAAATGACACATCCATACGTGATGGTTTAGAATCGTCAAATATGGAAAAATATAACTGTCAAATAAGACCAATGCTCTAGTAGTGATAAATTTTGGATTTATAAAAACGTTTTACGATAAAACATAGTATAAGCATGAGTTTAAACAAATCAAAGTTCATAAACTCGTTTGCAATAATGCATAAATGATTTTTACACACACAAAGTATATGTTGAAGCTTGAAAACTACTCCTAAAAGAAAATTTTTAGTATAAGATAGTAAACACTTGAAATACAATTTTTAACAATAAAACAAAGTGGTAAGGTGCAAATCTACCCAAGTAATTTTCCCTCATATGCACCTAACACTAAAGTTTTATGGGGTGCAAAATTACACATGAAGATTCTAAAATGGTGCAAAAGTACCACAACTATTAAGTCAACCCCCATTCATCAAAATGCTACAAACGTACAGTGAGGGTTCTAATATGGTGCAAAAATATCACAGCCATTAAGTAAACTGACATTGACCATTTAACAAATAGTCCCTACATGCTTCATGTGTATTTTTGCACCATTTTCTTGACTGAAATGTTTGGTAGATTGTCAACATTTGTCGACTTAACGACCGTGATATTTTTACACTAGTTTAAAACCTTCATGTGTACTTTTACACCTAAAAAAATTGTATAGTATCAGGCGTGCATGAGAGTATACTTCATAAGTAGATTTTCACCTTATCCCTAAGACAAAAATATAAAAATGATATGCTGGAAATATAAAGAGTTAAAGGATAAAGAGATTGCAAATAGATATTTATCTTGATTTAGTTCCACCCTTGAGCCTAGTCTAGTCCCTAAGCAAACCAATTGAGATTTATTCACTATAATCCACAAGTATAAATGGAGTACTTGTGAGCCACTATAATCTCTTTACAAAATTCCTAATACTTCACTCTTGATAGTCTCTCCAAGGATACCTTGCCATTAATTTCTCATTCTTGATAAAGTATAAAAGAAGTTTTATCACTGGTGAAAAAAACCTTTTTCATAGTGGCCTTTCTACACTGGTTGCAGTAAAGACAATATAAAAAGTGTAACTATTGGCATTTGTGTAAATAAAATTGGTAACTCTTGACTTCCTTCACTTATTGATCATGAAACTGGTGTAAAACGTCAAATTTTACACTGCTTAAAAAAGTAAACGGTGCACAAAGTAATATGAATTTTTAAAAAATTATTTAATTTTTTCAAAAGTTAATGACTTTCTACACTACTGCTTATACAACCGGTGTAAAAAGTGTTTTGTACATCGAATTAGAGCACAACCAATGTAGAAAGTGATTTGAAACGGCTTTAAATCATGCTCTTAGTGATATTATTTCACTCGGGTGCCACTGTCGCACCTATTTGTGTGATTAGTCTCTACCATACTTCTTTGCCTTCGCCTTCTTTTTCACCAACAGTTGCCTTATGCTCTCTGTTGACTACACCATATGTAGTTTGTCATACTTTATATTTTGATAATGACAAATAATTTTGACGATGCATTTTAAAACTGTTTTGAAATAGCTTATTTTTTATAAGCTTATCGATAACTCATTCGATAAATAAAAAGAAAATCATGTTATGGAAAACTGTTTTACAAAAAGATTTTTTAAAAACTTGTTTGATAAGGATACTTATCGTTAAAAACTTCGATAAACATTTTTTAAACTTAGTTTGCGAAATTTATACAAAACTATTTTTACCAAAAAAGATTTATTGAATGATTGATCGATAAAGGTATTTATCGATAAAGACTTCAATAAATGCAGTCAGTTAATAACTTAGTTTCTAAACTATAGTCTATTTTCAAAGTATTTTACCGAAGCATTTATTGATAAGATGATTTATCAATAAGATCTTCGATAAATAAGGTCAAATTATGTCAAAACCTGTTTCAAACTTCATTTATCAAAGTATTAATCGATAAGGCATTTTATCGATAAATATTTCGATAAATAGAGAAAATTTTAATTTTTAATCAAATCACTGAATTGATTATTTGAATAGATTATAATGATTTGCTTTTGAAATGATTTATGAAATCTTGTTTTGACAAAAATTAAATACGAGATAAGATTAGACATCCAAGATAGAAAGTTTGAAAGTATGCTCATTGTTCTTTAGGCATTTATCGATAAGCTATTCGATAAGTATATTTATCGAATGACACTTTGATAAATTGGTTATCCTAGCATATTTTGAAATAATTCTTGTATTTTCGATAACTGTGAAAGTCTATATTATCAAAAGGTGACTTCTCGAAACATATTTCAATAAGAATGTTTATTGAACTACTATTCGATAAGAATTAAACTGTTTCGATACAATATGTTTGATATTTATCAAAATCATTTTTATAAGACATATTTTCGTAAACAATTTGATAAATTCAAGTGATTTTCAAAAAAAAACTTCCAACAAGACTTTGATAGATTTTGATATTTCAATATAAAACATTATGAATCAGTTGATATAAGTTTAAACTCTTTATATATCTTTTATGAGACATAATTTTAGATCATTTATAGGCAAAAAGAATATCAAAGGAAGAGTTTCATCAAAAAGCAAAAATCTATCAGAATGCATTAAATGCTTCAACTGTCAGCAACCAACAACTTTATTTCTTCAACAGTAACATTCAATAAGTCTAACGGATTTTTGAATGACTTAAGTATAAAAGAGGCTGAAGTAAAATGCTAGAGTTAAGAAGCTAACCGAGCACGAGCAAACTGCAATTATTCAAGCATTAATTATTGCATTCAATATCCTTTGTTTTACCTTATTTTTCATTCTCTGAAGAGAGGATTTTTTCTTTGAGAGATATACTTAGCAATTCGGTTCTTCAGTGCTTAGCATAATCATTCTAGTGAAGAGAGAGACATAAATTCTCATTTATTATCTTAGATACTCAAGAGTGGACTCTTGAGTGGGATTGTAATCTTAAAGGAAGTAAGGGGAGTGAGAGAGATACTCTCAATTGATGTACTTAGGTACCAAGAACCCGGAGAATCTTGAAAGATTAGTGAAATACTCAGAGAAATTCTGAGGACTGGACGTAGGTCAAGTGGTTAGGCTAAACCAGTATAAATATACTATATGCAGTTATCTTCTATCTGTTTCTCTCAGCGAAATCTTTCTATAATTAATCTTTATAATTTCATTTAAGTTTTTAAATTTTTAGTATCACCCAATTCACCACCTCTTAGATAAAACTATCATACTAATATAGCTCATTTTCCCTGTTCTTCCTTAATGTTGACTTAATCCTCTTTATCTCTTCCATCATCTCTCCTCGTTTCTCCTTCTTAAGTGCTTTCAAGGTATTTTCTTCTCTTCCACCGATCATTTCTTTAATTTTTTTCATTAAAAGTTATCTTCGTACTTTACTATGTCTAGGTATATATCTATGGTTTGTTGATATGATCTGTCCACGTATATAAATTGATGCGTTGTTTGTTTCTCTAGGGTTTGTTGTTCTCATCTATCTAGGTATATATTGTTGGAAATATTTTAAAAATTATGAAAGGGTGTGTCAAAGAAAGAATTGTCTTTCTGACATGACTCTTGGTTGTGAAAGGGTATGTTGAAGAAAGAAATATCTTTCTGACATAACTCTTGAATCTAAGGGACATATGTCTAAAAGACATGTCTGGTGTCCTTCCACAATCTATAAAAGGGGCTTCTTGATGAAGGAGAAGCACACGGAGATAATGTTATAGAGAACACAGAGAGAATGATACACCAATCTCTTGAGATTACTTTATCTTCCACTAGTTATGTTTCCCTGTATCATTACAGGAAGAGTTCGCTTAATCCTGGAGAGAGTCGCTTCCTAATTTGATGAGGGGTCGCGAAATATCTCTTAAAGACAGTATCCTCGGACGCGACTCGAACTATAAACTTTGAATTTTGTAGAATTCGCCAACAATTTTAAGAGATATTACCTGCAAAATTTTGGAAGTCAAGAGAGCCATGGAGATGTTATTGTTTGACAATTCCGTCCAACTATTTATCATCAGATGCCCAATCGGCCAGACCCTCCTTGTTTGATTCTTTCTGTCTTTTAAGCAAACAGAGTGATATTGCCCATAGGCATATTGCTTTTGTTGTACTTGAGAATCGTTGAAAAAAAAAAAACAGAAATCTGGGATAGGAAACAATGGCATCGAATCAGCAAGGCGCTACTGCAAATAAACCCTCCAAGAGGAAGTCGATGTCCTGGTGGCAAAGAATCTTTTAAGTATAAAAGTGACGATGAAGACGGGCAGATATCTGAGGAAGAAGACCAGGCTCTGCCATTACCTTCTAAGGCATAATTCAAATGGACAAGAGGCTTTCGTTTGTGAAATCATTTAAAGCGCAGAACCATCCCTCTGAATTTGATCACAATGAAAGAGAAAGAGAGAAATTTAATGTATGAAGAAGGGAAGATCAAAGATTAACGATTTGAAAATGAAAGGAAGTAAGAGAGTGAGAAGGAGACCAAACTAGAAGCAACGGCTATTTTGCGCAACTGCAACACGCTAGGATGAATGGTACAGCCTTAGAAAAAGGAAACGGTGTTGATCTGGTAATACTCCCTTGTCATATATATGGCTTATATTTGAATTTAATATATCTTATTTTGTTTATCAAAGTAATATATATTTATTTAAGTAGTGGTTCTTTATCTAATTCAGTTGCAAAAATTAGATACGTATATGAACTCAAATATCTTTTTTAAAGATTATCATTTCAAATTCCAAGTTATTGATAAATCTATTTGGAAAATTCTAGTTCTAATTTAATTAGAATAGAAGAGGATTATATTTTATTTAGAATTATTATTGAGAAGTTATTGAGATATAAATTGATATTTAAAAGTGTGTGGGTGTCTAAGATATGGGATACCTTATAAAATTTATGAGGGAAAAAATATGTGTTTGTTAGCTTCATTTTATAATTGTGAAGTGTGTTATAATTAAAATTAAATGGAGGCTTTATTATTTGATGTTGATAATAAATTTTATGATTATCAAACTTTATGTATGGCTGAAAATAAGCATTATGATGGAAGCATGAAAATTTGATCATTTATCTATGGAGAGATAAATATGTTTAATTTTCATGATATTATTATTTATCTTAGTATAAATATATATGATATGAATACATATTAAGTTTCATTGTGGATGACATATTGAAATATTCTGTTACTTTAAATCTGAGTTTTAAAGTATGGGTGAATTAAATATGTTCTTAAATATTGAAATCATAAAGGAATATATCATTTTAAAATGTATTTTAAATTTTGGTTTTGAGAACCATAGTGTAATTATTTCTTATGATGATAATAAATTATTTGAGGGTGTTATTTGCTCAATCTGTTTATGGATAAATTCTTATAATCATCTAACTTCTTTGGAGGCGTTGAAGATAAAACAAGCAAGCAAAAAATATATTGCGAAGAAACAATTGGCGGAAGATTATGATTATATACGAGGAAGACTAATGAGGGTCGAGGAAGGAAATAGTACAAGATAGTACAATTGACTTGTAAGTTTATTTTTAATAAGTTTGATATATATATATCCTCTTGTTAGATTGATGAGTTATTGTTTGATTACTTTGTATGTTAATTAAAACCTACATTGTATTTTTAATTACATTTTGAAATATTTGGACTGACCGTTAAATTTATATTGTTGCATAATTAGCTTGTAATTAGGGTATCAGAACATTTTAGGTGGATAAAAACTGTTAATTAAAAAAAATCCACTCTTTAGACCGATTAGGGTGGGCATTTTTTTTATTGAACGCCCACTCTTTACACTGGTTAGAAACACAACCGATATAAACTTTATACCGAACGTATATTCAGTGTAAACAATCTTGAACTTTCTACAAAGCAATATCTACAACGAACCTAAATTCGACATAAAAAGACCATTCTAACCTGTGTTAAAGATTTTTTTCCATTAATGAATCCTCTTATGATTTAAAATTTAAAGTTCAATGTTTATGAAATATACGCAGTGGTTAAAGATGTTAAAAGATTTTGAAAATCGATAAAAAAATACTAAAAATCAATGGACAGTATAATGGAACGGGTTAATCTCTCACAAAATAACCAATTAATGTTCAAATACTCACTAGGAGATGTGCTCGATAATACCTCAAATAAAATTGCCTCTAATAGGAAAGTTCCTATGTTTAGCCAAAAAAAATTACTAAGAATCAGTCATGAATTATACAACCAGCTGTAATTCATATACGATTAGTCGATTATAGACTAATAAATCATGAATCAATGCCTCTACAAATTTAATCACAAGTCAAACTTTGAAAAAATTATAATCATTATTGAAATTACTAAATTAACATGTTTTAAAGGATTATATTTTAGTTTATTTGTAAATTTAATTGTACTGTTAACCCTAATCAATTCAACGTGGATTGATTAATTCGTTTTAAATATGCATGCATGCGCATGCTTTTAAATAGAAGGCAGAAACTTGCACGCACCATTTTAATTTGTTACTTCTTTTGCTTTTTGTTTTTATATGCATTTGACCATTCGGTATCCTACGCTTTTTTTTTTCTGACCCTATTACCAAGTGATCGAACAACCGACTAATTCGGATCGAGCACTTATGGGACCCTTCGGGTGATAAACTCTCCCAATAAGATTTAATGCTACTGCATCCCATTTTGTTACTTCTGTAATATTATTTTCACTGTAATTCTTTAATCTACAATTAATTAAATGCTAAAGAGTAAAAAATTGAAGCAGATCAAGAGGTTAATACAGAATTAGGAATTATCAGACCTTAGTAAACTATCTATATATTTGATCAATGAACTTAAATTATACATTTAAATTAATAAACTATCCATTTAATGAACAAACTTCAAGTCAAGCATGATTTTACCTAAATTATACATTTAAATTATCTTTATGAAGTATAATTTAAATAAACAAAACAATATAAATGGTAGCCAAACACTTAGAAGCGTTACTTATAAGATAAAATTAGCACATAATTATCATTAACAAGTAAAAGAGAGGAACAACGAAGCCTTAAAGTTATACAATGGGTTGAAATAATCCTTGAAGGAAAAAAAAAAACGAAACGAAGATAGGGAAAAAAAACGAATAGTGAAGAGTGTGAAGAGTCAAATCTCTTCAAAATCTACTCCCAAGCTCCCAAATCTTCAAAATCTTTAAAACCTTGCTCAAACCAGCTCCAAAATGTCACAAAGTGTGAAGAGTGGGGCCCCAATGCGTTTTCCCATATTTCAAACTTTGTTTTTGCATCAGAAGTCAAAACACATAGCTACAGGTTTTCCTCGTATTTAGGATATTGGTGTGTTTGTCGTGGCAAAAGTGCCAGTGGTCACGGCGAATGACACACAGTCTCCCCTTCGAAATTGGCCTTATTGGCAACGGCGAAAGGTGTTTGTCGTAGTGAGGCTCTTCTTTAGACTCAATCTTCCAGATTACTCCTAGATGCTTCCGTCTTCCTTCCAACCCATCAATGTTACCAAAATCCTCAAACCAACCTTCATACACGAGAGAAATTGTAAAATCTTCAATTATTCGAAATAAACCAAAATATTAACATTTAAACCAAAAATTTCCATGAGTTTAGTATGAGGGTCTCAATGCACATTTTCCTTTGTATATATTTAGATTATGCACAATTCAAACCAAAAGTTATGTAAAAGAGTAGGAAATGCGATGAAATGACATAAATTTCCCTGGGTTATTATTAAGCATTAATTTTTAATACATATTCACCCTTCTATGATTGAAACAAAAATATTTAACTAGACAAATTTTGCCACTTCAAGGGATTTGATACTTTTCATTTTATTTAGAACTTGCTAAGGGTTTATGCCCAAAAAAAAAAGGAACTTGCTAAGGTTTAATTTGTAATTCATATGTCTATATATAATATAAAATGAAAAATTAAGCTGTCAAAGCTTTTGTCATTTCTAGACATTACTAATTTTCTCTAATTTAAAAGTTTCTAAATATTAATTTACAACTCATATTTTTTTATTATAGGGAAATAGAAAATGAGGGTATTTTTGTGAAAAAAATGTATAGGGAAATAGAAAATGCGGGTGTTTTTGTAAAAAAAATGTATTTTATTAAATTTTCTCTTAGGCTTAAATCATTGAAGATTGCTATTATTTTGTGTGAGTATATATATCATGTTTTTCTTGGTAAGATGTATATATCTTGTTTATTTTAAAACTAAAAATCTTATTAAACATACAGATTTAATTTGTAACGGTGCAAACTGAATGGGGACAATTTATGTAAAAAAAGAGTACACAGAAAAATCAACTCGTACAAAATAAACAAACAAATAAATAATACAAATATTTGTTTCTTTTTCTTTGTTCATCACATTCGATTGCATGAGAAAAATATTGAAAAGATGAGGAAAAAGAATGGGGAAAAAGAACAAACAAGAAACTGCTTGGCAACTAGTTTCTTGTACTATTTCTGAGATTATTTTTCTTGAACCACACGGAATTTCTCTCATTATCTATTTGGTCCCCACTCTTTTTCTCATCATTCGTTTTGGTCAATATTTTGAACTTTCAAAATTGTCAAATTACTTAGTATTTAGAAGTTGGAAGGGTCTTAATTAACGGTTGAAGTTTAAATGTCTTATTTGGAGGACTTATTAATTTAATTTGACTTAATTCGTTCAAGTATAAGTTCAACTAAACTCATTTTCCTCCTTATTTTACATAATTTAAAATAAAAAACCTTATTTGTGGCATATAAATAATAGGGCTTATTATAACTTTATATTAATGATAGTTGATAAATTGTCATATGTCATTTTGGAAAAGTTACATTCATGACCCCTTCCCTATTCTTTTTTAGTCTTATGTTTCATATATTTTAAGGGTAAAGGTATAAAAATACTCATCAAGTTTTACCCAAAAGATGCCTGGAGATATTTTTACACATTTGCCCTTCTTTTAATTAGAGTCTATGTTTTGATGATAAAAAAATCTAAAGTTTGTTTTACATGCAGAAGTAAATTAAAAAGAAATAACAAATTAATTGACAACGATTTGTATATGAAGTTTGATGTAGATCAGTTAAATAAATCTTAACTTGAAAGCATGATCACTGAACCAATCTACTTTAGTTAATCTCCTTTTGAGCATTTAAGTTTTTCCCTTAATCGAGTATGTTTCTTGTATTCTTCTGACATTACTCAATTTATTATTGTGGTCGTCATCGTCGTTGTTGTCGTCTTATTATTAGAATAAAATATGCAAAACCCCCAAACTTGAACTTTGAATGAGTTGCATATAACCTCTTTAAACTTAAAAAGTTTCGGTTAATCACTCTAATATTTTATATTTTGACTATCAACTATCTACTGTTAAAATTACTATTAAAATAAACAGTTTTTTAGATGTCATAATTTTATATTTTATTATATACCATATCATTTAAAAAAATAACATTTAGCAACTGATGTGTAATTTTAAGTATTTTAAACTTTTTATTTAAAAAGGATATGGTTAGATAAATATTTTAAATTTTTTAAGTATTTTTATTTAAAACTGACATGGTCAAATAAATATTTTAAATAATTTTTAGGTATTTTAAATAATTAAAAATAATTAAAATTATATGTAAAGTGTTAAGGTCACGTTTGGTACGCAGTATTAGATTTTGATAGATTGGGATTGCGAGTAGGAGTGGGAGTGGGAATAGGCCTTTAAAATTATGTTTGGTATGAAGTAGTATTTGAAAGGAATAATTTTATTAATTTTATTTTATAATTAGCCATAAATTATGAAAAAGACCATATTACCTCTTGCCCTAAGCCCTAACCAGTGAAGCTATAGTTGAGGCCAAGGTGGCGCCAGATACTAAATCGGAGTACTCAAAGGTAGGAGGAAATCGAATTTCTTAGATGAGATCCCTATAGGTGGTGGTCGCGATAGTGTTGCAGGTGGAACCAACGACGACATTTGTGAGTGCCTCCATGATGACAGAGTGTTCGTTATCATTGTAGAAGAAGTTAGGCGATGGCTAAGTGGAGATGGAGGTCATTAGAGTTCCGGTGAGCTTCGATCACTTGGAGGAAGCCATGCTCCGGTGAGTGGAGAAGAAAAGATATATATAGGGCAAGGGTAACTTTGTCTAAAAATTGTATCTACAGGGATATGTTTGTCTTAATAAACTTTAATCTCAAGACTGAGATTGCAATACCAAGAGGAGAGGTGGGATTGCCCAATCCCACCTATGTAGTATTGTCCAATCCCAAGATTTTTCTAATGTTGCATGCCAAACAGCCCAATTTAGTTCATTCCCTGTCCCTATACCAATCTCAAGCCTTTAATGTTGCGTACCAAACATGGTTTAAGTGTTAGTTGTTGGACAAAACTTAGGTCCAGTCTCTCAGATCTATTAGGTCCAGTAAACCAATTATATACTGCCACCTATATATTGTTTACACATAAGCAATTAACTCCAAGAAAACACCGTTAACTAAAATTAAAAGAGAGAAGAGGGGCTACGTCGAATCTTTTCTTTCTTCCTTAAAACTCCTAATTCACTGTCATTGGAATTTAAACGCTGTTAATCACAACAATAAAATCATTACAATTCAACTTGAAAACTTAAATCACCCTTTCTGCTTGTCCACCCTACCCAGCAAACATGAAGAAATAAAAAACACTAGCCATCACAGGGCCAATGACGTCACAGAAGCCGGAACGGCCTATCGTCGAAGCTCCTCAAATCATCCACCACGTTTTCCTGTGCATTATTGGACGCTGTCGATTGCCCGTCATAATATGGAATCTGATAAAACTTCATGTAGTTCTCGCATGCCATCAGCTCCTCCGACAGCTTATGTATCTCGTTCTTCTCTTCCTAGCCTTTTACCACCACTTCGTTCGCTTTTCCTTCCACGTCCACATTCTAACTCTTAGAGGAATAGCCATTTCCTTTCTCATTTGCGTCCAGGAATCTTGGAGTAGGCACCCTCGGAACCAGACCCTGACCCGCATCCATAATTATCATCTCCAGAAACAAGAGTCGGATCGGTGTCGAATCCAAGGGAAGGAACTGTGCCCGCCTGGTTCAGATCAAAGCCAAACTCCAAATTGAAACTTTTTGGCCGACGGGAGGTGGAGCCCATAGATGTTGCCTTTTTTATGGCCATATGTGGCCAACAATCCAGAGAAAGAGAAGGAGAGAGAGATTTGATACTTTAGATTTTCACCGTACCTACTTATAGTAAAAAATGGTAGAGTGAAATGATGCATAGAGATTTTTCAAGAGAGAGGCAACTGATCCCTCTTAATGAGAAGCGTTCAAAGACGAAAGGACTTTGAGGGAAAAAGTTATGATGAATCAGAAAGATTTCAGACTAGTTCAACTACAGAGCTAAGTATCTTTACATCGCCCAACAAAGAGCCGATATAAAAATATATATTAGATTCTCGTAAAGTCAGTGTAAATAATTATTTTTACACTACATATAAGTGTGTCCAGGGTAAAGAGTTGTTTATATTTATATAAGTATCATCGTTCACATTTTTGACTTCATCCCCATGTGTTTTGGTATAGAAGAAGCTGTGTTAAATACTTTTTTCTACTAATGGTAATCTAGTTATTTGTTCAAAAAAATTGTAAGAAAATATCTAGTTATATTAAATTTTAACAGAAAAGAATATAGAAAGCCAACCACAAGGACTAAGATAAATGGCACTATGGTTTTTGGAAACTAGATTCTCATTCCGTTGCAACACCAAAAAAGAAGAGACGTTTAAAAGTGAGGGCCTTTGCTTAATACTAAGTAATTCAGGGCGATATAGGTAAATTTTCGCAAAAATGAGTAGATTAACGGTTGATGGGGAAAATGAGACTTTAGTCCAAATTTAAGAATATATTGATATTGGTACCTTGAAATTTCAAACACTTGAGGACCTTACTACTAAGAATATATCTCTTGTGAACTTTAGCCCAAAGATCAGTTGGAGATAATGGAAATCATTTTAAAGTTATTACCAAATCATAAGAAAATTATTAATCCTCTAATTCTAAATATAAAATATAATAGAACGATTTATCTTGATTCTAAATATAAAATTTTAACTCATTTTTATCTTCTAAATTTATATTTTTAATTTACCTAAACTATATCTATTTATACATATATTAAGGAGTTTCTTATTAAGAAAGTGGCACTTTAAAGAAATTAACATATTTTTTGTGAATAATTAATTTAATTAATTTTTTTATTCTCTATAAATTAATTATTTAATTTTTATATTTAAAAAAATATAAATATTAAATTTGCATAATTTATATCTTCTAGTGCACCGCACGAAGCCTAATAATGAGAGTATGTTTTTTTTTTTGTTTGGGGGGGGGGGGGGGCTGGCGCGGGGTGTGCTTCACACGTCAAACCTGAAAATAGTCCATAGATTTCGTTTAAGACAAAAAAATTTGGATTGGGCTAAACATTGGCCCAAACTTGTTGGGCCAGAATACCCTCGTTTTTCATATGCATGTATCCAAAAATATAACCGTGGTGTAATTAGTTGTCTAATGGCCTCTTTGTTTTTTTTTTTGACAATCTAAAAGTGTATTACTTAATTTTTGGGCCGTGAATGGGAAGATAATGGGTTTAATATATAACTACACCCTTCGGTTCAGTTTTATAAGAAGTTTTTTTAGAAACATTTTTGGTCCTTATTATAAATAACAGTTTCAATAAACCTAAATATTTTTTATATATATTCATATTTAATAAGATAGTAATAAAGAATATAAATTAATATGATATTAGAATTTAGTATAATTAATAAGATTGATATTAAAAATTACTTAAATTTTATAATAACTTTAATATTTTAACTATTTCTATTGATACACGAGTGAACATCTTATAAAATGGATAAGAAGGAGTACTACTCAGTACCATTTTTTATTTGTAACTCGTTTTTCTACAAAAAAATAATTGGCATGTCATTTTTTGGCCATTTCAAAATGCACTACATTTACCAACGGGAGTTAGTCCGAGTAGTAAGCAGTTTGGTATCGCTTAAGCTAGATCTCGAGTTCGAGCCTTGGCGTATGCAAAAAATTTTCGTTGGGAGACACCCACCCTAACCAGGTGTGCGACGCGGTTCCTATTCGGATGTAGTCGGGGCAAAGTTTCGGTGAATCGGGCCGGCAACAAAAAAAAAATGCACTACAGTTTTTTTGGCGCAAGTGTTCTGTCAAAGGTTTGAACCCTCTTGATGTTTTTTTTTAGAACCGAACCCTCTATTTTTTTTATACAAAAATTTTTATAAAGAGGTTAGGCTCACTCACGATCCAAGGGCAGGGCAAAATCTTCCTTCCTCCTAGGCGATACCAATGTCGAGTAGAGTGAGCCGTCTATTATCATCAGACGTAAACCTAGGCACCTAACAGTTATGATACTTCCCCAAACTAGAACTGAACCCTCTTGTTATTAAAAGGGGAAAAAAGGCATATCATATCATAGGTCTAGTGTTAAGGGCAAGATATATAAATATTGAAGAATATAACAAGTCTATGGCTTTTGTGATGTTTTATATTATATAAAAGTATTCTTCTAATCCTTAACATATGACAATTAAAAAGTTATTCTTAGTCTTAAATATAAGATCTATTTTTTATATTTATTATTTTTTAAATTATCCCTATTGATAATTTCTCAACAATAATCAAATAAGAGAGGGAGAGAGGGAATTAAGGAAGATGACTAGTGTTTTAGAAAATAAATATCATATCAACTAACTTAACTAACTTCCTTAATCTAATCAAATTAATTAAATAAATTTTATAGTAAGGACAGTATACTTGGTTATGCTTTATCAAAGACTTGATATTGTAGGTATTTATGGTGAGCAACTATGTATAAATGATGATCTTATGTATGACATGTTGTGAAATCTATAGTTTTGTGGGTGTGTCAAAGAAACCAAAGTCCCGCATTATTTCGGAGAGTGAAGGCTCAAGTGTATATACAATAAGATACAATCATAGGCTAATAATGGGCCTAGAAGAAAGGTAGGCTCGCGCGCACGATAACAGGCAATCAATGGGAAATTCAGTTAAAATTCAACAATTCCCCCTTCGAGTGAGTTAGAGCGTGGTATTGGGTATTTTTTATGAAAAATATTTTTAGTTTTGCCAAAAATAATTTTTAAATATGCTTAAACTAAAAGTCCTCAAATCCCTACAGTCAAAATAAAAATTGGAGGGTTAAATGTTTTGACTGTTGGGCATGACCGTTGTCGACTGTGAGATGCGACTCCGACATCCTTTCAACTTCGCGCTGTTTCAAGCGAACGAGGGGTCATCTCTTTCGGATGTAAGCTGTGCCTTTTCGTGCCTATAAAAGTAGTGCACAAGAATTGCTCTTTTACCACTTGTGCTTTTTCTCTCTTGCTCATTTCTTTCTAAGTTTATTTGCTTCCACTAGATTCTGTTTTCTTGTTATACAAGAAGAATCCGTGTCACGTCCCAAAAATTTGACCCGTGACCGGCACAGAATATAAATAAATTCACATTCCTTAAGTCTTCAACTTCAACTAAAATGTTCTGAATAATAATAATAATGAAAATTTTATTTTTATCAAAACGCAAGTCATTTGTAGGAGTTTCCGCACGATCTTCTGTATGACTGACCTCCCGAAAACCCTACAACGAACTGTGAACGTTTCAAATCATTTACAGACGTTTTCTAAAACAACCAGAATCTTATCTATAAGTTAGGTGGAGCATCTAAACCTTTAGCAAAATAATATATGTGTTCTCAAAAGCTTAATTATATTCAAAGAAGATATGTCCACCAATGCTTCTTCGGAGTAACACGGAGGCTCTTCACTACTCAGCTGGGTGACTATGATCAATAGCACTATCTGAATCTAAATAATCTACTTGTGAATAACGTCCCAAAAATATAGTTTGAAATACAAAAATAATTTATTTCAATAGATTTAAATGTAAATCATAAAGTTTCGTAATTCAAAACAACTAACTCGGTAAACGTTTTCTTTTCAGAAAAACCGTTTGAAACAATCTTTTTGAAATGATACTTTTTTTGTAGGACTTCATCAAAACGTAACAGGCATGGACACACAGTCCACGAGGGTAACTAACCAATCAGGCGCGGCTCGAGGCCATGAAACATGCGTAGGTACGAGACCTATGAATAACAGGCGCGAGAATAAATCTCATGAATAACAGGCACGAGAATAAATCCCACGAATAACATATGCGAGTATGAGAATCACGAATGTCCGTCGAGCTCGGGTTTAACCGTGGTGCACCATGGACTAACAGTATTGCTGTTAGTAACCAGCATTCTGTATTCCGTCCTCTAAAACCTTCCAAACATGCATGGGGGCCATCTAGCATTTAATAATCATAACATTTTTCAATGCAACAATTTCCATTAAAATTATTCATAACCATGAAACCTCCCCAGCATGAACATTTACGATAAATCATTCAAAACATTTTGTCAATGCATATGAAAAATAAAATTTGAATAAATCATCTCATGAATTCATAATTCACTTTTCATAAATCGTGTTAAAATTCACATTTAACTGAAATGTCAAATAATTAAATATGTTTCAAAATGTCACGGTTAGGGAACATTATTCACTTACCTGATATACTCTAATTTAACTTACTACTGCTCTTCGCTTCAGAATATCATTCTCCCTTTAATTCCCTAAATATTTTGAAAATAAAACATTAATACTTAACTCAAATTTCCATTGAAATGGATATTATAACATACTATAATTTTTCTATATATTTCAAATATTTTCATTCAAAAAAATAGGACACTTGTCCACATAACCTCTTTCCTTCTAAATATTTAACATGCTTTACTAATTATTAAACTCTAAGAACATTGCTCTTTTTATTATTTTTTTCACAAATTCCAAAGTCCATCAAGAAAATGAAATTTATCACTTTTATCCCGAACTCCTTTCATTTACCATAACCGCAATAAGTCACATATATAAATTTTCTAACACTTGAAGCTTCAAATCCATAACCACAACAATTCACTTAACTTTAAAATATTCCAACAATTTCTCTTATCATCAATTCCATTTTCTTTTACACTTTGAAATATGAAATCATAACCCTTAACCTTGAAAGTTTCCAAACTTTGCACCTATACTAAATTTCAAAAGTTCATACCAAGATCATATTCTTTCATTCACTTATACCCATTTTTTAATAATTAACTTCCATTAGCCTCCCAATCCATTTATACATATACTTATGTACATATTTATATATATATACATATCAGCAATTCAATTGAAACTAAAGACCTCCTCTTTCATTCATTTTTCCAAGTTGTTCCATTCCAACTCAAAATCAATACTTTAAGAAACCAAAACAGCAGCCATGGCGTCCAGACATCATCTTCTTCAAGCTACAAACAGATATACACACATGCTTCCCAAGACAGCAACATTATATGAATATGTAAATAGACATATGCCATCAATTTTCCAAAGCATCAACCTATACATGTATTTACATATATATACCTAATTAACAACATCAACAACTTTCCCATGGTCGCGACTCATACAACCAGTAGAGGAACACAAAGCAATTCATCCACAACCATCAATGCATACAGCTCACCTTCAAGTATGGAAAACCACGTACACACACACACAAGCTGACCAGAGCAATATCACAGCACATACACACGCCACTTAACTTCCAGAAACAGAAATAGAGCACCCAAGATTCTCCCATTCTCACATCACAAAAACATAGCCAACACACAAATGCATACCCATAAAACAACAACTTCTTCCATCGCCACAGCACTACACAACTCACCGCTATGAACAATCCATAGAAAAGGGAGAAATCTTTAACTTACCACTCACTCACAGCAATTAGAACAGAGAAGGAAACCGGAGTTATGCAGTTACAGAAGGAATGGATTGCAAGTTGACGGTAGCGACGGTGATGTGCTACAGCAGCGCGATGACACACTAGCAAAATAGAAAAGGAGGAAGAAGAGCTTCCAGTGCCACAGCCACCAACAGTCGATGACTCTGCCGCTCCGCTCTAGCATCGCGAGCTCTACTTCCTTCTACTCTTCTGTCGCTCTCTGTCTTCCTCTCTCGTCGTCGTCACTGAACCTTCAATCCACCATCAACGGTGACCTTCACTTCCTCTCGTCCTTTCCTCTGCTCTCACTCTCTCTTCAGCTAACAGAAAATGAAATAGGGGAGAAGAGACTCAGATAAAAGAGGTGACGGTCGACCTTGCGTGCCGTGAAAGCTCGCCCCACGTCGTTCATCGTTGCTGCTCCTCACGTCACGCTGAAGCCACCTGCTCTACCCAGGAACACGATGCTGCAGAAGAAATTTGGGGAAGGGAAGACGAAAATTAGGTAAAAGGACAGAGGGGCAAAATGGTAATTTTGTACCCAAAAATAAAAAGAAAACCCTAAAAAGGCTGCAGTTGAACCATGGACCTTTGATTTCACTTCTTCGTCTCCAACCACCCAGCTACCCGAGACCCCTTTGAAATGTACTGCCAGAAATAATAATGTACCTAAATAAAATGGCTCCATAACTTTGTAATTTCTTGGATCATTACAATCTGGTTAATTCTGCGGAGTACCGCTTCATCTTTCCAGTTGTCGAGGAATAACTCTGAAGGATGGTGTCCTTGGATGTAACTCAGATTGTTTATTCTCTAATTACAGGTACCGATGCCTATAATCTATAGAGTTATTCTAACGATAGAGGCTTCAAGTATTCGTAATGATACTGGAGACAACAATAACCTAAATGATCAAGTTAACAGTGTTGTTCCTCACATCTCCATCCCTGTTCCCCGTCTGTTCCTTGACACTTCTAAGATAGAAGTGTTTGATGGCAAGAACTTCAGGCGTTGACAGGAGTGGGTTTATACTATTCTTGATATGCATGGAGTTACAGTTATACTCACCAAGTATGAACCATCCCTAGATGCTGAGCAAGCCCAAAAAAATGTTTGGATGTATGCTAATAAGGTATATAGGCACACATTGATAAGTACTTTATCAAATGACATGTTCGATGTTTATAGTATATACAAAGAAGCAAACAAGATATGAAACTCCTTGATCCTTAAATACACTACGGAGGATGTTGGAAAACATAAGTTTGTGGTTGGGAATTATTATAGATGGGAGATGGTAGACAACAATGATATCAAGACTCATATCAATGAATATCACAAGTTGATTGAAGATCTCAAGGCTAAAAACATCAATCTACCTGACGAATTTGTTGTTGGATTTCTAATTGAAAAATTGCCAGAATTATGAAACAACTACAAACAACAACTTGAAACACAAATAGAAGAAACTATCGTTAACAAACCTGATCACTCATATTATTATTGAAGACACCAACCGAAGAACGTTCTAGCAGCAAAGGAGAAAAAGATGACTGCTAAGGCAAACTTGGTAGAAACGAAATCAGGTAACAAGAGGTATGACTCTAAACACAAGAACAAGAAAAACAAGTTTAATAATTCTAATTACAAACCTAAGAATGCTGACCCCAAGTTCAAAAAGAAGGGTAAAAGTTTTGTTTGTGGCAAACCAGGTCATTATGCATATGGATTCAGGAAGAGAGGTAAAGAGACAAGAATTGATAATTCTCCTAAGCAAAATGTAAATTTGGTTGAAGGAGATGATAATAGTGATGATGAGATTATCACTGCAATGATTTCTCAAGCCTTTCTTATCTCTGATATGAAAAAATGGATGAAAGACTCTGGGGCTACTAGGCACATATGTGCAAACAAAGAGTTGTACTTCTTCTTTGAAGAAGGAGAAGACCACGTGTATCCTGCTAATTCCCGATCTGTAAAAGTTCATGGGAAAGAAAATGTGGTTCTGAAACTCACATCAGGGAAGACCTTAGTGCTACAAGATGTCCTGTACATGCCTGAAGCCATAGCAAATTTAATTTTTGTGGCTATATTGGAAAAAGTTGGGGTCAAAGTGTCATTCATATCTGACAAGATCGTTATGACTAAGAACAATATTCTGGTTAGGAAGGGTTATTGTAATCAGGAACTATTTATACTTAGTGTTTATGAGAATAATAATAATTCATCTTCTTCTGCTTACTTGATTGAGTCTTTTGATGTTTGGCATGCTAGATTAGGTCATGTTAATAAGTTTACATGAAGAGATTACAAAAGCTCGAGTTAATTTCTAGAATTAAAAATGATATGCTAAGTAAATGTGAGATTTGTGTAGAAACTAAATTGACTAAAGGAACACACTTATCTACATAAAGAGAAACTGAGTTATTATTTTTTATCCACAAAAATTTAGGAGATCTAAAACAAACAGAAACTAGAGGTGGTAAAAGATACTATATTACTTTTATTGATGATTTCTCTATATATACTAGGTGTATTTATTGAGAAATAAAGATGAGGCTTATGATAAGTTTGTTTTATATAAGGCTGAGGTAGAAAATCAATGAACTATAAAGATAAAAAGAATTAGATCAGATAGAGGAGGGGAATGTTTGTTATTAAATGATCTTTGTGAAACAGAAGGCATAATCTATGAAGTAACTTCTCCTTATTCTCCTGGGTCTAATGATGTAGCAGAAAGGAAAAATAAAACTTTAAAAGAAATAATGAATGCCTTACTTGTGAGTTCTAGTGCACATGATAATTTGTGGGGAGAAACTATATTAATTACCTATTTTTTACAAAATAGATTACCCCATAAGAAAATAAAAAGGACCCCTTATGAATTATGAAAAGGTTTTAAACAAAATTTGAAATATTTGACAGTGTGGGGGTGTTTAGCAAAAGTATTATTACCTGATCCTAAAAAGAGAAAGATTGATTCTAAAACTTCTAATTGCATGTTTATTGGTTATGCTTAACAAAGTGCTGCTTACCACATTTTGGTTTTGAAAAGTAACGTTTTGGATAAAAATACCATCATTGAAACTAAAGATGTAGAATTTTTTGAAAATGTATTTCCTTTGAAAATTGAGGATATTCTAAAAAGAATTGAAAATCCCTCTTCTTCTTCTAAAGAAATTTCAAATGTAGTTTTGGGTGAGAGTTTAGGAAGAAGTAAAAAGCAAAGGAAAGAAACTTCTTTTAGAGATATTTTTTCACTTATTTAGTTGAAGGAGAACCCAAAGATTTTCATGAAGCTATTTTTTCTCTAGATGCAGAGTATTAGAAAGAAGCTATTAAATCATAAATTGATTATAATAGAGAAATAATATGAGATATTTAATACTCCCCATACTTAATATAAAAACTAATTAATTAATTTAATTTAAATAAATTAAGAAAGATATATAAATTATTTAATTATAATAAATATGTCATGATCTTTATAAAATATTCTTATATAGCATTAGATTATATATCCATTTATAAATTAGGTAAATTAGTTTAAAAAAATATGATAATTATTAGAGATAAAAATAGATTAAAGTTTTATATTTAGAATTAATAATAATCATCACTATTATATTTAGGACGAGGACGAGTATTATTTCTAGAAACACTACGAAAAAGAATAGATTTTTTGCAGCTACTTAAAGTCCAAAAGTTACCCATGCAGCTAAAAGTTTTTGGGGTGACATTTGTTTCACAATAATCAATCGACAAACTCATTAGGTTTTTACAATAATAATTAATAAATCCCAATCCATAACTTTATAAAGATTCATCACCAATAGCTAATTTAGAAGCCTCAAATCTCATATGCCATTCCTTTGAACATCCTACTGATTTTCTAAAGCTTTTGTATTCAACTTCATTCATATTTTGATGAAGAAGAAGGAGGAATAATATATAGTGCCTATTTGGATGGAAAGTAAACCTTGGTTTTAAAAAAGCTTCTGGCCTAAACTTTAGTTTGGAGAAATTTCAAAACAAGTAGCTATATTTATCCAAAAAAAAACTTTTGGATTAAACTATAGTTTAAAACTTTAGTTTTGAATAAGCTAGTGGAAATAGCTCCTGAAATAGTAAAAGAGCTTATAGTCTACCTAATTACTATTTTATCCATATTTTTTCCCACTCTGTCTCCTCTCTCCTCTCTCCTATCTTCCAAATTTGCCCGTTGCCTGTTGTAAGAGAGGTTGATGACGGGGAAGCCTTGGTTGTCAGGGTTAGGCCCGTTCTGAGGTTCTTGAATGAAAGCTCCGGATACCTCTCCCATGGATGACGATTCTTATACAACTGAGAAAATAAGAAGGAAGTGGGTAATGCCTAGCGATTGTGTATGTGAACCAACTCTTATCCTGGACGTACAGTTTTGGAATGATGATCTTCATGCATGCACAACACCTTGTTCTTTATTTTTCTAATAGACCTTCTTCTTTTTTATCACTTATCCAGAAACTTCCATGACTCATGATGTCGTCTGGTGCTTTTGTTTTCTGTTGTCCCTCATCCCTTGGTGCTTCAGTCGTCCTTCGTCCTTCGCTCTAGAAGATGAAGCCAAGAATTTGATATGGGGAAGAAGATGAATAGTACTACTGACAGTGAACAGTTGTTGCTGATAGTGCTCCTAAAGAAGAAGAGTAAAAGCATATATGATGTGCTGCTGACAATGAATAGTTGCTGATATTATTTTTTATCTTATATCCTTTCTAGTAATTTACTAATAACAAAAATTCTTCTGGTAATAACTATTCAAACACTCATTTATTCAGAACTATTTTTTTTTTCATAAGCTCTTTTCTAAAAACATTTTTTCAAAAGCTGTCTAAAAGCTATTATTTTCCATAAGTCATTTTCTAAAAGTCTATCAACCATACATGCACATAGTAGTGTTTTGATGCCTTAGGAGTTGAACATTAACGATATAATATTCTTATTATCATGATTCTAAAACCCAGACCAGACCGGCTGATTCAGGTCACAAACTGGCGAACCGGCCACTTGTTCGGTCTGGGTGACCAACAAACCCGGGGAATGGAATGAACCCATGTAGCTTGGCCTAACTAAGGGTAGCTCGGGATTAACTGGAAAACCCACTGGGTTAGACGAGTTACCGATCCATTTTTTTCAACTCAAACATGCCTTCAAAAAGTTTTTTAAGAAAAACAAAAGACTCAGTCACCGTGGTCGTATTCTTATTCTCTGAACTCTATTGCTGCTAGTGACTGTATCTTCGCCGTCGTTCTCCTTAGTTCGTGCCCTCGTTCACTGCGATTTCTTTCTCGGTGCTCCCTCTTCCATTCTGATAGGCTAGATCTCCCTCCCACTCATTGGATCGTCGCAGTCCATGCCTTACTAAGAGCTGACTAGATCTGTGCCGAGAAGCCATGGACGCTGCAAACATGCTCTTGGAAGGCAAGGAAGAAGTCTAATAGTGTCTTATCTGTGGTGAGTTGTGATGCACGTTGGAGAGTGCAAAAGAGAGGATATGCTTGGTGGAGAGTGTAGAAGATTATCTGCCATCTGATGTGCTCGTGATGCGTGTAAAAGAGAGAGGAAAGAGGGAAGTGCAAAAGAAGGGAAACAGTAAAGACAAGTGAAGAAGGGTGGGTAAAACGAAAAAAGAGAAGAAATTAAAAAAAAAAAAAACCTAAAACAGAAGGCATAATGGGTATGGGTGACATGGGGAGAGAAGAAAGAAAAAAAAATGGAGCAGAAATAAAAAGAAAATAATTTCTTGTACATGTAAACATTTTGACTTAAGTATTCATTAAAAGATCGAATATTATTTTTTAATAATTGAAATATAGATATATTTATATATTTTAATTAAATTAAATTATTTTAATTATTCCCGGTTTGATCTTAGCACTCTCCGATCTAACCCATTAGTATGAGTTTTAATACCTTACTTATTATTATGCAACTTATCAATATATCATAATATAATAAATCATTTATAAATATGCTATTCACAAACAATGTGACTCACAAAGTCATAGTACAATATGTGTCTAGTTTATATTATTTATTTTATTTTAATTAAAATCTATTTATTTTCTTTTTTCCCCTAAAAATTTCTCTTATATAACTTATATTAGCCATTAGTCTTTTCTTGCGTATATAACTTCAATGCTTCTTCTCTTTATGTTGACCGTAAGAACTTTTCATGTTAATTTGAATTTCCATATTAACAAAATATCATCATTTTATTAAAAAAAATTCCCAAATTTTTTTTGGACATGCAATTAGATTTTTTAATACATATAATTAAGTCATATATTATTATTATTACTATTATTTTCAAGAGAGTGAAAGAGTTATTTGATCATTAGATGGACCAAAAACATCTATACGTACATATTTTATAAATTTATAGTAAGCCACTGGACTTATGGAGAGTGGTCCCTCATCTCCCCTTCCTTTTCTAAAGATTATACCGTGATATTTCAATGATTCAGATTTTAATCTTTTTCTAATCATTCATAAAACATGTTTTTAAAACTGTTGAGATTAAATTTTAATAATCTTTCTTTTATTTTTTTTATGATTTAACATTTTAATAATCTAAATTGTTAAAATATCGATCTAACGATTAGAAAAGGAAGATGAGATTAGAGGACGGGAAGGAAAGCCCATTTCTTAAATTCTCCATATAATTTTTTAAACAACCCGTTAACTATATATTTTTAATTTTTTTTAATAAATCATATCCTATATCAAACTATTATCTGATTAATGAGGAAAAAAATCCAGTTTTAATAAAGGCCTCAAACGATTTTGATTACCTTAAGGAATTTATTTTATCATCGTCAACAGATAATTGCTTGATGTGGAATCATAGTTTGAGAGTATTTTCGCTGTTTTCTTTCGAAATACGTATCATGACAACAATAAATCATATACCTAAAATTACGAATGACCAAAACTATAACGTCAGTGAAAGAAAGATAAACATAAAATTTATATAAATATTATGTCATTATTTAATTAAAGAAGTCTCAAAAAGATAAGTACATAACTATCCGCATCCAAAATCAAACGCCAATATTTAAACGAAAACGAAAAAGGGAAATTCAAATTCAAATAAAAACAAAAAAACTAACGTAATAATTACTACTAAAAAAGAATTAATAACCTTTTATTTTTTTTTCTATGAAACTAAAAAGTTCTAGCAGACTGCCTCCACTGCAAGTCTCTTAAAAATATTTCCGCAATTTGTTGACCCAAATGTCTTCTCTGATATATCAATAGAACATGTCTGCTTACCCACACACGCCTGCATAATTTTAATTAAATTAAAATAAGTTGATTAATTAACCAATGCAATAACTGAATATAAGAATGCATAAAATATATATAATATAGAATTTGCGTATAAGAATATTACCTTTTCTATAATTGCCAAGGCATCGTTGCTGCTTTCACAAGTTCCTTTGTAGAATGAACCACATGTACCTTGAGGATTTCCAAAACTAGCAAATTTAATGGCAGAAATTGGGCGACTTTGGCAAGATAGTTCCAATGTGTGGTTCTCATAGGCATTTACACAAGCAGTTCCAACATTAACTGTTCTGAAATTCACATACGATGGATTTACGCCCATCTCTTCTAACAAAACCAATGTGTTGTCTCCGTCTTTAAGGAAAAATTGAGGAACATGATACCTAAAAAAACATATTTAATCAAGTAAAACTGTATCGTTCAAATCAAATATGGACAGTTAGGGATGATCCCTTCACTTAATTTAGAAAAAAAAACAAAAAACAAAGAGGAAGATAATTCAACTAACCATTTTTGTGTAGGCTTTCCGCAGTTAGAAATACATTTTGTGGGGGAATATTCACCACGATAATTCCAAGGATCATTGCTGCAACAATCTTCTGCAGCCAAGTAGGCAGGCCAATAGAGACCAATGTTATAACCCAAGCAAACCCTTTTCCAAGTCCGTCTAAATCAACCACCACAGAGTCTTTTCCAAGAGGAGCTTTGAATGTAGTCTAACACATATTTAATTAATTTCAAAGATAAATAAATCAGTTTCTGTATTTGAATTATTATTGGACTAAGAACAAAAGAATATCATTTGTAAATTATTGCCAAGTCCTTGTACCATGTGAAGCTTCTGTTTGTGGTTAATTGATCTGTTGCCCATTTAGTGTTAGAATTAGACTCTTCACTAAATAATTTCTTATCCCAACCATCCAATTCAATTCTATAGTGCCACTTGTGAGAAGATAAGTCGTTAATAATTGTCTCATCAACTTTTTTTACCAATCATCTCAATCGGTCCAACCAGACTGATATGTCGTGTCAAAAAAAGGCTCGTAATTCTATTCAAACAAAAGAGATATATTGTTATATAATTAAATCAAAGTAACATAATTCCTTCAATATATTCAAATTTGCATTCACTAATATCGATATGATGATACATGCAGTCCAGTAGTGAGACTAAGCAAACTGATTACATTCTTTCCTTTATTCAACTTGATCTTAAATTCAACCAAATCAGCATAAAGAACACCATATTTAGCCCAAAGAATTCCTACATATCCATAAAAAATGGCTAATTAAAGTAATAATAGTTTATCTATGAGAAAATGAAGTAGTACAAAGCAATATTCCATTTACCAATATGATGACCATTGACATCTGCATAAATTACTTGGCCACTTGGGTTAATTCTAAGAGACATATCATCACTCCAAATAGGATCATCTTTGTCAAGATGAAGTCTATGAAAGAAGAAGAAAGAAAATTACAGATTGTTAGGCCTTCAGAATTAGAATAATAAATGCTTAATTAGAACAATAAAGAGAGATCAAAACAAGAGAAAAGATAAATGAAATGAGAATCAGATTTTACCTGGTGATGTACCAAAGGTAGTCACTAGCATCATTAGTGACTTCCTTTTGATCAATGAGTTTCTTTATAGAAGAATGAGATTTCCCTTTTAGAGCATTTATATTCTGAGGCCTCCACACCCACTTCAATGATTTTGGTTGATTCTCAGCTTTCACTACTAGAAAAAATACTACCGTTAAAAGTAGTCCAACCGTTTAAGAAAACTCTGTTGGACTAAAAGTACTACTTATCACGGCGATTTTTTTTAAAAATCACAATGATAAGTACTTTTAACAACGGTTTTTTAAAAAATCGCAAAAAAAACCGTTGTTAAAAGTGATTGGAGGGACTATTAACAGTAGTTTTTTTTAAAATTTTAGTTAAAAATGATTAGAGGGGACTTTTAATGGCAGTTTTGCAGTTTAAAACCTTGTTAAAAGTCCCCCAAAAGTTAAAAAACCTGACCCCATTACAATTTCATTTTCACTTTTTCATAATCGTTTTTGGTCCTGTTCCTCTACTCTACCACGATAGACTTGTACGAAGGTCATTTTCTGGCATTTTTCTCCTATTTTCGGTGTCTATCTCCATCGTTAACATCATTCTTCATCGTGAAAGCCGTAATTCACAGTTTAACTTCGTCATTTGCTCATTTTTCTTGCTTTTTCAGCTATTTGTTGTTTATAAACTGTTATACATTATATGGGCAATCATCCTTGTGAAGGTAATAAACACAATCCACTCACCAATTCTTATAGTATGCACCATGCTCAAAAGCTCAATAAGTAGTCAATTTCAATAGCCATATTTCATTTACAAATCAAATTCTCATAATTTCAACATAATTACCTAAGTTTCAAGGATTGTATTTTCAAAAACACAAGTCCCACAAGACTACTTCACTTCAAATAATTTCATCATATATCAAAATATAGTCCATAGCATTTAGTGAGTTAAAGAAACCAAAACTACTCACAAACAAGACATTAGAAAAAAAAAGGTGATTTGTAGAGGTCAATTTTTTTGCTTTTCTAGCGGTTTGAACCGCTGGACCCACTGCAAAATCATGCACTATAAATACTTTTGTAGCAGTTTATATAACAGCTACGTATCACGGTCAAACCGCTGTAAACATTTTTAGCAGTTTTAGTAATTTAGTAGCGATCAAGTAAATCGCTATAAATGTGCATGTCAATCTAAGGGATAAAATTTTATAGCGGTATACAGAACTGCTACAAAATTATCATAGGTTGGTGGGAATGGGAAAGACAACAAAAAATTTGATGTTGGCACCAAACATTTGTATCGGTTACTAAACCGCTACAAATTTCGGCACATGCTGTAAAAAAATTTAAAAAATCAAAAGTTTCCCGTGTTGAGAGTTTGCAGCGGTTGAGACTGCTACAAATGTTGTAGCCTTTGTAAAAAAAATTAAAAAATCCGTGTACTAATACTTATAATTATATATAAATAAATGAATATACTTTATTTGATATTTGATAGGTTAAAGTAGTATATAATTTAATTTGATATATTTTATTGTATGAGAAATATTGAAGATATAGAAAGTGTAAAAATTGATATTATTAGATTGGTAGAAAGTTATGGAAGGAGATGAAAGAAGATGTAGAAGAGAGTTGAAAAGTGAATAAATTGTAGAAAATATGATATATAATTGGTTGAATAGATCCAGTCATTTGTATAAGAAGGAGTAGAAAATAATAAATACACATGTTAATAAAAATAAATGTACAAACATAAAAGAAAAATAAACTTATAAATTAAAATGATCTCACCATGTAAAGAAAGAACCAAGATAAAGGTTGAAGGAAGAACAACGAGAAGAGGAAGAAGAACAGCATCAGAGGAAGAATGGAAGGAGGGGAGGTATTTATAGACGTCAGGTATCGTTTTGTAGCAGTTTTATACATTTTGCAGCTGTTTGTATTTTGTAGCGGTTTACCGAGTTTTGTAGTAGTTTTAGGGAAACCGTTACAAAAGTGTATTTCTTTATTTTTTTAAAAACATTTAATTTTCTTTTGTGATTATTTTTGTACAAGAAGAAATGATTACATCAATCATTGAAAGTATAGTAAAAGTCATTCATCGTCTTCATCACCCTGCCTGAAAAGAGATTTTTTGATAACAAATTTTTGTTAGGTTTAATTTGTAATCAGATTATAACGGAATGAAATTATAAATTGAAGTAAATGAGAATTTAATTAATTTAATAATGATATTTGTAAATAAATACTGGGATGAAGATGTCACATACCTGATAATGGCTAAATTATCATCACCTTGAGAGAATAAGTTTTTAAAATTTATCGGTTGGAAAGGCTCACTGTCGTAAGTGGTGATGTCACCATCACCCATATCAAAAAGATCTCGTGGCTTGAGGTAAACTATCATATTCCAATCTTTATGCCTCTCATCCTCCACATAATAAACCTGGTGCGCCTCAAAGGCCAGAATGAACGGTTCATCATCTTCAAATTCACCTGTATGAATGAGCCTAAAAAATTTTACAGATGTGATGCATAAGTCATCAACAGTAAGTCCCTGTGAAGTTATCGTGTTTTCCCAGGAGCACTTGAAGAGAGTTACGGTGAAAAGCTGGTAATTTAACTCAACGATATCAATAAGCTTTCCGTAACTCTTCGTCCCAAATATGCTACAAACTCTGGAGTTTTGTGTGAGCAATCCCTGGTCACGTGCAACCGTATAGAACTTGAACATGTTAACATTATATGTGTTATACCTTCTCGTATGGTCTAACAGACTGAGTGAATGATTTCTGAATTCGGTTGTGTAAGGTCTGTTATCATTTTGTATTCGTCGTGTAAACCAATAAGGAAACTCTTAGTGGACTCTTTTATCAGCCTCAATGGAAGTTTGTCCACGTACTCGTAGCTGGCGCCTGACATGACTTATGTACTGCCTATATAATATAATGAAGTGTACTTTGTTTTATAAGCATTAGAGATGAATAAATTGAATTACAAGTATACAAAATAGTGTGTGTTAATTTATGTATATATACTTATAGGAGGAAAGGTTCAACGTATACAGCACATTATCGCACACATTTTTCTCAATATGCATGACATCCAAACTGTGGCGTAACAAATTATGTTTATAATAAGGAAGAGTGAAGAAAATACTTCTCTTGCACCATTGAAGTGGCTGACCATCGTCATGGGCACTCGAGATCATCAATGTTCTTGCCAAACTTGACATCAACATCTTCTAACCAAAATATGTCAATACCAGACAAAGTGGCAAGAGGATCTCTCTTTTCTTGTTTCCCATTAAAGCAGATTCATTACAATCTAAATCTATGTATGGAATCTAGGAACAATCGATGTCCCAGAAAACACCACTTCTAACTGTGCGGAAGGAGGCATGATACAACATCGAAGTTGTACTCAGGATAGGCCAACCAAGTATGCACGTTCCAACCGAACAAAGTTCCCAAACTAGAAAAATCACTTATCGTCCATATTAACACTGTACTGAGATTGACTAGATGCTTCTCGTATGAGTTAAACGTCCTAACACCATCCATCTATAGCTCCATCAACTCTTGTATCATCAACTGTAGGTACATGTTTATATCATTTTATGGTGATTTCTTTCCAGGGATGACCATGGGAAGCAAAAATGAGCTCAGCTTCATGCACATCCAAGGTAGGAGATTGTATGGAATCAGCACAACTAGCAAGATACTATAGGTGGTGGTCATATTACTAAATAGGTTAAAACTATCGGTCACCAAAGCAAGACAGACATTTGTTGGATCATGAGCAAAATCTGAGAATTGTGAGTCAAACGCCTCCTAGGCCTTGGAATCCCTTGGATCTATTAGCTTCTTATGCATTCTACTCAATAACATGCCACCTTATATGCTCCACCATCTTTGATGACAGATACATTTGCTGCAGCCACGGCTTCAATAGGAGGTACTTAACATTTCAAATTGTTATTTATTAATGAGAGAAAAATTAGTAACAAATTAAATTAAAAAATAATACCAAAGAATTTTTGCAGGTTTCTTCTTCTGCTTCTTCCCCTTCTGCACTATCTTGTACCGAGATTGCTTACAACACTTATAGATCTCCCTATTCGCGTCCTCTCCCCAGTACAACATACAATCATTTGGGCATGCATAAGTCTTGTTGTAGTTCAATCCAAGCTTGTTAATAATATTTTTTGCTTAAAAAAAACAATGCGGGAATACAACTTGGGGGAAAGCATCTCCAAGCAATTCCAATAGCATGGACATGGCATTTCCTGTGATACCTACAAGCATTGAATATGATATAGTTTTCTCAAGAAGGATAACTTAGAATACCTTGTATACCTGTGATACAAAGGCTTGTCAGCTTCATTCATCGTTCAAAAAATTCTCGAGCAGTGTTATTCCTCTCGAACTTCGGCTCAGGGCCCTATACTTCATGAGGAGTGTTAGCTTCATGAATGCCAAATGTTGTTGGAGATTGTGCCCTAGGGGCCAATCATTATGTTATGAATATTGTTGATTTATGAATTTCTTAATTATGTTATCACATTATTTGCATGTTTACTGTGATGACCATCCTTGGATAACTCGTGATCTTATCCTAAATGTCCCTGGTCAGTCATCTATGCGGGAGCAGAGATGAAATAAGACCAGTATGACTTTGAAGATATATAGAGATATAAATCAAAGTCATAGGCACATGTAAGAGTACAGGGTGTTGGATCGACCTGCTATGAGAGACCTGCATGGGTTAAGTCATAAGCTTCTCTCATATACAAGCCATGTCACTATGCCCTTTGACCTGAGATCATCATGGATTCCTACATGACAAACGCTCAGCTTTGACCTAGTCAAAAGTCACTTTTGACCGAGTGATCATAAAGGCTATGTTCGGGCTTAGTGATTTTTCATGCGGAGGAATGTGAATGGTTAAGATGGAATTTGTCCCTCACATTCGTGGAGAGATATTACTGGGCCCCTCGATGAGTGAGTCTGAGAAATGTATGGCCATACTGGAATGGAAGGGTAGTTCCATTTCTATATTCAGACTACTCAGGGATCGAGAAAGTAACAGTCAGGAACAGGAGGATGACGTTCTCCATGCCTCATCCTTGACCGAAATATCGTGTGACAAAAGGGACGTGATATGGTTGTATGAAAGGTTACATCGTTTATCGATCCTCATATGTTTTGGGTAGTCGTAATGCCTTGCTAGAGACCGCTTACGACTTGTGGGTCAGTATAGTAACTGGCCCACTGCCAACTTCATATGGGCCTACAGGGTCGCACACAAAACAGCCCAATGCGAGCTATGATGTTCAGATTCATTGAATCTAAGAGATGTCTAGATTCAATGAATAATCTAGGGTGGATATATATATTTTATATATATTTAAATTTGTATATATATTATATATTATATAAGAGATATTTGCAAGATTTAATTTATCCTGATAAATTAAATCTCTATCACTTTTGAATTTGAATTTAAATGGATATGATCTATTTGAATTTGAAATTCAAATTGATAAGATATCTCAAATTTGATTTATGAGAATAAATCAAATATAATTCCGTCTTATCTTTATTTTAAATTAAATAAATAGGTGAATTAAATCTGTGGGACGGATTTAATATAAACCATATTTATTTAATTAGTTTCTTATTAAATTATGCAATATATGATATTGTATTAATTTCAGAATTAATATAAAATTAATTCTGAAGCCCGGCCCAATAAGAAGCCCGATAGCATCCTATATATTTGATATTAGGAGCTAGGGTTCTACACACATCTACACATCTATACAGACGTGAGAAAAAGGGGTAGGGAGAGTGCAAAAGGTTTGCAAATAAGAAACTGCCGAAATAGAGACGGTGAGGACGGAATCTCTAGAAAGCCCTAGAGGGATAAGAGGCGCTAGCGCGTCGTTCGTGATTGGAACGCTGTTCGTGTGGATACCGGTAGAGGAAGTCGATCTGAGTTGTCGACTTCTTGTGATCGAGAAGAGAATAGTACGATGATGAGTCGCGACCATAACACGCTGAGGTCGCGACGATACAGGCATCTGAACGTCAGAAATCCTAAAAGAGGAGACAGGTCGCGACTTGAAGTTGAAGAGGTCGCGACTACAAACTCCAGAGACTTCGGGTCGCGACTAGAAGAAGAGGAGGTCGCGACTAACAACTCCAGAGGCGACAGGTCGCGACTAGAAGCTGAGGAGGTCACGATTGAAAGTTCCAGAGGTGAGGAGTCGCGACTAGAGGACACTGAGGTCTCGACCAAAGCTTGAATACCGAAGGTAACACTTCTTTCTCCTTAACTTAAACACATTCGGTAGATCCTGGCTGGGAATGAAAAAATTTTTAAAGTTAATTTCCGCTGCGTGTCTTCCAATTCCCTTCAGTGGTATCAGAGCCATGCCGTTTTGTGTTTAAGTTAGGTTTGATTGTTGATACATGTGATGTATGTTAGACTTCTTAGCTGATTATATGATAACATGCGTTTTATGTATGACATAAAAGGAATCCATTTTATGTATGACATATAAGGAATCCAAAAGGAAACTGAAATCGGTGGTGCATGTTAATTGATTTGATCAATTAATATGATGGGGTTTAAGGAAATAGAATTAAGATTCTTGATTATTTATAAAAAAAAATATTTTCCATGGGGCGCTGTTCGTAGCGCAACATAATCGTAAGATATACTGGCTTTCCTGATGTATGAATGTTTTGAAACATTTATTGCCCTTCACATAATATGAATTTTGATTCTTAAATGTTTGGGTATGGTGAACAATATGGCTCTAGATTACAAGTGTCGTAATTTTTCTAAATACGGCCTGCGTGTCGTGCCTTCCTCTAATGACTCTCGTTATACATTCTTTTTTCATCTCACTCCCCTTGAATGTTAAAACGAGGTTTCCTTATGTAATTTTCCTATTCTAATTAGACAGCTTCTCTCATTGGCTTGAGGGGACTCAGGATAGGTGAGCCATATTGTATCACGTTTAAAACTATGCATCTTATGATTAGATCACTGCATGTATGTTTTATATGCATAATACTGGTATGAGATACAATCGAGATACATGCAAACCGGATAGTTAATTAAACCCTCTAAAAGAAATCTTAAGTCATATGCCGTCAATTAATGAACACTTGTCAAAACCTCGATCGCTCATTTGTAGGCTCCACCAAAGTGGGTGCATTTGAGTTATCTTGGGGAGATAAGCAAGAGTAATGGTGCTACTCTTATGTTTGTTATTGTTTAACTTAATTGAGATTATCAAAACGGTTTTGGATCTCAAGGTATTAGATGGGATTAAAACATGCCGGATCATATGATGATGGAATCCCATAAACATCTAAGAGTTACATGTGATGTAATTGGTAAAGTTGTTACCCACCTAAATAACTTAAAGTTGAGCGTCCTGCCAAAGTGGACTCAAGTTTAAGCCAAATATGGATCTTAGCCCACTAATTATTACATTGAGGGTTGTTTTATTCAGTGGGAGATTGCTAATTCAATTGCATATTTTAATTGTAGAATCATGACGACTAGTAATACTACTACATTATCGTTGCGATCTGTCCTTGAGAAGGACAAACTCAATGGAACAAACTTTCTTGACTGGTTCAGGAACTTGAGAATTGTTCTCAAGCAGAAAAGAAAGGCATATGTCCTAGATCAACCTATTCCTGAGGAGCCAGCAGCCAATGCTCCTAGAGCTCAGAGAGATTCTTATGCGAAGCATAAGGAAGACTCTGTCGATGTGGGATGCTTGATGCTAGCCACCATGGTTTCGGAGCTCCAAAGAGATTTGGAACACATGGAGGCTTATGAGATGATTGTGCATCTTAAGGAAATGTTCCAGCAACAGGCAAGGCAAGAGAGGTATGAGACCACTAAGGCCTTACATTCCTGCAAGATGGCTGAAGGTGCATCGGTGAGTACTCATATCTTAAAGATAAAAGGGTACATTGATCACCTTGAGAGGCTTGGATTTCCCATGAGCCAGGAGTTAGCTACTGATTTGATCTTGAACTCACTCCCAAAAAGTTATGACCAGTTTGTCATGAACTACAACATGAACAACATGGAGAAATCTATTTCTGAACTGCATGGGATGCTTAAAACTGCTGAGCCGACTGTTAAGAAGAAGCCCAGTACTATTTTGATGGTTCAAAAAGGAAAGGGTATGAAAAAGAAAGGCAAGGGCAAGGGGAAGGGTCATGGCTCATCTGGTAAGACCAAAGATTCAGGCAAGCCCGAAACCAAGCCTGCACCAAAGAAGGCAAAGCCTCCAAAGGAAGGGGTTTGTTTTTTCTGCAATGAACCGGGTCATTGGAAGAGGAACTGCAAACTCTACCTTGAAGATCTGAAAAAGAACAAGAAGGATAGCGGGGCTATCGCTTCAGGTATTTATGTTATAGACATTCATCTCTCTACTACCACTACATGGGTATTAGATACTGCATGTGGTTCTCATATTTGTATAAATGTGCAGGGCCTAAAGGACAGTAGAAAGTTGAATAAGGGCAAAGTTGACCTACGAGTTGGAAACAGAGCAAAGGTTGCTGCTTTAGCTGTAGGCACTTATGAATTAGTTCTGCCCACTGGGCTTTTGTTAGTTTTGAAAAATTGCTATTATGTTCCTGCTTTGAGTAGTAACATTGTTTCTCTTTCTTATTTGGATAAGGAAGGTTACACTTCCATTTCTGGAAATGGTAAATGTTCCATTTACCGTAATGATGTTTTCTATGTTCATGGTGATTTGCACGTTGATCATTACATATTAAACTTGGAATAACCCAGTCATGAAAATATCTATAACATAACCGCCAAAAGGGTCAAACCAAATGATTTGAATCCGACATACCTCTGGCACTGTCGTCTGGGCCACATAAATGAGAAACGCATTTCTAAACTCCATCAAGATGGATTTCTCAACTCATTTGATTTTGAATCATATGATACTTGTGAATCTTGTTTGTTAGGAAAGATAACAAAGTCGCCTTTCATTGGACACAGTGAGAAGGCCACTGATTTGTTGGGACTCATACATACAGATGTGTGTGGACCGATGAATACAAATGCCAGAAGAGGTTATTCGTACTTCATCACATTCATAGATAATTTCAGTAGATATGGCTACGTCTATCTAATGAAACATAAATCCGAATCTTTTGAAATATTCAAAATATTTCAAAATGAAGTACAAAACCAGCTTGGCAAAATAATTAAAGCCGTTCGATATGATCGAGGTGGTGAATATTTGAGCCAAGAGTTCATCGATCATCTTAGGAATTGTGGGATAGTCTCACAATTGACTCCTCCAGGAATAACACAATGGAATGGGGTTTCTGAACGGAGGAATCGAACACTATTGGATATAGTTCTATCCATGATGAGTCGAACAGATCTTCCACCATCCTTTTGGGGCCACTCCCTAGAGACAGCTGCGTTCACACTGAATCGTGTTCCATCTAAGGCAGTTGAAAAGACTCCGTATGAGATATGGACTGGGAGGAAACCTAGTTTATCTTTTCTCAAGATTTAGGGATGTGAGGTCTATGTTAAGCAACAAGCCTCAGATAAGTTAGCGCCCAAATCCTCAAAGTTCCTTTTTGTGGGATATCCTAAGGAAACCAAGGGATATTATGTCTACAACCCCACTGATAACAAAGTGTTTGTTGTCAGAAATGGTATCTTTCTAGAATGAGAATTTATCTCTAAAAGAACCTGTGGGAGCAAGGTACACCTCGAAGAAGTTCGAGAGCCACAAGACACCACAGAACTAGAGATGGAAAATAGAGAAGACTCACAAGAAGTTGTTGAGACTCCTCAAGTCACGCAAGGCCCACGGCGATCTAATAGGGCACGACTTCAGCCTCAGAGATATGGATTTCTGATTTCTGATAATCGTGATATGTTGCTCATTGAGCATAATGAGCCGACTACCTATCGAGAAGCTATAGTGGGACCAAACTCTGAAAAATGGCTTAGTGCCATGAAGTCTGAGATGTAATCCATGTACGACAATGAGGTATGGACCTTAGTCAACCCGCCTGAAGGTGTAAAAACCATCGGGTGCAAGTGGGTTTTTAAAGAGAAAACCGATATGGATGGAAATGTAAATGTCTTCAAGGCACGACTGGTTGCAAAAGGATTTACTCAAACTCATGGTGTGGACTATGATGAGACCTTTTCCCACTAGTAATGGCCAAATCAATCAGAATCCTCCTTGCCATTGCAGCATATTATGACTATGAAATATGACAGATGGATGTCAAGACAACCTTCCTTAATGGAAAGCTCCTTGAGGATGTGTACATGACACAACCTGAAGGATTTGTGCGTTCCGAGGACTCTAGTAAGGTGTGCAAGCTTCAAAGGTCCATTTATGGACTGAAGCAAACATCTCGGAGTTGGAATCATCGTTTTGATGAAGTAGTCAAAGAGTTTGGATTTCTTCAAAATATTGATGAACCTTGTGTGTACAAGAAGGTTAGTGGGAGCATAGTTGTATTTTTGGTACTCTATGTCGATGACATCCTACTTATTGGGAATGACATTCCTACCTTGCAGATTGTCAAGTCTTGGTTAGGAAAGTCTTTCTCAATAAAAGACTTGGGTGAAGCCACCTACATCCTAGGAATTAGGATCTATAGAGATAGATCTAAAAGGCTTCTAGGACTGAGTCAGAGCACATATATAGACAAGATACTGCATAGGTTCAGTATGCAGGAATCAAAGAGGGGTTTCATACACATGTCTCATGGTATTCACCTCAGCAAGGATTTATGTCCTAGTACACCTGATCAGCGAGGTCGCATGAGTAAGGTTCCATATGCCTCGGCCATAGGATCTATCATGTACGCCATGTTATGTACTCGACCGAATGTCTCATTTGCCTTAAGCATGACTAGCAGATATCAACTGGACCCCGGTGAGGGCCATTGGACTGCTGTCAAGAATACCCTTAAGTACTTAAGAAGGACTAAGGACTTATTCTTGGTCTATGGTGGATTGGATGACGAGCTCTGTGCAACTGGTTACACAGATGCAAGTTTTCAAACTGACCAGGATGACCAGAAATTGTAATCTGGATACATATTCCTCTTGAATAATGGAGCAGTAAGCTGGAAGAGCTCTAAGCAGAGCACTGTAGCAGATTCTGCAACGGAAGCTGAGTATATAGCAGCATCTGATGCAGCTAAGGAGGCCGTTTGGATCAGGAAGTTCATTACTGAACTAGGGGTGATACCTACCATCTCAGATCCGATAACTTTGTTCTGTGACAATAGTGGTGCCATTGCACAGGCCAAAGAGCCTAAGTCACATCAAAGGGCCAAGCAATACTCAGGCGATTTCATCTCATCAGAGAAATCAGTGATAGAGGTGATATAAAAATATGCAAGGTAGCAGGGGAAGACAATGTTGTTGATCCTCTAACAAAGCCGTTTGTGCAAGCAAAATATGAGTGTCATGTTAGGTCAATGGGAATTAGGCAAATAAATGATTGTACCTAGTGCAAGTGGGAGGATGTTAGAGATTGTGCCCTAGGGGCCAATCATTATGTTATGAACATTGTTGATTTATGAATTTCTTAATTATGTTATCACATTATTTGCATGATTACTGTAATGACTATCCTTGGATAACTCGTGATCTTATCCTAAATGTCCCTGGTCAGTCATCTATGCGGGAGCAGAGATGAAATAAGACCAGTATGACTTTGAAGATATATAGAGATATAAATCAAAGTCATAGGCACATGTAAGAGTACAGGGTGTTGGATCGACCCGCTATGAGAGACCTGCATGGGTTAAGTCATAAGCTTCTCTCATATACAAGCCATGTCACTATGCCCTTTGACCTGAGATCATCATGGATTCCTACATGACAAACGCTCAGCTTTGACCTAGTCAAAAGTCACTTTTGACCGAGTGATCATAAAGGCTATGTTCGGGCTTAGTGATTTTTCATGCGGAGGAATGTGAATGGTTAAGATGGAATTTGTCCATCACATTCGTGGAGAGATATTACTGGGCCCCTCGATGAGTGAGTCTGAGAAATGTATGGCCATACTGGAATGGTAGGGTAGTTCCATTTCTATATTCAGACTACTCAGGGATCGAGAAAGTAACAGTCAGGAACAGGAGGATGACGTTCTCCATGCCTCATCCTTGACCGAAATATCGTGTGACAAAAGGGATGTGATATGGTTGTATGAAAGGTTACATCGTTTATCGATCCTCATATGTTTTGGGTAGTCGTAATGCCTTGCTAGAGACCGCTTACGACTTGTGGGTCAGTATAGTAACTGGCCCACTGCCAACTTCATATGGGCCTACAGGGTCGCACACAAAACAGCCCAATGCGAGCTATGATGTTCAGATTCATTGAATCTAAGAGATGTCTAGATTCAATGAATAATCTAGGGTGGATATATATATTTTATATATATTTAAATTTGTATATATATTATATATTATATAAGAGATATTTGCAAGATTTAATTTATCCTGATAAATTAAATCTCTATCACTTTTGAATTTGAATTTAAATGGATATGATCTATTTGAATTTGAAATTCAAATTGATAAGATATCTCAAATTTGATTTATGAGAATAAATCAAATATAATTCCGTCTTATCTTTATTTTAAATTAAATAAATAGGTGAATTAAATCTGTGGGACGGATTTAATATAAACCATATTTATTTAATTAGTTTCTTATTAAATTATGCAATATATGATATTGTATTAATTTCAGAATTAATATAAAATTAATTCTGAAGCCCGGCCCAATAAGAAGCCCGATAGCATCCTATATATTTGATATTAGGAGCTAGGGTTCTACACACATCTACACATCTATACAGACGTGAGAAAAAGGGGTAGGGAGAGTGCAAAAGGTTTGCAAATAAGAAACTGCCGAAATAGAGACGGTGAGGACGGAATCTCTAGAAAACCCTAGAGGGATAAGAGGCGCTAGCGCGTCGTTCGTGATTGGAACGCTGTTCGTGTGGATACCGGTAGAGGAAGTCGATCTGAGTTGTCGACTTCTTGTGATCGAGAATAGAGCAATACGACGACGAGTCGCGACCAGAACACGCTGAGGTTGCGACTATATGGGCATCTGAACGTCAGAAATCCGAAAAGAGGAGATAGGTCGTGACTACAAACTCCAGAGACTTCCGGTCGCGACTAGAAGAAGAGGAGGTTACGACTAACAACTCCAGAGGCGACAGGTCGCGACTAGAAGCTGAGGAGGTCACGACTGAAAGTTCCAGAGGCGAGGAGTCGCGACTAGAGGACACTGAGGTCGCGACCAAAGCTTGAATACCGAAGGTAACACTTCTTTCTCCTTGACTTAAACACATTCGGTAGATCCTGGCTGGGAATGGAAAAATTTTTAAAGTTAATTTTTGCTGCGTGTTTTCCAATTCCCTTCAAATGTATCATGCATCGTATCATTCACAGCATCGAGTTGGTCTACTCGAACTCCTATTTTGTGATATAACCAGAGTTGGCTCAGCAATCATATCATGTTGTTCCCCATGTAGAGTCCAAATGACATAATTTCGTGGGAAGGGCTTAACAATCAAATGGTCCCTAACAATATTTCTTGGATGCCACTTTTTGAAATTACATATAAGGCATGGACATTGAATCTTACCATTCACCGATGCATTATTGAACGCAAAATCCAAGAAAACATTGAGTCCAACTAGATATCGTGAGGTCGTACATGGCACATTGATCCAAGTCTTATCCATTATTGTTGTAGCAGTGATTTGGAGAACATGTGAGAGAAAAAGCTCTATTGGAAGTTATTATGAAGTTGAACCGAAGTTTCACCTTTTATAAGGACGAGTTGTAACAGTAAAAAATTTATAGCGGTTGCAAAAACCGCTACAAAGTTAAAGAATAGTCAAATTACTTATGTGTAATTTTGTAAAATGTGACAACGATGGAGGAAAATTTGAATTTGAAATTTGAACATTTGCAGCGGTTATAAACCTTTAAAAAATTCCCGGATTAAGGGATTTTTGAATTTGAAATTTATAAGTTTACAATAGTTAGTAACCGCTACAAAATGTCATGATGATAGATATGGAGGGAATTTTGAATTTGAAATTTACAAGTTTGCAGCGGTTAGTAACCGCTACAAATATTCAAATCAAAGAACAACCTTTGTAGCAATTTTGAAACCACTACAACAGGAAAGCAAATTAAAATTTATTAATTGAATTAAAGTAAAATTTGTGAAATTAAACTACAACCTGTGAAATACACTAAATTTAAAGAAATAAACTATAATTTGTGAAATAATTACAGAAAATAAAATTTATAAATTTAAATTCATAATATCCAAACTTTGTGAAATAAATTATAAATAATAAAAATGTTTAAAAAAGGACAGAAATCTGCTCAGGGATGTTATGCATCATCCTGGACATCCTCTTTGAGATTTGAGGGGGCGAGGGCTGGGGCGAGGGTGGTGGGATTGATATGACCAAATGCGGGATGCTAATAGCAGGCATCGTAGTAGGAGTTATGATGCCTAGAATTTGTGTCAATACGGCCCTCAGGAAGGCGTCAACCTGGCTTTGAATGGTCTGCACCTGCGACTTCATCTCGTGTCTAACCTTGTCCCAAAGCTCGTCAACATATACTACACTTTGGCGCCAGAGTACTGTTCTCATCTGGGTTAGTGCAACTTGTGACTGAGACCACGACAGGCCAGAAGTACTCAAAGATGATCTCAGTCTCGTTAGTGTGGGACTGAGACTGAGTCCCATGATTTTGCCGGGGTGCTGAGGTCAGCCACGGGTCTCTAGGAGTGATATGGTGGGATCCAAGGTGGACCCCTGTAACTCCCGTATCTCTATATCAATTTGAGTCATCCGTGCCTATCAAAACAATTGGAAAAAGTAAAAAAATTACAAATGTTAATTATTTATAAAAATATTAACATATAGCAATTAAATACATGCAACAACTTCTTCAACCCCATCCGATGCATGAGTCCCGTCTCAAGGCCTATACAACTTAGGCCACATCTCACCTATGGTAGGCGTGTATCCCCGCTCCGCTATGACCCTCCTCTCCTAAAAGTCAGCTACAGATAAATATGTAAACATTAAATTAGTTTATAAATAGTTAATGACATCTAGTAATTTAATTTCTCTACTTACGATCTCATCGTAAGCAACTGAGAAGGGTCTTGAGTTGCCCCTGTGCCGCATGGTCTAGTGATAAACACTGGTGGCACCTCTCTTGGTTGCTTCCTAAAACAAATTACATATATGGTCAGTCAACTTGGCAAAAAATTAAATATTCTGAACTGAATTAACTAAATTTATACCCTCGCCTCTAGTGTAAACTGTGATCTTACGAACTCCCTTCAAGCTTACACATGGACACCATCGGGTACATCATTCACTATGTTCTCCTCACTCCGCATCCCATCACCTCTCACCCAATGAAATAGGGCCAGCCTTGCATTCCTCTAGTCTTCCTCCAACTTCTTCATGGTATTCCTCCGCACACCTTCTTCCACCACAAACTTAGTCTGCAATTAGTAAATTAAATGTTAATTTTCAAGAAAATATTCATTAATTTAAATAACTGATATAGGATTAAAATTAATTAACTTTATTAGTTCCCACGCTTTGTCCTTGATCAGCACGTCTATCGACCGCCAGTCCTTCTTGTTGATGGGGAAACAAGTCCACTCTTTTGCCAGCAACTGTAGGTATTTGTTGTACAGTTGGCCCCTTATTGGATCAGCTGGTCCATTCGGTTAACTGGCATGATCACTGCCCCCTCGTCATCATGGAGATGTCTATAGCTATCATCCTACTACTTGACCTAATCCCTTGCTCGTCTACAAAGTGTGATTTAAAAATAATTATATTATTCAAACTCATATAAAAATCAAATTATAATTGTAAAGTACACATTAAATAAATTTTTACCTATGACTTCTACCAACTGCCTAGTTTGCCTCCTTCCACGACGAGGCTACTCATCCCCTCCTTAACATCCCCACCTTCCTCTCCTCCCTCACTTGCATCATGCTGGTGGGAAGACTATCCATTCTGAGGAGCTCCTCCCTCAAACAGATCAAACATGATAGCCTCGTTGAGCTAGTAGGGCTCATAATCATCCACGCTGATGTCTAGCTTATAATCCCTGTCACAAGCACTCTAACTAGGAGTAGGTCTATACGAATCCATCAGCTCCTTACCACTATGATGATTCATCCTATTTAAAATGACAAACACACAATTTATGATCTTATTAAATCTAAATAAAAAAATTTCCCTAAACCATATTACTAATCAATATATAAATAAAGTCCAATTTATTGAAAAATTCATAACTCAAGAATCAAAACATTAAACTTTGAAAAATATTCCTAATCACAATAATAATTAACAGATGAAAAATATTCCTAGTCAAACACTACTCTTAAGTCCAACATATTAAAAAAATAAAGTCCAACAGGTATTTCTAGTAAAACAGGTTTTTGTAGTATAATTTATATTCCTAATTAACAAATAAAAATAAAGTCCAACATATTAAAAATATTCTTAGTCAAACAGGTATTCCTAATTCACCTAACCATCTAAACTTCTCTAGATAAACAGTTATATAATGCTAAAGAAGGATTTATAATCAATATATAACTAAATTAAATAAATAACTCAACTTTTTAAATAAATAAACTACGTAAATAAAATTTGTATTTGTACCTCAAAAGTAGATTAAGATATTGGTCTTTGTGCCAAGTAAGAGTTTTTATCATAATTTGGCAGAGCTTCGCTACTCGCAAACGGCAAAACTTTGAAATAAAGGCGTAGGGGGTATTTATAGGTTTTTGAAAGCGTGGTTTTTAGCGATTTGAACATTTGTAGTAGTTAATTATGATAAACCGTGGCAAATTTCTAACTATCTTTGACATATCTCGGTCTGCGTGGTACTTTATAGCGGTTCAAACTGCTACAAACATGTTCCCAGAGTGAAATGATTCCTCAGGGAAGTTTATAGCGGTTTAAACTGCTACAAACTCAGGTATGCCAACAGTCACTCCTTAGCCTCCAAGTTTGTAGCGGTAATAAACCGCTACAAACTCTGGGCAAACAACAATCGCTCATCTGCTTAGAAGTTTACAGCAGTTTGAATAGTTGAAAATTGTTCATGCGTTGTGACGCGAAAATTAGTAGTAGTTTAAACCGCTACAAATTTGTTCCCGCCTTATGGCGCCAGCTTGACATTATATTTATACTGATGTTAACCGTAGTAAATGTCTCCATAGATACTATTCATGGTCAAAGTACTACAAATTTATAGCGGTTTAGGGCAAACTGCTACAAAATGAGACTTTGTAGTGGCTTGCCCCTAACAGCTACAAATTAACTGCTGTAGCTTTCATTTTTTTTGTAACAAGTTAAAAGTGGTTACCTCTCGCCGAAACTAATAAAAATACGATAAATAAGGAGCCACGTGCTTACTTCATAATTCACTAGTCAATCTACATAATTTATATAAATGTGTATCAATAAGTTGTTAATTTAACACAATATATACTTTTAAATAAATACTCACTTTTCTTATCTAACTCTATTTTATTTAGAAATTCTTAATTCAATACCATAACTTAATTTCTCTATTCCAATCACAACTCTATCATCCAATAACTTGATAACATCAAAATTTTCATCCAATTCATCTATTTCTACAACTCACTTTAATCTTGAAGAAAAATAACTACAATTCATCTATTTCTCAAATTATCATTTCAATGATAATCATATATAGTCTAAACTCTATTCTACCATTTAATATCCTTATTTAACATCACACTCCCCAAATCATCTAAAAAACCCGCAATTTTCAATCTTAAAGTCTCATTCAAAATCTCCAATATTTACATTTCATCATAAACCTCAAAATCAATCCATCAATATCAAATTGATAAACAAATAATCAATTTAATTACATAGGTTTAAAGTTTCCAATTTTACTTTTAACTTCTAAATATCACTCACAATATCCAAATCTTCATTTCAATGTTAAATCACAATATTTCTAGATTTCAATAACTCATTTTGAACCATCAATTAACCCACAATTATTCAATTTGATTAAAATCCCAAATTTCTCCAATTTAGAGTTGTAACAAAAATACCCTAGCCATTTTCAATTTACAAGCTCTAGCCACAATCTAAACCGATTAAATATCAATTTTACCTCCAATAAACATAACCCAAACATTAAACTCAAATTTAATCAATAAAATTATCATATTAAATTATCTCTATACACTAACATTTAAACCCTAACCCCAAATCTCTTAAATAATGTAATAGAAAAATTCTAAACAATTATATACAAGTATTCATATACCTCTAAATTCTATATATAGTTCTTGTTTGTTTAAAATCCACACTTAGTACAAGCCCTAATCCTCAAATTTGCTTTGCTTCTAACAGAAATTATATTTCTAAAGAGCTCTCTTGGTATAGAAAAATAATTAGAAAGTAAATATGATGGTAGAAAGATTTTATGAGAATAAAGTGGAGCTCAAATAGATCTGGATATTCATCAATGAAGGGCTGGAACAGAAATGGCAAAGGAAGAAGAAGAAGAATGCCTGTGTATGTTTGGAATATTATATAAAAAGGGGTCTGGGCCTCACTTTCTCTTTCTAATATTCTATTTTCTCTCTCTCTTCTGAATTGTGCCACGCCTTTGTCTTCCTCTTATTGTGTTGTTTCCTTCTCTCTTTCTGTTTTTTTACTTTTAATAGAAACAAAATTTTTATTATTATTATTATTTTAGTTTTTTTATTCTTTAGATAAACTCTCTTAACTTAGGTAGTTAAATAAAAATTTCATCTACTAGAAATGAGTTCTTTCTAATGCTACTTGAATTCTAAAATAAAAATTGGGATGTTACAACCTTCTCTGTCGGTAGAAGCTGGCAACCGTCACCATTATTATTTAAATTGATGGTAAAACCAATTATTTTTCGCTCGTCTACATCGTGTTTCAATACTCTGACTCTTTGTTCGTTATCACTTCACTTTCCAATTTTTGTTTCAATTCTCAAATTTAGTTTTTATTTTGGTAGAGTACATTCAATAATCCCACAGCCGATATCTAGAGACTAATTCTCCTAGGCGTAGAGACTACCATATGGGTTTTACCTTTCCCAATAAAGATGTTTCCATACACATGGCATGGTTCAAACTCAAGATATTATGTTTAAGTAACTCAGCTATCTACTGAATCTCAAAGTTAATTTTAAAAATAATTGTTCCAAACAAGTTCTTATACCTTTTTTGTTTTCAAATACAAGATTTTAGAACAATTATCCAAACAATTCTTTTCTTTAAAACCAGTTTTATAAAATTGTTTTAAAAAAATAGAGAAGAAACAAACAGGCCTATGTCTCTCGAAAGGTAATGTAAAAGGTCCTAAAAAACATACCTAAAAAGTGTTTGCTGTATTTGAATTTTAATGAGACCCTAGTAGTTTATTTCTCTTTTTACCAGGTTGTTATAGTTTCACTTAATTTTAATTAGGTTCCTATAATAATTTTTTAATCAAGTTCTTATAGGTATATTTGATGTTTAATAAGGTCCTTGCAATCTCAAATGACTAATAAAAGAGTGATAACAAGAAAAGAAATAGATTTGACTAAAAATTAGGTGAAACAATAAATACTTGATTAAAAAAGAAAAAAACTATAAGGACCTGATTAAATTAGGTGACACTACAAGAACCTACTAAAAAATAAAAAAACTACAAGAACTTAATTAAGAATAAGGTGAAATTACAAAAACCTGCAGATTAATTTTCCCTTACACATTTAGACTATGTTTGTGAGGGCAAAAATATGGGGATGATACTAGGAAGGAAACTTTTTTAAAATTCTAAAAAATTTACTATTTTTGAGAGTTTTTCCTTCACTGGTGGAAAATTGGCAATCGAAATCCCCATTTTTAAACCGGTCAATGCGGAGACGATTTTAAAAAAAATGAGCGGTGGCATTTTTGTAAATAAAATGAAATATTCACACCGTATTTACTCGTGACCGATGTGGAAATATTTAGTCCGGTTTGGATGTTTAATTTCTACAGCGGATGTTATATAGACCGATGTGGAAATATTTTGTCCGGTTTAGATGTTTACTTTCTACAGCGTATTTATATTGACCGAGGTGGCAATATTTAGTCCGGTGTCTGTTTTATAAAAAAAAGGCGATTTTTACACCGGTTTTAAAGTAACCGATTTAAATACAAACACCCGGTGCAGATTAGCTTCGTCTTATATCTGCCTCTTCAGTTTCCTGTCTATGCTTTCCCGCTCGCTTTCTTTATTTGTCAGACCGTTCATTTCACTTCTTCGGTTCCCAACGTTTGTAGTCATTATGATAGAAGGCCAAATGCATTCTTCTATATTCTTATTGATCATGAACGTTAACCATATATATATGTATACCATTCTTCTATTTTATTTTTTTTCATCTATCTGACTCCTCCAATGGCCTCTTCCTCACGCACGCCTCCTTCTCCACCCCACAAAAGAAACAGAGATGACTTTGAAGACAAACATCCTGATCCTCACCCTTCTGTTCCTTCTCCTCCTCCCCTGGTTGTGACTCTGATGGAGAGCCTTGAGGAACTCATACTGCGCTTCAATGGGCTGGAGGACTCCGTGGAAGAACTGAATCGTAAAGTTGACAGACTGAAAGCAAGTTTCAGAGATTTTCGCTCAGAAGTTCGCCGCCATCAACCCCGTGATAGCTTCTTTAATCCTGTTGATCTCACCCAATCTGATGACTCCCAAAACTTCGAGTCTGATGAGTAGTGAAAGATTGCAACTTTTATATATTCTGATATATATATTTTTTTGTGTGTAAAAGTTGATGACGTGGTCTCTGTATCACTTCAAAAAAAAACTGATATATTTTACACCGATCCATATATATTGACCGGTGTAAAATATACTCTATACAACTTTTATATGTATATCTACACCGGTGTAACATTTTGTCCGGTGTATATTTTCTTACAAAATAAACATTTTTTTTTTATTTTTTTACCAAATACTCTTTTATTTGGTACATTTCTCGCGCCTTCCATCTCTCATTTTTCCCTGGTTCACGCGTTAAGACTTCTCAGCGCTTCACAGACGGTGAGTTTTGTTTTGAACTCCTCTCGAGAACTGAAAATTTATTCTCTCCATGCATTAGCTGCAATGTAATGGTTTAATTTCTTGTTTTCTACTTTTCTAGTTCTTATAGTCTTCCATAAATATGGATCGTAGTTGGATAAATGCTAAACGAACAAGTGTTGAGTATGCTGAGGGGGTGAAGGAGTTTTTGGATTTTGCTAAACGGAATGGTGATGATGACAATTGAAGGTTTTATTGTCCTTGTGTGAGTTGTTTGAATGAGAGGAAACACAGTCCTGTTGATATTTACACTCATCTAATTTGCGAGGGGTTTTGCAAGAGTTACACGGTATGCATATGGCATGGTGAACAGGTGGAACAGACCTTTGACGATGACATGGATACTGATGATTGAGTAAAGGACATGATTCGTGATGTTGGAGAAGATGCTTTTATGCGGTCATATGCATATGGTAATATGTGCAATGATGCAGAAAAACCTCTATACCCAGGGTGCAGAAAATACAACCTATTGAATGCAGTGTTGAGTTTGGTAAGTGTGAAAGCGCGGCATGGGTGGAGTGACAGTAGTTTTTCAGAATTGCTTCACTTGTTACAGGACATGTTTCCTGAAGAAAATGTGTTACCCAAACGCTATTATGATGCGAAGAAAATAATAGGTCCTTTAGGCATGCAGTATAGAAAGATTCATGCATGCCCAAATGATTGCATATTGTACAGGAAAGAGTTTGAAGATGAGGAGAAGTGTCCAATATGGAAGACACCAAGGTACAGATCAAACAACTCTCCTGCCAAGTTGTTATGGTATCTTCCAATTTTACCAAGGTTTAAGCGACTTTTTTCTAATGAAGATGATGCAAAGAAATTGTTATGGCATGCAAATGAAAGGATTAATGATGGAAAGATTCGTCATCCTGCTGACTCTTTGCAATGGAAGAAGATTGATGACTTATTTCCCGAGTTCGCAATGAACCACGAAACCTAAGGCTTGGACTTAGTACGGATGGAATGAACCCTTATAGTAGCCTTAGTAGTATACATAGTTCATGGCCCGTCCTTCTGGTGATTTACAACCTATCTCCCTTGCTGTGTATGAAACAGAAGTATGTAATGTTGTCTATGCTGATCTCAGGACCAAAACAACCGGGAAATGACATAGACGTTTACCTAACACCCTTGATCGAAGATTTGAAGAAGCTATGGGAAGGTGTGGATGTTTTTGATGCTGTTAAGAAGGAGGTCTTCAATATGCGGGCCATGTTCTTTTGTACAATTAATGACTTTCCTGCATACGGAAATTTGTCAGGGTATAGTGTTAAGGGCCATAAAGCATGTCCGATTTGTGAGGAAGGGACTTGCTACTATCAACTTCGTCATGGAAGAAAGACAGTCTACCTAGGTTATAGGAGATTTCTAAGACAAGCCCACCCATACCGTCGACTGAAGAAGAAATTTTATGGCGGCCAAGAATTTAAAAATGCTCCAAAGCCATTGACTGGCGAACAAGTTTATGAAAAGGTGAGAGACATCAATGTCACTTTCGGTAAGCTTACCAAGAAAAGTGAGAAAAATGTATGGAAAAAAAGATCTGTGTTCTTTGAGCTTCCTTATTGGCGACATCTTCATGTAAGGCACTGTCTTGATGTGATGCATGTGGAGAAAAATGTGTGTGACAGCATTGTTGGAACACTTCTCAACACACATGGTAGTTCCAAAGACGGTTTGAAGGCAAGATTGGATTTGGAAGAAATGGGAATACGGGAGGAGTTAAATCCGAGGCAGATATGATTTTGATGTAATAATAACAGAGACAAATTCTTGTTCTGATAAGAATGTTGTGACGCCAAGGATGGGATGATATATGATGATGTAGTTTAAAAAACTAACTACAACATTAACACCGGTCTTAAGTGCTATCCGGTGTAAAAAGTCACTACTGACAATTTGTAGTTCGATTTTACACCGGGTTATACTTTATCCGGTGTTATACTTTATCGGTGTTATTGTTTACACCGGTTGTAAAAATTATCCGGTGTAAAATGTATCAATTTTACATCGTTTATGTTTTTGTCCGGGTTAGAATAATTTACACCCGGTGTTAAATGTTTATATTCATTTTTTAAGCCCGCCCCTTGGCGCGATGACCTTCATTCTCCTTTCTCACATACTCTGTCATATCGCCGCTCGTCGTGCTCTGTGGTTCTCGCGAGGCTTCTCGGTGCTCGATCAGTCGTTCTTCTCTGTTGTCTCTCTCGTTCTGCTATTCCGTGTACGTGTTCTCTGTATTTTTTTTCCCTGTGTACGTGCGTTGCCGTTTTTATGTTCGTTTAATCTAGGTTTTCTATTTTTCCTAATGAATGCTGGCACATCTTTCAATGCATAACTGCTAAAGGAACAAGTTTTGTATATTCTGACGGGTTGAAGGAAAAAGGGTTAAGTCTGTTTTCAATGTTTTTTGATGTTGTTATTGCGTACATAGGAATATGGAGGATAAAGTTACTCGGATTGAGGCTAGCGATGCTCCAAGCGCCACTACGCAAAGGAAGGGCAGAAGTGCGACTCGTTTGAAAGACATTACGAAGGACAGGATAGAGGGGAAACTGCTTCTGATAGAGTTTGACAGAAACTGGAACCCAACTGGTGAGCACAGGACAAGGTACGTAAGTTTTGTCAGCCTCCTAGCACGCAACAAGCCTAGCATCACCTATTTGACTTGGGATGCTGTGGATGATCGCGTGAAGAATCAAATTTGGGACACTATCCGGGTATAGGAACTATCTAATATTGCATGCAGAGCAATACCAAATACACAACTGTTTGTTGATTACTCTTCTTTCAATGGCAAACATTGCAGCTCACTTACGATGTGCCCAACAATGAGTTCTTGAAGAAGAAGACGTTGTCATATTGCGCTGAGCGTTGGAGGGCATTCAAGACACAACTAGCTCGTCAGTATCTGTATAGACAGGGTAGAAGTGGTCATCCTCAACCTTCTCCATGTAGCAAGTATCAATTCATTGACGAAACTGCGTGGGAACAATTTGTTAGGAATCGGACCACGCCAGTAGCAATAGTGAGTGTATCCTTTTGTATGTGGTTGCAGAAAATGTATCAGAGTATCATATGTATTGATTTTAAATACTTCATGTCTTGTAGGAAAAAAGAGCAAAAGCGATTGAATACGCCCTCAAGAATGATTGCCCCCACACAATGTCTCGAGGGGGTTATGCCAAGGCAGAAAGAGAGTTGTTGGGGGCCAAGAGGAAGAGGCTAGAAGAAAATGTTGGGTCGGATCCTAGTGTTCTTCTTGACCCCCCTCTCCGATAAGTCGCAAAGAAAAATGGTTGTACGCTCGCCAAAGAAAGAGCGGAACTTTTACAAGCGACAATGCTCGCATGATTGCTGAAAAAATTGTAAGCACTACTTGCATTATTTTGTGTTAGTAGACTATATATAATTATATCATTTTCCTTATGTTTGTTCTTTCTATGTTATAGAGTGATCTTAAACAACAAGAGTCCCATGGATCCTTCAAGTCAGATGGTAGGAATGACATCTTGCCTGTTGCCACTAGGAAACAAGAACATGGGGGCCGTGTCAGGGGAGTTGGAAGAGGTGTGGGTATAAGAGATTACTTTGGAGCATCTCAAACACGTTCCCCACATGTGGTGCCGAGGGCAGAGTTGGCATCCTTGCTCTCCACCATAAGGGCAGAAGCTAAGGAAGAGGCTTGGATAGAGGCTAGGGCATAAGCAGAAGCTTCAATTGAGGCGCGATTACAAGAGGGCTTAATTATAATACTCATTCTCTTTTAACTAATCTCTACAGCAATCATTGGCAACTTGTCATCCTATGTAAGCATAGCTATAAAGTTTTCTTCTTATGCTCCCTCCATTACAAGCCCTCTGTTGATGTCAGGAAGATCATGAACACGTGAGTTGTCTTCTATACACAATGATCTTTGTGATAGATGAGTTACTAACTTATTAACTTTAATTTGGTCATAGGGCTATGAGGACGTTCGCAGTTGTAAGGGGCCTTAAGCACGCTAATTTGGTGAGGGACCCTGAATGGATCACACCGAAGGTAATAAAAGTATATATTGGGTGTTAGCTAGGTTCCTCGTTTTGATGATGAGAAATAATTTTTATCTTGTTAACATTACAGAGTCGAAGGCAACCCAGAGAAAGCAAATTGTGCGGCTTCTACATAGTTAGACACATGGTCAATATTATCTTGTCAAATAGGATTGACCTAACTGAGGAGGTAAAATTGTATTTTTGATGATTTCGTATTTCTTAATTCTCAATCTAATCTATATTAGTAATGCCTTAATTTCATTGATTTTGATTTCATATTTCAGATGTTTGATCAACCTGATCCATTTCCTGACCAAGATATTGAGGACCTGCGTAATCGGTGGGCAGAGTTTTTTGTTCAATTCCTTCCTTCTCAATAGTATTTGTCTTTCACTAAATACCTTTTTCTACTTGTCTGTTCAAATTGTAGCATTTTTGTATTGAGTTTTATTCAATGAATAATATAATGAGCAATTGAATTATATATATATGTCTCTGGCATCTTGTATTATATTTGGGCAGTTTATATATATGATCGATGATTGAGTCGTATATTATATTTGGGCAGTTTATTTCTGAAGCTTCAGGCCAACGAAATGTATTAAATATAAATTTAATAACATCTACATCGGAGGTATATACCTACCAGTGTAGAAAGAACATATATCATAATATATAAATTAAATTTAATAACATCTACACCGTCCCAATATTCAACCGGTGTTAAAATTTGAATAATTTACACCGTCCCAAGGTTCAAACCGGTGTAGATGTTAAAACATAATACACCGGATGTAAATGTGAACCGCTTTAACATGTAGACCGGTGTAAAAAAGTATGCATTCTACACACCGTCCCATATTTAACCGGTGTTAACATTTGAATAATCTACACAGTCCCAATATTCAACCGGTGTAGATGTTAAAAATAATACACCGGATGTAATTGTTAACCGATTTAAAATTTAGTCCGGTGTAAAAAATCAAACATTCTACACCGGTTACGTGACCGGTGTAAAAGGTCTCACTTTTTACACGGTCCGTTTCTACACCGGTTGTGTGTGCGATGTTGAATGCCATTTTCAACCGGTGTTGAAATACTTTTTTCCAGCCGTGCTTCTAGTATTTTTTCCTCTCTAATTTTCTTTCTATCAAAACATAGGTTAATTTCATCTTATTTATCATGACATGGAGTATGTGACATGAAAACCTGGAAAAAAGAAGAGTTGTTTAGGCTCCAAACTGTGCTGAATTTTAATCGAATTAAATTTTGATTGAAACTGTAGTTAACTTTTATCCTCTTCTTACTACTCGTGGAGAAAGAAAACCAGAAACCCAATATATATGGGCCAAACAAGATATCAAAACAATGCTAACTTTTATTGATAATTATTTATAACTATTATGAATTACTATTGTGGTTAAAAAATTGAAATAGTATATAATTAGTTAATAGATTAGTGATTAATTACCATTATAGGCTTAAAATCTTTTAAAATTAAAGTATTTTATGATTATTATGAATCCTTATTATGATTATAAATTTAAAATATCATATAATCAGTTAATAAAATTACTAATTAAGTACCATCATGGGGTTCAAAATCTTTCAAAAATCAAAGTGATTGTTGATATCGATTATTACACTACAAAAAAATAGATTTTTGGCGACGAACTTTTAGCGGCGACAAAAAAAGTCGCCGCTAAAAGTTATTTTCAGCGGCGACATTCTCTGTCGGCGCTGAAAGTAAGACTTTCCGCGGTGACTTTTTTGTCGCCGCTAAAAGTAAGACTTTTAGCGGCAACTTTATTTTGTCGCCACTAAAAGTAAGACTTTCAGCGGCGACGTTATTTTGTCGCCACTAAAAGTAAGACTTTCAGTGGCGACGTTATTTTGTCACCGCAGAAGGTTAGATTCAACGGCAACTTTTATATCTTTCAGCGGTGACAATTGTAGCCACTAAAAGTCTTCCTACATTAATTTAAAAGGTCTAAAGCAACTATCTAATATATAGAATTAAATTATTGAATAATATTATTTTTAAATAATAAATAAAGAAATTTGACATGTTATTATAGTAAGGAGAGATTATATAGTTAATAATATAATGTTTGTGAAAGAAGGAGATGAAGTAGGGGTATGTGCAAGAGATATATATTATAAATGTGTATCAATGAGCGTGAGAGTTAGTATTTGTGTGTTAGAGACAATATAGGAGAGGAGATAGAGAAGGGGAGATGTGTGTATGTGAGAGAGATCAGGAGAAAGAAGGAACGTAGAATACATACATACATACATTCTTAGTTACTGTTACATTTACCCTCTGCTGCTGCATTTCATATAACATCCCAAGTTTTATAAAAAGGAATTATAAGGTATTATTGAGTTTAAGAGTATTTTTCTCAAATTAAAAAGTGTAAAAAGTGAAATTTTAGAGAAAGAATAAAGGAAAGAATAATGATTAAAAATATTTTGGGGTTAAGAAAAAAAATCATAAAATGAGTATTTTGGGGGCTTAAAAAATTATGAAAGAGTTTATTTTCCCAAAAGAGACCCAAATGATTTAATAGCTATTTTTAGGGAATTAAAGGCTTATTTTCTTAGGAAAATCAAGAAAAATAATTAGAAGTTATCATTTTTTCAAAAAATTTTATAAAAATTCCCTAATAAGTTCAAGAAGATATTGGGAAAAAAATATCATTATTTTATTAAGTGGATTATTTCCTAAAAATTATTTGGTAAAAGTAAGACTTTCAGCTGCGACTTTTTTTGTCGCCGCTAAAAGTGACAGCGGCGACAAAAATAAGTTGCCGCTGAAGGTAATTAGTGTTTATTTTGCTAACCCGCCCAAAAGGCGCGCCCAAACACATTCAGATCTCTTCAGCAGGGTCCAGCGAGACAGAGCGATAGTGAGAGACAGAGCGAGAGCCACGACAATTTTGCTGGAGAGTAATGGAGGCCGTCATCGTGGGAAGAGAGGTCAAAGAGTGTACGCAACCGTGGATTTCTGCTAAGGTTAGCCCTCTGATTTCACTGGTTGCTTTGGTTTTCCCGATCTGTGAGTTTTGGGGTTGATTTGGCCGATGAAAATTGAAGCTTAGAAGGGGAAAATTTTGTTTTGGTGTTGTTCAGTGAATTCCTAAGCTATCTGACGCTACACCCATCGCCGTCATCTGTTCGTGCATTGTCAAGTTTCTTCTTTCGGCTCTGCAACTGAAGTCACCGAAGAAGGTGAGCTTTCCTACTATATTTCATCTTTGTCTTCTCCAATCTGTGATTTGAGAGTGTTGGGTCCGACCAAATTGAAGCTTAGAAGGGGGAAAATTTTGTTTTTGCTCCCACCAAGTTATGGGGACATATTGAAGAAGAAACAGGTTCATGTATGATTTTGACAGGGAAACAAAAAAGCTTGAACAAGAAAGAAGCATGGGTTTTTAAGTTTGCAAGGCTTCCTGAACAAAGAAAGATGGTTCTACCCTATGTTCTGTTTTGCGCCGTCGGATTCTACTCTTTGTTTCATATGATTATTGTTGTTGTTGTTCTGATTCTTTTTTGGTCATTCCATAGCGCATGAACCCTTTCTCAGCTGCCTGTTGTGAGGCATCTTAAGTGAATTATGTAAGTTCTGAGCCCATTGCTCCTTGTATATCAATTGTATATGCTTATTCTTAATTAATCTTGAGCCATTACTCCTAAGAGTCGGGCATTCAATTAATCTGCAAAAATGTTTGTACATAATTTGATTATCTATAATTGCCTTAGGATTCGATTCAGTATGAGGTGCTTTATTTGTGAAATTGACACAATGTATCATGGTTGGAAAGTTGATTTCAAATTCAAGCGTGGAAACTAATGCTTTGAATCCTTTTTGTGGGTGGATCAAGCTCTATTTCTTGTGAAATTATGAAACAGAGGACATGCATGGCAGGGGGTATGAAATATGATGAAATGCCTATACTGCAAAAAGGTTGACCGGAGGTCCTATGGAATTATTCTTTCCTGACATTTTCTTCGCTTTTGTGATAAATTCTTACAATTAGTGAAATCCGTTTATACAGGGATAGCTTCAAAATTGAAGCCTGCAAAGAGTGCCGTGAAATTGCATGTTCACCGTCCTATTTGTGGCTGATCAATAATTATTGTTGCATTAACATTGGTTCTTAACTTCTAAATTAATATTTATCTCGTCTTAGTTAAGCAAGTTGCTGCTAAAGATGTTATTCTTTGATTGTTGATGCAAGGCTTCCTTTATTGCGTGACAAGTTCCTGCTAAAGAAGTTATTATTTGATGGTTGAAGCAAAGACAAAAGGAAAGGGATAGTTGAAACTTGAAACAAGACTTGCTTGAAAGCTCTGAGAAATAGAAAGAAAATTCTTTACATCAACCCTACTGCTCTAACAATATATTATATGCCTGCAATGAAGGCCCTTTTCCTTTTTCCTTCGAATATTAAAAACGTAATGTATACAAGAGGGAAAAAAAAGAGGAAGGAGCCCTTTAGATTTTAGGTGAGCCTAATTTTTTTTTTTAAATTTTGAACCAAAAAACAGAGAGAGAGAGAGAGAGAGAGGAAATGGAGCATTGCGGTACAGGTTGTTGATGATAATAGGGAATATAGATGGGTTTAAGAATTCCACGTCACTAGAAAAGGTATAATGTGGCTTTAACATACATGTATTATCTTGGTCCTATTATCTTGATATCTGTGGAACAAAAATACAATTTAGCCAAAATTCCTAAGCTTCCCTTCTTCTAATGAGCATATTGTTGCTATTGTCTATGTTCTTCCTTGACATAACAAAGATTTGCCTATGACATTGTTCATATATTTTGATGGAGAGCCAAATGGAAGGTGTCACGAGAAGGTATTTTGGCAGCCACTGTTTGTCCTGGTGCTCTTGCACCATTGCTTTTCTAGTCAGTTTTCATGATCTCTTTCTCAAACTTTGTAATTTCTGTAGTTTATTTATATTATCATATAATGGAATCATAAGTAGGTAGAATGGATAACTAGATCTTTGATTGACATTTCTTCAGTTATACAATTTTACTGAGATAATTTGCTTAAGGTTGTTCCTCATTCATTTACTCTGACTTCATGTAGGTGGGGAAGACTTTATCGCATGGAAATGGAAGACTAGATGATGGCTTACCTCTTCATGTGGGATTTGATAAAAAATTTAAGAGGAGAGAGAAAAATGGAGCAAATGGAGTAAAGGATACAAGCTCAATTCGCTATATTGATATAGAGAAGGCAACTACAGGCATTCACTTCTTCTACTCCTAGTATCGGTCCTTCCATAAAATGTTTATGTATAAAATAAACAATTTTAGTTTCTTTTTAAATATGCTTATGTAATTGAAGTAATTTGATATTTTATAATATGATCTGAATTATTCATCAATGTTATGAGATTTTGATTTATTTACTTATTTATTATTTATTATTTTTATTATTAAATTACATGTTTTAATGGGTAAACAATAATATCAGACTGCAGATAGTGTGTTAGGAATATTGACTGGTTCAGCTTTCAGCTACGACATATTTGTCGCCGCTGAATCTACTCTCAGCGGCGACAATTATGTCGTCGCAGGTTGTTAACATTCAGCAGCGACTTTAAATTGTCGTCGCCAATAGTTATAGGCTACAGTCTCATAGGCAAAAGCTTGGAAAGTCAGTTTTTTTGTAGTGTTAGTTGCGATTTGTAGATAAAAGAATTGAAAATATTGAGCCGGATTGACCGAGATCCATTTTTTAACTGAATTGGGTATTACAAAATTTAAAAATATAGTTGATAATTCATGATTTACTTTCTGATAATGAAGTAAAACCAATTAAATTCTTAATTCTCTTAATTAAGCCCTACCTAACCCTTTTGTTTTATTTTTGTGTATATTATTTCTTAATTTTCCATTCCCAAATTAATAATTTGTTTTCCCTCTCCTTAAGCTGTTGCAGTGGTGGAACTCATAGCTTTCATGGCATCAAACCTTGGTTCCTTGGCCTGAAACTTGAGTCCTGCATAGAGCTTCATGTAATCTTGAAACACAAATTTTGGATAAATCTGGTTCTTTTCTTCTTCCTTAATTCCTTCAATCAATGTCGGTGCTGGATGTATAAGAGCATCACTTGCTGGATTGTAGAATGAAGCAACAGACATCCTAGTCCCATTAGTTTGTGCAATCACACGATGCTCCACACTCTTGTACTTCCCATTTGTGATTACCTGTTCATGAAATAATTGTCCATGATCACTTGTGTCTTAAGAACCAAAAGTATTACAAGGATTAAATTTAATAAATTACTACGTAGCCTTAATTCTCTAACACTGTAGTGTAGTTTATGTAACTATGAGAGATATAAATATAAGTTGGCTCCCATATAGGTGTGTGGGTCTATCACTATCTCAATCTCTCTTTAGTTGCACAAAGTCTTGTATTCTAGACTACAAGAACTTTTTAAGTCGGTTAGGGAGGACTTAGAAGTCCTCCTTGCAATAGTGAATACAATAATAGTTTATTTATAATTTACGTCGGTAAAACCAACAACGTAAAAATGACTTTCTACATCAGTTACACTAAATAATCAACATAAAAAGTCTCAGTTAACTTGTTGTGTGAGGATACTATAGTTATAATACATATCAAGTTGGTGATTGTTTTTGAGGATATTAGTTATAGTACATATCATGCGATTTTTATAGAAGAATATGTCTTTAATACCTCAAGTTGGTCACCAAGATTCACAACGATCGAGTGGCGCATTGAAGGAACATCGATCCACTTGCCATCTTTGAGAAGTTGGAGGCCACTGACCTTGTCATCTTGGAAGAGAAGGATGATGCCACCGGCATCGGTGTGGGCGCGAAGACCCTTCACGAGTTTAGGGTTAGGGCAAGCAGGGTAGTTGGCAACCTTTGTGCCAAAATTTGGTCCTCTTGATCCATGGAAGGCCTTCTTAAGGTAGCCCTTCTCTAGTCTAAGATTCTCACAAAGAAAATCTAGAAGTTCCTCTGCAAGTTTTTGTATCTCTTCTGCAAATTCCTTCATTACCTTTCTGCATTTAATTTGAATTTAAACATAGTTTAGTATATGTACATAACCCTGTGTATTTTATCTAGTTGTCTACCAAATGATATATATAGTACTCCTCGGATCTTAGGACATAATTAAGGAGTTGATCTTGGTTCTAAATATAAAATATATTTCCTATATTTATCTATATTTTCTCAAATTATCCTTATTGATACTTCTTCAACGTAAGAGAGGGATAAAGGAAATAAAAAAAATGATTGGGTATTTTAGAAAAAATATGTTATATTAACTAACTTAATTAACCTCCTTAATATAATCAAATTAGTCAAATATGTCTTATATTAAAGACCGGATGAGTAATATAAAACAGATTTAGGTATTTATTCTTTATTTTTTGTGGGAAACAACTAACACTTGTGTATTAAGTTTTTCAACATATTTGTTTCGTTTGGTTTGATCTTTTACCTGTATTCTTCAGTAAGACCTTGGATTTCAGAGAAGTTTGAGTCAGGCAAGTGACGCAAGAAGAATGTGCTTTCCCAATCCATGTCCTTAACTTCAACTTGAACACCTTCTAGGGCTTTGCTTGCCACAAACTCCTTGAACCTTTTTTCCATGCATTTCCTATAATGCTCTTTTGTTAACCTCTCCACTGTGTCCAAAAGTTCATGGGCTATCCCATGGTTCACCAGCTACAAGAAAAACCATGAGATTTTAATCAATAATTGCCAACAAAATTATTAAAAAAAATAACCACAAGACAAAATGCACATTTAGCCCTCTAACTTTATACAAGATTTTAGTTTAATCCTTTAATTTCAAAAATTACCCTTTTCAGTCTTCTAACCTTAACACCCTCCAATAATAATTTTTGGTAACAATCGCCGTTATTTTAAAAATTAAACTTTTATGTCAGGCATTTAAGAATGTTATATTTAAAATTTTGATGTCAGTTTGAGTTAAAAGACTAAAAAGATATTTTATAAAATTAAGGGACCAAAATAAATGAAAAGCTAAAGAATTAAATTAAAGGTGCAATTTTGCCTAACCATAAATATGCATAAATGAATAATATTACCTCAAAGAATCCCCAATTCTCACAAGCGTCATTGATTTTCTCCATAGTAGCCTGTCTCTCTTCACCATTAAGCTTCTCCAAGTTGATTACTGGGAAGTTCGCCATTTCAAAACTCACACAATCTCTCTGTTAATTCCTTTGGTCTCTCAGAAATATTCTTTGTTAGTTTCTATGTGTAAGTTCCAAGGAAGGTGTGTGGTATTTATAGATAGGAGGAGTTCAACTTAAGACGAGGAAGACCGAAAGAAACTACACTTAAAAAAGACATCAATTATGACTTAAACGCTTACTTAATCTGACCGTTGAAGAAATTAATTTGCGTTGTTGAATTTTCCACTTATTATTATTTGGGGTCTGCTTCAACATTATTAGGCGTTGTAATTATTGTCTTTTACTGTGTTGGGTTTGTTCGTTTGTGTTTTGGGTGATGTTAGTGACACATTTCTTGGAAGTTGGCTAAAGTTATAAAAAGTGGTCTAATTTGTCTCAAACAATTCTTCGAAGTGTCTCGTAGCTTCACTACACAACTGACAAAATGTAGTTAAAAAAACAAATTTATTTGGGTATAAAACACTGCAACTAATTCAAGTTCAGATCAATGTCAATATGAATATAACGATGAGGCAAGTATTTCTATGAAGTAAAAATAAAATTAAAGCGTATATTTTTAAAATTTAAAATTATTTACGTATTCAAAAGTAAAAAACTTATTATATTTGTAATATTAATTTTGAATAAATAAAATTATTTTATTTTGTATTTTTAGGTGCATAAATAAAGTAACATGTTCATTAAATTATTAATTCCCCTCACTTATGACAATGGCAAATAAATTCCTTTTAAGAAAAAAAATCATCTGTTCAAAAGAACAAACAATAAAAAAATTATCATGATATGAAAAAGTTTTCTTATCCCATTAAGATAGGGAAATTAAACTTTTGATTTCTCAAGTTTAACTTAATTATTGATTTGGTTCCTGAAGTTTTATTTTTATCAATTAATTCATTAAAGTTCTTTAATTACCAAAACAATTAAGTCCTTAAAGTTTGATAACTATATGCAATTAGTCTTTATGGTTTGAGGACATATATATAATTCTAGATATACATATGATATGTATCGTTTTTTTCAATAAAAGGATAATTTCGTTTAAAAAAAGAGTTGAACAAAACCAGAGTTATTGTGAATATATAAGATCAATATAAAAACAAAAACAGTTTTTAAAGTATGATCTACTATCACAAGAACATGTGTTAAAATACCCTCTACTGTATAAGTATCATTGGTAAAAAGGTTATTCCTAACTTCCTATAGCTTCCAGCATAACCTTTAACTCAAGTTGACAACATGGATTGTAGAAAAAAATTATTGGTTCAATGAGATAAAAAAAAATTAAGAAATTGTGTACAAAATTTTAGGGACTTGATTGATAAAAATTAAATTTTAGGAACTAAATTGAGAATTGAGGCAAACTTAAAGGATCAAAAGTTTTATTATCCCTTATATTATATTCATGACTTGTAAATAACATATAATTTGTTATAGACTTCGTTACCTATATTTGATGTCAATAAATTTATTAGTTACAAATTATATATAATATGACTCATTTTTTTATAAGTAAAAGATCACGTAAGTCCAATCAATTTATATATAATATACCAAAGCAGAATGATTTGCAGTGATAGCTGATTTTCAGTAATGCGTGTGATCTGATAAATGTGGAAAGTGACTTCTTGATGAAAAGTATGTGAGAAAATAATGAAGTCAATTCAGGACCTAAATTCAAAACAAAATTTGATTTTGTATCTTTGACTCGTGAGTGAGATCCCTTGCAATATCCTTCTCAATTACTTCCGAATATTAGAGTCCCTTTAGAAACAAATTGAATAAAAATAAGGGGTGAGTTTTTTGCATTGCACAGAATAAAAAATATATTACACTATTAATAATTTATGAATAATATAACTTATCATATATTTTTTATTGATATTGACATGTTAAATTTGTTTTTCTCTTCCAAGATCATTGTATTGAGTTCATTTAACTTTTTTTTTAAAAAAATTAAATTGCTAAAATAAAAAAAATAATTCAAGAGCAAAAGAAGCATTCAATTTGCAATTTTTGAGTAAAAATTATTTTCCACACTAAAATGATATTAAATCTCCTTAAATTTATGACACCCTTTAATTTGTTTCTTTTGATTATTTTATCAAGGGCGAAAAAGATTGTTTAGATGATATTATTGACTTGCTAGCTAACACAACAAGATGCTATAATTACTACTGTTACTAATATCGCCGACTACTACTATTATTAACGCGTTTAAGTTGGAGCGTTGTTCAGAATATGAAAAGCATGTACACAATGTGGTTGTTGCTTAACACATGCAATTTCTATATATATTTTTTAATTTAATTAAGGGTATCCCCTAAGCTATATTGGATTTGAGATTAATCTCTTTCGAGTCTTAAAATGCCAAGAATTTTCACCCCTCATAACAGTATATTTTTTGGGATTCAAATTTATATTCTCTTATTTTGGGGTGAGGTTATTTACAACATCAGCCAATAGCTTGTTGGCTGCAATTTTTATATTTTCAATCCCTTTTGTTCAAATTTTACATTAGTTACCTTGATGAGACAAATGATTCACAAGATATATATAAGACCAGAAAAGTAATCCCATTCCCAACATTTTTCTCCTTAATTAGGCAAAAACGGTAAAATGGGCAAGTTCATGAAGGATTCCTATATGCGTTATATTTTTCAAAAGAAGACAACGCCCTTCACTTTTCTCTCATCTTCTGTGCTTCCATGCGTAGAAAGGCCAAACATGCAAGTGGTTGTTGATATAGGATTTGCTTCTGTGTAATCTTAAAAGGAAGATTTCTTTCACCATATGCTTGAAATCCATTGTTTTTCATCATTCACGCCATCCAACCTACACTTCGAAGGGAATGTACAACCATATAAGCAATGGATTAAAACGGAACGGAATGGTAACATGGACTCTATTAACAAAAGATAACGGCATTGAAATTTCAAATGTTAAAAAAATTCTCAAATACTGATATACTCCTATAGTTTTCAATGTAAGAACTAATTAATCAATTTGGAGAGTTTAAATAAGTTTATTAAATTAGTTAATTTTATTGTTTCAACTTTTGATACTTTCCTGAGAAGCTACAATAAATTTCACATGTATAGAAACACTATTTTAATCTATAAATTAAATGAATGAAATTAATGATACTATAATGTTTGATACTTATTGTTTTTGGATTTACAGATTCACAAATCTGCAAACTGATTTTTTATGTGTTTGATGCTAGTTTGTAGAATTATAAAATATTATTAAAATTATTTTATTTAAAAATAAAAAACTGTAGAATTTCTTTGCATGTGACATTGATGAATTTCTCTACACTAGTAAGTATTACTTATTTTACATGATACATATTGTTGAAGGAGTATTAGTAGAGATAATTTTAGTAAAAAGTGTAAATATAAAAAATAGGTCTTAAATTTAGGACTAAGATCAACTCTCTAATTAGGTCTTATATTAAAGACTAAATGATCATTAAGTTTAATTTTAAAAAATAAAAATGATTTATACAAAAAAAATATCATTTGAAATTTATACAAAAAAAAATATCATTTGACACTAACTATGTTAGGATTAAAGGATTGAAATGATACTTTATAAAATTAAGGGATCCAACTTTATTAAAATCTTGTATAAATTTTAATAAAAAAATAAAATCTGAATTCTTTGGATAATTCAAATAAGATGTGCATATAAATAATGGTAAATGTGCAAAAAATATTTTTGCACTTTTTATAAAAGTGCGTATAACATAGGTTTTTTCGGAGAAGCAAAACTACTTATAAACATTTGAAATCGGAACAAAAATATCAAAACCTTTAAAGTAGGCTAACAGACATTATTTTTTAGTGGGTCCTTCGATGTAAAAAAAGGCCTAGATTTTTTAATTTCCTAAATCACCCTCCATTTCCTTAGGTCCCGTTTGGTACGATCGAATTTGGGGTGTGGAAATGGAACACCTTCTAGATGAATCACGCACCATGAACCATCGAACTTCTTTTTTTGGAAATGTGATTTTCAACTTCTCCAGCTTCTTCTTCTTACGACGTCGTGTGTTGGTCCAAAAGGCGTCAGCAACCGCTACCCCATCGTCTCCTCCATCTTTCGAACTCCGCCCTTCTTCTCAACGACGGCGAGCTCCAAATCTTCTCAGGCGGCTTGTTCTTGTGTTCACAATCCTCCTTCACAGATCTTCACTGCCAGCGTGTTGCAGATCCATTCGAGTTCTCAAGCTTCCATGGTTCGTGATTTATGTTCACCCATTGACAACGATTTCGATTTCGATTTCCATAATCGCAAATGATTTTGATGTTGTCATTGATTCTGGTGTACCAATTGATTTTGAAACCTTAGTAGATGTTTGCTTCTACATTTGGCTAAAGCTCGATTGGTTTTTTCATCTGAGAAGATCCATGACTTTTACTTCTGCATAATTTCATGAACATCATTGGTAACTCTCCAATTTTAATATGATTTGAGATATTTTTATAGGATTTGGAGAGTTATCTAGATAATTTTAGGATATTATTAGACCAAATCAATTTTGGACATTAGTTGGGGATTTCATTTAGATATAATTTATTTTAATAAAGATATATATTGTTTAGATTAGGATAAAAAATAAATAACAATAAATATATATAGTAAATTTGCCTAAAATTAAGAACAAGAAAAAAAAAATGGTTCAGTTTGCGTGATGTTACTTTAGTATTTTATTTTCGTTATTCTTTTGATTGTTTCTTTTTTAATTGAGTTTTTCTTCTTCTTTTCCAAGCCAAAGGAAGTGACGCGTTTTGGGAAAGAAATTTGGGTGACCTAAGACCACATAATTTTTGACGGTGAAGAGAAGAGAATGAACCAAAGGAGGATTTTAACCACGCTGTTTATCCACTCATTTTCATCTTCTTCGAGGACGCCGTTTTCTACTGCTACCTTCTTTTCCTTTATTTATTTTTGAACTTATTTGGGCTGTGATAATTTTAGATTTGCTTATATTTTGTTCAAGATAATGTTCAATTTATATAGTTAAACTTTTAGTTTAGATTATTATAGTTTGATTATGGATTAGTGGATGATAATTTCAATCTTTAATTGCTTTAATATCATGTTTGTTGATTCAATTGTGTGCTTTGTAGTTTTGAAACAAGAGGCATTTGTTTGAAACTATTTTGGTGTTCTAAAGGAGCCTAGACATAAGGAATTTAGATTAGACCTTCAATTGAATCGTGTATAATTGAATATACTTATTGGAGTCATTTTAGGCTTGTACTTAATTTAGTCTAATTAATTAATCACTTAAGAAATTAGAAATTAACATAATTGGAATGCCTTTTAATGGACTTAAAGACACTCTTAGGTACTTAAGCGTCCTAGACTAACAAAGGTAATTTTAATTGTAATTAAAAGGAGAAATTATACACTAAGAAATAGTTAAGGCTATAGTAATCCAAGTCATCACTTAAGTAACTTAGAATCATATATCCTTAGCATTAGTCATAGTTTATATTTGTTTTCTTATTTTAGTTATATTTTTATTTTTCACTTTATCTTAGTTCTATATTTAATTTGTGTGATGCTCAACTTAAGCAAAAGTGTAAAATTGATTATCAACTAGGTTCTTGGTATCAAATTCACGTGGAAACGATGCTTTACTCACTCTTTATTACTTGATACAGCCTGTGTACTTGTAAAATTATAGGTTTCATATTTTGAGCCCGTCAGTCATTTATATTAGATCTAAGATTCATTGTTTCTAAAAGTTTGATTTTTTTTGTTGATTTTTTTTTTATGATTTTATATCTAAAATTCATTTTTATGGAAGATCTTCTTTAAGGCTGTTAGACATATTTTGATAATAACAAATGATTTTAATAATGACAGTTCAAATATGGTTTTAATATAGCTTATTTTTCGATAAACTTATTAATAAGGATGTTTATCGATAAGCCATTCGATAAATGAGAACAACATTCAGTTAACTCAGTTGTGAAATCACTTTTACAAAAGAAATTTATTGAAGCATTAATCGATAAAGGGATTTATTAATAAAGACTTCAATAAAGGCATTAATCGATAAGTAGAAAACTTGATTTCTGAAATCTTGTGAAATGTTAAGAGACATATATCAAAGCATTTATTAATAAGGGTGTTAATCGATAAACTCCTCTATAAACAAGGACAAATTTGTTATGAAGTATGTTTCAAGCTTCCTTTGTCAAAGTATTAATCAATAAGGCAGCTTACTAATAAACACTTCGATAAATAGAGAAGATTCAGTTTTAAACCAAAGTTTTGAAATTGATAAATGATTTTGAAAATTTGTAAATGATCTTATGACTTTCTTTGAAAAATGATCTTATAAAATCTTGTTCTGAAATATATTAAATAGCATTTGAGATAAGATTAGAAAAATTAAAGAAAGTTTGAAAATCGCCATTATTTTTCAATATTAGGCATTTATCGAATAACTATTCGATAAACTTATTTATCGAAGAACACTTCGATAAATTGACAATTCTGGTCGTGGGATAAAAGTTTTGAAAAGAGTTTTTTCGATGAGTATTTTGATAAGTCTGAACCAAGCCTCTGGTATCAAAATGTTATTTTTTGAAAGACATTTGTATAAGGCTAGTTATCGAAATATTATTCGATAAGAGTCAATCTATTTCTAATACACAATGTTTGATATTTATCATCGAAGCTCTTTTCGATAAACACTTCGATAAATTCAAATATTTTCAAACCAAACTTTGACAACAGACTTTGATATTTCAATCCAAAGTGTTAAGAATTAATTGATTTGTGCTTAAACTCTTTCTATCATTTATACAACATATTTCTAGATCAATTGTAGACAGAAATAAGATCAAATAAAGAAATTCATCAAAAAGTAAAAATTTGTCAGAATGCATTAAATGCTTCAAGTGCCAACAACCAATGGATCTATTCTTCAACAACTACTTCAATGAGTCTAATGGATATCCAACCGACTCAACTATAAAAGAAGCACATTTAATGCTGGAGTTAAGAAGCTCAACGAACGATCAATAAACAACATTTATTGAGCATTCATTACTACTCTCGATTTTACTATGTTTCTCATTCTTTGAATAGAGCATTTTCATTTTCTGAGAGAGAAACTTTGAGAGTTTTTATCTTCAGTGCTTATCATTATCACTCTACGAGAGAGAGCTAGAAATACTTATTCATTCTTTATCTGAGATACTCAAGAGTGGGACTCTTGAGTGGGATCGTAACCTTAAGGGAAGTAAGGGGAGTGAGAAAGGCAATCTCTTGTAATAAGTCAGAAAGAGCCGGTGAATCTTGCACTACTAGGAAAAAGGATTTTACTATAGTTAAAAGTGGCATTCATGGCAATTTTTGGAAAGGTGTGAATTCCACCGCCATTATAAGTATATCTTTTAAAATGGAACTTATTTACAAAAATACTACCGTCATTTTTTATGGTGGTTTTGCTTATAACCGCGATAAAGTATCGTTGTGATAAGTGATTTTTCTAGTAGTGTTGGAAAATAGTGAAATACTCAGATGTGTCTCATAAGCTAAGTGGTTCGGCTAAACCAGTATAAATTATATGTATGCAATAGCTCACTTATCTACTTCATTCATCAGTGATATTTTTTCTTAACTCAATCTTTATATTTCTATTTAAGTTTAAAATTTTTAATATTACCCAATTCACCTTCCCTCTTGGATGAAACAACCGTTCTAACATTTGGTATTAAAGCAGGTCACTTGTTTAAAGGATCTAACGAACTTAAGTACAAAGATCATGGCTAAGTATGAAGATTTTGATTATACTATTCCTCCTTTTCTCAAAGATACTATTTTTTATTTTTGTAAAGCTTAGATGATGATATTTTTAAAAACTATTCATTTTGATATGAGATATAGTTTTACAAACAATTTTGATTTCAAATTAAGAAAGGATTGGATTGAAAAAGAAAAAGAAAATGTATTTCTTGAATGTTAAAGTAATGAAATTCTGTATATTAGTTTAACTGAGAGTGATTATGGGAAAATCAAATCTTGCTCTAGAGCTAAAGATATTTTTTATACTCTTGACCTTATTTATGTTTCTAACAACTTTGTTAAAATGAATGGTTCTAACAATTCATTTGAACAAATGGTAGCTACAATTGAAGAAGGAGAAATCTCAGAACACTTCTATGAGTTAGTCAATATTGATAGACAAGTGGAAGATAAGTATCAAGAAGAGCTTACCATGGATGAATCAAATGAAAATGAATCATTGCATGGAGGTCAAAATATACTTATGGTAAACAGTTCCAATTCTTCTTGTATATTCGTGAAAAATGATTTTGAAAGATTGCATAAAATTGTCTTTCAATCTATTGTTGATTTCGTTTCAAAAAGCGAAAAATAGCATTTAGTTTAATGATATTACTGAAAAATCTAATGGAAAGAAAGAAGTTATGCAGATTGATAATTTGAGATTATTTCCACTCGACCAACACAACACTTACAAAAATATTCATGAAAAGCATCATTCTATCATTTGCAATTATTGCAGTAAACTATGTTACATTTCTCACACATGCTATATTAAAAGAAATTCTACTATGAGAAATAAAACTTGGGTTCCTAAAGAACAAGTAAGATCCAAATCTAACATTTAAGGACCCAAATATATGTGGGTACTAAAATGTCAGTTCTTTAATTTTGCAAAATATTTCTAAGAATGGACATATTAGCCCAAAGAAAAAGAAAGCGCTTAAGCGATCTCTTAGAGCACCCACTCCTCGAGCTACAAAAACCATTCAAGGAAAAGAAATAGAGACAAAGAAGAAGGGCAGTTCGCATCTCAAGGATAGACTATCACAGAGTACTATTCAACTACCTTGATGAGAACAAAAGAAATAGGATTTCTCAAGCACCAAGTAGATTGCAAACTCCCAAAGTAAGAAATCGAAAGTCTCAACATCACAAAAGAGATATACTGGGGACCATGATCAAAAGAAGGATGTTAGAATTCATCCCTACTCACCTGAAATTGGCAGACACCTCTAGCACAAGAATAATTCACCTACATACGAAGAGAATTAGGAATGTAAATCCCAATGAATTGTAAAATTTCTCATACACTTACTATATTTCTCTTTAAGCATTAAATTACATGTTTTGATGATTAATTTTGCTAACTTTAGTATCAAAGTAGTTTTCCATCAGATGGTTGTTCCCACAACTCCACTCTCAACTTGGATTATACATCCAAAAAGGTTCACTCTTGGCCATTCCACACGCTGCCTAGTAAAGGCGTGGTTATCTCAAGTGGATTCTCTCTTTTTTAGTAGATGACAAACCTAAGTAGCAAAAAGTTTGTTTTTGCAAGATTCTCTAATCAATGATCACAAAACAGAGACAAACGGAGTATATTAAAATTGATTTTGGTCAGCCAAATCAAGTTTGATATTTAATTTCAAATTTTGCATTTTTTTAAATACTTTTCTAAAAAGAACTTGCATTTTATTCTTCAATTATCTTATCATATTGATCTCTCAACAAACTTTCAAAGCATATATTTTTTTTATTATTCTCCTGATACCTAACCTCCTTGGACTCAATAAGTATCGAGTACTATAAAATAAATTCATTTTCTTGCAGAAAAAGAACTAGAAACAATCAATGCTTATCAAAAGTTATTGTTCTAAACAATCAAGTATATAAAGGAACAAGAAGGTTGATGAAGAATGCCCTATTTAAACTTGAGCAAATATGATAAATTAGATATTCTAAAGCAAGTATGCCAAAAATGAGATATCAAGAGATTCAGAATTAAAGATTTCAAACTCATCAATTCTGAAGATGAACCTCAATCATATAACAAGAGTGCTCTACCTAGACAAAAATCTTCAATCAACTACACAAATAAGGGGAGTTCTCAATTACATTTCCTTCATGATTTTAATTTTTCTTAATGTGCATTGATTACATGAGAGCTTCATATTCATATATGCATTATACAAGCTCATCTCCTAGTATACTCATTCACATTCATTGTCAATTGATTAGTTTTGATGATGAATTATTATATGGTCTTACATAGAAATTATTCTCTATATATTTAATATTTGACCAAACTAACCATTCTCATAGAAAGAAAGAATTTGAATTCATGACAGGAGGAGAATTTGTACTGAGAAAGAAAATTCCTCAATTGACTACATGGAAGATCCATCAAATTTGAGAATTGACAATCTAGTGGAGACAAGAGAGTACTAGAGCTACAAAGTTCATTTGGTATCAACTTTAAGAGGATCATCGTACATGCCAACACAAAGGAGCAATAAGCATAACATGCTAGTTATGGAAGAAATCAACTCAACTTGATGGAAGAAATTTGTAAACAAAATGAATACATATCATAGTTGCACAGCAGAAGTGAGATTCATTCGAGGATGCTTAACCATAATAAGAGAGGAAGACAATGAATTTCATGATCAATTCATCAAGTTGCTGAATCCAAATGAGCATTTCTAAACTCTCTATTTATATATATTGTGCTCATATCTATAGAATATATTGCATAAACTTAGCTATTTTGATATTTCTCATGCTGTCTCTATGTGCTTTCATAAAAAATCTTTTTTCATTCGTATCACCTTAAACTAAAAGGATGAGATAGTGGAGCTTCATTATGATTAATCCTTTAATTTTTTTCAAGTGACAAATAGGGGAGAAGTGGTTATGAAAAATATCATGTTGTATCTAGAATTTTGTTTTGCAGGAAAGTACTATAATTGCTTGAATAACACTTAGATAAGAACATTGATCAAAGGATTGTCGATAAATGGAAGTCTGGAGAAGTTGAAGAAATTAGAGATTTATCAAAGAAGTCACGATAAAATGTCTTATCGATAAGGCCTTTGACAAATACAACAAATCCTTATATGAACCTTTTCTGCTGAATGGTAACATTTATCGATAAACCATCTAATCGATAAAGGCTTCAATAAATGAAAGGTAAAAGTTTCAACATTTAGTTACTGGTCTTTGTTCTTCGATAAAAATAGACATTTATTGAAAAGCTCTTCGATAAGAGCATTTATAGAAAAGCCCTTTGATAAATGAACTGAATGGGTAAAGTTTTTATCGATATTTATCGATAAACACTTCGAAAAAGGGCCTTATCGAAGTGCTTATAGAAAAATTCGCAGTTATAAAAGCAAAATATGACTGTTATTACTATGTTAGTTCATCGAATCTCATTTCAAAAAATCTCTCCACTCTTTGTAACAGAAACTTCTCTAATCGTTTTTCATTCTTAAATTCATCCTTCAAACCTCCCAAATCCTCCTCCCAACCTCTTAAACCTCTCCTCACTCTCAAATCTTCATCTCGTCTCTGTTTCTATCTCTGTTCATGACTGGTCACTATAAAAATGATGAAGACCAAGAATGCCAATATTGGGAGAGAGATCAGTAAAGGGAAGAAGCCAGCAACTCCTTCCAAGTAGAAATTTAGGCCAAAAGTCAAGCAAGATATAATTCCTCCACCACAGGACTTAGCCACTCTGAGATCTGATACAAGGAAAAGCTCACAGCAACCCACGTTAAAGAGGAAGAGGCACATCTTGCCCACTATGTATGAAGAATCTGGGTAAGAAAACACCCACTATGATGACAATATTAATCTAGTAGTCAATGATGCCTTCAACTTGGGAATTCCTTCTCAGATGACTCCATTTGCTTTTCCATCTGGTCAGAGAAAGAAACAAACGACTGGGAGAGGAAAAATTGATTTCTATCAAGGTACCTCTGCTCATATTCTACCCCTACTCCTATTCCTACTTTTAAAGAGTTAACCATGGGAAACTTAGATAGAGGAATAGTCAAAGGGAAATACAAATTAGAATTTGCTAATAGGGATTTTTTTCTTGTAGTTTATGTGGACTTAGACTACTTGAAATATAATGACAAAAGCCAATTAGATCTATCAAATCCTATGAAGTATTATGAAAATTGGTTAGGGATCAATTTGTTATACAGCCCTAAAATAGTTAGGAGATTTTATTATAATATGAAGATTCATGATAAAGTAAATATGGATGGAAAATTGTTCAAGAGTCACCTTACCACTGAGTTAAGGGTCATGGAGTTGAGGATGGATGGTGATACCATTAATCTTGTTCTTAAGACAACTCACCATGAGAAAAAACCTGCATTATCACACAAGAAAATTTATAGGATTTTAATACTCAATGACAACTTTATAGGGGATCTAAAGTTTATTCCTAAGAACATGTGTGATTATCATAGGATAATTTACTATATTTACTCTAAAAGTATGGTTAACAAGTTAGGAGCTTTACTTATCTCAACCAAGATGATTACCTACTCTGGCAAGAATTATAAGTGGGGAAAGATAAACATAGGTACCTTGATCTATAGTGAAATTAGAAACTTTCAATATGACAAGTATCAAGTCACCTATATCTCCTATCCTCAATTGGTCTCTTTCATCCTTCATAGCCATATCATTGATTATTTAGAGAAATGAGATAAGATAGTAAAGATTCCACGATTTGGGGCTGAGCAGATACATGGAATAAGAATCACATTACCCTTACCATCTAGAGGCAAGCACTCAGAAGGGAAAAGGAAAGCAACCTATTGCATCAACCTCAAGGAAACAGGATAAGGCTTAATCATATGTAGGACCTACTCAACCATCTGCTCCATCTTTTGCTCAAGCAGATCTCCATTATGTGTACAACAAGAACTAAAAAGTTTTGAAGAGAGAATGATGGATCGAGTTTAAGAAGTTAGTCAAGCTTCTTTTCAGGGGCTTCCTGACTTGTTTAATGATTTTGGACATTCCCTTGAAAATAAGCTAGTTTCTAAAATCACTAAAGTGCATGAAGCCATAAAGAATCAATTTAGGCTTCTTTTTTCTCATATCATTGATTCACACAATCATGTACTCAAGGCAATAAGACAAGAAGTGGTAGACTTGAAGGCCAAAGTTGACAACTCTTAGACCACTTTCTTCTTGATGAACTACTTGCCTCATCAAATCCTCCTTCTACTCCTTGACCTTTAGAACCCTCTTCTGCAATTCTACTTCAAAACCTTCCTCTTGTAAGCCTTAAATGTTTTTCTTTTTGATAATGTCAAAAAAGTGAGAGGAATTGACATTTGTTAAGTGTCTATGAATGGTCATATTTTGTATTTGAACAAGCATTGAACAAGTATTTTGCTAATAAAATTATATTGCTACCATTGTTGCTACAGTTTGCTGTCAATTTGCAGTAATTCCATTGTTGCTATAATTTGCTGTCAATCTATAGTATCATTGTTCAGCTTCATGTTCTGCTCAAATCTCGTTTAAATCTACCATTTGATGATATAATCTATGATTATCTCTGTTCAAATAATCTTGTTTCACAACTTGTGCTTTGCCATCATAAAAAAGGGGTAGAAATGTTAGACTTTATATTTTGATGATGTCAAATGATTTTAATTGTGACAGTTCAAATATGGTTTTAACATATCTTATTTTCTGGTAAGCTTACCGATAAGGGTGTTTATCAATAAGCCATTTGATAAATGAGAACAACATTAAATTAACTCAGTTGTGAAATCTATTTTACAAAAGGAATTTATCAAAGTATTGATCGATAAAGGGATTTATCGATAAAGACTTTTATAAAGGAATTAATTGATAAGTAGAAAACTTAATTTCTGAAATCTTGTGAAATGCTAAGAGACATTTATCGAAGCATTTATTGATAAGCTCTTTGATAAATGAGGAAAAAATTGTTATGAAGTATGTTTCAATCTTCATTTGTCAAAGTATTAATCGATAAGATAGTTTATCAATAAACACTTCGATAAATAAAGGAGATTCATTTTTAAACCAAAGTTCTGAAACCAATAAACAATTTTAAAAATTTGTAAATGATCTTATGACTTGCTTTCAAAAATGATCTTATAAAATCTTGTTCTAAAATATATTATATAGCATTTGAGACTAGATTAGAAAAATTAATGAAAGTTTGAAATTCAGGCCATTGTTCTTCAATATTAGGCATTTATCGAATAACTATTCGATAAACCTATTTATTGAATAACACTTCATAAATTGGCAATTCTAGTCATGGGATAAAAGTTTTGAAAAGAGTTTTCTCGATGAGTATTTCGATAAGTCTGAACCAAGCCTCTGTTATCAAAATGCTATTTTTCGAAACACATTTCGATAAGGATGGTTATCGAAGCATTATTTGATAAGAGTCAACCTATTTCAAATACACAATGTTTGATATTTATCATCAAAGCTCTTTTCGATAAGACATCTTTTCGATAAACACTTCGATAAATTCAACTGTTGTTTGAAAATATTTTCAAACTAGACTTTGACAACAGACTTTGATTTTTCAATCCAAAGCATTATGAATTAATTGATCTATGCTTAAACTCTTTCTATATCATTTACACAACATATTTCTAGATCAATTGTAGGGAAAATTAAGATCAAATAAAGAAATTCATCAAAAAGCAAAAAATTATTAGAATGCATTAAATGCTTCAAGCTCAGCAACCAATGGCTTTATTCTTTAACGGCTACTTCAATGAGTTTAACGGATATTCAAATGACTCAACTATTATAAAAGAGGCCATAGTTAATTCTGGAGTTAAGAAGCTAAACGAACTATCAACGAATAACATTTATTGAGCATTCATCACTACTCTATGTTTTACTTTGTTTTTCATTCTCTGAATAGAGTATTTTTATTCTTTAAGAGAGAAACTTAGACAGTTTTAATCTTCAGTGCTTATCATCATCACTCTATGAGAGAGAGAGAGTTAGAAATACTTATTCATTCTTTATCTGAGATACTCAAAAGTGAAACTCTTGAGTGTGATTGTAACCTTACGTGGAAGTAAGGGGGAGTGAGAGAGGAAATCTCTTGTACTAAGGCACCAAAGCCCTGTGAATTTTAAAAAATAGTGGAATACTTAGAGGTGTCTGAGGACTGGACTAAGCCAAGTGATTGGGCTAAACAAGTATAAATTGTCTATGTGCAATATCTTACTTATCTGCTTCATTCATCGATGATATTTTCTTAACTCAATCTTTTTGTTTTTATTTAAGTTTAAAATTTTTAATATCACCCAATCTCTTGGGTGAAACAACCATTCTAACAAAGGCTTATTATTTATAGTTGATTATGGAGATGAGGATGGATCTAGAAGTTGGAAGGGAGATATTTATTTTTTGAATTACGGGTATTTTAGTACTTTTATGTTGTAATAGACTGAGGTTAGCCTACTTTAATGGTTTTGGTATTTTTGTTCCGATTTTAAATGTTTATAGATATTTTTGTTCCTCTAAAAAAAGCTATAATATTATGCGTACTTTTGGAAAAAAATGTATAGGATTTTTATATATTTACCCTATAAATAACATCTTAGATGTGAGAGTCGCCTGTCAATATTGTAGACTTTCAAATTTGTCATTTTAGTTTTTGTTTATAAATTTAATTGGACATAACAAGCCATATGCATAACAATTAAGATCACTTCTAGATGGAATATGATAATAAATTACACATTTATGATTTATTAATAATATGGCTTATTATAGATTTTATATGTAGACAGATTTTTATAAATTAGTGAACAATAATGTAGACATATTATCCGTTTTAGATATAAAGTATTTTCAAAAAGTCTTAAGTTTTATTATGTATGGTATTTTATGCATTTTAAGGACAATTAATATCTTTTTAATTTATCTAAAATTCTAATAAGAGTATAACAAAATTAATTTCCTTCCATTAGAAACAAATAATTAATGACGAAAATACTTTCTATATTACAATATTGGACTTTCAAAAAAGACAAATTGCCAAAAAATATCTTTCATTGCAAAATTTATTGCCTAAAAAGGTACCTAAAATTTGCTTAAGGATATAGGTGCATCCTATCTTCAGTGGACACAACTCTTCTCTATATGCAACCTATTTTTAACTAGATGTAAAATAAAAGATATTTACACATAGCTGATTATGTCTATGTTTGGTTCCTTCTAAAACCTTGGTTTTATAAGGGCTTTTGGCCCAAACCTTAGTTTGAGCCAAAAGTTAAACAAATAACCTTCAAATGTCCATAAAAGCTTAAGGACCAAACTATGGTTTCAAACTATAGTTTCGGATAAGCTTATGGAAATATCTTCTAGATAGAGAAAAGAGCTTATGGGTTATCTAATGGCCAATTTGCCCATACTTTTTTTACTCTCTCTCCTCCTCTCCTTTTCTGCCACTTTAAATCTTGCCGTCGTCACTGGGTCGCTCCTCTCACTGTTGTTGTTGGGTCGCTTGAGATCTCGTCATCATCGCTGGGTCACTTTAGATCAAACCATGGTCTCACCGTCATTGCTATTGTCTTCTTCTTCTTCAGATGTCAAGCATTGTGGAGGAGGGATGACGACGATGGAAGAGATGAACAGTGATAGCACTTTTTTTTCACCTCATACCCTTTCTGGTAATTTACCCATCCCAAAATTCATTCTGATAATTACCATCCAAACACTCATTTTATTCAAAATCATTTTTTTTCATAAGCTCTTATATAGAATAGCACTTATTCTCTATAAGAGCTTCTCCAAAAGCTAAACTAAATAGGCCCTATATATTGCACTCACTTGAAGAATGGTTGCACTTGTTGAAGATGAGTTATATCTACTCAAAGACCTAGGTACTTAGTTATCTTTGGGCAATAAATTTTTTAATGTGAGATTTTTCAGCAATTTTCTTTAAAAAAAATAGAAAATCCATGAATTCCTTGTTTTAAAATTTTTTTGTCAGAAAGATCTTAGTTTGAATACTAGTACTTTCTGTGTATAAATTCTTTAGAATACTGGTACTTTTTATTTATGAAAATATATCATATTCTTCTAAATAAAAAGATTTTCAAACAGAGACTTTTTACCTATTTTTCTAAAAAAAATACCTAGCTTGTATTTGAAAGGAAGGTAGTAATAGTAGGAATACTTAAACTACGATGGGTCTATTATGATAGTCGTTAGAACAATCCATATCTAAAATCGCAACAAGCACAAGAACAAGAAGCACATGGTAGGCCTAAAGTTCTAATGAAAGGTTGTCCCCTCAACCATTTTGTGTAGAAACCCAATAAGAAATTGGCCCATCAATTCTCTCATTAAAGGTTCCTCTCTCCAAAGCCACCATAAATCACTATACAGAGAGAGTTCCAGTTATCTTCATAATTTATAAACATTTTGACGAATTTAATTCATAATGTGTGGTTGGTTGGCTTCTGTTCATGTTCATTTTTATAATTATTTTATTTATCCTAGAGATAAGATTTTTTTGAATTGACTTACTTGTTTAAATAAGATTTTCCTACAAGGTAGAGTATCCATAGAAAACTAATTTCCAAGTGTTTTCTAGATTTTTGTTCATATTTGGATATTTTGAACAACTTGAAGGAAATAGCACAGTTATGTATATATTCTTTAAACTTTTTTTCCTTTCAGCAGGAGCAGGAGCAGGAGCATGAGTAGTAGTACACCCTCCAGTCCTAGATAGGAAGTCTAATTTGATCCTAAATGTAAAACCATAATTCACTTCGTCTTTCAAAATTATAATTCTCTCTCGAAAGTATCCCTAGATAATTCTACATATTAAAAGAGTTTCTATTACGAGTAGTTCAAATACACATAATTAAAAAGGGTATTTTAAAGAAACCTACACACAATTATTACAAATAACTAGGATTAAGGTGTATCCAATACCCTATAGTATTTTCTCAAATGTACCCAATATCGTAAAGTAATATGTATTAGGATAGACTGGATCACCTAAGAGGGGGTTGAATTGGGTGTTTGCGGGATTTTAAAACTTTGTCAAAACTCTTTTAAAATTCTTTTGCAATATGATCAGCAAAATAGATAATCTTGAAAACTTTGATCAAATAATTAAAATGAGTTACTGGAAATATAAAGAGATAAAAGAAGAGAAGATTCAAACAATGATTTATCATGGTTCGGTCACATAATAACTTAGAGATTCAGAGAACTGATTGTGTAATGAATGTAATCAGATAGTAACAGTCCCCTTTACTTCATGTAAGAATATAACGCACTCAAGAGTCTCATACTCTTGAGTATCTTACTTATGAAAGATTTGTAAAGCTTTAAATATCTCTCTTACAGAGTGAATAAATAATGAACACTGATGCTCACATAATAACTCAGAGATTCAGAGAACTGATTGTGTAATGAATGAAATCAGATGGTAGCTTAATTTTTTCTCACGTCCCATTCATCTTTTCTTCTTCAACTTCTTTTATAAATAGGTCCTTCATAAATTTGTTAGGTAACTGTTGAAATAGCCATTATGAATATAGTCATTGTTACTGACGTATTCTCTTGGACAAATCTTATTCTTTTAGATTTCTTTGTTTAATAGTTGTTAGACTCATATTTGTAACCGTTGTAACGGTTGGAGTGAAGGCATCATTGGTAAGTAGGTAAGCATCTAATACTTTGCCAGATGTAGTAAGTTTCTGTTAATGCAACCTTCATCATTTTAATCTTTTAACCTTTTCTGAACACACTCAATATCAAAAGGTTTGTTAATAGTTTAAGCATTGATTAAGTGAATGAACAATTAATAATTAACTCATATTGAACATATCATATTCTAATGAGGTTCAGATGGCTTTAAAAAATTATACTATATTAATCATTAGCTAATCGTTAATCATCATTAATTCGATTAATGTTTCAATTAATGAGAAGAACAAAAAATAGGGCATCACATTGATAAGAATATTCAAGCATATTCAACACAAATTGATAAGATAAGTTTCTCAAAAGATATATAATGAAGAATGATGAGAAACATATGCATACTTTATATTTGAAACAATCATATATAGCTCAAGGAGAGATTCAATCAGTTTCAATGCAAGCAGAGAAAGATTTTTGAAATATATGAAGTTAATCGATTAATGTAAGTTAATCGAATACCTAGTTGATTAATGTCTCTGGAGGAATTGATACATGAGTGTTTTCAACACACATTAATCAAACAATTAATCCATTAATATAAATTAAGCGAACCCTTAGTCGATTAATGCCTCTGGAGGAATTGACATAGAAAGGTTATCAAAACTTATTAATCAAACAGCCAATCAATTATTGTAAGTTAATCAATTAATGCATTCATATTTGATTTTCACAAAATGATTATGAGATGATTAATCGAATAGTTAATGCATTAATATAGATTAATCGATTAATAGAGTTTGTTTTGTCTAAAGAAAAAACTATTCTTAATAAATTAATCGAACAGACAATCGATTAATTTCAATTAATCGATTAATTGAGTTTTAATTTTAATTTCAAAAACAACTTCATTACATTAATTGAACAGTCAATCGATTAATGGTCACTCATTTATCAAACAACTAATCGATTAACAAGTGATCCTCTCACTCCCCTTACTTCCCATAAAGTAACAATCCCAACTTAATAGATTCAATCTTTAAGTCTACAAAATGAATGATAATTTTATCAATCTCTCTTACAGAGTATATATGATGATGAACACTAAACCACAAGAATATTGGTTTATAGAATAATGAATGAAGAATTAAAGAGTGTAATAAATCCAATCGTTATTGTTCCTCTCTTTTTATTAATGCCGAGTCTTCCTTAGATAGCATATATTTTGTTGGGTAGCCATTAGACTCAAACTTGTAACCGTAGTAACCTTTGGAGAGAAGGCTTCATTGGTAGGTAGGTGAGCATTAATGTTTTGTCGGATGTAGCAAGTTTCTATTGACGTAGCCTTCATCATTTCAAACTTTAGCCTCTTCTAAACACACTCAATCTCAAAAGGTCTGTCAGGAGTTTAAGCATTGATTAAGTGTATGAACAATTAATAATCAATTCATATTATAATAATTAAGTTCTAATAAGGTTAAAATGTCTTTCTAAAAATATACTGTATTAATTGATTAACTAATCTATTAAACATCATTAATTCGATCAATGTTTCAATTAATGAGAAGAACAGAAAATACAGCATCACATTTATCAGAATATTTGTCGTATCCTAATTTTTTCCTATCTATATAAGACTGATAGAGGAAAGAGGTTTGGAAAAGATTATGATGATGAAGAGAAGAAAAATAATAATTAGACAAAGGAATAAAGAAGAGGGACTAAAGTAAAAAGTTTAAAAGTTTTATAGTACAAAATATAAAGTAGACAAAAGTATTGGGCCATTAAGTGTAATTTTCAAAAGTTTAAGGGCAAAATGGTAATTATGAGAAAGTTGAGCTGAAAAAGGCCCAAAAATGCCCAAAAATGGTTTAGTTCCAAATTTTTCCAGTAAATAGAGAAAATTATTCTAAGCAGTTTAACGCGATACAGAATTTTGATTTGAGGTCCCGATAAATTAATATGAATTTCTGAAGTTGAAAAAATTATTACAATATCTTCTGGACCTCAGAATCAGATAAAATTTTATACTAAATTCTTATAATTAATATAAGAATTTATAAAACTGACATAACTCAAAAAGGAGTTATGTAGAATTTATTATAGAATTTAAAGTAAAATAATACACCCGAAAAATATTTTTTAGGAAATTTCTTAGGAATTGATCCCATAAAGGCAGGGGACCATGTAGAAGGCCCAGAATGGCGCCTTATAGGCCCAATAATGTTTTTAGATAGGTATATAGGCTAGTGTTAATAAAGACCCGAGAAAAATGTAAAATTATGAAAATACCCCTAAGTATGCCACTATGTTGTAATGCTGAACAAGAGATGAATGGAGGGTATTTTGGTTTTTTGACTAAGGTTAGATGGTCAAGGAGAGTTCCTAGAATAGTTGACCAATGTCAGGGAATACTCTAATGATGTGTGAAAAGACGATAATGCCCCAAAGATATTAAAATAAATAAAGAAGAACCAAGGGGTATTTTGGTAATTTGCCAAGGGATCTGTAATTAAGTTTAGACCTAGTCTAAGAATGTCAATGGTAGGAAGAATTCAGATACTGGATTTAAGATCAGAAAGCATATTATGGAATCTCAGAAAAATTAGATTTATAAAATAGTGTGGTTTTTGGGGAATTGGACTAAGCCGGTATCGGATTGGACTAGAATTTTTCTAGATGCTTCTCTCTCTTGGAATTTTGCCACATGTTCTATGAAGCGTCCCTTGATGATGTCATGGATGATGTCATATTTGGCTTTTAGGATAAGCTTTATTCAAGAGTAAATATGAGCCATTAGTTCAAATAGTGCACAAAGTAATCTTGGCCTTCCATTTTCCATGGGATTTTTCTATAAATACCATATATTTTCTACTCAAACCCATGGATGAAGAAATCTTTGGGAGGCTATGTCAAAATGCAAACTCAAGCCAAGACAAAGAAGAATCCAATGTCCAAAGTTCAAGTAGCTAGAAATTCAAGGTAAGCAATCTATCCTAACTTATTTTCCTCTAATTTGGGGGCTTGAACTTAGAGTTTTCATGGAATAAAGTTGAGATTTACCTAGGGTATATGCTCTGTCCAAAACTCTAGATGAAAGGAGAAAGAAGAAATTAAAGTTAAGAGTTGTGATTAAAGCTTAAACAAGCTAGTTGGATGATTGGTTGTTGAATCAAGTAGATATTCTTGACTTTGCCATAGAAGAGACCTTTTGGTCTGCACTGTTCATGAGAGAAGAAGATGGAATTTCAATGATCTAATGCTTCGATTGAATTTATATGATTATTTTGTGTTGGATTGGATAGGTTTGAACCTTAGAAGCATTGGAATTGAAAGTTGAAATGTTTGGAAGTCTTCTCTATATTGTTCACTCATATGAACAGTGATTGGAATTTCATGATTTTGATGCTTCCAATGATTTTAAAATGAAAAGTTATGTGGGATAAAGTAGAGAAACAAGTATTGGAAGCATTGGAATCAAAATGAGAATTTTTGAAAGGAAAAGGGGAGTTATGCAATTCTATCTAGAACAGTGAATGGTTGCTAGAATTTCATGATTCTAAGCTCATAAATGGATTCAAAAGATGAAATTGTGTAAGGTAAAGTCAAGGCATTAATTGATTCAAATGCCAAGTTAAATAGTAAAGATTAAGGAAAGTTAATGTAGTTAAGTGAGCTCAATATTCAAGAGAAGTTATATTGTAATAAATGGATGATTATGTGATGTTAGAATTTTATTGTGGACTCAAAAGAGGTAGCCACACATCAAGGAAAAGCAAGAAGAAAGAGACAAAGATAAAGTAAAAAAAAGTCAAGCATATGAGGTAGTAAACTTATCCTAAACTTGTATGAATTGAATGTTATGCTTGGTTGTGCTATGTCTTTGTTGAATTGTGTTGTATATGTTTTTATGGTTGAAGCTATGCCTCTATGATTACTTTGGCCAATTATATTTCATATTTTACATGGAAGCATGCACATTACATAATGTTAACACTTTCACAAGCAAGAACAAGTATTTACATTAATGCTTACATTGTTTAGTACCATTTGCTGCTGAGATTTCCCAAAAATCTCACCCCATCTATGTAATCCCAATCCCAACAGGTTTATGAATGATGAAAGAGGATGAAGAAGCATGAAGAGAAGTTAGGGATTGGATAGTATAAATGTTATATGAAGAATTGTTATATGTAATGCTGTATATGACCAATCTAAACAGTAATGTTCATGATGCAATAAAAAATAGTAAATGATAGAGTAAATGTATAAAATTTTATAGACATTTATTTAACATGTCAAACTTTGTTTTGACATAAATACGCCTTATTTTGATGTCTGTACAAAGTGAACAAATTTTCTGAAGTCAGGGACCAGAATCTATTTTCAGAATTTTTCACCAAATAAATAGTAATATTTGACGATTAAATGGCATTAATTGGCTAAGCATTTGGTCATAAACTTATTTTTTCTTTAAATTTCAAGATGTTAGGTTCAAGAAAAATTTTGAACCACTTCATTTTAATTTTTTATAATTAATTATGATTTTTTGAAGTTAATCGCCTAATATGGAATACCATATGAATAGTAACTCAAGAAGAGTAAAAATTTTAGATTTAGATAATGGACTTCCAAGGTCTTGTAAGTGGTTCTAAATACTACCGAATGGTCCATAAGACGTATGAAAGTAATGATGTTACAATATTCAATCAAATTCAATATAATTTGCTAAGACAAGTTTCTCTAAAGGTTCATAAATGAATATTAATAAGAAACAGAAGTACATTTAGTGATTAATTCAAACATATATAGTTCAAAGAATGATGCAAGTAGTTTCAATGTAAAGAGATGAATATCAGTGAAATTTATAGTATTAATCGAACAATTAATCCATTAATATAAATTAATTGAATCCTTAGTTGATTAATGTCTCAAGAGAAGTTGATACAGAAATATATTAATCGAACAATTAAGGGATTAATGTATATTAATCGGTTAATTAAGCGATTAATGAATTCAGATTTAATTTTCACGAAATGATTATGAACTAATTAATCAAACAGTTAATGCATTAATATAGATTAATTGATTACCTAATCGATTAATAGAGTTTGTTTTTGACAAAAGAAAAAATAGTTCTGAATAAATTAATCGAATAGACAACTTCATGAGTGTGGGGGAGATGTTAATCAATTCAAGAGAGCAACTTCATGACTTTAATCGAATAGTTAATCTATTAATATAGATTAATTGATTAACTAATTGATTAATTAGCTCAAGAGAAACAATTATGAACATATATTAATTTAACAAATTAATCTAACAGCTAATAGAGTAATTTACATTAATCGATTAACTAATCAATTAATTCACTCAAGAGATACAAGTCTAAACATATTAATGGATTAATTTGACAAGTTAATGGATTAATATAACAAATTATTCTAATAGATAATGAATTAATTTAACAAATTAATCTAACAATTAATGGATTAATTCCTATCTCTCTTACCTTTCGTATGCTTTTAAACTGTGATGTTATGTTTCTAATGATGGTTAGATAAGTTGGAAAGGGATGATTTAGTAGGAATAATGTTTATTTTTACTTGAATAAAATTCCTATGTTGTCCATTTATTTTCACTACATGATATGGTCTTATCACTCACAAGAAATCATTTGCATGATTGTAGCTTACCTATCCTTTCAACTTAGTCCTTCTTGGATTGCTTTGTATGATTAGAATGTGACTACTTGCTTAACGTTGGATTTGCATTGAGTTGTGTGTTTATTTGCTTTTGGGTATAATTTGGGGTAAGTTAGGAGATTTATCCGAATGGGTTTGATTTATACATATTTAGAGTAAGTTGAAGAGCAACTGTGTCTTTTGGTTGTAACCATAGAGTCATATAATCGCAACCAATGTGGCTCGAGAAAGGAAAATTGACTTTCTGTGCAGATGAAGCAGTAGTGCAACGGGATGACTAGTCTTGTAGTTTTGTTTTTATTTTTGATTGTGTTGTACTTAAATGAGAATGGTTATTGTTGACTGTTATTTGGATAATGTGCACTTATTCAAATATGTTAATCTATATACCCTTGTTTCTTATTGTTCATATATTAGGCTGTCATTCCTATATATCAACTGAGAGTTACAATGTCTTGTATTTCTCCTTATTGATAGTAGGGACACTATCGAGTTTAAGTGTGGGGGAGATGTTTTCTTGTTTTTGTTCCAATGAATTCCAAATTTTTTTCAAATAATCCAATTTTTCATCATAGCACTTTTGGTTTTTGATTTGATTGAGTGATAAATTGTTGAAAAGTGGATTCCCACTTTAAATTGCTTTGTTGCTTGTTGAAAAGGTTTGAGTGTTAAAAATGCTTTGGGCCTTGAAAGTTGTCGTTTGTTAGTTTCTGTGATTACTGGTCGTGACCTACATGTTGTTTGGTCACGACTTAAGATGGAATTCTAAACTAAGTGAACTCATTGTATTTTTTGGTTGCAACCTACGTGCCGTTTGGTCATGACTAAATGTCCTAAGTTCAGAGGAATTGATCACTAGGAAATCTAGTTATGACCTATATTATTTTCATTCGCGACTAGGTTACACTGCAAAAATGTCCACCTTCCTTCTCTTTGCTCTGTGCAATACTGTATAGAAGGATTTTGTTTGAATTACCATGGTGTTTATATGAGTGAATCATTGCTCTATTGTTCTAACCTTTTTGCATCAACAATTTTATAAAAATCTTGGAAATTGAAGTATAATCACTTAAGTTTTTACTAGTAATCATAGGATTCATATATAATCTTGAATGATTGATTTGGTAATTTTAATCATCATTTTAGATGATTTTCAATTGTGGTAAGTGTTTTAATGCCTAGTTATGAGCAATTTAGATGCAAAACCTTGTTGGAAAGATTCTCGGCCTTAATTCCTGTATTGAGTGATTATTCATTTGGTTTACACTCTCTAGAACTTGTCTTAGCTCTGAGTTGAAAATTACTTACATATTTATGTTATTGAACATGATATAGGCATTCATTTCTACACCTTTGAGTCTAAACACAAGTCATAAACACTAATACATTGTCTACCCCATTGGGCCTTTGCTTTTCTCATTTCATCCATCGTTTATACATTGTTTGTTTAAGTGTCTAAATGGAATTATTAAGTGAGTCAATTTCATTTTTATATTTGAGACCTTATAACCTTCAAGGAATCTGTAGAAGAATTATATGTACTCAAATATTTCTGGTTAAAAAAAGTTGAATGAAGCGATATCAATACGATGCAGCAAGGGAATAAAGTTGAAATAAGTACTTCCTAGTAATAGAAGGTTATGTTTTGAGATTATTCAAATGAAATTTGACTTGCATTATCTTAAGTTAAGACACTTAACAACATTCCATTCCATTCCATTCTACTTGATTTTTCCATCATTTCAACCCCGAAAGTTCTCTTTGATTCTTTGTATGAGTGCTGTATAGTAGAGGAGATTTAGAGCCATTACAAGCCTATGGTAGGGTGTTTGCTATTTGAATTAGAGTGAAAGAACCCTAACAATGAGAGATTTGAGAGCTAAACACTTATATACCCATAGAAAATTTATTACGTTTATACATTTAAGTTTGATCTCACCTGTAGTTAATTATTTGAAATTGTTCACATTATCATTTTTATTTTTCAAAAGATGATTGATTAAGAGTCTCAAAGGGACACTGTTGATTATGTTGTTCTCTTCAGTTTTGCTAGAATTGGCTTAGGTGCGATTCATTTCTTTTTCTAGGAGTACAACGGTTCAAGTATTGGGGAATTGATAAGATACAAATTGTATATGGTTTCTTTGGCATTTTCAAGGGTTTTGTGACATTTTTATCATTCATTTTATACCTGTAATTGTTCTTTTAAGGTAATATATGATTGTGCATGGCAATGTGCTTATTAAAGGGTAAAATGGTCAATTAGTTCTTACAAACTACATATATTTTCTTCTTTAATTAGCTTTTCCTTTACAATGAGTTTTGATTTTGATTTGCAGGGGTTTTAGAAGAGACTTAAAGACCCAAAGTGGAGTAGAGAAGAAATCACAAGACAAAGAGGACCAGAATCGAGAAAGTCAGCTTCTGTGATGTTTAGTCGCGACCTCAAAGTCTATTGGTTATCATATCCTACTTTTAGCCCCTTAGAGTACATATTCAGAAGCGTATTTAACTAGCAGAAGTATTAGTTTGGATCAAAAATTAAAATTTCAAAATTTAACTGTTTGGTACTGTTCATTTAGTAAATTCCAAATTGGCAGTCAAACTTTGAAAATTCATAACTAATTATAGAAAAATTTGAATGGAGATGATTCAAAGCTCTAATGAAATCTATTTCAATTATATTTAAGTAAAAAAATATGAAATTGAACATTTACTGTCCTATTTAATCCAGTTAAATTGCCAAAATTTACTATTCATATGGTAAATCCTGGAAGTGTCAAATTCTATCCCTTCACTTTAGAAATTCATTTCTCTTAATATACGCATCAAAATGAGGCTTGTTACCTATGAATTTAAGTCTATGGATGTGTACTATATGCTTATAAAATTTTGTGAATTAATTCCTTCATTTGCTAGGTCAAACTAGAGTCAAAGTAAGACTGCTCCATGACTTACGTTTTTGCCATTTCACTTTCTTCTTTTAATTCTCATAAATTAATCCAAAATTCATAAACCATCAACTTGGTTTCTCATACAATAATATACATCATGGGGTTATTCCATAATTATTTCATATATTTTTCTTTACATATAATAGCATATTACATAACATGAACATAGTTGGATAATTATACATTTCATGCTAGAATAAATAATTGCCCACTTTCTTTCTTCCATTCTTTAGCTCTTCTCCATGCATACATTTTCCATCATGCTTGAACTAAATTGTTGGTTATGGGAAGTTGAGATTATGGGGAATCTCAATAGCAGTCATTACCACTTATATATGCAAGATGGATGCTAATGTATGATATGTAATTTCATTAAACTTTCTTTAATTAGTGGCATGCCATCATGCTTTATACTTTGTATAAATGTGCATGGCCATGGGAAGCATGCTATACATAATATTTTCAGCATCATTTATCATGTCACAATCATTAAATCGTCATATACATGTCAACACATAAGCATACCACATCAAGCACATAAAGGGGTAAGTCCACTATCTTAAACATAAGCTTTTTCTCTTGTTCTTGCACTTGCTCTCTAAGCTTCCAACCATGCATACCTTCGGTCAACCACTTCCCAACATCCTTTTATATGTCTCAAGGTCCTAAACATAATTACATTGTGTATACAACTTATTAGAGCTATTAGATAATCCATACACACTAACTTTCTTAAAACCCCTACTCTTAACTTAAATCTTGGAGTTAGTGGTTTAGCTTTGTAATAATTATTTCCATAGACCAATCCTACATAATTTTGTCCAAGGAATTCAAATATGATCTTGGACTTATGAAAATCAAACTCCTCCTATGCAATCTTTCAAGAATTGTACAACACCTTCCTAAATTCTAAAAATTCTCATTTTAATTCCAGTGCTTCCAATACATGTTTCTCTACTCTATCCCACACAATTTTTTATTTTAAAACCATTGGAAGCATCAAAATTATGAAATTCTAACTCCTTCCTCAGTGTATGAACAGTGCCAGAAAGGGTCTCAAGATTACAATTCCAAGATTACATGATTTTCTAAGCTCAAACTACTTCATTCTAGCTTGTCTAAACTTATCTAAACTATATATAATATGAAATACATCTTCCTACCTCAACAAGGCAGCATGTCTAGCAGCAATAATAAAAGGGAAATTGCCATTAAAATTATTTAAAACCAAGAGCAATCTTCCTAGAATAAAGTTCAAGAGCTAGGGAATTAATTACCTTACTTTGCTTCCAAGTTTGAGTGCTTCTTTTTGGCTAAAGTAGAAATTTTGACAGAGGTTCCCTAAGGTTCTTGAGCTACTAAAATGTGCTAAAATGGGGGGTATTTATAGAGAAAATTGGGTGAAAATGAAAAGCCAATATTACTTTGGTTACTATTTGATCTAATGGTCCATATTCAATCTTGAACTTTTCTTGCCCAACAAGTCAATTTATGACATCATGCATGACATAATTTAGATCCTTTTGGCACAATTTAGGGCTAAGATCTTATTGGAAAATTTCAATCCAATTCAATACTAGCCCGATCAAATTTCATAAAAACTAGACTGTTTAATAACTATAATTTTTATAATATTCTAAAATATGTATTCTATCCATAAATCCAGTGTCTAGATTTTTCCTACCACTAGCATTATTAGACTGAATATTTATCTACTTATCATCCCTTGAAAAATGACTGAAATACCCTTAGTTCATAATTTTACACTAAAATAACCCTAGGGGCATAATTGTCATTTTACACTTCATCATAATATTTCTTGATTCTAGTCAAGTACTCCTGTGTCTCTCTTTACCCTTTTGGCCATGGTGAAATAACTAAAATACCCTCCATTCATCTCTTTGTCAATATTATCACATATGGGCATTTTCATAATTTTGCACTTTTCAGGATCTTTCTTGACACTGGCCCACGTAAGTATTATAGTACATTACTAGGCCTATGGAATGCAAACTTGGGCCTTTAACTGGGTCCAATGTGAAACATCCTTACTTTTGTACATCTTAGGGACCAATTGGTAGTATTTAGAACCACTTTCAAGGTCATTGAAATCTAATTTCTCAATCTGGAGTTTTACTCTTATCGAGTACTGTTTACTGTGTAAATTCCAGATGAGTGACCTGACTTCAAAAAATCATAACTAATTCTAGAAAAATCAGAATGCAGTGGTTAAAATTGATACATGAAGCTAACTCAATACTATTTCAAGGAAAAATAACTCGTTGACCATTCCTTGTCCAAGTCAACGTCAGTCAAAGTTACAACTTTACTGTTCATCCAGCGTTTTTCTCCTGAATCCAGCATTTTGGTCCCAACTTTGATAATTTATATCTCCATGTGTAGACATCGAAATGAGACATTCTATATATCAAATCGAAGCTTGGTATGTCTACTACTTATCATAAACATATCATACATTTATTTAATCATTTACTATTTTTAATTATAGATCAAACATCACTATATCACCACAAGTTACTGTTCATGGTGGCAAATTCCAGCAAGCAACTTTACATACATATGCATACATCAATCACATATCAAACAAACATGCGAAACAATACTTATCATTAAATAATAAATCTTTATACAACAGGGCATGAACAAAATCCTCGTATCTCTATTACATCTTTCTTGCCTGAAATCCGGCAGTATAACTACTATACTTCATCTGTAAAAATAACTGATCTTGTACTGATTCGGTAATTCCCGTGAGAATTACCATTCTACGTAAGTACCCAGGAAAGACTGGATGAACCGACTAGGTCCACTCACTTCCAGACTCCTTAGACAGTACCTATGTACACAGTACGTATCATCTCCTTATGTTCAGTCTGAAAATCGGCAGCATAACAGCGTCTTACAGCATTCTCAAAATTCACTTCGACATAACCTCTCTGTAATGGGTTATAAATAGGGGATGAGATTCGGGGGAATCTCAGTAGCAAACGGTACTAAACAATGCATGCATTAAAGTAAATACTTGTGCTTGCTTGTGAAAGTGTAAACATTGTGTAATGTGCATGCTTCCATGTAACATATGAAATACAATTGGCCAAGGTAATCATAGAAACAGAGCTTCAATCATATACACATATGCACACAATTCAACAAAGTCATAGCACAATCAAGCATAACATTCAATACATACAAGTTTAGGGTAAGTTTACTACCTTATTGCTTTACTTCTTTCCACTTTAACTTTGCTTCTTCCTTCTTACTTTTCCTTGCTATGTGGCTGCCCTCTTTTGAGCACACCAAGCAATTCCTAACATCACATTACCATCCAACCATTACAATCTAACTTCTCTTGAACACTAAGCTTACTTTAAGTAACATAACTTCCTTTAATCTTAACCAATTGACTTAGCCTTTGAATCAATTGATGTCTTGACCTTACCCTACACAATTTGGCCTTTTGAATCCATTTATGAACTCAAAACAACCAAATTTCAGCAACTATGCACTGTTCCGGACAGATTTGAAAAACATGCATAATTCTTTCAAAAATTCTCATTTTGATTCCAATGCTTCCCATACTTGTTCCTCCACTTTTCCACCACACAAAATCTCATTTTAAGACCATTGGAAGCATCAAAAGCATGAAAATCAAATCACTGTTCATGCGAGTGAACAGTACCGTGAGGAATTTTCAACATTATAACCTTTAATTCCAATGGTTTCCAAGGTTCAAAACCTTTCCAATCCTACACAAAATCATCATATAAACTCAATGGAAGCATTAAATCATTGAAATTCCATTTCCTTCTATCATGAACAGTTCATGAACAGTGCAAACCGAAATGTTCTTCCATGGTAAAGTCAAGAACATCAACTTAATCCAACAACCAAGCATGTAACTAACTTGTTTAAGCTTGTCTTAACTATCTATGACTTAAAACTCATATTCCTTTCACATATACACAAAAATTCCAGCAGCATTTCCCCAAGATTTAAGCCTAAAAAGTCACTTAAACTCAAGCACAAACCATAAGAACAAAAGGTAGAAGTAAGGAGACAACTTACCTTACTTGCTCCTTCAAGACCCTTGCTTTCTTCCACATTCTTTCTCTAGAACTCACTTCTCTTTCTAAAGGAGCTCTTGGGTGTGAAGAATGAATGGAAAGGGGGGGTATTTATAGCAAAAGTCATGTGCCATTTGAAGGCTAAGATCACTTTAGAAACTATTTGATCTAATGGTTAAAGGTTTGATCTTGGAATGTCTTTTCACTTTTCACTCAAGACCTTACCACCATGACATCACTAGCATGACCTCCCTTGGTACACCTAACCCTTCCTCTTTTTGGGTGCCATTCTTGTGTCCTTGTGGGTCCCACCATGTGCAACACCTAATTCTTACTTTATTATCTTTTTCTTTCTTTTCAAAAATCCATAAATTATTTATTATTTGGACTTGGGCTCCAAGATAACTTTTGGGCCTTATTGGGCTGTCCTAGGACGAAATATTGGGCCTCTTTTAGGTCCAATAGCTAACTTGCCCAAATCCCAATGTACTTTCCTCATACCGATATCCGTAACTTACCCTGATCTTAGCATAAATGCTAAACACCTCTTTTAATTGTTCTAACATTTTTAGAAATTCATTCTAATATAAAATGAATTCTATACAAAGTTTCATAATTTTCTGAGACCCAGAAGTCCTGTTAAAAATTACATATGTTTCCTTTAACCCTTTATCGGTGTCATTTTTCACCGTAAATTCCATAATTAATTCTACAGGACTCCTTTTTGACTTCTGTCAACTCCATAAATTCTCATATTAATTATAATAATTTACTATCAAATTTCCTCTGATATCCATCCATTGTGTGAAATGACCAAAATGCCCTCCATTTACTTCTGGTTTCTTAGGGCATCACAGTGGCATTTTCATAATTTTGCACTTTGGCTCTTAGACTTTCTTCCTCTTCCAATTAATCATTTTCTTTACATAAACATGGCCACATATTTTCCTAAACATCTCATATATTTTATTCAATCTGTACATACAACTTAGTACAGAAATTAGGGATGTTACACAATGCCTTTATGGGCTCAATTCCCAATAAACCTCACCTAAAAATATTTATTGGGTAATTTATTTCACTGTAAATTCTATTATAAATTCTACATAACTCTTTTTTGAGTTTTGTCAGTTTTATAAATTCTTATATTAATTATGAGAATTTCTTGCAAAATTTCATCTGATTATAAGGTCTAGAAGATCATGTCATAATCTTCAGACTTTAAAAATTAATATCAATTATCTGGGACTTCAAATCAAAATTATGAAAAGTATGTTTGACTCCATTACCATTCCTTATTTACTGGTAAAATTTAGGATTGTAACATTTCTAAGCAGTTTTAGAACTTTTTTGGCTCAACTTTCTCATAATTATAATTTTACCCCTGAATTTGATAAATTATACTTTAGTCCCTGAATTTGCCAAATTGTACTTTGGTCCCTTACTATACTTTTTATAATTATACTTTATGACCCATAAATTATCTCTATATTCATTTTAGGCCTTGGGACTTTTCCAAATTACACTTAAGTCCCTGAACTTTCCATTATTTATAATTTAGTACCTAGACTTTTACTATTTATATTTTAGTCCTTAAACTTTCACTATTTACGGTTTATTCCCTGAAAAACACTATATATTTTTGGGACTTTTGATCAAAGGGACCTGGTAGCCTATCTATTCTAGACTACTTTTTTAGGTTTATAGGCCTAAATATTGGGATATGACATGTCGCGACCTATTTTTCTTCTAGGAGATTCTCTGTGTTCTCAGGTCACGACCTAAATATGGATCTGGTCGCGACTAGAATAGACAGTTAATGAAGCTATACGTTTTCATTTAGGTCACTCTGCAATTAAAGAAAGCGGATAATAGCCACAAAGAAGGGGGTTTTCTTGCCAGCTTTTGCCAAGATCAAGCTGCTCTCATCCTTTCAACTCCTCTAATCAATTCATAGCTCAAACTTCCATTTTCCTTCAATTTTTCACATTTTTCTCTATTTTTGCACTGATCAATTCATCTCTGCATCTTTTCTCTTTTTCTTTCCGTCACTTTTTTTTGTTTCTCTCATGGTACAAATCTCATATCGTGATGGCGCATGATCGAAGCTATGAGAGGCTAGATCTCTTAGCCTCTTAATGATGAACAGCATAACTTGAGCTTATGGATGACAATGGGGAAGTTTCTATAATAATATGCTTTTATACACATTTTGAGGACCCTAGATCTAGGGATTTCATGATTTGTAGGAAATTGAATTATCGATTGATTAATTCTCTAATTAAACATTTGTAATTGAATTAGATGATGTGATTGTTGAACTTCATTTATACATTCAATTGATTTCTGGTTAGTTGAACAATTATTGATGATTGTAATACTTGATTCAATTGGTTAGAGTTTTAAACTCAGTGATGAATTAGACTCAATCGATTAATTGAGGTTTAATTTAAGACTTAGTGATTTTATAACTTATAACTCAAATTAAGAGTAAGGAAAGCTATGTTTTCATCATCAAGAGGTATTTTTATCATATTTCCCCTAGTTTCATCACTAAAGAATACCAAAAATATTTAGTTTCATTGCACCCATATTTTTATTGCACCAATGTTCGATCAAACCCAAAACTCCATGTTTTTACTCAAGTTTTCAAAGTTATCATTAACTAATTGTTAGGATTCCACATGAAAGGCTCCTTGAGAAGAATGATAGGTTTGTGCTCTATACTGCATTATTAGGGTACACTCTTTATTTTGAAGCCCGGATGGTGACAATCTCGAGGTATTTCATAATGCAAATATGATTTATTACCTAATTTTTCTTTCCTCTATGCTTGTCTAAATTAGGATCATATCCTATTCATGACTTGTCAGAGGCACATCTCTAATTCTCGAGTATAATGTTAAGTATTTCACTACCTTTAGTAATTTTTTTAGAGTTTTGGTTAATTCTCTATTTTTCTTTTTTGATTCTTCATATTTTGCACTCTTTGATGTAACCTTGGGTTTTACACTTAGCTTTTCTTCCAAGCTTCGTATCATTTTCTTAGAACTTACTAACTCTTTTGCCAATTTGATGAACTCAGTATGTAATTCATTATATTCGAAAAGTAATTCATCATAAGTTGGTTCAGTGTTTATTACCTGCTCTGTCTCTGAATCATTTTCTTCTTGAGCTATAACACATATGTTTGTTATTTCATCATTGTCACTCTTTTCACTTTCTGAAGAACTTTCTCCCCAGATTGATGAAGCAAATGCTCTTCTCTTTTTAAACTTCTCTTCATTTCTATGTCTTTCTTGGAGAGTTGTGGATATTCAGCTTTGATGTGACCCGTTTTCTTATGCCTTTGATGATGAAGCACTTTTCTTTGGTTGAAATTTCCTAGTTGCTTAGTTTCTGTAGAACTTTTTGAATCTATGAATTATGAGAAATATTTCATCATCTTTGATCTCTTCATCATCATTATCACTTTCTTGAGCTTTAAGAGCAATTCCTTTTTTGCTCTTTTCTTTGATATTCTTCTTGTATTTCTTTTTACTCTCGTATTCGGCTAGTCTTCCAAAAAGTGCAGTGATATACCTCATAGATTCGCCTTTGGCTCCTTCAATAGCTGTGACCTTTGGCTCTCATTCCTTTGTAAGACCATCGATAATCTTTCATACTTGATCTATTGAGCTATATGATTGCCCAAGGGTAGTTAAGTGGTTGATGAGATGTTAAAATCTCACTTCCATGTCTCAGACATTTTCTCTATCAACCATCCAAAAAGACTCAAACTCTATTTTGAGCATGTTGACTCTACTTTTTTTCACTCTAGAAGTTCCTTTGTGGGCTATTTCTAGGGCTTCCCATATCTCTTTAGCTATCTCTAGACTAGATATCCAAAAAAATTACTTCTGACTTAAGTACAAGTTATAATGTTAATGGCCTTGTCATTGAGTAATATCATCTTTTTGTCTCATCATATTCGCTTCACTCCTTCAGAAGTTTAGCTTCATCAACGAATTTTGTAGAAATATAGTTTCTGTCATGTATCCCAAAGACCATACTCAGAGGCCTTAATGAAAGTCTTTATTCTCATCTTCCAGAACATAAAGTTCTCTCTGTTGAAACCTGGAGGCTTCGTGGTGGAGCTTCCTTATGGTAAAACACTATCTCCAAGTCTTGCTATTGATATTGGATCTCTCTTGAGATGGTTAAATCTTTTCTAAGAGACATACTCTGATACAAAATGTTAGTTTCGACAGAAACACCTAAGAAGGGGTGAATTGGGTGTTTTAAAATTTTTAACATAAAAATCTTAAAGACAACTAGTGTATAATAGAGTAAAGAGAATAGAGATTAGAAAGATATCACCAAAGGATAGAAGAATCAACATAAGACAGTTTATCCTATTTCAGATTAATATACTTGTCCTACATCCAGTCTCCAAAGGCCTTATGAGAATTTTAGCTATACCCTAAGATTTGAATGGGCTCTTGGTGCCTCAGTACAACAAGTGATCCTCTCAATCACTCTACCTTACTTTTTGTAAGGTAACAATCTTAACTTAAGAGATCCAATCTCTTAAGTCTAAAAAATCAATAAAAATTTTATCAATCTCTCTCACAGAGTATATATGATGATGAACACTGAAGAATAAGAATATCGGGTTACAGAATAATGAATAAAGAATTAAAAAGTGTAATAAATCCAATCGTTATTGTTCCTCTCTTTCATTAATGCCGAGTCTTCCTTAAATAATATTTATTTCGTTTGTTAGCTGTTAGACTCAAACTTGTAATCGTTATAACCGTTGGGACTTCATTGGTAGGTAGATGAGCATTTAATACTTTGTCGGATGTAGCAAGTTTTCATTGACATAGCCTTCATCATTTCAAACTTTAGCCTTTTCTGAAACACTCAATCTCAAAAGGGTTGTCAGGAGTTTAATCATTGATTAAGTGTATGAACAATTAATAATTAACTCATATTATAAAGATCAAGTTCTAATAAGGTTAAGATGGCTTTCTAAAAAATATATTGTATTAATCGATTAACTAATCAATTAAACATCATTAATTTGATCAATATTTCAATTAATGAGAAAGAACAAAAAATAGAGCATCACATTGATCAGAATATTCAATCAAATTCAGTATAACTTGATAAGATAAGTTTCTCTAGAGGTTCATCAATGAATATTAATGAGAAATAGAAGCACATATAGTGATTAATTCAAACGTATATAGTTCAAAGAAGGATGCAAGTAGTTTCAACATAAAGAGATGAATATCAGTAAAATTTATTGTATTAATTGAACAATTAATCTATTAATATAAATTAATCAAATCCTTAATGATTAATGTCTAAAGAGAAGTTGATACAGAAATATATTAATTGAACAATTAATGGATTAATGTATATTAATCGTTTAACTAATCGATTAATGAATTCAAATTTGATTTTCACAAAATGATTCTGAACTAATTAATCGAACAGTTAATGCATTAATATAGATTAATCGATTAACTAATTAATTAATAGATTTTGTTTTTGACTAAAGGAAAAACAATCCTAAATAAATTAATCGAATAGATAATGGATTAATTAGAATTAATCGATTAGCTAATGGATTAATTGATTTATCTTTTCAATTCCAGAGAGCAACCTCATGACATTAAACGAACAGTTAATCGATTAATTAACTTTCTTTTTAATAACAAGAGCAATGTCCTGACATTAATCGAACATTCGATCCATTAAATGATACTACTTGATCAATTAACTAATCGATTAAGTATCATTAATCCATTAACTAATTGATTAACTTGATCTAACTTCTTCTGTCACTTTGGCATTATTTAAAAACACATAAACAACTTGATTAATTAAATAATCTTTTACAAAAACAATTTGAGTTACTTTTGATATCATCAAAATATCATTAAGTATGGATTCTAACATTCTCCCATTTTTTATGATGACAAAACCAAGTGAATCAAGATAATTAATATAAGATAATCATTAATTAAAATAGAACATAATTAACATGAAATAATCATCAAAATATCATTAAGTATGGATTCTAACAACTCTTATGTTAATAAAATATCATTCTCGGTAGACCATACTTTAGCTTGATACATTTTTTTAGCATAACAATATAGCAAAACAAAAAAATAAAGAAAATAACACATGCTGGGGGACTCACGATAATTCTTAAAAGGCTTAAATGATAAGGTCAATTTTGGAAATAACCACGGGCATATGTTATCTTATAAATATAAGAAAATAACATATGGGACTATTATATGTTATTTTTTGAGAGGCTGGAAGAGTATAGTCTCTGAGAACGATACTCTGATAATAGCGGAGCTTGGATGGATGCATTTTATTTAATTTTTTCCTTATTTATAAATTTGATTTGAAAAAAAGTGAAGTTGATGACATGTGGACTAGCCAACTTAGTATATTTAGCCAACTAACGGTTAAATTGAACCTGATCAACAGTACAGGTGACATTGAGAAAAATATTTGGATACTTAGTGCTCATGAATAAAAACTTTCAGGGCAAATTTATACTTTAACCTAAAATAAAAGATGATGTGGATGCCATATGGACAATCATATTAGCATATCGATCAACTAATGATCAAAAGTAACCTCTTTAATGGTGGGGGCAAAAATAATACTAAATGAAACTTCCAAGACATATTAGATCCAAAAAACCTTTCGGATATTGGGCGCTTGTTCGTGGAAACTTTTGGGGTATTTTAGGACCTTAATCTGTGTAAAATTAATCTCTTTAAGTAACCTAAATTCTATATGCAAAGCTTGGACTAATATAGTGGATATGTATGTTAAACTCCAATATTTTGATAATGACAATTGAGAAAATATTTCAAAACGTATTTTAACTTATAAAGAATAATTATCAATAAACTTATCAATAAGGGGTTTGATCGATCAGCTCTTCGATAAATGAGAAAAAAAATTGTGAAGAGAATGTATTTTCTGAAGTGCATTTATCTAAGTCCTATTCGATGTTTATCGATAAAGCCTTCAATAAATCAATGACAAAATCTGTCTTAGGAAAGTCTACGTCTTTGTTTAAATCCATATCTCTTTGAAGACTTATTCGATAAGACTACTTATCCAAAAAGCCTTCGATAAATGAGAGCCTGACTTAGAAATTTATTTGAATGAATTTATCAATATATTTATCAAGTAACAGTTTGATCGATAAAGATTTTAAACAAAAATCTTTGTGAAAATATTATTTGAATTGAATTTATCGAAGTTTTACTCGATAAATAAATTTATCGATAAATGAAGTAAATCAAGTTTGAACTCTATTCTAAACAACTTATCAGCTTATCAATAAGTTATTTGATAAATATCAAATATGTTTAGAGTTTCATATTTCTAAGACTTAATTTATTGAAGTATTATTCGATAAAGGCATTCATCAAAAAACACTTCGATAAATGAGAGAAAATTTCATAGACTCGTTGAAGTTACAAACTTAACGTATTTCAGTTTTAAATGTAATCTTGGAACTTCATAAGTTATTTTTTAGAGGATTTATCGATAAGTTATTCAATAAGGCCATTCTTCGAACAACACTTCAATAAATAAGATATAGTGAAACAAAATAAAGTCTGATTCAGCTTATGATATTTATCGATAAGCTATTTGAATAGGCTGTTTACCGATAAAATAAACAACTGTTCATTATGAAAAACTAATTTGAGATTTATCGAAGTTCTTTTCGATAAGCTATCTTATCAATAAGCTTTTCGATAAATACCTTTTCATAATTTCTCTATTCTTTTTTGAGTTGCTCAAGAGTATGAGACTCTTGAGTGGATTATATCCTTACAGGTTGTAAGGGAGAGTGAGAGGGATTCAACGGAGAAAATTATACTGAGATGCCAAAAGCCTGACTAATATTGGAAGTTATAGTGAAAATCTAAGAGGGAATCTGAGGACTGGATATAGGCCAAGTGGTTAGGCCAAATCAGGATAAATCTACCATGTCAACTTCTTCCTTCAACAATTCTCAGTGAAATTGTTGAGAAGTTTTAAATTTTTAAACATCACCGAATTCACCCTTCTTAGGTGTAACTGACAAAACTAACATTTAGTATCAGAGTATGTCTCTTGTATAAGGACTTAATAATCTCAAGAACAATATGGAAGGGTTTGGTGATAGCATCTTACCTAAAGGAAGCTCGACTACGAAGCCATCGGGATTCAACAGAGAAAATTTCATATTCTGGAAGATGAGAATGAAGACATTCATAAAGGCTTCAGAGTAGGGCAATGAGACGTGATACAAGAAGGAAACTATGTTATAATAAAAGTAGTTGATGGCAGAAGACTCCCAAAAACTCCAAGCTAGTATGATGACGATGATAATAAGCAGATCGTGCTAAATGATAAAGCTGTCAACATACTTACTATGCTCTAAGTCAAAAAGAGTACTTCAAAGTATCCAACTTAGAGATTGCAAAAGAAATATGGGAAGCACTGGAGATCACTCATGAAGGAACTTAGGGGTAAAACATAGTGGATCAATACTCTGACCACCGAGTTTGAATTATTCCAAATGAATCCTGGATAAAGCATAAGAGACATAGAAGTACGATTCTCCTACCTGATAAATCATCTAATCATACTCAGAAAAAGATACAGTCAAGAGGATTAAGTAAGAAAGATCCTAGATAGCCTAACCAAAGACTAGGATCCAAAGGTAATTACCATTGAAGAATCAAAAGGAGAATCAATGAGATCATTTGCTATACTATTTGGAAGCCTAGCAGAATTCGAGAGAAAGAAGAAGTATAAGAAAGACTTAAAGGAGAAACACTGTAAAGGAATTACCTTCAAGGCTCAAGAAAGTTATAAAGAAGAAGATGAGCTGGATGAAATGTAACTTCTTGTCAAATGATTCCGAAAGTTCTACAGAAACAGAGGTGGAATAAAATTTCAATCAAAATAGAATTTTCCTTCAACTTCAACTACATAAGCATGGGATCAAATTATCTTCTATGAATGTAAGAAGTATGACCACATCAAGGCAAATTATCCTCAACTGTCTAAGAAGGACAAAGAAAATAGAAAGGACATATATCAAAAGAGGAAAGCCTTGGTCTCATCAATTTAGGGAGATAGCTCATCATCTGATGAAGAAGGGAGCAACCAAGAAGAAGTTGCAAATATATGTCTCATTGCTCAAGAAGAATAAGAGACTGACAAGGTAATAAATCTTGAACCCTTATACAATGAGCTTTCGTCTGAGTATAATAACCTGAGAAATGAATTGTTTAGAAATAGCTCAGAATTAGTAAATTATAAAATGAAAGAAAAAGTGTTAGAAGAACAAATTGAGACCAACTCTCAAAATGTTCAGAACACGCCAGTGCAATCTTGCACTAAGGGTGAAATCGCCAAGAAGAAGAATCAAGAGTTAACCAAAACTCTTCAAAGATTCAATGAAGGAAGCGAGATACTTAAAGTAATTTTAGGTAATCATCAAAGATGCATCTCTGATAAATCTGGAATTGGATACAATCAAATATCGATAAAAGAAAAGGAAAGAAGAAGCACGGAGATAGATCTTATTTAAATTATTTTTGAAGTTATGTTCAAACCTCTAACCCCTTTGCAAAGTGTACATACTATAACTATAAGTGCCACACTATCTCTTCTTGTTATCACAAGAGGAAAGGAACTTACTGAACATTAAAGTAGGTACCTACAAGTACTTATGTATCTAGAGTATGTCACACTAACCATTTAGGACCCAAAAAGATATGGGTACCTAAAACTACATGATTTCCTCGTAGGTTTATATCAAGGCATCCAAAGCAACTAAGTGGTACATTGACAATGGATGCTCGAGACACATGACTGACAATGTTGACAAATTTTTCAAGCTTACTCCCAAAGAGAGAGGAAAAGTTAGCTTCAGAGGAAATAAGTCTAGAATAATTGCAAGAATTGGCGAGATAGGAAGTAAAGATGGCATGAAAATTGAAGATGTTTACTATGTGGAAGGACTATGCCATAATTTGCTCAGTTTCAGTCAAAGCATAAACAAGGATAACTGGGTGATCTTTGATTATGATGAATGTATGATCATCAACAAAAGAGACTGACACTCAATAAAGATATGCTAAAGGTAAAGCTCAGAGTACCAAGGGATGGTAACTATTATACTATTTCTATTAATTAGAATCCATCTGAAAATTGCTTTGTTAGAAAAACCAATAAAATTTGGATTTGGCATAAACGTTTAGCTCAGGTTAAAATGAGTCAAGTTTCAAAATTACTTAGAAAATATCTACTAATCGGTTTGCCCAAAATAAAATTTGAAAATGATGTTGTCTGTGATGCCTGGCAACGAGGAAAATAGACAAAGTCATCTTTTAAATCTAAGAAGCTAGTCTCAACTGAAAAATCACTTCAAATCCTTCAGATGGATTTGATTGGTCTAGCAAGAGTTAAAAGTTTAAGAGGAAACATGTATACTCTTGTAATAGTCGATTACTATTCTAGATTTACTTGGATTTTATTTCTTTCTTCAAAAGACAAAACATTTGAAGCTTTTATTATTTTTCCCGAGAAGGTCCAAAATGAGAAAGATATTTCTATTATGTCTATCAGGACCGATCTTGGAGGTGAGTTCGAGAATTATGAAATCATAAGCTTCTGTGAAGAGCATGAAATTGATCATAACTTCTCAACTCCACTAACACCTCAACAAAATGGGGCTGTAGAAAGGAAAAATAGAGTCCTCATTGAAATGGCAAGAGCAATGTTGAACAAGAAATGGGTCTCTCAAGTATTATGGGCAGAAGCTATGAGCACTGCATGCTATATCTAAAATAGAGCATATGTCAGAAGTATACTTGAAAATACACCCTACGAGCTGTACAAAGGGAGAAAACCAAACATAGCTCACATAAGGATCTTTGGCAGTAAATATTTCATCCAACACAACAACAAAGATAACATCTATAAATTCGATCATAAATCTCTGGAGGGTATATTTTTGAGTTATTCTAACTGAAGTAAAGCTTATAAATTTTTTAATAAAAGAAATTTTACAATTGAAGAGTCAATTCATATTATTTTTGCTAAAGTTAAATCATTTTCAAAATCCTCTTATGAGGATGATGCTGAGATTATTCAAAAGTTTAAAAATTTGAGTCTTAACAAAAATCCAGCGTCAACTGATTCTAAAAAGCTTTGCAGAACAATTTTTGAAGAAGATAATAATCAACCTAAAGTATAACATCATATAAAAGATTATACTTTAGACCAAGCCATTGGCAAAGTCAATGAAGGGGTTAACATTCAGAGACAAGTGTTCAATAAAGTGTGGTTTGCTGTATTCATCTTAAACATTGAACCCACTAATATTGATAAGGCTCTATCAGATACCTTCTAGATAAAAGCCATGTAGGAAGAGTTAAACCAATTTGAGAGAAATTAAGCTTGGGACTTAGCACCTAGGCCTACTGATCATCCTGTCATAGGCACCAAATAGGTATTTAATAATAAGCTCAATAAATATGCAATTATCATAAGAAATAAAGCTAGATTAGTTGCAAAACGCTATAATCAAGAAGGTATTGATTATGAGGAAACATATGCTCCAGTAGCTATATTCGAATCTATATGAGTACTTTAGCCTTTGTTTACTTTAAAAACTTCAAACTTTACCAAATGGATGTTAAAAGTGCATTTTTTAATAGTTTTATTATGGAAAAGGTTTATGTTGAATAACCTCCTAGTTTTGAAAGTTTTAATCATCCAGATTATGTTTATAAATTGAAAAAGGCTTTATACAGTTTGAAGCAAGCTCCAAGACCTTGGTATGAACGTTTAAGCAATTTTTAGTTAAATAAAATTTTTGAAAGAGGCAAAGTCAATACTACTTTGTTTATTAAATGAAATAACAATGATCTATTAGTAATACAAATTTATGTAGATGATATTATTTTTGGAGTTAAAAATGAGGATCTTTGCTAAGAATTTGCCAAGATGATGTAGGGTGAATTTGAAATGTCAATGATGGGCAAACTCAACTTCTTCCTTAGGCTACATATCAAACAGAAAAAGAATGACATTTTCATCTAACAGACAAAGTACTTGAAGAAGCTATTGAAAAAAATTGAGATGGTAAAAGCTAAAAGCATGTTAACATCGATGATCTTAACCATCTAGCTCTATGCAGATGAAAAGGGGGTAGACTTTGATATAAGAAATACAGAGGCATGATTGGGTCACTTCTGTATTTGACAGTAAGTAGACCAGATATACAGTATAGTGTTGGTATATGTGCAAGATATCAAGCTAAACCTAAAAAATCATATGCCAAAGCTGTTAAAAGGATTTTCAGATATATTTCTAGAACCATCAACCTTGGAATGTGGTTTCCAAAAGGAGGTGGAGAATTCCTAGTCGCTTACTCAGATTCAGACCATACTGGATGCAAAACTGATAGGAAGAGCAACAGTGGGCAATGCTAATTTCTTAGTGATTGTTTCTTGGTTCAGTAAGAAACAATACACTGTGGCAATTTCCTTAACTGAAGCTGAGTATATAGCTGTGGGAAGCTACTGTGCATAATTGTTATGGTTAAAGCAATAGCTGTAAGACTTAGGAATTCATCTGAAGGAGATATCAATTCTTTGTGACAATACCAGTACCATCAACCTATCAAAGAATCCAGTACTTCAATCCAAAATAAAGCACATTGATATAAGATATCACTTTATCATAGACCAAGTTTAGAAGAAAAATATCAGTGTGAAGTTCATTCCTACTCATCTGCAACTTGTTGACATTTTCACCAAACCACTGGAAAGAGCAATTTACCTACATCAGAAGAGAATTGGGAAGTGAATCACAATGAATTTTAAAGATTTCTCAATCTTTCCATTTTATTTCAAACTTAATATTTTGAAATTTTAACTAACTTAAGCATCAGAGTATGTAGAAATTTGTTTTTGTAGGAATTTATCAATAAATACTTAGAACAGATGGCTTATTGAAGAGATTATTGATAAATATGGTGAAAAGTGTTAAAGAAGTTAGAAAATTTATCGAATAATTAATCGATGGAGAGATTTATCGACGAGAGCTTCGACAAATGATGAGAAAGATCACTACTGGCTTAATGTTAATATTTATCGAACAATTTATTAATAAAGGGTCTTATCGATAAACCCTTCGATAAATGTGAGGTAACCATGTCTTAGTCTCTCAATTAATTCTGCAATAAATTGATATTCATCAATAATATTTTCGATAAGGCATCTTATCGAAAGGCTATTCAATAAATTGTATGAATTTGTAAAATTATAGATAGTATTTTTTTCAAACATTTTATCGATAAGGCATCTTATCGATTATCTTATAAAAAAATTGTGAAAATTTGTGATTTGCAATGTGTATTTATCGAACATATTATCGATAAAGGTTCTTATTAAAAAGCTATTCACAATGATAAATTTATAATTGTTGTTTAAATATTTATCGATAAACACTTCGAACATGGCACTTATCAATAAATTATCAGATATTTAGTCAAAATATGATTGTTACTGCTCAGTTTATCGAACTTTTCCTCTTAAAATCTTTGAGATTCTTTGAACCTAGAAAATCATAATTGCTCCCTTAACCTTCTTTCTCCAATTAAACACTTATGTAACTTCTCCCCCAATGTTCACAATCCTCTTATCCATAAAAACTACAAATTACTCCTCTTTCTCTGTGACATTTCTCGCTGCATCACTGTTCATCATCTTTTATCTTTTCTGAGAAATAACAAGAACAAAGGTTCAAGAGGTTGGGTTAGAGAAAGCCAAGGGAAAATAAAAAGCAAGCTCATCAAAGTCAAAGTACAAACCAAAGGTGGCTAAAGACAAAAGCCCACTAAAGGATTTGGCTCCTCTTGTATAGACTCGGTAAATTGAGGCAACTACTAAAAAATTCCCTAGCCCAGTTAGACAAAGTGCTAGGCAAGCTATGAAGAGAAAGAGACATCAATTGGCCATGATTTCTAAGGAATCTGATAATGCGTACACAGATGACAACCTCAACAAGGTTGTATAGATAGCCATCCAATCTGTCAAAATTTTCTCAAGGTGAAGGGTGAAGCAAACTGTAAGGAAAAGAACTGAATCTTCTCAAGGTATCTTTGGGTTTCCTTCTTTATCTCTTTCTAAACCCTATCCTCAATCCAACCTCCTCTATCCAATACTACCTCTCTTGCTTTATTATCTAGGAATTTGGACAAAGGAGTAGACGAGGATAAACTGAAAGCTGAATATGCCTATAGGGAGTTTTGCCTGGTTGTTGTAGTTGATAAGACTGATCAAGGAAAGAGATTAGGAAGGGATTGTGATGATAAGTTGAAGAAAGAAAGGAAAATATAAAGTTATAAAGCCAAGGGATGTAAATGTCATTTGAGCAAAAGTTAAATAAAGAAATTCAATGAAAAATAGAGAAAGAACTTAAAAGGAGTTTTAAGATTTTAGGTACTAAACTGGAGTTTCAAATTTTTAGAAAGGGACTAAACTATAATTTGGCAAATTCAGGGGCAAAATCATAATTATGAGAACGTTGAGCCAAAAACGGCCCAAAATTGCCCAGAAGTATTTTAGTTCCAAATTTTACCAATAAGTAGGGGATAGAACTTCTGGACCTCAAAATTAGATGAAATTTTACTAGAAATTTTTATATTAATTATAAGAATCTATAAAGCTAATAGAACTCAAATAGGAGTTCGGTAAAATTTATTATAGAATTTAAGGTAGAATCGGACACTCGATAAAGGATTTAAGAAACAAATAAAATTTTTATCTGATCTTCTATGTCTTAGAAATTTATAAAATTTTGTAAGAAATTCATTTAATAACTGAATGAATTTTCAAAAATATCAGAACTCCTAAAGGACCCCTATATAATTTATCACAAAATTTTAGGAGAATTAAGATACCCTGATAAAGTTTATCGTGGTTATTTATGAGAAATTAGGCCAATTAATATTTTGGAACCAAATAGGGCCAAAAATGGAGTGACCCTAGAGGCCCCAAAGTGCTAAAAATTTATCACGTGGTCAAATGAATTTTTAATGCTATTTTTACCAAAAAGAAAAAGAAAAGAAAGAAAGAAACTTTAATACATGTGAGGTGGCTAGTAAAATGTCATTGTGGGACCCACTTTACGCCATGTCATGCCATACAAGGGGAAGAATTCTCACTTGTTTTATAATATTAAAATAATCTAATAATTAAGTTAATGATTATTAAGTTTAATTAATTCAAAAAACTAACCAATAAGGAGCAAGATTATGCCATTGTAATAATTAGTCCAAAGAGGGGTAAATTAGTCCCAAAGTTTTACTCTATAAATACCCCCTTCCCTTCACAAAATAGTGGCCCTAGAGAACACAAGGGGAAGCTCTTGCCAATTGAAAACTCAACTAATTCAAGAGAAATTCAAGGTACCTAGAGATCAAGCAAGTTAGGAATTAAGGTAAGTAATTTATCCTAGTTTATTTTACCTCAATTTGAGAGCTTGAAACTAGGGATTTAATGGTTGGATTTTGGATTAATCTTCAAAGAAGCATTCTGGCCGAAACCCTAGGTAAAATAAGGAAGAACAAAATCAAATTAGAATCATGAACTACTAAACTAGATAAGCTTGGATTGTTGGTTATTGCTTGAATTAATTGTGTAATCCTTGAAATCTCATTTTGTGCAAACTTTTAGCCTAGGACAGAAGTGAATAGGGGAGAAGAGTTTTGATGATTTTGATGCTTCCATTGAGTTTAAAAGGCAAAATTGTGTAGGTTTAAACTAAGAAACAAGAGTTGGAAGCATTAAAATCAAAAGTGAAATTTTTGAAAAATTGTTATGCACTGTTTCGGTTCTGTTCTGTCCAGTACACCAAGGAGGAGTTAGAATTTGTTAATTCTGACTTCATATTTTGATTTCTTTGGCAAAATTGTTTGGGATATAGTTGAGGTACAAATTAATTCAAAGGGCAAGGCAATTAACCACAAATAAAAAAGATAGGGTTTATTAGATTTGGAAGAGAAAAGCTAAGTTATTGAACTGTGTATAAACTAAATTAGGAAGGATTGAAACAAGTGTATTATTGTATTATGTTTAGGCTTTTACATTTGTGAAAGAGGAGACAAAAAGACAAAGAAATAAAAGGTTAAATGAGAGCTATTCCAAGGTAGTAAACTTACATAACTTGTATGCTTTGCTTGCATGGATGTTTTATGTGATGATTGCTTACTTTGATTATGTGAAGCATGTATGATTGAGTTATGCTCTATTTCTTTTTATGCTATGGCTATATGTTATAATTTAAGGAACATGGAAGCATGTAAACACATCATTATGCAAGTATTATTATTAAATGCACACATATTAACATCAAGCATTTAGTTGCACATATTGTTTAGTTTCATTTGATACTGAGATTTTCCTAGAAATCTCACTCCTTTCCATTATACAAAAATCACAGCAGGATCTTCTCATGGAATCAATGAAGCTAAATGAAGATGTTATGATTGCTTATTGTATATATGACTTTTGTAAAGGTATGTAATATGATAGTTCAAGTGACATTTTGTTAGGACATAGGAAAAATAGTTAGTGACAGAATAAATGTATGAAACTTTGCATGATAATAGTAGATATGTTAAGTTTTGATTTGATATATACTATGCCTTATTTGGAAGTCTCTACACAAAGAAATAATTTTCCTAAATTAGAGGACCAAATATGGAAAACTAGAAACTGACCAAATAAATAGTGTTTTTTCCACACCAAAACTGAATTAATTGGATTAGGCTTTGATCAGTTGAATATTTTTCCCTTAAAGAGGCTTAAGTTAGCTTTGTGTAGCAACTTAAACTACTTAAACTACATCATGTCAATTTTTGTAAGATTAATTATGAATTTCTGAAGTTAAGTTGCCTATCTAAAATTTTACTAAATGAACAGTAACTAGTGAGCATAAATTCCAGATTGTACAATTGAATTTCATTGACCTTATAAGTGGTTCCAAATACTACCATTTGGTCTCTAAGACATATGAAAATGAAAATTAAGGTGTTATAATAAAGCCTTTGATAAATGAACGATAAAATCTGTTTTAGAAAAGTCTAAGTCTTTGTTTAAATCTATCTCTTCGAAGACGTATTCGATAAGACTACTTATCGAAGAAGCCTTCGATAAATGAGAGCCTGACTTAGAAATTTATTTAAATAAATTTATTGATGTATTTATAAGTAACAGTTTGATCAATAAAGACTTCAAACAGAAATATTTGTGAAAATAGTTTTGGAATTGAATTTATCAAAGTCTTAATCGATAAATGAATTTATCGATAAATCATTTGATAAATAAAGTAAATCAAGTTTGAACTCTATTCTAAACAACTTATCATCTTATCGATAAGTTATTCGATAAATATCAAGTCTGTTTAGATTTTTAGATTTCTAAGACTCAATTTATCGAAGTATTATTCGATAAGGGCATTTATCGAAGAATACTTCGATAAATGAGATAAAATTTCACTTATAGACTCGCTGAAGTTACAAACTTAAAGTATTTCAGTTTTAAATGTAATCTTGGAACTTTAGAAGTTATTTTTTTTAAGGATTTATCGATAAGTTATTCGATAAGGCCATTCTTCAAATAACACTTCGATAAATTAGATACAGTGAAACAAAATAAAGTCTAATTCAACTTATGATGTTTATTGATAAGCTATTCGACTAGGCTTTTTATGGATAAAATGAGAACTTTTTATTGTGAAAAACTAATTTGAGATTTATCGAAGTCATTTTCAATAAGCTATCTTATCGATAAGCTCTTTAATAAATACCTAAAAAATTTCAAAAGAATTTCAAATGCAACTACCTAGTGCTATCAACCACCAACGGCTTTGTTTCGGCTTCACTCAAACCTTCATGTATCTAACACATAACTCACAATCTAAAGCTATAAATAAGAGACTAATTGAATGACGGATTTAAGATGTGAGAAGAAGCTCAAGAACCTACTATCAAAGCATTTACTCGCAAATTCATTTTACTCTATGTACATTTTTCATACTCTGTTATACTCTGTTTCACATAGCGTGAACAGAGGAACCTTCTGAGAGAGAGAAATTCATGTACTTTAGTATTTATTATAATTCCTCTTCTGAGAGAGCTTTGTAATTTCTCTATTCTTTAATGAGTTGCTCAAGAGTGTAGGACTTTTGAGTGGATTATATCCTTACGGGTTGTAAGGGAGAGTGAGAGGGATTCTCTGGCTAATGTACTGAGGCGCCAAGAGTCCAGCTAATCTTGAAAGTTATAGTGAAAATCTTAGAGGGAATCTGAGGACTGGATGTTTGTCAAGTGGTTAGGCCGAACCAGGATAAATTTACTATGTCAACTTGTTCCTTCAACTATTCTCGGTAAAATTGTTCTTAACTTATCTGTTTAAATTGCTGAGAAGTTTTAAATTTTTAAATATCACCCAATTCACCCCCTTCTTAAGTGTAACTGCCAAAACTAACAAGGTGGTTATTTTTAGAATATATCATGGTGTTCAAATAAGGAGGTAATGGTGGATGTGATTGTAACACCTTATTTCAAAACACCTTATACTTTGAAAATTTTAACTTTTGACAGGTAATTAAAATATTGGGAAAATTAATCTGTATGTCCTTATAATTTACCTTCATTTTGAATTAGGTCCAGGTAGTCTATTTTGTTTAAATTGGACCCTTATAACCTGATATGTTATCAGTATACATCCTTGAGTGTATAAATCGTTTATTTTAATTTATAAAATTTTATGGACTTTGTCAATTCTTCATTTAATTTTACATTGTTTTAACATCGGTACAATTTTAAGAATGAAATTCCATAAAGTTTCTAAATTAAAATTAACATATCAAACATTAGTGATTCAATTCAAACAAAATAAACTCCAAAGACTTAATTTAAAATTGAGGTAAACTATAATGACTTGTGAATATATTTTTCCAAAGAAATTTGGGATCCAAAAATCCTTTCAAACAATATTGGACTTGTAGCATTAACGGGCCCAAAATAACATAAAACCACAAGCCCAACATCACAACCCTTCCACAGCTTTCTCATTTTATAAAACATAAATCCGTCAAGTTCATAGAAGAATGGGTTCCCAACAAGGTGGCGAAATAAGCAATAATCTGGAAAGATCCAATTCATGAGCAGAAATGCATTCCATAAAACCTGAACAAAAGCGTCAATGATTTAAACCCTAAATCTTAAACTCTAAGGCCCATTTATTAAGAAGAATTGATTGTGATGGAAAGGAAATGAAGGGAATAGAAAATCTTTGACTGTTGACATGTTTGGTATGTCCTGGAATAGAAAGTGATTTGTTTGAAAAAAAATTATATTTGGTAGGTTGAAACTGATAGTAAAATACGTAGGAAAACTGTGGAAATGATGTATTGCCTTTAATAAATATTTATTAATCAAATTCGCTAATTTAAAAAAAAATATTTAAAAATTCAACAATTTATAAAAAATAAATAAATAAAAATACATTATAAGAAAATTCATATAACTTGCATACAACTTGCAAGTTATTTGTTGCCATTGTGGTCGCTGTTCCCTTCCCTTTTGCTTGCCTTTTTCTAGTTTCTGGTTAGTTCTTTCTTTTACTCGCCATTTTCTCTTCTTCCTTTAGTTCTCCTTTGATTTGGTCTTCAGACTCTTCTATTTATTGGTCTTTTCACTCTTCAGTTCCCTTATCTTCAAAATCAATTTTGAAGTCATCCTTCCATTTCGGTTCTTCAATTTCAGATGCCACTTAATGGACCAAAATCCAGGTCGATGACAATCATGAAGCAGAAGGAGAAAGACGAACAGTTGCATGCTCCATGCCATCAATGAAGGGCTATAATCGAAGGAAACGATTTTCTCATGTTCAAAGGAAAATCTCAGGACCCTTGAAAATGGTCTCTCAGAAACTGGTTGTACCAAACATGCCTAATGATGGAAAATTTGTCATTTTCCTTTTCCATCACCACATTTTTATCCTACCAAACGGGCTCTAAATGGAGGAAAAGAAAACGAGGGGAGAGCTAAATAGATTTGATTTTGAACTTCGTGTGGTTCTAAAGAAAATAATGTCAGAAATTGTTCAGAAAAAGTTTCCCAATAAAAAAACACAAAACTAGTAAATTCGACTCTTTTGTTATTTAGTATTTTCATTTTGTATGGTTAATTAATTATCCTTTTACCACTCTGCAAGTTGACTATTCTTTTCCTTCCAAGTTGCCTTCATTTTGGAATAATTAAGGACCACTGAATGGATGACTTGAAGATATGCGCACATCTTATCAGTATTATCCGTATCAATGTTTTTATTAATTTTTATTTTTAAAAAACAACATGATGCAAAAGTACTAAGCATTTTTTAATTATCATGTTAAAAATAATGATTTAAATAAAAGATATAATAAATCATTCAAAATGGTACAAATAAAATTTAAATTATTTACATTGAACGATTTTTGTGAGAATCAAACGAAGTTTAATTTCTCTCATGACCTATTCGTGTCCTCACACTCCCTCTCTCTTTTCTTTCGTTTAGGTGAAGTCTTCCTTGTTTTTTTGTCTATGTTTTTTGGATATGTATTTCAGGTCATGTCTATTCTTAAATGCTAAGTTTAGTGAGTCTCCGGTCAACATGTGAAATTTCAAATTTATCATCACAAATACACTAAAAAAAACATGTTTTTAGTAGCGATTAGTTTCTAACAATCACTAGAATCTAGGGACGGTAAAGCGGGCCAACCCGCTGAATATATGTTGGGTTAGAGGTGGGTTGGTATTATACCAACCCGCCAACCCGCCATATTTTGTTTTTTTAATTTTTTACATATATATGATAACTTTTATTTTTTTAAAAAAATTATATGTATCAATATTAATTGGATTCGAATTATGTCTGAAGTTGTCAAAATATTTATTTAGTCAACTTTATCACAATCCATAGATAAATCTATCACAAATAAAATAATAATAAAACAAAATGAATATATATATAAAGAAATGATTCAAGAGATAAAGTTAATATAAATTAAGTGTAATGTCCCTTGTTTGGCTACGACTCTCAAATTAGTAAAGTGCAAATGTGCAATATAAATAATAAAAAAAAACAAAGCAAAAAAAAATGGGCTAACCTGCCAACCCGGCAGGCTAGCCTTCCGCGGGTGCGGGCTTGGTGGGTGCGGGTCAAAAATACCCGCACCAAAATGGGTTGCAACAACCTGCCATTTTTTGGGAATTACCAGCCCTACTTGAACCTTTAGAAACTCACATACTTTTTAGCGGTTATGGGATAAACTGCTAGAAATTTTAACCCCTTTAACGGCGTTTCTAGCAGTTTAGCACCAACCACTAGAAACACTGCTACAGAATGTAGAAGATCGACATAATTTCTAGCAATTCTGCTAACCGATAAAAACTTCATGGACATTTCTAGTGGTTGAGATATTTTCTAATGGTTTTGACATGTGACAGGGTCAGCGATTACCTTTTTAGCGGTTCAGGGGACAATCGCTAAAAATGGACATTTCTAACAGTTGTCACTGAACAACTAGAAATGTCAACTGTTACTGAGGGGTCAGGACACATGGCAGGAGGTGGTTCACCTAGGGTTACATTTTCTAGCAGTTTTGGTAGAACCGCTAGAAAATGCAAGCCTATATATAAACAATGCTTCCCCTATTTACACACTTTTAGAGAGTTGTGAGGTGGAGTTCTACCAAATTCTCTACACACATCAAATCCATATCTAGATCTACAGAGTACTCCGCATCTCAAGGTAAGAATTTAAATTTAACTCTAAATTTTTATGAAGTTATTTTTTATTTTATTTATTATATTTGTAAAATAATTATTATTTGATATTATTTTATTCATTTATTTATTGTATTTTTGAAATTATTATTATTTGATATTATTCTATTTATTTATTTATTGTATGAGGATGAGTCGATAACCCAGAAAAGAGCCGGTTGATCCTCAGACACCCACTGAGGATCCTATTTCTACGGCCTGTACTTTTAAGGGTGGTAGTAATAAAAGGTCAGATATTAGTATCGTTGACTATGATCTCAGTGATTATGGCATCTTAGACTTCATGGCAGATGTTGTAGCTCCTCACTATGATCAACAGGCGCATGAAAAGGAGGAGGATCAGGGGTATGAGCAGCCCCCAAAAGGAGGAAGAGGATCAGCAACCCCATCCTAAGCTACGTCATGCTCAAAGGCTCCAAGCTGACTTCGATATAGAGTTCGAAGGTAAATATTTTATTTATACAAAAATTTGTTCATATTTAATTCATATGTAACATCTATGGCGAGAGAAGAATGACGACGGGATGAGACCCTTAAATGACTATATGTAATTAATTATATTGATTAATTAAATAATGATTGTTAAGTTTAAATATTTAATATTAATTGGCCTATATTAATTTTGATAGGCTTGTATGGCTTAGGTGGATACCTTGTGGGAGTCATAGGGGTCCGCCTTGGATCCCACTATGTCACATTAGCGAGGTGTGGTCGACCACTATGCACTGGGCGAGTTAGGGAGCTCGACCTTAGGCCCACACTGACTAGGTTGTGTTAGACTCTAATGTTTTGACGATGACAATTAATTGAGAAAAGATTTCAGAATGAGTCTTAGCTTATATAGAGCATTTATCGATAAGGAAGCTATTCAATAAGTTATTCAATAAATGAGAAAGAACTTATGAAAGAAAATATGATTTTTGACAAGCATTTATCAATGACTTATTCGATAAGGTTTTTTATCGATAAAGACTTTGATAAATCAATCTAATTTGGTTTATGAAAATTCTGAGTTCTTGGTCTGAAAACTAGAATTTTTGAAGCTCTATTCGATAAGTGGATTTATCGAATAAGCCTTCAATAAGTTTTGTGAAAAGATTTTATCAAAGAAATAATCGATCAAGGGATTTATTGATAAAGACTTCGATCAATGGCACTATATTTTCAAAGACACCTTCTGATTTTAAAGACACGTTTATCGAAGGACTATTCGATAAGAAAAGTTATCGAATAACTCTTTGATAAATAAAGAAGAGTTTTAGAATTTTCAAAAGCACTTATAGATGATCTTCCACATAATTTACTACCTGCTTTTGATGAAATATTACCTTATTTTTTTAACATGTGTTATAAAATCTTATGATCAGAAAATGAAAAGTTTTAAAGGATTTAAAATCTGATCATTAAAAATATTTTTAAGGTTTTCCAGATCACTGAAGCTTTGATGTTGAAAATATTCTTATCAGTGATTTGATTAAATTGCTTTCTTCTCAAATTGATCCTTGGAATCTTAAGTTACAAATTAAAAAGATCAATTGGAAGAAAGAAATGATAAGATGCTTCAAATTTAAATCATTGGAGTTCTAATATTGATTAATGTTTTTATGGTGATTTGATTGATTGAAATAATATTAAAGATGATTCATTGCTCTTAATGTTATTAATTTGTTTGAATTATCTATCTATAATTGAGAAATATTATCCATGAAAGATTCAAAGTGAAATTTATTATGCTCTTATCTATAAAACTATTCAATCAGACCTCTTGTCAATAAGATATTCGATAAGAAAGACTAAATTACATTACATCTATATATCTGATTGATAGTCCTAAGTTTGGTGAGCTTATGAATTACTTTGACTTGATTAAATGATTAATGTTCATGGATTCATAGCCAGATTATTCGTTGAATGATTATATGCTCACGACTTGTTCTGACATGATAAATCATTCTTAGTCGAACTTATGATATATGATCTTGTGTTTGCTCTGATATGCTGAGATGCTTAATTATTAAGGATCTTATCAAGCTTATGATCTTGTGATTTGATGTAATTGATAAATGATCTTTTAATCATTTGTTTTCAAGTATATTATTTGAGAAAAATATTAAAGGATCAAAGAATATGAAAGTCTATTTGAAAGCTTGAAAGAATATTCTTTAGCATTTATCGATAAGCTATTCAAAGAACTCATTTATCGAAGAAAACTTCGATAAATGATGTATTGTGAAATATATCGATAAATCTATAAACATATGTTTGAAATAATATTTTTTTCAATGAGGTTATCGATAAAAATATTTATCAAAGAAGTATTTGATAAATAATGAACTATTTCTTTACAATTTATTGAAGATTTATCGAAGTCCTTTTCAATAAGACTCATTATCAAAGAATTGCTTGATAAGGTTTAAACTGTTTCAAATGTAATTCTTTAGTAATTTATCGAATACCTTTTCAATAAGGGTGTTCTTCGATAATCTCTTCGTTAAGTCAAGCCATTGTACAAAAAGAGTTTTAAATCAGACTTTATCATATTTTGATCTTTAATTCTAAATTATTTGGAATCACTTCCTTTATGATTACACTTATTATATATCTTCTCTAAAGCATGTTTCAAGATCATTTATAGACTAAATCAAGATTAACAAAGAAATTAACTAAAGAGCCAAATGCACACGTCAACAATAACAATTATATTTGATAACGACTATCTCAATGGCTACTTCAATGGAATTATGAAGAACAAAGTATTAAAGAAGAAGAAGTCAAAGTGAGAAAGTTGAAGAAGTTGGAAATCATAAGAAGATAAACAAATGATCAACATGCACTTTGATTATACTCAATGACTGTATCTCTGGTTCCTCTCCTTTGGTTTAGATTATTTTATATTCTTGAGAGAGAAACTTAGAGAGTTAAAACTTAAGTGTTTATATGATATACTCTATTGAGAGAGTTTTATTTGTATTAATCATTCTCTAAATTGCTTAAGAGTGTGATCTCTTAAGTAGATTTTTACCTTAGGTTGTAAGGAGGAGTGAGAGGGATTCTCACTAGAAAGTGACCTTATGTGCTATAAGGGAAATGAGAAGGGATTCTCACATGAATGTATTGAGGCACCAAGAGCCTACAGAACCGTGGAGAATAGGAGAACACTCAGAGGTTGGGAATTGGATGTAAGCTAAGTGGATTTGGGTCGACCCAATATAAATCATCTCATGCAAATTCTCTTCATCAACTTCTTTTTGCGGCAATATCTTTCTAAACTCTACTCTTTAAATTTATTAAAATATCTTTAGTTTTTAAAATTTTTAAATCACCCAATTTACCCCCTCTTGGGTGATACAGCTAGATTCAAGATTCGGTATCAGAGTAAGGTCACTTGTTAAAGGATCTAATGATCTTAAGTGCAAAGATTATGGCCGTATTTGATTGTGAAATATTTTTTTGAAGGATTGACATTACTATTCCTCCTGTTTTAGAAACTTCTTAGTTTTTTTATTGAAAATGTCGAATGACCATATTTTTAAAAACTCTTAATTTTGATATGAAAAAAATCCTTTCAAATGATTTTGATTTTAAACCAAGAAATGATTGGAATGAAAATGAGAAGAGATTGTTTTCCCTAAACCTTAAAGCAATAAAAAATTTGTACAATGCCTTATCTGAAAATGACTATCAAAAAATCAAATTTTGCTCTAATGTTAGAGACATTTTTAAAATTCTTGATTTCATCTATTCTTCTTCTTCTGACAAATATCTTAAGGTTAGTGTTGACAGTTTATCTGTGACCAAAAGTTGCAAACCTTCTACCAATGAACAAATTGAAAATGATGCTAAAAAAGGAGAAAAGAGCATTATCATGAAATTGTCAACATATGGAAATAAGAGGAAGAGGAGAATCAAGAAGAGCTCGGTGTATATGAATATGATGAATCATCATTTAGAGCTCAAAATGCGTCAATAGTAAACAATTTCAATCACTCTTACAATTTTAAGAAAATTGATTTTAAAAGTTTTCATGATATGATTTTTCAACCAATCATTGATTCTGTTTTGAAAAGTAAAAATTTATATTCTAAATCTAATGATATCATAAATAGGAAGAATAAAAATTTGCACAATAATTATAGATTGCTTCCACTCGACCAACATAATATCTATAGATATAAAGTGCATCATTATATTATATGCAATTATTATGGAAAACAATGTCATATTTCTTACACATGTTATTTGAAAAGAAATTCTAATGTGAGAAGTAAATATGTCTAGGTTCCTAAAGGACAATCGAGGTCTAAAACTAATACTCAAGGACCCAAAGTTAAATGGGTACCAAAATATCCTTCTAGTACTTCAAACATGCAAGATAACATTAAGAAGAAGGGACAAGGTACAAGATAAAGGGCCATCTAAGAGCTTTTTATGCATCAGTAAAAGACGTATCAATTAGGAGAACTCATGGAGAATCTATTGCAGCAATTACAAAGTCAATTTATAAAAAGCAATGGAGAAATGCCTAAGGAGTACGTTCTATCTCAAGAATGGATTATCATGCTGTACCATTCAATTATCTTGAGAAGAATAGAAGAAGAAGGATCTCTCAAGCATCAAAGTTCATATCGGAAGAGAGACTATTGCAAGCATCTATCAGAAGAAATACAAAAAGGCAATGGATATGCAAAGGTAATCCTTCTTCCACAAAATGGTAACAGGTACAAAGATAAATCTCCTACATTATCATAGTTAACATATTGTTAAGGTTTATATCTGTACTTTGGAAATAAATGTTGCAACTGATTTCTAAAGTTTTCTTGGTCAAAAGGCACTGTTTAGTATTATGCATACATGGAAAATATTTCTTATGCATAAAGACATCTTTATGCTCATTCTAAGTTGTTCATATTCTTTGAGCATATATGAATTATGTCATGTTTCCTACAAACTAACTATTGATTGATCCAAATCAAGTTGGATACCAAGAAAAAGGAAGTTAGATCAATTGTTTTGTAGGAAATCTGGTTTATGAGGTTCATCTTAAGATTGATGGCTACAAAGAAGATAATCTAAATCTTGAAGAAGATGAACCAACTAAACTTGAATTTTGGTGTTGAAGAAAAGATCAATCCCAATTCAGCAAAACCAAGTGAATTGCCATAAGAATAAGAGTAAAAATGGTAAAATCTAATCCTTATCTCATTACTGTGATTAATTAAATTCTGGATTAGTTTAACGATTACTTGTTCCTTGTTATATTCCTTTAGAAATCAACATTTTAATATTATAAATATGATTTTTAAGATTAATAAATGGATTATAAACTAAATTGTGCATACATGTTTTCTATATACTTATGCTTTCAAAATATTGCTTCATGGACTTCAATTTATAAATTGATCTTGATCTATAAACATGCATATCCATAATTTGATAAATAAAGTTGAAACTCAATTTCTGTGTCAAACTTTTTGAGCGCATTAAATGCATGCGCATGAATTGAAAATTTGTTTTTGAATCATAAGGGCCTCAATATTGAAGATTAATACACCTATGTGAAATTTCAAATATACTCCATATCCATTTGATAGAGTCATCATCTTAATTGTGCTATCAAATGTTTGAATTTCTCATCCTCTGATGAGTTAAACATTCTTTTATCATTTACATTAAGTTCAAGCATATCTGTTTAAGAAGAGAAATATTTCAGTACATCAAAGCCTTATGCTTAATGTGTTTATTCACTGGAATATACTGGCTACGCTAGTCATTTGGACCAAAGGGTAAATGTGCTTTATTGTTGAATCATTATTTGGGAATTAAATGAGTAAAATCCTTAAACCATTTATCTTGGTAATATCCTATTAGACTTTTGCTCATATAGAAAATCCCAGATATGTTATCACTGATATTTCTTTCTAATCTGATGACCTTCAATGTTTTTCGTAAGATTAGTTCTTTTCAAATGTTCATATTTAGAAAAATGATATTAAAATTGCATACTTCAAGAAGAAGCATTATTCTTTAAGGCAGACTCCTTTCAAAGAGAGAGAGAGAGCTTAGTACTTATATGTGCACCATACTTTACAAGCTCAACTTTTAACATACTCATATGTATTCACTGATAAATTAATATTTTTTGATAATGAGTTGTTATATGTTATATAATCTCACATATATGGAAATTATACTCTATATGATCATACTAATCATTTTCCAAGAAAGAAAGAGATTTACATTTATGACAGGAGAATAAAGATAAATCTCAATGAATTTCATGAAATATACATCAAGCTTGAGATCTGACACAATAAGTACTAGAGTTGAAAAGACAATTGCAAACTATAAAAAAGGATTATTATCCATGCCAATGCAGAAGATGCTCAAATACAACAAAGAGAGGAAGGCAAAGGAAATCATGGATCAATTCTGTCACGCCCCAAAAATCAAGGGATGACCGATACAGAATATGAGAGAACTCACATTCCGTAAGCCTTTAAATATCGTAATTAATATAATAATAATATTAAACATGCATCAGCCATTTTATTACTAATCATATATGAACATATTTATACTTTCCAAAATGATAAATATCATACCATATACAATTATTATTACATCTCAAAAAGATAAGGGAGGACATGAATCCTACCTATAGATTACGTGGAGCATCTACAAGCTTTTGATTAGCCATGAATGTCTTCTTTATTTCACTGGGAAGCAAGATCAGCAATATTATCTTATGCCAAAATAATATTCCGGTGAATAACATTCCATTAAAAGAAATAATAAAATACAGAAAGAAATAATTTAAACACATTTAACTTTGAATAATGAAACTTGATAATAAATCTCAATTTTCAAATTATACAACTATGATAAAAATGAAACTGTATCAAAATCATTAATCAAATCAATATAATACCCAGTAAAACTTTCTTAAGGAAATCAATTTAAAATTATAACTCTCAAAACCTCATTTTTTTCATAGGGCTTTAACAGAACGAATAACAAGCTTGGACACACAGTTCACGAGGGTAACTAACCAATCCAGCATGACTCAAAGCCACAAAAATAAGCGCAGGTACAAGAACCACGAATAATAAGCGTGAGAATAAATCCAACGAATATTCAGCGTGAGTACTGTGCTCATGAATATCTATCGAGCTCAAGTTTAACTATGGTGCACTAAGGACTAACAGTACTACTGTTAGTAACCAGCATCTGTATTCAGTCCTATCAAAAATCGATCTCCAAGTATGCATGGGGTTAATTTAACATTCTAAATAACAAAATCTTTCAATATCGAAATCTCATAAAAATATTCTATAATCAAGTACCCCAGCATGAAAATCATTGCACAATATTTCCTTATTTCATCTAAACAATTAATTGTCAATAATAAAAGGACATAATCTCCATAAACTTGTCGTGATTAAATAATATTTAACAGAATTGATAAACTGATAAAAGTATGACAAATGGCTAAAATATCATTAAAAATGAATTATAATGGGACGTTATTCACTCACTTATTATGCTCCAATATAACTTACTCCTGCTTATATGCTTCAAAATAATATTCTATCCTTAATTCCCTAATTTCTCGAAAATAAAATATTAATACTTAAATCAAAATTTCAGTTAGAATGGTTGTTATAAACATTCTATTATAACTCTATGTATCCCAAGTATTTTCATCCACAAAAATAGAACCCTTTCCAAGTATGTAACAACATGAGCAACATACATCAATTACTTGAGTATATTATCCCAACTTCCTCAATTTTTTTTTTCAAGTTCAACGACTCAATAACACAAAAAGAAAGATCCTAGCTTCAACCCTCCTCACTTAGGACGTATTATTCAATTGAATTAATTATATATATACTGTAACTAATTAATAGTTCCAACCATAATTCAAACAAGCATAGAAGAAAATTTCTCATTATCCCTTTCATGCTCCCAAGTCTAAATATTATATCCAGCATAACTATCTTACTTTTCTTTCTACCGTCATTTTATAATAAATTTCAAATTTTTATGCTCAAATAAAATTTAAATCATAATCAACTTAATGGTGTCTAGTTCTTCTCCACCATCAAAATACTATAGAAACACATATCTAGGTAAGCATTCTTCTTTCCAGTATTTTGTCGAACACCCAAAGCGCATTCAATTTGTCCAGCTCTAAAATTATTCCTTTTTAAAATTTACAGCACAAGACTATGCATTTTAGCTACAAATCACTCCTATTAAATAACCAAACCTTGATACAACTCAAATTAATCATCAATTTAAGAAATAACCACCATTTTCCAATCCACGCATGACAAAATGGAGAAGGAAAATGCAATGTTCAGCAAGGGAAGCATTACAGAAATTAAAGAAAGCAGATATTTATTCATACTCCTTCAAAAAAATAGCAGAACCAAAGAAAAGAAAAGATTTAAAGCTTTTGCTTAACTCGTGACTGACTAGAACAAAGCAAGAAGACAAATCTTGTAGCACAATTGCAAAAAATTATTTCTACCCATAGCAGCAACAGACATGAACCAGAACGGAAAAGGAAAGAGAAGAATATCAGAAAATTTCTATACCCACTACAGACGGACGGAGACTCATGCGTGCACTTCAACGGTAGATAGACAACAACAAAGTTACTCGTTCTGTCTCCTACACCACTCAACTGTTGTTTATCAGACGAGTGAGAAGGAAGAGAAGTTTCCAAAACCAGCAGCGGTCGAGATTTAATCAAACAAGAAAGACGATGAGGAACGATCTACTACACGGTCACCAGTGACAGCACAGATGACAGAAGCTGAAGGAAATCATGGTTGAGGTGAAGGAAATAGGAAAAGGAGGAATGATATGATATAAAATGACAGAGGGGTAGCTGGTAATTTTGTTGGAATGGGCTGGAGAAAAATGAAAATTCACCTTGGAGGATGCTAGGATTCGAACCATGGCCCGTAAGCTCCTTCCACAACCTCTAACCACGCAACTGTTAGTTTCTCTTGCCACAAAACTATAAATAATACATATATTATTTTAGTGGCATTATTTACATATTCCCATTATAATTTAATGTCATTACAAATTCATCAGATTACCAAAACAAAATGAGCATTTCTAAACCCCTCTTTATAATTGAATACATATGAAATGCTTTGATGATAATGCTTCCATGCTATATGTGTCTGTGTAACTTTGACAAAAATCTTCTTTGATGCATTTTTGAAAGTAAGATATTGTTTTTGAAGTTCATGTTTTCAAAATATCATGTGAATTTGTGAAAGAAATCATGAGTTTATCAAAGAAGTTATCGATAAATGTTCTTATTGATAAAGACTTTGATAAAGCATGAGTTAAAAGTGAAAGTGTTTTATAGTCAATGAATTGAATAAGACTGTATAAGACTGATAGAGGAAAGAGGTTATAAAGGGATTGGGAAGGTAATCAGAAGAAAAGATAATAATTAAGATAAGTTTTAAACCAAAGAAAGAGAGAAGGTGTATATCCTAATTTTCCCTATCTGTGTAAGACTGATAGAGGAAAGAGGTTTGGAAAGGATAATATTGATAAAATGAGAGGAAAAGTGATGAGTAAACAAAGGAATAAAGAAGAGGGACTAAAATAAAAAGTCTAAAAGTTTTATGGTATGAAATGTAAAGTAGATCAATTAGATTAAATTTGATTAAATTACTTTCTTCTCAAATTGATCCTTGGAATCTTAAGTTACAAATTTAGAAGATCAATTAGAAGAAAGAAAAGATAAGATGCTTCAAATTCAAATCACTGGAGTTCTAATATTGATTAATGTTTTGATAGTAATTTAATTGATTGAAATGATATTGAAGATGATTCATTACTCTTAATGTTGTTAATTTGTTTGAATCATCTATCTATAATTGAGAAAGATTATTCATGAAAGATTCAAAATAAAATTCATTATGCTCTTATTTATAAAACTATTCAATTAGACCTCTTGTCGATGAGATCATTTATAAGAAAGGCTAAATTATATTACATCTATATATCTGATTGATAGTCCTGAGTTTGATGAGCTTATAAATTTCTTTAACTTAAATAAATGATTAATCTTCACGGATTCATAGCCAGATTATTCGCTAAATGATTATATGCTCGATCTTATGATATATAATATTGTGCTTTGCTCTGATGTGCTGAGATGCTTAATTCTTAATGATCTTATCAATCTTATAGTCTTATGATTTGATGTAATTGATAAATGATCTTTTAATCATTTGTTTCCAACTATATTATTTAAGAAAAGGATTAAAGGATCAAAGAATATGAAAGTCTGTTTGAAAGCTTAAAAGAATGTTCTTCATCATTTATCAATAAGCTATCCAAAGAACTCATTTATCGAATAACTCTTCGATAAATGATGTATTGTGAAATATATAGATAAGTCCGAAAGTATATGTTTGAAAGAATATTTTTTCATAGAGTTTATCGGTACTATTAGATAAAAGATGAACTATCTCTTTACCATTTATTGAAGATTTATCGAAGTCCTTTTCGATAAGACTGATTATCAAAGAATTGCTCGATAAGATTTTAACTGTTTCAAATGTAATTCTCCAGCAATTTATCGAAGACCTTTTGATAAGGGTGTTCTTCAATAAGATATTCGTTAAGTCAAGCCATTTTGCGAAAAGAGTTTTAAATCATACTTTATCATATTTTGATCTTTAATTTAAATCATTAGGAATCACTTGCTTATGATTACACTTATTATGTATCTTCTCTAAAGTATGTTTCAAGATTATTTATAGACTGAATCAAGATTAACAAAGAAATCAACTAAAGAGATAAATGCACACGTTAGCAATAACAACTATATTTGATAACAACTATCTCAACGGCTACTTCAACAGAATTATGAAAAACAAAGTATTAAAGAAGAAGAAGCCAAAGTGAGAAAGTTGAAGAAGTTAGAAATCATAAGATATAACAAATGATCAATATGCAGTTTGATTATGCTCATTAATTATATCTCTGTTTCCTCTCCTTCGGTTTAAATCATTTTATATTCTTGAGAAAGAAACTTAGAGAGTTAGAATTTAAGTGTTTATCTTATATACTCTATTGAGAGAGTTTTATTTGTATTAATCATTTTCTAAATTGCTTAAGAGTGTGATCTCTTAAGTAAATTATTACCTTATGGTTGTACGGGGAGTGAGGGGGATTCTCAGTAGAGAGTGACCTTATAGGTTATATGGAAAGTGAAAGGGGATTCTCACGTGAATGTTGATCATTTGGAGGGTTATAAGGAAAGTGACCAAGAGCCCACGGAATCTTGGAGAATAATGGAACACTCATAGGAGCACTAGGGACTGGATGTATGCCAAGTGGATTTGGGCCGAACCAATATAAATTATCTTGTGCAAATTCTCTTCATCAACTTCTTCTTGTGGTGAAATCTTTTTAAACTCTACTCTTTAAATTTATTCAAATATCTTCAGATTTTTAAAAAATTTTAAATCACCCAATTCACGCCCCTCTTGGGTGATACAACTAGATTCAACAGGCTGGGTTGCCCCGATGGTGCTGGGCCTTCATAAACGACGATGACTTCTCAGTCTACAATGGCATCCCACCAAACGAGCACCGGAGCGAAGCATTCCAGAGCCCCTGAGTTGGACCTCGAGGTGCGAGACAAGATCATCTAAAGATTGCGGGAGGATTTTGGATGAGCAATAGAGGAGGATTTTAGACAAAGAGTTAACGAGGAAGTCCGACTGGAGGTTACCGAGGGTATCCGGTGATAGTTTCAAGGCCAACTCGACCAGATTCGTATGGCTACTGTGGTCATAGAGCATCTGGTGAGGAGACTGGCTCCAGACATCCAACTACCTATAGACTAGTTTAATCCTGACTAGCCCCCATAGCTCTTTTAGCCCACCTGGCCTTAGTTACCAGCCTCGCCCTAGCGGCCCGATAAAGATGAGGCAGATGCTGGCCCATACTGCTAATGCTTATATTGTTTAATTGTAATAAATTAAAATACAAAGATTGTTTAATATTTGACAATTTGTTTCATTCAAAATTTTGATTATAATTACAATTTTTATAATGTATGTATAATTTTTTAATGTTAATTTTAAGTTAATATTGATTATTACTATTTTAACTTAATATATTGTTTAAAAATTTGGAAAATAATTTTTCCTCTAAGTGTGACGTTTCTAGCGGTTATTAATGGCTAGAAACTTCCTCACAAATTTTGAAGTTCCACATTCAAATTTCCCTCTCTCCTTAACTTTTATAGCATGCTAGAAACGTCTACCCATTTACTTATGGCATTTGAAATTCAAATTTCCCTCCACTTGAACATTTCTAGCAGTTGCAACCACTAGAAATGTTTAGGACAGAAGGAAATTTTAATTTAAAAAATGGTGAAACTTCTCCAGTGTGGGCAATATTTTCTAGCTGTAATATCCCGATTTTTAAGCTAGAGACTCAGAAAGTAGTTTGAAATAGATAGGCTACTAGACCCCTTTGAGCGAAAGTCACATAAACATACAAAGGGTTTTTAGGGACTGATATGTAAATAGCGGAAGTCCCTAGGGGCATAATGGTCATTTTGAAAAAGAAAAGGATTAAAGTGAAAGTCTAAAAGTTCCATGGTGCAAAAAGGAAAGTAGACACAAGATGAGGGCCATAAAGTATAATTATGAAAAGTTAAGGGACTTAATTGGAAAGAGGAAAAGTTTCCAAGGCAAAATGGTAATTATTGGAAGTTGAGCCAGAAAGCCTTAGAACTGCATGGAAGTATTTTAGTACTAAATTTAATCAATAGATAGAGAAAGTTGTGCTGGTTAATCTAGCCTGATACAAAAATTTTATTGGAGTTTCAGATAGCTGATATTTATCTTATAGTCCAAAAATTATTTAAAATTTTTATCAGACCTTCTGGACCTCAGATATAAGTAAAAAGTTACAGGAAGGTGCGTCCTATAAGGCCAAAGGTCAGGGAAGTGATGGAACCTCGAAAGGAATTCTGTAGGAAAAGTTATTTACGTTTTAGTAATTTTTGACGGGAGTTTATTGACCCCCGATATCCGATTGAGAAACTTAAGTAGTAAGCAAGCTGGGACTGAATGAACCTAGATGGCATCATAGGAGGCCCATGATGATGTCAAGTGAGGCCCAGGCCCATGATATCAGTTCATTGGTTAAAGGGGCTAATGTCTATAAATATTCAGAAAAAGTGCAAAATTATGAAAATACCTCCAAGTTATAAAATAATTAAAGAATGAGTGAAGGATATTTTGGTCATTTGACTAAGGTTAGACAGTCAAAGAGAGTTCCCAGAATAGTTGCCCAAGGTCAGAGAATACTCTATTGAAATGAGAAAAGACAATAATGCCCCTAGAATTATTAAAGTAAATAAAGAGGAACCAAGGGCATTTTGGTAATTTGATAAGGGATCTGTAATTAAGTTAATACCCATTCTAAGAATATCAATGGTAGGAAGAATTCAGATACTGGATTTAAGATCAAAAAGCATATTATGGAATGTCAGAAAAATTAGATTCAGAAAAAAGTCTGGTTTTTAGGGAAATTGGATTGAGCTGGTACAGGATTAGATAGATCAGATTGGAGGTTTCCATAAGTGATGACTCACTAGGTGAGGTGTCCCATGGGACCCACCAAGGTGCCACCTAGCATGCAAGGTGTCCTTGATGATGTCATCTTGATGATGCAGGCGAAGCTTCTTGAGGAAGCTAAGCGATCTGAGTCATTCATCGTGATTCGATCTGGATCGTCCATTCCATTTCACTTCATCATAAATAGCCCCCACCCCTCTATTCCATTCCATGGCCAAGCAAGGCAAGAGAAGAGAAAGGAAGAGAGTGAGAGAAAGAGAGAAAGAAAGGAAGAAAAAGGAGTTCTGGCTGAGCTAAGAGCAATCTAAGGAGCTTAGGGATTTGGCAAGCTTAGGAATAAAGTATGTAATTTATTCTAGTCCATTCTCTAATAAATTAGAGGATTGTACTTATGAATTTAATAGTTAGAATAGAGAAATATTTCTTTTGATAAGGTTAGCTGTAGATAGAAAGAAAGTTAGGGGATTGTCATGATAAGGGTATTACGTCAAGTTAAGCTTGACTTAACTAGAGTTATACTAGATAGGATAATAATGAAAATTTTGTTATGCTATGTATAGGCCCTGACCTATGAAAAGGAATAACCTTAGAGCAAAGCCTAAAGACTAAAGTAAAGGCTACATGTCAGGTAGTAAACTTATCTAAACTTGTATGTGTTGAATGTATGGTTGATTATGATATGGCTTGATTGATGTTATTCATATGTAATTGTTGAAGCTTTGTGCTATGATTACTTTGGCCAATTGTATTTCATATGTTAAATGGAAGCATGCATATTACATTATGTTGATACAATCATAAGAAAGCACTAATACCAAGCATTGATGCATACATTATTTAGTATCGTTTGCTATTGAGATTTTTCCCGAAATCTCACCCCTATCTTTTCCAAACATAACAGGGTATTGTTTTGGAGAAGATAAAGTTTAGGAAAGTGAGGCATGACACTAGAAGCTACAAACCACTAGAAATATAACAGCTAGAAAATTTTGACCATTATGTAGCCGTTAGATCCCTTCTTTAAAAGCTGAATCTTAAGTTCATTTTAACTTTTGTTTGACCTTTCCTTCTGAAGTGTTAACGAGATCTGATCTTTCCCTCTGAATCGTTAATGAGATCTTAGCAATACTAGTGATGGATAGGTCATGGATCAACTTGTACCGATCAACTTGAATCCGATGCCATAAATGATACTGTGCTTGATGTTTTCTATGTTCATGAAAGTAAGGAGCCGAATGAAGTATAGGGGCCTCGTCTAGAGTTCGTTAGACATGAAAATGCCTAGGAGTTTGTTGACCTCGTGAACGAAGCCAATAAACCTCTTTATTCTAGGTGTACAAAATATTCTAAGTTGTCATTCTTAGTAAGGTTGTATTATATGAAATGCCTATGCGGTATGACTAAAAAGGCGGTGTCTATCTTTTTATGAGGCAAAGAATATTATTAACAAACTTGGCTTAAACTACAAGAAGATAGATATATGTCCAAATAATTGTATGTTGCATTGAGGAGAGGATGTGTAACATTCTTACTTTCGTATGTCTTAGGGACTATTCGGTAGCATTTAGAACCACTTACATGACCCTTGAAGTCCATTAGCTAAATCTGGAATTTTTACTCTTTGCGAGTCACTATTCATATGGTATTCCAGATTAGGCGACAAACTTTGAAAAATCATAATTAATTCTAGAAAAATTGAAATAAAGTGGTTCAAACTTATACTAGAAGATAACATCTTTAAGTTTAAGGGAAAAATAAGTTCCTGACCAAATGCTTAGTCAATTAATACAGTTTAATCATTAAATATTACTGTTCATTTAGTTAAAAATTCTGAAAACAGGTTCTGGTCCCTGACTTTGAAATTTTTGTTCTCTTTGTACAGACATCGAAATAAGGCGTTCTTGATGTCAAAATGAAGCTTGACATGTTAACTCAATGTCTGTAAAATTTTATATATTTATTCTATCACTTACTATTTTTTATTATATCATAAACATTGTTGCTTAAACTGGTCATACAACATCATTACTTGCAACAATTCTACACATAACATCATATAACATTTACATTAACCAATCCTAACTCCTCTTCATGCTTCTTCACCCTCTTTCATCATTCATAAACCTGTTAGGATTGGGATTACATAGAGGGGGTGAGATTTATGGAAAAATCTCAGTAGCAAATAGTACTAAACAATGCATGCATTAATGTAAATACTTGTGCTTGCTTGTAAAAGTGTTAGCATCGTGTAATGTGCATCTTCAATGTATCATATGAAATACAATTGGCCAAGGTAATCATAGAAACAGAGCTTCAATTATCTACACATATGAACACAATTCAACAAAGTCATAGCACAATCAAGCATAACATTCAATATATACAAGTTTAGGGTAAGTTTACTACCTTATTGCTTTACTCCCTTTCACTTTAACTTTGCTTCTTCCTTCTTACTTTTCCTTGATTTGTGGCTGCCTCTTTTGAGTCCACAATCAAATCCTAACATCACATAATCATCCATTCATTATAATCTAACTTCTCTTGAACATTGAGCTTACTTAACTACATTAACTTTCCTTAATCTTTACTAATTGACTTGGCATTTGAATCAATTGATGTCTTGATTTTACCCTACACAATTTCACCTTTTGAATCCATTTATGAGCTTAGAATCATGAAATTCCAGCTCCCATGCACTGTTCTAGATAGATTTGAAAAACATGCATAATTCTTCTAAAAATTCTCATTTTGATTCCAATGCTTCCCATACTTGTTTCTCTACTTTATCCCACACAAATTTTCATTTTGAAACTATTGGAAGCATCAAAATCATGAAAATCCAATCACTGTTCATGCGTGTGAACAGTAACAGAGAAGACTTTCAACAATTATAACTTTAATTCCATTGCTTCCAAGGTTCAAAACCCATCCAATCCTACACAAAATCATCATATAAATTCAATGGAAGCATTAGATCATTAAAATTCATTCTTCTTCTATCATGAACAGTGCATACCGAAAGGTTTCTTTCATGGCAAAGTCAAGAATATCAACTTGATTCAATAACCAATCATCTAAACCAACTTATCTAAGCCTTAATCACATAGTTCTACCTTTATCTCCTTCTTCCTCCTTTAACTTAAGATTTGGACAGCAAGTATACTCTAGGTTTAATGGAATTTCCAACCACTAAAACCTAGATTTTACCCTTCCAAAACACATATAAATAAACTAAGAAGGATTGCTTACCTTAGGTACTTGCTTGGGTGGCTTCTCCTTGATCTTATTTTGAGTTCTTTCTTCATTTTGGCATGGTTTCCCAAGGGTACTCTAGGTGCACGAAATTATGAAGACAAGGGGGGTATTTATAGCCAAAACTTTGGCACCTTGGGTCCATAATGTCCTCACTTTTTCTAATTATTACAATAGCTTAATCTTGAATTTGATTGGTTAGTTTTTGGATTAATTAACCTGAATCATCATTAGGTTAATTCTTATATTATTTGATTGCATTTTAGCACATAGGATAACCTTCCTTTCTTCTTCTTGGTGCCAAGTGTAAAGCTTGTGGAACCCACCATGTGCAAAACCCTAATTCTCCTTTATCCCTTTTTTTTCAAAAATTCATAAATTAATCATTATTGGACTTGGGCTCCAAGACAACTTTTAGGACTTATTGAGCTTCCCTAGGATGAAATATTGAGCCTTCCTTAGGTCCAATTGTTAATTGGCACAAATCCCAAGGCACTTCCCTTATACCGATATCCTTAAATTACCGTGATCTTGAAATAAATGCTAGACACCTCTTTTAATGGTTCTAACATTTTTAGAAATTCATTCTAATATAAAATGAATTCCCTACAAAGTCTCATAATTTTCTGAGACCCAAAAGTTCTGATAAAAATTACATACATTTCCTTTAAACCCCTTATCGGTGTCCTTTTTCACCATAAATTCCATAATTAATTCTACAGGACTCCTTTTTTACTTCTGTCAGTTTCATAAATTCTCATATTAATTATAAGAATTTACTACCAAATTTTTTCTGATTATGAGATCCAGAAGATACTACAATGATTACCAAACTTCTAAAATTAATATCAATTTTTCGGGACCTCAAATCAAAATTATGTGTTGCGTTAAACTGATCAAAATAATTTTTTCTATTTACTGAGAAAATTTAGGACTAAACTGATTCCGGGCATTTTTGGGCCTTTTCTGGCTCAACTTTTTATATTTACCATTTTGCCCTTGGACTTTTCATAATTACACTTTAGGCTCTCAACTTTTCATAATTACACTTAATGGCCCAAAACTTTTGTCTACTTTACATTTCATACCATAGAACTTTTAGACTTTTCATTTTAATCCCTCTTCTTTATTCCTTTGTCTACTCATCACTTTTCCTCTCATTTCATCATCATAATCCTTTCCAAATCTCTTTAAGACATCTAGGTACAAGTTAGTAGGGAAGGAAAAAAGCATAAGAAGAAATTGGCCAAAATTCTAAGGTATAACATATTACAATATAATGTGTTACTTATAACATCCTTACTTTCGTACGTCTTAGGAACCATTCGGTAGCATTTAGAACCACTTACATGACATTTGAAGTCCATTAACTAAATCTGGAATTTTTACTCTTAGTGAGTTACTGTTCATATGGTTTCCAGATTGTGTGATAAACTTTGAAAAATCATAATTAATTCTAGAAAACTCAAAATGAAGTGGTTCAAAATTATACTCAAAGCTAACATCTTGAAATTTAATGAAAACATAAGTTTTTGACCAAATGCTTTGCAAATTGACACAGTTTATTTGTTAAAAGTTACTGTTCATTTGGTCAAAAATTCTAAAAACAGATTCTGGTCCCCATTTTTGGAAAATTGGTTCTCCTTGTACAGACATCAAAATAAGGTGTTCTGTGTGTCAAAACGAAGCTTGACATCTTAACTAAATTTTTGTAAAATTTCATATATTTATCCCATCATTTACTATTTTTCATTATATTATGAACATTAATGTTCAGATTGTACATACAACATCATTACATATAACAATTCTTCACATACATCATATAACATTTATATTGACCAATCCCTAACTTCTCTTCATGCTTCTTCATCTTTCATAAACCTGTTGGGATTGGGATTACATGGATGGGGTGAGATTTCTGGGGAAATCTTAGTAGCAAACAATACTAAACAATGCATGTACTAATGTAATTGCTTGTGCGTGCTTGTGAAAGTGTTACCATAGTGTAATGAGCATGCTTCCATATATCATATGAAATACAATTGGCCAAAGTAATCATAGAAATAAAGCTTCAATCATCTACACATATGCACATAATTTAACAAAGCCATAGCACAATCAAGCATAACATTCAATACATACAAGTTTAGGGTAAGTTTACTACCTTATTGCTTTACTTCCTCTCACTTTAACCTTGCTTCTTCCTTCTTACTTTTCCTTGATGTGTGGCTTCCTCTTTTGAGTCCACAATCAAATCCTAACATCACATAATCATTCATTTATTATAATCTAACTTCTCTTGAACATTGACTTGCTTTAATTAACATAACTTCCTTTAATCTTTACCAATTGACTTGGCCTTTGAATCAATTGATGTCATGACCTTACCCTACATAATTTGGCCTTTTGAATCCATTTATGAACTCAAAATAACCAAATTCCAGCAACTATGCACTATTCTAGACAGAATTTGCAAAATATACATAATTCTTCCAAAAATTTCCATCTTAATTCCATTGCTTCCCATACTTGTTTCTCTACTTTACCCCACATAACTTTTTATTTTAAAACCATTGGAAGCATCAAAATCATGAAAATCCAATCACTGTTCATACAAGTGAACAGTAATAGAGAAGAATTCCAAGAGTTACAACTTTCAGTTCTAATGCTTCCAAGGTTCAAAACCTATCCAATCCTACACAAAATTATCATATAAATTCAATGGAAGCATTAGATCATTGAAATTCCATCTCCTTATTTCATGAACAGTGCATAAAAAGTGCAAACCAAAATATTTCATCCTTGGCAAAGTCAAGAATATCAACTTGATTCAACAACCAATCATCTAACTAGCTTGTTTAAGCTTTAATCTCATAACTCTAACTCTAATTTCTTCTTTCTCCTTTCATCTAAGGTTTTGGACAGCATATACACCTTAGAGAAAAACTCAACTTTCTTTCATGAAAACCCTAAGTTCAAGCTCCCAAATCAAAGGAAAATAAGCTAGGATAGATTGCTTACCTTTAATCTCTAGCTTGCTTGAACTTTGGACCTTGGATTCTTCTCCATCTTGGCTTGAGTTTTCATTTTGCCATAGTTTCCCCAAGGGAGAATGCTTCATGGTTTTGAGCAGAAAAATGGGGGTATTTATAGAAAAATTCCATGGAAAATGGATGGCCAAGATTGTTTTGGTCACTATTTGATCTAATGGACAAGATTGCACCTTGAATCTTGTCTTCCCACCAAGCCAAGTTGAGATAAAATCACATGACAAAAATCTTCTCTTCCCCTTGCCTTGGACGCCATGTGTGAGTTTTGGTGGGTCCGACCATGTGCAAACCCTAATTCTTACTTTATTCCTTTTTTTTTCTTTTTAAAAATCCATAAATTATTCATTATTGGACTTGGGCTCTAAGACAACTTTTGAGACTTATTGGACTGACCTAGGATGAAATCTTGGGCCTCTTTTAGGTCCAATAGCTAATTGGCACAAATCCCAATGCACTTTCCTTATACCGATATCCTTAAATTACCCTGATCTTGAAATAAATGCTAGACACCTATTTTAATGGTTATAACATTTTTATAAATTCATTCTAATATAAAATGAATTCTTTGAAAAGTTTCATAATTTTCTAAGACCCATAAGTCCTGATAAAAATTACATACATTTCCTTAAACCTTTTATCGGTGTCATTTTCCATCGTAAATTTCATAATTAATTCTACAGGACTCCTTTTTTACTTCTGTCAATTTCATAAATTCTCATATTAATTATAAGAATTTACTGCCAAATTTCATCTGATATCCATCCATTATAAAATGACAAAAATACCCTTGGTGCCCTTTCTTGCACTATATTAACCTTAAGGGTATAATTGTCATTTTACACCTCTTTATACCTTACCAGGGCATATACTGACTCTGAGTACTCATTCTTGCACTTGCTTTGGCATTTTGGCCTGTCCAAAATGACCAAAATGCTCTCCTTTCATCTCTTGTACAATATTACAACACAGGGATATTTTCGTAATTTCGTACAAATTTCTAGACACTGGCCCCTTCTTCCGATGAACTGATATCATGGGCCTAGCCTCACTTGGCATCACCATGGGCCTCTATGTGACATCATCTGGGCTCATTCAGTCCCAATTTGCTTACTGATTAATTTTCTCAATCGGATATCGAGCGTTCACGAACTCCAGTCAAAATTCACTAAAAAATGAATAACTTTTTCTACATAACTCCTTTTAGGATTCCATCAGTTCCTTGACCTCTGGCTTCACAGGACGCACATTCCTGTAACTTTTCACTCATATATGAGGTCCAGGAAATCTGATAAAAATTTCAAATAAATTTCAGCTATCTGAAACTCTAATAAAATTTCTGTATTAAGCTAGATTAACCAGCATCATTTTCTCTATCTACTGATGAAATTTAGGACTGAAATGCTTCTGGGCAGTTCTAAGCCACTTTCGGCTTAACTTTCTATAATTACCATTTTACCCCTTGAACTTTCCTTAAATACATTTAGGTCCTTAAACTTTTTGAAATTATACTTAATGGCCCAAAATTTATGTCTACTTTACATTTTGCTCCATGGAACTTTTATACTTTTCAATTTAATCCCTCTTCTTTAAACCTTCATCTAATCATTCTTTTCTTTTCCATTCATCATCACAATCCTTTCCAAACCTCTTTCCTCTATCAATATTATGTATCTGAATGAAATTTAATGTAGTTCTCAATACATTGGATTGTTAGGTACTTTCCTTTGAAACAACAACTGGAAAGAATGTATATGTCATAAAAAATGACTGAGCACATGAGGAGGTACGTGACTTAGCAGAATCCAGATAGCAAGTTAGGACACCTACAAGATTTTAAGGTGTGGAAAATATTTGACGCAAAATTTCTAGATTTTTCAGGTGATCTTAAAAATGTCTATCTTGGTTGGTAACAGATGGTTTTAATCCCTTCAAAAGCATGAGCACAAGCTACAGTATCTAGCCGATGGTGTTAATTCTGTACAATCTTACTTCTTGGATATACATGAAATAGAGGTTATTTTTACTTTCCATGATCATTCCTGGCAAGAAAGCATTGAGGACTGATATAGACATCTACCTACAGCTGTTGATACAAGATTTGATAAAGCTATGAACGATTCGTGTTGAGATGTACGACTTATAATTGAAGCAACTATTCAGCCTCTATTCATCCTTGATGTGGACGATAAGTAATTTTCCCAGTTTGGGAACCTTGTCTAGCTAGAATATGCATACTAGGTTGCCCTATCAAGAGTACAACTTTGACTCCATACCATGTCGCCTTCAACACAATCTCAAGTGGTGCTTCATGGGACATTGACGGTTCCTCGATTCCAAGCATAGAGTTAGATTGCAATGGATTCGCTTTAATGGAAACCAAGAAAGGAGAGATCCTCCTATTACTTTATCTAGTGGGGATATCATGCAGCAGTTACAAGATGTTGATGTTAAATTTGGCAAGAGTTAGGATCCTAAACAACTAGAATAACAGTCTCGTGGATCATTTAGTGCTCAGCCTATGCATTGGCAGAAGAGAAACATATTTTTACTCTTCCTTATTGGGATATAATTTGCTACACCACAGTTTGGACAATATGTACATTAAGAATAATGTGTGTGATAATGTGATCTATATGTTGCTCAACAAAGCCAGAAAGTCCAAAGACTATCTCACAACTATAAATGATTTATGTGCCTAGGGAATTCCTGAAGAGGCTTGGCCTGATGAAAATGACAAGTTCCAGCTAGTTAAATTCACCTTGATGAAGCAAAACAAGGATATCTTCCTTTCGACACTAAAGAACATTAAGTACCTAATGGATATTCTAGTAACATCTTAAGGTGTATTGATCTGTAGACTCGAAAGGTTACTAGGTTAAAGAGTCATGACTCCTATGTTCTCATGCAACAGTTACTCCCACTGGCTTTACGATACACACTTTCTTTTGATGTATCAGTCATTTTGGTGGAGATGTGTTAATTTTTGAGGAAGTTATGTGTGAAGATCTTAGTACCTAAAGAGCTCGATCAGCTATAAAATCAAATAATTCTTACACTTTGTAACTTGGAAATGATATTTTCTTCATCATTCTTCACTATCATGGTCTACTTGACCGTCCACCTTGTACGAGAAGTAAAGGTCGCTGGGCCAGTTCAATATCGATGAATGTACACTAGGTACTAAATGATCTTTTAGCCCTGGATTTTCAATTTCACTCTTTCATTTAGATTGTTCAAAATTATTATAGGAATATTAACCTATAAGTACTTAGGGAAATTAAAATAATATGTTAGAAACAAAAGGGGTTAATAGCATAAGGTTATTCTAGAGATGAGGTCCTAACTTTCTATTCAAGGTACTTTAATGATGACATAGAGACATCTTTTAACCACCCTCGTCACATTGATGATTGTCCTCCTGGTCCTTCCACATCAAATTTATTTCCTCCTGTGGGGAAACTAGAGTAAGGATGTGAATTCTTTACACTCACTCCCACGGAGAAACACCATGCACATAAGCTTGTTTTGATAAATTGCAGCCAAGTTGAACCCTTCATGTAGTAAGTATTATATGCTCACTAACTTTTACAGTTTATATGTATTCCTCACTGACTCTAACAAATTACACTTCATTGCATTGAGTTTAGAAATTATCTCAAGCGGCAGCTACGAGGGAGGGCTCATTCCGCTGAGATTGATAAGAAATTCTATAAAGAGTTCCCAGATCGTTCACACGTCGAATATGTAATGACATCAGCCAGTACACATATAAAGTCAGAACACTCTCTCTCGGTCTATTAGACCATGCAAGTTATATACGGTTGCACTTGATCAGGGATTGCTCACACAAAACTCTAGAGTTTATGGCACATTTGGGACGAGATGTTATGCTAGCAGTAGTGATGCTGACATGCATTGAGGTGTAACAGAATCAATGATCTTTATCACTCATGTAATAATTTCTTTTTATACATAAATTAATTATGTACAAATAAATCAAAAGTGGTTCAATTTTTTATGTTTCTAGCGGTTCCCAGATGGTTTTAGACATATAATCGCTACAATATAAGAGCCATGATCTTTTGTACAATTAATGACTTTCCTGCATATAAAAATTTGTCAGGGTATAATGTTAAGGGCCATAAAGCATGTTCGATTTGTGAGGAAGGGACTTGCTACTATCAACTTTTTCATAGAAGAAAGACAATCTACCTAGGTTATAGGAGATTTCTAAGACAATGCCACCCATATAGTCGACTGAAGAAAAAAAATTTGGCAGCCTAGAATTTGTAACTGCACTAGAGCTATTGACTGGAGAACAAGTTTATGAAATGCGAAAGACATTAACGTTACTTTCGGTAAGACTACCAATAGAAGTGAGAAAAATATATGGAAAAAAGATATGTCTTCTTTGAGCTTCCCTATTAGCAACATCTTCATGTAAGGCACTGTATTGATGTCATGCATGTGGAGAAAAATGTGTGACAACATTGTTGGAACACTTCTCAACATACATGGTAGTTCCAAAGACTCTTTGAAGGCAAGATTAGATTTGCAAGAAATGAAAATGTGTGAGGATTTACATCCAAGGGCATATGGTGAGGGGAGTTATTGTGTTAAAGAGATTAATATTTTGTGCAAGGATGAGAGAAGAAGTATGTGTGAATGTTTGCAAGGAATCAAAGTTCCCTCTGGGTACTCATCTAATCTTAAGAAGATTGTGTCGATGAAATATTTAAAATTAGTAGGCTAAAAGTCTCATGATTGTCATGTCTTGATGCAACAATTATTCCCAGTAGTTGTTCTAGGAATCCTTCAAGATGATTTGACACACACTATAACCCAACTTTGCTTCTTCTTCAATGCTATATGTGGTAAAGTCTTTCATACTGAAAAGTTGGATGAATTAGAGCACAAGGGTTATGTTATTTTGTGCCATCTTGAAAAACTATTTCTTCCTGGCTTTTTTGACATCATGGTACACCTCATCATTCATCTAATGCCAGAGATAAAACTGTGTGGCCTTGTATACTTACGATGGATGTACCCATTTGAAAGACACATGAAAATCCTTAAAGGGTATATAAAGAATCCAAATCGGCCTGAGGCATCTATTATTCAAAAATATGTTTCTGAAGAAGCTATGGATTTTTGTCAACACTACCTGTCTAAAGTAAGACTTACCGGCTTCCCTAAACCCTATGCCAAATAGGGGGATCAACGCAGAATATCTATGAAGAATGTTTATCGTAATGAATTGTAGCAAATATACTTACACATCTTGAATAATATTGATAAGTTCAAGACTATATAGTTGTTCATAAAGTGCTTGTCTGAAAATAAAATAATAGAATGGCAGAGTAAAAGTTGATTAGAGAACACAACAAATCTTTTGTACATTGGTTCAAACAAAAGGTTGAAAATGAGGATTGTGTATCTGATTCAGTTAGATAGTTGGCATATGGTCCTGAATTTAATGTGATATGTTGGAATTCATTTGATATCAACATGTATTTCTTTTATACGAAGTCCCTAGATGATAAAAGTAGTGTGCAGAATAGTGGTGTTATGTTAGTTGCTAAAGCTATGCACTTCTCTAGTTCAAAAGACAAATATCCTAAATTAGCAGTCATCCCTTATTATGGCATTGTTGAAGAGATTTGGGAGCTGACTATACCAAATTCATAGTTCTTGTGTTCAAATGCAAGTAGGCTAATGTAAACAACGGTGTTATGATGGATCGGTTATGATTTATACTGGTTGATTTGAATAGTACAAGATCAAGCAAAGTAAGTGTTCTATATCACTGATCCGGCAAATAAAAGATGGTTTATCACTCTCCAAGGAAAAAGGGTTGTTGACGATGATGATTCAATTTGTGAGACCCCTTCTTTTTCAGTAGGTTTACCAAAATTGAATGAAGAAGAAGTGAATTCTGATTGATTTGTATGTGAGTGTTTTATATTTTTGAGGCACTAATACAATTAAATTTCTTGTTCTGATTGCATATATGGTTTTAATGTAATAATAACACAAGTTTCTTGTTCTGATTGCATATATATGTTGTAACTTCAAGAGATGGGGTAATAAAAAGGTTGATGGGAAAAAAATAACTCCAATATTTAAATAGGTTGTACAAGTTATCTAGTGTAAAAAGTGATCTGAAAAACTTAAGGTGCAAATTTTGTAAAAAATTAAAACCTTTTTTACACCGGATTTATATGTTATCTGGTGTAGAAAGTCTTCTAAATTCAAAATATTAGTCATGGCATTTTTGAAAATAAGTAGACATCTTTTCAAAATGTGCGTCTCTGATCATTTCTCATTTCTCAGGTTTTCTTCAGTCTTATTTCTTACTTCTATCATTCCTCTGCTCGTCTTGCTCTGTGGTTTTCGTGTGGCTTCACCATGCTCAGTCGTTCTTCTCTGTTATCGTTCTCATTGTGCTTTACCTTGTACGTGTCCTCGACACTTATTTTCTCGTGTACATGCTTCGCCTTTTACATGTTCATTTAATTAGGTTTTGTAGTTTTTCTGCGATAAATGCTTGCACTTCTTTCCATGGATAAATGCTAAAGGAACAAGTTTTGTATATTTTGACAGAAGGAAAAAGGGTTAAGTCTGTTTACTATGTTTTATTTTGTTATTGCGTATACAGGAATATGGGGATAGTATTAATCAGAATGAGGCTACCGATGCTTTAAGCGACTCTACGTAAAGGAGGGGCAGAAGTGCGACGCGATTGAAAGATATTTCGAAAGACAGGAAGGAAGGGGAATTACTACCGATTGAGTTTGACACATGTTGTAACCCAATTGGTGAACACAGGACCAAGTACATAAGTTATGTCAGCCTCCTAGCACGCAACAAGCCTAACATCGCCACACAGACTTGGGATGCTATTGATAATCGCGTAAAGGATCAAATTTGGGACTCTATCCGGGTATAGGAACTAACTATTATCTATTGTATGTAGAGTAATACCAAAAAACACAAATATTTATTGATAACTCTATTTTCAATAGCAATTATTGCAGCTCGCTTACGATGTTCCCAACAATTAAGTCTTCAAGAAGAAGACGTTGTCTTATTGCGCTGAGCATTGGAGGGCATTTAAGACACAACTAGCTCATCATTATGTGCATAGCCAGGACAAAGATGGTCAGCCTCATCCTTCTCCATGCAGCAAGTATCAATTCATTAATGAAGCTACTTGGGAAGAATTTGTTAGGGTTCGAACTATGCTAGCAGCTATGGTAAATTGATCCAGGTTAGAGTGTCCTGTGTGTGTATATCGTGAAAAAGGAATCTTGTATTTCCCATGTTTCTTCCTTTTGTATGTATTGGAAGCAAAATCAAACATATCATATTATCATATGTATTTATTTTAACTACTTCAAGTCTTGTAGGAAAAAAAGAGCAAAAGCAATTGAGCACGCTCTCAGGAATGATTGCCCCCATACAATGTCTCGAGAGGGTTACGTGAATGCTAAAAGAGACTTGTTGGGGGCCAAGAGGATAAGGCTGGAAGAAAATGTTGAGTCTGATCCTGGTGTTACTCTTGCTCCCCAATCTCCAATACATCGCGAAGATAAATGTTGTACGCTCACCAAACAAGAAGCGGATCATTTACAAGTGATCACGCTCGCATGATTGCAGAAAAATTGTAAGTACTACTTCTATTATTTTGTTTTAGTAGACTAATTATATTATTTCTTATGTTTTCTCTTTATATGTTTCCTTCAAGTCATATGGTAGGAATGACATCTTGACTGTTGCTACGGGCAAGCAAGAGTATGGGGGCCATGTCAGGGGAGTTGGAGAAGATGTATGTATAAGAGATTACTTTGGAGCATCTCCACGACATTCCCCATATGTGGTGCTGAGGACAGAGCTGGAATCATTGTTATCCACCATGAGGGAAGAGGCTAGGGAAGAGGCTTGGACAGAGGCTAGGGCATAGGTAGAAGCTTCAATTGAGGCACGATTATAAGAGGGGTCAAGGAAGAAATTTGTCCATGATGACATCAAGGCAATAGGAGCCAAGTGGCCCCCAAATGCTCTCAAATGCTACCCGTCCTAGCACTAAAGGGAGCTACTGTATGGCCGGACTGGTGTCAGAGGATGCTAAACCTTATGATTTATATGTGAAGGATCATCTCAAAAGGTTAGTGGCACATGGTTCTATCCATAGCTTAAGGGCAACTGCCCATCACTTCCAAATTCAAGATGATTAGTTAAGGGTGACAATTGAAGATGTGATAGTTGAAGATGTTCTTGTTCCAATTCCCATTGATGAGGTGAAGACAGTGAGTCAGGCAAATGGGACTTTCATATTATGGCCAAAGCATCTTGTTTTAGATCATGTTACGTCATCCCTGAGCAAACTTCCCACACCTCCCACTTTGAGTGCCATACAATGTGTGATCCTATTGACATATGACAAAACATTCCATATTAATGCGTTGCCTATAGATTCAGTTGTAGGAGACGTGGGGGCACCGGCCTTTGTTAACCATACGGATGTGAAATCTCTTATCACTCCTAGGGATGAACTGACCTCCGGGTGAATCCAAGTGCTTTTGATATAAGTCTAATTTAAATGTAAATGATAACAAAATTCATGCAAGCTGAGTGTTTGCATTAACTAACATCATGTTTGAATTAACTGTAGATACATGCAAGCTAAGTTGGTTTCCAAGGGTAAACAAGGTCAGTTCGGATTCCTATACCCAATTCAGATTTATACAAAAGGGACCTCCCAATCTTTGAGACTTCAATACATTTCAAGGAGGCTTGGTGAAACCGATATTGATTGTTTCTTCACACCATATATGCAGGAGTAAGAATAATAATATTTCATTTTATTTTATACTAGTTTTGTATTTGCTTAATGATAATACTCATTATTGTTTAATTAATTTCTATAGCAATCATTGGCAATTGCTCATACTATGTAAGTACACTTATAAAATTTTCTTCTTATGCTCCCTCCATTACAAGCCATCAGTTGATGCCAAGAAGATTATGAACACGTGAGTTTTCTTCTATACAGAACAATGGTCTTTGTAATAAACATGGTCTTTGTAATAAATGGGTTATTAACTTCATAACTTTGGTCATAGGGCTATGAGGACATTTACAATTGCAAGGGGTCTTAAGCACGCCAACTCGGTGAGAGACCCTGAATAGATCACACCAAAAGTAATAAAAATATTAAGTCTTATGCTCCATGGTTTTTTCCTGTTGATAAATAATTTTTTTCATGTTAATATTACAGAGTCGAAGGCAACCTAAAGAAAGCAACTTGTGCGGCTTCTACATGGTTAAACACATGATCAATATCGTCTTGTCAAATAAGACTGACCTAACTGAGGAGGTAAATTGTATTTTTAATGATTTCATATTTCTTGTCAATTTAATATATATTACTAATGCCTTAATTTCTTTTATTTTAATTTAATGTTTCAGATGTTTGATCAACCTAACCCATTTTCTAAACAAGATATTGAGGACCTGCATAATCTTTAGGCTGAGATTTTTGTTCAATTCATTCCTTCTCAATAGTATTTGTCATTAACTGAATACATTTTTTTATTTTTCTGTTCAAATTGTTGTGTTTTTTTTATTGAATTTTATTAAATGAATAATATAATGAGCAATTGAAGATCTGTCTCTGCCATCTTGAACTTTGTCTCTACTGCTGTCTCTTTGAGTTGTATATTTGGGCAGTTTATTCATGAAGCTTTAGGGGATAGGGTTAATGAAACATTGAAGAGGTCATTTTTTAAAAATATATTTAAACCGGACAAAGAATACTGGCAGGTGTAGAAATAATATATAAATATTATAACATCTACACCGGTTGTCTTTATTGTGAGGTGTTGAAAATGGATTAATCTACACCGGGTGTAAATATAACTGATGTAAACAATTCATTAATCTATAGCTGATTTTCACATAACCGGTGTAGAAAATGCATTTATCTACACCGGATGTCCTTATAACCCGTGTAGATATTAGTAAATTCTATTCCTGATTTCAAAAAGGATCGGTTTAAACTCTACTCCTTTTACACCGGTGAACCGCCCAGTTTAAAAAGTGTACACTTTCTACACGGTCTGTTTCTAGTTGTCCGGTGTAAAATATTATTTTCAATTAATTTAGAAAGTTTTTTTTACAGTAGTGCGGTCAACATGAGAAATTTTAAATTTGTCATCACTAATATAGAAAATACGTTTTCAACATATTAAAAGAGAAATAGTGTAGAAAATATCATTGAGAATAATTTTATAAAAAAATTAAAGTTTATTTTTTACGTTCTACGTTAGTTAATTATTATTTTATTATTACTTTATACGTTAGTTAATTATTACTTTCTTTTTTACCTTCGCCTTCATGTTTGACCATGCCGTTTGCCATTCATCTTTGTCATTGTGGTGAGACTTTTTCAATTCACAAGCTGCGGTTTGATTACCTTCGCCTTCGCTATCGCCTTCTACTAGACACGCCCACGCCTTTCCAAAATAAAAGGCAATGGGGCCCTTAATCGGGACAAAAAGTCAAATCAATCTTATAAAAAATAAATAAAATTTCAGGTTTCTAAAATATTTTGATATGCCATTGCATATAAATTACTTAGAAAAAAAAATATATTCATACTTCAAAATTTACCGGAAAATAATAATATCTACATGTATAATATAAACTTGGAAGGAATTATATATATATTTAATATAATTAAACAAATACGAATAGAAGTTAGATTTAGCGAAATTAGCTAATCTTTATAATGTGACGAACTAATAAAGTTTAAATTCTCGTTAAAAAATATACCCATATTTAGGATGTGTTTGGCTCAACAAAAAAAATAGAAGGGGAGGGATTTTAATAGAGAGGAGAGATTTTATTATTATCTCATTTGGATTTATTAGAATAAAAAGAAGGAAAGTGATTTTGATGTTATCTTATTAGAGTAAGAAGGGAGGGGAGGAAAAAAAATTATTTAAACAACTTTATCATCATTAAAATTAATTAGATATAATAATATATAATTAAAATATTTTATAAATATAATAATCACATCATATTAAAATATTACTCTCTCTCCAAATCTTCTCACTTTTGGAGGGGAGGAAAATTTCACAAGGAAAAATGAGGGAAAATCTCTCCCCTCCGTTTCCCTCATACCAAGCCCACTCTTATTGCCCGATAATAATTGTCTATAATTAAAAGATACATGTACTTAAGAAAAAAAATGCTTAAACAAATCTTTGTTATTATCACTCATAAATTAAATAAGAAAATTCATATAAATTTTGCCCTATAAGGACTAATTTATACACGTCATCACCAAAGCGCGGGAATGAGGGAGACCATGTTTAGTCAAAGTAAACTCCAGTCCTTTTCAGCCGCTAGTGACTTGTGAGACTAAGAGGGGTGCCCAAAGAGGGACCAGAGTGAAAATATCAGATTTATAATAAATCATAAATATGTTTTTGAATATTCTTCTAACTATTTTCTAACGAATTAGACTAAATATATTAATAGAATAAATATATAAAATCTTTCTTGTAAAAATATAAGATTTTTAAGTAATTTACACATACTAAAAAAATATTTAAGAGTTTTTCTAAAGCATTAAAATTATCATCCAGTTAAAACAATTTTTAATATTATTCTTCTTAATTATATTAAATATAAAGGGACTAGTGTTTTGATAACTAAGGACAAAAGTAGGATGGTTACTATTTTTATTTTTTCCTTGACTAGCATATTCAATTTTGCGTGTCGCATATCCAATATCAGTTTCTATCAAAAGTCAAATGTTTATCAACATAATGAAAAAAAATACAACCATAATTGAATCGATCAGTGATTCAATAGTTAGTAATTTAACTATAGTTAAACCAGAGTGTACCTAATAATTATTAAAATAATATAATTAAATTAAAATATATAAAAATATTCAAATATAATCTTAAAAAGAGTAATATTTAAATAAAAAACAATAATATTTTCACAACTAAATAGAAAATTTATGAATAAACCATACATAATATAACAAAATAGATTACTAAAGCACAATGTAATAAATTGTTATTTTTCTTCTTCTTTTAACTCAAAATAACGTGGTTTCAGGTTCATCAAATGGAGAGAAAAATATAAAATTTAACTCAATTAACTAGTTTAAAACTCTTGACTATACTAACAAAAAGATTAATTCACCAATTCACTAGTATAATTTATTAATTTAGATTAAGTTTTGATACCATACCGCGTATGAATAAGTCGAAATATAACCTAAACCATCACATCCTGCCTAAGAACAAGTTAGGCCGTAGGCCGGGGATAAATAGCATAGCTATTCTCTCTCTCTCTCTATATATATATCTCCTATAACCAAAACACTAATCTCATTCCTTAGTCTTAATTTGAACATTAGTTCAGCTATGCCTAGCCAACTTCGAGTGCTTAGTGCTCTTGATGTTGCCAAGACACAATGGTACCACTTCAAAGCCATCGTAATTGCTGGCATGGGCTTCTTCACTGACGCCTATGATCTCTTCAGTTTACCAAACCTGACCAAGTTACTCGGACGTATCTACTACACCCACGACGGTGCGGCGACACCCGGAACTCTCCCTCCAGGCGTGAATTCCGCCGTCAATGGCGTTGCCTTAATTGGCACCTTAATAGGTCAGCTTTTCTTTGGATGGCTGGGTGACAAAATGGGCAGAAAAAAGGCCTATGGAGTAACACTTGTTCTCATGGTTGTCTCCTCTCTGGCCTCCGGTCTCTCTTTCGGCAAATCCGCAAAGGGCGTCATCGCCACTCTCTGCTTCTTCCGCTTCTGGCTCGGATTTGGCATCGGAGGCGACTACCCTCTCTCCGCCACCATCATGTCAGAATATGCCAACAAAAAGACTCGCGGTGCTTTCATCGCGGCGGTTTTCGCCATGCAAGGCTTTGGGATTCTGTTTGGCGGCGTAATTTCCTTAATCGTCGCGACTGCGTTCGATCATGCCTACGAAGCACCGCCTTATAAGATCAACGCTGCCGCTTCTCTTGTTCCTCAAGCTGACTATGTATGGCGAATCATTCTAATGTTTGGTGCTCTACCAGCTGCTCTCACTTACTACTGGCGTATGAAAATGCCGGAGACGGCTCGTTATACGGCGCTCATTGCTAAGAATGCGAAGCAAGCCGCAGACGACATGGCTAAAGTACTGAAAGTTGATATTGACGCTGAACCAGAGAAGGTAGAGAAGATGACTCAGAGGAAGAACAGATACGGCTTGTTCAGTTATGAGTTTGCTCGCAGGCATGGCCTTCACTTGCTTGGGACCACCACCACTTGGTTTTTATTAGATATTGCGTATTACAGTTCTAATATTTTTCAGAAAGATATTTACACTGCAGTTGGGTGGCTTCCTCCAGCTAAAGAGATGAACGCAATTCATGAGGTATCTATATATATAAGTGAAAGTTAGCATATTGAATAAATCTGGATTGTGGAAGAGATACATACATATATATATAGAGATAAAAAAAGGCTCAGATTAATATCCAAAGATTTTTTTCAGTAAAGATAAGGTGTCAAACTTATTTATATATTTCTTCTCAAAACTCATTAAATTAGTGAGCTTGAGTGATGTAAGTATCAGTTCTTTATATTTTTTAGTAGTGGGAAAATAATTCTCACAAGCATATACAGTACATTTAGATTAAAGATGTGTGTCTCTAATAAAGACTCATAATTTATAGTTTAAGGTTTTTAAGTAAGATATGATATTCCCTTTGATCCTAGTAGTAAAGGAGTTTATTTTAGTTTTAAATATATGATCTCAATTTAATTTCTCTTAAATTTATAAAAAAAATTCTAAAATCTTTTTATTGATTGTACATAAGGAATTTTCTATGGAGAGTAGTTTCCCATGCAAATAATTAGAAGGGGTAATTTAAAAAAATTAATACATATTTTTTTTAAAAATAATTAATTTAATTAATTTTTTAATATATATAAATTAGTTATCTAACTCGTATGTTTAAATTTGAGAAGAGTATCAAATTTAGTCTCTATGTTTTCTTAAAACTCACTAAATATCTCCCTGTCTTTTTAATTGGTTAAAGCCATTTGTACTTCATGAAGAGTACTGAAGACTAATTATGATTTAATGCATATATAATAGGTTTACAGGGTTGCGAGAGCACAAACGCTTATAACATTATGTGGTACAGTGCCTGGTTATTGGTTTACAGTGGCATTTATAGACTATTTGGGTCGCTTCTTCATCCAACTCATGGGCTTCTTCTTCATGACCATCTTCATGTTTGCGCTTGCGATCCCATATGATCAATGGATGAAGGAGCATAATCGAACCGGGTTTCTTGTAATGTACTCGCTCACCTTCTTCTTCGCCAATTTCGGTCCAAATGCAATCACTTTCATTGTCCCTGCAGAGATTTTCCCGGCAAGGTTGAGGTCCACTTGCCATGGGATATCTGCAGCAGCCGGAAAAGCCGGAGCCACCATCGGTGTGATCGGGTTTTTGTTCGCAGCACAGAGCAAGGACCCCAAACAGACGGATGAAGGGTATCCAACAGGCATTGGGGTGAAGAATTCTCTTATTATGCTTGGTGTGATTAATTTTGTTGGGATGCTATTTACGTTCCTCCTACCAGAATCAAAAGGGAAATCATTGGAGGAGTTAAGTGGAGAGAACGAAGACGAAGGCCAAGAAGGCGATCAAGCTATATAGTCAAAAAGTTAGTTTTAATCAGTTCCTGCATATAGCTTTAGGTCATTGTTTATTTAAGTTGGATGATAGATTTTGTTTATAATATGATTAGTTTAATAATTAGTTTAGCTAGCATACAATTTTACGATTTACTATTGATTCTAGTTCTAGCTTAGATAGTGCAAAGTTGGGTTTGGTTATGTTACTAAGTAGATTTTATTGGCGTATATAGCTCTAGTTTTGAACTGCAAGGTGATTTGTAATAATAACATTTTACATTTGACGTAGAAATCATCTTTTACATTGATTGTTTTGTGTCATTTTCTACGTCTGTTGTTCTTTCTATGTAAATATGGGACATACTATTACTTACTTTTATACATTCCTCCACAAAATGACATGAAAATCCATTCCTAATCAACACGGAAAGTTTTGCCTATAGTAGTATGCATGACTCTTCTAATAACAACAGGATATCTACACCTAAATTTTCTATATAAAAATAATTAATTTTTATTTATTATTAATGGAGGTAACTTATATGCAATTAGATCAACTTCTATGTTGGTTCCATTGTAGAAAGATCACAATATTTCACTATGGGAAATTCAGCAGATTAATTAACGGGTCTTCGCCAAGAAAAGTCATGAAACATGACATATTTGATTTGACAGAGGGCAATTAATGTTACATAAAATTCTTGGGTGCATTTTCCATGACGTGTAGAATAGATATCTTAACGACTGGTGGATAAAATTCTCCACAAATTATCAATTAAAAAGAACAAATGATTGAGACAATTCAAAGGTCAAAGTTGACCAAGAAAAATAATAAAAATGTATCAATAATAAATTTGGAAGTCTCTTGTAAACCATTGTTTGGTTAGAAATCACTTTCGAAAATGACAAAAAAGTGAAACACATTTCCATAAGAGCTTTCCTGGAAATTATATGCTCTTCGTCTCCATTCGTTGATTTCTAAAAATAATATCCCAGTTTAATAATATACATTTTTTTTTGTTAAGGTGCATCCAATATCTTGAGTATTTTCTCAAACACATATAATATCCTAAAGTATTTTGTGATATATCTAGCACATTGAAATATTTTTTAGGTGCGTCTAGCTCCCTAAAATATTTGTTATGCTTTGGTACTAGATACATTAAAAAATATTTTACCCTGCTAAAAACACTTAAAAAACTACTTCAAAGTGATAGATATATAAAAAAATATTTTAAGATATTGGATACATATAAAAAAAATACTTCATGGTGCTAAATGCATCACAAAATACTTTAGGGTATTGGATATATATGAGAAAATATTTTATGGTGCTAGATGTACCATAACTCTTATTTTTTTTATCATGATTTGTTATGAGTCCTAGATCAAAGCCTCACAAATGAAGTGGGAGTTATAAGTTTTAGGTACTCCTATCCTAACAAATTAGTCTTTTGGAATAAATAATTTATTTATAGTTATACTCGTAACATTGTTGGTTTCATTGAGAAGTCAATATTCTTAGAAAGGGCTACTCACAAAGGGTGTAAGAAGCCGAATGAAGTGCCATGAAATAGAATCACTAGGGACAATTTCTCTTAAACAGTGCGTATTGTTGTGAGTCCTATATCACGAAGCTTCACAATTGAAGCGTGATTTTTATAAGTTTAAGAGGTTTTTCCAAACAATATGCTAGTTTTTGAAATAGAATCTTGCGGATAACATGACCATATTTACCTATAGCAGGAATCTTAACTTTGGGTTGATTTATGGGTCAAATAACGTTTACGGTTAATGATTATAAATAATTAATATTTGGAATAATAAAAACAAATTGATTGCTATACTCTTAAGAGTCGTCACAATAAGACAAGCTGATAGGCAAAAACATTTAAAATTACAATTATATTCAAGTATATATAAGTAATAAAGTAATGAGTAAAATATTGTTTTCATGATGGGTTAGTGTCCATAACTCAACTAGCAGGCTAAAACATTTATGCATTGAGTTTTACAAATTTCAATGTTAGCAAGGTCAAAATTGGACTCAAAGTTTATGTGATGCATGATTCCTAATATTTTATATTTATTATTGTGATATTTTTCATAGTATTGTTTTAGAGTCATTGATTCAATTTAGATATAATTTCCTTATTTGATTATAATAAATAAAATTAGTATCATCAATTGCAATTCTTTGGTAATTTTGTTTTTCTGTAAGCAAGATTGAGCACATAAGGAAGGAGAAAGCCAAGTTGGAAGGATGAAAATCAAGTAAAGAAGGATGTACGTGCCAAAGCATTGATGATATAAAAACCCAATCAGATTAGCCAATTGAATTAGTTAGACCTAAAAAATGGTTAAAAACCGGACCAAGTTAGAACTAGTCTAAAGACCCCTCTTACATATTTACTTTGTACAACATAAAATTATTTAAAATAAATTAATCCAAACACCCATTGAATAATTTTTTTCTCATCTTCCTATGTATATAAGGTATGCCCCTTCTTTTATTGTAAGCTATATATATCTCTGAGTTTATTTTAGGTTGAATGGGCGTTCTTCATCTTTTCCAAAATAAAAAAATGAAGGGAAAAAATCTCACGATCTCAATTTTTTTGTGACCCTCACGATCTTAATTTGGTAATGCAATACAGTATTTTTATGGTTTTTAATAAAAGAACGAAAGGTTGGACAAAAATAATAGGAGGAATTATTATAAGATCTCAACTCTAAAAAAAAGTTTAACTGCTAAAAAGTCTCGAACAATATAAATTTATTGTCAATCCCTATATTGGAACTTGTCATTATTAGCTCTTCAATTATCACTGGCATTTTAAGTAATTAAATCTCTTGCTTATAACCTTATTGTAATTCTCCTAAAATGAAATAAAAGGATAAATAACATTTTTATCCTCAAATTGTTTTCGAATGAGTATATGGTATAATACATCTTTTTTGGCCATATGATATAATAGATTTTTAAGTGTTCCAATCTCACTCTTGAACATTTGAAAATGTTGCAATAATGTTCTCTACCATTAAATAAGTTAATTTAACTGTTAAATTATTTACTTTAACCAAGACTGTAAACATGGTAATTTACATTGCGCTCAATAACTTGATAGGTACAGCTTCATCTCTTCCACTCATCACCACAGGAGAAGAGCTCAATATTTTGTTTTTGAATTATAATTAGAGGGGCGTGTATTAACAGTTTAAAATTATAAATGAGATCGAATTGACAACCTCCCACTTACAATGATATAATTTTATGTTTCTTCCCATTTCTACTAGAAGAAATGCTTATAATGACAGTTAAAAGTGGCATTTCATAACGGTTTTGGGAGCGCCTTGAATTCCACCACCGTTGTCAGTGTACCTTTTAACGGCGATTTTATAACCGCTGTTAAAGGTCACCTTTTATGGCAGTTTTCAAAAAATTGATGTTAATTGCTTTATTTTTTTTAGTTTTCCTTAGCCTACACCCACCATCAGTCACCTCGGTCACACTCATCAAAAGCATCAGGCCATATCTGGAGAGAAGAAGTCAAAGATCTGGTGAAGAAACTAAAGATCCATAAGCTTATTCCATTAAAGTTCTTCGAGTTGCTTCCAACAAGGTCTATCTGTCGACACCCACTGTTAGCCATCACGATCAACCTCACTAAAAAGTTGAAGATCTAAAGAAAAAGTTACAGATTTGGCGAAAATGTTGAAGATCTAGAAAGCTTTTGCTATTAAAGCTCTTCAAACTCCTGATATATTACAATTTATAAACAACAAATGAAGAAGAATCATGGTCAGCTTTTATTATATGATGTATTACAGTTTATAAACAACAAACAATAAAAAAAGTAAGAAAAATGAGCAAATGAAGAAGTTAAACGGTGACTTACGACTTTCATGATGGAAAATGACGATGGAGACGACGGAGAACGACATTAAGGACTAAGATAGGCACATAAACTAAGGGGAAAATGCTAAAAAAATGACCTACGTCAAAGTCTGTGGTAATGGAGAAGAGAAACGAGACTACAGACGGCTGCGAAAAGTGAAACTGAAACTGAAATTGGGTCTAAGTTTTTAAAATTTTACGAAAACTTTTTACAGCATTTTTTAAAAAACCACGGTTAAAAGTCTCCTAATGACTTTTAACCGTGATTTTTATAAAAATTGCTGATCAAAATTTTTAAAAATAAATTTATTTACGAAAATACCATTGCTTTTTTTTCACTGCCATTTTTCTTATAACTGTTGTGAAGTAGCGTCATGATAAGTGAGTTTTTTAGTAGTGCATTATTCATCTTTAATTTTTGAAGCTTCTTTCCAACAATCCGATGATGAAACACCCCAAAACAATTCCTTATCTCTTAAAGAAAAACAATCTTCCAAAGGGATCTCCAACCGCCACCGCCTTCCCCCTTTGTCGTTTCCTGTGTGCTTGAGAAATGCAGCAGCGTCCACCACTTTCTTTAACAGGGCAACATTGCAATGTTTTCAAAATGTTTAGGAAGATATTGCGCTACTTAAAGTGTTTAGAGTAACCTTGGAAAGAATAATATGAACAAGGTTGGCCCAAAAAATAATAATAGAATGAAAGTATACTTTTTGACATTCATGCGTAATTGTTAGAGTTGTCACACCAGGTTTATTGAATTAAATGGTTAAAACCCACCATGAGTCATATAAGCTTAATTTGGTGACAATCTTAATTAACTTTCTTTGGCTACATGAGTTGAACTTGCAAAATTTGAAACCAGCTTACCTGATAGATTAGGCGGATTTTTCCCTTTAAACTAAACAAAATACGAATTAAAAACCATAAAAATGCGCTTAAATCATGGGCTAATGTTTCATATTTTATTTAAAACACAACATAAGCTATCATTATATAGAATGTTTCAAGGGTAACATTCCAGAATTTATAAAATGATAACCAGAGAAGTTATGTAGGATTATAGTAGCAGAAAAAGTATGGCCAAACCCTAGAAAAGAATTTCTGGATTATTTTTAAGGAGTATAGGAGGTACTAAAGTGAAAAAAAAAATACTTTAAGAGAAATATTAGTATTGGATCAAAAATTTAATTGGGCTTAAAATATATCATTAGGTTAGAATCTTGTGATCCAAAATTATGTAAAGGCATTAAATAATTACTGGAAATAATTATTGGGTAAACGGGCACCCAATCCCCTAAAATTTTTTTGGAGGTGTACCTATCACTACTAAAAAAAACACTTATCATTGCGCTAACTTATAGCGGTTAACATAAAAAATTTCGTAAAAAAAAGCTATAAATCACCATTTAACTGTTATTTTTCTCATTTTCTTGTTTCGATTCTTTATTGTTTATAAGCTGTTGTCACGCCCTAAAAATCAAGGGGTAACTGGCACAGAATATGAAAAAAACTCACATTCCATAAGCCTTTAGACATCATAATTAATATAATAATAATCTTAAACATGCATTAACCATTTTAGAATTTATCATATATGAATATATCTCTACCTCCTAAAATGATAAATACCATACCACATACAATGATTTATACATCTCTAAAGGACAAGAGGGGACAGGAATCCTGCCTATAGACTACGTGGAGCATCTACAAGTTTTGAACAACCATTAGAGCCTTCTCTGTTTCACTGGAAGCGCAAGGTCAGCGGTGTTATCTGAGGTCAAAATAATCTACCGATGAATAACGTCTCATCATTAAAAATAATTTGAAATGCGAAAAGAAACAATTTAAAATATATTTAACTGTGAATAATAAAACTTATTGATGAATCTAAATTTCCAGAGTATAGAATCACAACAATAATGAAACTGTATAAAAATTATTAATCAAATCAATCCAAATATTTAGTAAAACATTTTATTTAACGAAATCTATTTAAAACAATAATCCTCCAATCTCACTATTCCGTAGGACTTCAACAGAACAAATAACAAGCATGAACACAAAGTCCACAAGGGTAACAAACTATTTTGGCACAGCTCAAAGCCACGAAAACAGGCGTAGGTACGAGACCCACGAATAACATGCGCAGGTACGAGACCCACGAATAACAGGAGCACGAACAAGACCCACGAATAACAGACTTGAGAATAAATCCCACGAATAACAGGCATGAGTACTGTGCTCACGAATATCCATCGAGCTCGAGTTTAACCATGGTGCACCAAAGACTAACAGTACTACTGTTAGTAACTAGTGTTCTGTATTCAGTCCTCTCAAAAACATTTCCAAGCATGCATGAGGTCAATTTATCATTAAAAAAAATAAAATCTTTCAATACTGAAATCTCATAAATAATATTCCATAATCAAGGACCCCAGCATGAAAACCAAAATAGAATCTCAAAAGATTTCCTTCAATTTAAATGCACTGAAACTCTTTTCAAATAATAGAAAAATCAATGACAAAAATTCAGACCCTTAATTCATATAAATATACTTTTAGCAAATCATGCTTAAAATTGATACTTTAAATAAAATGTATCAAGTAGCAAAATATTATTATCATGAGACGTTATTCACTCATCTGGTAATCCCAATAACTATAATGTATCATATTTGCTAGCTTTCAGTATGCTTCAACCTTAACTCCCTATCATACAAATAACATTATTATATACTTTATACGTTATTTAGGAATATAATTTCAACAACAAATATATATATAAACACACGTATATAAGCCATAGAGTATATATATAATTCTTTTTCAAGTCTAATATAAAAACTAAGTAGCTTATAATTATCCAATACTATCCTCTACATCCTCATCTTGTCACAAAGTCAACAACCCTTCCCATAGCAAATATCAACCTTTGTTATACTCACTAAGATTTTTGTATCATAATCTTCACTACTTTCTAGGTTTTACGTATAAGCAATACTATAATTTAAAGTAATTATTTTTAAGACATGCAATTACTTGTGTTACGCATAGAGTTCCATCACCACACCCTTAAGTGGTTTAAAATCACTAACCTTGTCAAGCTTAATAGAATTACCTCTCATAAAATATTTTCAAATCATTTGTGTGATATCACAACTTTCTAAAACATCCATTTAAAAATTACAAGTTCAATACCAACCTTTTAGAGACTTTAGGAACCCAAATAATAATATTTTTTTTACAGCAATCTCTTATGATAATATACTTTCAAGATTAAAACCCCTTATAGTTCTTCAAATTGATCCATAGAATTTAAAAATGTATAATCAATCCTTATGTTTTAAAACTAGATAGCGTGTTACTACAGGCATGCATTAGTATATGTGTGCAGGCCTATTTACAGAGAAAGAAGTTATAGGAAAGAATACAACAAAATCAATAACTTCATGTGAGCGCCCTTTGGAGAAGTCTCGCAATAGAAGCTTTGAATCAAGACCTCTACTGATAACTAACGAAGCACAAAAAAAAAAAAAAAAAAAAAAGAGTAAAATCAAAAGCATTATTTTCAAAACCTTTTGGTGGTCAAGGGTAATATCTCTCATTCTCTAGAACAGATATACAAGATATATGCAACATCACTTATAGAGCAACTGGTTTAAGGTTCGCACCACAGCACCAATAAAATATAACCAGAAAATTGCCAACGACATAAACAATGGACCTCTAAATCTGCTCAAACGATCATACCCAAGAAAAAGGTATCCCCTTCCAATGTCAACACTCAGGCAGTGAAAAAAATTAGGAAAAAAAGTGTACATTTGCAAGGGAAAACCATCCATGATGCTCAAAATGGTAAACACTTCCACTGTACTTTCTTTTGACTTCAACAGCTTAAAGTTGCCAAAAAATATATATATATATAAGATTACACCCCCCCCCTTATTTTCGAAATTAACAATCCGTAGGCAGAACCACAAATGCTCACTGATTAAACATTTATAATGGAGACAACAATGGCTCTATTTTTCAGAATTTCAACCCAAAATAGAGGTAGTTCATGCAATAACCATTCTTCACAAGTTAAGCTAGATTTCTTGTTCACAAACTTAATCGGTGATTTAATATTAAAGTCCCCAAATTTAATCGGTGACCCAACCTAGAGATCGAAAGAACAGAGAAGTCGAAGGTAAAGATAGAGTTCAAGAACTCACCTCAGGTGGTCGATGGCATCGCCAGCTCGTCCGTCCTCTGTCAGCCACCCTTCCGATGTCTCAAGCTCCCTAATTTCTCTCTCTCGCTCTCATCTTCCATACTGCCTTGCACTTGCAGAATAGAGGAAGAAAGAATAGGAGGTTTTGGAACAGTAACGCCTGAGATCCAAGCATAAAAGAAGAACGACGGCGGACGAAACGTCACAGACGCTAGCAACAGCAGCACGGACGACAGTGGTTTCAGTGGAGAAATCGTGAAGCTTCTTTGTGTTCTATTATCCCTCTCGTTGGGCTGATAGAAAATGGAGAAGAGTAAAGTGATATAACATAAAAGGGCAATACTGTAATTTCACAGAAGTGGGCTGAAGAAAAATAAAATTTCCCCTTTGAAGAGAGCTGAATTCGAACCCCACATCTCACCCATACTTCATCGCCTCCAATACGATGCATCCACTAGCATCTCTTTGCTATAATACGGTTAGAAATAATATATATATTATTAAAGTAATATTATTTACCAATTCATTTTTTTTAGTGCCATTACAGCTATAATACATCTTGTGAGCTATCATCCTTATATTAAAAATATAATTTTTATAGTTTTAGTTGTTACATTAGTTTCTATTTATTTGTGGATGCGTTTTTCAAATTTTCTGAATCTGTGTGAGTTTTTGTCAATTATTCTGTTGTTTAATTTATTTGTTATAAACTGTAATATATACTGTGGGCTATCTTACCTTACTAAAGATTTCATTTTATAGTTTTGGTTTGTTAACTGATTTAGTAAAAATGTTAGTTCCTATTTATTTCCTATTTGATGTATTTGGTTACCATTTGAGATTGATTACATTTAAAAGAATAATGGATCGTAGTTGAATTAAAGCTAAGAGAACTACTAAGGAATATAAAGATGGGGTAGAAAGGTTTCTTGAATTTGTTTAGAGAAATGCTTTGAAGAAAAGGGATAGATTGTTCTTCTGTCCCTGTGTCAACTATTTCAACTGTAATATATTGTCTATTCATGATATAAGAGAGCATCTTATATGTGATGGAATAAGTTTAAGATGTACAAATTGGATTTGGCATGATGGGATTAGGATGACTCCTTTGTATGAGGAAGTTATGAACAATAATTTTGGTGATAGAAGTAATAAGTTTAGGGATAAATTTCCGAATATGTTTCGTGATATTAGAGCTGAATCCTTTCCATAGTTCTCTCATATATGTGAAAGTTTACTAAGTGATGCAGAGACGCCATTGTACTCGGGGAGTAAAGATGAGTACACAAGATTAAAATTTGTGTTTCGATTGATGAATTTGAAATCGAGAAATGGTTGGCCTGATTTTAGTTTGACATAATTGCTCAAGTTGTTAAGTGATGCCCTTTCTGTAGGAAATATGTAACATCCTAATTTTCAGGCCTAGAGACGCAGAAATAGCCTAAGATTGAGAGGCTACCAGACCCCCTTTGAGCAGAAGTTCTAGATAGACATAGAGAGTTTTCAAGGACTAAGCTGCGAGTAAGTAAAGGTACAGGGATTTATGAAAGTCCTAAGGGGTAGCATGGCTTAGTGGGAAAACAAGAGGTGTCTATGGTGATGATGATGTCATGGATGAGGTAAGCATGGCTTAGTGGGAAAACAAGAGGGTCCATGGTGATGATGATGTCATGGATGAGGTAAGCATGGCTTAGTGGGAAAACAATAGGTGTCCATGGTGATGATGATGTCATGGATGAGGTAAGCATGGCTTAGTGGGAAAACAAGAGGGTCCATGGTGATGATGATGTCATGGATGAGGTAAGTATGGCTTAGTGGGAAAACAAGAGGTGTCCATGGTGATGATGATGTCATGGATGAGGTAAGCATGGCTTAGTGGGAAAACAAGAGGTGTCCATGGTGATGATGATGTCATGGATGAGGTAAGCATGGCTTAGTGGGAAAACAAGAGGTGTCCATGGTGATGATGATGTCATGGATGAGGTAAGCATGGCTTAGTGGGAAAATAAGAGGTGTCCATGGTGATGATGATGTCATGGATGAGGTAAGCATGGCTTAGTGGGCAAACAAAGTAATCCTAGCCATTCATTGAGAATTGATCCAAGCCATCCATTCACCTTGGCTTTCCCTATAAATAGAGGTCCCCTTGCCATTCATTCTTCACACCCAAGAGCTCCTTTAGAGAGAGAAGTGAGTTCTAGAGAGAGAAAGAGAGAAAGAAAGAGAACGAAGGAAGGAAGTTCTGGCAGAGCTGGAAACAATATAGAGAAGCAAGAGTTCTGCTAATCTAGCCATGTAGTAAACTTACCCTAAACTTGTATGTATGATTAATTGTGTTATGACTTAATTGATTATTGTTAATATATAATTGTTGAAGCTCTGTGCTATGATTGCCTTGGCCAATTGTATTTCATATATCACATGGAAGCATGCACATTACATTATGTTGACACAATCACAGGCAAGCACAAATATCATCAATGCATACATTGTTTAGTACCGTTTGCTACTAAGATTCTCCCGAATCTCACCCCCAATAAATAACCCATTACAGGGAGGTTATGTCGAAGTGAATTTTGAGAATGCTGAAAGACGCCGTTATGCTGCCGAATTTCAGACTTAACATAAGGAGATGATACGTACTGTGTACGTAGGTACTGTCTGAGGAGTCTGGAAGTGAGTGGACCTAGTCGGTTCATCCAGTCTTTCCTGGGTACTTACGTAGAATGGTAGTTCTTACGGAAATTACCGAATCAGTACAAGATCAGTTATTTTTTTACAGATGAAGTTGATTGCTGGAATTTGACACCATGAACAGTAACTCGTGGTGACATAGTGATATTTGATCAATCATTAAAAATAGTAAATGGTTGAATAAATGTATGATATTTTTATGGTAAATAGTAGACATACCAAGCTTCGATTGGATATATAGAATGCCTCATTTGGATGTCTACACATGGAGATATAAATGATCAAAGTTGGGACCAGAATGTTGGATTTAGGAGAAAAATGGTGGATGAACAGTAATGTTGTAACATTGACTGACGTTGACATGGTCAAGTCTTGGTCAACGAGGTATTTTTCCATGAAATATATTTGAGTTAGCTTCATGTATCAATTTGAACCACTCCATTCCGATGTTACTAGAATTAGTTATGATTTTTCGAAGTTAGGTCACTCATCTGGAAATTACACAGTGAACAGTACTCGATAAGAGTAAAACTCCAAATTGAGAAATTGGATTTCAATGACCTTGAAAGTAGTTCTAAATGTTACCAATTGGTCCCTAAGACGTACGAAAGTAAGGATGTTTTAATTTGATATCAGAGCAAGAGATTCTGGCATAGATCAGAAAGAGCTCTAGTTTAGAGCATAAGATTCTGGCACAGAACAGAAGGTTCTGGCTTAGTGATGCTCTGAAATAGTTAGATTAATGTTTAAGTGAGTTAAAGACATGAATTAGAAAGATTATTTTCCCTAGAGTACGAGATAATGATGCTCTAGTCGTAACGAATATGGGTATAGGTCGGGACAGTTATTCCCAGAGAGCGTAGGTCGCGACGAGTATGGTTTAAGGTCGTGACGAGTAATCACAGAGAGCTGAGATTGCGATGAGGAAGGTCTTATGTCGCGACTAATATGTGCAAAATAGTTAAAGGTCGTGACATGAGAAGGTCTATGGTCGAGACTAGTAATGTTGCAGTACATGGCTAGTGTGCAAAGAGTCCAGGTCGCAACGGGAGGACACAGAAATGTCAGGTCGTGACGAGTAAAAGCTATGGTCGCGACTACAAGTCACAGAGAAGGTGAGTCACGACTATGCAGTTTTGAGGTTGCGACAATATTTGACAGAGGCCATATGATGATGAGTACAGTTCATTTAGTTAGAGAAGACCTAAAAGTTAGATTGAGATTTGTTTAGGAATGATCCTAGCACATGGCCTAAGGTTAGAGACGTGATGGTGAATAGATAAGAGCTAGTGTCCCAAAGTTGAGGGATTCTATCACGGAGAAGTAGTAGACCTAGGGAAAAGTTCCCTAGAGAACAGCAGTAATAGTAAGAGATGGTGAATGAGATCCATGCGACTCAAGTTCGCCAGGATCAGGAGGAAGACCAATGAGGAACCATAGTCTGGTCAAGAACAGACTGAGACTGATGGATAGATAGAAGGAGTTAAGAGGTAGTAAAGAGATACGGAAGTTACTCCATAAAGATGGAAATTGATCCGCTCACCTGAGAAGTATTTCTTGAGTAAGTTTATGAAAAGTATTCCTCTTAGTTAAATAGAGATGATCGTGAGGCTAAAGGTTAAATAGAGAAAGAGAAACCCTTTGATGAATAATTAGTCGAGTTCATCCATAAGGTCAGATAGAGTTGAATGATTAAGAAGTTAATTCGTGGATTGAATTCCGTGCTACAAAGAATTTTTCTCAAGTATTCACTGAAGTTCAGTAGAGTGGTAAATATATACAAGAATAGAAAAAAAATGTATGATGCTTAGAGAAAGAAAGGTAGCCACAGTTTAAAAGATAAAGTGACTCCCCTATCCCCTATGTAAGGAAGAGTAACGAAGGGTTGAGTCTATACCTTAGTAAGAAGATAGAGTGGCAGCCTAAGTGAGATAGATAGATGCTCTTGATCAAATAATAATCTGGTGAAAATAAGGTTACCTAATTGCAATGTCTAATGGATGGCTTGGATCAATTCTCAATGAATGGCTAGGATTGCTTTGTTTGCCCACTAAGCCATGCTTACCTCATCCATGACATCATCATCACCATGGACACCTCTTGTTTTTCCACTAAGCCATGCTTACCTCATCCATGACATCATCATCACCATGGACACGTCTTGTTTTCCCACTAAGCCATGCTACCCCTTAGGACTTTCATAAATCCCTGTACCTTTACTTACTCGCAGCTTAGTCCTTGAAAACTCTCTGTGTCTATCTAGAACTTCTGCTCAAAGGGGGTCTGGTAGCCTCTCAATCTTAGGCTATTTCTACGTCTCTAGACCTGAAAATTGGGATGTTAAAATCCTCATGTGCCTGGAGAACAAAAACCATGCTCTCGTGTGGCCTCAAGGCTGCCTAAGGGAAAAGCGGACAATATCTATGTGGAAGGGTGCTGGGCTGATAGAGAACATAAGTAATGGTGCTAGAAAGTATGATGAGTAATTGATGGAAACTCCTGAATACAGTAATATTCGAGAGAGTTTGATATGAAAGAAATGGACACTGCTTATGAGTGCAGTAAGTTGTCCATAAGAGAGGAAAGTAGATTGCAACTCTGATCGAGTTGACCCAGAGAAAAGAAAAGCATGATATAGATGCAAAGATTTATGATAAGCACTTTACCAGATGTTGAGCTAATTTGGCTATGGTACTGATTAAATTTCGAGGATGAAATTTATTTAAAGGGGAGGAGAAATGTAACATCCCAATTTTCAGGCCTAGAGACGCAGAAATAGCCTAAGATTGAGAGGCTACCAGACCCCCTTTGAGCAGAAGTTCTAGATAGACACAGAGAGTTTTCAAGGACTAAGCTGCGAGTAAGTAAAGGTACAGGGATTTATGAAAGTCCTAAGGGGTAGCATGGCTTAGTGGAAAAACAAGAGGTGTCCATGGTGATGATGATGTCATGGATGAGGTAAGCATGGCTTAGTGGAAAAACAAGAGGTGTCCATGGTGATGATGATGTCATGGATGAGGTAAGCATGGCTTAGTGGGAAAACAAGAGGTGTCCATGGTGATGATGATGTCATGGATGAGGTAAGCATGGCTTAGTGGGAAAACAAGAGGTGTCCATGGTCATGATGATGTCATGGATGAGGTAAGCATGGCTTAGTGGAAAAACAAGAGGTGTCCATGGTGATGATGATGTCATGGATGAGGTAAGCATGGCTTAGTGGGAAAACAATAGGTGTCTATGGTGATGATGATGTCATGGATGAGGTAAGCATGGCTTAGTCGGAAAACAAGAGGTGTCCATGGTGATGATGATGTCATGGATGAGGTAAGCATGGCTTAGTGGGAAAACAAGAGGGTCCATGGTGATGATGATGTCATGGATGAGGTAAGCATGGCTTAGTGGGAAAATAAGAGGTGTCCATGGTGATGATGATGTCATGGATGAGGTAAGCATGGCTTAGTGGGAAAACAAGAGGTGTCCATGGTGATGATGATGTCATGGATGAGGTAAGCATGGCTTAGTGGGAAAATAAGAGGTGTCCATGGTGATGATGATGTCATGGATGAGGTAAGCATGGCTTAGTGGGCAAACAAAGCAATCCTAGCCATTCATTGAGAATTGATCCAAGCCATCCATTCACCTTGGCTTTCCCTATAAATAGAGGTCCCCTTGCCATTCATTCTTCACACCCAAGAGCTCCTTTAGAGAGAGAAGTGAGTTCTAGAGAGAGAAAGAGAGAAAGAAAGAGAAAGAAGGAAGGAAGTTCTGACGGAGCTGGAAGCAATATAGAGAAGCAAGAGTTCTGCTAATTTAGCCAGGTAGTAAACTTACCCTAAGCTTGTATGTATGATTAATTGTGTTATGACTTGGTTGATTGTTGTTAATATGTAATTGTTGAAGCTCTGTGCTATGATTGCCTTGTCCAATTGTATTTCATATATCACATGGAAGCATGCACATTACATTATGTTGACACAATCACAAGCAAACACAAATATCATCAATGCATACATTATTTAGTACCGTTTGCTACTGAGATTTCCCCGAATCTCACCCCCAATAAATAACCCATTACAGGGAGGTTATGTCGAAGTGAATTTTGAGAATGCTAAAAGACGCCGTTATGTTGCCGAATTTTAGACTTAACATAAGGAGATGATACGTACTGTGTACGTAGGTACTGTCTAAGGAGTTTGGAAGTGAGTGGACCTAGTCGGTTCATCCAGTCTTTCGTGGGTACTTACGTAGAATAGTAGTTCTCACGGGAATTACCAAATCAGTACAAGATCAGTTATTTTTTACAGATGAAGTTGATTGCTGGAATTTGACACCATGAACAGTAACTCGTGGTGACATAGTGATGTTTGATCAATCATTAAAAATAGTAAATGGTTGAATAAATGTATGATATTTTTATGGTAAATAGTATACATACCAAGCTTCGATTGGATATATAGAATGCCTCATTTGGATGTCTACACATGGAGATATAAATGATCAAAGTTGGGACCAGAATGCTGGATTGAGGAGAAAAACGCTGGATGAACAGTAATGTTGTAACATTGACTGACGTTGACATGGTCAAGTCTTGGTCAACGAGTTATTTTTCCCTTAAATATATTTGAGTTTGCTTCATGTAGCAATTTGAACCACTTCATTCCAATTTTTCTAAAATTAGTTATGAGTTTTCGAAGTCAGGTCACTCATCTAGAAATTACACAGTGAACAGTACTCAATAAGAGTAAAACTCCAGATTGAGAAATTGGATTTCAATGACCTTGAAAGTGGTTCTAAATGCTACCAATTGGTCCCTAAGACATACGAAAGTAAGGATGTTTTACAATACACTACCAAAATCAATGTACAAGGCAAAGAAAGTATTGTGTCCGATGGATTTGTCATATAAGAAGATACATGCGTGCCCTAACGACTGCATATTGGACAGAAATGAGTATTAAGGGCTGAATAAGTGCCCTAAATGTGACACTTCAAGATACAAAGTGAAGAAAGACAGTAATGATTGTAATGAGATTACCAAAGGCTTTCCTTTGAAGGTGTTGTGGTATATTCTAATAATACCACAGTTTAAGCATTTGTTCTTGAGATAGATTTCGATGGGAAAATAAACGATGAACAGCTTCGTCACCCAGTTGATTCTTCTCAATGGAAGGCAATAGATCAAAATTTTTTTGAATTTAGTTCTAAGCCCAGAAACCTTCGGCTTGGGCTATGTATGGATAGAATCAATCCGTATAGTAATCTCAATAACACACAGTGCTTGGCCAGTTCTCATTGTGATTTACAACTTACCTCCTTCATTGTGCATGAAACAAAAGTACATCATATTGTCTTTTATGATCCTTGGGCCAGAATAGCCAGGAAACAATATAGATGTATACTTGGCACCTTTGATTGATGATGTGAAGAAACTATAAGAGGACGGTATTTATGTCTTTGATGCCACAAACAAGATACCTTTAAACTCCGCGCCATAATCTTTATCACGATAAATGACTTCCCGGTATATGAAAATTTTTCAAGCTATAGTGTTAAGGGGCATAAAGCATGTCCCATATATGAAGAAGGCACTAACTACATGCAACTCAAGCATGGAAGGAAGACAGTCTACCTTTCCTATAGAAAGTTTCTTAGTAGACACCACCCTTACCGTAGGTTGAAGAAGGCATTTAATAGCTCACAGGAATATGAAATGGCTCATGTTCCTTTAACTAGAGAACAAGTGTATCAACGTTTGCAGGGGTTCATGTTACCTTGGGTAAAAGTAATAATAAGAATGCACTTGAAAGGAATATATAGAAAAGAGATCAATCTTCTTTGATCTTCCATATTGGCAGAGTCTTGAAGTGAGACATAGTTTAAATGTCATGCATGTGGAGAAAAACGTGTGTGAGAGCCTTGTTGTCACGCTCTTGCATATCAATGGAAAGAATAAGGGTGGGGTCAATGCTAGACAAGACTTAGCTAAAATGGGAATAGGTTTACCTCTACATCCACAACAAAGAGAGGGTAGTAAGAGAGTTTATTTGTACCCAGCCGCACACACATTATCCAAATATGAAAGAACAAGCTTATGTGAGTGTTTGCATGGAATTAAGGTGCTACAAGGGTATTCATCGAATTTTAGGAAGCTTATATCAATGCAAGATTTGAAAATAAAAGGTATAAAGTCCAACGATTGCTACATGTTGATGCAACAATTACTACCAGTGGCTATTCGAGTCATTATGAATGAAGATGTGAGAAGCAATATTACTAGACTTTGTATGTTCTTCAATGTTGTTTGCAGCAAAGTGATTGATCCTGCTGAGTTAGATGAATTAGAGAATGAGCGTTATGTTATCCTCTCCTAGTTGGAGATGCACTTCCCTCTAGCATTTTTTTATATCATGGTCCATTTTATTGCTCACCTGGCATGTGAGATTAGACTTTGTGACCCTGTGTATTTGAGGTGGATATAGCCATTTGAGAGATATATGAAAATCCTTAAAGGATATTATAAAAATCCTTATCAACTCGAGGCATTAATTGTTGAGAGGTATGTAGCTGAGGAGGCAGTTGAGTTTTGTAACTCATATCTTGCTGGGGTAAAAGCAGTTGGACTTCCTTAATCTCAGCATGCCCATGGGAGAAAAAGCAGGGGAACTCGTGGTGTCAAAGTGAAGTGCATGTCTCACGAATTGGTGATAAAGCACATCTTTACATTTTGAACAATAAAGATGAAGTTTAGCCATACTGGAATGCTCACAAGAATATGCTTAGGAACATGAACCCAAGAAAGAGCAATATACAACTAGCTAATGAGCACAACAGGTCTTTTGCATAATAGTTCAAGCAATAAGTGTTAAAGGATAACAATCATTTTGAGATAATACAAAGGCTAGCTGTAGGGCCTCGTTTTGAGGTTGTGTGTTGGGAATGATAAAACATAAATAGCTACTCTTTTTACACAAAAGCTCAAGATGATAAAAGTACAATGTTGGTGATGGTTGTGGCTGAAGCGATGCATTTTGCTAGTTTAAAAAATAAGAAGCCAACATTAGAAATTTGGATTTGTTTCAGTCGATCTTCAGGGAGTTAGATACTTAGATGAGCCATTCATCTTAGCAAGTCAAGCAATTCAAGTGTTTTATATCACCGATCTAGCAAATAAAGATCTTTCCATTGTGCTCCAAGGTAAAAGGTAAGCGATTGGTGATGACAGTGACTTAGGGTTCAACCTCGACGAAACCCCGCCTTTCACAATTACTCGACCTATAACAACAGTTTGATTTAGAAGATGACGAATATACTATTAGGGATTATCATTATAAAGGAATTTTAGTGGATACAAACTAGTAGAAAATTAGTTTATTCTTTTTTAATAAATATCAATTTGATTACTTAATTCATTGCATGGTTAATATTTTTTGTTCTTACATTTACTTATTATTTTGTAAACGTGATGAAGTACATTAGTTTACCAATTTGGATTATTCTATGACTATTTGGACTTTGGGATTATTGACTTAATAATTTGATGTCTAAAATTAATTGGTATGTCTTGATTATACTAAATGCAAGATGGTATAAAATAGAAAATAAACGAAACCCTAAAAAAAAAGCTTTACACGACAATTTTACAAAACACCGCCATGTAAAACTTAAAAAATATAAAAAATTATATTTGTCACAGTAGGAAATTGATACATTAAAGACAGTTTACAATATAACCACCGTTAGTTTATCAACATTAGTTTATCAACAATTAACGGCAGTTTTAATATAAAATCGCTATTAAAAGTTTACCTTTAATAGCAGTTTAAAAACGGCTATTAAATGGTAGACTTATAACAATGGTAGAATTTACGCCACTTGTAAAATTGTCGTTAAATATTATTTTTAATGCTATTAAAGGCCTTTTTTTTCCAATAGTCTAACATTCTAAAAAAATTTGTGGTGCAATTTTGCCCCCATTGTGGTGGTGGGGTTGAAGAAGAAAAGGATGGCTGGTGATATTCTCTTCGTACTCATTAATTCTTCTGTTCAAAACCTTAATTTTTATGGGGTCTGATATATAGAGTCTGACATATATAAAGCAATTTTTGAATTAATGGTCCAAGATTTAGATATTGCGAAGACGAAGAACAAGTGAATTGCTATATGAGAAGCGTAGCCACACACGAGAATTATACTCTTCACAAATATTGTGAGGATTTAAATAAATGGTAGGACTTATATATATATATATATATATATATCTTTTCAACCTCAGCAACATAAATGGCAGGACTGGGTGCTTTTTTTCTTCGGATTATTTCATACGACTGGACACTCTTTTATACGGGGGCATTTTAATTAATTACGTGTCATTATTTTTTTAAAAAAAACATGCTTATCTGTCAGAGGGCATACATCCGCTTTTGAACTCTATTAATTTTGGGTAGAATTGCTCTATTCTAAATATATTGGGTGTAAAATTGCCATTCCCTTAATTTTTTATGGTGTCAGGTGTATCTGGAAAAAAATTTCAGGGTGGGCTGTTTAGCGTACATTTACCCAAAACTATTAGAGTTTTGGATCATTTTTTGTTTTGGTACAAAGTTTTGGATTTATTGGACAAAGAAACTTCAAAAATTATATTGGGCCTAGAAAGTATATAAAAATTAGTTTCTCCCAATCAAACCCAATATTATTTGAGAGCCGAAATAGGCCGAAGAAGGCGAAGAAAATTAGTACATAAAGGTGGAAAATTTTGAAACTGTTATAATCCAATTTACTTGGCCCAAAAAAAGATTAAAATATGTAGTGATGGATTAAAGTGGAGGAGGCAAATGGTGCAAATTAATTGGTGGAAATTAAAAGTTATCAACTATGATTAACTCTTTTATAATTAACAAGTCTCCCTCCCTCCTTATTAGTTTTGGCCAGACCAAGGGAACAAGGAGAAAAGGAAGCTATCATGGAGTGTAAGCCAGTTTGGGAGAGAGTCTAGTGAAAAAAAACCAGGCTTTAGTCATTTCTGACCTAAAAATCACCATTTTCCCACTATAATCACTTCCCAAAAAATCTCTCTTCACACCTAATGCTTCTTGGTTATAGTCTTGGCTTCTTGAAAGAAGAAGTTTGGAGGAAGAATCATGGAGAAAAAGTTCAAGAAATCAATAACCAACTTTAGTAAGGAGTTAAGGTAAACCTGAGCTTAATTTTAAGTTAAGTTTTACAAATCTCATTAGGCAAAAGCTATAGCTATTAGTCAGGATGCAGCTCTATTTCCTTAAGCATTTCCAAAGGGTTGTGTTAATTATTGGTGTCATAAGTTGGGATGTTAAGCCTATTGAATCATAAAGGAGACGTTGGTCAAACCTTCTCCAACAATTCCCTCCAATGACACTTGAGGGATTCAAACTCATGGCCCCTCTCTAATACCCACTTGTAGGATCAAGCATAATCATTAAGTCATCAAAGGCTATAGTTGTTAATCAGCACACAACTCTATTTTCTTAAGTCTTCCCGAGGGGATGCACCTATTACAAGGGCCATAGGCTGGAATGTATAGCCCATTGAATTACAATAGAGACATTGGCCAAACCTTGTCCAACTGTTTCTATGCTCAAAATTTTAGAGGATTGGTATTGGTATTTATGTGGTTTGATGGGATCCGAATAGATGGATTGGTGTTTTTGAAACTCAATTTTAATTTGTTGAGGAGCTTGATAGAGAAGTTGCTTGTACTCATGTTACCTCAAGTTGCTTTTAAAATTTCAAAGTTCTTAGATGTATTTCAACTTGGTTTTAGGTTCATAAAAAAAATAAAAGTTCTTTTTCTATTTTTATTAAATTAATCTCTTCAAATAAAATATAAAAAGTAGAGAAAAAACATGATTTGTCATTATACATGTTTATGATTTTAACAGCTTAAACAATATTTCATGTTGACAATTCCATCGTTGTATTATATTTAGCAAAAGTGGTACTCCTCTAATTTTATTTATAAGTTACTTTCAGCATATTTCACACAGACAAAGAAAAAATTTAAACATCATTAACCATGCAATAAAATTAACAACTTTCTAACTTTATCCCTATTTAATATATATTATACCTCATGGAAACAAAGCTAATATAATAATAAATGAAAAGTAAAATAGTATATTCATATGAAAAATTTCTTTCTACTCTATAAATAAGACCAAAATAAATATTATATCTCTATTTTATAAATATGATTAGAGGAGTGTGTTAACAGTTTAGTTGAATATGTCATTGACGTGTGAAATTGATTGTTTTGTTGTTATAATATCATTTGATATGCCAAATTCACAAAGATATGCACATAAGGCAATATGCAAAAGGTGGATATATAGACTTGTATTAAATCAATATTCACATAGATATCCATTCTTGGCCGGAGAAAAAGTCTCATAGATATATGGTATAGTTTACGAAAGGTGAATTGTGAGTTTATTTTTTTGATACAAGTGAGGGTTTATAGATTAACTATGGGGAAATAATTTCCACTCTCTCTATAGACAATATTACCTCCAAACTTAGGGGCAAACTCCCAAAAAATATGATCTAGATAGACCCTGCTTAGCTAATGCATCAGCAATTTGATTATACTTCCTTGGGATATATTTAATTTGAACATCCCATTCAAGGCTCAGGAAGGACTGCACTTTTAACATCAAGAGACTGTACCCATGCTTATTCTCTATAAGCGGGATATAATGAACTATATTTTTAGTATCGGACTCTAATATGATTTTCTTGAGACCCAAATCCCATGCCAATGATAGACCCTTAAAGATTGCCTATTGCTCTGCCTCAATGATAGAACAAGGCCAATAGTATGAGTAAATCCTGATATTTAATTCCCAGCATAATCCTGAATTACCCCTCCACACCCAGCCTTTGTATGTGTCCTTGTAAGCGACCCATCAACATTGACTTTGAAATATCCCCTCGGTGGGGCTTCCCACTTAAGAACTGGGTTATTTGTCACATTCTGTACAATATGGTCTTGTTGTCATACGAAACTTTGCCAAACCTGTTTCAATATTCCTAGAGGCTCCCGAGGCTTAACGAATTCTGCTTCAAACATAGACTTATTTCTCCATTTCCATAAATGCCAAATCCCAACACCCCATATCAGCTTCCAATCATCATACTCTACTAAACCCATGTTATTCTTTAAATTCATTGAAAACCAGTTCCTCAAATCTGTTGAGAAGAACTGATTATGATAATTGGGTTTTATGCACATGCACTAAAGCTCTTTGGCATATTCACAGTCCCTCAGAATATGTAGAGTGTCTTCTACACCTTGATTACAGTGCTGATATATTGCTGATGAAGTTGACCATTTGCTTCTCCAATCATTCGTGGGCAATCGATTGTTAAATGTAATCCACATAAATGTCCTAATACGCTCCGCCCCTTCCCACCTCCACATTTCCTTGAATGTTGCGTTAAAAGAACTGTCAGGTGGTTGCTCTAGCATATAATAAGCACTTTTTACTGTAAATCTATCATTATTAGTTGCATTCCAAACTAGCACATCCAATCCCGCATCTTGCCTCGGTGGTAACATAGTCAACAACTTATGGAAAACATGTCTTGGGACTAGATTAGCCAATCTCGTGAAGTCCCAAGTACCATCAACTACCCAATCAACGACTTTACTATTATTCTCAACTGTAATAAATCTCATACACATGTCCTTAATACTCTTATCCTGATAAAGCCATTTGTCATTGAAGAAATTAACCTTCTGACCATTCCTAATATGCTATCTCATGCCCCTTTGAACATTCACCTTTTGTTCAGCAATATATTTCCATAATGTCGAATCACCTTTCCTAGCTTCCAGCAAATTTTCCTCATTATGTAGTATATATTTATGTAACAAAACTTCAGCCCACAATCCTTTTATACCTTGTACCAAATGACACGCTATCTTTGTTCCACACGCATTATTTAGTACATTTAATCTTTTGAAACCAAGACCTCCATATGTTTTTGGTTTGACAATTTGGTCCCACCTAATTGGATGATAACCATTACTATTATCAAAGTGACCCCAGATGAAATTCCTCTGTAATCTTTCAACTTCATGACACACTGAAGTAGGTAATCTAGCTACCTGCATAGGATACATTGGAATTGTACTTATAACAGATTAAGCTAGAGTAATTCTTCCTATAACCGTCAAGGTTTTCTCCTTCCATGCCTGTAATTTTGATTTCACCCTGTCTATAATATAATGGAAAGTTTCTGTAGGTTTCCTCCCTCTGATGAACGAAAACCCCAGATACTTCCCAATCTCAATAGAAACATCCATACTACTCCTCCTACTAATCGTGCACTTTGTACCGTTAGTAACCTTTGGCGAGAAGAAAATAGAAGATTTATCTTTACTAACTTTTTCTACCGATGCGCCACAAAAACTATCTAAGCAATCCAGCATACAAGTAGCTTGTTCCTCTGTAGCAACTCCAAATAGAAGTAAATCATCTGCAAACATCAAGTGAGATACATTTGGGCCTCCATTTCCAATGTGAACCTGTTTCCAAGCTCCAGAATTAACTGCATCATTTATAATACAAGACAATCTATCCATACATAAAACAAACAAAAATGGTTAAATTGGATCTCCTTGTCAGAGACCTCGTTTAGGAAAGAAATACTCATTTTGAAAACCATTCCAAAGAACATTATATGAAACTGATTAAAAACACAACTCATCATTAAATTAATAAAATCATTTTCAAACCCCACATCTTGAAGTACTTGATGCAAGAAATCCTAACGTATTCTGTCATATGCTTTTTCCAAGTCAATCTTCCAAGCGATCAACCGCATCTTGCCTTTTGACTTCTTCATAATATGCATAATCTCTTGCCCAATAATGATATTATGTTGAATATGCCTCCATTTAACAAAGCTAGATTGGAATGGAGAAATAATCTCATTCATAATACTTTGTAATCTATTCACAATCACTTTAGAAATTACCTTATAGTGCGTGGTACACAGGGATATTGGCCTAAAGTGGCTCACTAATTGAGGGTTCTCCCTCTTGGGAATTAAAGTAATTAGAGTCTTATTCGCCTCCATATTTACCGTTTTCCCCATGAATGCCTCTTTAACAAATCTGTATATTGATCTTCCCACCTTATTCCAGTTTGTTTAGTAGAAAATAGGAGAAAATCCATCAGCAGCCGAAGCTTTATAAGGACCCATCGCCATGATTGCTTGTGTAACCTCCTCCTCCGAAGGAACAGAACACATACTTTTAAACACCTCATGATTTATTTCAGGGAAATTTGTAGTAGTGCTCATCATACAAGGACCATCTTCTTCCATCTCATAAAATGACTTAAAATAATCAGAAATCATAACTTTCAACTTCTTTTCGTCCTCCACCCAATTACCCATTGCATTCTTTAGAGAAGTAATTTTGTTCCTTCTTCTCCGCATCTTTGTTTTCAAATGATAGTACCGAGTATTCCTATCCCCTTTTGCAATCCACTCGGTGCGTGCATTTTGAAACCATTTCATTTCTTCTAACTTTAAAATTTCATCAAAATTAACTTGCAATTCCTTCTCCAAATTAACCAAAAAAACGAATACCCATAAGCCCTTGATCGTTGTATACCATTTAGCCGAGCAAGAATTTCCTTTTTCCTCTTCTTAATCATTCCAAAAATATTTTTATTCCAGTCTATCAATAATGTCTTGAACTTTTGCAATATTCCATTTAATTCCTGACAAGAATCCCAATTTCCATCAAGAAAGTCTTTAAAGTTATCATGGTGCAACCACATGGCTTCAAAACAAAATGGTCTAATCCCTTTGTCCACCTTATCATTCATAAATTAAAGTATGATCGGATTATGATCAGAGAATTTTGTTCTAGAGAGTACCTTTAGAAAGTAATCTGGCAAATCAGTTAAAAGTGATGTATTAACCATAACCCTATCCAATCTTTCATATAACCATGTATACCCCACATTTAGGGGTCATTTCCATGTAAACTTTGGACCTTGGAAATTTAAATCAGTAAGTTGACAATCACTCACCTATTGTTGAAACCACCTGATTCTATTGAAAGGACAAGTTGCTCTACCCACCCTCTCTTTGCAACTCATAATATCATTAAAATCACCAATTACTACCCAGGGTATTGATATTATTTTTGAGAATATTTTTAATCTCCCCCATAATTCTTCTCAAAAATTTGAGTGAGGTATTGCATAAATAGCAGTTAATATGAATTTATTAAATCCAGGCAACTCACATTGAAGATGAAAAATTTGTCTATTATTTTCTAAGTCCTGAACTTTTATAATACTACTTTTCCATATAATAGCTAAACCCCTAGATTGCCTATACTAGGTATAATTTTGATTTCATCAAATCCTAATTTTTTCAGCAGGCTTAACCGTGTATCTTGTTCATATCTAGTTTCAGCCAAAATAATTAAACTAGGATTTGAGCCTTTGCAAACTACCCTTACATTTCTTAATAACCCAGATACACATGCTCCTCTAACATTCAAATATAAAATCTTATCCACTAAATAATATTAATAATTATAAAAGCCCAAATAGAACTCAAACCTAAACCTCACTTGGCTTCTCTTGGACCATAAAATCAGAGCCCATTGCATCATCTCCTTGCACATCCAGTTTTGTGCTATTTAATTCAGGTCCAAATAGCTTATCCAAGTCTACATGTCCAATAACCATTTCTGGATCCACATCTTAATGGCCCAACACGTCTTCTTCCTCTAACGGCCTTATCCCTCTTTCCACAGCGCCCATGTCTATTTCCAACTCCTTCAGCCTACCTTCTGCCATCGCATCTGACCTCTCCTGTCTCTCTAAATAGGTCTAATTATTATCCTCCCCTAAAGTCAACATCAATTGTCCTCCTTGTGCCGCCTCTCGTTGGTTTTCTCTCATACGTTTCTTACTCTTCCTCCTTCCTTCCGTCATTTTTTTACTATCGCTGTACCTAGTCTTCTTTCACTCATAGTAGCAACCGCCCCTGTATCCTTTTCGTTCATACTACATCTAGCAACGGTAGTTTTCCTCATGGCTTGTGTAACTTGCAGCTGTTGAACAGTACCGCATCGAGTTTCATCTTTCACCTGGACTTCCTCGGCCATCTCCTCCACTTCAGCGAGAATCCCATATCGTGACCCTCGTGTCTCCTGTTTGTTCAGCTCATTTCTTCCATCCCTCATTCTACGTTACCTTATAGGTTTTTGCATGACCCTCCACTGCTCCTGATCACCATAGTTATCTCTCGTCAGCATTCCTCTTTGATTATTGTTCTTGGTCTTTTCAGTTTCAGTTTCAGTTTCATCATGCATTTCAGTAGTCCTTAGTTTAGTTGGACATGTCTCATATTTGTGACCATATACTCCACATGCTGCACAGAGCATATGTAAACCTTTATATTTTAGGTAATACTCACCATCCAACGAGAATCCTAGCATTATCTATTTACTCAAATCAACTAACACACATATTCTAGCATAATGTCCTCTTAAATGGCAGGAAGTATTCATATCTACTTTAATTGTTTCTCCTATTCTGTTACCAATAATGGTGAGTACTTCCTCATCATAATATTCTAATGATACTCTTGGCATCCTCACCCATACTACAACCTTATCAATCTTAGCTTTCTCTGGTTTAAACCTGGGTTCCAATAGTCTTATAGTCAGATAATGATCATAGATCATCCATGGTCCCCTGTTAGTGCACTAAAATAATCCTCCATATTTGAGAACTTAACAACAAAGAAGCCATACCCAATATTAATAAGACTGATTACCCCTTTATTTGCCCATACAGCTTGTAACCGTGTATTCAAAGCCTTATACCCAATATTTATATCTAGTAATTTCACAATGACAGCCTTCTTCCACGCCTTGTACAGACGCTTCTTTATTTTTCCTGGAAAGTGAAAAGTTGGGAAATTTCTTGCTGGATCCTCAATAGTTTTGACAAGTGGTTCATCTTTTTCTTTCTCCATTGATTTACTAGGGTTATCTGCCATATCATCATCTGAGAGAAATCTTCATCCTGCTTAGCATTATCTTCCTGCATCTCATTTTCACTATTGATACCTTTGAGTTTGTCAGCGAATTAAGCTTTCCCTTTGTTCACCCATACCCCAGTGTCTCCTATCTTTGGCCCATCTCCTTATAGTAAGTTCTCATTCTGCTTTGTCCCACTATTCTTAATTTTTGTTAACTCCTTATCAGAATATCATCTTCCTCCTCAGTCAGAGGTTCAGAAGAAGAAGACTTTGAGCTAGAGAGAAGAATCGCCATAACAGCGCCCTTAAATTCTATAATTAAAGCATATTGTGAGTTTAATTAATGTACTCTTGAACATCACTTTCATAAGTAAATGTCCAATCTTTAATGGGCCTATGTAGTTGGAAAAGCAACCCATGGTTCTTATACAAGAGATTGCGTTGGATGGGTGTAAATCATATAATTCATATTATGTCATTCATATAATTATTTCACCCCCTTGGAGAGGGTTCCAAAGAGCTCCCCAATAAAGCACTGTGGGCTTAAAGCTTTTATCTATTGGATTCTACTAGTTATCATTGTGGTATTTTATTTAGGAGATTAGACTTATATGAATTATGGATGCCAAGTTTAGGTTCATGCACTTTGTAAACTCTTGATACTCTTGCTACAATGTATATCGTATAACATTATGATGACTTGATATTTTTGGCAATTGCTGGTTGAAATTAATGCAAGATAATGGTTTGGATGATGTGAATTAGTATATCATACGTTGCAGTCTTTCCTAGGTGGTCAAATTTACAGTTATTGGTAATTGTTTTCTTTTGAGATTTAGTAGCTTAAGTCTTAGGTTGGAGCCTAAAGTTTAACTATTGACTAAATTACACATTTAGTCCTTTAAGTATATCAAATTTCAGTTTTGTCCCTTTGATTTTACTGATTCCTTCGTGACCCTTGGGTTAAAATCACAATATTTATCACAAAGGATTGCACTAAAGTGGTGCAACACTTAGATCATTCTCTTACTTGAGAAGCCTTTTATTAAGTCCTACGTAATCTAAATGCCATACAAAAATGCCCCAATTACAAGGGTGAAATAGTTTTGGGGTTTTCATAGATAAAAGTTAAATTGCAATAAAGATAAATCTTAAACAACTTATTTTGGTATTTTATAAAATATGATGGGTATATCAATGGATGATATGGAATCTCTTAAGAAATCGTTGCTTAACTATCATTGTTCTAAAATATGGAAGTTAATGCAATTTGGATGATTTAGTACAATTGTTTCTTTTAAAAGAGAATTTTGCTATGGAACTAACTACATGATTATGCAATGAGAGCTTAACATAACATAATCAATCCCATAATATTTCCAACATACAACATCATCCATAGTCAATTTAGTGATAAACAACTAAATCCACCTATTTAATACTAGATAATTATAACGACAGTTTGTGGATCCACAATCATCAAGTTAGATAGTCAAACAAGAAACGGCTCAAGAATAGTAACGGTCCCCAAAATTAAACAACTAAAGTCAGAATGATAAAAATGTGTTCTAAGTGGCAATTAAATATAAAACAACATAAACTCATAAAAGTAACAAAAATGATAAAATTAACTAAATGTGACCAATGTCTCAGTAACGTAAATCCCTACCCACGTTACCTACTAGCACCTCTATGAAGTATCAGGTGGTACTAACAATTGAAAACTAATATTCAGACAATAGGAATATAATAAGTGTACAAAGCAATAGGTATCACATTAAATCCACAGTAATATCATGATTAATAAGCAAAGCAAGCATAATCATAATCATCACATTAATACTAGTTATTAATTATTCAATTCATGCCTTATATCCTCCTTATTTATGCTAATATGAACACATGGGCTAATTGTTACCCACGTCATCACTGACCCTCACAAGCTTCCTACAAGTGTGATATGAACCGGCCAAAGTTGGCAGAGCACATAAGGACTATGGATTCCTCCATAAAAGGGGATGTTGCCCCTTGGGTATACTGCCCAATATCCTGTCAAGTATATTTCCCTCGAGGTATTCTACCCCGGATACCTATGGAGTGTCGCAAATGAGGGTGTAGTACCCTCTCAAAAAGCTAGACATAGTGTGCTCTATGGGGCCAAACCACGTAGTCTCAATATCTGTCACACCCTAATATTCTAAAGCATGATGGCACAAAGTTCAAGAAGACCTTACTTCGTAAGCCCATTTAAATTGATAATTTTCTATCTACAATAGGCAATAGGTATGTATATGGGCAGAGTTAGGTAGGGCAGCCCCCCGCCCGGTGCCCAGCCTGAAGAAAGAATGTGTTGTATTTTGTAGCTGATGCCTGACTTTGCCCAATAAAAGCCCTAACCATTTTAGGCTTGACATGGGAGGGCAGGGTAAGGTAGGCTTTCATGTCCAAGTGGTGATACCTGCTCATATTATGGAACAAAAATCTGTAAATATGAACTTTTAAAATAATACCATATTCATATGTCTTCAAGAGTTAAATAATATCCATAATCCATTAAGAACAAGGAACAAAAAGATAGTAATTAAAGTCTTGAAATCCATTGCATATATATAAAAAAAAGCCTTGAAGTCTAAATAGTTTACAATCGCTGCTTTGCATTAATCTCCCTAAAGTTGACAAGATGAAGCCTCTGAAAAAAAATAAAAGAAACAATTATAATTTGTAATGTAATCATATGATGGTTAGCAAAGTTAAAAAAAAGAAATCAATCTAGTTGACTACTTATATTTGTAAAATGACTCTTTAGTCATCAGTAGCCATCATATTCTCCCCTCAAAGGCAATACATATTTCATTAGAATGATATCAATTGATATTATAACACTCATTCATGAACTTTTGTGTAAATATTCAACAAAGATCTCTTCAAGGCTGTGTTTGGCTCAGTGGAGGGGAGGGGAGGGGAGAAAAGATAGAGATTTTAATATTACCTTGTTTGGATTAATATAAAGGGAGAGGAGGGGAGGGATTTTAATATTATCTTGTTTGGTTTAGAAGTAGAGGAGAGGGAAAATATTTTTGTATGGACAAATTTGCCATTATATTATTTAAGTTGGTTGTTACAATAGAATATTTTAATAAAATATAATTATAAATAACATTTCACATATAAAATTAAAATTGTATAGTTATCAAAATTAAATAAATTCTAAGGTTTATACTAGCTCTATGTTTTTTATATATATACTAATACATATAAAATTATAATAATTATAATTATATATATGCTTTGCTACTAAACTCCTAGCTAACCTGTTAAAATTATAATAGTTAGTTTTAGGATTATTTTAATAATAAATATTTTTAAACTTGTATAATATCAAATTCCTTTTCCCAAATCTTTTTATAAAATTCACTGAGCTTTCAATTGTAAGGATAACAATAGTATCCAAGACCACCTCATAACAAAACTAAACTATTTCCATGTAATCTTCTAAGTTCAAAAATGATCTAGATTTCGATTAGCACCCCACAGTTTGTTGTGTGACAACTCGCAGTTCAGTATTGGGAAATCTCATAGAGGCTAACAAAATAACATATACACCATGCCAAATAAGTATTTACAAAATGCCTATAACAAAAGATAGTATTCCTTCAAAGCAACAACATATTAAGAACTAAAAACTATATCCATAATCACTTGCTTGAACAGTAGAGGTAGACATTGAATTACTACCCGCCTTAGCTTAGCCACATCATCTCCATTGGCCCTATCATTTCCATAAAGAGCTACCATCTTTTCATAACTAGGCAGAGGTGTATTTCTCCAAATGGTTGCTTTTGGTTTAACTTGAAAAATATATTTCATACAATTAGTTTATTGCACAATTGATATTGATATGAAGAGTTGGTGAAAGCAGACTTTCATGTTATATAATCATACATATCATATGTAACAGATTGTATAAATCTAAAATTTGAGGACGTTATTCATAAAAAAAGGTTATAAAATCAGGCTATTAGTTTATAAAATGCATTTCTACAATGTATGGTGAAATCAAACTTTCAGAAATATTCTTGTCACTATTACCATCAACATTTTAATTCAGAGTTTTCACACTTGACAGCTTACAAAGTATTTAAGTTTCACAATGCAGTACTGCACTAATTTATCCATTTTAACTTAGCGTTATAGTGTGTTAGTCTCCAAAGTCCAAAACAAAATATCACTGTGAGAACTATAAATTAAATATGTAATCCAAGTAAGCTATCACTAATTCAATCTATTAGGCATATAGCAAGACTACACAAAAGAAGCTTACCAAGTGGAGGAACAGAAGTAATTGTGTTGCACAATGCACAACAAACGTTAGCGGCCCCCTAGGGTAAAGCAAAACACTCCTGCACCTATTACACACAAGCTGACTCCGCATAGTTGCAAATTACAGACCTTTACAATCACTAGGAGGTCAAACGTAAACAAAGAAATAAAGATATAACCCTTTCACAATGAAATTAACCTAATCCTGGTTGAACTGATATTAAATTTAGTAAAACGCTTAAAATCCTAGTAAAGCAAGCAATGAGACACTACAGAAAGAAAATAAAAGACAAGCAAAGATGTTGCTGCTATATTCCAATGAATTTTATCGGGTAAATGGAACAGGAACTGGGCACTACAATGTTGCCAGATATTTCGATCTCCATGTCAACAAAAAATATTAGTTTGCACGCCAAGAAAATTTCAACGAACCCATAATTTGGAAATTTTATCTTGTTATGTGAAATAGCAAGAGCATTCAAAACTTTAATACATATATTCTCGACATCCAATAAAGAGTACCTAGCAGGCCGGGAAAAAAAATGGAAAGAAAGAAAAAGTGCAGCTTGTTTTCTTGCATAATGTAACATCCAATTTTTATTTTAGGATTCAAGTAGTATTAGAAAAAATTAATTTCTAATAGATAAAATTTTTATTTAATTACCTAAGTTAAGAGAGTTTATATAAAGTATAAAAATAAATAAATATTTTTTTAAATTAAAAGTTTAAAATAAATAAATAAATAAATAAAACACAACAAAAGAAAGAGAATAAAAAAATAATAAAAAAAAAGAAAAAAAACAAAGAAAGAAGAAGCAGGAGGCGTTTCTGCTTAAAAAATAAATAAAATAATATAATAATAATAATAAAAAAATGTAAGGCCCACGCCTTTTTATAATATCTAAACTCACACACACAAACAGAGAACCCGTCATTTCTTTTCTTCTTCGTTTTCTTTTCTCTGCATTGTGTCCGTCTCCACATCGCCTCCATTGATGAATATTGAATCCCTTTGAGCTCTGATTTGTTCTCATAAATTTTTTTAACTATCATAATTATTTTTTAATTATTTTCTATACTAAATGAGTCTTTTGGAAATATAATTTCTGTTAGAAGAAAAATAAATTTAAGGATTAGAGTTTGAAATAAGTGTGAATTTTTAACAAATGAGAACCATAGAATTGTAGAGATAAGTGAATATTTGCATTTAATCAGTTTAGAATTTTTCTATTTACATTATTTAAGAGGTTTAGAGTTAGGATTTAAATGTTAGAGAATAGAGATAATTTAATATGAAAATGTTGTTGATTTAATTTAGGTTTAATGATTGGATTATGTTTATTGGAGGTGTAATTAATATTTAATCAGTTTAGATTGTGATTAGAGCTTGTAAATTGAAAATGGGTATTTTGTGAGAACCCTAAATTAGGAAAATTGGGAATTTCGGTTGAATTGAATAATTATGGGTTAATTGATAGTGCAAATGAGTTATTGAAATTTAGGAATGATACGATTTAATATTGAAATGAGGATTTGGATATTGTGAGTGAGATTTAGAAATTAGAGGTAAAATTAGAAACTTTGGACTTATGAAATTAAATTTATTATTTGTTTAGCAATTTGAATGATGATGAAACTCAAGGTTTAGTATATTGTGTTAATTATAAGTTAAGGGATTTGAGGATTTTGTATAATTGGAGAATTTAGTAGTTGATTTAAGTAAATTAAAGTTAGAGTTTGATTGGAAATTATAAATTATGATTTTTGAGGTTAATTATGAAATGTGACCATTGGAAATTTTGGGTGAAACTTTAAAGGTTGTAAATTTGGGATTTTTTTGGATTGTTTGAGGGGTTTGATGTTAAATGAGAATTTATATGAGTAAAATAAAGTTGAGACAATATATAGGGTGATAATTGGAATAATAATTTGGAAAATAGATGTGTGATTGGAATAGAGAAATTAAGTTATGGTATTGAATTAAATTTTTTTTTAAATAAAATAAAGTTTGAAGAGAAATGTGAGTATTTATTTAAGAGTATATATTATGTTAAGTTGACAACTTATTGATGAACGTTTATATAAATTATGTAGATTGACTAGTGAATTGTGATCTAAACATGTGACTCCTCATCTATGATATTTTTGTTAGCTTTGAAGAGAGGTAACCGCTTTCTACTCATTGTGTGTGCTAATATGATGTTTGTGAGTAGTTGATATATATAAATCTACTGATGATGATATGATTATACTGAGAGAAATTTGATTGTTGATTTTATTGAAAATTATCTTGTGGGACTTAAAGTAACTTGAAAAGTTTAAATGGAGATTAAAAGCTTGTTATATCTTGAGATTAGAATTTTAAAAAAGTCATTATTTTGAGAAATACCCTATTGTGATATTTACTGAAATTATTGATTATCAACTGATTGATATTTTGATTAGTATGATTTTCTTGAGAAGTATGTATAGGGTGATTGAGATTGGTGATGATGAAGTTGTCTTTCTACCAAGTAATATAACCTCCATTAGAGCTCAATGGTTGGCTTTTGTCCCACCAGTTTACCGAGGGGTAGCGACACCCCCACCAGTTTATCGAGGGGGAATGAACCCATGGTTCAATCTTGTGCTCTATGGATTTTGGCCGATCCATAACACTCGACCGGTTAGCTTTTTGAGTGGCCAGTCATATGGTAGTGATCACTAGCCCATGGTTCGGTGGCGGGTATAAGGGGGTTCGGTTGGTTTGATGGGAGGAATTAGGATGGTATTAATATTTGATTATATTATGATAATGTATTATTTTCTATTTGGAGTATTTTATTAACAGCCCCACTTGACACCTCACGAGCACATGTTAGTATGCATGATGAGTAAGATTGTCGGTTACTGAAGCGTTTGTCTCACCCCGTGGTTATTAATATTTTTCAAGAGTTAGTTCAGTTGCTGGTTCTCACGCGAAGGTGCCAAAGGCATAGTGGTGCTGTTTGACCTGTATAGCACCATCCTTTATGTTTATGTGCTGAATAGATGTAAATTATCACTATAGGGCCTACTTTTGTTTATACTTTTACAATTTACTATTTTGATGATCATACTATACATGGTGTGCTGGTAAAAGGCTGGAGGCCTCTCAGGATTATGCATGTGAAATTTGTAGATCTACAGTAACTATTTTGCTATATTAACAGCATTATTCATTATTTTATTTGTGTTATGGGCTTTGAGGTTATTTAGCCGGGTTCAACGCTCGGAGGCCCCTTTCAAAAGTTTGGAATTGATAATTATGATAGTGTTGGAAGAGTAATTTGGTATTTTCAATCATAATTATTTGTTGATTAAGAAAAATCTTTTATAACTATGGTAGTGTTCATTTTGGAATCTTTGTAAAGCTCTTTTCTACCATGGTTAACTCTTTTGAAATTAAGAAACTCATTTATAAACATGATTAGTTTGTAGCCAATTATGGAAAAAATGATTTCAAGTGATTAATTAATGTTATTTTAAGGAAAATTTTACACATAACATGCCAGAAAACTACCCACTACATCATCAATCCAAAATCAACTACTTGCATAACCATGGAGAGACTCAGAGATCGAAGAATACCTGGAGCACTTGGATTCCAAACCCCATAATCGATTCACTGGCAAGTTAAGAAAATTCTTCCAGATAAATCAAGATAACCAAAGATGGCCCAATTGAACCCTAATACTCGCCAATTCAAAAACGGGATTCTCCTATAATATCTTCCGTAAAGGAAGAATCGATGCCAAACTGAAGAGAATATGAAAGGGAAGAATTAGATTGTTGTCTCTTATCAATATAACTTTTTTGGGGCAATTAATCTCTGTATGTTACCTGTGATTGAAATGAGACACTTTGAACAAGAGGAAGAAGGGAAAAGAGGATCGATGAAAATAGTCCTTACCTTAGATAGAGTGGAGAACAATAGCGAAGGGAGACCGCGGAAGAGCAGAGCCGCCTGAGAGATGAAGCAACTAGAGGAGACGACACGGAAGAGCGGAGGCTTTCAACTTGCGACTGGAATGGGAACTAGGTTGTCTTCCTTGAAATAGGAAAGGGTAATGTTGGGATATTAAAAAAAATTTATGGGCATATTAGTCTGATCATGTCAAAATATTACCCCTCCACTTCAAATTTCACCAATTTTGGAGGGGAGGTTCTGCCAACGAGGGAAGGGAAAATTTTAAAATTTTCCCTTCCCTCCTAATATTTTTATCAAGCCAAACAGGGGGGTGAAGTAAAATCCCTCCCTTCCCCTCTAAAATTTTCCCTTCCCTCCTAATATTTTTATCAAGCCAAACAGGGGGTGAAGTAAAATCCCTCCCCCCCCCAATCCCTCTTACCAAACAGTGTGCAAACGTTGGACATTCTAAACATATTTACAATAATTAATTTCAACATAATATAATACATTCTCTCAACGTATGCATAAATAGGTAAATAAGGACATGAGCATCATGTCTACAAGTTCTGTAGAACAACTTTTATCTTCAACAAAAGAATAAATCGAGTTTACCATAAAATTCATAACAATTAATACCACAATCCAATAAATGGGTGATCCACTGTACAATACAGACGAAATAGTAGATTTATTTCTGCTATCTGAAAACACAAATAACTAGGTAAGTACATTAAGTCTCATCACACAATTTATTACTAAAATAATTAAAAAGTACATAAATAATTCAAATCTACATAAAAAATTATTAAAATTCACATTCATTTACTTGGTTGGTTGAAATTTAATTTATTTCACATCGTATATGATTATATTTTTTTAATTCCCCTTTGGTTTTTTTTAATTATCTTATGATAAGCTTATTTGAAATTGTTATAGGAAGAATCATATAAAAAAGAAAGAGATCAGTCGAAGGAAGAAGTAAGAGGGATACTCTTGAAATTGAGAAATCATGTGGAACAACTTGAGCTCAGAGTGGTTTTCCTTTTTAACCATGAGATAAGGAACATAATGAAAGAGATTTACAATAAAGGAAAATTGGGGATAAATCCCTATTTGAGAAATTAATTGGAGAATAGGGCTTAGAAAAAGGTGAAGCTATAAGGACTTTTAGGGTAAATAAGTAACCACATAACTGACAATTTTGCCCTCCTGACCCCACATCTCTCTCTTCACCTTCATTCATAGCCTCTATTTCCCTTTCTTCCAGCGATGGCAATCTTTAGCGACGTCAAAGGATGTCAGCGACGGCAAACTCTAGATCTTTTCTAGTGACCTCTTCTCCTTCATCTTTCAAACTCCTTTGATAATAAATAAAACAAAAATCAGTCACCATGAAATCATTCAAGACAGACGCCATTCATCTTATTTAGATCTAAAAATTTGTTAGGTGACGATGCTTCAAGAGGACACGACTATAGGACAAAAATATATAACTCAAATTGCAAGGATGATGCCGACGAGACCTATGCTTATATCTCTCATGTTCGTTAGAGGTTTCAAGGTCGATGGTTATGTGGGTTCTATGTGGAGGCTATAAAGGATTAGGCTTTAAGATTTGACTGCCTCATCGCTCTCGACTCAACTGCCATATCAATTTTTACTCCTAGATCGGATCTTCTTCTGGTGCTCATCTCAGTGAAGCTAAGCACTCAATATTCTCATTTGGGTTCTTCGCCGAAGCTTGGACTCCACGATATATCTCCGATCAAACTCATCAAGCTTCTCTTTGCTGGTGACTCATCAAGCTCGAAGCTCATCGATGGTTTGGTCAGAAAGTTGCTTCTCCTCTATCTCAGGTTGAGGTAAAATGCGACAGTGGAACCTTCTATCTCTGTTTACAAGAACTGCATCATATTCATAAAGTTTATAAGCACTAGTCCTGAACAATAATCAAGCACATTATGCTTTGTCTTGATGGTCATAACCATATTCACTATGATAGCCATGTGATAATGATTTTTGTTTACTTATTCGTCTGTAGCAAGTATCAAACTCTAAAAAGAAAAAAGGGGAGAAAGGGTTATTTCTGAAACTTCTGGTTGTGCCGACGACCTGGCCATCCTTTGCCATTGTCGTAGCTCTCCGTCACTAGAAGAGATGGGGACTGTGAATTAGAGTGAATAGATAGATGTAGGGTCAAAAGGGCAAAGTTGTCATTTTGTGGTTACTTATTTACCCTAAAAGACATAATGACTTTACCTTTTTTCTAGGTTTAATTCCCTAATTAATTTCTCAAATCCCCAATTTTCCCTTACAATAATAACACATTGAAGAAAAGTGACAATTTATATGCCATGGCACTTCGATTTAGACTCTTGAAACAATATGGCTATTATGTGTCATCTGGTATCTATTTGATCCTCAAATTATAAAGTTCACAAAAATCACATCATTATTGAGAATATAATTGTCTTAATCAATGCTAACAATTATTCAATATATAATTATATGGTATTTTCAGAGACATTTGATGGATTCTTAGACTACATTGGTAATTTTTGTTCTTGACTTTCAGATGATATCAAGGGCATGCTATCTTTGTATGAAGCTTATTTTCATTCAATGGAAGGTGAAATGGTATTGGATAAAGCAAGAGAGTTTTGCTCAACTCATCTCAAAGAATTTGTGCACAAAAGCACTGAAGACGATGAAATATCAGTCTTGGTTAGTCATGCGCTAGAGCTTCCACTACATTGGAAGATATCAAGATTATTGAAACTAGATGGTTCATCGATGTTTATGTAAAAAGACTAAACATAAGACTTGCTTTGATCAATCTTGATAAATTGGACTTCAACATTGTCATATCCCAATTTTTAGGCCTAGAAACCTAGTATGTAGCCTGAAAACTAGGCCCTGCTGAGTAGAAGTCCCAGAACTATACAAATGATACTTAGGGACTAAGTTATAAATAAGTGAAAGTATAGGGATTTATATATAAATAGTGAAAGTTCCTAGGGGTATAATGATCATTTTGAAAAAGTAAGGGATTAAAGTGAAAGTCTAAAAATTCTATGGTGCAAAATGGAAGTAGATACAAGTTGTGGGACATTAAGTATAATTATGAAAAGTTGAGAGACTAAAGTGTAATTTTCAAAAGTTTCCAGGGGTAAAATTGTAATTATGAGAAAATGGAGCCAGAGGAGGCTAGAACTGCCCTAAAGCATTCAAGTCCCAAATTTTATCAGTAGATAGAGACAGTTATGCTAGTTAATATAGCCTGATAAGAAATTTTATTGAAATTCCAGATAATTGATATTTATTTGATAGTCTAAAAGTTATCTAAATTTTTTATCTGACCTTCTGGACCTGAGATATAAATAAAAATTTACAGAAAGGTGCATCCTATAAAGTAAAAGGTTAAGGAACTAACAGAACCCTGAAAGAAGTGCAGTAGGAAAAGTTATTCACGTTTTAGTTAATTTTGATTGGAATTTGTGGACATCTGATATCTAATTATGAAACTTAAGCGGTAAACAAGTTTGGATTGAATGAGCCCATATGACATCATAGGAGGCCATGATGACGCCAAGGGAGGCCTAGGCCCATGATATCAGTTCATCGATTAAAGGGGCCAGTGTCCAGAAATATTCAGAAAATGTACAAAAAAAAAAGAAAATGCCCCTATATTATAAAATAATTAAAAAATGAGTGAAGAACATTGTAGTCATTTTACCCAGGTCAAAAGGTCAAAGAGAGTTACAGGAGTAGTTGACCAAGGTCAGGAAATATTCTGTTAAAATGTGAAAAGTCAATAATACCCGTAGAATTATTAAAGTAAATAAAGAGGAACCAAGGGCATTTTAGTAATTTGTCAAATGATCAGTAATTAAGTTGATACCCAGTTCAAGAATGTCAATGGTAAGAAGAATTCAGATACTAGATTTAAGATCAGAATATATATTATGGAATGTCATTAAAATTAAATTTAGAAAATAATCTGGTTTTTATGAAGTTGGACTGAACATGTACATGATTGGATAGAATAGACTGAAATTTTCCAGAAGCGATGACTCACTATGTGTGGTGTTCTATGGGATCCACACAAGGTGCCACCTAGCATGCAAGGTGTCCCCTTGATGATATCATCGTGATGATGCAGGCAAAGCTTTTTGAGGAAGCAAGCAATCTGAGCCGTTCATTGCGATTTGATATGGACTATCCATTCAATTTCACTTCACCTATAAATAGCTCCATTCCATGCACATCCAGGCAAGCAAGAAGAAGAAGAGAGAAATAGAGGAAGAGAGGAAGAAAGAGAAAGAAAGGAAGGAAAAAGGAGGAGGTCTGACCGAATTAGGAGCAATCCAAGGAGTTTAGAGACTTGGTAAGCTTAGGAATAAAGTAAGTAATTTATTCTAGTTCCCTGCTCTAATAAATTAGGGGATTGTTCTTATGAATTTAATAGTTAAAATAGAGAAATGTCTCTCTCTTGATAAAGTTAGCTATGGATAGAAAAAAAATTAGGAGATTGTCAGATTAAGGGTATTACCTCAAGTTAAACTTGAGTTAAGTAGATCTATATTAGATAGGATAATAATGAAAATATAGGCTCTGACCTATGTAAAGAAGGAACCTCAGAGCAAAGGCTAAGGACTAAGGAAAAGCTACCCAATAGGTGATAAACTATCATAAACTTGTATGTATTGGATGTTATGCTTGATTGTGCTTTGGCTATGTTGAATTGTGTTGCATATGTGTATATGATTGAAGCTCTATTTCTATAATTACTTTGGCCAATTGTATTTCATAGGTTACATGGAAGAATATACTTTATACAATGTTAACACTTTTACAAGTAAGTACAAGTATTTACATTGATGCATACGCTGTTTATGGTACAGTTTGCTACTGAGATTTTCCCAGAAATCACACCCCCTCCATATCAATCCAATCACAGCAGGTCTTCTCAAGATGGAGTAGATGAAGATGCATGAAGAGAAGTTAAAAATTATTTAGCGTGATTGATATGTGATTGATGCATGTTATACATATGTATGTAAAGTTAGTTGCTGAAATTTGCCATTATAAACATTAACTCGTGGTGAGACAGTGAACTTTGAGCTGTAATGAAAAATAGTAAATGATAGAATAAATATATAATATTTTTCCAATAAGTAGTATACATACCAAGCTTCGATTTGATATATAGAAGGCCTCATTTGGATGTCTACACATGGAGATATAATTTTTTAAAGTTGGGACCAAAATGCTAGATTCAAGGGAATAACATTGGAGGAACAGTAAACTTTGAGCATTTACTAACATTGGCTTAGTCAAGGCGTGGTCAAGGAATTATTTTTTCTGAAAGAGGATTAAGTTAGCTTCACGTAGCAACTTGAACCACTTCATTTTAATTTTTCTAGATTTAATTATGATTTTTCGAAATCAGGTCACCTGTCTGGAATTCACACAGTAAACAGTACTCATTAGAGTAAAATTCCAGATTGTGTAATTTGACTTTAATGACCTTAAAAGTGGTTCTAGATGCTACTGTTAGGTCCTTAAGACGTATGAAAATTAGTATATGACAAACATCATACAAGCTACCTACCAAGAGGATATGAAACATGTGTCAAGGTGAAAATAATGATACATATAATTCAACTCTTCTACAAAACTTAACTATGTTTATTTTTTAGATCTCACAATTCTTACAATGTTTTATATCTTATTGGTTAAACATGTTTCAGGTAAAATTTTCAGTCTCTGAAATTTCTTTCATAAAAATACAACACTTCATTTATTTTACAATATAATTCAACCCAACAATTAAGATTATGAGTTTCAAACATATTTCTCAATGGTTTCATTTTTATTTTGAAAATTGATGGAACAAGCTAGCTACCCTGTACCTTTGAGGTTACTGCCATGCTAGCAAACTGCAAGGCACCAGTTTGACTGCTGGCATCCCCCAACAAAAATATCAAAAGAAAATGAATGGAACAGCAAGAAGAATTTTACTAAGCTCTAACCCATCAAAAGAAAACAGAGAGAATATAAGCATACTACTAATAATTCAATAGTTTTCACTCAATATTTTTTATTTGAAGATGGTGGAAAAGAACTGAATTTGGAGAAAAGCTGAATTTTACAAGGGATAGAATGGTTGAGAACTTTATTTGGTCAGTTGGTTTGGCTTTTAAACCACAACTTGGATATTTTAGAAGAGTGATGTCAAAGGTTGGTGTCTTGACAACGACAATCGATGATATTTATGATGTTCACGGCACTTTAGAAGAACTACAACTTTTTACAGAAGTTGTTAACATGTTAGTAATAAGTTGTCTTTTGATGTATGTATGTATGTATGTATGTATGTATGTATGTATGTATGTATGTATGTATGTATGTATGTATGTATGTATGTATGTATGTATGTATGTATGTATGTATGTATGTATGTATGTATGTATGTATGTATGCATAATGTATGTATAATTTATTGTTTTTTTTAACAGATGATATTTACAGAATTGGTGGATTAAGGCCCAATTCAATTACAAATTGGGCCTTACTGGAAATAATGCAAAGTATGAGTTAAGCATAAGCAATATATCCCTTTATATAACTAATGGGGGTTGGTCTGAGTGGTAAGCGGCTCTGTATCGTTTAAGCGAGGTCTCGAGTTTGAGCCTTGGCGTACGCAGAAAATTCCCGTTGGGAGACTCACCTACCATAGCCAGGTGCGCGACGCGGGTCGGATCCGGATGTAGTCGGGGCAAAGCTCCAGTAAACCGGGTGGGTAAAAAAAAAAAAAAACAAATATATCCCTTTATATGGAAAGGGAGTTACATATTCGTAAGGATATGGGTTACGGAAATAATAACCCAGAGAAACATGCTTCTCCTCTTCCTCTGGAAAAACTTCTCATCTCAGTCCTATAAATGACATAACATTTTATACCACTTTTATCACATAGATGGGGTATTAATTAATGCCTTGGATGAACTTCTAGACTACATGAAAATATGCTTCCTTGTACTTTATAATTTTGTCAATGAAGTCGCTTTTGACTTCCTCAAAGAAAATTGGAGCAACATCATTCTAAACCTTAATAAAGGGGTACGCTTGATTTAATTAATTGGTTTTATGCTTTCTTATTATTTATTATATCTAGTTCTTAATATAAGATTTATTTAATTAATTTGTGTAACTTAAGAAAGTTACTTAAGATAGTTATTTGTAATGGTTATGTGTTAGTTTGCCTAAAATATCCTATTTAATCATGTACATTTGAACAACCCTTGATAGAAACCCTCTTAATTGTGCAATCATATATGGATACTTTGATTAACAAATTATAATTTTATTGATAAAATAGATTGAGATCTTATATTTAAGATTAAAGTAGAATCCCTATCTAGCTCTTATATTTAAGACCATAGGGAGCATAATATAAATTAGCAAATCATGATATTTTCTAATTTAATATATTAACTTTTGTGTCTAATTTTTCAGTGGACTGATATCAGGATATTTGAAGGATTGAGAGTAGAGGAAAAATAAAATCTCAAAATATTATTAATCATTGAATGAATGAGAATATAAATATGACTTTATATAGATAAAAATATAAGCTAATAGGCTAAACTTAGAATCTATCATAATTCTAATATCTCAGATTTATTCTTCTAAAATATGATAATTTAATATTCAAATTTGATCCTAAATAATATCCAAAGTTAATTTTTAGATAATTAATTAAATAAATAATAAAATATAATATTAATTAATAATTAATTCTAAATTAATGCATCTCAACACTCCCCCTCAGGTTAGATGTACAGTTTGAATATTTATATTTCTCAACACTCCCCCTCAAGTTAGGAGGCAGCTTGGATGTGAGCCGCATCATTATAGAAGAAACAGAATTTTGAATCCTTAAACTAGTAGTGACCACTGAACTGAAGTTTATTGAATATTGAATCTGGATCTTAAGACAGTTGCGAACTTGATGAAGCTTATCATTATTAGATGTCTGGCAAGAACATTTGTAAGAAAGGAACTTAATAAAGAATCATATATATTATTCAAGAGCCATATACTCATACAATCATGGTAACCCACTTGGGTTTACACAGTAATCTAACCTCACTGGAGAGAGATGAACTAATTCCATAATCTATGAGATTTTGTGAGAAGAGACCCAAGTTATCATTTTCTATCATAGATCAACTTGCTCATACAATCATGGTAACCCACTTGGATTTATACATTAATCTAACCTCACTTGAGGTAGATGAACTAATTCATAACCTATGAGATTTTGTAGGAAGAGATCCAAGTTATCATTTTCTATCGTAACTCACTTAGGTTTACACACTAATCTAACATTACTTGAGGTAGATGAATTAATCCCATAACCTATGAGATTTTGTGGGAAGAGACCCAAGTTATCCTCTTTCATCGTAATCTACTTGGGTTTACACACTAATCTAACATCACTTGAGGTAGATGAACTAATCCTATATAACCTATGAGATTTTGTAGAAAGAGACCCAAATTACCCTCTTCCATCATATGTAACTAATCTTCACTTGAAGGCGTGCCTTCTCTTCAGGTTTGACCTTTATTTCTTTTTCTTCTTCATCAACACCTTAACCAAGATTTAATATTCCTACTCTGATACTATGTGGATATTTGAAAGATTGAGAGTAGTGGGAAAATAAAGCTTCAAAATATTATTAATCCTTGAATGAATGAGAATATAAATATACCTTTATATAGGCAAAAAATATAAGCTAATAGGCTAAATTTAGAATCTATCATAATCCTAATATCTCAGATTTATTCTTCTAAGATATGATAATTTAATATTCAAATTTGATCCTAAATAATATCCAAACTTAATTTTTAGATAATTAATTAAATAACTAACAAAATATATATTAATTAATTAATAATTAATTTTTAATTAATGTATCTCAACACTCCTCCTCAAATTAGATTTATAGCTTAAATATTTATGTTTCTCAGCAATATCTAGTTGAGGCAACCTGGTACTATAATGATTATAAACCTAGCTTCCATGAGTACCTAGAAAATGAATGGATTTCAGTTGGGGCACCAGTCATACTTTCTCACGCTTATTTTCTACTTCCTTATTCAACAAATAAGGAGGACTTAGTAAAGATCTTGAAGTTGTTTAATATGGAAAGATCTTGTTATATCGTGACTTAGGAAAGTTTTCCAATTTATGTGACCTAAAATGTGACTTAAGAAAATATAAGATTTAGTTATCTGAGGAAAGTTTGTGTTCTCGTTTATATGATATACTCGTACTATTGAATTGATCTTGTGTTTTTGAATTAAGGAAAGATCTATTTTAAGTACGAATTAGAGCATAACTAGCAGTCACAGCCGTGCGCAGGGTATAATTGTAATTCTGAGTAAGAGAATGCTTATTTTAATCCTATATATTATTATTTTCAGACATGTTGAGGTATACAATTCAATGAATGTAAATTTGTGTTGGCACTATATTTATTACAATCCGTAGTATATCTTCTATAATTTGGCCAGAGATTCTTTCACTTTTAAAGACCTTTTCAACCTCTTATATTCATGTTATTTCTTTTTATTCCTTTTCCACATTTTTTCTAATATTATTTGTTCTTTGTGCTTTATATTTTTGTAACAATTTAATATCATTTTGTCTTTTTAGGAAAAAAAAGAATGTAAATTTAATTTAACGTAGTTATTAATATAAATCCACCGGTTTACAAAATGATATTATAAATGTACACGTAATAATAGATAAAAATTCGCTTTTAATCCTCTAATTTTTTATAAGATTTTAATTTGATCTTTAATTTTATAAAATAATTTTTAGTCCTATAATTCTAACCCTATTAATTTCATTAAAAATAATACCAACCCAACAATTTTAATTATTGACGAGGTATGCTTAAATATTTATCTTTAATCAATCATTTTTATAATTTAATTTTTTATAAAAAAATATGTTCATATTTAGTGTCTAATAAATTTTTCGAATAAGATTATACTAACAAAGAAATAAAAAGAAAAACTACCAATAATTTAAAATTAAAATAACCATACTAAAATGCGTTATCATTTGTTTAATTTCTGGAAATTATTTTAAAAAATTTGAAGTTTCTTTAGATAAACACAAAAAGATTGTATTCGGCCTTATAAAAATGTAATATTTCTTATAAAAAAAATTCAATTCTATTTTATCATTTTTCTTAATTCTCCTTTTCACTCTCGGCCACATTCTCCATTCTCTGTCTCTCATGCCTTTGACTTTCTGTCCATCATCATTGCGCACTTGCCTTTGCCTCTAGCTTTCTCTCAGTTCTCCAAATTGCTTCCAAAAACAATTATTCCACACAAGTTTTTATATTTTTTTTGTTTTCAAATTTAATTTTTTTAGAACAATCATCCAAATATAATTTTTTACCAAAAATTTTCTTTTAAAATTTTTTAGTAAACTATTCTAAAAATATAAAAACAAAAAAAAATAAAAAAAGGCCAAAATCTATTCACATTTTTCCCCCAAGTCTCTAAAATAATACTCCTTCGGTCTTTATTATAAGGCTTAATTAGGGAGTTAATTTTGGTTCTAAATATAAGATATTTTTTATATCTATCAATTTGTTTTCAAACTACCCTTATTGATACTTCCTCAATAATAATCAAGTAAGAGAGAAATGACGGGAGTTAAGGAATATGATATTTAAAAAATTGTCATATTAACTAATTTAACTAACTTTCTTAATCTAATCAAATTAGTCAAATATATCATATATTAAGGATTGATAGAAATATTTATTAGTGTTCCTCAATTTCTCGGGGCCCTTAAATGATATTAATAAGGGTAAATGTGTATCCAGTATTTCAAACTAATTTTAGAGAAACAATTAGCACACTAATGTATTTTACACCATGAACGAATTTTGGAGGTGACTAGCACCCTAAAATATTTAAATTAGTACAATTCTACATTTTTCTTGACAGAAACATAAATTTTTGTCCGATTCATATCATGTAACTTTTTATTTTAACACATTATTATGTAAAAGGTCAAATAATATGGCATTTTAAATAATAATTGTCGAAATAAAAAGTTTATATAGTATGTATCAAACAAAAGTTTGTGTTTTTTGTTAGTAAAGGGGTAAAATTGTAACAATTTAAATATTTTAGGGTGTTAATTATACCTCTAAAATTAGTTTGAGGTGCTGATTGTACCCTTAAATACTTTAGGTTGCTAATTGTACTTCTAAAATTAGTTTGGGGTGTTGATTACACCTTTACATTTTGAGGCACCTTTAATTGTACTTCTCAAAATCTCACCTAAAAAATAGAATTTTGTGGCCAAATAATTCATTTTGAGGCAATTTAGTTTTAAATAATTTATCTAATACTCAAAATATCTTAAACACCTTTTTTCTAATTTTCAGGACTTTCCCCCTAATTATGCTATCTTTCTCCTTTCTTACTTATTACCCTGGTACTAGAAAAAGTGGATGTTAGAATTAGGCTAAGTTATACATACATGCATACACACACATACATACATAAATTTTAAATAATAAATAATATATGATCAATAATTTAATTGAAATTAAATCAAGAAGTTTTCAAAAGAAAATCCATATAATAATATTAGTTCAAAGGATTGAACGGACCACAAATATTTTTAATATTCAAATATAATTATAATTATAAAATGTATACGCATAAATATATATAAATATATTATTTATAGATATAAACTAGTTTATTATAAAATGAATTAATAAACAAAGATATTATGCCATTTTAATTAATTGTACTAACTATGTACTTTTAGTGGATCATAACCTTTACAAATTCAAGCCAGTTCAACATATTTTATTAGCATTTTTACATATTTTGTTTTTGAAATGTGCATATTTTGGAGTCAAATATAGGAAATGTGTATACAGATACTTGGGCCTTATTTATAGAACAAGATGGCTTGTCTACAAATGGAGGAAAACACCTTATAACTAGTCAATATTATACTTAATAGGTGACACTACAAAAAAATTGACTAAGTCACCGCTGAAAATATAAAAGTCACCGTTGAAAATCTTTAGTGACGACTTTTTGTCGCCGCCAAATTGTCGCTTATGAGACTGTCGCTTATAAACATTAACGGCGACAATTGAAAGTCGCCGCTGAATATCTGCAATTAGAGGTGACATTTGGTCGAAGCTAAAAGTTCAACAAAAAGCATAAAAAAAGAGGTCGCCAACAAAGGAAAAGTATAGGCGGCGACATTGAAATTGGAATCAGCAGCGACATAAAAAGTTACCGCCTAAAGTGGAATCAGCGGTGACGTAATTTGTCGTTGCCTAATGTGTATCTGAAAGTCGATAATTACTTTTAAATTTTTTTCCTAGTTTTTTTAAATGAACCTATAATGTGGTAATAAATATAAAAATAAAATAATAAATAATTAAATGAAGTAAAATCTAATAATATTAATGAATAATTTATATCATCCTTTAAAATATCGAAATACATTAATTACTTAAACATATTTAAAAATAAAATAAAATTATTTAGTTGAAACATAAACATTATATAGAAAGACCAATACTAGGAGTAAAAGAAGTAAGCGCCTCTGGTTGCCCCCTCTGTATCGAGGCAACAAATTGAGCTTATATCCTTTACTTCATTAGTCTTTAGTCGAATTGCACACTTTTTTCTTTCATCTTTGCATGCTCTAATATACCCTCTGCTTCTATTTTTTATCTCTCCTCTTAAATTTTTTATCAAACTCTTCCTGCAATTGAATACACACACTTTGTACAACTGAATTAATCGATAATTTTTTGATTATGGTTTCCTAGCTACTTCATGATTAATGATTAATCAATGATTTTACTTCCCTTCAAATTATAAGCCTAGAATATAAGCAAGACAGATTTCCCAAATCAATGCACTTTATACACCTAAATACTACTACTCAAATATTTGCATGGTTTAGACTTACCAAACACCTAGGTATTAGAAGGAACCAAATGAAGGAAATGTAACTACAATGCAATATATGTTTGTGACAAATTTCTCCTCCCACCATCAAACAACTACCAAGGAAAAAGATAATACATAATATTAGAGAAAATCACTAGTAAAGAATTTCAAATGAAACTGAACACAATAAAACTAGCTAAATTTTGTCATAATTGTTGCCGCACTAATTACAACACACAAAGAAACAGTTAGAGCTTCTTAAGAACATAAGCAATCAATCATTTATTTGTTTAGTTAGTAACTGTGTCAAACCTTTAAGGTGGACCTTTTTCTTTGCAAAGGAAGGATAAAGCCAATCTCTGAGACTTTGGAACTAACAAGAGTAAACAATCCACCAATTGGCTTACAACTTCTTTTTGTTCATGACACTCCAGTCTTACAGAATAATGAGATAGTAGAACGTGATTCCTACATCAAAGATTATCTCTTTGCAATTGTTTTGCTAGAGAAAGTCCAATAAGGCATCAAATGTAGTATGATAAGGATAGAACTTAGTAGATTTAATCTCTTTGTGGTAAGAGAAAATTAACTTTTGCAAAGAACCAGCTATGTGAGGGCCACAAAGTTCTGTGACTCTTTGTATAAAGGAGAAAAATGTCTTTCTGAATTGTTCTTTTGTCCAAAGAAATTCCTATCTATCTAATTTAAAACCATTCTACAACATCGACAAAATAGAAGGATAACATAGTTTTTATCATGGAGAAATCTATTCCAGCAATCCTAAACTTAAGCCTGACCAAAACACACGAGCATATATTAAAGCTGTACAAATTGATCTAGCAAGATAACCGAGTGAAAGATTCGGTTATAATCAACAAATAATACAAAAGTAGCCAACAAGGATTTTTTAGATACATACACAGGTTCAATCGGACACAGACGCTAAACCACGTAATTTAGGGAAAATTGGAAGCGCAATTGAAACTATGGTCAGCTTTAGAGACAATACTTGAGAAATTCCCAAGTTCTATTAGCTTCAATCTTTAGGTGCTACAATTCTGTTAGCTTAGGAATCGAGTTTGGTTGGTTTCAATCTTTACTTATCAAACCTAAATCGCCTATTTTCCACTAAAAAAATTTGACTTTAATCAGTGACCCAACCCTAAAATTGAAAGAAACACAACAGATAGAGTTACAAACCACAGTTAGTGTGCTCACCTTTGTCGATCAATGGCACTGCGAGAGTTCAATATCCTGTGTCGCGAGTTTGATCTCTAGCATCAGGAGCTCCTCCCCCTCTTTCGGCCACCCTTCTGATGCCTGAGCAGTTTGCTCCTTCTCTCTCTGTGTGTGTGAGCTCTCACGCTCTGGTTCTCGATGTTTCTAAATGAGCAGAGGGGAGATTAAAATTTTAATTGAGATTTTTTGCGACGACTTTTATTTATCACTACTGAAAAGTCATCGCAAAATTCTTTTTTTTTTTGTTATTGACCTTCTGCGGCGACAAATAAAAGTCGCCGTAGAAAGTCCTACTTTTAGCGGCAACTACCTAGTGTCACCGCTGAAAGTCTTCCTTTCAGTGGCGACAAAAATAGTATCCGTTGAAAATCTTACTTTTATATATATTATAAAATGTTCAAATATATAACAAATGGTATATTACATAGATGGTTACATAAGCACTTTTGATCAATTGTGTTTAGGGTTTAAATCTTGTGACTCAACCTTGTTCTTTTTGACATTTAAAGTATATTAATGCTAACCATAAATCTATTTATAAGGTACATTATTTTTCTCTTATACATTTAATTTACATTATTCCCCTCATTGTATCCCTCTCTAACACACACAGAGTAGGTATGTATGTATTTCACTTTGTCTTCTTTCTCCCTATCTTTTATGCTTAATTACAATTATCCCCCGTCTTTAACAAACACACTATATGTATATATGTATTTCACTTTCACAATACTCATTAACACACAATTATAATATCTCTCTAATACACACACCCCTGCTTCATCTCCTTCTTTCACACATACCACATTATTATCTATATAGTCTCTTTTTTATTACAATAACAACATGTAATTCCTTTATTTATTCTTTAAAAATGATATTATTCAATAATTTTATTCTATATATTAGATAGTTACTTAAAAACCCTTTAAATTGGGAAAAAATTACATGAAGACTTTCAGTGGCGATAAAAGTAAGAAAAGTCGCCCCTGAATCCTACCTTCTAATTGTCTCCGTAGAAAGTCTTACTTTCAAGGGTGACTTTTTTTGTTGTCGCTGAAAAGTCATCTTCAAAACTCTCTATTTTTTTATGTATTGACCTTTTGCAGCGTCAATTTATGTTGCCCCTGAAAGTACTTTTAGCGGCTACCTTTTTGTCGCCACTAAAAACAGACTTTCAGTGGCGACTTTTTAATATAAGATTATTTTGAAAACTTTTGTATGAATACTAGCTACGGATAGACATATGATCACTTATGCTTCTCCAATTTCTTTTTCTTCTTGACCTTTTCTAATTTTGTGAAATATAAAATTTGTAAAGTGCAGCCAAATTAAATATAAGCATCATTCTGTTAAAAGTAATCGTATTTGAGGTATTGTCAAATATTAAATGTAAATATATCTCTTAGCGATGATTCAAATTTTTATTTATTATATTGTGAGTGACTAATACCTTTCGCTAGACTCAACTCTGTCGGTAATCTCTTGCACATTTAAAAGACATATTTACAAACTTATTTAAAATGCCCATTTGGTCATTATTGGACAATATGAAGGCTACAAGCTAAGGATGGCCCAATTGTAATTGACCATTGAGATACTCAAATCTTCGCAAATCACAAGAAAATAATCTTCTAATAACGCATTTGAAATGTGGATGATGCCACCACTTTAATATCTTTATTCATCTTTATGGACTCTCCAGTTGCTAAAAATTAATTCAAATATCCTTTACATTACTTTGTAAATTCGCTATAAATGATTGTTAAAGGCAAGGAAAGAAGCATCTTGGTAAAAAAAATGGAAAAAAGTAAAGGCCCAAAAAACTGAGGATGCGTGTCTCAAAGGGCTAATTTTTAAAACCGTTAATTTTGTTATTATATTATGCTCGGATGATTTGTAAATTTTTCACAGCAACTCATCACATAGATTCTAAAACGACAGTCCACTGGTGGAAAATTAGGATTCTAAATCCCCATTTTTAAACCGGTCAATGCAAAGATAGTTTTAAAAAAAATGACCGGTGGCATTTTTGTAAATAATATGAAATATTTACACCATATTTACTCGTGATCTATGTAGAAAAATTTAGTCTGATTTAGATGTTTACTTTCTACAGTGGATGTTATAGTGACCGATATGGAAATATTTAGTCCGGTTTAGATGAACTCCGTCTGTATTATTTCCCGCCATTTTATGTCAAGTCTTCTCAGACATGCGCAGTAGTTCATCATGATCACCTTCTCCGGCATCTGTTTTATGTTAATTTCTTCTATTCTTCTAGCTTAACTCTCCAATGGTTCTTCCTCATCCACCCCTCCTTCGCCTTACAAAAGACAAAGACATAATTTTGAAGACAAACATGTCTGTCATGATAACCCTTCAGTTCCTTCTCCTACTCCCCTATTTCAAAAACTGGTGGAGTGCCTGGAGAAACTCATCCCGCGCTTCAATGCCCTAGAGTGCTCGGTGGAAGAACTGAGTCTGAAAGTTGAGAGGATGAATCAACGTTTCAGAGCCTTCCGTTCTGAAGTTCGTCGCCATCAACAGGATGGTAGTTTCTTTCATCCTGTTGTTGATCTCAATTTTGAATCCCAAAACACTGACTCAGAAGATGATGATGAGTGAAAACGGGGTCACCTGTCTTTCTCTACCTCCTTTTTGATGTAATGAAAAAATAAGGAGATGATGATATTGTATTTATATAGCTAGGTTGATAGAGCGAGGTCTTTTTTTTAGATTTTAGGATGTAAAGTTAGTTAGTAAAGTTTAATTTGAATGAATGAAGTTTAACAATTTCTTATTTTGCATACATTGCTGATGATCCGTTTATTTTTCAAAATATTTTATACATCTAAATCCCACTTTTAAATCGGTCACTGAGGAGATGGTGGTTTAAAAAAATTAAATTTTTACACCGGTTTTAAAAGTAACCGATTTAAAATATAAACACCTGGTGCAGATTAGCTTCGTCATATTCACCTCTTCAGTTTCCTGTCTATGCTTTCCCACTTTCTTTATTCTTCAGACCGTTCATTTTACTTCTTCAGTTCCCAACGTTTGTAGTCATTATGATAAAAGGCTAATTACATTCTTTTATATTCTTATTGACCATGAACATATATATATGTGTATACCATTCTTATGATCGACCTGTACATTTTGTCTCATCACTTTATCTCTATTTTCTCTTTTTCTCATCTATCTGACTCCTCCAATGGCCTCTTCCTCACGCATGCCTCCTTCTCCGCCCCACAAAAGAAACAGAGATGACTTTGAAGACAAACATCCTGATCCTCATCCTTCTGTTCTTTCTCCTCCTCCCCTGATTGTAACTCTGATGGAGCACCTTGAGGAACTCATACTGCGCTTCAATAGGTTAGAGGACTCCGTGGAGGACCTGAATCGGAAAGTTGACAAACTGAAAGCAAGTTTCAGAGATTTCCGCTCAGAAGTTTGTCGCCATCAACATAATGATAGCTTCTTTAATCCTGTTGATCTCACCCAATCTGATTGAAACATCCTTATTTTCGTACGTCTTAGGGACCAATTGGTAGTATTTAGAACCACTTTCAAGGTCATTGAAGTCCAATTTCTCAATCTGGAGTTTTACTCTTATCGAGTACTGTTCACTATGTAAATTCCAGATGAGTGACCTGACTTCGAAAAATCATAACTAATTCTAGAAAAATCAGAATGCAGTGGTTCAAATTGCTACATGAAGCTAACTCAATACTATTTCAAGGAAAAATAACTCGTTGACCATTCCTTGTCCAAGTCAACGTCAGTTAAAGTTACAACTTTACTGTTTATCCAGCGTTTTTCTCCTGAATCTAGCATTTTGGTCCCAACTTTGATAATTTATATCTCCATGTGTAGACATCGAAATGAGACATTCCATATATCAAATCGAAGCTTGGTATGTCTACTATTTATCATAAACATATCATACATTTATTTAATCATTTACTATTTTTAATTATAGATCAAACATCACTATATCACCACGAGTTACTGTTCATGGTGGCAAATTCCAGCAAGCAACTTTACATACATATGCATACATCAATCACATGTCAAACAAACATGCCAAACAATACTTATCATTAAATAATAAATCTTTATACAACAGGGCATGAACAAAATTCTCGTATCTCTATTACATCTTTCCTGCCTGAAATCCGGCAGTATAACTACTATACTTCATCTGTAAAAATAACTGATCTTGTACTGATTCGGTAATTCCCGTGAGAATTACCATTCTACGTAAGTACCCAGGAAAGACTGGATGAACCGACTAGGTCCACTCACTTCCAGACTCCTTAGACAGTACCTACGTACACAGTACGTATCATCTCCTTATGTTCAGTCTGAAAATCGGCAGCATAACGGCGTCTTACAGCATTCTCAAAATTCACTTCGACATAACCTCTCTATAATGGGTTATAAATAGGGGATGAGATTCGGGGGAATCTCAGTAGCAAACGGTACTAAACAATGCATGCATTAAAGTAAATACTTGTGCTTGCTTGTGAAAGTGTAAACATTGTGTAATGTGCATGCTTCCATGTAACATATGAAATACAATTGGCCAAGGTAATCATAGAAATAGAGCTTCAATCATATACACATATGCACACAATTCAACAAAGTCATAGCACAATCAAGCATAACATTCAATACATACAAGTTTAGGGTAAGTTTACTACCTTGGATTTAAGCTCTCTTTCTAATGCTTGCACTTGCTTCCCAAGCTTTTTGGTCAATCATTCCCCAACATCTTCTTAGAGGTTTCAAGGTCCTAATCACATTCATATTCATTACATAATCCATTAGGACCATGAACTCAAACACTACTCAAGACTATCTCTCTTGAACCTTTAACTTGCTTTAACTAACATAACTTTCTTTAATCTTTGCCAATTAACTTGGCCCTTGAATCAATTGATGTCTTGACCTTACCCTACACAATTTTACCTTTTGAATCCATTTATGAACTAAAAATAACCAAATTCCAGCAAGAATACACTGTTCTGTACAGATTTGGAAAAACATACATAAATCTTCCAAAAATTCTCATTTTGATTCCAATGCTTCCCATACTTGTTCCTCCACTTTCCCCCCCACAAAATCTCATTTTAAGACCATTGGAAGTATCAAAATCATAAAATTCAAATCACTGTTCATGCGAGTGAACAGTAATCGAAAGGAATTTTCAACATTACAACCTTTAATTCCAATGGTTTCCAAGGTTCAAAACCTTTCCAATCCTACACAAAATTATCATATAAACTCAATGGAAGCATTAAATCATTGAAATTCCAACAGTGCATGAACAGTGCAAACCGAAATGTTCTTCCATGGTAAAGTCAAGAACATCAACTTAATCCAACAACCAACCATGCAACTAGCTTGTTTAAGCTTGTCTAAACTATCTATGACATAAAACTCATGTTCCTCTCACATATACATAGAAATTCCAGCAGCATTTCCCCAATATTTAAGCCTAAAAAATCACTTAAACTCAAGCACAAACCATAAGAACAAAAGGTAGAAGCAAGGAGACAACTTACCTTACTTGCTCCTTCAAGACCCTTGCTTCTTCCTTGCTTTCTTCCACTTTCTTTCTCTAGAACTCACTTCTCTTTCTAAAGGAGCTCTTGGGTGTGAAGAATGAATGGAAAGGGGGGCTATTTATAGCAAAAGTCACGTGCCATTTGAAGGCTAAGATCACTTTGGAAACTATTTGATCTAATGGTTAAAGGTTTGATCTTGGAATGTCTTTTCACTTTTCACTCAAGACCTTACCACCATGACATCACTAGCATGGCCTCACTTGGTACACCTAACCCTTCCTCTTTTTGGGTGCCATTCTTGTGTCCTTGTGGGTCCCACCATGTGCAACACCTAATTCTTACTTTATTCTCTTTTTCTTTCTTTTCAAAAATCCATAAATTATTTATTATTTGGACTTGGGCTCCAAGATAACTTTTGGGCCTTATTGGGCTGGCCTAGGACGAAATGTTGGGCCTCTTTTAGGTCCAATAGCTAACTGGCACAAATCCCAATGTACTTTCCTCATACCGATATCCGTAAATTACCCTGATCTTAGCATAAATGCTAAACACCTCTTTTAATTGTTCTAACATTTTTAAAAATTCATTCTAATATAAAATGAATTCTCTATAAAGTTTCATAATTTTCTGAGACCCAGAAATCCTGTTAAAAATTACATATGTTTCCTTTAACCCTTTATCGGTGTCATTTTTCACCGTAAATTCCATAATTAATTCTACAGGACTCCTTTTTGACTTCTGTCAACTCCATAAATTCTCATATTAATTATAATAATTTACTATCAAATTTCCTCTGATATCCATCCATTGTGTGAAATGACCAAAATGCCCTCCATTTACTTCTGGTTTCTTAGGGCATCACAGTGGCATTTTCGTAATTTTGCACTTTGGCTCTTAGACTTTCTTCCTCTTCCAATTAATCCTTTTCTTTACATAAACATGGCCACATATTTTCCTAAACATCTCATATATTTTATTCAATCTGTACATACAACTTAGTAAAGAAATTAGGGATGTTACCCTGATGACTCTCAAAACTCCGAGTCGGATAAGTAGTGAAAGATTGCAACTTTTATATATTCTTATATATTTTTTTGGTGTAAAGTTGATGACGTGGTGTTCTTTTATTTAAAAAAGTAGATTGAATATTTTACATCTGTTTATATATAGTAGCCGGTATAAAATATACTTTCTATATATATATATCTACACTGGTGTAACATTTTGTCCGGTGTATATTTTCTTACCAAATAACTTTTTTTAAGCTTTTTTACCAAATACTCTTTTATTTGGTACATTTCTCGGCCTTCCATCTCTCATTTTTCCCTGGTTCGCGTATTAAGTCTTCTCGACGTTTCACAGACGATGAGTTTTGTTTTGAACTCCTCTCGAGAACTGAAAATTTATTCTCTCTATGCATTAGCTCCAATGTGATGTTTTCTTGTTTTTTATTTTTCTAGTTTCTTAGTCTTCCACAAATATGGATCGTAGTTGGATAAATGCTAAACAAACAAGTGTTGAGTATGCTGGGGGTGAAGGAGTTTTTGAATTTTGCTAAATGGAATAGTGATAATGACAATGGAAGATTTTATTGTCCTTGTGTGAGTTGTTTGAATGAGAAGAAACAAAGTCCTGCTGATATTTACACTCATTAATTTGTGAGGGAGTTTACAAGAGTTACACAGTATGGGTATGGCATGGTGAACATGTGGAATAGACCTTTGATGATGACATGGATACTGATAATCGAGTAGAGGACATGATTCATGATGTTGGAGAAGATGCTTTTATGCGGTCACATGCATATGGTTATATGTGCAATGATGCAGAAAAGCCTCTATAACCAGGGTGCAAAAAATACAACATGTTGAATGCGGTGTTGAGATTGGTAAGTGTGAAAGCTCGGCATGGGTGGAGTGACAATGATTTTTTAGAATTGCTTGAGTTGTTACAGGACATGTTTCCTGAAGAAAATGCGTTACCCAAACACTACTATGATGCAAAGAAAATAATAGGGCCTTTAGGCATGCAATACAGAAAGATTCATGCATGCCCAAATGATTGTATATTGTATAGGAAAGAGTTTGAAGATGAGAAGAAGTGTCCAATATGTAAGACACCAAGGTAAAGATCAAACAACTCTCATGCGAAGGTGTTATGGTATCTTCCAATTGTACCAAGGTTTAAGCGACTTTTTTCTGATGAAGATGATGCAAAGAAAATGTTATGGCATGCGAATGAAAGGATTAATGATAGAAAGATTCGTCATCCGGCTAACTCTTTGCAATGGAAGAAGATTGATGACTTATTTCTCGAGTTCAGCAATGAACACGAAACCTAAGGTTTGGACTTAGTACGGATGGCATGAACCCTTATAGTAGCCTTAGTAGTATACATAGTTCATGGCCCATCCTTCTGGTGATTTACAACCTATCTCCCTTGTTGTGTATGAAATAAAAGTATGTAATGTTGTATATGCTGATATCAGGACCAAAATAACTAGGAAATGACATAAACGTTTACCTAACACCCTTGATCAAAGATTTGAAGAAGCTATGGGAAGGTGTGGATGTTTTTGATGCGGTTAAGAAGGAGGTCTTCAATATGCGAACCATGATCTTTTGTACAATTAATGACTTTCCTGCATACGGAAAATTGTCAGGGTATAGTGTTAAGGGTCATAAAGCATGTCCGATTTGTGAGGAAGGGACTTGTTACTATCAACTTTGTCATGGAAGAAAGACAGTCTACCTATGTTATAGGAGATTTCTAAGACAATCCCACCCATACCGTCGACTAAAAAAGAAATTTTTTGGCAACCAAGAATTTGAAAATGCTCCAAAGTCATTGACTGGCAAACAAGTTTATGAAAAGGTGAAAGACATCAATGTCACTTTTAGTAAGATTACCAAGAAAAGTGAGAAAAATGTATGAAAAAAGGATCTATCTTCTTTGAGCTTCCGTATTGGCAACATCTTTATGTAAGGCACTGTATTGATGTGATGCATGTGGAAAGAAATGTGTGTGACAGTATTGTTGGAACACTTCTCAACACACATGGTAGTTCCAAAGAAGATTTGAAGGCAAGATTGGATTTGAAAGAAATGGGAATACGAGAGGATTTACATCCGAGGCCAGATGGTGGGGGAGCTATTATGTTGAAGAGATTAACATTTTGTCCAAGGCTGAGAGAAGAAGTATTTTTAAGTGTTTGCAAGGAATCAAAGTTTCCTTTGGGTACTCATCTAATCTTAAGAGGATTGTGTTGATAAAAGATTTAAAATTAATAGGCCAAAAGTCTCATGATTGTCATGTATTGATGCAACAATTACTCCAAGTGGCTGTTCAAGGAATCCTTCAAGATGATTTGAGACACATTGTAACCCAACTTTGCTTCTTCTTTAATGCTATATGTGGCAAAGTCTTTGAAACTGAAAAGTTGGAGGAATTGGAGCACGAAGGTTATGTTATTTTGTGCCAGATTGAAAAACAGTTTATTCCTGCCTTTTTTGACATCATGGTACACCTCATCATTCATCTAGTACGAGAGATAAAACTGTGTGGCCCTGTATACTTACGATGGATATACCCATTTGAAAGATACATGAAAATCCTTCAAGGGTATATGAAGAATCCAAATCGACCTGAAGCATCCATTGTTCAAAAATATGTTGCCGAAGAAGCTATGGATTTTTGTCAATAATACCTATCTAAAGTAAGACTTACTGGTCTCTATAAACCCCGTGATGAGTGTTGATCGTAATGAATTGCAGCAAATGCACTTACACATCTTGAATAACATTAATGAAGTTCAATACTATATTGTTGTTCATAAAGAGCTTGTTTGAAAAAAATAATAGGATCATAAAGCAAAGGTTGATTAGAGAACACAATAAATCTTTTGCACATTAGTTCAGACTGCAGGTTGAAAAAGAGGATTGTGTTTCTGATACAGTTAGATGGTTGACACGTGGTCCTGAACTTAATATGATATGTTAGAATTCATTTGATATAACAGGTATTCCTTTTATACGAAGTCCCTAGATGATAAAAGTAGCGTGCAAAATAGTGGTGTTCTGTTAGTGGTTGAAACTATGCATTTCTCTAGTTCAAAAGATAACAATCCTAAATTAGCAGTCATCCCTTATTATGGCATTGTTGAAGAGATTTGGGAGGTGGATTACTCTAAATTCACAGTTCCTGTGTTCAAATGCAAGTTGGCTAATGTAAACAACAGTGTTATGGTCGATTGGTTAGGATTTACACTGGTTGAATTGAATAATACAAGTTTTGGGGATGAGCCTTTCATTATGGCAGACCAAGCAAAGCAAGTGTTCTATATCATTGATCTTCAAAATAAAAGATAGTCGGTCGCGCTTCAAGGAAAAAGGGTTGTTGACAATGATGATTCTATTTGTGAGATCCCTTCTTTTTTAGTAGATTTACCAAAATTAAATGAAGAAGTGGATTCTAATTGATTTGTATGTGTTTCATGTTTTTTATGTAGTCTAAACATGCAATATTAAGTTTCTTGTTATGATTGCATATATGTTTTTGATGTAATAATAACAAACAGATTCTTGTTCTGATAAGAATGTTGTAACGTGAAGGGAAAGGATGATATATATATGATGATGGAGTTTAAAAAAATAACTACAAAATTAAAACCGGTCTCAAGTGTTATCCGGTAAAAAAATTCATTTTCATTAATAAATTATAGTTTGATTTTATACTGGTTCATCCCTTATCCAGTGTTATATTTTAGCTGGTGTGAAGTATATTATTTTTTACACCGGTTTTTATACTTTATCCGGTGTAACAAGTCTTCTTATATTCAAAATAAACGTCATAAAATAACATTTTACATCGGTTATGTTTTTGTTCGGGTTAGAATAATTTATATCTGGTGTAAAATGGTTATATACATTTTTTAAGCTCGCCCCTTGGCGCGACCATCATTCTTATTATTCTCACGTACTCTATCATATCTTCGCTCGTCGTTCTCTATAGTTTTCGTGGGGCTTCTCCATGCTCAGTCGTTCTTCTCTGTTGTCTCTCTCATTCTGCTTTGCTGTGTATGTGTTCTCTGCACTTATTTTCCTGTGTACGTGCTTCATCATTTTTATGTTCGTTTAATCTAGGTTTTATATTTTTCCTGATAAATTCTTGCACATCTTTCCATTCATAACTGCTAAAGGAATAATTTTTGTGTACTCTAATGGGTTGAAGGAAAAAGGGTTAAGTCTGTTTACAATGTTTGATTTTGTTATTGCGTATGTAGGAATATGGGGGATAGAGTTACTCAGAATGAGGCTAGCGATACTCCAAGTGACACTACGCAAAGGACCGGCAGAAGTGCGACGCGTTTGAAAGATATTACGAAGAACAGGAAAGAGGGGAAACTGCTTCCGATTGAGTTTGATAGAAACTGAAACCCAACTGGTGAACACAAGACCAAGTACGTAAGTTATGTCAGCTTCCTAGCATGCAACAAGCCTAGCATCACCTATTTGACATAGGATGCTGTTCATGATCGCGTAAAGAATCAAATTTGGGACCCTATCCGGGTATAGGAACTATCTATCTTATATTATATGCAGAGCAATACCAAATACACAACTATTTGTTGATTACTTTACTTTCAATGGCAATTATTGCAGCTCACTTACGATGTTCCTAACAATGAAGTCTTGAAGAAGAAGACGTTGTCTTATTGCGCTGAGCGTTGGAGGGCATTCAAGACACAACTAGCTCGTCAGTATGTGTATGGACGTGAGAAAAGTGGTCATCCTCAACCTTCTCCATGCAGCAAGTATCAATTCATTGATGAAACTGCTTGAGAAGAATTTGTTAGGATTCGGACTACGCCAGCAGCAATGGTAAATATATCCTTTTGTATGTGTTAGCAAAAAACGTATCAGAATATCATATGTATTGATTTTAACTACTTTATGTCTTGTAGGAAAAAAGGAAAAAAGCGATTGCATACGCGCTCAAGAATGATTGCCCCCCACACAATGTCTCGAGGGGTTTACACGAAGGCAGAAAGAGAGTTGTTGGGGGGCAAGAGGAAGAGGCTACAAGAAAGTGCTGGGTCGGATCCTAGTGTTCTTCTTGACCCCCATCTCTGATACGTCATGAAGAAAAATGGTTGTACGCTCGCCAAAGAAGGAGCGGAACATATACAAGCGACAATGCTCGCATTATTACAGAAAAAATTGTAAGAACTACTTGTATTATTTTGTTTTAGTAGAGTATAATTATATCATTTTCCTTATGTTTGTTCTTTTTATGTTATAGACTGATCTTAAACAACAAGAGTCCAGTGGATCCTTCAAGTCAGATGGTAAGAATGACATATTGACTGTTGTCACTGGGAAACAAGAGCATGGGGGCCGTGTCCGGGGAGTTGGAAGAGGTGTGGGTATAAGAGATTACTTTGGATCATCTCAAAGACGTTCCCCACATGTGGTGCCGATGGCAGAGTTGGAATCCTTACTCTCCACCATAAGGGAAGAGGCTAAGGCAGAAGCTTGGATAGAGGCTAGGGCACAAGCAGAAGCTTCAATTGAGGCGCGATTACAAGAGGGGTTGGCAAAGATCAAGGAAGAAATATTGTCCATGATGACATCAAGGTAGCAGGAGCCAAGTGATTCCTAAACACCCTCAATTGTAGCCCGTCAAAGCACTAAAGGGAGTTGTTACTTGCCGCTGTCAGAGGATGCAGAACATTGTGATCTATATGTGGAGGATCCTCTTAGACACTTAGTGGTATATGGTTCCATCCATAGCCTAGGGGCAACTGTTCACCATATCCAAATTCAGGACGATCAATTAAGGGTGACAATTGAAGACGTGATAATTAGAGATGCTCTTGTCCCAATTCCCACTGATGAGGTGAAGACAGTGAGCCAAACAAAAAGGACTTTCATATTGTGGTCAAAGTATCTTGTTTTGGATCACGTCGCCTCATCCCCTAGCCAACTTCCCACTCCTACCATTTTGAATGCCATGCAACGTGTGATCCTATTGGCATATGACAAAACGTTCCATGTGGACCGTTGCCTATGGATTCAGTTATGGGTGACATGGGGGCACCGGCCTTCCTTGACCATGCGGATGTCAAATCTCTGATCACTCCTAAGGAGGAGATGACCTCTTGGTGTATCCAAGTATTTTTTATGTAAGTATAATTTAAATGTAAATATATGTAATAACAAAGTTCAAATTTTACAACTAATATCTTGAATGCATTACCTGTAGGTACATGCAAGCTGAGTTGGTTTCCTCCAAGGGAAAATAAGGTAAGTTTGGATTCATATGCCCATATCAGATTTATGCAAAATGGACCTCTCAATCTTTTAGGCTTGCATATATTTCAAGGAGGCTCGGTGAAACAGATATTGATTGTTTATTCACACCATATATGCAGGAGTAAAAATAATAATATTCATTTTATTTCATACTAGTTTTATATTTGCTTAATTATAATACTAATTCTCTTTTAATTAATCTCTACAGCAATCATTGGCAATTGGTCATCCTCTGTAAGCATAGTTATAAAATTTTCTTCTTATGCTCCATCCATTACAAGCCATCAGTTAATGTCAACAAGATCATAAACACGTAAGTTTTCTTCTATACACAATGATCTTTGTGATAAATGGGTTACTAACTTTAGAACTTTGGTCATAGGGCTATGAGGAAGTTCGCAGTTAAAAGGGGCCTTAAACACGCTAACTTGGTGAGGGATCCTAAATAGATCACACCAAAGGTAATAAAAGTATATATTAGATGTTAGTTTCCACGTTTTGATGATGGGGAATAATTTTTATCATGTTAATATTACAGAGTCAAAGGCAACCCAGAGAAAGCAACTTGTGCGGCTTCTACATAGTTAGACACATGGTCAATATTATCTTGTCAAATAGGATTGACCTAACTGAGGGGGTAAAATTATATTTTAAATGATTTTATGTTTCTTGTCAATCTAATCTATATTAGTAATGCTTTAATTTCTTTGATTTTTATTTCATATTTCAGATGTCTGATCAACCTGATCCATTTCCTAAACAAGATATTGAGGACCTGCGCAATCGTTGGGCAGAATTTTTTGTTTAATTCCTTCCTTCTCAATTCTATTTGTCTTTCACTGAATACATTTTTTTTACTTTTCTGTTCAAATTGTAGCATTTTTGTATTGAATATTATTAAATAAATAATATAATAAGCAACTGAATTATATATATGTATATGCCATCCTGAATTGTTGATCGATGATCATGCCCTTTGAGTCGTATATTTGGGCAGTTTATTCATGAAGCTTCAGGCCAACGAAACAATTAATTCCTTGTTTCTAAAAAATACATTAAATATAAATTTAATAACATCTACATTGGACGTATATACCTACCAGTGTAGAAAGATCATATATAAAATTTAATAACATCTACATCAGACATATATACAACCAGTGTTAACATTTGAATAATCTACACCGTCCCTATATTCAATCGGTGTAGTAAACCCTAAATCGTCCTAATACCTGTGTTAACATTTGAATAATTTACACTGTCCCTACATTTAACTGGTGTTAACATTTGAATAAGAGATGAGAGATGAGAGATGTTATTTCTTATTTAGTTCAGAAGAAGAAGGGATAGTAGCACTATAAAAAGTCGCCGTTGAATCCCTTTTGTCGCCACTAAGTCGCTGCCTATGAGACTGTTGCCTATACCCATTGGCGGTGACACACAAATGGCGCTGCCTAAAGAGCATTCTGCAGCAACACAAATGTCTCCGCCTAAAGTTGAATCTGCAGCGACACAACTGTCGCCGCCTAAAGTTCATTCTGCAGCAACACAAATGTCGCCGCCTAAAAAAGATTATGCGACGACACAGATATCACCGCCTAAAGTGCATTCTGCGATGACACAAATGTCGTCGCCTAAAGTATATCCATTTTTTAAATTTTTTATGCAATTTTTATTATATGAAAAAATATAATTTAATTACAAAAATAATAAATGATAAATAACTAAATAAATCATAATATAATAACATTAATAAATATTTATCATCGTATAAAATATCAAATTAGTTCAATTGCTTAAACATATTTAAAATTAAAATAAAATTATTTTGTTTATACATAAATTTTATATATAAGGACCAATACTAGGAGTAGAAGAACTAGGCGCATGTGGTTGCCCTTTCTGCATCACGGTAGCAAATTGTGCTTGTATCCTTTGCTCCATTTGTTCCATTAGTCTTTGTTCAAATTGCACACGCTCTTGTTGCATCTTTTCACGTTCTTCTTTCATCTTATCACGCTCTACTGCATGCTCAGTCTCCATTTTTTCTCTTTCCTCTTGAAATTTTTTATCAAACTCTTCCTGCAATTAGGCACGCACACTCTGCACAATTGAACTATCATAGATTGAGGGCGATTTCTCTTCCTTAAAGGCTCTGCTCCATACCCTTTCCCTTGTACATAACCTGACCTCTCACCAAGAACTATTGCTAATATTTCCTCTGACGTCATTCGAGCATCACTCTCTAAATCTTAATTTTGTTCTTGAGAAAGTTCATGCATACGACACTATAATAAAAACATATCAAACTATTAGGTTAAAAATAAAACTAAATCAAAATAAAATATTAAACTACAATGCGTATATGAAGCTGTTCAGAGTGTGGGACAGCCCATACTACTTGTCCATCTAATGTCTTATTAGTATGCGTTAGGATCTCTCTAGAAAAAAATAACATACAAGAAAATACAAAGAATAGATTTTAAAATAAAAAAAAAATTGAAAACTTAAATTATAGTGGTGATAAATTGAACTTAATGTAGCATATTCAATTTCTGCAAATGTCCGTGGACCACAAATATGTTTAGTAATTTATTTTTCTCAATTTATCATGTTTCTTGCACTTTTGTTCTACAACAAAATGTAGTAACTAATAAAAATTTAATTATTGACATAAAAAATATAATTTATTGTCAAGTCCTAAAATTTGAACTGTGACCGACACAGAATATGAATAAATGCACATTCTTTAAGCCTTAAACTTTAAATAAAATATTTAAAGTAATAATCATAACTTAAATTTCAGTTTAAATGAAAAGGCAAATACTTTAATTCAAATTCAGATATTTTCCAAAATGATACGAAACTAGAACTTTATCTATAAGTTAGGTGGAGCATTTAACCCTTTACCAAAATAATACATATATTTCAGAAAATATAATTACTTCAAAAATCGACGTGCCAAAACAATTACTTCGGATCAAACGTAAGGCTCTTCACTACTAAATTGGAGGAATAGGGTCAACTGCACTATCTAAAGCCAAATAATCTACTCGTGAATAAAGTCCCAAAAATATAATTTGAAATGTAAAAATAATTTCAGCATGTTTAAATATAAATCATAATATTTCGTAATTCAATGCAATTATTTCAGTAATATTCATTCCATGAAAGTAAACATTTTATTTCATGAAAAGCATTTCAAAACAGTCACTTTTTCGTAGGACTTCAACAATAATTGACTTTCAATATCTTTAAACATAAATCATATAGTTTCGTAATTCAAAATGAATAACTGGATAAACGTTTTCTTTTCAGAAAATCGCTTAAAGCAATCATTTCAAAATAACCATTTTTCTGTAGGACTTCGACAGAACGAAATAGGCGTGGACACACAGTCCAGAGGGTAACTAACCAATATTGTGACTCCAAGCCACTGTCGCGAGAATGAATCCCACAAAATAAATCTTGTGACTCCAAGCCACTGTCGCGAGAATGAATCCCACGAAATAAATCTTGTGACTCCAAGCCACTGTCGCAAGAATAAATCCCACGAAATAAATCTTGTGACTCCAAGCCACTGTCGTGAGTACAAGAGCCACGAAATGTCCATCGAGCTCGGGTTTAACCATGGTGCACCAAGGACTAACAATATTGCTGTTAGTAACGAGTGTTCTGTGTTCCGTCTTCCAAAAGCTTTCAAACATGCTTGGGGATTATTTAGCATTCAATAATCATAACATTTTCATTGCATCAATTTCCGTTAAAATCATTCATAATCATAAAACTTTCCCAGCATGAACATTTTCGATAAATCACAAAAACATATTTGTCAATCCATATGAACAAGTATGCAATAATGAAATATCTATTTTCAAATTTAAAACCATGAACTCATATGCTTGCTTTTTCGTAAATCATGCTGAAAATTAACTTTTCACTGAAATGTCAAATAAACATATAAAATCACGAGTTCACAACCTTTTCTCGTAATTCGTGCTAAAATTCACATTTAGTAAATATATCAAAAACTAATTATATTTCAAAATCTCAAAGTTAGGGAACGTTATTCACTCACCTGTAATGCTCCAATATAACTTACTCTTGCCCTAACCTTCGAAAATAGTTTCCCTTGAATTACCTAGGTTTCCAAAAATATTATATTCCATTAGAAAATACTATTCATCTCTTAGTACCAAATGTTATTTATTTGCCACAACCACAACTCCCTTAATATCAAAGTATCATTTTTAATTCAAGAATAGCTTCCAGCTTCAAAAGTTTGGACTCCATAGCTCCTAATCCTCTCCCAAACCTCTTTAAGAACATTTTTATACTTTCAGCCACTTCTATAAAAATTCCATTATCCTAAACAATATTTCCAATTTAAACTCTTATCCAACTTCAAGCATTAAATATTTTACTAACTCTTAATATCATTCATCCTTCTCATTCAACTAAATTTCATCTTTCCTATTTCAATTTTAATTAATCATAATCATCAAGTTCTAACTCCGCAACCATACCCATAATCATTTTAACCATAAAGCTTCCACTTTCAGCAATCTCAAAAAAAAAAAATCCATTTTCTGTACAAAGCCATTTACCCCGACCAAACACTTAAATCTCAAAACACTACACCCCACGTATATCCTCATGCTTGCTGCAATAACAAAAGTAAACCTCACCACATCATAATCACCAACATAACTATCTTTAATCAGTCAAAGCGCACAACCAAATCAAACCCATATGCATAATCCACAGAGTCACTGAACAGGAGGCCATTATTACAACAAATCCCTAAACATTTAAATATCCCAACAACCCTTTTTCTTTTTCAACAAAATACTTCCAGAAACAAAACCACAAATCTCTGAACGATTACCCGCAAAGTTATATATATACCTTAATCAAAACAGCAGGATATACTGGTATATATATACACCTACAGCAACACCTATCCATACATGTCCACATACATACACACAGCGTCTTTCATCCCAAACAGCAAGGAAGAAATAGCAGCAGTAACTCATACACACACTGTCCAGACAACCATCAACATACAGTGACCATACTCAATCTTTACCTTCTATTTTCTCAAAACAGAAACCCCACGCATACACTGCAACACACACACACACACACAGAGAGCAGAGATACATCTTCTTCCCTTCTCTGTTCCCGTCTCCAATTTCTCTTCTGTTCCCTTCCAAATTCAACAACACACGCATATGCACACACTCAAACAACTCATTCCTACACATGCTCAACATTTCCCCCATCCAACATACCTAACAACCACAAATTTTAGATTCAACGAAACTCACCCGACGAACACTGAACAAAATTTAACTTCAATGCACTCGGCAACTCACAAATCAGCAAGAAAGAACAGCAGCCACCTAAATAGGATTCAATCCACACTTAAACCCAAAACTCATGAATCTTAGTGATGGGGAACAGAAATAGAGTAAGCAAATAGGGGATCCATACACAGCAGCGACAGCAAACAAAGAAACAGAAATGGAACCCCTATTAAATAATCGAGGAAAGGAATGACTTGCACTTACCTCAATTTCTCCAAAAATTCAAACAGAGATGGGGGCGACAGAGATTTGTGGCGCTACAGTGCCAATCGCGCAGAGCGGCAACAATATGGAGACTGCTTCCACTGCAACGGCGACAGCCACAATCACGGACGACTGGAAAGAAGGTGGACTCACGACGTCCAAAACTCAAAACCCCATGATGCTTCCCCTGGTTTTTCCTCGCCTCACTCACTCTCGTCGCCTTCCTCTGTCGATGGGAGAATTTAAATGGAGATGGAGGCTTCAAGTTTAAAGGCAACGACAACAACCCACCGTGCCGTGTACTCAAACTCCACGCCACACGCTGATCCTAAACCTTCCCCCACCCACTGCCTTCTGCAGACACGGGACGTCGCCGAAGAAAGAAAAAAGGGGAAAAGAAAGTCGGGGCAAGTGAAGGAAATTAAGAGGGGCAAAATAGTAATTTCATAACTGAGACTCTGGGGCTCGAACAGGGTACCTCTAAATGCTTCCAACCACTCGGCTAACCCAAATCTTGTGACAATCTTACACAAAACAATAATATTTAAACCAACTTGTATTGTTTACTTAAAATTTCTACAGGGCCATAATATTTATTTAGAAGGATGATGAGATACCTGAAACATGTCAGTCTTAAAATATATTAACCACCACTCCTAATCTTGAAAACTAATAGTTTGAGGAGAATCAACCAACCTATCATCATCAGTCTCATATTTCTTATAGTGAGAGTGCAGATTATTCTTCCAATTTCTGAATGCATTTTGTAAAATAATTGATATAGCCATATGAAACTTTTCTTCAGTAATTGCATCAGCAGGTTAAAATTTATCCTGAAACAAATAAATATAAACACTTTATATAATGATATAAATAAACTAAATTAATTATAAAAATTTGACATAAATAATACCTTTATTTTTAAAATCATATCATGACCATATTTTTCAAAAATATTCTTCCAGTTATCTCCACCATCCCTGTAAGAGACTGTGGTTCTAAGAGTTAAACCACAATAATTAGAAAAGTCTCTTGCTTCTGGACCGATTGCTCTTGACATGGAATCTGAAAATTTGACTCGAATCTTTACTCCTTGTGTGGTTCTCAAATTCACGCTAATAGACTTATAAACCCCTCTACTCTTGTTGATTGTAGTAGAAGAGCCTATTATTAAAATTCAATTAGAACAATTAAATGTTATATGCGATGTAAATCAATTATTATAAAATTAAAGCAAACTTACCTGCACTACTATTTTGAGTATGGGGAGTAGGAGGAGAGTTGACAGGCATTTTCTCAAGTTGGTGTTGTAGTGATAGAGGTGAAGTAAGAGGTCTTGATTGAGCTGTAGAGCATATACCTCGACTATTTGTGTTGTCATGATATGTAATAGAAAGACATTTTCCACCTCGACCTCTATTTAAAACTGAGGTATCCTACAAAAATATACATTTAATTTGACAAATAGCAATCGATCAAACAAGAATCAATCTAGATATTAATAAAATCTACCATATCAATTAATTTCATTTAATTGAATCTTCCGTCGCACTATCATTTCTATTAATGTCTTCTGATTCATCTGTTTCTTTTATTTCAGTTTCTATATCACTTTCTTCTTCAGTATCACTATCAAAGTCATCAAGAAGATCCTCTTCATCACTAAATCCAATATTAATGGAATTATTTTTATGTATTTGTGATGGTTCTCCTTGAGCTAAGGTTTGCGTTTGTCCATCTTCTCTATATAAGTTAATGATAATATCATCAAGTTGTGTAAGACTCGCATGGTAAAATTTAAGTCTATCACCAACTGTTGATAAGGTTCTGTATCAACCATTTGAGATTGGACCCTACTATTATCAATATCATTATCAGTTGGTACATTAAACAAGTCGCGTGGGTTTGTTTTGACAACAACGAGCCAACCGGGAGCAATAATATCATCCACAGAGAAAACTTGCTCAACTTGAGATGCTAGAATAAATGGTTCATTTGTTTGTAATGAATATCACGTGTTGATACTTATGAACCTATACTTATCAACCTTATATCCTTTGTCATAATGAGCCACATCCCATCAATGACACTTAAACAAATATACTTTTCTGTTGCCTATGTAAGACAACTCATAAATATGCTCTAAGACACCATAATATTCTTTGTCAGCATTAGTGTCATTACCCTTAGCCAGGATACCACTGTTTTGGTTTTTTTTTCCTGTTACACGGTCTTTTATGTGAAAACAAAATCCATTGCCTATGAAAATGGAATAACAATTAACCATCGTCAATGGACCAATTGATAAACTTATGAGTTCATCACTGACATGACTCTATGTAGACAATGATGTCACATTTGAAGACAAAAGTTATGTGTTAGATATTTTATATAAATGTAATTCCTAGAAATAGTTATGCTCAACATGTTATCACTTACTTGAGAATGAAACCATTGAGAAAACTCATATTGGCTTTGCTCACTCCTTAATCCATGGGCTTCAAGCTCTGTTGTATAGTCCCTATAAATTTTCATAGCAATAAGGTATTTGCTCAGGAAGTCTTGCAAACTTAAAAACTCATGCTTCTTTGATCACTTTCATTTACTTGAATGCATGCAATTTATATGCAGGGCAACAATTACAGTGTTACATATGTATAGTGTAATACATATATAATATATATATGATATAATATATATACAATTCCTTGGTAAAGTAGTAATAAAGTAATAAATTTGAATAGAAAAAAGCTTCAAAGTCTGTATACAAGCTACATTTATCACGAGAAGCTTCCTATTTTCAACAATTTGAGATGAGAAAGGATCATGCAGCATATAGATGATGATTATCCTCTTTTATCAAATTATGCTATTGGAAAGTGCCATATATGGGCTATTGGAAACACATACTAGTGTCTATTTTGCTGAACTATAACATAACAGTAGCTCCATTCCAATTTGAATAACATAACAATAGGATTTTATTCCTTCTAGATCACATCAATTGAATGAAAAAAGCAGGGAAGAAGGAAATACTCAGAGGCACAAGTCCAATAGCTCAGTTCTTACCTATCTTAACTTTGTTTTTATTCCTTCCAGACCACATCATTTCCTTTTGTCTCAAAATGAATTTTGACAGGAACCATGATACAATTGTAACACTCATCTAACCATTAGCAAATGCAAGAGCTAAACTGACAAATGAAGACAGATCAATGAAAGAAAATTTAGAAGGCAAGAACAAATTTTCAGCAAACAGAAGCTCCCCTCTTCGGTAACATTCTTCAGAAATGTGTGACATCATACAACAACGACATTTGGAGATTAAAGCTTCATTCAACGTTTTTAAGCTTCAATAATTACTTAATTAGAGATTTAATCTCAAAACCCCAAATTTAAACCTTTACAAACCCTAAAACGCATCACCACAGTAAATCTAACAGTAACCCCGACGTCTAACAATTTTGGTTCGGTTTGAAGTCAGAAAACTCAAATACTTACTCATTTTCACTGAATCAACCAAAAGTTACTCAAAATCTTGACTTTAATCGGTGACCTACCCCATAATCAAAAGAAAACAGACGAGACAAAATGAAGACGGACTTGGAGAACTTACCTCCATGGCCAACGACATCACAAGCTCGATCTCTGACCTCCAGTCGCTCCTCCTACATCACAATCCTCTGGTCCTTTCCTTGTGCTCTCCCTCTCTCTCCCGCTCTCGATGTTTCACGTGTTCTCTGAAGTAGGATACTTAGCGACGGTAAGGAATAAATAAGAGAAGGGGAAACCTAGCGAAATATTAAAACATATCAGCGGCGACAAAATAAAGTTGCCACTGAAAGTACTTTCAGTGGCGATAAAACAAAGTCACGCTGAAAATCACTTTCAGCTAGAGTCGCCGCTGAAAGTTTTTCTTTAACCTAATAGTTTTTAGAAATAATCCTCTTACAATATTAATGATATTTGTCCTCCAATAACTTCTTCAACTCATTAGGGAATTTTTATAAAATTTTCTGGACAAATAATAACCTCTAACTATTTTTCTTGAATTTTCTAAAAAAATAAGTCTTTAATTCTCGAAAAATAGCTATGAAATCACTTGGGTCTCTTTTAGGAAAATAAACTCTTTCATAATTTTCTGTGCCCCTAAAATACTTATTTTATAATTTTTTCTTATTTTTTCTTAACCCTAAAATATTTTTAATGATTATTCTTTCCTTTATTCTTTTTCTAAACTTTCACTTTTGAGACTTTTTAATTTCAGAAAAACATTCTTAAACTCAATAATACCTTATAAATTCTTTTTATACAAGTTAGGATGTTATATAAAATGTAGCAATATAGGGCATATGCAATAGTAACTAAAAATACATATACGTTTGTATTTTACATCTATTATTTCTCCTTATCTCTCATACACACATCTCCCTCTCTCTATCTCCTCCCCACATTATCTCTAACACACACATATTAACTCTCACTCTTATTGACACACATTTACAATATCTCTCTCATGAACATATCCCTGTTTCATCTCCTGTTTTCACACGCATCACATTATTATTTGTATAATCTTTCTTTACTATAATAATATGTGAAATTCTTTTATTTATTATTTAAAAATGATATTATTCAATAATTTAATTCTATATATTATATAGTTGTTTAAAATAACTTCAAATGGGAAAAAAATTATATAACCACCTTTGGCGGTGATAATCTATCTAATACATTAATTTTACTTAAAATTATAAATTTTGAGCTTCTGCGGCAACAGGAAAGTCGCCGCTGAAAGTAGGGATTTTAGTGGCGACTTTCTTGTCGCTGCAGAAACTCAGGACTTTCAGCGGCGACAGGTAATGTCACTGCTGAAAGTCTATTTTCAGCGGCGACTTTTTGTGTCGCGGCTAAAAATTCGTCGTCAAAGGTGTTTTTTTTTGTAGTGTAGGTAATTAAAAATTAACAAATACATTTATGTCTTTATTTAAATTTATTTACTCTTTATTTATAATATTTATATCAAAATTATTATTATTTAATTTATAAATTTTAAAAAACTTTTTACCTTATTTATATATATGATAAAATTAAAAACATTACAAAATCTGATAAAATTTTAACATTGTCTCTCATTAATTTTATAATTATTATATATATTAATATAATATATAAATCCTTTACATAAATTCCAGAGTTCAGTAGGCTTAATGTTATGATCTCTTTCTATACTATGAAATAAAGTCCTTGAGGGCAACCCTGATCATGAACAAAGGCAATGCAGGAAACAAACCTGCAAAACAGATAAGCATCAATATTCAATAGCTGAATGGAAACATCAGTTTCCCTCATAATTTAGGAGGAAAGACAGAGAAAGAAAACAAATCCATTATCAACATCTTAAGTTTTTTGAGATGATAGTCATTGGCAAATATTCACACTCAATGACATAAGAAACAGTAAATATATGTAATCATGAAATAGGCATCATTAACATCAAGAATCAACTAGAATGAAAAGTATGTGATAAGTAGAAAGCTTTTTCTTACTCTGTATGACCAAGACAGAAGCTCTATATCTCACGAGCTCCCCTTAAAAGGCTTGTTGGGAAAAATAGTAACCTGCAACAAGGATAGCAATAACAACGCACCTAAATAGTTAATTCTCATTGGTGAACCAAAGAGATAGCTTACACAGATTTTGAAATCCCGATCAGCACTGACGATGAACCGACCATCAGTTGAAAATTTCTGAGGAAGACATATTCACATTAAGGTTGGACAGAATAAAGTATGGCAAAAGAAGAAGTAGAAGGCTAGACAGAATAAACCAAAAGAGTTTTCTATTTCTGGATATCTGAAATGCAGCAAATGTGAATAATTCACTTCAATGAAAAAGTCATAGATAGACTTCATGCTTAAAATGAATAAACGTGAAAATATATAATAGGGAGGACTCTTTTTAGGATTTTTTTAACAAAAATGAATTCTAGCTTAAGAACAGTTAGCTCTCTGCCATATCTTACCAGATTAGTGATGATACTACAATAATGAGAAAGAAGCGGGGTTGCTTTCTTATCAACTAATGGTTGATCGCCATCATATTCAGCTAAAAATCCACAACCCGCACAACACCAAATTTGTTAGTGAAACACACATAAGAACCATCATTGCTTATAGCGACTGCACTAACTCTCTTTTCTGAGGACCTATTTCAATGGTAATGCATGTTCAATAAAAGAAATGGAATAAATTATGAATGCATGTCACAAAGATTAGCCACAGCCAATAAAAATACAATGCTTCATATGGATTAATATATCTATTAATGTTATGATCGGAAACTTAGAACTCTTCCCATGACAACCATGCTTATTAATTCCTGATAAGTAGCCTACATAGAAACCAATGTGAACTAGAAACCTTACACAGTACAAATGCAGTGCCAATTTTCAGTTGACCATATCTTGACAGTTTTGTCATCGCCTGCGGATACAAAGAGCTTCCCTTTTGAACCAAATCGAATAGCTCTGGTAGAATATCTATGAAAGGGGCCACCGGAGTCATCAATCAATGAAGCTGCGGAACTAGCACTACATCGCCAAGGTCATTCGTCAGCGAAGTTAACATTCTTACCTCCCAAGAAAAACAATTAGAAGAAAATAACAGAAATGGCCTACTTGTTGGCAAACATTTTCATTTTTTTTCCTCGCCGGAACGCATTAACATACTAGAGAATTCTGGTAAACTCAAAATGTATAATTTAAAATCACTCAAATTCCAATCTTCAAATCCTGAAATATCAAGTAACATAACTTAAAAAACAAAATCTAGAAAACTTACTGAAGGTTGAATACACCTAAGCTTGGTCCAACGGCAATGGTAACAGATTTCTGGGAAGGGTGAACTGCAATAAGTGATGGAGCGACTTCGATTTCTTTGTTGGCTTCCCCCTCTTCCATGGTGAGTACGATACTAGTTAGAACTACTCGACCATCGAGTTGCTTCTCCCTTCCGACGGGCCGACGACGACTGGAGAAGAAGTAGAGCTGGAGGTGACGCACGCCTTCGCCAACACCGACTCGCACTTAGAACTACACGCCGACGCACGCCTCCGCTGCGGACCCACACCTCCTACACCATAGACTTGCTCTTCCGAGAATGGAGGTTCATTCAAGAAGAAGCCAGCACTCCAGCTTAGAGCAGACCCAAATCTGCAGCATGCATAACCACCAACGATCATCTTTGCCTCGATTAGGAGTTGAGGAGGAAGGCGTGTGTCAGTCAGGAGAATGGAGGAGTTGAACGAAAAATAAGTCAGAGGTAGCACTAAAATATTGAAAAAAATGTCATAGGTAGTTTTGTCCAAAATGAAAAAAAAAAAATCAACCCTCTAAAACCCCTCAATTTTAGATGGGCGAGAGAGTGGAGAAAAGGATCAGATAAAAAAATTTCTTTCATTTTCTTTCTTCTCTATTTTCTAAACCAAGTACTTATTTCACCTCCCCTACTCAATCTTTCTTTCCAAAAACTCCCAACTAAATAATGTCTAAATATAGATAAAAATTTGAAAGGGGCTAACTCTATCCCTAAAACCTTGTTCTTTGGTACCCAAAATGATATTGAATTGTGCGGATACAAGTTTTAAGCCGGTTCATTTATTGGGCCAAAAATCACAGACACAGCCATATCCATGAAACCTTTTTTTTTGTATAATTTTTTTTTAAAAAAATGGTTGAACTCACTCACGATTTAAGGGTAAAACAAAGTCTCCCTTCCTCTTAAATAATATCAATATCGACTAGAGCGAGCCGTCTATTATCCTCAAACATAAACTTATGTACCTAAAAATTAGGATACATCTCCAAACATTGTGACTGGAATCAGTGGTACTCTCTAGAGATTGAACACACTCCAAATAGACACATATCTCACCCCCTTCGCTAGTTAAACCTATCAAATTTAAATTATGAACTCATTTGCATGAGTGGGTCGGGAACTTCTATATTTACATGTTAGCTTATATTTACAAGAAGATTGATACTTTTATGTCAACGAAAACTCGTCCGAATTTTCATATTCTATAGAAAATTTATACATTTATTTTTTATTGTTTACATAACATTCGAGAAATTCAAGCAAGGAGCATTTTTTGTATACATACAAATAATATGTAATAACATTTTAACACAATTAATATTTTAAGTTAGTAAATTAGCATTGAAGATGAAATGAAGCAATTTAGACATTCCAGATTTTAGTTGTTATTTTTATCATTATTAATTATTGTATAATCATGTCGTCATCAATATATATATTTATTATTACATGCTACACTATTTCTCATGTCATAAATAATAATATAATTTATTTATCATACTCCATGCAAAGTATGATCGATATTTTTTAATCAGACTTTAATTTCAGCATACTCTAGATTGTGATAGAAAGATATGTACTCTTCAGTTGCTGAAAGGGATTCAAATGGCCTTTACAATATTTTGTGAACACACAGCGAATGATTGTTAGGTATAATAAAAAAAAAACTAAGCATCCTCTGAAAATAAAAAACAATTTTGAGATCGTGTTTCTTAAACGGCTAATTTTTTGAACATCTCCATCTTTAGTTACATTATATGCTGATGACATGTAATTTTCACATCACGGTGACATGCATGAACCGGAATGCAAAGACCTTTTGAAGCCAAAATGAAATTGAATTTAAAAGATCAAGCTAGTGTGTGGATAAAAGTTCTAACCACGTACAATAATTGGGCCACATATATCACAACCACAACCATATCCATCAAATCTTAAATGAACTTGTTTACATATTTATATAAAAAACAAAAACTTGTTTACATATGATTTGGAACTCTTCTATATTTAAAAGTTGATTTCTTCTGTGTATTTAAAAGTTGATTTCATTTTTTGGCTTCAACACAATAATTTGTTTCTAAATTATTACTCCTCCAGTCCTTAATATAAGATATATTTTTTATATTTATCAATTTTTTTAAATTATCATTCTTGATATGCTTTCAACATTAATCAAGTAAGAGATGGAGAAAAGGAGTTAAGGAAGAAGATTATAGTGTTTTAGAAAAAGTATATCATATTAACTAACTTAACTAACTTTCTTAATTTAATCAAATTAGTTAAATAGATCATATATTAAAGACCGGAGGAGTATTAATTTTTTGTCAACCTCTTATACTAAGCCAAAGCAAGGATGAAATTCAAATCCCTGCAAGCTAGCAATTCCGAAGGACAACATGGTCTACCCCTGATTACAAATCTTTGTTCGGTGTCCATGATATTGGATGGTGAAATTCAGGTAAAAAAATCGTTTGCTTGTTATTAAAAACACCAGTAATTGTTTTAAAGGGTCCATACCAAATATAAATAGAGAACTGAGGTTCCATTAACCCCTGAACATCGCAAAAGAAAGTAGAACTAAGTAGAAACTTTTCCTCTTCACCCGAATAGCTCTTGCCCAATTTCGTTGGCCACATAATACACTGCCCTAGAGCTTGCTCCAATATTTTAACCTCTTTAGTGGGGCAGGGAATCGGTGCAGTGCCTGTGTGGTTCTTTATGCGTTGTACCGTGACCTTAACATTGCCTTCAGGAATTGGTTTCTGGTGAAGTGTTTTGGAATTCCAATACATGGTACCATGAGAGACAAAGGATGTGGACCCTTGGTCTATCACAATGAAGAGACCGTATTTTTCCCTATCATCCTCGGTGTGCTCAGGGGTAGGGTCAGGAGCAGATGGTGGGGGGATAAACTTCTCCTTATTGGGGCCTCTTCCCACTAGTCACTGCAGGAGAACCTTCAAAATGTAAACAAAATTAGTCAAGACAAAATATATGTTAAATGTCCCTTGACAAGAAGTAAATGAATATGTTTTTACCTCTGAACTTTGACTAGGTGTGGGGAAGCCCATCATCATCATCTCCTGCTAGAGCCTGGCATCTAAGAGCTCTTTGACTCTAGCATCCACCTTGTTGCGTATCTTGGCCAACTCCACTTGATGCTCTACTTTAAGTTTATCTCGAACCTTTTGCACCAGATGATCTTGAAGCATGTCTACGGAGGGCACACTTCTTCTTCGAGAGGCGGAGCCAAAAAAGTCTTTGCGTATGACTCCTTTGGGAGCCCCTCTCACTCGACTTGGGTGGTTAGGGGTCCCAACTGTTATCTCTAGGATGTCCATTCCTTTTTCAGGAGCAAAACACCCTTGGGATGCCTGTTACTCTAGTTCATCCTACAACATATACTAGTTACCAAGTTAAATAAACTCAAGAGCAAGTAATAGAATATAAATTCTTAGTTTTTAAATTAGTTACTTACAATCCTTTCAACAACTGTAGCAACCTCGGGATTGATGTATTGTCCCTTCTTCCCCCTTACAGCCTTCCATTTTTGTTGGCCAGATGGACGCTGGATGCTAATGGATGAGAGGCAGTAGGGTTTAATGCAGTTGCTTTTTCTGCAGCCTCCAACAGCTCTTGCATCATTTTCCTCTCAAGGACACTATACCCCACCTCGAGACATATAGTACTGGTACACATTCTTCTTGGCTATTTCTTGATTTCTCTTACAAATAGCCTATAAAAATGAAACAAAGTTAGATTAGTTGATTAAAATGTACATTAATTAATAACTAAGTTAATTAAAATATAAGTTAATTAATACCTTATAACTAGTATCTTCCCCCATTCACGAAACAATATCCAAGCTTCTTTACTAACATTGGTGTATTTGCCTTCGGATGCTCCCCCCATCTTGCTGCCTCGGAGGTAGTCTATTCGCAAGGTTCGACTTAAATTCCCTCCACCGTTCATCGTATTGCGTTAAGATGCGATGCTTCATACTTGCAGTAGTGGGAATGTCAAAATTTTGCTACGTGGAAGTACAAAAAAAATATATAAGATAAAGCTGCAATAAGGTAAAAAATTAAGAATAACTAAATTAAATAGGTGTAACATACAATTAGAAATGTACCAAAATGTTCTACCAAATCATATCCTTGTCTTTTTTGTCAACCAACCTCCAGTTGGGGTTTGCAATGCTAATCGAAGCACGTACTATGTGGTCGACAAAGCTATCCAATGCTGGCCCATTTTGACCAATTGCCTTCATGTCAGCATCAAACTCAACCACAACCTCATGGGATTTGACCCCTTGTCTGTCATAGAGACCCATTTCATATGGGTCGGGTATCTTCCTTTTTTACCTAAACCTAAACCTGTTGAACCTGAACCATCCATACTTTATTAAAAAAATAATAAATAAAGTTAAGAACATGATACAACTAACATCACACTTGAATTGATATATATACTCTGGTCCTAAGCCTACGGAGTAATCTGATATAATATGCTCAGTTTTCAACAACAAAATAGTTCACCAGAGCATAAATGCATGAAAAATAGTTCACCAGCAAAATAACAGTTCAACTAACAGAACACATGAATATGCTCAGTTTTTCAGCAACAAAACACCCAACAATTCATAACATACACAAACATATATACAAACAAAACTCATTCAATTATTCAGCAACAAAACACCCAAAACTCCATAACCCACTTCAGTGAATCACTTTCCTACATACCCAAAGTGCGTCATTTACAAACCACAAAATGATAAAGTTAAACGGTGACTTATAGCTTTGCGAATGATGACAGAGATAGTAAATGACGTTGACAATGACGATGGAGTCATCGAAATCAGTTAGAAAATGACAGAAAATGCCTTTCATCTAAGTTTGTGGTGGTGGGGCAGGGAACAACACTATTGGCGACTATATAAAATGTAAATTTGAAGCTCATCAGGGACTAGGTTTTGTAAATTTTTTGAATTTTTACAATGATTTTTATCAACAACAGCCGTTCAATATACTTATAACGGCGGTTGTTAATAAAACTACAATAAAAAGCCTAACAGTGAAGTCTTTAAACGGCAGTTTTATGTATAACCGCCATTAAAAGTATATGTAACGGTGGGTTTTAATAAAAATCTTCATAAAAAGCTTTGATCATGGAATATATATATACTTGAGGATAACATATATATTATCTTGAATCCAATAAATTAGACAATAAACTATTGGTATTTAGTAATTTATAATTTGTTGCATTATCAATTTATTGGATAAATTAGACTTCTTGACTAATATTTTTTCTCAAAATATGCGCACTCCAATTTCAATTTCCTTTAAGGTACTGATTAAAAATTATTTATAAAATTAAATAAGGTAAAATTTAATGTATTAATTTGTTGAACTTTGAGCAAATTGCTCAGAACAATAATAAATAACTTTAGAAAATATTATATTTTTTCTATTCCTTATAAAATATTGTATCAAACTATTTTTTACATTTCACATAAATCTATCATATCCACACGCCAAGTGACAAAAGGTATAAAAAAGGAGATGGACGCCGAAAGGTGTGAAACCTTTCAAATTGATGATGAAGTAGAGTCGTCTAAGTTTTGGAAGTCGTATGGGTCATCTGAAGGGTGGTGGAAATGCAGATGGTTACGTTGGCGGCAAAGATCATAACAAAGATGATTGTCGCTTTCTTGCAGGTTCTCTACCAACAAGGAGAGCTCTTCAATAGAGTTTTCCAACTTATCCATTATGTTTATCAATTCATCCAGACATTTGAGGAGGTTTGGAAATGGCAAAGCAGGTATCAGGTCTAAGAGAGTATGCTTATCCTCAAAATGATCACGCGTTCTTTTCTGTGAACGAGAAGGAGAAGAGTATGAAGAGGATGCTATTTTAATCAAGTTGAAAAGAGAGTTAGACAAAGACGATGCAAGAGGAAACATATTAGGGAAATAGAAGTGGAACAAAAAGTACAATGGAAGGGTATTTAAGATTGAGAAAAAGATAGTACGTAAGAGGTATATGTTGGCCTTCCCTCAAGATGGGTAGAGATGTTGGGAACCGAAGAGGCAAGAGACGAAAACTTTCTTTTTGCAGAGAGGGCGGGATAGCGAGAAGGTAATAGGATTGACTGATAAAGGCAGTTCTCCTAAAAATCGCCGTTATAAGTTCTTTGTGTCACTTTTAACGGAGGTTGTATAAAAAATCACCATAAAAAGTTTCTAAAATGCGGATTTATTTACGAATATGCGACAATCTTTTTTTTACGGTGTTTTTACTTTTAACTACCATGAAGAAACACCGTGATAAGTGTTTTTTTTCTAGTAGCGTTTTCAAATAGTACTCACTTTGAAACCAAAATTCTCCAATCTAAACCAATAACCCCAGTGCCAATAATCAAGAACTCTAGTGTTCCTCCTACAATACAATGCAAAGCTTCAACCACTATTGTTTTAAATCCAAACAATAGTTCTCGTGGATCTGCAAATCACTTTCAACCTTCAATTTGGGATTATGATTATATTCAATCGATAAGAAGTAATTTTGTGGTATGGCTTGTTTCACTTACTTTATGGTTTATTGAAATTTTATTTCATATCATGCTCATATTTTTTTTTTCTTGTGAATGATCGATTTTCTAATTTTTATGACCCACAATTTATGATGGCCCAATTTTAAATTGTTATAGGAAGAATCATTGTTAGATTCTCATGTTTTGATGGTTACAAAACTTAGAGAAGATTGTTATGCATAAATGAAAATATATAATTGTTTGAAAGGTTGGAGCAAAAGAATCAAATTGATCTACAAAAGATTGAAGAGTTACGAAGAAAATCGAGTTTGTTGTCTCGAAATCTATCTTTTTAGGTAGTTTAAAGATTTATGAAAGAAAAAATTATAAAGAGTTTACAAGAAAAATGCTTTTATAAAGTCTGGCTTTCATAACATAATCGCTTCTCGTTTTCGAGTTCATTTTGCCTACAATTTATGATGCTTAATTTTAAATTGTTATAGGAAGAATCGTATCTAGAAAAAAGTAATGGCTTAAAGGAAGAAGTAAGCGTGATGCTCTTGGCATTGACAAATCGTGTGGAACAACTAGAGTTCATTGATGACATTCAAAGACTGGGAGTTGCTTATCATTTTAGTCAATAGATAAGGAACATAATGGAAAAGATTTACAATAATGGCATATTAAAGATAAATAACAATTTATATGCCATATAATGTGTCATTAGGTCTATAAGTTTTGGGATAATTGGAAAAATTAAAGTCCTCCATTAAAAATTTTATTGGTGAGAATAACCTAAATATGAGTATTGGTTCTATATGTGGATAAAATTTATAAAGTATTGTGCTTCATGTGTAAAAATTTATCGTCTTTTTGATTAATAAAAATTTTAATGGGGGACTTTTCCCCAATTTTTCCTATAATTTATTCACAAATCATAAAGTTAACAAAAATCACCTCATTACTGAGAATAGAATTGTCTTAATCAATTAATTCTAACAATTACTCAATTAAATATGTAATTACATGGCTTTTTTCAGTGACATTTGATGGATTCCTAGATTACAACGGTAATTTTCATGCTTGCCGTTCGGTTGATATCAAGGGTATGCTATCTTTATATGAAGCTTCCTTTCTTTCAATGGAAGGTGAAATAGTTTTGGATAAAGCAAGATAGTTTTGCTCAACTCATCTCAAAGAATTTGTGAACAATAGCAGTGAAGACGATGGAATATCACTCTTGGTTAGTCATGCCCTAAAGCTTCCACTACATTGGAGGATATCAAGATTAGAAACTCGGTGGTTCATCGATGTTTATAAAAGAAGACTGAAAATGAGCCCAGTTTTGCTTGAGCTTGCCAAATTGGACTTTAATATCGTACAAGCTACCCACCAAGAGGATATGAAACATGCATCAAGGTAAAACTAATGATGCATATTCTAATAGATTTTGTGTTTTGAAAAATGATGTTTTAGATCACAACACTACATTAAAGATGAAGAATTTTTTTAACATACCTTTCCTTTGAAAGTTGAGCATGTTCCTCAAAGAATTAAAAATGATTCTTCTTGTTTTAAACAAGATACAAACGAATATTTGGTTGGAATTTTGAGGAGAAGAGGCAAAGAAAATAAATTTCTTTTGGAGATGAATTTTATACTTATTTGGTACAAGATGAACCATCAAAATTTATGAAGCTAGTTCTTGTTCGGTTGCTAATTTTCAAAGGGTGTGTTATTCCTGGGAAAGAAAACAAAATTTATAAATTTGTTAAAATTTTTATATGGCTTGAAATAAGCACTGAAACAATAGTATGAAAAGTTAGATCAAGTTTTGACAAGTGATGTAGCAATCTTAATTGATTTTGTGAGGAAGAAAATCTGGTAGATGCATTCACCAAACCCTTAAGGAAGAAACAAATTATTATAACGTAAGGGGAATGGGACTCAAGCTAATATGAAATTAACAAAGATAGTAACCTAACCTTGGTGATTGAAGATTTCATGAAGAAGGTTCATATAGATAAAAACAAGTCATTTGTTACTTATGCTAGCATTAAAATTCTAGTCCTTTCCTATGGTTTGAGAAAGTGCCAGCATGCATTATTTGAGAGGTTGAGTAAAAGTTCTAAATGATTTCATAATACTTATAGATGGTGCATTAATTGTAGATACACTTGTTGAAGTCACCTATATAAATGTGGGGTGGGCTGCCTATGAGATTGTGGTGAAATCTTTAGAGTATTTGTTAAATACCAGGAGTGTTTACTGTTGATAGCAGGAATTGTGGGGGTATAATATGATTAATAAGGCCTCTAATATGCACTCAATAGTTGTTGGTTCATAGAAGTATGCTCTGATAGTTTTGTGTACTAAGCGTTATTAGTATAGGTTTGGTTCATAGTCCAAAAGACACTAGATTTAAAGCGGTTATACTCACGTGTGTAACTCAAATGATAATGTTCCTTTTGACACATGTAGCGCTGATTTGTAGTTTGTGCATGTGTGTGTCTAAAGAAGTCCCACATTGCTCTTGCTAAAGGGAGCTCAAATGTGTTAAGGTTTGAATTTGGACTAGTAAAAGGGCCAAGAGGGGAGTGGGCTTGCATGAATGGTAACAGGCCAACACAATTGAAATCTGTTAATTTCCTCCCTACACTCCACCGTTTAGTAACTGCCCTATAATTAAGGAAAGTTGAGTTTTATAGAAATAACTAGTCTCTTATAGAAAACCAATATTAGAATCTTTTCTATAAGAAGTGTCCATATTTATTGTCCAAAAATACTTTAAATAGGATTGCCTCTAATAAGAAGATACCTATGTTTAGCCAAAAAAAAAAAGAAACTGTCCTCTATAATCCATGGTGCATGTTCAAACTGCGCTGCTCTAGAGTTCTTAAGCTGCTCCCTTTCTCTCTCCTTGAGTTCTTCATCATTTATTTTTGTTGTTATGTTTCCCTATTTCCTTGCAGTTCAGTTAATACCATGGGCTTGGATCAGATTTTCTAATAATTCTGCCAACATGATTTACATTTTATTGGTTGAATATTTTCAAGTAAAATTTTCAATCTCTATCAAATTTCTTTCATAAATATAGAAAACTTTGTTTATATTACAATTCAACCCAATATGATTATATGTTTCGAACATATTTCTCAACGGTTTTCTTTTTGGCTGTCAAAATTGATGGAACTACAAGAAGAATTTTACTAAGCTATATTCCTTCAAAAAAATAAAAGAGAAAATGTACATACTACTAATAAACTAATGTATTTTACTTAATGATTTTCTATCTGAAGATGGGTGGAAAAGAATCGGACTTGGAGAACAGCTGAGTTTTGCAAGAGATAGAATGGCATGAGAACTTCATTTGGACAGTAGGTTTGGCTTTTGAACCACAACTTGGAAATTTAAGACGAGTGATGTCAAAGGTTAATGCATTATATTGATAACTACAATTAATGATATTTATGATGTTGATGGCACTTTGGAAGAACTAAAACTTTTTACAGAAGTGATCAACAGGTTAGTATTTTATTTATATGAAATATATAATTGTCTTATAATTATCCCATTATTTATTACCATTTTATGCTTCTTTCATGAAATAGATGGGATACAAATGCTATGAATAGAACTTCAATACTACATGAAAATATGCTTCTTTGCACTTAATAACCTTGTCAACGAAGTGGCTTTTGACTTCCTTAAAGAAAATGGGCGCAACATCATTCCACAACTTAAAAAAGTGGAATGCTTTGAATTAATACATTGGTTTCATGTTTTCTTATTATATATAATATAAATTGACTAATCATGGTATTTTCTAATTAATATATTAATTATTGTGTCTAATATTTTCAGCGGATTGATCTCTTTAAATCTTATCTGGTTGAGGCAACATGGTACCATAATGATTATAAACCTAGCTTCCATGAGTACATAGAAAATGCATCGATTTCAATTGGTACATCGGCATACTTTTTCATGCGTATTTTTCACTTCCTAATTCAACAAATAAGGAGGACTCGATTTGGTTAGAAGAATATTTTAATATTATTCATTGTTCATCAATTATTACTCGCCTTGCCAATGATTTGGGAACAGCTAAGGTATCATGATACAATCCTTTCATATTTAATTAATTATTAAGATTAATATTGCATGAAACATGATATTGATTTTCTACATATATTTAATTTTGCAGCAAGAAAAGATAACTGGCGATATACCCAAATCAGTTGAGTGCTATATGAATGAAATTGGAGCTTCTGAAGCTGATGCACACAGGCACATAAATTCCTTGATCTATGAAACTTGGAAGAAGATGAAAAAAGAAGTTAGCAATTCTTCTTATTCAAGGAGCTTCATTCAAGTTGCTGTGAAGCTTGCAAGGATGTCCATATGCATGTACCAACATGGAGATGGCCATACCGTTCAAGATGATGAAACTAAGTCGTATAATATTACTTCTTTTCCAGCCTATTGCATGAATTTAATTTGATGCAACGAGTCCATTTTTTTTTTTTTTTTTGATACAAAGTCTATTTTATTTGCTTTTTTTTATACAAAAAAGTTTATACAATTTCTTTAAATCAAATTTTTTATTTTTTTTTATCTTTCTTCAAATTATTTTTATCAGTGTTATTTCATTAAAACATCATATACTATGGTGTTATTATATGTGCAAAAAAAATTTATTTAATTATTATGTCAAAGGTCTAACCAATCGGACTGTTTGAACTGTGACCCTATTGGACTCTCCTGCTAGACGTCCGATCTGGTTTCTAAGGTAGTGTATCTGTGTCTCCTTAGGTATCTGAGAAAATGGAATGTCATCAAACTCATGAGGAATAAGAGTAATCCATAATGCAAAAGGTGGACAAATTCTAAACAGTAGCAAATGAGTGTTCAAAGATTCAGACTATGCAAAGAGACTCAACAATGCAGCTAATGAGTGATTACAGCTTATGCAAAGTCAAAAGAAATGGAAGTGTGCAAATTCATCTTGACCTACATTTAGCAATTGTGCCCAAATTTCAAAATCTGGTCATATATATGTCAACAAAAATTTTAGTGTGGTATGGATCAGATTCACATTCAGCTGGGTCATAAACTAATGTAATAGAACAGAGTTCAAATCAAGCATAGCAACAAAATTTCGTGGCTCAATCCTCAGCCAAAACGGACAATTCAGTTTCTTAAGATGAGAAAGTGCAGCAAACAGATTTTTCCTTCAGTCATTTTAACAGAGTGCAGCAAGGTGTACTCAACAAGTGAAAATCCAGAATTATACACAAGCAAAATAATGCACAAGGTTCAGTCAGCAATTTCTCAAGCAATGAGAATGCAAAGAAGGAACAATTCAGTCAACAACTCAAACTTTATCCAGATCACACAATTTTTTTATTTTTTCATGTAGATTCTTCACAGTTCTGAATCAGGTTTGGAAACTCAAGAAGATCAACCCAAAAGGAAACTCAAGAAGATCAACCCAAAAGCATAAGTGCACACATTATTTAGGCTGTACCACAAATTCCCAACAAGTTTCAGCATGTAGCAGCAAGGTTTCACAGCAAAAATCAAGAGGGCAGCAACCACACTCCAATGCCCCTCAAAATCAATTTGCAAAATGCTTTTCGATGCACAAACATATAAAACCACTCAAAATTGACTTGGGGACATGATGCAATCACTCAAACAAGTAAATCCCATCTAGAACAAACTTAAACAAGCTAAAAATCAAGAGAAATCAAAGAAGGAAAACTCAAAAAAATTCCAGAAAATAAAGAAAAATTGAAAAAGTGCCCAAAACAAGGGAATTTGGCTAAAATCCACCACACCCAACAGCAAAGCTATTGATCTTACTTAGAATGGCCCAAACCTTACGGAAACCGAAGCTCAAATTTTTCTGGGCTAAAATTTCAGAAAATGACAGCAAGCTCAAATGAAGGTGTGAGTGAGTTTTAATTAGTTTCCAATCAAAGGGCAAGCAAGGTAGCACTTAGTTCCAGCCACAAAACCAACGAATTTGCTAGAAATTGACATCAGCTCCAGCACATGCATTTCATGAAATCCAAGCAATGATCAAGTGAATATGGACTGACACAGGGCAAAGAAAAAAAAAAAATAAGTTCAAATCCAAGTGAAACTCTCTCAATGCTCAAGCAAGCTACATATCCGATTTTGACAGCACATATATCAGCAAAATTCAGCAGATTCGGAGCAAAACAACAGCAAGGTTCAACATTAACCTGTTTAGAACCAGAATTTCAGCAAAGAATGCAATAATGCAAGTTCCAGAGATGAAAGGCTTTAAATACAAATCAATGTATTCAGATGTCAATCAAATTTCCCAATTTCAAAGTTCATTTCAGAGTAAGTTCAGTGGTGCAAACAATTATGCAAAATGTGTAAAATTCTAAAATGCAGTGCCTTTAGGTGTCAAATCTGCAGAATTTCCCACGATGCCTTCTCAAACTCCTAAGAGGACACTAAATGTAGATACCTCTCCCAGTAAAGATTCAAACCTTCGCTCGCCATTGATTGAGCTAGAATTCTATCACAACATTCATTTAAGTTGTTCTACCACTTTGATTATGAACATTGAATTATTGATACATCAAAAGTAAATATCTACACAGCTCTATAAGATCCATTCAGTTTTTTTTTTTTAAAAAAAAAGAACAAAAACAAAATACTACCTATGTGAATTCCACTTCTCTACTGCCACCGCAAGCAATTCTTAATTCCTTGAGCAGAGACTCTTGAGGCTGCAATCCAGCTGCTTTCATCTCATACAAAAGCTTAATAGCCTCAATGTACAGCCCATTTTGCATGTACCCCACAAGCATAGCATTCCAGCAAGCCATGTTTGTTCTATCATGAATCATCTCAAACACAAGTTTTGCTTCTCTCACTAACCCACTTCTTCCATACATGTCAATCAATCCACACTCCACATAAGTACCTGACACAAGTCCAAGCTTGATTGCATTAGCATGGACTTGTTCCCCACAGTGTCCATGGCTTAGCATTCTTCCAGATGCTTTAAGAACACTGGAAACTGCAAAAATGTTCTTCCTTATTCCTCGCCTTCCCATCTCCTTGAAGTCATTGAGAACCTCATAGAAATGCATTTCTCTGCAATCATTCACAATTTTAGCTGTCCATGTGAAGGTGTTATGTCTAGTTACCTTTTTAAATGCCATATTTGCATCTTCTAGGCAATTGAATTTACCATAGAATCTAATCAATGAGCAAGTGAGAAGTGCATCATCACTAATGTCCAACTTGACTAACCACACATGAACTTGTTTTCCCAGATCCAGATTCATACTGTAGGCACATGCCTTGAGAATACAGACCAAGATCCAATTGGGCAGTTCCGAAATACTCACTTGGTCAAGCATGTTGAGAAACAAACCTATGGCTCCCTCGTAATCTGCATTATCAAAATAAGCAACAAGTAAGATAGCCCACGAGTTGACATCCCTCACAGACATTTTATCAAACAGGTAGTGCGCGAACTCCATCAAACCACACGAAGCAAACATGAGGAGAAGCCGATTGAGGAAGCTTAAGGGAGGATTAATGCCGCTTTGCGTAATATGAGCATGTAGCTCCATGGATGTATGAGGGTCCCCAGAAACAGTACACTCTTCTATCAAAGAGACGTACATGTCAATGGGTATAGAGAAGCCGAGACCATCCATCAAGCACAAAACATCAGATATCGTACTCCGAGAAGGGATAAGTCCTTTTTTCTTGTTTTTCTTCTTTGGCAAACTGAAACCATTTGAATGATTAGGTTTGGGACGAAGGAGTTTGACGGATAGTGATGTAGTTGGAGGCAGATTTTGTGTGGGACGATGGAGCTGAAGCTGAAGAGGGAAGTTGTTCAACTGAGTAGTAACAAGCTCCATGCAGGGTGCTTTCGAGGGAAGAGAAACCATTTTCGACTAGTTAAAGCTTAATTTCTTGATTTGGCCGTCCGCAAAAAAACCATTGCTTTTGTTGTGCCATTTTTGGGGCCAAATACCTTTGATTGAATCATTAAATCATGCTCAAAGGAATGATAGAAACTTTGTTTGGGTATTATATGGCGCTGAGATAATGTTTCACGAGCATTTGGAAATCCCTGACGGCGGATTTCCGCACATGTTGACGCGAGCCAGATGAGAGGCGAGCGACCACCATTTTTTTACCAACTAGGGGGCATTTATGTCTTTTTCTTTTTTTTTTGTTAATTTCCAAAATACAATTTTAGGGTCTCATACCTTTTCTAGCATTAATGAAATTCAGGAATTTTCTGGCATTTTGCAATTTCTAGTTCTTTTTCTGTCTTTTTTCATAAAATAACTCTACTAATATGCACCTTTATTTTAGTTTCAAAATATAAAAATGATTATATAAAATAATTAAAATTAAAATAAACATGATGATATGCAAGTTTAGTTTAATTTTAAAATATAAAAATAATTATAAATATATTTTATTAATATTTAAATACAGAGTCTCCCTCTTAATTTGCTTAGGCAGCATTTTTAGTTAAAGATGGTAAGATTAAAAGACAAAAATATATTTCATAAATTTAAGGGATTAAATTAAAATTTGATATAAATTTGAAAGATTCTATGTATATTTTTTGCCTTGAGAATAGGGATACAAATAAGTTAGGCTTTTAATAGAGGCTTATAGCTTGGCCAAGTTAAAGTCTAAATAGACCATTTTTTTCTTTTAAAACTTGATCTATAAGCCTGTAAACTTGACCTATTTAATATTATTTATATATATATATTATTTTCTATTTGTAAATATATAGACTTTGAAACCTATTAAAAATTTATATTCATGTAGGCTTGAGTTAGTTCAAAGTCTACTTATAACCTTTAAGATTTTAAATACGAGGCATTTTAAGAGGACTATATTGTAAATATGTCTATAAAAAGGTTTTTGGCGTATATGTCTTCTATGGGTTTAGGCTTGAGCCTAAAAATAAATATGTATATAAGCTCAGGCTTTAGACACTTGTTATAAATTTAGATATGTTTAGCCAAACTCTCTGCCTAATTTATTTTCATTCCTTTTTAAGAAGATTTTTTTAAATATAAAATATTAAATTATACAAAATCCTTATTATTACTCTATAAATTATCTACCATTTATCTTCCTTTTAATATTATATTGCACTTGTTTTGTTTTGGTACAATATTGCACTTACTAATTAGCAAAGATTGAAAAGCAAATCAAACGGGCCGATCTTTTTAATAAAATTTGACTCTTGTGCTGTTTAGATCACTTTGCAAATCATTCATATTAAAGAAAGGAAAATTAACATATAACTCCTCATAATTTTACTTCATTTTTATTTATATTCTTATAATTTTTGCTTAGTTGGGTCCTTATAGCTTCTCAATTTGACCATATTAGATTACATATGAATATATATATATATAATAGCAATTGAGGAAGTGAAAATAAAATTAAACTAAAAATATATTTTAAAAGTTTGTTTAGTATGATAAAAATGGGTATAAAATTGATGTATATTTTTTTTATAATTTAAGGTATAATAGTCTAAAATATTTTTTATGACTTAGGAAGAGTTAAAGTTATCCAAAAATTTTATAATTTAGAATAAAATAGTTTAAAATATTTAATTTATACTTGTATTATCTTATTTCTTAATTTTATTTATAAAACTAAAATAACTCAAAATAAATTGACGTAGCTTTTATTATTCTTTATAACTTCGACTTCCACTTCTTTTATAGCCACGTTGTAGTGTCTGTGGGGCCCATGTTTTCATACTATGCGGTAAATGGAAGGTATTTTAAATAGGGATAGAAATACAGATTGTCAGTAGCTTATGGCCTGTCCTATATTTAGCCTAGTCTAACTTGATTTATTTAGAAAAATATATAAACTTAAGTCTATATAAAAGCCTATTTTTCTTTAGAGGATATGCCCAAACTCCTTAACAAACTTATTAGGCCTGTCAAGTAGCTTGTGCCTATTATTTAAAATATATTCAATATAAAAGTATAATAAGTGAATATCGAACCCAACACCTATTGAACACAATACAAGAATTAGACTTTGGACCATAGACCAATACATATTATTGTAGATTTTATTCTTATATTTGATTTTAACAAAAATCACACCATTGATTTTAACCCTAAAACCTAGATCCAACCCACTTCTCCACTTTCTCATCACGCTTTGTCTCCTCCTCATTCTCAATCTCAAAATTTTCTTTTGCCCTAGTAGAACCCTCTCTAACCCACCCCTGGCTCTCTCTGCTCTTTTCATCTCTCTCACTTGTGAAGGCACTGCTCCTCTCATTCTCATATTGTTACTATTCTAATCTTCCATCTTCTGTCGATTCAAGACAAACTTGAAGTCTCAAGGTGATTTTTTTCTCATCTACAATCTTTTAGGGCCTCAAGGTAACTTTTTTCTCATCTAACACCTTTTGGGTTTCTGATTCCTTTATGGTTTTCTGTGGTTAGTGTCTAAGAGCCATTGAAGATGTCGATTGAATATAATGCATTTAATTTTTCTAAGTTTCCTTAGTAAAATGTGAAAACAGATTTTCTAGGATCTTCTAAGCTTCCTCCGCAATTACATTATACAAAGACCTCTCCCATAGTTAGTTTTCTGGGATTTGGGTGTGCGTGTGTCATTTTTTTTTTCCTGCAAGGAACATTTGTGATGTGTTTAGTCAAAACAGAAGAGGGTTAACTTGCTTAGTTTTATAAAACCTTGGGTTAGTCATTGTGGTTTTGAATTTATGATAGTCATAAACTGAGGAAACTGCTATAAGTCTCCACTGCTATAGAATTTTTGCTCTTGCACTCGCTGCCATGTGCCGAGAGTTTGATGAGTGAATTTTGTCACTGCACTATACTAGTTCACTGAGTTTACTGCTGGTTTATCTATTAGCTATCTCTAAATTACTGTCGAATGATTGAAAATATTGTACATTGGCTTGCTTCACCTTGTGTTACTGCCATCAATCTTTTTACTGTTATTGCTGGAGGAATTGTGACATATTAAGCATTTAGGAACGCATTCATAGAATTCTTGAATTGAATTAAGTGTTTAATAAAATTCCTGGAGCTTACTGAGCTTTTTGATAGTTTTACCTGCATAAATGTTGTCATTCTTGCACTTACAGGCTAAAAGTTGAACCGGGATTGGGTACTTGTTTTTGCTGTACACCTTGCTCATAAAATCCGCTTCATAAAAAAATCAAAGTTTTTTAACAAGTTTCAAGTTAAATTAGGCATTTTTACAGGTTAGGCTTAAGCTAAAAAATTAGCCTATAACATACTATAGGCCAAACTCAGGCTAAATTATTAGTTAACAGGTTTGGCCTGTTAAGGTCATAATCTAGCTTGACCTGACCTGTTTTTATATCTAGTTTTAAAAAAGCATTTAAGTGATGTTATCCCTGTTTGTTTAATATTATACTCTTGCATGTATTAGCTTATGATATGGTCTTCTGATAAAATAACTGAACCAGGCAATGCACTTAACAATTATGATCGACTATTGTATGAGCATTGAATTCTTGATACACTATAGTGCACTCCACGCGTTGTCCCGCTAGTTACTGATTACGTATGTGTTTAGATAGGATTTTAGAAAAAAGTTTATAGAAAAAAAAAAGAATTTTAGATAATTTTTAAAAAAAGTTTTTTGAAGAAAAGTTTATAGAAAAAAATAATTTTGAATAAATAAGTATTTTAATAGTTATTATTAGAAGAATTTTTGTGATTGATAAATTATGATAAACGGTATGATTTTATTTAAAATATGAGATAGGAGAGAGGATGTGAGAAAAAGTAAAGGTAAAATAGTAATTGAGTAGTTCATAAATTCTTTTACTATTCTATAAGCTAGTCTCGGTAGCTTATCTAAAATATTAGTTTTAAACCATAATTTAATCTAAAATCCCTTTTAGATAAATATAATCGTTTGTTTTAAAATTTCTCTAAACTAAAATTTAGGTCAGAAGCTCTTTTAAAACTTTGATTTAGAAAGTTTCTAAACAGGCCCATAAATTCAATAAGAAATAAGACATAATAAAATTTTATTTTTATGTCAACGATAAATAAATTTTATTACCATCATTTTATTTTTAAAAACCTCTTTTTTCTAACTTTATAGCAATTTAAATATTGTTTAATCAATATTCACGGCAATCATAATTAACAAGTTGCGAGCATAAAACTAATTCCTATAACTCATAAAACTATAAGAATCAAATAAAAAAATTATAGAAACATAATTAAAAATTACGTAAAACTATAATTACTATAAAATATACTCTTAATTTTAATGTTCTACGTTGATTATTACTCAAAACAATGTTGAAGAAGATACGGTAACATTTTTATAAATAAAATAAAGTATTGCAGAACTTTCCACATTGTTTGGTTTAGAATCAATGTCATGTGTTAACTTATAATGTCAATTTATTAAACAGACATTATTTCTTTTATAGCGTCATTTATATATTTTTAACTGACCTTATAAATTAAATTTTAAACCCTAAACTAGAACACAACTTTTACAATTCATAGTTATCAAAGCACTCTCCCTCGCCCTTGCCACTCGAAACTTCAACTCCTACTCATTTCCAGCAGTTCCCCTTTGTTTTTGGATCGTCCATGGTCAAGTTTTTTTATTTTTTTTTTCCCACATTTTTAGGTTGTTGTCGTCGTTGACTTTCCATAGGCTCTGTACTCCCTTCCTCCCATTTTTAATGCTTTGGTTCTTTCTTTTTGGCAAGTTTGATTACTGAAAACTATAATATATGAAATGGGGTAACTTTATTTCACTCTTGAGATGATTGCATTAGGTGTTATGATTATAGTTTTAGTTCCAAGAGTTGTTTAAGCTAAATCTAAGCTATATAACTTTTTGTATTTGATTAGAAAACATAATTACTTTCCATGCACCACTTGAAATACTTGTCAAAGCTTTCATATGTTATTATTTTGTAAATTTGTATTTTTTTTGTTACAAATTTTTTAGAAAAGGGTAGGCCTCAACCATGATCTAAGGGCAAAGCGAAGTCTCCCTTTCTCTTAAGTGATACCAATGTCGGGCAGGACGAGCTGTCAATTACCTTTATGCGAAAACTTAGGCACCCAAGAGTTAGGATACATCCATAAGCGCCGCGACTAGAACTACAATAAAGTGATACTCCCCATGGATCAAATACGCTCTAAATAGTTATATGTCTCACCCTTTCACCAGTTGAACCTACGGACGATGTGTTTTTGCAAATTTGTATTGTTTTTAGATTTTTGTGTTAATTATTTTCAATTTTTGGGCTATTTTTGTCCAGGCCCCACAAAAAAAATAACGAAAATAATAAAATTCTTCTTGATTCCTTCTCATAATTTGGAAGCCAATCACCATAAATGAGAGATCTTTTGTTCTTCTTGATTTCTTTTCACAATTTGAGAAAATCTCCTTTGAAATAAAAAAAAAAAAAGTAAATGCCATTAATGATTATTGGTTTGCAATTAAAGGGTGAGAAAGTCTCCTTTGTAATAAATAACAATGGAAATTCAATTGTTTTTTTAAAAAAAGAGATCCTTTTATGACAATTGGCTGCAGTTTAGGAAATGCGATTTGCGTAATTAAATAAAAATATAAAAATGAAAAAGCAAGAGAAAAATATCTCATTTATGTTGATTGGTTCAAGTTAGGAAATATCATTAAGGAGAAAAATAAGAAAAAAGGAAAAGGAAAACCCATAGTGGTACCTATATAAAGAAATTTGGGAGAAGGAGGCATGTGAGAAAGTTGTCCTTTGGATACAAGTAAAACAATGAAGGTTAATTATCTATAATGAGAACACCACCCCATCATAGACCTAGACCTGAAGCCTCTAAGATAGGATTAATACCCACATGAGCCCAACAAGAAATGTGAAGATTATTTGTCTAGGAAAATTATTTAGTTAAAATTTTGGTTTAAAAATTGTTATAAATCCTTTTACTTTTGTTATTATTCCCCTCATTTGTGTGGTGAATTATTTTATTTTTGTTGTTAATCCCTTTTTTTCTTCAATGGTTATTTATAAGGGCAAAAATATCTTTTCACTCTAAAATTTAATTTCATTTTAATCCATAGGTCCATAGGGGTGTAGTGAAATTTTAGAATGTTTTGAGTGAATATGATATTAAATTGCTACATTGGGGACATATGAAATTTTCCCTATTTCTTTTGACATAGAAAAACTCAACAAATTGAAGTGAAATCAAGGAATACACATTTTTATTAGAAGAATTATTGTGAGGTTTAAGAGACTTAATCACAAAAAAACTTAAAATGGAAAGAAAATTACGGGAAAAAAATAAAAAAAAAGTGAGATTTCCTATACTTGGACAGAGAAGGATAGAGAAAAAGTGGGATGAATGAAAAGTAGAAGTGATATTAAGATGTAGTATACTCGGATCACCCCATTTTCTCCCCACGAATGGAGAGAAAATGAGAAGAGGCAGATTCCGACCCTATCCTCGAATTTGTGCACCGTTCATGAGCATAAAAAGCCTATTTGCGTTGATAAAGCCATAAATAAAAGAGGCAAAGTCATCTTCTGCCAAATTTTTTTCAAGACATGAAATTGGATATTTTATAACCACGGCCTCTTTTTTTTTTTAATAAAGGACAAATTCATTAAACCGAATTAAAATAAAGAACAACACCTAAATTTTTGTTGTAAGCGTTCTCCTAACTTTATGACTATAATTGTGCCCTAACTTTAATAATAGATTGATATCGAATTTATTTAAATTTTTTTATATAAAAAAAATAATAAATAGTATTGCATTAATTTAAATTTTTTTATAAGCGCTCACTAAATTCTCAAATTTTAGAAGATTATTATCTAAATCTACCTCAATTTTGTTGTTAAAAAAAACGAACAACAACAAATAGCGCCGCATTACAGGATTAGTAAAGTAAAGAACAACATCACAACGAAGTTTCATCCTTAGTTGGTCGTTGTTCTCTCTATTGGGATTCGTGCACGTTTACTTTTAATTATGGCTGAGTCTGGTTTATGAGAAGTCCCGCCAGACCAACCACCAGCGGATGTGAGGGATAATCGGAAGAAGAAAAAGGTGGAAGCACCTCCTTCAAAAATAATGGATGATCAGAGGGAAGAAAGAGGAGAAGATGGTAAGAGGTCCTTGGATGCTGGAGGTGATGGAACAGAGGAGTTGCCTCCACATACCAAACCTTTTGCTTCATATCGTGCTTAATTGATGGGGTTTAATGGAGTGGCCATAGTGATAACATAATGAAGGAGGAAGATCTGTTTAATCATGGAGAGGAAATCTCCTAGAAATTGCTTGAGGAGTCAGAATAGATTAGGAGATTAATGAAGATTTATCCTGTTGTTCCAATTACTCAAGAAGAATTTAACGAATGGTGCTAACCTTGGAATTATGCTCTGATATTAACAGTGCTTGGTAGGAAGTTTAATCTCTTTACGCTGAAGGACTACCTGTGTATACTATGGGGTTTCTCTAGCTTTGAATTAATTGATTTACCAAACAATTACTTTGTGGTTCGTTTCCAAGACCCACAACAGTGGAGATAACATTATCGCAAGCTTTTGTTTGAGGGCCCTTGGGTAGTCAAGCAACACTGTGTCATGGTTCAAAGATGGACCCCCTACTTCAATCCATATCGGAACCCTTTAGGCCGAGTTGCAATGTGGGTTCGTTTTCATGATGTCCCTATGCATTTTTACAACAGTCATTACATGTCAAGGTTGGGTGACCGAATTGGGAAGACACTGAAGGTTGTCCTGCGTACTCTAGAGAATTTTAATGCTTATAACTCAAAGGTAGAAAGGGAGAAATATGTTCGTATTTGTGTCGAATTAAACCTCCAGAAGAAGCTTGTACCTCATGTCATAGCTGCTGGAGAAGTTTTCAATGTTGAATATGAAGGGCTTGGTTTTATCTGCTTTGCTTGTGGTCGTTTTGGCCATCGCCGGGAGGCATGACCATGGAAGACCAGTACGAGCTCTACAAGTGAAATTCCGTTTGAAGGGGATAGGTACACTTGGGAATGCAAAGGTCTAAAAGAACGAATTGATTGGGTCTTCCAAAATTATTACTGGATGTGTTCTTTTCCATACTCGAAGGTCTTACATGAATTAAAGTTCAAATCAGATCATCGGCTAGTGGTGGTCAATTCCCATTTTAGCAGGGCTAGAGTGAACAGGACTAGAACTTTTACTTACCAAGCTGCGTGGAACCTCGAGGACAACTTTCAGGATCTCGTTGCTTCTGCTTGGGCTAATAAGAGTTGGACTGAGGGTGCTGCAAATTTCTGGGGTTTGGCTTTAGATTGGAATGACAAGTAGGCGGGGAATCTCTCTAAAAAGAAACGGGAACTTGTTCGCCGCCTTGAAGGCATTGACAAGAAAAGACGGCAAGGCCTCCCCACTCGCCTCGATAGACTTGAGGAAAAGCTCTGGCAGGAATATCATAAATTAGCTACCCAAGAGGAGTTGATGTGGTTCCAAAAATCCTGTAGTAAGTGGCTTCAATGGGGTGATAAGAATACAAAATTTTTCCATGCCTCTAAGGTTATTAAGAAGAACAACCAGAGGATCTCTGCGTATGGAGAATGGGTTGAGGACTCAAATGTCTTAAGATAGATGGCTAGCGGTTATTTCAAAGACCTTTACACCAAGGATACTAATATCGTGAATCCGAGGAGTTGGTTTTCGAATTTTCCTTCTCTGTCACAGTCTGACTTAATATGGCTCTCTAGACAGATTGACCGAATCAAAATTAAAAATGCTGCATTCATCAGGGGTGCATTTAAGGCTTCTGGTCAGATGGTTTACAAGCCCATTTTTTCCACTCTCATTGGAACATTGTTGGGGGAAGATTTGTGAGCTGGTGGAAACCCTTATCCGTGATCCTAGAGGAATTAGGGAGATAAATCAAACCAAGATTGTTTTAATCCCGACGATTGACAGTCCAACAATGCTGAAAGACTTGAGGCCTATCTCCTTGTAACGTCAGTTTTAAAATCATCACTAAACTATTGGCACCATCAAACTTAGGAAGGTTATGGATAAATTGGTGAGTTCTGACATTGTAGTTTTGTTGCAGGGAGGTCGAGTTGTGATAACATCATCATAGTCCAAGAGGCGATTCATACCATGAGGACTTGCAAAAGGAAAAAAGGGTATGTGGTGGTCAAGGTTGACATGGAGAAGGCATATAACCGATTGGATTGGGGTTTCATTAATGACACTCTTTGGCATGTCGGATTGGATCCTAATACTGTTGATCTCATTATATATGGCATGTATTACAACGGCATCTATGCGAGTCTTATGGAATGGGGAGGAAAGCTCAAAAATTTTCCCCTCAAGAGGCATTCACAATGGTGACCCATTAAGTCCTTACATATTTGTATTGTGTATGGAGCGCCTTGGCCATCTTATTACGTCGGAATGTGAGGCGAAGAGGTGAAAACTGCTTATGATTAAGCAGATAGGTTACTCTATATCTCATCTTTTCTTCGTCAATGATCTAATTCTTTTTGTAGAGACTTCCATGGACCAAATGGAGGTTGTTAGAAATGTTATGCGTAGCTTTTATGCGGTTTCAGGACATAGAGTTAATCTTGATAAATCTAAAATGTTCTGCTCGAGGAATATTCATTTCAACAGAGCCATTGAGCTTAGTCAGACATTGGGTATTAGCCTCACAGTAGAGTTGGGCAAGTATTTAGGGCTTCCACTTTTGCACTCCAGAGTGGCAAAAGCCACCTATGCACCAATTGTCTAAAAAGTTAGAAGGCAGTTATCCCTGTGGAAAAGTCACTTTTTGAGTATGGTAGGTCGCTCCATTCTTATCAAATCCGTGCTTGCTGCCATTCTGAGCTACCAAATGCAGTCGAAGGTGTCCTTGATGAAGTTGAGAAGCTTAGTAGGCATTTTCTGTGGAGCAAGAAGAGCAAACATAATGGAGGTTTGGGAATCAAGGATTTACGCAGACAAAATGAAGCTTTCATTATGAAATTATGGTGGGGCTTAGTGACTAAGCCTGAGGCGCTCTGGGTCAAATGCTTGAGAGCTAAATATTGTTGTGGTAATGCTGAAATTACTAGTGTTGCCAAGAAAATAAATGCTTCGCTACCTGGAGAACCATTGCTAAATTGTGGGATATTTTTCACCAAGGTCCTGGCCGTAAAGTTAATAGTGGCCTCACCGCTAGTTTTTGGTGGGACAGATGGACCTCGCTTGATAAACCTTTGATATCTTTTGTTCCTAATACAGCAAGTATTAATGTGATGGATAAGGTGAGTGATCATGTTCATAATAATGGGTTATGGAAAATAGAGGGATGGTATGGAATTCTCCCAGCTCGAATCATAACTGCTATCACTACCATTAAACCGCCTACTCTTCAATCTCGAGATTTATTCACTTGGAGACCTAGAACCGATGGTATTTTTAAGGTTAAATCAGCCTATGAATTTCTTCCGGGTTCCAACAGAGAAGGGGATAATTCTTTCTGGGGTAAGATCTGGAAGTGGCAGGTTCCTGAAAAATTTAAAATGTTTATGTGGCAAGTGTCCCATGAGAGAATTGCTACCAACTCACTTAGGAGTAAGAGAGGGCTTTCTGATACAAATTTATGTCCGTTTGAGTGTCAAAGAGAGGAAAACATAATTCATATCTTGAGAGACTGGGAGAGGGCGAGAGAGATATGGCTTTCTATTGTGCAACCTAACTTTCTTTCTAGCTTTTTTACTGGTAATTTGTAGGTGTGGCTAAATTGGAATGCAAAATACAGTCCTGGTTGAGGGAGATTTTGTAAATTCAGTCTGGTTTGCTGGTTTCTATGGACGTCCTGATGCAGATTCTTGTTTGAGGGACACACTTACACATCCAAGGACATGATTCATCAACGACATTATACATTAATAGAGTGGGCAAATAATGACGTCTTCAGACGCCAAGTGTTCCATGGAGAACGTGAGTAGGAGAGTTCGTGGACGTGCCTGTTGGAGCTATCAGGATAGATGTCGATGGGTCGGTCTGGCGACATCAACGAGCAACTTGCAGATGGGTGATCAGAGACGCTGCTAGCAATTAGGTTATGGGTTTCCACAAAAGGTTAGTAGCTCGCTCTGTTACGTAGGGAGAACCTCTTGCAATTAAGACAAGTCTCTAGGTTTGCCAGCAGATGGATTTTCGCAGGATTTTGGTTTATACTGATTCACTAGATGCTTTTAATCTCATTATGAAGGATTATAGTTTGGATCATCATCTTCGAGACACCATTAGTGAAGTTCGAGATTTGATCTTTAGTAACTAGAACGTGGAATTAGGTCCCACCTGAGCCCTAATAAAATAATCTTACCCAACTCAATAAATATAAGATAAGGCTAGGCATCTAGCTATAAAATATAGCCCATAATTTTTTCGGGTTGGACACCGAGTAGGGGGCTGCCCTGACCTGCTCTGTCCATGAGCACCCCTTCTTTTATTTTTATTTTTTACTTTTTTCTTTAGATGCTACACTTAAGAGGGAGAATATGATAGCTACTAGTGACTAGAGGATCATTTTAGAAATATAAGTAGTTAAGTAGGTAAGTTATATTTTTTAATATTTATAACTATATTAATTTTTTCTTTTTTCTTTTTTAACTTTACTAATTATCATATGATTATATTACAAATTATAATTATTTTTTTTTTCAAATGTTTAATCTTTGTTAATATTGGGGAGATTGATATAAAGTTATAATTACAAACTATTTAGACTTCAATGGTTTTTTTTATATGCAATGGATTTCAAAACTTTAATTATTATTTTTTTGTTGCTTTATCCTTAGTGAATTATAGATATTATTTAACTCTTACGGTGTATTTGGCTCAATAGAGGGAAGGGAAGGGGATGAATTTTAATAGAGGGAAAAAGAAGGAAAAGAATAGGAGGGATTTTATCATTATTTTGTTTGGATTAACATTAAAAGAGGGGAGGGGAGGGATTTCCATATTACCTTGTTTAGTTCAAGAAGGGAGGGGAGGAAAAATATTTTTATATAGATAAATTTACCTATATATTATTTTAATAAAATATAATATAGGAAAAATATTAAGATATTAAACAAATTATGAGCATATTAATATTATAAAATATAAATATTACCCCTCCTCTCCAAATTCCCCCAATTTTGGAGGGGAGGGTTAAAGTTGAGGGGGAGGAAAAATTTTAATCCTAAAAGTTTTAAACATCCAAACAAGGGGAGGAGGGCAAAATCCCTCCCCTCCTCTCCCTTCCCCCCAAATTACCCATACCAAACAATAGGTTAAAGACATATGAATATGATATTATTTTAAAAATTTATAATTATAGATTTTTTTCACAACATGCATGACATCAAAACTTAGGCATACCCCGTCCACTCATACCCAACCCACCCATATTTAGTCTAAAATAGTTAGAGCTTTTATTAGATAGGGCCGGATATCGAGCTATAAAATATGATCTATTTTTTTTTTCCGGATAAGACACCAGATAAAAAGGTTATCCTATCTAGTCTTGCCAATGTATATGTGCAATTGTATCACACCTTCAGGGGAGAATATAAGATGTGCTGATTTTTTGGCTCAGGAAGCACACAATGTTTCTTCGGATATAGTACTGGTTCCACGTGTGCCGAATGCATGTTTTTGAAGGATAAGCAAAGGCTTCGCTAAGCCCTTGTAGTTTGGAGGCAAGTTTCTTTTTGCTTGCCATTCACTGTAAAAAAAAAAAAAGGTAAAGTAACAGAACAAGGCGGCCCAATCCAAAAGAAAGCAACAAACAATGGCAAACTTAAAGCATAGTGCAAACCAAATATACATAACAAAGTTAGAAGAAGTGTATTAGTGGACCCAACTGGAAGTTTAGTGTGAACCTAATTTGTTGAACATGAACCATAGCCCAGTCCAAAGATCAAAGTTTGATGCTCCTTCTTAAACGAATATGAACAAAACCTAGTATAATTAATAAATAGTTAGATTTTTTAAACAATAATATCAAGGTTTGATAGTAGATTAGTCACTACTTCTACAGTTGATACTCTATATTTACCTAAAAGTATATATATATATATATATTTATAACAAATTAGAAATATATTATAAACAAGAGGATTAATTAAAAGGAGAAAATTTAGATGATGTTGCTTATGTCCATTTCGCCAAGTTCTCTTATCTTATTTTGCCATGTGTATTATTTTTTTAAATATCTCTATTTAACCTAAACCCACATGAAAAATAATACATATAACAAAGTGTGATTGAAAAATTTGTCATAACAGATATAAAAAACTTATATAAGTATCAAAGTATGGTCCTAATTAAAAAAAAAAAAAACACATAAACAACATCTAAACATATCAGTATTTATAAAAACAAAACAAAAAATTTGTAGTTTCAAAAGTTGAATTTAAATTTAAGGTTCATTTGAAATATCATTTTCTATCGATAAATTTTCTTACATATTTAGGAGGAAAAAGGGGATCAAAATTCTCCTATATCCGACCCCCAACGATCCAACAAAATTAGTTGCCCTGCCGACCTAAACATTCAACAAACAGAGACTAATGTTTCTAAGAAAACAAACAGGAATATTATTTTGTATTATTTATTATCTTTTATAATAATAAGAATATTTATGATATTTTATTCCTTAATGTTTTGGACAATTATATTTCTATTTTTTTATTCGTTTTGTTGCATACGAAAACTCTAAAAGAGTGTATGAAGTCCACGCGGCTAATATATGGCAACGCGGATTAGGTAGCCGAGAAAGCCGTCCCAGCCCTGCCCAGTCTCCTAGAGTCATAAATCAACACGGCCCATTCATCTAATAAAATAAACTAAAACAAAAAATGCAACGCGTTTTATTAATTTATGCATATTTTAGTTTTAGAAGGCATCCGACATTTCCAATACATATAAAAAAAAGGGTCGATATAACGGGTATTTTAAAATGTGTTTTATAATTTAAAATCTTTGTTAATTGTCTAAAATGTAGTAGTTAATTTTCTTTTTTACAAAAATTTTGGAAAGGGACTTGGCTCACCCCAATTTAAAAACAGTGCCAAGTCTCATTTCTTCTTAGAAGATACCAATGTTGGGTAGGGCGAGCAATTAATTAATTTCTTCTTCGTTTTTTATTTTTTTTTAAAAGTTCCATTTTTTTTTTATGAAAAATCATTTTGAGATTTCAAAGGATAAATGTGATTACCAAAATATTTAACAAGAAGTTAGCACTATAGACGTATTATTTTGTGCACTAAAGCTTATCATCACGTGCTGCTATTTTTTTTGTAGTGATTATATTTTTCTTTAAAACTTTATAGTAAGTTTTTTATTTTTTTTAATACAATAATTTAAACAACAGGTCAAAAAATATAATAATTTAAACAAGAGAAAAAGATATAAAAATACATCTTAAAAATATGCAAATCCCAATTTAATATCTTGAACTGGCCTAATAACTGTGGAGTCGTTAAGAGCTAGTTTGAGATTAAATTTTATAACAAAATCACCTAAATTCCCTTAATTTAGAATCTGAAAAATGAAAGGGAAAAAAAAAAAGAAATGACAACAGCAGTATAACAAGTAAGCATTTTAATTTTCCTAATGATAACAACAACTAAGGCATTGTCATCAACTGATTTTATTGGGACAAATATGTCATTTTAAAAAAAACTTAATTACATAATAGTTCCTAAAAATTTTATAGAAATTAAGTCATTTTAAGTGACTATTTTGAAATTCTCATATTTTAATCTTCTTAGGTGTCTTTCTTCCTTTAAGTTTAAATAAAAATATATTTTATTGAGTAAATGATTTTATAAAATATTTATTATAACTTTGAATATCATTACTTGATAATATCTATCATTTTCTTTATTTTTATTTAAAAATATAAATAATATTTTCATCTAAAAATTATTTTTATTTAATTTTCATCACCCTCCTTTTGTAGTGAGTGGTAATGTGTTATTATAACTTAATTTTTTTAAAAAATAAGGTTGAAAAAATATTTTACATAAAAAAAAAAGTAAGACTTTAGACTTTAGTTTTCAACTGTTAATATTAATTATATTAGATTTAAACTAACTCGAATTTAGTCTAATAAAAAAGGTTAATTTTTTATAATATAGTAAATTAAGATTTAAATCATATAATATTTCAAAGATTGTCTAAAAAGATATTTATATTTAATAAAAAAATTAGATTGGATTTATATGGGGTCGAAGATTCGTGGGTGCATTCTCAATATTTAATTAACGCGGTTGCAGCCGTCGTGTTCGAGTCTTCTTTTTCTTAAGTCGTGTTCTAATCTTCTTTTCCTTAATGACGTATGTTTCCTTCCAAGCAACGTCTGCTGATCTCTCTATAAATATAACATTGTCTTCTTCTTCTTCCTCCCTCATATTCAATCTTTCGTCCTCGTCTTCATCTTCTTCTTCTTTGTTTATTTTCTTTTAAGCATCGACGTTTCATTGATCTCTCCATATATTTTTGGGTTCTTAATTATTAGTTGCAGAAGAGCTTGATATATATCCTCTTTCAACCATGAGTTCCGGTGCTCCAGCAGGTAAATTTAATTTTAAATATTAAGTTTTTAGCTTTCTTTTGATCTCGTTTAATTTTAGAATTTAATTTAATTTCTCAGATGTGAGATAGGGATTTAACAAGTATATCGATCATCTTAGAATTTTTTCTAGGACAACATTATGTATGTTTGTAGGGCTTTTGTAGTATTAAGAATGAAAATTTCCCATTTGCTGTGGTAGTTATGAAGAAAATTAATGGAGAAATTTTCTGGCTTTGAGATTAACCATGATCATAATTGAAAATATGAAATATGCTATATATATATACTGATAATTAATTTAAAGAGATTAAAAATTAGTTAATTAAATTAATTATAATTGTAAGAAATTTTTGATAGTTTGTTTAAAGTATTTTTTTAATCATATATATTAGAAATAATTATTTCACGTAAAACTCTTTTAATATATATAATTAATAAATATTTTAAAAAAAACTTATAAATTTAAAATAATATATTAATATTTTACATTTGGGACCAACCTATTATTATTATTTAGCTTTAAGGAGGATGTGTTGTTAAAGTGAAGAAACAGTTTGGCCAAAAAGAAAAAGATAAAGCGAAGAAAGAAAATATAATTATCGTTGGCCTCAACTTTCTTCATTTGGGTCATAGTCGACTTATCCCTCATAAATCAAATGACTGGATTTGGTGGGAGTTGCATTATTGATAACTTCTTGAAATGTGTAACTTTTTTTTAATATATTATATTATATTATATTGTATCAAATCATGATAGGAAGATTTTTTTTTTCCTCTTTAATGCAATACTTATCCAGTCCTTACTACTTGACACATCAGATCTATGTAGATACCATTGACAAGAAGATTAATTTAATAATTAATTTGTTTTTCTTAATTTTGGTTAATGAACAGCATATCCTAATGCTCCATCAACAAATGCACCTGCGGGTTTACATGTAACAGCTCCTCCTCCACCAGTTGGTTATCCCACCACTGACCCTTCATCAACAACTGCTCCTGTCACCACCAACTCCAGGGGTGATGGCTTCTGGAAAGGATGGTATATTCTCTCTCTCTCTCTCTCTCTCTCTCCAAATTGATTCAATTTAATCATAGTTGAATCACTAACCCTTAAACTAATCAGAGTAATTTGACAAATTTTATGCAGTTGTGCGGCATTGTGTTGCTGTTGTGTTTTGGACGCTTGCTTCTGAGTCTGAGGAGGCAGATTACATACATATATAGGAGTGTGTGTGTGTGCGTGTGTGTGTGTGTATATACTATCATTATTTGATTGATCATATGTTTGTATTATTTCTTGAATAAATTAAATAAAGGGCGAATATTGTAATGCAAACTTTTTTTTTTAATTTTTTTTTGTGTTTATTTAATTTCATAGATTCCTTGCTGTTGTTTTAGTCTTGTGTAATATATATATACAAACACAATTATTTTTTATGCAACGTGCCTTTTTCTTTCTCTAGAAAAGTTTGACTTGCGATATATTTCAATTTTCCATTCATAAGCAGAGTAATTTTTTTATTAAAAAAAAATTTAAACAAGCAATGTTATGTCTATAACAATCGTGGTCCTGTTAATTTTCTTTTTTATGATAGTACGACTGAAGAATAATACTAATTCGCATTTTAGTTTGTATTTAGTGTATAAAAGTAGTTTCTTTTTATTGCAGTTAAAAATGGTTTTCTATACTAACTTTTTAGAATTGGGGTAAAACCAATTAGGATAACAAGTTTTGGACAAGACTTTTTAGCATCAAAAGAGATATTATACACCACTTCTATTGATACAATGCACGGTTGGCAAACTTTTAAAATTATAATTTTATCCTTAAACGATAGTTTTAAAAGTTGAATAGCTAAACATATATACTTAACTGGACTTTTAGATAGAAGTATGGTAATCCATGATTAATTAAAATAGACCAATTAAATAATATGCGTGAGATACGACTGTATTAGAAAGAGGTAGTATTCGGCTAGTTAATAAAAGAGTGATAGTGTGAACCTGACGCTACACCCAACTATCACTTAACTTTGTAATATTTTTTCAACTAACTTAATAATTTTCCTCATATTGACATTTTACAACCACAATTTTTATAATCAACCAAACTTAGAGTTAACTTTTCAATGCCATAATTCTTAGATGATGGGCCTCACACCAACCCCTCATAGCATTCATTTTTACTAAACAAGCATTGAACAATCTTTCTTAAGACATGCTTCTTATCAGGCAAGCATAGAACCAACTTTTTATACCTACCATACTAATTCGCCTCTTAGTTTGTACTTAGTGTATAAAAGTAGTTTTTTTTACTGCAGTTAAAAATAGTTTTCTATATTAACTTTTTAGAACTGGTATAGAACCAATTAGTATAACAAGTTTTGGAAGATTTTTAAGACTTGAGATATTATACACCAGTTCTAATACAACTTTGGCAAACTTTTAAAACTATAGTTTTACCCTCAAACCATAGTTTTAAAAGTTAAATAGCTAAATATATATGTTTAATTGGGATTTTAGATAGAAGCATGGTAATCTATGATTAATTAAAAAGGACTAATTAAATAATATGCGAGAGATATGGTTATACTAAAAAGATATGGTGTTTGACTAATTAATAAACGAGTGATAGTACGAGCCTGACGCTACATCCAACTATCACCTAACTTTATAATAATTTTTTACCCAACTTAATTAATTCAAGGACCATATAACATATTAAAGTCAACTTAATAATTTTCCTCTTATTGACATTTTACAACCACAATTTTTATAATCAACCAACTTTAGAGTCAACTTTTCAATGCCATAATTCTTAGATGATGGGCCTCACACCAACCTCTCATAGTATTCATTTTTACCAAACAAGTATTGAACAATCTTTCCCATGCTTCTTACTAGGCAAGCATATAACCAACTTTTTATACCCACAATACCAACCAAGTTAGCATACAACTAATTTTTCAAGTTAATAATTTATTTCAGACAAATATTAGACCAATTTTTCATGGTCATAGTTCGTCTCAAATGAACACGGAGTCAAATTTTCATACTTTTAATTCATCTTTAACAAGCCCTATGATTTTATAGCAATGATTCATATTAATATTTTAATACCCATAACTCACATCAAGCAAACACAATACCAAACTTTCATACCCATAACTTTTATCAAACCAGTAGAAAACCAAGTCCAACATTTAGAGTGCAAAATAATAATCTTTTAATGGTAGAAGCAATGCTAACCATTGTTACTAGGAATCCTAATAATGAAGCTATGGTCCTGGGATCAAAATTTCATAACAGAAATGCAAAGGTTTCTAGTGAACCTTTATTGGGAGCACCAAAGGAAGAAGGGGATCCATTTGGATAGTGGCCAAGTTCATTGACCAATAATAAGAATGCTCTTAATGACTCAATGCAAAAACTAAGTACAGAGCAGCAAAAGCAAATCCGGTTGAAGCGACAAAAAAGGATCATAGAAAAGAATTTGAACTGAATTTATACATATTTATGTGATAGTATTAATAAATATAATTAAGTTTATGAATATAATTTGATTTAATTAGCTTTCTGTTTTTTTTTAATTTCCTTTTATCCTTATTTTTTTTAATTGTCAGCCTTTCTTTCTAAATTATAATAGAAACTGGCATTCCTAATATAAAATTTGCATAAAAAATTCTCATTAATTCTATTACTATGACATAATCATTATTGACATTTTTCGTCATGGATCTGTTGAAAAGGACTAAATGACAAATATTATTTATTATTTCATATGAATAATATTTATACTTTATTGATATTTAAAAATGATATATACACACAATAAAAAATCCTAGATAATCCTAAATACTAATAAAATAATATCATATCTTATCTTATATACTAATTATAAAATATTTATATATATTATAATATCTCTAATATCTCTACATTATTGATAGAATTTTTTATCATTAATTAGTTTGACAACCTATTTCAATTTGGGAGAATTCTAATTAAATCATGTTAAAATACTTAAATTTAAATTCAAGCCCAAACTTTTAACAAATCCTTAAGAAGGCCAAGAGGGCTAATTAAGGATTTTTCTTAATGTTATTAAAAGACAATAAAGCCCCTCAGATGAGATTTAAAATAAATATATTTATGATTTATTAAAATCATATATACTTAAACCTACATTCACCCCTCGCTGGTCCTCAACATCGCCTCCCATTTTCCTTTCCTAGCTCTCTTTAATTTTCGCCAGATTAGATCTATTCCAGCATCCCCTCCTGGAAATAGTATAAACCCACTACCTGATATGATTCAACCTAAATTTTTTTCAGATCGCAAGTGCAATATTTGTGGAGAAAACAAGGCAATTTAACAAAAGGGTCATCTTCATCAAAACGTAAACTTGCATGGATTAATGTTAACAAAAACAAACACAAGAATCAAAAGTTCACACTTGGAAAAATTTTTGGACAGAAAAAAGCTTGATGCGCAAATCGGAGAATAGACTCAATTCTCATCCCTTCAAATTCTTTATCTGTTTACCGTAGAGAGAGAGCGAGAGTTCATGTGTTTTGTCACGATTATTGTTTGCACTTGTAAACTCGTCAAGTAAGAACTTCTTCTCAAATAGTATTACCCTTTGAAATTTTAGGTATAGGGATATTTGATTTTAATAAAGAGTAAATATACAATTTTAACAATAAAATTTTGCACTATAAGCATTTAGCACAATAAAATTTTGAAGAATTCTTAAGTAGATATGATCATTTAAAACGGGAGCAATTTTGTCATCCCGTTAACTTGATCCCCGTTGACCGTTATAAGATTGGATGGAGAAAAATATTTGACTTAAAACGGTAATGTGGCAGAGAGAGAAAAGTGATGTTGCAAAAAAAAGACTTATTAATTTGTTTTTTAAAAAATGAAAGGGCATGAGGAGTAGTGATTTCCCTTATTGCCCCACTTTCCTCTCTCTCAATCTATCTCCCTTCCTCTTCGTCCCATCTCAATCTATAGGGGGTGGTAGATTTTTGGAGCTGGCAGGGGAGACAGGAGTCAGGCGGCACCGCCATCAGAACCGCCAGGCCTTGAAGTGCCGGAGGTGCGTTTCCCAACCCCGCCATTTTTTGCAAGAGTTGTTGTCAGTATTGGACCAAAGGCAGCGTCCTTCTCAACGTCCCTGTCAGTGAAGGATGCCGTAAATCCAAGCCCAACGTTCTATTAAGCCACCATGTGAGAAGCTAGGTTCAAGTTGGGAGAGACAAGAAATGCCACGGCCGCTGGTGGAGAATCTTTGCAGTGGCCGCTGGTGGAGAATCTTTGCCGCCGTCGCTGGAGGAGAATCTTCGCCGCCGCCACCATCCCCGGCATCTGAGATGAAAGTAGGAAGATGAGTATATCGGACATTTTTCCTTTCCATTTTGCAAATCCGAAGCAATGAAGCTATTGCTTCTTCATTGTCACCTCCTTCATTTTTTTCTGGGTTCTCAAAAAGCTTCCGATGAGAGAAGAAAGAGAGGGAGATGGTGAGAGTGAGAGAGAGATGAGGAAGACGAGAGAGGAAGCAGTGACGTGGACACTAGGTGGGACCCATAAAAGGCGGACATTTGAGGCATTAAACGGGATTACAAAATTGATCATATTTTTTACCCACCGTCCGTTCAACTGGTTAAAAAATAGACCTACAATCATTTATAGCTGTTCAATTATTAAAAAATTATTTTATTATAATTCTAATCATAATATTTAAGGAGATATCTTAATTTTTAGGTATTTAAATTTATGTATGAGAATGACTTACATTACTCGATATTAATATCATTTAAGAAGAATAGAGATTTTATCATATTTAGGTGAGCTCAATTTTTTTAAAAAAATTTTTATATAAAAAAAATACTCCTATTTTAAATTATTACATCTACTTTAGAACCTTTGAAAATGTTATAGTGCTATCTATACGCGTACGGCACAAAATTTTATTGTTAAAATTACACTTTTACCCTTTAATGAATTATAAATATATTTTTTTTAAATATCTTGTGAAGGGCATCTTGAGTTTTTGATAACATTAAAAAAAAAATCCTTAATTAGAACTCTTAACCTTATTAAAAATTTGTTAAAAATATATACCTAAATTTAGATTTAGATATTTTATAAGGATTTAATTAAAATTCTCCCTTCCAATTTTTGGCATAATCAAGTTGATTCCAATTTTGCACAAAAATATTGTCACAAATTTTTTTCATCAATGTGTCAGTGATTCTTATATTGATTATAAACACAAATCACTAATGGTCTTTATAATATATTGACCAATGAAATTAGTCCTCTCTTATGTTTACCACCACCAAATCGCAATAGTACATAATTCTGCTTATCTCATACTTCAATGTTTTTTTTTCCTAATGTTTGACACTTATTAATATAAGCATGAAATAATACGAGACAAAGCTTGAGAAGGCATTAGTTTGATTTTTGTGTGTTAACCGTACAGTTAAATAGCTTTTGATAAGATTGACAGTTAATCATTAATAGGGGAGCCAGTGACTGCCTTGCTTCCATTGTCATTGCTAGGTCCATTTCTCACCTCTTTCAGAATAGTTGCTAATAATTCATCCACTGTATCCATTTTACTCTCTAAGTGTTCTACTCCGTGCTCTGTTTTTGTCATTTTAGCCTCCAATGCCTTCACTTGTTGCTCCAATCATGTAATTACCATCCCCCAACACTCAGCAAAACCATCTCAGCTTCCTATGCATTTGAAAGGAATAGGCTCTCCCAATATCTTCCTTACCTTTCTCTCTCCCCAAAACCACCTATGCACAAAACTTTTCTCCTCTTACCTCTAACCGCCAAAACAAGAACTTCCCCAGTTTCCCCTATATTAAGTCTTGAGCTTGGGCTTTCTCCTTGAGTAAGTGAATTGATGTCCATTTTCATCATAATGTTTATAGTCAGATCTTCTAAACTTGTCTTTCTTGCAACATCTCTTTACTCGAGACTTCCTTAGGGTGTAAAACTCAGACAGCTTCTAATTCATTAGTAATTGCAGTAATTAGCTATCAGCAAATTAGATTCCATGCAGTTCTTTTTTCAATGTTTTTTTGGCCCTGTCTTGGGGCCCTCTTTTTTGTATTTGGTCCATTGACCCTTTTCCCTACTAAAATAAAAAATAGCAATAAACTCTGTGACAAAGTGTTATTCTCTATATGCATGCTGATTGTAATACCTCAAACTTCATCTGTAGTTCTCAGAAAATCCTGACTTTCTACTATTGTTTTGGCATCCCTTCTCAACTGTTGCAATTCCAATTGCTAGATTTGACAGTGATGCATCTTGCTTGGTTTGATTTTCCATAAGACAATTTCCGTCACCAATTGTGAGGATCCATTTTGATTGAATGTGCATTAGGCAAATATAACTACAGATGATTACAGTAACCCATTGATTTGTTATTTTTCAAGATTCGCTCTCTTTTTTGTACAAAGCATCCCATTTCATCCTTCTTACTGTTAATATCCTCTACTCTTGCTTTATTTCTATTTTTAATCACAAAGATTGCCATGCATACATATATACATGTAAAATGAAAACAGCATAGAATTACTTACTTTGTGGAAGTCTTTAAACATTTTTTTTATGACAATTGATCCCATAAGAGGAGAAGAACATAACCTCTCCAGATTTTCTTGACTTCATATGAACAAGGACCAAATTTGAAGGTCTGAGTGAATGAAAGCAAAATAAACAGAAGTCCTTGTTGAAGTGCTCTGAATCTTCTTTCCTGTGGGTTGAGTTAGAAATTATTTATGCATGATACTTGCTGCTTGTTTTCTTTGCAATAAGCCAATCACTTTGTTTTGATCCCTTTTGTGCAGATTTTGGATTTTGCTGTCTTTCCGAAAGTAGAATATGACGTACCTATATTTTGTGCCAACTTTTTCACAAGTGGCAGATCAAACATCGTTGTGTTGTAAGTTAGCATATTCTCTGTTAGCTAAGTGTGCTTTTTCTAGCTGTAAAACCTTCCTCCGATTTGTTGAGCAATAATGAATTTGTCCTATTTTTGTTGTTGCTGAATTTGTTTCTAAGCTAATCGAACTTTAAGTCAATGCACTATTTTCTTGTTCAAGCATAGTTCACTAATTTATCAAATTCCGTTGGGTTGAACTTCATTTTAAGTAAATTTTATTCATATTTAACTTTCTTTTAGCATTTATTGCACATCGTTTGACCTATGAGAATATTCTACTATTGGAATTATATAGCATGCTACCTCATTATTTTGGGGTATAGTGTGTCCATGTATTTTAGGGGGAATGACAGTTAGGTCTTAAAATTTTTGAAGGAAGATAGATAGGTTGCAAATATCATATGAATAGTTGTAAATCACTAGAGGTTAGGGCATTTAAGTCCCTTGGACACTCAATAATTTGCATTTAAGACTCCTATATTTGCAATTGTTTGTATTAGATGTTTGCAACTCATTTTCTTTAAAATTGTTTTGGGACCTTGTAGTGATTAAATTGGTCTGTTGGGACCTAACTGTTATTCTCCCTATATTTTTCTAGACCACAATGCCACATTCTCCTTAGTTAATTAGAAAGATCAGTATTACTGGCAACTCTGATTGAACTGGGTGAAAATAAATATTACATTTACAAGGTATTAATTAACTCCAGCAGAGTTTTGTGAAAGGACGTGTCATTATTCTTTGGACAAGGTTGACACCTCTTTCTTATCAGTTTATATTTGAAAATATCAGAATGGATGTCTTTATTCTTAGAGAAGTTTATTTTTATGTAGTTCAAAATTTGTTAGGTATTAAGAAGGTTTAGAGTGGCTCCCTTCTTTCTGTCTGTCTTTATTCCTTGCCCCTCTTTCTTTCCCTTCCACTTTAAGTTTCTTTCCCTCTCTTGGTTTTTATAGTATATTCTGTGAATCTTGTGAACATTATTAGGAAACAATAGTTGTTCTGATTGTTTTCTTGTTACTACAAGTACAGGGTCTTAACGAAAGTGAAGAAGTCGTATTCTAATAATCAGAACTGCTACATACAACCATCACAATCTTTACTTGCAGTGCTTCTTTGACTCTTCTGATCAGTTAGAGTTTACATAGATTGACATAGATTATTTTATCTGCCCAATCCCTCAATTCTGTATTTATCAATACATTTGATTAACATCATTAAAACTTGGTCAAATTTTTTTTTACCGTTAAATCATAAATCTAAATCTTATAAGTGTAACCTCTACTAATTTCATGAAGAATGGCCTAATATCTTTTTGGGTTCCCTTCATCATTTTATGGTTGGCAATGAGCTTATAACATTGTGCCTCCCCTTTATTTTTTACGTTCTTGATGTCCTTAGTGTGTTAAAGTTTTCTTTTCTGATGGCACTGGCAATATTATAAGAGTTTTGCACTTTTCCTTCTGTAACTTAAGTTCAAACATTACAAACAAATTACAGTGTTTTATGTGGAACACTAACTCTGGAGCATAGCATTAAAAATTTTCAGGGACCTTAACCCATTTCATGATATTATTAATCAGCAGGATTATAAGGAAAAGTACTTCAGGAGCTTAATTCCTCTTGGCCTAAGATATGCTGAGGTAACTACAAACATGTTAGCTTGCCACTTTAAAGTTATCAAGTGCATCTTTGAATCTGTTTAACTTAGCAGTTCGTTGACTTCTTTCTATAATGATCTAGGTTTCATAACAGAACACAAATTTCATGCAGCCTTTACCATGGGGAGGGAAGCTCACAAGCGAGTCCATTCAATTTTTTTCACCCATTGTCTTATGGACCAAGTTTCCTTCAAGCCCAGAAAACTATGATATTCTGTATTCTGCATTCCAGGATTACTACAAGGTAATGGTACCATGATCTTTTCTTACTGTATGCTTTAAGGATCATAATTTGAATTCCTTTCCAAAAATATTACCCAATAAAATACTAATTTTTCTACATGATCCTTAATTTTCAGGCATCGCTGGAATTAATAGGCAAAGCAGATGAGGAGACAGATGCCTCTCAGATTTCATGCAATCGTGAAGCACAATATCGATATCTAACGTGAACAGAAAAGGTAGTTAGGATATATCGTAACTCATCATACAGTCTTATGATTGGCCATTTGACCATATTAACCTCTATGCTTGTCTTGCTATTGTTTAAGGACATTCTAACTTGCATCTTTCACACACAGCATGTGGATAGCATTTATAATCTTTCCATAAGATGTCTTAAGGAAAAAAGAGAAATAATAGATTGACGATGCTTTTTGAAGTTGGTTACTTAACTCAACTTCCTTGATAATTAATCTTATGGTATCCTATTATTCATATGGATATCATATGCTGCTTGAATAACCAAACCATAGTTATATATGTGGCAACAGCATTTCAGCAGCATTTTCTAAGCGTTAATATTGTTAACAAACTTGAATGAACTGAAGGCCTAAGCAATAGGAGGGTGTGATATATCAATCTAGAAAATTCATTTTAGATTTTGCATTTCTTAAATATCAATCTAGACCGATAATTTTCCCAAGTACGTTGTTGGTCATGCTATGAATTTCGCGTTCTTATCAATGTCGTTTGTTTTTGTTCAAAGCTCTTACCAATGTCTTAGAAGATTTGGGTAACTCATCATAAAAGCTATTTTTCTAGAATTAAAAACAGGATTTTATTGATGCCAAACTTTGGGAGGTGAATTTTATGTTTACTAACTAATCATGAACACCATTCAACAATGACTTAGACTGAGAGTTTACATTATATTTGTAACATATCCTTTGGGCTTTGTTCATGGAAACTTTTGGAAAGCAGGATCCGGGTCAAGGACTTCTGAAGAAGCTTATTGGTGACACACTTGCTAAGGTGTCCCTAGATATGATATCAGTGCTTTACCTCAACAAACTTATAGCGCAGTTTGAAGCTTGTCTTATATCCTATAGGACTTGCTGAGGAACTTTCTATTCAATGGAGTTGATGAGCTTAGAAGCAAATTGTTCCTTGATTACTTTCCAGAATTCCGCTGCAATGATGGCACTGTGAATAAATTACACAGCATGGTCGGGAAGTCTTGTGAAGATCGCCTTTGGTGATGCAAGAGGAGAATTCATCGGCTGCTGATTTCACTATCTGATTTTGGGAAATGGATGTTTTATTTTCGTCTCTTCTATTTGATCTCTTTCCTTGTTTCCCCTCACAATTTTGGCTTCCCCATCATCTGATTTATGTTGTTCTTTGATCTTGAATGTAATATTTGTAACATGCCTATCTTTTACTGTAAAAGTGAGTACAAATAGTCTCAGCTAATTGGATTTGAACCCACTTCATGCAGTAGATAATAGTCTTAATTATTTTTTATATAATTATTTGATTAGGTTAAATTTGAGCATTGTCATATCCAATTCTCCTAAAAATATTTTCTACATTCACATGAATTTAAATTTAAAATCTTATATTTCGTCAACTGAATCCTCTTGTATTATGATCAACGTTTATTGGTATAAATAGTCTTGGCTATTCTTGGAATTGCTAATTTAGTAAACCATTTCATACCTTATCTTCAAGTTGTATTATTATTCTCTCCCAATAGTTCCCTTGCGTCTGTGCAATCCCTTAAGACATGCCAAGTGTCTCCTGTTTTCTTATTGCACTGTGCCCAAATCTTTGAAGTCATCCTCGAGCTATTTGTTAGAATTGGATCATGAAGCATGGTGCATAACAGCGTTTGAGTACCACTTTTTTCACTTTTTTTTTTGTTCATCTAACACTTTGAGATATTTTTTTAAGTACATCCAGAACCTTAAAATATTTTGTAATATAATTTTGCCATTAAAATATTACTTTTTTTAAGGAGCAATTTTGTCACCAAAGGATTTTTATGGAGCAATTTTAACATCATTGTTAATTCTAACAAAATATGTTAAGTGAAGGTGCATTTAATATTTTAAAATATTTTTTAGTAGTACTAAATATTGTAAGATAATATTTTGATGCAATTTTTCCCTTGAATTATTTTTGGATTTAATTTTTTATCACTCATCTTCCATATTTTTAGTACTTATTTAACACTTCCAAAAATTAGGGTGTTAGATACATGGAAAAATATTTTAGGTTGTTGGATGACCATTAACTCTTCATCAAAATCTCTTAACAGTTTGAAAATAACTTATTTTTTAGGTTTAAATTAAATGCATGTATTTTGTTGGTTTTTCCCACGCAGGTTACTCAATGGCAATGAAGGGTTCAAATGGTTTGCAAGAGTTCCAAGTTCATAGCTTCATATTCTTGCCGTCTTGCAACAGAAAGTGAGGGAAAACATTACAACATACAGAGTCCAACATTGAACCTACCAAACCTAGAATAAAAAGTTGTCTTTACAAACGAGGTACTATAATTGTTTATACGAGTATGATAAGTATTTTGATTCTCTTATAAAGAACCAAATATTATTAGCCTGCAAAGAACAAGTTAACAAAGTTGGGGTTCTTCTTGTACAGTCTGACAAAACCAATGGACTTAACGTTGATTTTTTTGTTGTTACCAAAATTTTTGGAAAGAGGTTGGGCTCACCCACGATCTAAAGGCAGGACGAAATCTCCTTTCTTCCTAAGCGATACCAATATTAGGTAGGAAGAGCCGTCTATTATCCTCAAGCATAAATTTAGACACTCAGGAGTTAAAATATCTCTCTAAATACCGTGACTGAAAATTATAATAAAATAATTTAGAACATAATAACATAGAGTCTATGGTAGGTCCAGACCCAGTGGGAATTGGAAAACATTAGTTACAATAGTTTGAGAAGGAAAAAAAAGTGCATTTCAAATAGCCACAAGCTACATTAGCAAATTGTCCATTTTGATCGGCAAATTATATTTCTCCAGTTATTAATATACGACTTATTTAAATAATTTAATTAGATTAAGTTAGTTAAATTAATTAATATAAAATATTTTATTTAAAATATCCTAATTTTTTTCACTATCTCTTAATTATTATTAAAGGAGTATCAATATGAGTAATTTTAGAAAAATATTGATAAATATAAAAAATATATCTTATATTTAATATTAATATTAATTTTTAAATTAAGTCTTATATTAAAGATATAAAGTGTGTGTCCACATATGGAAAAGCCAATAATTCTGGAAAATGCAAATGGCTATGTTGGACTTCTTGCCTATAGTCTTTTCTAATTGGAAGCTCGATATCCCACAAGTTAACAGCATTTCTTTGTACCTGCAGATGAAAATTTGGACTGCACACTACAAGGGAAAAAAAGTCTTTAACACCAATTAAAATATATTTTTAACATCGAATTTGGGTTCGATATAGATACAATTGATGTAGAAAGTCCATAATATTTTACACTGAATATATAGCGAGTGTAAAATTTACATTAGTTGTGGTTATAATTTGTGTAAAAGTGGACGTCCAATAAAAAAAATCTACCTTTAGACCGGTTATTGCTATAACCGGTCAAAAGGGTGGACATTTTTTTTAGTTAACAGTTTTTATCCACTTAAAACATTCTAATAACCTGATTACACGCTAATTATTCAGCAATATAAATTCAATGGTTAGCCTAAATATTTTAAAATGCAATTGAAAATATAATATAGGTTTCAAATAACATATAAAATAATCAAACAAAACACATCAATTTAACAAGATGATATATGTCAAACTTATTAAAAATACACTTATAAGTCAATTCTACTATCTTATGCTAATTCCTTCCTAACCCTTATTGCTAACCAAGAATACCTCCCTCATATAACTAACCATACATAATATATTTTTAGATCAACTAACTTATAATCATATTCATTAAGTAAAAATCTTCCCCAGCTATATGAACCAAATGGTATGACATTATCATGTTATACTTTTAACCCAATAAAAGATCAAAATTACTAAATTTAGTGAACCTAGCACATAATTCAAGAGTGGCGGCTTTCAACTTTAGCAATACTCATAAAAGGAATCGAATATCACCAACAAGCAGTTGTCGTTATTAAAACTACTATCGTTAGATATTTAACACTCAACAATTGTCTAAATCCTCTCAAAGAGTAAAAATAAAGCAATTAATAAAATAAATATTGACAAAACACAAAAAAAGAAAGATCCGATACGTAAATAAATATATATGTATGTTTGTGTATGTACTACTAGAAAAAATATTTATAACGATTCTACTTTATGGTAGTTATGAAAAAAAAACGGTGACATTTTAGTAAATAAATTTTATTTTAAAATATTTTTAATAATAATTATATTTGTAAAATATATTTTTAACAATGATTCTATAAAAAATAACTGTTAAAAGTGACAAGGAATATGCTAAGTGAATGACAATGAATGAGGCCTGGGAAGGAAAGAGAGAGAGTACTAAACTATTCTAATCATCAATTTTATAATTATTATTATTATTTACAAACCTAAGATATTGACGGGGTTAGCCACATGGTCAAAAACAAAAGAATATTATAATAATAATAAAAAAATAGGAGACATCAATTAATATAATGCATTCAAATATCCCCAGAAACCTCCCCTCTTGCTCCTCGTCACTATTTTATTTTATTATTCTGTTGTCCTCAAACTCCACGAACTAAATATGGGGGACCAAGTCATGTGAGAGAGAAAGCAATAAGGGGTTGTCAATATGACTTGATAAGCTCAATAACTGTGCTACTGAACTCATCAGAGATGGGTAAGTGATTGGTGAAAGTGACAAGGCACATGGACGAGTGAGTGTGCACTAAGTTTTTGAAGGCGGTTTTTATAAAATCCCCTTTAAAAATATAAAAACTACAGTTAAACATAATAAAATTGTCATTAAAAATCCTCTTTAATAACTTTTAACAGATTTTTTTTTAAAAAAATTGCTATTAAAAATAATCTCTAATTATTTTTAATGACAGTTAAATTTTTAAAAATCACTGATAAAAGTTATTTAAAAATTTAAAAATTTTAATTTGATTATAGTTTCATTTTCACTTTTTCACAGTCTTTTAAAATCCCGATCCTCTGTCCCACTACGATAGATTTACACGAAAGTTATTTTCTAACATCTTCCTCTTATTTTTCAGTGCCTATCTCTATCATTTTTCATCTTCTCTATCGTTGTCATATGTTGTAAAAGCCGTAAATCACCATTTAATTTAGTCATTTGTTTAATTCTTTTTGTTTTTTTAGTTATTTGTTGTTTATAAACTGTAATATATCATATAGGCTATCATTCTTATATTAAAGACTTATAAGTTTTGTTTTCTATTCGCCATATTTCTCTTCCCTCCTTTAACTTTGCACTCGTTTGAATTTTGTCACCATCGTATCAGAAGGAGCTTGAGGAACTTTAATAATAAAAGCTTTCTAGATATTCAATTTTTTTACCAGATCTACAACTTTTTCTCTAGATCTGGTTCAATACTTTTAGTGAGGTTGACCGGGTGGCTAATAGTGGGTGGTAACAGATAGACCTTATTGGAAGGAGCTTGAAGAGTTCAATGGAAGAAGCTTCTGGATCTTCAATTTTTTTACCAGATCTTTAAATTCTTTTCTCCAGATCTGGTATGATGTTTGTAATAAGTGTGGCCGAGATGACTGATTGTGGGTGTAGGCTGAGGAAAGATAAAAACAATCTAACTTTCCACGGCAATTTTAGTCAGAACTACCATGTAAATAAAGCAATTAACGCCGTTAATTGTTTCACCTTTCACGACAGTTTTTGCATAAAACTCCCATGAAAGGTTACTTTTAACGGCGATTACAAAACCGTGGTTAAAAGATAAAAATAGTAGTGGAATTTAAACCGCTCCCCAAACTGCCATGAAAAGTTACTTTTAACTGCAATTAAAAGCCTTTTTCAAGTAGTTGTGGGGTTTATCAAATCGACTAGCTGAAAATGAAATAAACAAATAAATAATAAGTTTGAAGTAAATCACCATTTAGAAGCAAGGAAACTATATTTCCGACCATTAATCCAAACCATAGCAATTTAAATAACATAATGACAGCAAACTCGTTGCACTAGCACATATCAAAAGAAACAAACATATGATCGATCAAAGACCGAACCCTAGCAATTTGAATGAACAAATTCCAAGCAAAGAGATGAGGAAGGAGGGTGACCAATTACAGAAAAAGATAAGCACGACGGCATCGACTGGAGAGATGTCGTTGAGGTAGAAGGAGAGAGCAAGAAAACCCCATAATAGTGATAGTACGAATACTGTGAGAAAATGTTGAGTGAAGTGGCACTAGATAGAATCATAAGTTTATAAATTAGGTCATAATATTTACACAGGACATACCCACAAACTGGTGTACATAAAATTTAATTAAGTAAAAATTAATAATCTTTCTTGGTCATACCATTATTATTAGTATTATCATTATTATTTGGCTAAATTAATTAACATTTAAATTAAAGATCAAGAGACAAAAATAATAATAATTTATATATATTAATATAGCCACAATAAAAATCCATATATATATTTATAAATTAAAGAACTAAAACCTAATTAAAAACCAAAAACCTAATTAAACAAAATCTTAAACTAAAAATCCTAATAACTTAATTCTAATAGCTTAAAAAATTAAAAATTATTCCTCCTCATCGTCAGAGGGGTGAGAGGTTGTGGCGCTTGAAGATTTATACGAGCCATCATTTGCTAGGTCGTTGTCGTTAAGCAGCTTGTCCACGTGCCTTTGGAGCTTATCAAGTCTGGCCTTTATACGACCAAGAGATCGTCTCAAATCATTCACATCATCAGTGATGTGAATGCAGTCCTTGATCAGTTTAATGACTAAAACCTAGAGGTAGACAATGGGCTCCAACAAATCGTTATTGGTAGTTTGGTCAATGGCATGGTGGTGGCAGCAATGGCGATGACTATGGTGATAGAGACGATGGCAAGGGAGTGGTGGGTCCATAGGAGGTGGGGTTCGAGTTTATACGCTGCCTTTTTTTTGGCTATATATGGAACCAGAGAAAGAGAAAAAGAGAGATTTGAGACTTTAGATTTCCAGTGTGCCTACTTATAGCCAAAAATGCTAGAGTGAAATGATGCCTACATTGAGATTTCCAAGAGATGACTAATCTGAAGCGTTGGAACACAGAAATACTGTTGGAGGGAAAACATTATGATGAAGTATGAAGGTTCTAAACTAGTTCAAGTAAAGAGTCGATGTAAAGAGTAATAGTTACATCGGCTTCATAAAGAGTCGGTGTAAGAATATAGGGTGGGTTCTATTAAAAGTTGGTGTAAAGAAGTTTTTTACACCACGTATAGGCATGTCCAGGATAATATATATTTATAAAAATATCATCAGTCACATTTTTACTTAATCCCTGCGTGTTTTAATCTAAGAGAGGTGGTGTTAAATACTTTTTTTCTACTAGTGACACCTTCTTTGAATGATGGGAGAGTGGAAATCCGCATTAAATGTGAGTAATTGAATTGTTCTCATTGTTGCATTTTTTATCACCTGACGAGGTGCATTTTTCCCCCTGCTAAATAAACCTAATTATTTTAATTTATTCTATTATTTAAAAATACAAAAACAAAACCCATCATTTTTATTATTTTTTAAAAGGGGCATTTTCGAAAATTTTCATTCTTGTTTTCCTTTCTTTTTCATCACTTGCACAAACCAAACAATTTTTTCCTATCAAAAACTTGGAAGGAAGAAAATGAGTTTCAATAAATGAAAAAAGAGAGTAAAAACCACTTGGGCTATTTAATAGGTTATAAATAAGATACCTCTTCCATCAAGATAGTAAAGGAAATGTTATTTCATTGGGATCCATAATGATGCAAAATAATCTTACCCTTTATAGTATTAAGACTAACTGTGTCATTTTTAATAAAGGATTTTTGTATAATATATTCTCTTTTTCCAATTTTTTATGTTCACATATTCTTATTTTTTTTATTCGTACTAAACATGCAAATGGGTCCAATACAATACCATTTACATTTCCTCTTCTCATGCGTATTCCCATTCCCATTCTCCTAAAAATCTTTTCGTTATACCAGTAAACATGACCTATATAAGTACCCATTTATGTTCACATCTGCAGATGATGACTCCTGTTTCTGTTAGCCATTGGTGGAGTCTTGGATGAACAAGTCGTTTCAAATTAGAACTCCTACAACAACAGAATCAAGAGTATATGGAGAATTAGAACTTTCAGAATATTTATTTACTAATGATATCTGTTGAAGGAAACAGACTAGCACCTTCTAAATTATGCATCAAAAAGTTTGTTGATCACAAAATGATATATATATATATATTGCTTTTCCTATCTAAACTAAATAAATCTTTCACCTGAACTTATCTCGAGAGCTCATCTCACCCACCATGTCTAGTGGACCACCATGTAAAGTTTTGGTCAGAATGTAAGTTCTGTACCCATATAAATACTTTTTTTACAAGTGGCGGGTTTTTATTTCATTTAAATAGCTTTGCTTTGCTTTAATATGATCAATAATCCCAAAAGCAATGTTTAAAAGCAACATAACAAATTATGGTTGGGGGAGGAACAATTTTTGTAAGATAAGCTTTAGAGCTAGTAATGCAGCCTCAGGTTGGGCCATGCGACTTGGAACAACCCGCCTATTGCTTCCTAAAAACTTATTCTTTACAACCCAAAAATAGTTAAACAAATATCATATTTTTTTTCTTGAAAAGCTCATGTAAGACCAAGCTTTTACATTCAACGCAATAAAGCAAAGCTCTTTTGCATCCTCACCAAGACATTCATCTTTTTCTATTGCAACTATGCATGGCTTTTTCTCCAAGAGGATTAATAAATTGTTGTATGCTCCTAGTTTTCTTCAGGAATAGCCCATGTTTGGCTCCATGTCAACTTGGTTGATCCTATTCTCTGTCTAATTATATTTTGTGCTACATATATAAATGACAGTCCAACTTACCAGATCGTGGACAACCTTCAGCTCGTAATGATGATGGCGTTGGTAGTTCTATTATCCAACATCCAACACAACACCAACAATGGTTATAAACATTCGGTCTTTAGGTACACAATATATGCATATGCATACCTTTTAACTATTCTTGTATGTATATTCTTTTAAACTTGCTCATCTCAAAGCCCCAGAAAAAGAGCAGAAGGAAACCAAATTGACTGTCAAGAGTACTAGGGCTAATGCAGCCCAAGCTGAAAATGATCAAACGTGAGCTCATTTAATTGTACAGCGCTTGTCTTGTTTATATTATATATATCTAACAAATATATTTGCATATAAATAACTACTATATATATATATGTTGTTCAAGCAGTGTTAGCCTACCTCCTAGACGTAGAGGAAAACCACCTGGGAAGAGAAATAAATGGCAAGGGGCCTAGCAATGGTCTTACACGGCCAAAATCTTGGCCTGGAAGAATTAGCAACTATAAGAGTTAACGAGTTTCTTGACATATATATTGAAACAATCCAGCTAGAGCCGAATGAACTGGGCAAAGGATTTCTGATGCCCCAACTTTTTAAAATATAAAAGGAATAAAATTATCCCAAAGTAAAACTAAACAATTTGTTAAAAAAGAAAATGGGCTGACTTGTTATAAGTTGTAGGCCGAGTGATGTGGGTTGGAACAACTCAATCCGAACCCGTCACTTTTAGGCAGGTTGGAGGGTTGGGCTTGTGAACCAACTCATATTACTGGCTCTAACTATTATGATGAGCTTTTTATTTTTGAAATAAAAATATCAATTCAACTAATTGATTGAACAAAAAATATAATTGAAGAATATGAAGTCAAATTATACTCTACAAATAGTTTATTTATACCTGCAACTTTTTTCTTTATTCATGGTTTACTAATACAGCTGTCCCAAACAAAGGCTCCTAACAAAGTTGCTTCCCCCACAGACGTATGTATATTTGTTTAGGGGCCATTATATGCTTCCAAGAGCAAATAAGTAAACCATTTTTCCTTCTGAGATTAATTTTAAACCCTTTTAACACAAATGCTCATGCAATTACAGATGCTAGAGTAGCAAAGGTGATTTTGTTTGTACCCTCTTGACTCTCACATTTCTTTATAAAGATATAAGATTAATTTTCTTTGTTAAAAATATATTTTAGCCCCCTAATTTTGTTTATTCGAAGTTCAACCCTCCAATTATTTGTCTTTAGATCTGCCAATACACAGGCTCATGAATGGGTAGAACATTAATCTATCAACATCAATCCCTCGTATTTTTATCTAGGTGGGTAAAAAACTTCTATAGATGGGAATGTGCAAGCCAAAAGAAGATTTGTAAAACATACATGGAAAAAAATTATTATTTCAAACTCTAATACTAAATCTTGAACATAAAACCCTAATATCTTGCCTATAAAATCCTTAACTAATGTCATTGAAACTCAACAATCATTTATTTCATACATTTCCAAAATTATTTATTAATTCAAAGTATAATTTCTTAACATATGACAATATTGATATTATATATGTAAGATCTAGAAGATTATTAGTCAAGATAAATTCTATAGATACCTTCGTTTGATATTCCATCGATCTGATTTACACACAACATGCATCCTTTCCTTAAAGCTTCTTCGTCGTTTTCTTGATCTAAAACTTCTATGGCTGACATATCTAAATCGAAGCAACGAAAGAAAAACCATATGTTTTGAATAGAGTTTGACGGTCACTTTTTCAACTTTTGAAGCTAAAGGGGTATATATAGTGCCTGAAGACCAAGGGTTATCTTAAAGGGGTATATAAGGTCCTACGATAAGAAATGTTCATAATATTAATCAAAACACTTATTTTGAGTGAAGTTAATTTAGGGGAGGGTAGGGAAGGGATGAGAGTTTCTTGTTTAATTCAAGAAGGGAAGAGAGGAGAGGGGAGCTAATTAAAAGTTGACAAATATACTACTTATCTTTTTATTTATATTTTTTTATAATATTTATATCAGAATTATTATTTCTTAATTTATGAATCTCAAAAGACTTGTTACATCACTTATATATGATAAAGTATTTTTATACACATTTTAAAGAATAGTTTTGTTAATTTTAACATATTATTTCATTAATTTTAATATACTTTTTAAAATATTATAAAATTAAAAAAATTATAAAGCAGGATAAAATTTTAATATTCTATCTCATTAATTTTATAATTGTAATTATAAAATATATTTATATATAGATATATACATATCATAAAAATATATATATGTAATACGTGTCATGTTATATTATTAAATTTAAGTATATATATATATATTTAAAAAGTAAATAAACGAATATTGATTTGAGGATCACTTGACGAAGTGTGTGAGTGACAGTGAGAAAGGGAGAGAAGACAACGCTAATGCAGGAGAGCAGCGAAAGAGAAGAAAGAGGAATATAGGTTTTAATCATGAGGGTAGAGTTGGGATATTAAAAAATAAGCATGAATACAGGATTCAGCATTTCTTACCCCTCTAAAAACCCCTTAGAAAGGTTGGAGGAAGAGGGAAGGAACTAGAAGACAAAAAACTTAACTTTCCCTCCCCTCTATTTTTCTCAATCAAACACATTTATTCTCACGCTCCCTCCCCTTCAAAAGTATAAGGGAACTAATAACAGCAAGAAGAAGTGTAACTATAATTAGATAATATGGCTCAGCTCAACCAATAACATGATAGCTAACAAACACAATCCAAAAAAAGAGAAGAAGCAATGAAAACATAAACAAATATATTAAACAACAAACAACTAAAAACAAAGAAGAAGGCAACCTAGTAAGTCCATTTCAAGAAGTTCATTTCAAAGAGTATATATTCACTATCAAACTCAAGGAAAGGGAAACCACAAAATCCCTCACCGTTGAAGGCACCCATATTTTCAAGCAAATCACAAGCAAAAGAGTAATTACAATAATCAATAACAACAATGACAATAAACACAGTCCAAAAACAACCACATCACCAAAACAAATATATTATGCAACAAACAACTAAAAACACAGATGAAGAGGAAGGAAACCTGGTAACTAAAATTATTTTAAGAAGTTCACTTATTAATTTGATCAAGGAATAATCCCTTTTAAAGCTGTATTTTTTTCTTTACGAAGATAAGATCGCTTACCACCTCAATTAATAATTTGTTGGTAAGAAATTCACTTCTACAAAAAGAATATACTCTATTATCAATGAAAGGGGGAACCATAAAATCCCTTCCCCTGAAGGGCACCTAAACTTTCAAGTAGACCGCAAGAAAAAGAGTAATTACAATAAACAAGCACAACAATTTGGTAACAATCACAATCCAAAAAACAACAACCATAACCAAAATGTAAATATGTTTTGCAAAAAACAACCAAAAACAAAACATGAAGAGGAAGGCAGCCTCTTAACTAATTGATTTCAGAAAGTTCACTTCTAAGGGAAGAGTATATAATCAATGAAGGGGAACCATAAAATCACTCCCCCTTAAAGGCATACAGGCTTTACAAGTAGAACTTGATAACAAACAAAAGGTTTGCAATTTTGGGTTGTGTAGTTTCTTGTTAATTTAAAGTATTAAATCTTTAAAAAATCTTAAAAATTTAAAAATTGCATTATTTTTTATTTATAGGATTTTAAAATTTTACTTATTTTATGTAGAATATAATGATAAAAATAAGAAGAAAAAACGTTTGGAAAGTTGCCCAAATTTAGAGGGTAGTAGGGGGCAGTAGACACCCCTCGCTCCTGAAGCAAGACGATTTTCAAGCACTGAAGATCAAACGATTGAAGAAAGCGGTGGAACCAAAGTAATCAAACGTGAGGACAATATTAATATAGAAGCCCAAGGTAGCTATTGTTGAATAGAGTCCTACAGTCATGCGTGCGGCTTTTGAATTCGGAAGAATTCAATTGATCAGTTACGTTCGCAGCTGCCAATGAAAAGTCCTATTTGCCTCTATCTTTTTCTAGTTATCCACCCAATTTACCAGAGTTTTACACCGACTACATTCAAATCCAACCAGCGTCACGCACTTAACTATAGTGGGTGAGTCTCTCAACAAAAATTTTCTGCATACTCCAATGCTCGAACTCGATACCTCACTTAAACGATACTGAGTCGCTTACCACTCGGAGCAATTGGTTATTTGCCTCTATCTTAAAAAATTAAAAAATCTAATAATCTATTATAGGCCTCCTAATCAGTTTAGCGAACCAAAGGATCTTAAAATGGGCCTATTAATATGTGTGTGTGTGTATTTCGTTTCTTATAAATGTGTGTATATATATATATATATATATATATATATATATATATTTCGGTAATACAAAATGTATCTTTATAGAAATATTACTTTGTGTTTTTTCCCAAAAAAAAAAAAGCAAAAAACAAAAGAGAAGAAACACTACTTGGTTTTTGAGCCTTTCTGTTTTATATTTTGGCATGGAATGGAAAGCCAATGGAACAGATGGGATTTCCACCCCCTAACATGTAATTCCATAAAATTTTGACTAATCTGAATTTGAATTGGGTTTTTAAGTTTTGAAAGTTGTGGTTTATAAATTTTGTGTGCTTACACAATTTATCTATGCAGAAAAGTTTTTCATTTCTAGTTATTTGAAGGGTTGTGACATTTTTATTCTATTTTCAAAGCTTATGAGTGGTTTTGTACATTTGAAAAGTTCATGATGTTTGAGGCATTTTGAATAAAAATAACTAAATTATACGATTAATTATTTATGTGTGTATTAAATTTTATTTTAATCCCTTAAATTTAGAAAGTGCATTTTTAATTATTTAAATTTAACACTGCTAACTTTACTAACAGAAAATATTAATTTAAAAAAATTTAAAATAATGATTGTGCAATTAAACAAGAACTATGAAATTAAAATAAAAGTATCATATTAAAAAGATTAAAATGTAAATATATTTTGACAGCATTTAATTTCACATTAATCATTTTAAATTTATTGAATCAGCATTTTGTTATTGAAGTTAACGATGTTAATTTTAAATGACTAAAATAAGATTTGATATAAATATAAGGGACTAAACGTATATTTTAACTAATAAAAATTTATAGATATTTTTGTACTTTTATCCCTTGTAAATATTTTATTTTGATTATCAAGTAGTTCTTTATAGTATTGTTTTTTATTCTTATTTGATGTTATTAATTTTTTTGGAGATTTATGTAAATAGGGGATGAATATATGAATAAGATGACTTAGGACTGACTTGCCCCATATTATGACAAGTTTAGGGTCCGTTGGGTACACTAAAATTAGAGGTATGAACCACAACACGATTATATTAATCAGTTAATAGATTAGTTTAACTTAATTAAAAGTCTTGAGTTTAAAATTTGGGTACGCAGCAACACAGGTAATAGGCTAGCGGTCTAAAAGGGTCATTCAATTCTTAATCTGGATTAGTCTGAAACTATTAGTGTCTGAAAGTTAGTCTGCCTTAAGATATTGGAGGAGAAATCTCACATAAAAAATAAATTGATTTCCAATATTTATTTGCTATGATGCAATAATGGGAAATTTTAACGATTCGAATTCCATCAATATAACTCCAAGAATATTAGGATTGATTTTGATGGAAATGGATATAGACATGGGGTTTAAAAAATATGTTTGGTATGTCCATGGAATCCAAATATTATTTTCATTTAATATTTATATTTAAAATGTAAAATTACTAACATGCCCTCATCTAAAAATCCCTAAAAAACTAACCCCAATTATCCCAACCACCCCAAGTTACAGCCACCGGAATATCAACCAGATCTGGAGCTTCCATAAAAGTTAGCCTTTGTCAAGCTTCAACCCCCATCAGCCGTCATCGAGCTTCAGCCATCGTTAAGAGGACGAGCCAAGAGATATGGGAAGAAGGTGTTAAGATACGTAGCACTGAAAAACATCTGTGTTATTTTTATTTTTAGTTACCCACCCGGTTCACCGGAGTTTTGCCCCGACTACATCCGGATCTGACCTGAATTGCACACCTGGTTATGGTGGGTGAGTATCCCAACAGAGATTTTTTATATACACCAAGGCTTAAACTAGAGACCTCGCTTAAGTAATACCAAGCCGTTTATTACTCGAATCAACTCCCATTAATAACATCTGTGTTGTTTGGATCCATAGACAAGTCATATATATACATATATAACAAAACAGGCCCACTAACACATTATAAGAAACCTACTGTGACACAGAACAAATGGGCTTTGGGCCAAAGGTCCAATACTAACTCCGAACACTCCCCCTGTAAGATCTAAATATATCTATTGGTTGTACCCATCATCTGGGAGTTCAATTAGTAAAAGGGTGAGACATGCGACTATTTGGAGTGTATTCGAACCCTAGGGAGTGCCACTTTATTGTGGTTCCAGTCGCGGCGCTTGGAGAAGCATCCTAGCTCCTAGGTACTTAGGTTTACGCCTGAGAGTAATAGACAGCTCGCCCTGCCCGATATTGATATTTCTTAGGACGAAAGGAGATTTCGCCCTGCCCTTGAATCGTGGGTGAGCCCGACCCCTTTCCAAAAATTCATTTACCAAAAAAAGAAAAAAAATATCTATTGGTTGTAACCAAAAAATAAAGAAATAAATAAATATATCTATTGCTCCTAACTTATGAAGTAGTTTATATTACATATACCCATCGTCCGTAGGTTTAACTGGTGAAGGGGTGAGACATGCTACCATTTAGAGCGTGTTCGAACTTTAGAGAGTACCACTTTGTTGTGGTTCTAGTCGCGCGCTTGGGGAGGCATCTTAGCTCCTGGGTGCTTAGGTTTACGCCTGAGAGTAATAGACAGCTCGCCCTGCCCGATATTGGTATCACCTAAGAGGAAGAAAAAAAATTTCCTGCCTTTAGATCGTGGGTGAGCCCAACCCCTTTTCAAGAATTTTTTTATAAAAAAAATAGAATTTATATTACATATATTTTCCTACTGACTTAATGTAACATTTTTATTTTATTTTAAGATTTAAATAATATTAAAAAAATTAATTTTTAGTTGATAAAATTTTTATTTAATTACATAAGTTAAAAGTGTTCATCTAAAGTATAAAAAAAGTTGTTTCTATTAAAAGTAAGAGAAAAAAACAAAAATACAAGAAAGAGATGAGGAAGAAAAAAAATAAACAGGCGTACCTCCTAGTAATATATATATAATATTAAAACAAAAAGAAAAAAAAACAAAAGGAAAAAGAAGAAGAAACGTAAGCAGCCCAATTTCTTTAAAAATATATATAATATAATATTAAAAAGTTAAAGTGGGTCCACACCCCTTTTCTAACATTTAAACACACACAAACAGAACCGTGGCGTCTTTTTCTTCTTCCTTCGCGATTTCTATACAACTGCTCCAACTCCACTATTGATCAATATTAGATCCAGTTAAACTTTAGTTTATTCTCATTAAATTTTTTAACTATCATAATTAAATTTTAATTATTTTTATATATAAAGAAAACTCTTTAAAAATATAATTTTTGTTAGGAACAAAATAAATTTAAAGATTAGAGTTTAAAATAAATATAAATTTTTAACAAATTAAAACTATAGAATTGTAAAAATAAGAAAATACTTACGTTTAATCGGTTTAAAATTTTTCTATTTGCATTATTTAAGAGATTTATAGTTAGGATTTGAATATTATAAAAGAGATATGATTGAATATGATAATTTTACTAATTAAATTTGAGTTTAATGACTGGATTATAGTTATTAGAAGTATAATTGATATTTAATAGGTTTAAATTTTGGTTAGAGCTTGTAAATTAAAAATTAGTATTTTTGTTGGAACCCTAAATTGGAGAAATTGGGAATTTTGATCAAATTGAATAATTATGGACTAATTGATGGTTCAAATGAATTATTAAAATCTAGGAATATTAAGATTTAATGTTGAAATAGAGATTTGGATATTGTAAGTGAGATTTAGAAGTTAGAGGTAAAATAGGAAACTTTAAACTTATATAATTAAATTGATCATTTGTTTAGTAATTTGATAGTGATGATTTGATGGATTGATTTTGAGGTTTATGATAAAATGTGAATATTAGAGATTTTAAATGAGACTTTAAGATTAAAAATTGGGGTTTCTTTTGGATGATTTAGTGAGTTTGATGTTAAATAAGGATTTTAAGGGATAGAATATAGTTGAGATAATACAGAATTATCATTAGAATGTTAATTTAAAAAATAGATGAATTATAGTAATTTTTATTCAGAATTAAAATGAGTAAATTTTGAAATTTTATGATGATTGGATAAAAAATTTGAGGTTATCAAGTTATTAGATAATAGAGTTATGATTAGGATAGATAAATTAAGTTATGGTATTGAATTAATAATTTCTAAATAAAATAGAGTTAGAAAATAAAAGTGAGTATTTATTTAAAAGTATATGTTATGTCAAATTAATAACTTATTGACACACATTTATATAAATTATATAAATTGACTAGTAAATTGTGAACTAAGCACGGAGCTCCTCATTTATGGTACTTTTATTAGCTTTGGTGAGAGGTAACCCCTTTCTATTCATTGTGTGTGCTAACTTAATGTTTATGAGTGATTTAATATATATAAATCTATTGTTGTTGATATAATTATATTGAGAAAACTTGATTGATGATTTTTTATTGAAAATTGTCTTGTGAGATTTAAAGTTTAAATTGAGATTAGAAACTTGTTATATCTTGATGTTAAAATTTGAGAAAAGTTATTATCTTAAGAAAAATAATATTGTGAGATTTATTGGTATTATTGATTATCAAACTATTGAGATTTTGATTAGTATAATTATCTTGAGAATTATTGATATATCGATTGAGGATTGGTGATGATAGACTTATCCTTCTACCACATGGTGTAGCCTCCATTAGAGCTCGATAGTTCGCTTTTGTCCTACTAGTTTATCGAGAGATTTGCCTCAACAGTTTATTGAGGGGCTGCGACAATTTCACCTGTTTATCTAGGGGAAATGAATCAATGGTCTGATCTTGTGCTATGTGAATTATGGCCGATCTATAACTTGACTGGTTAGTTTTTTTAGTGGCCATTCATATGGTAGTTATCACTAACCCATGAGTTCGGTCGACGGGTATAAGGCGATTCGGTTGATTTGATGGGAGGAATTGTGGTGATTTGTTCATTTAATTATATTATGATAATGTAATATTTTCTATCTTGTGTATTTTAATAATTGTCCCACTTGTCACTTCACAAGCACATATTAATATATATGATAAGTATAAATTATTGGTTACTGAGACGTTTGTCTCACCTCGTGGTTGTTAATATTTTTAAGTGAAAATATATAACCATTATTAAGTGAAAATATATTTTTCATTAATTCGGCCATCATTTAAAAAATATGTTTGTGTATAAAACATTTGAATGAAAATAGTTAAAAGAAAAAATAATTAAACCTTTGATGTGTTACCTTCAAACGAATTATTTGGTCATGCTGAATAGTAAATTCTTATATGCAAGAATGTCTTACTGTATTAGACTTGCCATAAAGAAATCAATAGCATTGTTATTTAGTAATATGAAACTCAGATTTATTAGTGACAAGTTGTTGGTTCGTTTCTACTAGCTATTTCGAGCTTTTAATTTGTTCCTTAAATTTTCGTTGTACCAATCTAAATAAAGATACCAACATAATATTGAAATTTAGTTGATGAGAAAAATTTTATTTATTTTTTTAATTTCCCACTCAATTAGTGCCATTATCTAATGTACAAGATTTTTTTTTTTATATAAATTAGCAAACTCAACTGATCATCGTAATGGCAAATAAATTACAAGCTTTAGTTGTATTGACATCAATGTTGGTAATTGTTACAATGTAGAAATGCAAATATTAACTCCACTAATTAATTGAACAGCAAATATAATTGAAGGATATGAAGATTCTAGTTAATTATACTTTACAGATAGTTTATTCACAAGCACAATATTTATGTTATTTATGTTATTCTTTCCTGAGTTACTAATGCCGCTATCACACGCCAATGCTTCTCGTCAAGTTGCTTACCTATAGATTTTTTTTTATATCTTGCCATTGAATTAATAATCTCAGATTTTACTTCCTCCAATGAAACATATTCATTATATAACTTATACACATGTTAGTGCAGGCCATGGTGAGCTCTTCATAATTGAACTTGACTATTGCAACAATTGTGAAGGCAAGTGCCCTTTGGAGAAGTTAGTTCGTGGAGTTGTGAGGTCGTTGAAGATTGAGAGGCTGTTTTTCAAGCCTAAAAAATGACACAACTCATTGTTAGTGATGTCAAAGGAGACTGATAGAGCAAGGTTAGTGATTGAAGGTTCAAAATTTCAAACTCAGATAAAGCGAAAACTGAAAGAAAAAGAAGAAGTTGATGATGCAACTGGGGTTAGTTTCTATGAAAGTACGTAGTGTGTTTATGGCTTTGGACTCAAATGATCATTACGAAGACTTTTAAAAATCAATAGAAGAGATGGTGGAGTTGCTTGGAGTGAAGGATTGGTAGAGATTAGAGGAGTTATTGAGTTGTTGCTTTAGAGTTTTCCATTTTTCCAACGATGGCGGTGTTGCTGCTGATGCTTTAGCTCTTTCACTGTAAAGGAATCAGTGAAAAATTTCATAAGAAATTTTTGAGGAAGATGCTATATATTAGCGTGTTGTTTTGTTAATAGCTTGTGTAGCTGAAGACAAACAATATGGGATGATAGCACACTGATTTGATGAAAAATATAGAAAGAAAGTTCACTCCAGTTGGTCTAAAAAATTTGCTTATTGGACATCAAACTAGATTTAAGTAGAAACCTTAAGGCTCTTACTTTTAAGAGTTTTCAGGAGCAATGAACAAATTGAAAATGTACTATAGAATTGAGAGTAAACTCGATCACATACTGGTAAAGTGATTTCTAGAGTCTCTAGATGGGTGCCAATTACTCCTTTTTTTTGTTATAAAATTTTTTTAAAAAGGGTTGGGCTCACCCACTATCTAAGGGCAAGATAAAATCTTCCTTCCTCCTAAGCGATACTAATGTTGGACAGGATGAGCCGTCTATTACCTTCAAGCGTAAATTTAGACACCTAGGAGTTAGGATATCTCCCCAAGAGCCGCGACTGGAACTACAATAAAGTGGTACTCTCCAGAATTCGAACACGCTCCAAATGGTCGCATATTTTATCCTTTCTCCAGTTGAACCTCCGGACAATGGGTTGGGTTAGGTGCCAACTACTCATCTTTGGATTGCTCCCCCTTATGGATAGAGGGCTCAGTATCTTAACCTTGGGCTTCTTGGCATTTCTTGTTTTGGGTATACTCTAATTATGTCGTATGATTCCCCTGAAAAAATGAAGCTATGAGACACAATGAGAACCTCCACACGTTTTGTAATTAGCTCTTCCCACATTTCATTACTAAGGAAAAAGCCTTTTAACTGCGGTTAAAAAAGTTATTTTACGATGGTTTTAGACACGCGTAGATATGTGGCTCCTACAACAAAAAGAGAGTATGTTGGAGCATTAGAAATTTCAAAATATTTATTTACTAAGGATAAATATTGAAGGAAAAATGGACTTGTACCTATTAAATTATGAGTAAAAAAATATGTTGATAATAAAAGATACTATTGTGTTTCCTCTATCTAAACTAAATCAAATATTGCGCCTGAGTTTAATTCAAGGGCTCATCTCATAGATCATATCTAATAGACCCGCATGTAAAGTTTCGGTTATAATCTAAGTTCTGCACCCAAATACTTTTTCCTTTTTAAGTGGCCGGCTTCTTATTTCAATTAAATAACTTTGCTTCGCTTCAGCTAGATCAGTCCCAAAAGTAATGTCAAATTGTTAATGTATAAAAGAAAACAAAATATTACAAATTATGGCTAGAAAACAATAATTTTTGTAAAAAAACATGAATATTAGATAGAGCTATAAATGATAGCTGATCACCTTGGCAGGTTAGCATTTAGCCAACTCAAACTTGCCAACTTGTTTATTTTTCTATATAAGAAAAACTATTTTTTTACAACTTAAAAATAATAAAACAAATTATCATAAAAATGCTGTAGAACCTTTAAAAGCACCTACCAACTTTTACCTTAAAAGCAATATAGCAAATCTCCTCTACATCCTCACCAACACATTTATCTTTTTCTATTGTCAAATTAGGCTACACGAAAATACTTTCAACATATATACCCATCGTCTATGGGTTTAACTGGTGAAAGAATGAGACATACGACCATTTAGAGTGTATTCGATTCCTGAGAAGTACCACTTTATTGTGGTTCCAGTCACGGTACTTGGAAAGGCATCATAGTTCCTGGGTGTCTAGATTTACGTATGAGGGTAATAGGCAGCTAATTCTGCTTGACATTAGTATCTCCTAGGAAGAAAGGAGACTTCGCCCTGCCCTTGGATCGTGGGTGACTCCAACACCTTTCTAAAAAATTTTGTACCATATATATATATAAGCCATTTCATCGTTGAAGTAGTAAGAAAACAGTTCGAAAGGAATGTTTCTTGCAATTTTATTTCCTTCATTGATGATAATATGAGATCCAATATTTTTCTTTCTTTCTTGGTTTATCATTATCATTGAAAGTAATAAACTAATTTGCTAAACATTGTGACGGTAGAATGTGTGCTTATACTTAGGAGTACTTGTTCTCCCATCCCCCTTAGCTATCAATATATATATATATTATCTTGTCGTAGCCAATGTTATATTATTTCTTCTGCAAAATATGCTTTCAACTATGTTTTATTAATTGTACTTCTCTCTTATGGCAAAAATAAAAAAAAACAAAAAAAAAATCTATAGAGGTAATATTCTAAACCTATAAATCAGAGTTATGAAGTTTTAGAATAAAATATGGAGCCCAAAAAACATTCAAAACTTTAATATTCCAAAGCTACTTGAAAGAAAAATAAAAATATAATTATTTAACATATAAAAGCAATTGTGTGAGTAGACATACCTTTGCTTTAGTTGCATCAACACGACCTTCAAAACCACCTGCCAAAATGTACTCGTAGTTTTTAATTCCCCTTTCTAATGAGTTTTTTACTGTTGAAATATAAAAATCAACTAACTAATTATACTCTACATTCATATCTGTAACTTTTCATTTATCAATGGCTTACTAATATTGTTATGCCGAATAAAGGCTTCCTAACAAAGTACTTCCTGCACAAACAGGCGTATATTTGTCTAAAGGCCATTATATACTTGCAAGAGCAAATAAATAAGCCATTGTCTCTAATATGATATTCGTTTGAAACCCTTTAACACAAATACATAATTGAATTTCCATTGGAGAATTAAACTTAACTTGTAGGTAAATCTATATTCATAGCTCATGCAATGGCAGATCCAAGAGACGCAAAGGAGGTTTGTCTGCCCCTCTTGATTTTCATACTCCTTTGTAAAGATGATATGTGATTTTCTTTGAAAGGAATGATAAAAATAAATTTTGACCCCTGAATTTTACTTATTCCCAAATTCGCTCACGGATGAGCAAGAAAATGAATCGATCATCACCAATAACTTAATTTCTTTCAATATATTGGGGGAAAGAGACATTCTATATGTCAAATAGAACGTGCAAGCTATGATTTGTCAAGTAAATTAGGGAAAAAATTATTACACTCTAATATTAAATGTTAACCTAAAACCCTGTATTTTGCCGTAAAATCCTTAACTAATAATGTCAATCAAATTCAATAATTGTTGATTTCATTATTTTCAAGAATAATTCCTTAATACACAATATGATTTTTCTAGTATACAACAACACCAATGATAATCATATATACAAGATCTAGAAGATTATATGAATGACAATCAATTCCATAAATACCTTAATTTGGTAATCTATTGATCTGATCTATAAAAGGCATGGTCGATTTCTTGGAGCTTCACCATCATCATCATCTTCTTGATCTAAAACTTCCATGGATAACATGTCTATATTGTTACGGCCATTGTTGTAGCTTTTCAACCTAAAGTGGTTATATATATATATATATATATATATATATATATATATATATATATATATATAGGGTAGAGACCTAGGTTTTTCTTTTGGTCCATATATGACAACCAAAGAAAAAAAAAAGAATATATGTCAACTTCGTGACTAAAGTTAAATCATAAAATGAAAACGGTGTAAATCAACTTAAAAGACTGATGTTCCAAAAACCAACAAAGATCACACCTTTGTTGCTAAAACAAACGAGAGTTCACGCAATCACTAGTGAGGGTGCAGACAAGAACAATTGAAAGTCTAAGTAATGCTAAGTGAGGGAGCCAGTGACAAGTGAGAGGACAGAAAATGACAATTCACTTTATATCATAATATAAAACTTCATATAATATTTTCAGCATAACAAGAATGATAAGTTTGGATTAACTTATTTAGAGTAATTTTTCATAGTATGAGATAAATATATAAGAAGAGTTGTCTCATAAACATAAAACGTAAAAATAATTTTCCCTAACTTCCATATATAACTTTATATTAGATTATATCATGTATATAACTTTATTTCAGATTTTTAGCATAATGAGAATGACAAGTTGAGGTGTAAGCATTGATAAGTTAGAATGAAAAAAATGACAAGTTTGGTTGAAAGCATTGACAATTCATATTATTTCAGAGTAATTAACTTCATATCATATCCAAGCAGGCTTTCCCATCCTCATATCTCATTAAACCATAATGCACAAAGGAAAGAATACCCTCAGACATAAATCATACACTCAAAGCCACTGCTCCCTAAGATTTTGCTAAAGATCCTGACAAAACCAAGATAGATTACAAAACAGGCTATTTCCCAATACATATTATTCCATTGTATTGAGGCCATTAGGCACAATGGGTTGGAATAGATTATTTGCGCAGTGCCTAATATGGGGAGCAGATCTCCTCATAAGCTTTTCTCTCAGCATCCCTCAGAGTCTTTAATATGGTCCATCCAATTTATCCAAGGGATCAGAAAATTGTTGAAAATTGTGCCCTAGGGGCCAATCATTGTCTTATAAACATTATTATTTTATGAATTTCTTAATTATGTTATCATATTATTTGCATGTTTACTGTGATGACCATCCTTGGATAATTCATGATCTTATCCTAAATGTCCCTGGTCGGTCATCTATGCGGGAGCAGAGATGAAATAAGACCAGTATGACTTTGAAAATATATAGAGATATAAATCAAAGTCATAGGCACATGTAAGAGTACAAGGTGTTGGACCGACCCGCTATGAGAGAGCTGCATGGGTTAAGTCATAAGCTTCTCTCATATACAAGCCATGTCACTATGCCCTCTGACCTGAGATCATCATGGATTCCTACATCACAAACGCTCAGCTTTGACCTAGTCAAAAGTCACTTTTGACCGAGTGATCATAAAGGCTATGTTCGGGCTCAGTGGTTTTTCATGCGGAGGAATGTAAATGGTCAAGATGGAATTTATCCCTCACATTCGTAGAGAGATATTACTGGGCCCCTCGATGAGTGAGTCTGAAAAATGTATGGCCATACTGTAATAGAAGGGTAGTTCCATTTTCATCGTCAGACTACTCAGGGATCGAGAAAGTAACGGTCAGGAATAGGAGGATGACGTTCACCATGCCTCATCCATGACCGAAATATCGTGTGACAAAAGGGACGTGATATGGTTGTATGAAAGGTAACATCCTTCATCGATCCTCATATGTTTTGGGTAGTCGTGATGTCTTGCTAGAGGCCGCTTACGACTTGTGGGTTAGTATAGTAACTGGCCCACTGCCAACTTCATATGGGCCTACAGGGTCGCACACAAAATAGCCCAACTCGAGCTGTGATATCCAGATTCATTGAATCTAAGAGATGTCTAGATTTAATGAATAGTCTAGGGTGGATTTATATATTTTATATATATATAAATTTGTATATATATATATTATATATATAATATAAGAGATATTTGCAAGATTTAATTTATAAGGATAAATTAAATTTCTATCACTTTTGAATTTGAATTTAAATGGATATGATCTATTTGAATTTGAAATTCAAATTGATAAGATATCTCAAATTTGATTTATGAGAATAAATTAAATATAATTCCGTCTTATCTTTATTTTAAATTAAATAAATAGGTGAATTAAATCTATGAGACGGATTTAATAAAAACTGTATTTATTTAATTAGTTTCTTATCAAATTGTGTAATATATGATATTATATTAATTTCAGAATTAATATAAGATTAATTCTGAAGCCCGGCCCAATTAGAAGCCCGATAGCATCCTATATATTTGACATTAGGAGCTAGGGTTCTACACACAACACAACGCACAAGAGAAAAAGGAGCAGGAGAATGCAAAAGGTTTGCAGATAAGAAACTGCCGGAATAGAGACGGTGAGGACGGAATCTTGAGAAAACCCTAGAGGGATAAGAGGCGCTAGCACGTCGTTCATGGTTGGAACGCTGTTCGTGTGGATACCGGTAGAGGAAGCCGATCTGAGTTGTCGACTTCTTGTGATCAAGAAGAGAGCAGCACGACGACGAGTCGTGACTTGCAGACGCAAAGGTCGCGACTAAAACGGGCATCTGAACGTCAGAAATCCGAAAAGAGGAGACAGGTCGCTACTTAAAGCCGACGAGGTCGCGACTATAAACTCCAGAGACATCAGGTCGTGACTAGTAGTAGAGGAGGTCGCGACTAACAACTCCAGAGGCGACAGGTCGCGACGAGAAGTTGAGTAGGTCATGACTGAAAGTTCCAGATGCGACAGGTCGCGACGTGAAGCTGAGTAGGTAGCGACTAAAAGTTCCAGAGGCGAGGAGTCGCGACTAGTGGATACGGATGTCGCGACCAAAGCTTGAATACGAAGGTAACACTTCTTTCTCCTTGACTTAAACACATTCGGTAGATCCTGGCTGGTAATGGAAAAATTTTTAAAGTTAATTTCCGCTGCGTGTCTTCCAATTCCCTTCAGTGGTATCAGAGCATGACGTTTTGTGTTTAAGTTAGATTTGATTGTTGATACATGTGATGTATGTTAGACTTCTTAGCTGATTATATGATAACATGCGAGATATGTATAACATATATGGAATCCGTTTATGTATGACATATACGAAATCCGAAAGGAAACTAAAATCGGTGGTGTATGTTAATTAATTTGATCAATTAATATGGGGTCTAAGGAAATATAATTAAGATTCTTGATCAAAAAAAATTTATTGGGCGCTGCCCCACACCCCGCCCGCTAACCGGCTAGCAGGACCGCCGTGACTACCTGTTTGTAGTGCAACATAATCGTAAGATATACTGGCTTTCCTGATGTATGAATGTTTTGAAACATTTATTGCCCTTCAAATAGTATGAATTTTGATTCTTGAATGTTTGGGTATGGTGAACAATATGGCTCTAGATTACAAGTGTTATAATTTTTCTAAATACGGCCTGCGTGTCATGCCTTCCTCTAATGACTCTCGTTGTACATTCTCTTCTCATCTCACTCCCCTCGAATGTTAAAACGAGGTTTCCTTATGTAAATTTTCCTATTCTAATTAAACAGCTCCTCTCATTGGATTGAGGGGACTTAGGATAGATGAGCCATATTGTATCACGTTTAAGATTATGCACCTTATGATTATATCACTGCATGTATATTTTATATGCATAATACTGGTATGAGATACAATCGAGATACATGCAAACTGGATAGTTAATTAAACCCTCTAAAAGAAATCTTAAGTCATATGCCGTCAATTAATGAACACTTATCAAAACCTCGATCGCTCATTTGTAGGCTCCACCAAAGTAGGTGCATTTAAGTTATCTTGGGGAGATAAGCAAGAGTAATGGTGCTACTCTTATGTTTGTTATTGTTTGACTTAATTGAGATTATCAAAACGGTTTTGGGTCTCAAGGCATTAGATGGGATTAAAATATGCCGGATCATATGATGATGGAATCCCATAAATATCTAAGAGTTACATTTGATGTAATTGGTAAAGTTGTTACCTACCTAAACAACTTAAAGTTGAGCGTCTGGCCAAAGCGGACTCAAGTTTAAGCCAAATATGGATCTTAGCCCACTAATTATTACATTGAGGGTTGTTTTATTCAATGGGAGATTGCTAATTCGCTTGCATATTTTAATTATAGAATCATGACGACTAGTAATACTGCTGCATTTTCGTTGCGATCTATCCTTGAGAAGGACAAACTCAATGGGATAAACTTTCTTGACTGGTTCAGGAACTTGAGAATTGTTTTCAAGCAGGAAAGAAAAGTATATGTCCTAGATCAACCCATTCCTGAGGAGCCAGCAGCCAATGCTCCTAGAGCTCAGAGAGATTCTTATGCAAAGTATAAGGAAGACTCTATCGATGTGGGATGCTTGATGCTTGCCACCATGGTTCTGGAGCTCCAAAGAGATCTGGAACACATGGAGGCTTATGAGATGATTGTGCATCTTAAGGAAATATTCCAGCAACAGGCAAGGCAAGAGAGGTATGAGACCACTAAGGCCTTACATTCCTGCAAGATGGCTGAAGGTGCATCAGTGAGTACTCATGTCTTAAAGATGAAAGGGTACATTGATCACCTTGAGAGGCTTAGATTTCCCATGAGCCAGGAGTTAGCTACAGATTTGATCTTGAACTCACTCCCAGAAAGTTATGACCAGTTTGTCATGAACTACAACATGAACAACATGGAGAAATCTATTTCTGAACTGCATGGGATGCTTAAAACTACTGAGCCGACTGTTAAGAAGAAGCCCAGTACAGTTTTGATGGTCCAGAAAGGAAAGGGTATGAAAAAGAAAGGCAAGGGCAAGAGGAAGGGTCATGGCTCATCTAGTAAGACCAAAGAGTCAGGCAAGCCCGAAACCAAACCTGCACCAAAGAAGGCAAAGCCTCCAAAGGAAGGATTTTGTTTCTTCTGCAATGAACCAGGTCATTGAAAGAGGAATTGCAAACTCTACCTTGAAGATCTGAAAAAGAACAAGAAGGATAGCGGGGCTATCGCTTCAGGTATTTATGTTATAGACATTCATCTCTCTACTTCCACTACATGGGTATTAGATACTGCATGTGGTTCTCACATTTGTACAAATGTGCAGGGCCTAAAGGATAGTAGAAAGCTGAAAAAGGGCGAAGTCGACCTACGAGTTGGAAATAGAGCAAAGGTTGCTGCTTTAGCTGTAGGCACTTATGAATTAGTTCTGCCCACTGGGCTTTTGTTAGTTTTGAATAATTGCTATTATGTTCCTGCTTTGAGTAGTGACATTGTTTCTCTTTCTTATTTGGATAAGGAAGATTACACTCCATTGTAGGGAATGGTAGATGTTCCATTTATCGTAATGATATTTTCTATGCTCATGGTGATTTGCATGTCGATCATTACATATTAAACTTGGAACAACCCAATCATAGAAATATCTATAACATAACCGCCAAAAGGGTCAAACCAAATGATTTGAATCCGATATACCTCTGGCACTGTCGTCTGGGCCACATAAATAAGAAACGCATTTCTAAACTCCATCAAGATGGATTTCTCAACTCATTTGATTTTGAATCATATGATACTTGCGAATCTTGTTTGTTAGGTAAGATGACAAAGTCACCTTTCACTGGGCATAGTGAGAGGGCCATTGATTTGTTGGGCCTCAAACATACAGATGTGTGTGGACCGATAAATACATGTGCTAGAGGAGGTTATTCGTACTTCATCATATTCATAGATGATTTCAGTAGATATGGCTACGTCTATCTAATGAAACATAAATCCGAATCTTTTGAAATGTTCAAGATATTTCAAAATGAAGTACAAAATCAGCTTGGTAAAACAATTAAAGCCCTTCGATCTGATCGAGGTGGTGAATATTTGAGCCAAGAGTTTATCGATCATCTTAGGAATTGTGGGATAGTCTCACAATTGACTCCTCCAGGAACACCATAATGGAATGGCATTTCTGAACGAAGGAATCGAACACTATTAGATATGGTTCAATCCATGATGAGTCAAATAGATCTTTCACCGTCCTTTTGGGGCCACGCCCTAGAGACAGCTGCGTTCACACTGAATCGTGTTCTATCTAAGGCAATTGAAAAGACTCCGTATGAGATATGGACTGGGAGGAAACCTAGTTTATCTTTTCTCAAGATTTGGGGATGTGAGGTCTATGTTAAGCAACAAGCCTCAGATAAGTTAGCGCCCAAATCTTCAAAGTGCCTTTCTGTGGGATATCCTAAGGAAACCAAGGGATATTATGTCTACAAACCCACTAATAACAAAGTGTTTGTTGTCAGAAATGGTATCTTTCTCGAACGAGAATTTATCTCTAAAAGAACCAGTGGGAGTAAGGTACATCTCAAAGAAGTTTGAGAGCTACAAGACACCACAGAATTAGAGATGGAAAATGGAGAAGACTCACAACAAGTTGTTGAAACTCCTCAAGTCACGCAAGGCCCATGGCGATCTAATAGGGCACGACTTCAGCCTCAGAGATATGGATTTCTGATTGCTGACAATCGTGATGTGTTGCTCATTGAGCATAATAAGCCAACTACCTATCGAGAAGTTATAGTGGGACCAAACTCTGAAAAATAGCTTAGTGCTATGAAGTCTGAGATGCAATCCATGTACGACAATAAGGTATGGACCTTAGTCGACCCGCCTGAAGGTGTAAAAACCGTCGAGTGCAAGTGGATTTTTAAAGAGAAAACCGACATGGATGGCAATGTAAATGCCTTCAAGGCACGACTGGTTGCAAAAGGATTTACTCAAACTCATGGTGTGGACTATGATGAGACCTTTTCCCCAGTTGCAATAGCCAAATCAATAAGAATTCTCCTTGCCATTGCAGCATATTATGACTATGAAATATGGCAGATGGACGTCAAGACAGCCTTCCTTAATGGAAAGCTCCTTGAGGATGTGTACATGACACAACCTGAAGGGTTTGTGCGTTCCGAGGACTTTGGTAAGGTGTGCAAGCTTCAAAGGTCCATTTATGGACTGAAGCAAGCATCTCGGAGTTGGAATCATCGTTTTGATGAAGTAGTCAAAGAGTTTGGATTTCTTCAAAATATTGATGAACCTTGTGTGTACAAGAGGGTTAGTGGGAGCACAGTTGTGTTTTTGGTACTCCATGTCGATGACATCCTACTTATTGGGAATGACATTCCTACCTTGCAGATTGTCAAGTCTTGGTTAGGAAAGTCTTTCTCAATTAAAGACTTGGGTGAAGCCACCTACATCCTAGGAATTAGGATCTATAGAGATAGATCTAAAAGGCTTCTAGAACTCAGTCAGAGCACATATATAGACAAGATACTGCATAGGTTTAGTATGCAGAAATCAAAGAGGGGTTTCATACCCATGTCTCATGGTATTCACCTCAGCAAGGATTTGTGTCCTAGTACACCTGATCAGCGAGGTCGCATGAGTAAGGTTCCATATGCCTCGGCCATAGGATCCATCATGTATGCCATGTTATGTACTCGACAGGATGTCTCGTTTGCCTTAAGTATGACTAGCAGATATCAACAGGACCCCGGTGAGGGCCATTGGACTGCTGTCAAGAATATCCTTAAGTACTTGAGAAGGACTAAGGACTTATTCTTGGTCTATGGTGGATTGGATGACGAGCTCTATGTAACTGGTTACACAGATGCAAGTTTCCAAACTGACCAGGACGACCAGAAATCGTAATCTGGATACATATTCCTCTTGAATAATGGAGCAGTAAGCTGGAAGAGCTCCAAGCAGAGCACTGTAGCATATTCTGCAATGGAAGCCGAGTATATAGCAGCATCTGATGCAGCTAAGGAGGCCGTTTGGATCAAGAAGTTCATTACTGAACTAGGGGTGATACCTACCATCTCAGATCCGATAACTTTGTTCTGTGACAATAGTGGTGACATTGCACAGGCCAAAGAGCCTAGGTCACATCAAAGGACCAAGCATATACTGAGGCGATTTCATCTCATCAGAGAAATCAATGATAGAGGTGATATAAAAATATGCAAGGTAGCAGGGGAAGACAATGTTGCTGATCCTCTAACAAAGCCGCTTGTGCAAGCAAAACATGAGTGTCATGTTAGGTCAATGGGAATTAGGCAAATTAATGATTGTACCTAGTGCAAGTGGGAGGATGTTGGAAATTGTGCCCTAGAGGCCAATCATTGTCTTATAAACATTATTGTTTTATGAATTTCTTAATTATGTTATCACATTATTTGCATGTTTACTGTGAAGACCATCCTTGGATAACTCATGATCTTATCCTAAATGTCCCTGGTCGATCATCTATGCGGGAGCAGAGATGAAATAAGACCAGTATGACTTTGAAGATATATAGAGATATAAATCAAAGTCATAGGCACATGTAAGAGTACAAGGTGTTGGACCGACCCGCTATGAGAGAACTGCATGGGTTAAGTCATAAGCTTCTCTCATATACAAGCCATGTCACTATGCCCTTTGACCTGAGATCATCATGGATTCCTACATCACAAACACTCAGCTTTGACCGAGTGATCATAAAGGCTATGTTCGGGCTCAATGGTTTTTCATGCGGAGGAATGTGAATGGTTAAGATGAAATTTGTCCCTCACATTCATAGAGAGATATTACTGTGCCCCTCGATGAGTGAGTTTGAAAAATGTATGGCCATACTGTAATGGAAGGGTAGTTCCATTTCTATAGTCAGACTACTCAAGGATCGAGAAAGTAACGGTCAGGAAAGGAGGATGACGTTCACCATGCCTCATCCATGACCGAAATATCGTGTGACAAAAGGGACGTGATATGGTTGTATGAAAGGTAACATCGTTCATCGATCCTCATATATTTTGGGTAGTCGTGATGTCTTACTAGAGGCCGCTTACGACTTGTGGGTTAGTATAGTAACTGGCCTACTGCCAACTTCATATGGGCCTACAGGGTTGCACACAAAATAGCCTAACTCGAGCTGTGATGTCTAGATTCATTGAATCTAAGAGATGTCTAGATTCAATGAATAGTCTATGGTGGATTTATATATTTTATATATATATAAATTTGTATATATATAATATAAGAGATATTTGCAAGATTTAATTTATAAGGATAAATTAAATTTCTATCACTTTTGAATTTGAATTTAAATGGATATGATCTATTTGAATTTGAAATTCAAATTGATAAGATATCTCAAATTTAATTTATGAGAATAAATCAAATATAATTCTATCTTATCTTTATTTTAAATTAAATAAATAGGTGAATTAAATCTGTGAGACGGATTTAATAAAAACCGTATTTATTTAATTAGTTTCTTATCAAATTGTGCAATATATGATATTATATTAATTTCAGAATTAATATAAGATTAATTCTGAAGCCCGGCCCAATTAGAAGCCCGATAGCATCCTATATATTTGACATTAGGAGTTAGGGTTCTACACACAACACAACGCACAAGCGAAAAAGGGGCAGGAGAGTGCAAAAGGTTTGTAGATAAGAAACTGCCGGAATAGAGACGGTGAGGACAGAATCTTGAGAAAACCCTAGAGGGACAAGAGGCGCTAGCACGTCGTTCGTGGTTGGAACGCTGTTCATGTGGATACCGGTAGAGGAAGTCGATCTGAGTTGTCGACTTCTTGTGATCGAGAAGAGAGCAGCACGACAACGAGTCGCGACTTGCAGACGCAAAGGTCGCGACTAAAACGGGCATCTGAACGTCAGAAATCCGAAAAGAGGAGACAGGTTGCAACTTGAAGCCGACAAGGTCGCGACTACAAACTCCAGAGATATCAGGTCGTGACTAGTAGCAGAGGAGGTCGCGACTAGTAGCAGAGGAGGTCCCGACTAATAACTCCAGAGGCGACAAGTCGCGATGAGAAGCTGAGTAGGTCGCGACTGAAAGTTGCAGAGGCGACAAGTCGCGACGTGAATCTGAGTAGGTCGGGACTAAAAGTTCCAGAGGCGAGGAGTCGCGACTAGTGGATACGGAGGTCGCGACCAAAGCTTGAATACGAAGGTAACACTTCTTTCTCCTTGACTTAAACACATTCGGTAGATCCTGGCTGGGAATGGAAAAAATTTTAAAGTTAATTTCCGCTGCGTGTCTTCCAATTCCCTTCAAAAATGACACATCACGATAATTTAAAATATTCCCTATTTCTGCCAAATTCTTAGCCATATCTCGTCTCTCTCGATCGCGGTACGCTGTTCTCCTTCATAGCCTACATCACAATTCAAGTAAAAGTTCAAACCTTTCTGCCTCTCCATGGTTGGACTTCTCCGACAGTTAGCGTTAGTCTCTCTATGGTTGGACCTCGTTGCCACACTTCTCTCTTTCTTTCCCAAGTTTCAATCGATTTTACTCTTGTTCAATATTTTTTTCCTGCTTGCTCTGGGTTTCAAATTTCCAAGTTCCTCTGTTTTTTATAATGCACAGGAAGCTCGCTTCATGAAGATCAAGAATGCCATCACTTTCTTCAAGACATTTAGCACCATATGAAGTGCCAACATATTTAAACACAGACCCATAATGATGGAACATAAGGTAGTCAATCATTGATCACACGCAAGAAATTTATTGATCAAATTTATGACAATATATACATACACAATCTAGTTTGACAATATTGACACAAAATAACCCTATTTTCATTTCATCAATCTACCTATCCCTTCTCAGACTTGATTTGAATGATTTCCCCTGGGTCAAATCCGGCTTCCCAAATTAAATTACCTCAAAATTTAAACTAAGCTACAAAGAAAAAAAACTACCGAAAATATTAAAATAGTAGTATGCTATAGAGTTTCTTGCCAAGAAGGCTCAAAATATTCCACAGCTAGCCCAACACCACGAGGAATCGCTTTATATTCCTAATGTTGAGGACTTATTGGATATCGCCAACTTTGGCTAACAGTGCTAAATGGAGTTGTTCCTGCATGTATAATTGACTCCCCATCCATATTGTTGCTTGGTGGATCATCAAATCATTCATCATCGACACACTTGCGTGGTTCTCATCCAGGTCTGACTCCTTCAATGCTGCCATCAACCTTGCTACTGGGTGGTTATTCCTATTACATTGAATCCGAATAATCGCATCCTAACCTATATTCAAAGTCAACACTAAAGAGATTTGATAAAATAAACCGAGAAGAGAACGTCGGAGGAAAGACGCCGGACAAAAGAGTAGGAGCTACTGTATAATGCTTTGAGTGATGAAGTGGGAGACAGAGAACACATGAAGTCAGAAAGGGTTGTAAAGGAGACGGCGTCCTGCAAGTGGGAGAGAGAGATGAGATGGCTAAAGATTTGGTAGAAATGGAGAATATCATTATGTGTCATTTTTTGAGCCCTTGAATAAATTAGATAGACCAGATTAAAGATGCTAAGGGACGCTGAGAGAAAAGCTTCTGAGGCAATCCGCTCCCCCTAATATGAAGAACCGAGACATGCTGTGGCAACAGTCTGAGGTGACAAATGTGAGTTTATTCATGGTCCTTCATCCCTAGTAGCAGCTCCGACAAGATGCTTGTACTTTCCAAAGTGCTAAATTACATGAACTGCTTCCAGATTCCTGTCAATCATTCTTCTGTTACAAGAGTGAGCAAATTCTGCCTCTGCTTAAATCTATATCTTCTGCTTGAGAACAGAACATGGGGATATATAAAATCCTTATAAAATATAATTATTATTAATTATATAAATTTATTTTATATCCAATATAATTTAAAAATAATATTATAAATAAATTTAGTTTATTTGAAAAGAGCTAACTATAGTAAAAAAAGATTAACTAAAATTTAAATAAAATCTACCATAGTTATAAAAAAAATTCTTAAAATATAAATAAAATAATATGATATATGAGTACGTAAAATAAAATATATTGTGACAATATATAAGTATTCTACACATACATTTAAAGAAGAACGCTATATAATTAATATAACTTTAATGAAACCTTTAAAAATTTTTCTATGGTCATAAGATGAGAATATAATCTGAAAAATATTAATAAAAATAGGGTGAGACTAACGTCTCAATAACCAGCAGTTCTACTCATCATGAGTATTAACATGTGCTCATGAAGCGTCAAGTGGGACTAATCACAACATACAATATATAAAAATTAATGTATTATCACAATAAAATCAAATGGATAACCTACCCAAGTTTCTCCCATCAAACTAACTAAACTGTTTTATTCTCGCCGACCGAACTCATGGGCTAGTGGTAACTGACCACTCAAAAAGCTAACTGATCAAGTGGTATGGATAGGTCAAAATTCACATAGCACCTGACCGGACCATAAGTTCATTCCCCTTCGATAAACAGATGGGGGTATGGCAACCCCTCAGTAAACAGGTGGGGCACATCTCTCGATAAACTGGTAGGACAAAAGTCAATCATCGAGCTCCAATGGAGGCTATACCACGTGATAGAAATACAACTCTATCATCACCCATCCCCAATGCATAATTCTCAAAATAATCATATTAATAAAAATCTCAATAGTTTGATAAATATCAAAAAAAGAATTTTTTTTTCTCAAGATAATAACTTTTTTTAAATTCTAATATTAAGATATAACAAGTTTGTAATCTCAATTCAAACTTTCTAGATTAAACTTTAAGTCCCATAAATTATTTTCAATAAAAATAATTAAACAAGTTTTCTCAATACAATTATATCAATATCAATAACTTTATATATATATATATCAAATCACTCACAAATATCATATTAGCACACGCAATGAGTAGAAAGTGGTTACCTTCTTTGAGAATAGGAAAGGGACTGAGAGAGAGGACTAAAAAGAGAAGAGACACCTCAATAATCAAGTATGAGGAATAGCTCAGTACCTTAGCTCTATTTCTTAGCTCTATTTATAAAATCATAATAATAATTCAAAATTTAAATCCATATCTAAATCTAAACTCAAATCCTAATAATTTTCTGACTAATAATAATAATCAAATCATAAAATTTTAAATAAGATAATAGTAGGATAATCTATATATCCTATTTTATTGAAAATAATAAAAAATATTAAACCATAATAATTTAATTAGATAATATTTTTAAATTATTGATAAATAATATTTTTAATTTTATTTAAATATAAGAATAAATATTAGAATATTACAACTCTCTCCTCCTTTTAGAAATTTTGTCTTCAAAATTTAGCATACTCTAGAAAGTTTCATTATTTCATTTTCTAATTGTTTCTCTAATTTTATGTTATTTCTCTCCTCCAAATGATACAACCTACCATAATAGTTATGTAATATAAGAGAGCAGTTTTTATAAACTAATAGAGAATAATATGTGTGAATAATGTATATTGTCACTACTATACAATGCAACATACAAGAGGATATCACCATATACAAATATCAATTTAAAGTATTTAATTACAAAATATGCACCGCAACTTTATGATAATTTAAATTATTACTTTAAACTATATTATAAATATTTAGAAAATTAAATAACTTACAAATAATTTAAAAAGTTCTCAAAAATGTTAAAATAGTCAAATCACATAAATAATTAAAATGGTACATAAATTAATTTGGTAATCAAATATTATTTATAGAATAAAATGTAATTAAACTAAATGAAATAATTAAATATTTTATCGGACAACTTTTCAAAAATTCAATAAAATGGTTCAAAATAAAATAGAGTAATTTTTTTTTTAAATTTTGGGTCTCAACAAAAGCTACAAAAATTTAAAATTAAATAAATTTTGGCCCTTTGATAAAGAAAATTTAAATAGAATCTAAAAATATTTTTTTAAATTTAAAATATTTAATGGCCTAAAAATAAAGCCTATAATGTCACTGCATAATTTTTTTTTTTAAATATAGCCTGAAACAGAAGGGCCTATATTCTAAAAAAAGTAATAAAAACTAGAATTAAAAGAAAATAAAAGCCCAAAAGATAATAGCCTAAATTTTAAATAAAGTATTGTTATAAAAATAAATAAATAAATAAATAAATAAATAAAATACAGATGAAACCATAAGGCCTAATACTGTGCAAAAAAAAGTTTACTGCGTAGGACAAATTTTTTTTTAACTCAAATAGCCGAGACATGGAAGGTTAACTTATGGTAAAAAATAGTGTAAATTAAACAACATGGCCCAAAATATAAAAGAAAAAAAAATTAATCATAATGAGGACCCAATGTAGCTGTAATCGGAATTTTTTTTTTAATAAATCAAATAGTAAAAATAGAAAAACCATATTTTTTGAAAAATAATTAACACCCATAAATTCTTAAAAATAAAACAAAGTAGCCAAAATATAATTGAATAAATATATATATCTTAAACCGTAAACTTTTCTCTCTTTTTTTTTACAATGAAATAAATTCATAATGTGTCATAAAAAGATTAGGATGATCTAGAACTTAAACTCTGATACCAACTTATAAAATTCTCTTAAAATATAACTATTATTAATTATTTAAATCTATTTTGTATCCAATATAATTTAAAAATAATATTATAAATAAATTTAGTTTATTTTAAAAGAGCTAAACATGGTAGAAAAGAGTTTAACTCAAATTTAAATGAATTCTACCATGGTTATAAAAAGACGTTTCCTAAAATATAAATAAAGTAATATGATATATGAGTACGTAAAATAAAATATATTGTGGTAATATACAAGTATTCTACACATATCTTCAAAGGAGAATGCTATACAATTAATATAACTTTAATAAAACCTCTGAAATTTTTCTATGGTCCTACGATGAGAATATAATTTAAAAAATATTAATAAAAATAGAGTGAGACCAACGTCTCAGTAACCAGTAGTTCTACTCATCATGAGTACTAACATGTGTTCATGAGGTATCAAGTAGGACCAATCATAAAATATAATATATAAAATATAGCGTGTTATCATAATAAAATTAAATAGATAACCCATCCAAGTTTCTCCTATCAAACTAACCGAACCGCCTTATTTCTGCCAATCGAACTCATAGGCTAGTGGTAACTGACTACTTAAAAAGCTAACTGATCAAGTGGTATAAATAGATCAAAATCTACAGAGTACCTGACTAGACCATAAGTTCATTTCCCCTCGATAAATAGGTGGGGTGTTGCAGACCCTCGGTAAATAGGTAGGGCACGTCCCTTAATAAACTGGTGAGACAAAAGCCAACTATCGAGCTCTAATGGAGGTTATACCATGTAGTAGAAATATAATTCTATCATCCCTAATGTACAATTCTCAAAATAATCATATTAATAAAAATCTCAATAGTTTGATAAATATCACAAAATAGTTTTTTCTCAAGATAATAACTTTCTTCAAATTTCAATATTAAGATATAACAAGTTTATAATCTCAACTCAAATTTTTTAAATTAAACTTTAAGTCCCACAATATTATTTTCAATAAAAATAATCAAATAAGTTTTCTCAATACAATTATATCAATATTAATAGCTTTATATATATATATATCAAATCACTCACAAACGTCACATTAATATACACAATGAGTAGAAAGCAGTTATATTATTTAAGAATAGGAAAATGACTGAGAGAGAGGATTAAAAAGAGAAGAACTATCTTAATAATTAAGTATGAGGAATAGCTCAATACTTTAACTCTATTTATATAACTATAATAGAACTTCAAAATTTAAATTTATATCTAAATCTAAACTCAAATTCTAATAATTTTTTAACTAATAATAATGATTAAATTATAAAATTTTAAATAAGATAGTAGTATGATAATCTATATATTATATTTTATTAAAAATAAAAAAAATTAAATTATAATAATTTAATTAAATAAAAAGTTTAAATTATTGATAAATAATATTTTTAATTATATTTAAATATAAAAATAAAAATTGAGATGTTATAATTTAGTAGGAGTTTCTGGTTTTCCATCTGAGCCTCCAGAAGACTGGCTTTCAGACCATTCTTCTGCGTACTTGCGAGGAATGCACCCCTTCATACATCGATGTGCGAGTAGATTTCCTGACCATGGAACTCAACTGGCATAAAAGATCTGAGGTTCCAAATTCATCACCCACACTGACGAATTTAGAATCCTAAAATATAAACAATAAACACATGATAAAAAATTAAGAATAACGAATTTGTGTTATGAATATTGTAATATTAAGTGTGCCCATAACTTTTTAAATTGTCTTTTGGAGTTCTACACTAAAATTATGTAACCTACAAATGAATGGCTTCTTAGGAGTTTTCTAAGATTAATATATATAACATTCAAATATTATAATATTTTATAATTACGTAGATTTATTCTTTGTGTAACTCTTGTAATAGAATTTAAAGACTTATGACCTATAAATAGTGGACATTACCAAGTGATTGTAAGTTTGAATGGATGGAATAATAATAATCCCTCTTTCTCTTCAATTCTCTTTTGTCATTTTCATTTCTCTCATCCCAAGTCTTTATTATATTTTTCTTTATTTTTATAACAAATTATCAGCACAAGTTTACTCCGAAAATTGATGTATGAATTTATTATGTTCTTTTGATATATGATAATGCTCTATTTATACAAATATTTCTTTTACTCAATTATCATGTACAACTTTAACTTTCTGTATATTTATTATATTCAATATGTTGTTTGTTATTTTTCACTCATTTTTGTTATATTTTGTTATCTATATTTATCATTTTATTTGTATCATATTATGCTATTATTTTATTTGTTGACTACGTTATTTTATATTTTTATTTTTACATTATCTATTATTCCATATTATTTTTATTAGTTTTATTTATGTTATCTATATTTATCTTTTATCTTGTATCTTATTATTTAATTTTATGTTATGTTCTATATTATTTATTTTTATGTTCACAGTATTATAATTGACACGCACACATAATTTATATCATTTACATGTTTTCTTCATTTCATTGGATTTGTTCACTTTATTTGGATATATCTATATACACACATAATATATAGTATTATATATGATTATATAATTTGATTTATATGATTTTGGGTTTATTTATTCTTTATATTTGGTTATGAGATTGAATTTATTTTGTTCTAGTATTATTTTTACGTTAATTTAGATTACTGTATCTATATTTTTATATTGCTAATTAAATTTCCTCCCATCTATATTAATTTGTGTTTTAATAGTTTTATTTATCTCTTCTATATTATTCCTCTATATATATACTTAATTTTATGGCCAACAGCCATAATATGATTAATTTCGTGATTAGATGAACAGAAATCATATCAGTTTTGATAATGGATAGTTCTTTGGTAAAAAATCATCTTGTGATTCTTATAGATGGCATGACGGACTACAATATTGTGACAATTTGATAATTCAATTATTATAAATACTAAAGCCCTGAAGGCTAATGATTCAAACGTCAAATAGTCCAAAAAGCGTTGTATAATATTGAAAAAAATATGTTTTGCTATAGTCCTCGAGACTAATAGCTTATAGAAAATAATATCATTGGAAAGTGATAGTCTTGAAGACTAATTAGTAAATAATTTTGAGAAATTAATGATCTACTATTGTAATATTGAACATATATATGAAAAAATAATAACAATTATGACCACATTATAATAAAAAATTGACAATTGAAAGCCAATGATATTTTGTCTTGGCTATTGAACCATGATTGTGGAAATAATAATATCTCTATATGAGCAAATGTTATAATATGACCAGAAGTTATATAGATAAAAGGCAAATGTTACAATATGACCATAAGTTATAGATAAAAAAAATAAATGTTAAAATGGAGATAAGTCATGGATAAAAGAGAAATGTTAAAATATGATTAGAAGTTACGTGGACAAATATACATGAATCTAATAGAATTAAATATTAAAATCGATGATGACACCACATGATTATGAGATTTTATTGAAAAGTAAATTATTATGTTTGAGGCAAAGAGCTGTGGAGAAATATACCCGGAGTTATTGTAAAGCGAGAAGAAATGACCATAAACATAAAAGGTATGTGATATTTAATTTTTATTAGCATTTAAATTTATTATGATTTGTGAGAGACAGATACTTATAAGTATTTGTTGTTGTGATATTGATAAGTATTTTTTAAGAAACCAAATAAATTAAATTAAAAATGAGTTATTAGTCATTTTGTGATAGTAATATTATGCCAATTTATTTGTAAATATAGATATATGAAAAGTAAATATATATCATTTATACGAATTCAATAGGCTTATCATAATAGTACACATTGCAATTAAATTTGTTGTATATGATATAGTTGTCGCGATTTTTGTAAAATTTAGTGACATATATATATTATTAAGTTTTGAGTAAACTCTATGATTGAGATTTTTTTTTAAAAAAAATGTAATAAGATACATCAGAAATTTAGGAGAACAAAATAAAATGATATCAAGTTTAAACTTAAAACTTGATTTATTTAAATGTTTGTAATATGATTCAATCAATTTCATTATACATAATATAGAAAGTTTTTTTTTTGTGATTTTTACCAATTCATCATATTATGAATGGTAGAATTAGTTAATCTGGAAGAATAAAATTATCTATGTGTATTACTTTGAATTGGGAGTTTGATATTTGATTTAATTTTACAAGAAAATTTATTATAAATAATTGATGTTGATTTTTGATTGATTGGACAAAATCAATTTTGTAGTGTATGTAAACTCCAAGGCAAATTTATGGATACTTTAATAGTTGAGATAATTTGAAAGAAAATTATTAATATTATAAGTATGGATTCTATTAAGGAGTTTTAGCTTAATAATTTTGTGTGTGTGCATAATATATAATTATCAAACATAAAAGATGGATCTATATATCTCTGTCTAGTTGTGCATTCATTGAAAAATGTTAGCAATTTATTATTCCATATATTTGGTGGATTTATTAAAAAATTTATTGTATTTAATTTATATACATATCAATTGAGCCGTATATATATATATTTTTAAATATATTGTGATAGAAGAAGATCACTTGTGAAAATTTTATTGAAAGCTTCATTTTAAGTAATAATTATTTATTAATTTTATTCAGTTTTATTTTATGTGAGATGCAAATCTACAATTTATTGGGTTATTACAAAATATTATGAGAAAATATATATGTGATAGATAATTTTAAATACTCATGTTAAATATGTATCAAGAAAAGTAAATTCAAATATATTATTAATGAGTACTAAAATTATACAGTAATAATATATGACAGTTCTTAAAGATTTTTTTTGTAACAAAACAGATATAGTTCCTGAAGGACTAAAAAGTATTTTCTTTTGGGTAGAAAAAGAATTGATAATAAAAATTATGACCCAAATATCAAAATTTCGGTTCACCAAAGGGTCTGAAGTTGATAGCCCGATTATATTAAAAAATTTTATTATATATTTGATGGGAAGCACCTGAATTTTCAGGTGAAATACGTAGAAAATAAAAATATGTTTATATGATTCACACTTAAGGGAGAAATTATAGATATATAAGGGTAAGCTAACATTTGATAAAATTCTGCTCAGATATTCATAAAAGTTAAATTGATCTCCTAAAAATGGATATCATATTGCGATTATAAATAAGTTATATGTTATAACAACTAAAATATTTATTATTGGTTACAGTAAACCAGAAGTTTACTAATCTAAATAAATTTATTGTTGGCATAATTTATTTGATCATAATAGATCATATATATGATATAATAAATTATTAAAAATTATGTATTGACATCCATTGAAGAACCAGAAGATTCTTCATAAATAGCCAACATAAGAAATTATATGTGTTGCTTGTTCTCAAATAAAATTGATCATGAGAATATTACTAGTTATTATTTGGAATGGATTTTTACATTTTGGAAATATATCAAAGTCATATTATATTGGCCCATTCAGAAAGTATATAAATCATACAAGTATTCAATAAATCTAATAGATGCATTTATAAGATGATTATATGTGTGATTATTATGAGTTTGTAACCAGAAGTTTGCAAGATTATTTAAATAAATCATTATGTTGAGTGCACAATTTCTAGAATATGTGATCCTAAAAATATTCTTTGATACTAGTGAAATTATATATTATTAAAATTAATTATTAATGCCTCTATGGGTAGCTAAATCAATACTTATGAGAACAAGATTTGTATTTCTGTGTTAGCATATTTGATCTGATATATTACAATGCACATCAAGCCAACAAAATTCTCCCAATAAAATTGGCTTTTGGTCAGGAGCCAAATGTTTTTGAATATACAATGCTTATTTCTATTGATCCATTACAATGCACATAGATAACTATTAAAAGAAATTTGAGATACATATTGGATAAGAAATTCCTTCTTCTTGTTTGTCTCTAAATGAAACACAAGAATATTTCTAAAGGAAATAAATGGATCTAGGAGACTTACACTACATGATTAATTATTTGTCATTCGACAAATTTTTTTCAATATGTGGGGGAGAAATTCAATAGCTGAAAAAGAGGAACACAATGAATGTATTATTACTATCAAATATAAGATCTTCAAATACAGTAGTATGAATTAGAAATTCATAAAATATTATAAAATATCTGACAGATATGATTACTGACCTAAATGAGGATTATTAAATCTCATATTCCAGTTGAAAATACTCCAATTAGTATAAATCAAATTAAGACATGTTTAAAGCATGAAAGACTAATTGGTTCCAAATATAATATTAAAAATATTGGAGTATATAATTAAGATGATCATATTAAGGAGGTAGGTACTCCAGAAGAGTGCCAAGAGATAACTACTTGCAAAAACCTCAAAAGAGGTTTAGGTACCTGAAATGTAATAAAGAGAGCTCAATAAGTTATGTCACAAAAAGAAAAATGGAATAAGAAAGATAAAGTTGTCGACAACGGTTTTAATAATAATATCACGTGATCAAATAAGGATTTTATATATAAATCTGTCATGTGAAGTAGACAGAAAAGAATGTTTGGCCTAAAGGAAAAGTAAAAGGTCAAAGACGTAATGAAAATAGAATTATAGTATTTTAATATGTAAAAATTATGGATTTGCAATCCAAATATCTGAAGTATAAAGTATAGAAACATTTATGTGAAAATAAAATTTTTTACAAAAGCTGATGATAATTATAATAACAAATATTATTCTGTGGTGGAGTCAATGATTTGTGCGTATATTACTAGTCTGGCAGTATAAGAAAATTAAATATGCATCTAATATATGGTTTACTAAATAGAAAAATTTATATAGTAATCTTTTAAAGATTTAAAATTTTTGAAGTATATAAAGAAAATATCTAGAGTTAAATGCCCAATAATTTTGTAAATTTTTGCTATGATAATTTTATTTATAAAAATATATTAAATTTAATGGACCAGAATCTTATATATTTATTCTATTATATTGTGTTAGTATTACATGTTATAATTTTATTGGCAAAATTAAGTTTTTGCAGGTACATAAATGGATAATGAAATTGAGATTTGAGTGCATAAAGTAAGTAAATAGTGTGTTGATCATTCAATATATCCAAAAGATATGTTGAAGAAGTACATGATGACAATGCATTATATATAGTTCGATTAAGAAAAATATACTAAAAAAGTATTAGAAATAATATAATCTAGAAAATAATACACTCTATTGAGAAAGTGATGTCGAAAAGCTGATGTTATCATCAAGGGGAGTAAAGATCATGCTGTACTCTTTTTTTCTTAACCATGGTTTTATCCTACTAAGTTTTTCTAGTAAGATTTTTAACGAGGTATCTTCAATATATATTGTGTACTCTTTTTCTTTCACTAGATTTTTATTCCACAGAATTTTTCCTGGTAAGGTTTTAATGAGGCACAATATTTATTTATAGACATCCAAGGGGGAGTGTTATGAATATTGCAATATTAAGTGTGGATGCCCATAACTTCCTATGTTATCTTTTAGAGTTCTACACTAAAGCTATATAACCTACAAATGAATAGCCTCTTGGGAGTTTTCTATGATTAATACATATAACATTCAAATGTTATAATGTTTCACAATTACGTATATTTATTCTTTGTGTAACTCTTGTAATAGAATTTAAAGACTTGTGGCCTATAAATAGTGGACATTACTAATTGATTGTAAGCTTGAATGAATGAAATAATAATCACTCCTCTTTCTCTCCAATTCTCTCTTGTCATTCCTATTTCTCTCATCTCAAGTTTTTATTGTATTTTCCTTTATTTTTATAACAATTTAAAAATTTTTAAAAGCTCTGGAGTTATAAGAGAGGGCAAAACCTGAAAATGGCAGAGGTTCCAAAGCTCACTACTAGAAATGATATTTTAAGACAATTTTAGAATCGGTTTTAATTCTATCACTTTTATAAGTATATTTTTTAATAACAATTTTATAATTGAGTTGAAGATAATTTTTTATGACAATTTTTATATAAAATTGTTGTGAAAGGTAAAATAATAAACGGTTTAATTATTTTATTTTTACAACGGTTTTAACTAAAATCGTCGTGAAAAGTTAGGAATTTTTTTACCTTTATTTAGTATACACCTACTATTAGCTACTTCGGTCATATTCATCAAAAGTATCAGACCAGATTTAGAGAGAAGAAGTTAAAGATATAGTGAAAAAACTGAAGATCCATAAGATTATTCTAATGAAGTTTTTCGAGCTCCTTCTAACAAAGTTTATCTGCCACTACCAACTGTTAGCTACCACAATCAGTTTTACTTAAAGTATTATATTAGATCTGGAGAAGAAGTTACAGATCTTATAAAAAATTGAAGATCTAAAAAATTTTTGTTATTGAAACTTTTCAAACTCCTTCTGACACGATAGAAAAAATTTAAACGAGTGCGAGGTTTAATGAGTAAAGAGAAAAATAGCAATAAAAAAATTTTTATAAGTCTTTAATATAAAAATGATAGCACATATGAAGTATTATAATTTGTAAACAATAAACAACTAAAAAAATAAAAAAATGATCAAATGAAGAAATTAAACGGTAACTTACGGTTTTCATAACATAAGAGGATAATAGAGACAACAAAGATATGTACTAAAAATAGGAGAAAAATACTATAAAATAACCTTTATATAAGTCCATTATGGTGGGATAGGAGGAACATGACCTCAAATAATTGTGAAAAAAATAAAATAAAACTATAATTAAATCAAAATTTTTAAAATTTTAAAAGACTTTTAACGATAATATTTTATAAAAAATACCGTTAAAAATAATTACAGGAGACTTTTAACAGTAATTTTTAACGGTTTTTTAAAAACCTCAGCTAAAAGCTTAAGCTATTTGAATGTATATTATATTAAAAACTATATTATATTTAAATACTAACTAAGCTATTTAAAAAATCATATTATATTAATTGCTATCTCCTATTTTTTTATTTATATTATTATTATTATATTTTCTTTGTTTTTGACCCTAAAGCATGGATCACGTCACTTCATTGTTGCCATATTAATTGCTAAAGCCGTCCCTTGCCTCCTTTTATTGTTATATTATTATATTAATTATTTTCTCTTTTACTTCAATCACTTCTTTTATTTCTCTCTCTTCAAGGATTTTTATTTTTAACGATAATTTTTATAAAACTGTTATTTTAAATCTTCTTATTTTTATTATTTTTATTCTATTAGTTTTTTTTTAAATATTTTTAATAGTAATTTTTTAGAACTACTATTAAAAATATCTTTTATAATACTAATGTGAAAAGAATTTTAACACAGAATTTTTTTACGAAAATGTTACTACTTTTATATTTTATGATAATTTTATTTATAACTATTGTGAATTAGTATTATGATAAATATATTTTTTGAGATGGTGAACCATTTAGAGAATAAGGGGCCTGCAAGTACCCATCTCGACCTCACGCATATTGAATCGGAACCCACAGAGAGAATTCTTGCCATTAGACTGGCCGCCAAGTGCAAACTGGAAGCTTCTCACAGCTTGAATGATGTTGAAGACGAGCGCGCTGTGCCTCCTTCCTTCTTCCTTTCGGCTTTTCTTTTTAATCAATAAGGGCAACTTCGTAATTGTATAATTTGAATTACTTACCATTAAGTCACTTGGGACTTTAGACTTATTCAATTATTTCAGAGGATATTTTAATAATTTAATTATTTCTATGGACTCTACATTAATTCTCCCTTTATTTTTTAACATCCACAAAATAGAGATTGCTTAGAACTATTATATCAATTTCTTTTATCACACATTGTATGGTCTTCTATTTTTTTCATGTGAATCTAAAATTAAATGATGAGATGCAAAAAATATAACAATGATTAGAGACTTTAACATAAGAAAAAAATCCTATAAAATACCACATAAATTTTAAAATTCTAAAAAAGCTATATGAATTTATAAAAAAATATACTCATCTCAAGTATCAATGTAGGATTTTAATATTTGTGAAAAAAAGGATAGAAATACCACTGAGTTGTGGACATTAACTATACTAATAATGAAATTAAAAATATTTATAATGATTTTAACTATTTTAATAACGAGATTAACTACTCTTTTAATAAATTAGTGATTTAAATAATTAGATTAGATTTTATTGCATTAACGACTTTAATAATAAAATTGAAAATATGTGTAATAATTTTAACTATTATATTAACGAGATTTGCTACTCAATTTGACAACTTAGTGATGTATGGGAATTGATTATACTAATAATAAAATTGACAACACATGTAATAATTTTAACAACTTTGATAATGAAATTGATTACTCCCTTTAAATTATAGAGCAATTTTATCTTTTCATACAAATATTGGAATAGCATATTTATACTTATGACAAATCTGTCTTTTTATATACCCGTATGCCTTTTTTAGAATTTCATAATTCAAATAGTATTTTCTAGGGATTTTTCTTAATGTAATGATTAATTGTAAATAATTTAACTTAAGCTTCACTCTTCTAATTATATTTATAAAGTAAAAGAAGAATTTTTGGGTCATATTTATAAATCACCTTATTAAATTTTTAATATTAATAGACAATTTTAGCTTTCGTTTATTATTATATTATGTAAACTTTATACTATTTAGATAGAGAATACTCCCTCTAATACTAAATATAAGATGCCTATGGCTAATTGACACGTATAAATGAAAATATTTAAAATATTAAATTTGTCATAAAACTTAAATAATTTTTAATATTATCCTCATTAACTATATTAAACACTAAGATCATATTATTTTCTATTTTCTTACTATCCTTATTAAATATAAACATATCTGAATAAAATAGTTAATGGTCATTGAAACTATCAAAATATCATATAAAAAGGACTAAAAATACTTTCTAAAATGTGTCATATAATACGGACTAGAAGGAGTATATTAAATATGGGATAAAATTATTAAGTTTATTAAATTTTAAGATAAAATTAATAGGATAACTTATAAATAGGATAAAAATATATTATTTTTGTTTTATACACTACTTGAGTTTTATTCTTTTAATACTATACCAACTAGGGGTGTTCATAAAACCCGCGGCTTGGTATGCCTACCCGAGCCCGCAAAAAAATGGCCCTGCCTAGCCCGATAAATATAGGGCATGGCTGGGCATCGGGCTATAAAATGCAGCCTATGCTTTTTTCGGGCTGGGCACCGGGCAGGGGGGTTGCCCTGCCCTGCCCATGAGTATCCCTTTTTTTTTATTTTTTTTATTTTCTCCATAGATGCTACACTTAGAAGGGAAAATATGATAGTTACTGGTGACTAAAGGGTCATTTTAGAAATATAAGTAGTTAAATACGTAAGTTGCATCTTTTAATATTTATAACTACATTAATTTTTTTAACTTTATTAATCATAATATGATTACATTATAAATTATAATTATTTATTTTATTTTTTTAGATACTTCATTAGGGCTGGTAATGCGGGTTAACCCGCCGAATACGGGTTAGCCCGCGGCGGGTTGGGCTGGAGGCGGGCCGGTCTTTTTAGGCCCGCCTCCAGGCGGGTTGGTATAAGACTAACCCGAGCCCGCCATCTTTTTTTTTTTTAATTTTTTATATGTAATTTTTTTTATTTTTTTCAGCTTTTTTTTTTAAAAAAAATTACATATATCAATATTAATTAGATTCAAATCATGTCTTAAGTTGTCAAAATATTTATTTAGTCAATTTTGCCACTATCCATAGATAAATATATTACAAAGAAAATAATAATAAAATAAAATAAATATATATAAAGAAAAAAATAACTCAATGAGATAAAGTTAATATAAATTAAGTGTAATATCTCTTGTTTAGTTAAGACCCTCAAATTATTAAAGTATAAATATATAATATGTATAAAAAAAAAACAAAAAAAAAAAAGCGGGCTAACCCGCCAACCCGGCGGGTTAGCCCGCCGCGGGTGCGGGCTTGGCGGGTGCGGGTCAAAAAGACCCGCACCTAAGTGAGTTGCAATTTTTGCAACCCAACCAGCCATTTTTTGGCGGGTTGGCGGGCCCAACCCAAATTACCACCTCTATACTTCATCATTGTCAACATTTGAAAAATTGATGTAAAGTTGTATTATAAACTACTTAGACTTCAAGATTTTTTTATATGCAATGAATTTCAAGACTTTAATTATTATCTTTTTGTTACCTTATTTTTAGTGGATTATAGATATTATTTAACTCTTGAAGACATATGAATATGATATTATTTTAGAAATTTATAATTACTGATTTTTTTCACAACATGAGCATGACATCACAACTTGGGCATGCCCAGCCCGCCCAGGCCTAGCTCGCCCATGCCCAGCCCAAAATGGTTAGGGCTTTTACCTGACAGGGCCGGGCATCGGGCTACAAAATGCAGCCCATGCTTTTTCTGGGCAGGGCACCGGGCAGGGGGTCGCCCTACCCCGCCCTGCCCATGAACACCCCTAATACCAACTTTTACGGAGTCATTGTGTAACATCCCAAAAATTAGTAAAAAGAATTTGTAAAATATTATTGATGTAAAGAGTAATTTTTTATTATTCTTCCTCTAAAATTCAACCTTTGAGGCTATTTAATTCTAAACAAAAAGTACTCTTGACATCAATAATATTTTATAAATCTCTTTTACTAATTTTTAGAATGTTACAATTACAATATTTTTTAATAATTATTTTTTTATTCTTTTCTTAAGATTTTTTAATTCTAAAATTATACTCTTAACCTTAATAATACTTTATAAATTACTTTTACCAATTTTTGAAATTTTACACATTGTGTGGGTTTAGCTAGATGTAGCTGAACAAAAAATTTGGGACCAAAGGGGCGACCCTTATGAAATGGACCTCGAGCCTAATACTCTCTCCTAGCTTGATCTCTAATTCCCACATCATACTTTTCAATTTGTCTTCAAAGTTCTTGATCAACAATTATATCATTACCAACGGGGGTTGGTCCGAGTGATAAGCGGTTCGGTATCGCTTAAGCGAGGTCTCGAGTTCGAGCCTTGGCGTACGCAGAAAATCCCCGTTGGGAGACTCACCCACCATAGCCAGGTGCGCGACGCGGGTCGGATCCGGATGTAGTCGGGGCAAAGCTCCGGTGAACCGGGTGGGCAACAAAAAAAAACAATTATATCATTAACCAATAGGGTTAGTCTGAGTGATAAGCAGCTCAGTATCGTTTAAGCGAGGTCTCGAGTTCGAGTCTTGGCGTACGCAGAAAATCTCCGTTATGAGACTCACCCACCATAGCCAGGTGCGTGACGCGGGTCGGATCTGGATATAGTCGGGGTAAAGCTTCGGTAAACCGAGTGAGCAACAAAAAAAAAATAATTATATCATTAAGATCAACCTCAACATGAATTTTCTTTTAGGCAACAATACTAACATTAGATGATAAATTTGTTATTGATTCATTTATTTTTTAGATGAGTTTAAAAAATTTCTCCATACCTAAAATAATTTATTATTTTAACAATCAAAATAGAATAAAAATAATTTAATAATTATATCCAAACAAAATAATAAAATAAAGCTACAAAAGTAATTTGATTTTACTCTATATTAGCTGATTGTGGGGTTGAAGAATATAGGTCTCCCCACTTTGTAATTGTCAGCAAGAGATGAAGAATTAAAAAGAAAGAGAAAGTGATATATTTTTTAATTGGATTTTTTAAATTCAGATATCATATTTCATCAATTTCAACATATATATTTTAAACAATTTTTTGCCAAATTTTGTAAACAAATTTAAAACACGTTCAAGGGATACAGTGGGGGGTAAGGGGTATAGAGAAATTCTAATTAACCAAAGGGATGACTACCTCCTTGTCCTTCCTTTAGTTCCACCCCAAGCTAAATGATCGTGATGGTAAGATGGCATTACGCTCTATTACCTATATTAATATTATTATTTAATTTTTGAATTTTTTATATAATATTATAAATCTATGACGTAGTATTTCTATAATCCTAAATTAAATAATTAATTTATAAAAATTAAAAAAATTAGTTAAATTATTTATTTAAAAATAATATTTGTTAAGTTGCATAAAATACTCATTTTTAATCATTTTTATTGAATAATATTCCTTCAATGGAAAACTCGGCTAATATATGTAATTAACCTAAAATGTTTTAAAAAAATTATAAATTATAACATAGATTGAAGTCTCATATTTAAAATTAATATAAATCTATCCAATTTTATATAAATTAGGATTAGAGAAAATATCTAGTATCAAATTAGATTAGATTCTAATATTACTATAGGTCTAATTAGAAAATAGGTCTGTTTAGATAAGAGTTTAAAAAATAGCTTATAAAAAAATAGACTTTTAGACAACTTTTAGAACAAAACTTTTGAAGAATAACTTATAAAAAAAAATAATTTTAAATAAATGAGTGTTTATATAGTTATTACCAGAAAAATTTTTGTAATTGAAAAATTATTAAATATAGTATAATTTTATTAAAAATAGGAGAGAGGAGATAGTAGAAAAGATGAAAAAGAAAGGAGAGAGAGAAGAGAGGGTAGAGAAGTGAGAAAAAAGATAAGAGAAAGTGTAAAAAAAAAGGATAAAATAATATTTAGATAATCCATAAACTATTTTACTATTATAGAAACTAATCTTAATAACTTATTTAAAACTTTAATTTTAAATTATAGTTTGATCTAAATTTTTTTTTAATAAATATGACTGTTTATTTTAAAAATTTTCTAAAATAAACTTTGGGCTAAAAACTTTTAAAATCTTGAGTTTAAAAGTTTTCAAAACACACATAGAAAGTTTGGGTTCAACGACAGATAAAACTTGCACAACAATTCAGTGGTTAAAAGCATATGTCTAACGAATGGGAAGAAATTAACCACACTAGCAAACTGAGTTATGAATGGGTCTTGGGACTTTCATAAATTGATTAGTATTGTACCGAGTACTATTTTTCACAGGCTCATTTCGATAATTTCACCAAGGCTAGATGCAGGTCCCAATTTTTTGTCTTGGAATGCTACTACGAATGGGACCTTTACAGTAAGAAGTGCTTATTATCTGTTAGAGGAAAATTTCTCCACGAACCTTACGCCAGTATACAAAAGCATTTGGAAATGGGGAGATGCAGAGTGAATTAGAGTTTTTATGTGGATAGTTGTTAACAATAGGTTGCCGACTAATGCCTGGAAAAGCATATAGTTTGCAACTTCTGATGCATGTCCGAGTTATAACTGGGAACGTGAAGATACATTACATATTTTGCGAGATTGTACTTATGCTAGGAGTATTTGGCTTCATCTATTGCTACCAAGGTATCATTCGGCTTTCTTTGTCGCTCCTCTTTTGGATTGGTTTGCTTTAAATTTGAAGAGATAATTGGGCAATATGGAGATTGACTGGAAGCTAATCTGGGGAGTAGCTATTTGGAAGCTTTGGTTATGGAGGAATGAGATTATCTTCAATTCAGATGCTATAAGATCTGAACAACCGGAGATGGCTATCTTGCGAGGATGGAAGAAATATATGCAGGTAGATGACTGTACTAATCTACAGCATTTGTCATTTACAAGGAATATGCATTGGTAACCTCCACCTCTAGGTTGGGTTAAGATCAATGTAGATAGAGCCATGATTCTATCTAATAATAAAGCTGGATGTGGTGGGCTATTAAGAGATCACAATGGCAACTGGATTTGTAGATTTACACACTTTATTGGAGTCTGTAGTGCTGTTGAATATGAGGAGTTGGCTATTTTTAAGGGACTCCAAATTGTATAGGATAGAAGATTTAAGAAGGTTATTCTTGAATCAGATGCCAAATACCCCATTGATATATTGGGGAAAAATAATATCATGCGAAGGGGAAGTTTATTAATTGAGAAAATTGTAGACTACCTAAACAAACAATGGGAGTTGAGACTACAGTTTATATCGCGAGAAGTAAACCGATTGGCAAATACTCTTGCAAAGGAAGGTCTATCAAGATCTATCATGCTTGAAACGTGTCCAATATATATATGTCAATTAGTGACTTAAGATAGTTTAGGATTAAATTACTCAGTAGTTTAAAATTTTTTATTTTTAGGCATTAGCATAGTATAAAAAAAAGGCAGATGTAAAGACACTCATAAAGCCAATAGTATTAATGCTATGCTAAGAAAATCTAAGAAGAAATAACAGTTAGCTCACAGTGACAGGAACATTGAAAATTTGCCAGAGTTAAGCAGAGATGCTTGAGACAATGGCACATATGATTAAATTTGTCAACAATAACAATTCTGTGCTTGTGTCGCTCAATAAGATGGTAAAAGAAGAATCTGGAACCCAGAATCCTTTATTGCTTCCTAAATATCCCATGATTATCTTAAGCAACGATTCTCAATGAGATTAGCGGCAATTCCACAAAAATAGGTAAATTTCCTTTCCGAGATCATTCACTGCGCTCTTGTTAAGCCTATACCTACCAGGATCAGATTCCTAACAGGGGTAGGCTAACAAGAACTTTTCAAGCAAACCAAAATTGTAGGGCTTACCTTCTTCAATGGTGATAAGGAGAGTGGTGAACGCACAATGGCAAAGAAAAAAACCTCAGCGTGTTGTGAATGATCGGCGGTAGTTGCGATGGAGCAGAGAGCGAGAGGCGGACGGCAACGGAGTGGAGAGTGAGGTTGTCCATGGGAAGAGTGCTCTCGTTTTCCCTCAGTCTTTTTCTTAAAATCTAGGGCAATCTAGTAATTGCATAATTAGAATATCTGACCCTCAAATTTCTTAGAACTTCTTAATTATCTGAAGATTTTCAAGGACTTTTTATTGATAAATTATTTTCCATACCGTAATTCTCTTAAAAATAAATATATTATTCAATTTTTAATATAAAATTTAATTTAGTTCACTAACTTAACTTAGATAAATTAAATAAATTAAATTAATTAATTAAATAATTATATATGATACTAAATTATATATGAGTTTAAATTTTATAAATTAGATAAATTAATTTTTTAAAAAATTAATAAATAATAAATTAAAAGCTTTGCGTTTTGGGTAAATATGCTACTAGTATCTCAAATTAATTTTAGAAGAGTAGTTGGCATCCTAAAATATTTAAAGATATAATTAACATCCTAAACTAATTTTGAAAGAGCGACTAGCATCCTAAAATATTTAAATTAGTATAATTCTATTTTTTTACTGACAAAAATATAAATTTATATATGATCTATGTCAGTTTTTTATTTTAATATATTATTATTTTAAATATCACATATGTCATATTATGTAAAAAATATTACTGAATAAATTTTAAAATTGATATTGTATAAAATTCATACGTGATTATTGAAAAATTTTACAATTTATTTAGTACAATTTATTAAAATAATATTATATATTTAATTTTTTAAATAATAATATGTTGAAATAAAAAAGTTATATAACATATATTAAATAAAAATTTATATTTTATTAGCGAATAGGTAAAATTATAATAATTTATATATTTTAAGATATTAATTATATCTCTAAAATTAGTTTAAAATATTAATTATATCTTTAAATATTTTAAAATATTTATGATTCTTCTAAAATTATTCTAGGTACTTGATACACTATTACCTATTTTTTATCAAGTTAGGGTTTATTTGGATAGGATTTTAAAAAGGGGCTTATGAAAAAAAGAGTTTATGCACAGCTTATAGAAAAAGGTTTCTAGAGAAGAATTTATGAAAAAAAAAGTGATTATGAATAAATAAGTGTTTAGATAGCTATTTTTAGAATGACTTTTTATATTAGTAAATTATAAAAAAAGGTATAATTTGAATAAAAGTAAGAGAGAGGAGAGAAATAAAGAAAAAATAAGAGAGAGGGTGTAAGAAAACGTATGAGAGAGGAGAAAAGATGTAAGAAAAAGTAGGAGAGATGAGAGATGATGTAAGAAAAAGTATGAGAGAGGAGAGATAGTGTAAAAAAAAGTAGGGGTAAGATAATAATTAGATAATCTATAAACTCTTTTACTGTTTTAAAAATTAATTTCAATAGCTTATTTAAAACTATCGTTTTAAACTATAGTTTTATTCAAAAATACTTATGAATAAATATAATTATTTATTTTAAAAAAATTTTGAACTAAAATTTGAGTCAGAAACTTTTTTTCAAACTATAGTTTGAGCGTAAATTTGCCCTTAATCCTTCTACCTGTTAAAAGCAGTGATACTTTTATAATATAATATAAATTAATTAATAAAATAAATTTTATTATTTAGGTAGCTAATTCTCCCTAAAATCCAATTTTCTTCGTTGACGAACAAGCACTCCATACTTGGTCGAGCTCGCAGCCGGACGCCGTCCGACGTTGTCAGCCCTGCGTGGTTGTTCTCGGGCAAGTATTGAAGAAGGATCGAACCCTAGGGCCTTGTCTACTTCCAAAAAGCCGGTGAGATTTATTTGTTCAATGTGGGTTTGAATCTAGATTTGAATTTATTCCGCACGTCATCTGTTTCCTGTGTTGTTATCAACCCTGTGTCGGACGCCGTCGCACCGTTTCTTACTTTGATTTAAATTTTCATTTTAATTTGGCTTTGAATCTGGCCATGTGATCGTTCGAATATTAACGCTTTTGAATCAAGATTGAGTTCACTTCTTTCTTAAAAAACTTTTATTACTAGTTTTTGCTTCAATGATGTATAATCGACTATTATACTTCTGCCCTCCTCATTTTGATTACTAGCGACTTATGTGCATTGGATTGTTTTGTTGTGCAATGTTGGATTCGTTGGGTATTGTCATTATGTTTCTTAATCTCTTTATATCATCATCTATTTAGAAAATTCTAAAGGTATTTGTGATGCATGATCTGGTAAATGACTTGGCTTGAGTTGTGTCTTACAGTTTGGAAGGTTGAGCTTAAATTATTATTATTCAGTGGCTTGAAGGAGTTGCCTGAATCAATTCGCTTGCTGAGGCATCTTCGTCAAAGTATCTGGAACAAAAATTAAATGGATAATATATCAGCTATTCATAATATATATCCGCCTATGCTTGCTCCATTCATGGCTATCATCCTGTTCCCTAATTTTTCATTTCGCAACTTCCTTTAAATTTCCATTGTTTTATTTATTAATTTGTTATTGAATTTTATAGCTTTTAACTCTAGTCAACTCAATATTGCACATCCTCTTTTTCAATGTAAATGGAGACAAGTGATGCTTGAAAAATATAGCAAAAAGGAAATTAGATGATAAGTATTACGTTGCATTTTAATGCAAATCAGCATGATGGAATCGCACACCCTAATGGGCAGAAAATTACATATTGGAACAGAAAAGTGTCAGTGTTTTTTTTTTTTTTTTGCTAACAGAAAGGCTATGGATGAGTGAGAAAGTTGCTATTACTGATATCTTTTTCTTCAAAGCTGATGAGCCTTTGTTAATATACATAATAATATTGCAGAAGGAAGGAAAAAAGAGAAGAGAAAGTGGTCCAGGGGAAGTGAATTAGAAAGTGGAGTCAATAGTTTTAAACATATTCTTGAAGATTAAAGAGCAAGGAGGTGTGAGAGGGGTAGGAGGGAAATTACAAGGGGAATAATTAACTTTGTGAGGCAGCTTGAGGAGAGAGGAATGAGCTGAAGGAGTGAGAATAAGTTGGTTATCAGGGCCTCAGGGGAATCTTCAGGGTGGAATAAATCTAGGGGAGTTCTGGCTGTGATTTTTGCTTCTCAAAAGATTGGCAGTGTTTTAGTTCTCTCTCTCTTTTTTTGCTACTGTGGTTTGCTGTTATGTTCCTCTTTTATGTTTTTTGGCTGGTACTACTTGTCAGGATTATATCTCTTAACTCTGAACAGGAATTCTCTTACTATTTCTGTTGATTCAATAATATTTAGGTGATTGTTCTATGACAAGCTTAATCAAATAAATTTTGTACAAAAACCGTGATTTTTAGTTCATTAGCTAATAATTGTTGATGGACAAGTTTTATCTGATGATTACACACAGCCCTATATTCTGTTTTATTATCTGTAATCTGAATAGTCACTGGTCTGGATATATTGGAAATGAGTCATTGTTTGTGTTTTCAAGCAATACTCTGTTTCCGCAGGTTCTCTAAGTGGCTTTCAGTTTTTGATTGTTAAGAATGGTACTGGTCTTGGCGCTGGGGGATTTGCACATACCACACAGGGCACCTGATCTGCCAGCGAAGTTCAAATCCATGCTTGTTCCTGGCAAGATCCAGCACATCATTTGCACTGGAAATTTATGTATCAAAGTATGTCTATCTTTTTTTCTTCTAGTCTCTTAACAAAGTGTGTCTATATTATTGAACTTATCCATATTAGTCTTAGCATATGTGTGTCTGTGTGGCTTCAACTTTTTGCTCCCTGTTAATGGAGGTCCTTCATAACATCTGCTTGTGACCACAACAGTGTCCTCCTTGAAATTGCCATATGACAAACATGACCGCCCAATAAGGTATATCGGTAAAAAATCTTCATAACATCTGTTTGTGACAAAAACAGTATCCTCCTTGTAATTGCCATACAACAAATTGATCACTGAATAAGGTATATCCTTAAAATATCTTCATGCGTGCTAATTCGATATGAATCAATTTGACTTTCTTTGATGGACAGTCTTGTAGTTCTCTCAATTATGTAGTTGTCCATTTATTGCCTCCTATTTGCTTTTAAATTGTAATTACTTAATCTCTTCATTATTTGCACTAGGTGTTGAATAATGGTGTTTTGATGTCATTTTAAATTAAAATATTGACAATTACACTGCCTGTTGGTCACTTTGCCCTTAATTTTGTCAGTAAATGAAAGCACACTTCATTTGGCAAAAGAAAAAAAGTAAAAATAATTGTGAAGATATTAAAAGATTTACTCATTACTGTGTAAATAGTGTATTCTGTACCACAATTATAGGGATAAGATATTATTCTGTCATTACAGTTTGTGTTTCTTTAAGAATGAGATCTTACTTTATTTTGAGTTTAACTCATACTATTATAATTTTTCTTGTTTCATTCTCCTAGGGCTACCTGTCTCAAAACATGTATTTTAGAGATTTTCTCTGGATTTATTTACCCAGACCATATATGATCCTTTGACTTATATTGCATTTCTGGTTCCGGATTCTGGACTCTCAAGTGTAGCTAATATCTTTTTAAACCCCATATAATTCTAACGTGTGGGTAGGATTCCAGTTTGAGCTTTTGTTGATCTATATCACAACTCACTCCTCACTCAAACTAAAAGTGTAAGCTATTTGAAGGAACACAGTAGTATCTCTTATAACTCTCAAACAACATGCGCATGAGAAATCACTTTGCCTTGAAAGTTGGATGGAGTATAAATTCACAGTTACCTTGTATTGGAGTTCTAAACTTATAAACTAATTTCTACAGATACTGAGATCTTAGATAAAAATTTTATGTTTAGGTTAACTGAATAAAGATTTTAAACTGTGAATTATTTGGCTCTTGACCTGTTCTTTTTTAAAATAAACTTAATTCTTTATTTTATTTTTGGTTTAGTTGGATATTCAGTTATTCTGATTGTTCACTCCAACCCAACTTTCATTTCCAGAAGTTATTTCTGCTGTAAATACCAAGACTAAGTTATGAATGAACAGGGAGGCTGTGGGGATTGGCTTTGAAAGCAAAAATTATTTGATAATGCTAAGAGTTGCAATTTGTCGCCAGTATGGTGTTCAATTAGATAATATTGCCTTGGACTTCTAAGCTAACTGTATGCCAATTATGTTCAGGAAATTCATGACTATTTGAAGACTCTTTGTCCTGATTTGCATATAACTCGTGGAGAATATGATGAAGATACAAGATATCCAGAAACCAAAACACTAACCATTGGTCAATTTAAGCTGGGACTATGCCATGGTCATCAGGTCTTGCTTTTTTTTGACTCACCTGTTATTTCCGCCATTTTGCTTCTTTACATATCTAGGTACCAGAAATTGTACAGTTTAGGATGTCTGTGGCAGTAAGAGGGCCTCGCTCCTGGATATTTTCACTGTGAAAAGTTCTATACTTTAAGACAAGGGAAAATATTTTGGCATTGAAGGAATATTTTGAAGCCATATATGTAGCATACCCTGAAGCAGCTTCAACCTAAACTATGCCATTTATTCATGGTTCATATACATGTTGCACATACGGGCAAGGCAATGGTTATCTCATTGTCAAGGTGTTTCACATTGGTATTAAAGGGTGCAATTTACATCCATTTGTTTGATTGCAACTGTGTTTCCTATTTTTCTGTTCAACTATCTCCCACAGTTATAGGATTTTTATGTAATTGTTGTTGGTTCAGTCAAGTAGAAACTAAAGATTTACTGGTAGCAGTTGGGTTGAGTTTAAAGACTTTTTACTCCATAAGTAAGGTGTCCGCTTCGAGCCTATTTGGATAAAAAAAATAAATATACCGGGAGAGTCACCCTAATTTGGCCCAACAATGCTTGAATGTAGATTAATTGTTATCATTAGATATGAAAGGGATGTCAGAGGAAAAAAAAAATTCCAGTTTCTCTACATCTACATGATGATGATGCTTTGTTCTTATTGGTTATGAAGGTTATTCCATGGGGAGACCTAGACTCACTAGCAATGCTTCAGAGGCAACTTGATGTAGACATCCTTGTCACAGGTCACACCCATCAATTCACTGCTTACAAACACGAGGGTGGCGTCGTTATAAATCCGGGTTCTGCAACCGGCGCTTACAGCAGCATCACTTATGACGTTAACCCGAGCTTTGTCCTCATGGACATCGATGGCCTGCGTGTTGTGGTCTATGTCTACGAACTCATTGATGGAGAGGTAAAGGTTGACAAGATTGATTTTAAGAAAACATCCTCAAGCCACTCTGCTCATTAAAAAAGATTTGGATCTTGTTTTCTCTTAGCCTCTTGTATCCCTTTTCCTTTTCTCTTATTTTTTCTGTTTTTAGTTTCTCTTCTTTTGACCTTGTAATAGGGTTTTCTCTTTAGTTGTGGAATCTGTAATTGGCAATATCATGTATACTCGTAGGATTTTGGGAATTTGGTTGAAGTATGTATGTGAAACTTTTTTTGTGTGGTACAAATGCATGTAAAATGGCTACATATATTCTGGGAAATGTTGCATGTGATGGATTTATTAATAAGGGATCATCGTGATAACTTTATTAAAGGGTTCATGAAAAAGTTTGAAGACATGGCTAGAACCAATACAGGAAGGTCTCTGGTTATGCTTGGAAGAGGAATTTTGCAATGTGATGGATGCTATCAACGTTGTTGAAGTAATAATTATGATTAACATTGTTGATATAGTGAGAAATTTGATGGATATGTTGGAAAGGTTACGAGAGCAAATCTTTTCTTTTTTTATTTCAGCGACTTTTGAAACATTGTTTCCTTGTAAGGTAAGCAAATATAAAAATTGGACGGTCGCTTATAATATTAATTCTTTAATATAATCATTTTTATATTTTAAAATTAAAATAACTCTACTATATTTACAATAAGTTTCTTACACCTATTTTATTTGCTATATATACTATTTTTTTTCATTTAAGTTTAAGTTAAATAGAAGTATTAAAAAAGATAGGAGGCATAGCAAAATAATATTGGAATATTTGACGAAATGGAAGTAAGGAATTTAATTTAAATTTGTTTTATTAGTATTTAACTATAGGGTCATTTAATTTGTTAAGTAGGCATCAACTATCTAACTATATTTTCAAAATTTTATAATACCTAATTTTGGTTAAAAATGAATTTGAGTTGATCCGATTTAGTACTTTTAATTTTTTTTGTTTACAAGCTGCAACAATAAACCCGTCTTGATCTTTGAAAAATTTTGAGCCCCATAATAATAATTAATCAGTAATTCGGTTGTTTCTATGATATCTCAACTTTATTCATCATCATGATTGTGATAATTAATTAATAATCATATTGAAATTGTGATTCCTTAGCTATTCATAGTAATTATAATAATCCATTATTTAATCTAATTTTTATTCACAATGCACCATTCCTTATTAGAATTGATATTTTCGAATGAAGACCCCGCTGAATATTTTAAAATTTTATAATATCTAATTTAGTTAAAAATAAATTTAGATCGACTTAATTTAATATTTTTAATTAATTTATTTATAAGTCACAATCAATAATCTCAATCAATAATTATACTTTGATATTTAAAAAATTTTGTGGTTATTATCTCACGCACAACCAGTTTTGCATTGATGATTATGCATCCCCTAGCACTTATAATTGTCATTCTTTTCCCTTACAGTTTATGCTCACGTAACTAACGCTTTAATCCATCGAATGGATATGAATCTATCAAAGTCCTTCATTCAATGAAATTTTCTTTTTGAAATTTTCGCAGATTGAACCACTAAATTATATCTCTCCACAAATAAATTAAAATAGTATGTTAAACTTCAACCTATTTTTTATTTTTCTCAACTCGTGGACCTTAAAGTATTTTATGATTAATTTAGCACTTTAATATTTTTTTTATTCATCCAACACGCTAAAATTATTATTGAATTTTTTTTTTTAGACACTAGATTCACTTTTACATAGGGTGTGTTTGGTTGAACTGAGAGAAGGGAGAGAAAGGGATTTTAATAGAAGGGGATAGGAGAAAAAAGAAAAAAAATAATTTTAATATTATTTTATTTAAATTAATTAAAAGGGAGAGGGAGGGGTGTAACTGTTACACCCGAGCCCGCGAAAAAATGGCCCTGCCCAGCCCGGTATGCCCACCCGAGCCAGCGAAAAAATGGCCCTGCCCAGCCCGATAAATATAGGGCAGGGCTGGGCATCGGGCTGCAAAATGCAGCCCATGCTTTTTTCGGGCTGGGCACCGGGCAGGGGGGTTGCCCTGCCCTGCCCTGCCCATGAGCGCCCTTTTTTTATTTTTTTTATTTTCTCCGTAGATACTACATTTAGAAGGGAGAATATGATAGTTACTGGTGACTAAAGGGTCATTTTAGAAATATAAGTAGTTAAATATGTATATTGTATCTTTTAATATTTATAACTACATTAATTTTTTTAACTTTATTAATCATAATATGATTACATTATAAATTATAATTATTTATTTTATTTTTTTAGATACTTCATCCTTGTCAACATTTGAAAAATTGATATAAAGTTGTAATTATAAACTACTTAGACTTCAAGATTTTTTTATATGCAATGAATTTCAAGACTTTAATTATTATCTTTTTGTTACCTTATTTTTAGTGGATTATAGATATTATTTAACTCTTGAAGACATATGAATATGATATTATTTTAGAAGTTTATAATTGCAAATTTTTTTCACAACATGAGCATGGCATCACAACTTGGGCATGCCCAGCCCGCCCACGCCCAGCCCGCCCATGCCCATCCCAAAATGGTTAGGGCTTTTACCGGGCAGGGCCGGGCATCGGGCTGCAAAATGCAGCCCATACTTTTTCTGGGCAGGGCACCGGGCAGGGGGGTCGTCCTGCTCAGCCCTGCCCATGAACACCCCTAGTAACATTGTTTAATTCATGAGGGAAGAGGATAAATATTTTTTTTTATATAGATAACTATAATATATGGAAAGAATATTTTAAAGATATTAACAAAAATATCATGAATATAATGGTTAAAATAAAGTAAAAATTTAACTTTCCTCAAATTCCCTTAAATTTAGGGGGGAGGGGAGAAAAAATCTTAAAAAAAAATTCCTCTCTTCCTAAAAATTTTGTAGTGTCAAACAAGAGAAAATAAATAAAATTCTTCAATTTTCCTCCTCTCCCTTCTAAATCACTCATACCAAACACACATTTAAAAGATTTTTTAGGAGTTAATATCGATGTTAAAATTACTCCTAAAACTTTAAGAGCAAAGTTTCTCTCAAAACAATTAAGGAAAAATATTCACCAAACACCTCAAACTAATTTTGATAGTATAATTAACATTTAAAATATTTTTTGTATACAATTAACATCCTCTACTAACAGATCTAAAATTTTCCTTTAAACCCCTCCACGTAAGCTTTTTTTTTTACACGTCATTGTTTAAAATTTCACTTATATGATCATTTTTTTGAAAATAATCCACCAAATGAAAAGAGATTATTTTTTGTTTTTTTTTAAATTTCATCCTCGTCCCCATCCATGATCACCGCCATGCCAAATTCATCAAGGGCAAAATGGTCCCACATTCCCACTATTGAGTTCCATGCTTTTCGATGGAACCGCACTCCATTGTACTAGATGAGGGCTATTTTGAATTCAATACCGAATGCAGTCCCATGGCTCCGTTCCATGGTATCAAATGGGGCCGAACTCTTGGCTCTTCCTCGTTCTTAATCTCTTTTATTTGTTGCATTTTTTAAAAATTAATTATACGAGTGAAATTTTAAATAATGATATAAAAAGAAATTTAGATAGAAGGGTTGAGACAGAAATTTGAGATCTCTTAAGCGCTCATTGCACTAAAAAAATATATTTTAAGATGCTAATTGTATTATTAAAATTAATTAGGGTGTTAGATATACTTTTATCAAAAAATTAATGTTTAAAGGGCAAAATTGTTTACAAAATACTTTAGAGGATTGAACGCGTTTGAAAAAATATTTTAAGGTGCCAGATGAATAAGAAAATACTTTATAATATTAGACACAATTAAAAAAAAATATTTTAAAGTGTTAACATATTTTAACCCTTATATATATAGTATATATATTATTTCTGATTTTAATTATAAAGATTAGTTGATTTTTTATATAGATTATTGAAATCAAATAAATTAGTTAATTATAACTAATATTAAAATTAATTGACTAATTTAGATAAATTAAAGAGTATATAATATAAATTTATTTCGAGGATAAAATTTAGTCACAATCAATTAATTTATTTAGTTTTTTTTAAATTATAATGATGGAGGGAGTATATATATATATATGGGCATATTTGGAAAGAATAAAAACTATGGTTTTAAAAGGGTTTTTGACCCAAATTTTAGTTTAGGAAAATTTCAAAATAAACTGCCATATTTGTCCAAAAAAGTTTTTGGAGCGAACCATAGTTTAAAACTAAAATTTTGGATAAACTACTGAGACTAGTTTCTGGAATAGTAAAAAACTTATAGACTACCAAAGTACTATTTTACTCTTACTTATTCTTACATCCTATCTCCTCTCTCATTTCTCTTTTCTATCCTCTCTCTTCTCTCTTCTCCACTCTCTCTATTTTCTCTTCTTCACCATTTTTCTTCTCGTCTCTTTTTTTTTTAATAAAATTATAAATTTTCTAATTATAAAAATCTTTTTAACTGTAACTATCAAAATACTCATTTATTTAGAATTATTTGTTTGTTATAAACTTTTTTTTTAATTTTTTTTCCTAAAAAGTATCTAAAAGACTTCATATTTTATATAAGCGGTTTTCTAAACTCTTTTTTAAACATGCCTATGCTAAGCCTTATCTTGAAAAAAACAACATTGAAAACAAAGAAGGGTCGTATTAACAAACACAACACCAAAAAAAAAAAAAAAGGGAGAAAAAGGGGAAAAAACAAAAAGAAAGTGATGGAATGTTTTTTCTCATTCCCGTCGAGCTCGAGCATTAAGAGTGAACAAAGAAAGTAGCGCGCTCCCGCTTCCCTGACTCAGATCTGCCCTAACTGCAATAATCGGACTGTCTCCGCCATCCTTTCGTGCCATCTTGCCACCACCTTCCCACCAGGCATTGGATTCTTCCTTTTCTTTTCTCGTATTTAGTTTCTTTGTTCTTTTGTTTTCGCGATTATGTTTCCGTTCTACTCATTCTGTACAAGTGTGTTCTGTCTTGTTCTCAATGCCTCGTTGGAGGGAAAATTGAAATTTCTGATGATTGTTATTTTATTGGGCTCCAATTTTGTGGGGATTCTATGAGAATTGTTTAAAAGCAACGAAAAGAAATTGGGGGAATTTAGAAATTGTTAAACAATTATATACTCTAGAATTAAATAGCTGACTCTTCCATACCTATACATCGTAATCCTGTTGTCTACGGGGGTGTTTATCATATACTAAGATACTGATAGAGCATGTACACATATTATCATAGATATAAGATTATTTTTCAAGGGTAATTTTGGGGCCAGCATAACTTTCTGCTATTTGGAAGTATTATTGTATGGATGAGTATTTTTTTTTATGTTACTATAGTAGCGTTGAACTTTATTAAGGTTTTATTGTTATTATGGAGTGAGCTCCTCTAGGGTTTTATTTAGTGTTACATTTCCTATGGCAGAGACTAGAGCAAAGTTAAGTGTTGAACAAGAGCTTGTAGTTGAACAATCTCGGCTTTTCTATCTACTGTGTTGGAAATCCCGGCTGACATTATTTTGTGAAACTTTGATTGTTGATCTCGAAATTTTAGTTCTTTGATACAGAATGTGTAGCTTTTCAGTTTGCAAAATTGCATCATGCATGTTAGTCTTTCCGCTTTTGTAATTATTTCTTGAGGAGAATGGACTATACTTGATTATGAGGAAGCATTTGGGAAATCTGAATGCATGGCTTTGGTCAACTCTGGGGGCAGGAAATAGTAGTTTGTTTCTTTAGCAGCATCCTGATTTAGTATAGCAATTGTTAAATGAGTCCTTGACTTTTGAGGCAAAGACATTGTCTAAATATGAAAAAAAGGCTATGTGAACAGTTTCTAAAAGTACTGCCAAGTTTCCATTGTTGCTTTCAGTTTTTCATTTTTGGGGATGTGTAAATATACAATTATCATTCTTGGTTGTTACAGAAGTTTAGCTGTACAAGAGATTTGAATAATTACTTCGGTGTCTATTTGCCTCGTTCAACTATTTCGTGCATTTTATTTTTTTTATTCTGATATGTTTAACTTTCAATTTAGGTGGTGTGCGCACCGAGAAGCACATTGCTACAGAGCTCTTATGTCACTTCTCCTCTGTCTCTTCATATTCAAACTGTCTTCTATTAGCAGACAAAATCAGAAACGTTATTGATTTCCATGTGTGGTAAGAGTCATTATCTTCAATAATTCTGTATCAAGTCTGCAGCTTCTGTGTTGATACCCATTTTCATAAGTTCTACTCATGTTATGTGGTAGGAACCAAGTTATTCTCTTCACTGATTCGTTTATCTATCCTGATTCAGTTTGTTATTATACATTGGTATGAATCTTGATGGAGTTCTCAAGAAGACAGAAATCATATCTTTTCATTGTGATTGAATAGTTTCTATAAGGTCTTTCCTGGTGCTGTCATACTTTTTGTTTCTATTGTATGGACCATCTCCTGTTGACTAGTGTGGGAATGGTGTTTGAAGTGCTGCTGAATTGACCTTTGTTTATATCATGTAGGAAACCATTTGTTCTACCTCGAATTTCCAGTTCAATTGAAGTCTTTTTGTAGCATTGGGATTTGTTATCAGGAGGATAGGTAAGTAACTTACAAAATGGGGACACGACCTGAGCAACCATGTCGAGAGGAAGAGGAAGATGAGCTGCTAGGTCGTGGAACAACACTTTCTGGCCAATCAATTTCCACTAGTAAAAGTGTAGGGTCTCCTTCCAGTCGGAGTGAGCAGACAATGGCTACACCGGCAAGTGATAACACTTTTCTAAGACTAAATCATCTTGACATCCATGGTGATGATGCTGGATCTCAGGGAGCAGTTGCGTGAGTTCTCTGTTATTCTATGAGGTTGTGGTGAATGTGGTTTCTATAACATAGTATGCTCTGGGCCATTGTGGCTTTCCTTTCCAAGGTTGTAGTAAATTATTTTTTTTATTTCCTGATGTACACTGAATTGCTTTGTTTGTACTTTGGTTCAAGGCAACACATGTGCTCACACATTTACTTTCATTGTAGAATTAGATACTGGATTTGAATCTTAATAATTCATACTTGCAAGTGTCAATTCATGTGGTTTTGTGATTCTCTAGATGCTTTTTTGGTTCTTGTTTACACAGTTATTCTATTCTTACTTATTCTTATTTTTTAAATAGTAGCAAGAAGAAAAAGAGGGGCCAGCGTGCTGTTGGAGGTGACAAGAGTGGAAGAGGGCTCCGCCAATTTAGTATGAAAGGTTTATAATCTATCCATCTCCCCTTTTTGTTGTTGGCCTTGCTGGGATGCATTTTGTGCACTTCAATAACTGCAAAGTTGTAGTAGTTTATATGCTTTTGCTCTTGACACGGTTTCAGACGTATTAATTTTATGCAGTTGCTGCTTATGTTTACTTAGTAATTTATTTATTTTTCTTTTGCAGTGTGCGAGAAGGTGGAAAGTAAGGGAAGAACCACTTACAATGAGGTTAGGTGATTACTTCAGTATCTGTTACATGTATTAACTTTTTGCTCCAATTTTATGCAGTAGATTGTGTAATGAATCTGTTATTGATGGACCCAAACACAAAAAAGTAATTTGCTGTATTATTTTCTTAAGGTGGTATGGTGGTAGTGAGTAGCCATATCTAAGTGGCTAAATTTTAGTCGTGAATATGATAGATTTTGGGGAATTTCTATGGATCTTATGGTGAATTCTAGGGAACTCAAGAAGAAATAGAGAAATAGATGAGAACCAAGGGGAATAAAAGATTTCTCTATCAGATTATGAACTGGAATCCGAAGTTCATATCTAATAAAGCCAAAGGAAGCATCTCCAAGATATTAGACTGAATTATATTTCACATCCATTCTCTAAGGCCCCTTTTGGTTAACTGGAAAGAGGGCCCAGGAACAGGAAAATGAATAGGAAACAGCATTTTCTGTGGTTTCGGTTGCATGATTTTGGCTTCTTAAGAATTGATTTTCATGGCAAAGGCTGGAAAATCATTTCCTGACCTGAACCCATGGAAAATTTTATTTTCCTTGGAAAATAATCTTCATCCTCGTTCTGTCCTTATGGGAAGGAACCCACCATCTTCGTTGACAATGGAGAACCTAGATGCAACCTTCACCCACCACCTTCACCAACCTCCATTATGCACCCTTTGCCCTCCTCTTTCTCCATCCCAAATCCAACATGACTACGATTAGCAATGAGGAGCAAGTAGTAGTGGTTCTTACATCCGATGGCAAGCTCAATGGTTCTCACAAATTGTCAGTGGGCTTGAATTTTCTTCTTCAACAAATTGTGTTTCCTCATTGGTCTACAGCCTCCCTTTTTTTTTATGTAATTTTTTCCTGTTCGTTCTGTGATCTTGTGATTGAGGCTATGGGTGTCAATGTTTTGATCTTGACACTGAACAAGATCTTGCAACTGCTGGAGTAGAAAAGAGTGTTACGCTTATTGTAATCTTGACAAGACAGAATAGAGAGAGAATTGAGAGGAATGAACAGAACAGGAGTGAAGAGGAAGAGAAGTAGAGGGACTGAGAGAGAAAGAGATATCTGAATCATTCACTGTATATTCACAACAGAAGCATTACACCTAAGAGTATACACCAGGTCCTATTTATACATGGAGGATTAGGAAAATTAGTGATGCCGATTAGTAGCGGCCAGTTGCCAACTAACTTACCCACCCCGGGCCCTAATTATGTTTACATAACAGAAAGACAAGAAAGTTTTGGTGGTGGTGTTAGATCTGGAATTTTTCTGATTTGAATTGTTGTTAAAATTTGACGATTTTGGATCTTGTAGTTGTATAGTTATACATTATGGTCTTGGTCTTTGTTCTGTGCTTGGTGTTTCCGTGAATAATTGAGAAGGAAAGAATGAGGAAGGAATGATGGGTTATATTGTTCATTTTTATTTTAAAATCAATTTCAGATAATTGACAACACATTGGACAACATTTGACGAGACATAAGGGAAGTTACTCCCTCTTCATAACAGAACCATCCCTATACCCTCCTAAATTTCTCTCATTCCTACCGTATATGGGTCATGATGTTCTATCAGAATAAGTTAATGTCTCATGATAGAATTCATCAAGCTAGGTATGACATGGAGTTGAGTAATGTATGCTAAGCCCTCTAAACTACAATAGTCTTTTATAGTAATTGTGAAATCAGATATTCTTAGTTGGCCTTGAATTTCAATGGGGATTCCCAATCAGTGAACTCTGGAACTGCCAAGCATTTTTTTATGGAATAATGATAAATAAATGAAAGTTAGTTATAGTCAGTTACTGCAAATAGCCGTTGGGGTAGGTAGAGAACTTAGACTATAAATAAACCCCTAATGCTATTGTATTCTATGGTTTGATAGTTAATGAAGCCTAAGTGCATTCTCAATTTCTCTTTTGTCTCTCTCTGTTTGTCTCTCTCTCGTTTCCTTTTCTCTGTCCTATCCTATTCATTTTACATAACACATTTTAATGATGTTGCATATTAAATGAAAGGCAAAAGGGCCTAGCTGGCTTGGATGCAGGATTGCTGCAATGCAGTAGGGGCAATAGGTTTAACTGGTGGGATGAAATAACAATATTGATGAAATATAAAAATTTACGTTGTTGCAAATTATTATTATTCTACATGTAGCTGTTAGGAGACATTTTTGGGCATCTTTATGTTAGAATTGTTTGGGTGGTGAGTGGGTTTGGGGGAAGATTGACAATCAGGAAATCTTTTGGCACGGTACCTATCCTGCCAGGTCTGTTTCCCAACAAGTTACATGAAGTCATGAACTGATTGTGGGTTAGAATTCTTTGCAAAATAGTCTTTTCTTCCTTTGTAAAAGTTTCTAATCTCCGATTTGTTTCTTATAATTTAATTCAATATATCTGAAGATTGTAGTTGTTTTAATAGGTTGCAGATGAACTTGTGGCTGAATTTGCTGACCCAAGCAGTAGCGTTTCAACTCCTGATCAGGTTTGCTCATAATACTATCAGTTGCGATATACTAAATGAAAGTTTAAGTTAGATGTTCTGGACTAACTGAGGGCAAATATTTGACAGCAACAATATGATGAGAAAAACATTCGTAGAAGGGTTTATGATGCTTTGAATGTTCTCATGGCAATGGATATAATTTCCAAGGATAAAAAGGAAATTCAATGGAAGGGTCTCCCTCGTACAAGTCTGAATGATATTGAAGAATTAAAGGTTTGCATACATTTCATATGATCTTTTATGGGTCAACTGGTTTATGCTGTACCTGTAATGTTCTGAGATAATACAAAAATACAAGAAGGATTATGACACCTCTAGTGTAATTTATCCAGACGGAGCGCCTTCAGCTTCGGAATCGGATTGAAAAGAAAGCTGCCTACCTGCAGGAGCTGGAGGAGCAAGTAAGCCTGTGCTCACTAATGGATTTGATTTTGGGAATTAAATACGAATTTGCCAGTTCAAGGAATTTTGTAGTTTTTCCTGTTGGAATGTGTTGTTGGTTATAAGTACCTGACAAACGACTTCTATTGTATTGATTAGTCTCTGTTCACTGATTCCTTGTCTTATTACATCAAGTACATAGGTCTTCAGAATCTCATACAACGAAATGAGCAATTATATGGATCTGGAAATGCTCCCAGTGGAGGGGTAGCCTTACCTTTTATTCTTGTACAGGTATACTATCTTCTCGTTATCTGCTGATTTTTTTGGTGAACCTGTTCATATGAAATTGTTGCCCAGTTTTTTCTTGGTCTAAACATTCTTATTGTCTGACGTGGTTTTGTGGGTCTACTCTCATCACCTTCGCTGTAAAATATTTTATTTGCTAGAACTATATCATCAGCTAGCACTCTTAGTTCACTGAACTCTCAGACCATCTGGGATTATATTTTCACAATTTTACGTTGTGGATCATGGTAGGAATCATAGTTGTCGAACATAGGAGAGTTCACCCATGTTAAAATTTAATTAGAGGTCATTGTTATGTAATAAATAGGGGAGTATGAATTAGTTAGGAAGTTAGGTTAGTTAGTTAATTATGGTTAAGAGTATGATGCTATAAAAAATGGGTTGGGTTAGTTTGTAAACAAGGCTTTTGAGATTAATGGATTGAGTTGTTTCTTTCTTCCTTTCTATATGTTTCTCTGTTCTCCATATGCCTCTACCCCTCACCTTTACTGTCTCTCTTTTCCTCTTCACTTATCTATTGTTACATGACAGTCGGATTTTAAAGGAAGGAAGAAACTTTAAATTTTACATAATAATAGTGCGTGGTTCTGAAATTGTTTCCTTGTAGTCTTTCTGACACTTGTTTTTCCTAATTTCTTGAAACTGTAGACTCGCCCCCATGCAACTGTTGAAGTGGAAATATCAGAAGATATGCAGCTTGTACATTTTGATTTCAATAGGTGAGAAAGCTTCTTTGGATATACAATATTGTTCCTGAAAGCATTGGTGGTCTTCTCTTATCTCTCTCCAAGTAATCCTCCCAAGACCATGACCATGAATACAAGCCTAAGACATTAGCTTGTAAGAGCTTTTGCTTCCCTTTGAGAAAATCCGAAAAGGGCACTCTGAAATAACCATTTGCTGAACCTACAAGTAAGTAGGGATAAATTTAAAAACTCCTGCATTCTCTTCTAACCAGAGGCACCAGAAGCCTGCAAACTAAGCACAATGCCAAAGGACTTTATGCTCCTTATCCTGCCCAAAACAAATGAACTTGGGTTAAGGTCTAATTTTGCCCCGGAAGTTGTTACGTAGGATCAATGTTGCCTTGGAAGTTTTTTTGGGTTCAACATCACCTTGGAAGGAAGTGTTAAAAAATAAGTAAAGTCGCCCTAACCATTAAAAGATTAATGTTGAGTATTAAGAAAACTAACGTTGACTGTTAATATTTTTAATGGCTAGGGGTGACATTATTCCCTTTTTAACACTTCTGGGGCGACATTAAACCTTAAAAAACTTTTGGGGCAATATTGCTCCTACGTGATAACTTTTAGGGTAAAATTGAACCTTAAACTAATGAACTTTATTCCTGAAATTACCTGTAGAACAGGTGGACAAACCGTACATCTCAGCTTTACATAAATACCTGAAAATGGAAACTTCACAAAAACTAACGATTTTTTTTAATATAAATTTACTGCCATTGGGTAATTTCCACCAAGAGAAACATCATATCTCAAGTACACCATCAATGGGGAAAGCTTTTCTGTCCAAATTGAGAAGTGCATCAGCCACCTGCTTTTTTTTGTCTTATATCTGAACTTTTCAAAATCTTTCCTTTTAATCTGTGCATACTTTCTCCTCTCCATCTACAGCACTCCTTTTGAGCTGCATGATGACAACTATGTCCTCAAGGCAATGAAATTTTGTGAGAGACCACAGAATGATAATATGACGCAGAATCTTATGGACGGGGGTGAAGGTTCTAGCATGTCAGGCTTGTATCAGGCACAGGTCACTCCTTCAGCATCAAACCAACCGGTTAGAACTCCTACCTCACCGCCTCTCCCTGGAATATTGAAGGCCAGAGTTAAGCATGAGCATTGATATGCAATTATATATTCTGGCTCTCTTATTATTTTAGCATGTCTATATGCTTTTGTAAAGTAGTTTTCCGCCCATCAATACACCATTATGGTTAATCCAGCCAGCCAAATCACTCTGTAGGTTAGTCACAGATAGCCACATGAGCTTTTGAATTCTAAGTAAGTCATTGTGGGTTAATTTTTTACTAGTGTCCACCTTATGTACCAGCATAGGATTAATTTTTCAATTTACTCTGGTGTAAATTTTAACTTCTGTCGATCTTTGTTGGTATATTTTTTACTTCTGGCTGTGCATTTTCATTCAAGATAAGTTCATGTTTAGCGGCACAATCTTTTGGAAGGTTTTCAAACAGGACAACTGACTATATAAATACCAAAATTTGAATGCCATTAATTATAGGTGAGAATTTAGATTGATTCACAAAACATACCCTTAATTTTAGTTGTAAATTTAAATGTTTTCTCAAGTATTTTTTGACTTGGTCTCAAAATCATAAGACCGTCCGGGATTATCATTAAACAAAGATCTTGTTAAAATGTGGCGGCATCAATGCTAAAAATGTTGCTGGTCGTGATGGTGCTGCCATTGCTGGCAACCAAAAACAAGGAGGAAGAATGTCTGCTAAATTCCTTTAACTTAGAACTGTAAATTTCAGTTTTTTTCACTACTTATTTCTCAAATATGGTATTGTAAATTTGTGCTTTCTAGGTACTACATTTTTTTGAATGGACATATAAATCTGCATTTTCTAAATGTTAAATTTTTGGGAAAATTAGGAAAAGGTCCCTTGTTGATTTTTTTATGAGAAGGATTTAAATTGGAGTATTAGTACTTTGTGGGTACAAAATTTGTAGAGAACTTACTTTCTATATATAAAAAATTATCAGATTATTTTTTTACCAATAAAGTTTACTTCCCCAATTTTCCTTAATTTTTTTAACAATCGAACTTGTAAATGTGTTTTTACTTTCATCATAAAATGGTTATTGCCAAAGAAATTCGTTTAGTCCTTGGTAATAATTTTCCCTTGCATTATCGGGTTCAGCCAAAGTCTAATCTGACCTAGCTTATATAGTTTTAATTCTTTTTTTTATTGGTACAAAAAAGTTTAGATAGGTTCGACACTAGTTTTCTATCAAGGTCGGAGCATAGCTCTAAGGCTTAGAGAGCATTTATAAGAAATTTAAGAGATCGCCTATAAAAGGAATTCTCATGACGGTAGCGGGAATCGAATTCGTGTCTTTGTTGATAGCATCTCAACAAAGCCACTAAGAACTTACTCTAGAAAGCTTAAACGTGCAAGAGAAAATCCCACCATAAATAATTAATTTACTAATTTTTGTTTGTTATTTTTAGCTGATTTTATCATTCCCACTTTTATGTTAGTTGTGGAATTAGTGGGTTACCCACGTTTAGATGCATTAGTAGTAGTGGTAGTCAGTTTTTTCATTTTATTTTCATTTATTCATCTCAGAAAAATACCAAAAACTATCTCTATAAATGATTATATATTGACCATTTGGCCCTGACGAATGACAAGGATCAATTATAGAGTAAACAACAGAGATTCTCTTGGCTTCTTGTCATCCTTTGTGAGATTCCTATAAAGAAGATTAGGAGAGTGTTACCTTAGCAAATTGGCCTCAGAGCCAGAATGGTCTTGACACGTTCTTCTGTTGTTGCAAACACATATGCTAATACTAAACCAGTAGGCATTCAGGCTATTGGAGGAGACCCGTTAGCGGTCATTGCTACCAAATTAGATATGCTAAACGAGTTGAGGGATAAGGTAGCATCTCTAGAAATGCAGTCCAGAAATCATTCATCTAAGAAGAAGGAGCGGCACTAGGGAGATCAGACTGAGGAAGAAGGGGAGTCTTATAGGAACAAAGCACCTTATGCGAAAATAGAATTTCCTAAATTCAGTGGAGGTGACCTGCGGGGATGGATATTGAAAGCGGAGAAAATTTTCAGGTATTATCAAATGCCAGAGGACGATAAGGTGGAGATCGCAACAATATATCTTGAAGGGGACACACTTGATCTGTTTTCCTAGTTGAACTTGGAGAAGACTTTGCTCTACTGGGAGGAGCTGATCAAAACCTTGAATGAACATTATGGACCGTCGGAATTCTTGAACCCAGATGAATATTTATGCAGCATACGACAGACAGGGTCTGTCGCAGAATACTGGCAAGAATGGGTGAGAAGGGTAGCGCATGTGGTAAACTTGCTTGACCACTGTCTCCTGGGGGTGTTTCGGAATGGGCTGAAGGAGGATCTTCGGATAGAGGTGCATATCAACAAGCCAAGAACAGTCTACCGAGCGTCGATCATAGCCCTGGAATTAGAGAAGGCTCACGGGTTGGGTCATGGATTCAGGCAGGTGCAACGTTGGGTCAAAATTGGTCAAACCAATACACTCACTTGGGCCCATTTATCTCCCAAAGCTGACCAAGAACAAGCAACCTATACTCCCACTCGTCCGCATCATCGCCAGCTCTCCTACCGTCAACGACGCTGGGATATTCAAGACAAAATAGATGGGACTTAACACGTCAGCAACGAGATAAAGGACTCTGTTTTTGGTGTGGCATTTCATTCAGGCCAGGGTATCGCTGCAACGTCTTTTCCATTTCATTGTTGGAAGTTAATGACAGCGAGGGAGCTACAAACTTGTTAGAACCCATAATAGAGGTCGAAGAAGAGGAGGTTCAAAATGCCATCTTGGGTAGGTCTTTGGCTTCAACAATGAGATTAGAAGGGAATGTACGTGATCACCTTATTATTATCTTGGTCAAGAATAGGTCAACCCACAACTTTATTTCAGAAGAGTTAGTAGCTAAACTTCAACTGTCATCACAAGACACTCTGGTCTTTGGGGTCCAGATAGGTTACGACAGAATAGTAAGATGCTCTCAGGTCTATGAGGAGGTCGAGGTAAAAATATCTAACTTGATTAAATAGCCATTCTTCCCGTTTCTGTTGAAAAGCACAGATTTGGTGTTGGGTATCAAATGGTTGGCTTCCTTGAACACAATTCAGGCAAATTGGAATGAAATGTTTATGATTTTTTGGGGAAATAGGAAAAAGTATAAAGTACAGGGGATGAATTCACACACTAGCGAACCTATTTAGTTCTAGAGTATGCAATCTTATGCAATACAGCTGTTTAGGAGGACCACGACAGTAAATGTAGAAGCCATCTGTAATCACTTCTAGGAGGTTTTCGCAGACCCACATACATTGCCTCCACACCATGGCTTTATCATGCCATCTTTTTGCTGCCATATTCTGCCCCACCAAATCTAAGGTCGTACAGGTACCCCTACTACTAAAAAGATGAAATTGAGTTACAAATTGCAGAACTACTTGAGCGGGGATTCATTTAGCCTAGCTGTAGTCCCTTTTCTAGCCCGGTGTTATTGGTAAGCAAGAAAGATGGATCCTGGAGGTTGGGCGTTGACTACCACCGTCTCAACAAAATCACCATCTCAAATAAGTTTTCAATTCCCAATATTGATGAATTGTTAGATGAATTGCATGGGGTCGTGTATTTCTCTAAGTTGGACTTACGTTATAGGTACCACTAGATTCAGGTACTTCTTTCAGATGTGCACAAAACTGCATTTCACACTCATTCATGACATTATGAATTTGTAGTGATGCCTTTTGGTCTCACAAATACACCAGCCACTTTCCAATCAACCATGAATTACTTGTTTCGCCGCTATTTAAGAAAATTTATGCTGATATTCTTTGATGACATTCTAATCTATAGTACTGATGCATCTTAACATATAGAACATCTTTAAATTATTTTCCAGATTCTGCAACATCACTCTTTTTATGTCAACAGAAAGAAATTTGCTTTTGGCTAGACACGCATAAACTATTTAGGGCACATGGTCACTACCTAGGGGTAGAAGTTATGCATGAAAAGATTCATGATGTTGCTTATTGGCCCACACCAACTTCAGTAATGGAATTAAGGGGATTCCTGGGTCTCATAGGTTACTATAGGAGATTTGTGAAATATTATGGTATTATTGCTTGCCCATTGATCGACTTAACCAAAAAGCATGCTTTTGTGTGGACGGAAAAAGCTCAAAAGGCTTTTGACAATTTGATTTTACTAACCACCACACTGGTCCTATATCTATCTAATTTCCAAATCCCATTTATAGTGGAATGTGATACTTCAATGGAAGGTGTAGGTGCCATCCTCATGCAAGAAGGGCATCCGATTGCTTATTTTAGTAAGGCATTCTCTTTTTCTAACCGGTATAATAAATTAGTTTGATTGGGAATTACTGGCCTTGGTACTCTTTACAAAAATGGCGACATTATTTGCTCAGCCGCCATTTTTTTGTGCAAACTGATCATTACATCCTTCAATTCTTACTTGATCAATCTACCATCACACATGCCCAACAACATCTCTTGGTCAAACTACTTCAATTTGACTTTTCAATCTCCTACAAATTAGGAAAGACCAACACAGCAGTTGACTCTTTCTCATGAAGACCTCGGTACCCGGACTTCTACCATATTGTTATTTCTGTGGATGATGAGTTATTACATTTGCCTCAAGCACTAAGGGAAGATGCAGAAACCAAAAAAATTATTGACAGGTTGTTACATGATTCAAAATCATTTCCAAACTTTTCTATGGTACAAGATAGCTGTATTACAACAAGTTGGTTATCCCCAACCAAACCACACTCAGAGCTAAGTTAATTGAAGAGGCTCATGCCACACCAACTAGGGGACATGGTGGATTTCTGAAAATATTGAAGCAGTTAAGTGAGCATGTGCATTGGCGTGGGATGAAAAATGACGTCAAACGATACATACAACATTGCTATACTTGCGAGTAGAACAAATATGAAACTTTAGCCCCAGCAGGCCTCCTGTAGCCACTTCCCATCCCTGCAATGATTTGGTAAGATATTTCACTTGATTTCCTTTTCGGGCTACCAAAATCCAAAGGGTTTGACGTCATCCTTGTCGTGGTGGACCACCTCAGCAAATATTGCCATCTAATGACTTCGTCACACCCTTACTTTGCAAAGGCAATTGCTAAACTATTTTACAAGGAAGTGGTCAGGTTACATGGCATGCCCAGATCTATTGTCTCCGATCGAGATCCGATCTTTTTAAGTGCGATATGGCAAGAACTTTTCAAGTTAAGCCAAACAAGACTAAACATGAGCACGGCCTACCACCCCCAATCCGATGGGCAAACTGAAGTTGTAAATTGCTACCTAGAGACTTACCTCCGTTGTTTTACACATGAGCAACCCAAAATGTGGAGTAAATTCCTTTGTTGTCCAGAATACTCTTTTAATACCAGCTTCCATGTCTCTGCCAATACTACCCCTTTAAACTAGTATATGGAAGAGAACCCTCGCCACTCATTCCATATGTCAAAGGAGAGACTTTAGTGGCTGACTTAGAGGAGCAGCTTGAGCTACTCGATGAAATGCTCTGACTTTTACATCAAAACTTGTTGAAGGCTCAAAACAGAATGAAATCACAAGCTGATCAAAAGAGGAGGGACCTACAGTTCTCCCTAGAAGATTGGGTTTGGCTAAGGTTGTTGCCTTACTGCCAAAAGACTTGGGCTAAACGACAATACGACAAACTTTCTCCTAGGTTTTTTGGGCTATATAAGGTGATCGGTAAAATTGACCAAGTCTCTTATGAATTGGAGCTTCTCCCGAGGCTAAGATACACCCTATCTTTATGTCTCACTTCTAAGACCAGTATTGGGACAGCCACTAGTCAGTCTTCTTGCACCTCTACCCCTTTCTTCAGATATGGAGCTGATTCTCTACCCCTTACAGATCCTGCAGCATCGTTGGACTAAGGAGGGCAACCGGGAATTACTAGTTTAATGGAAGTCTCGTGCAATAGAATATTTGACCTGGGAAGACTATGATCTACTCTCGGCACAATTTTCATCTTTTCGACTTGAGGACAAGTCATTTTTCTGGGAGCGGAGTATTGATAGCATCCCAACAAAGCCACTAAGAACTTACTCTAGAAGGCTTAAACATGCAAGAGAAAATCCTGCCATAAATAATTAATTTGCTATTTTCTGTTTGTTATTTTTAGCTGATTTTATCATTCCTACTTTTATGTTAGTTGTGGAATTAGCGGGTTTCCCACGTTTAGATGCATTAGGAGTAGTGTTAGTTAGTTTCTTCATTTTATTTTCATTTATTCATCTCAGAAAAATACCAAAAACAATCTCTGTAAATGATATTATATATTGGCCATTTGGCCCTGACGAATGACAAGGATCAATTACAGAGTAAACAACAAAGATTCTCTTAGCTTCTTCTCATCCTTCTTTGTGAGATTCTGGTAAAGAGGGAGATTAGGAGAGTGTTACCTTATCAAATTCCAAAAGGCAAGGTACTAAAAATCAGATCTTGTTTATTAAACTAGTTGAGGTAGTGATTTTATAACTAGTGATCTAATTATATATAATTTAACATAATAGAGTTATTAAAACATAAATATAACAGAGTATTATTTTTTCTTTTTTATTTTTAACTCAAAACAACATAATTTCAGGCTTAATAAGGTGAAAAAAATATAAATTTCACGTTGGCTGACTCATCCAAAAATCTTGAGAAGACTAGATATGAGATTAATTTTACTAGTATGACCGAATGCCCCAAGTTGAGTTTTAATACTATGGCACAGAAACATCATGGATATATATAGCCATAATAAACCTTCTAGTTCATAGCAAATCATATTTATTAATAACATTATTGATATGAACTAAGAATCCCCCTTGAACTTGTATTTGTATTTTACTCTTCCTATAAATTAAGAATGACTTGAGAGAAAGAAGAAAGTTGTTGTAACAAGAAAAGAAAGCTGGATTTGAGTACAACATCCCTTGAACCTGAATTAGCTCTTGTTCGTATAAGAGAGTTTAGGACTCTAGTGTCTTAAGAAAACATGAACCTTATTCTATTCAAGCACAATAGAAAGAAAGATTAAACATAATTTCTTGAGACAGTCAAGTGTACAGACATTGATTTATTTTGACATTCAATTTTCAATTTACAAGATTTTAGCTATTGGAACTGTCATAATTTACAGGTTCCTGTACATTTTATATGCAATTGATGATTTTCGAGTATGAAAATCATAAGAAAACAGAACAAACTGGCAAGAAAAATACAACAACAAATATTATCCTATTAGGTGGAATCTGTATGCTCTATTTAAGAAAATAAAACTATGGAAATAAATATTACAAGGAATAAATGAAACAAAATTATGTTCCAACAAAATAACCTTAAAACCCTAAAGCGACTCACAAGATTGCTCTGTTTGATGTCGAGTTTGTCAAACTTAGTTTGCAATCCCATAGAATGATGCAAATTTCATTTTCATTCAACTTTACTCTTTTCCTCTTCCTGCAAATGGAATTCAAGAATTGGGTTTAAAGATTCATAACTGTCTTGGATAATCATTTTGAGCAAATTGACTATTCAATTAACTTGAATAATCTGAATCTGATAATACTTATTTTTTTTAATCTTCAATAAAAGAAGACATCTCCACAGTGCTTGATGAGAAATATTTGTTCAAAATGAATAATTTTTTCATGCCTTGAATTGGAAAAAAAAAAAATTGGGCCATACACAATTCTCCCATTTTCATAGGTTCATACAATAAACTAGTAACTAAAATGGAACAAAGCTGCAACTCTAATGTTTTAATCCCAAGAAAACTGTAATTATTATATTTTCTTTTTGTTTAATTTCTTGTAACTGAAGTATAAATTCACAACAAAATTGTTAGAAGTTAAAATGTCTACAATTGGCACTTGAGCCATGAATCATAATTTAGGATACTTATCCAAAAGACAAGGAAATATCAATAATCCATAATATATGGAACTTTGTAATTGATGGTGTAGTCCTTATTATTTGGGGGAATTATTAGGTCCCAAATAAGGAACTCGATTACTCAAAAGTCATAATAATAACTGAGGAGGTAATAATAATAAGTTCTAGTATAGTAATTAACAATAAGTTTATATTACTTAAAATTTTTTTATGATTAAATCCTTTCCTTAGGATCTCATTATAATTTCCCTATTATTTTGACTCTATAATTTCCTTAACTACATATAAAGGTTACAAATCTTTGTAATATACAGATAATCATAGTTAGAATGACCAAACATAACTAGAAATTCTCTAAGACTAGACTAAGAACTCTCATAGCAGATTATTAGACTTTTTGTGATGTGAAACCATGTTTGAGAGTCAAGTTTGTTAAGTTGGGAGAACCAATTTACTTAAATACCCTACACAGCACTTCCTAATCAGTCAAACTATTCATGTTCTCTTCCTTACTTGCCTTCAAAGAAGCAAGAAAGCTCTCCAAACATGTTTAGGGGATTAGAGTTTTCAGTGCACCCTTTATTAAGAGAACTTTTTTAGAGTTCTCTCGGTCCTATTTATAGAAAAACAACCTCTTGTATAGAGCATTTATTACAAAATTTTCTTTTCTACCCTCATTAAAAAGGAGTATTAATTAATGAGATCAATTATTAAATGAGGGTACTTTTTAAAAAAATTATATTATTTTAACATATTTATTAACTCAACTTACATTAACTACATTTTTTAAATCATTGAGAATTAATTATTTGTCTCTTATGAAAGAGATTGGAAAGAACAATAGTGAGGAGACTTACTCGAGACAAAGCTTTTTCCCTCTTTTTCCTTTTCTTCCATTCATAAAGTTTTTCTTCTTATTTTCATTAACTTTCTCTTTCACAAGTAAACATCACATAAGATTAAATAAATTTCCACTACCCTCAAACGCTATTTTACATGAAAGAGTATCAGGTTCTCCATCATAAACAACATTTTCATTAAGTTCAGTTTGAAAATAAATAGAAAAAATCACTATGAAGTCTTAATAAAAAATTTTAATCACTAAAAAGTCTGACAATAAGTGAGCAATAAATAATAATAAGTTATGGTGCATGAGATGATAACAAATCTCCATGTTACTTACTTGTTTACAAGATTTTTTGGTAATTATGTTCATTCTTTAGGATCTCATATAATGATTTTCTTAAATAAATAACTAAATAACGTTCAAAATCTCAAAATTAAGACATTTGAAGGTCCTTAATTACCAGATTTTGTTTCACCCAAGTTGTTCGAGCATGTCTTAAAGGTACTTGCTGTGATGCTTGGCATTTGCGACCTAATGTTCGGACAAACTCCTGTATATAATGATAAATGCTGCATATGCCATCATGTCAATTTATAGTTAGTGCCTCTATTATAATATCATTCAATTGACACTCATCCAGTTGTAGACTATATGAAACCGACAACCGTTGATTTTAGTGAAAATGATTTTTACTATTTAAATATGAGATTTTAAATTTTAGTCTATGAAAATAAAAAAAATACTATTAGAAAAATTACTCTTAATTGAGTCCGACAATTTTTAAAGTTAACTTAGTCATATACTTATAATTAATTGCAGTTGAAGCAAACCAAGTGGCCAGAACTAATTCATTCTAAAAGCTAAAGGTCTTAGGAGTGGATTCGTAAATGAGAAGAATAATTTTGAAATTTATGGTCAACAGAAAGAAAGTTTGAACATTATGTAACATCATGTTATAACTTAAATAAATTAGTTTTAAAAAATAATAAATATAAGAGATCAAACATATTGAGATCTTATATTAAGGAGTTAGGACTAAAATTAACTTCATAACTAACTTCTACATTTATAATCGGAAAAGTATTTTTTCTAATCCTAAATGTAAGAGTTAAGATAACTAATGTGTAAAGATTAAGTAAATTAATTTAAGTTAGTTATTTTATAAAAAATGTGTGTTAATTTTTTTAAAATATTTACTTTAATCATTTGTATTTTAAATTACTCCCTTAATGAAAAGCCTTTTAATACATGTGATTAATAAGATGATTTTAGGGAAAAAATATAAATTTGGAAGAAAAAATAATTTGAGATCTTATATTTATGATCAAAATAAACTTCTCCATTAGGTCTTATTTTTGGTCCTAAATGTAACTACTCCCTCTTATGCATATTTTTTCTAAAAAAAAAACAGTGTAGTTTCGTAGAACTTCAGATGAGAGCTGGGAAAAACTTGGAGGAAAATGGCCATTAAGGATGAGGAGGGATCAAGGCTATAATACCTCTACAGTCTACAAAGATAGTTCAAATGCTTCTTCTCTAACAAATTAATTAATGTCAACAGAAAATTCTTTAGACAAAAATTCCTATTATTCAAATCAAGCTAGTTCTTTTAAATAATGAAAGCTGATACTTTTGGTAAAAATAATTAAAAAAAGGATAAGGAAATCTAGGTGTTAGGATCTCTCCTCTTCCCTCTTTTTTTCTCTCTAATTGTTAGATCTAAATTTCAACAGTTCAGATTTTAATCTTTTTTAAAAGTATTATTAAAATATTATTTTTTATAAAAAAATAATAAAATTAAAACTACTAAAATTTAATTTCAACAATTTTAAAATACACTAAAAAACTTTTAAAAATATTTTAGAAAATTAAAATCTGAAATATTGAAATATCAGTTAGAAAAAGCTAGAGAAAGAAAGAGTAGAGACCCCTGTGCTAGTCCAGAAGCAATTCCACTAGGCCGGGTCCTTTATTCCAACAACCATTTCTTGAACAGGAGCTCAAACGGTTCCTTCACTTCTCGGTTTGAGGGATGTAGGCAGAAGGGGAAAGGAAAAACACGGGATAAAGCTGTCAATATTTTACATTTATGGAAAAATTTCTATAAAATAACATTTGAATTTTAAAATTTTAAAAGGTTATTCCAATAAGGACTCAACTACCCATCACTTCATGGGTCGAGATGAGATTGGGATAATTTAGTCCCGTGTCCCATCTCGAAATAGTACACGAGACGTATTTTGTATCCCGTGTCCCGTCCCGTCCTGAAAATGTCTCGTCCCGTTCGAGATCGGGACAGGACATCCCAATTTTATTAAAAAAAAATAGACTACTAGATATTTTATACACAGCTTATCTATTAGTAACATATAATTAGAATGCAAAAAATAATAGAAGAAATTAAATTCTCCTTATTATGATTACCAACTTAAAATAATAAATACCATTAATTATACTACAAATACCATTATTTTTTTAATTTTTTCACTTCACTAACTGAAGTTACTGTTTCATCTACAAAGAAACAAATATATGTAAAGAAGAAAAAAATAAAATCATCTAATAAATAATATGATATAACCAATACTATTTTCTATTTCTATTTTTTACAAAAAAATATAAATAAAATAAAAATATTTTTTATTTTTGTTTTAAATATTCGGGACGAGAGTCCCGAGGGTCAGATCGAGACCCGTCCCATCCCAACTCTTCCTCTCATCCCGTCTCGGTTTGTCCCGTCCCTACCCTTCACGGGACGGGACGGACCCATCCCGAATTGCCCGGAACCGGGTTGGGACAACCCGGGACGGGACAATTTGAACACCCCTAGCTAGAGATGCCAGTGGCTAACCGGCCACTAGAGCTCGGGCACTAGTGGCCACCCCCCGCTGATAAGTACTAGTACTATTACGGGACTATTACTGATTGTCTGTGGGTTTAATTAGCGAAAAGATGAGACATACGACTATTTAAAATGTATTTGATCTCTAGGGAGTACTACTTTGTTATGATTCCAGTGTTGACATTTGGGGAGATATCCTAGCTCTGGGGTGCCTAGGTTTATGCCCGAGGGTAATTGACGGCTTACTCTGCCTGACATTAGATCGCCTAGAAGGAATTAAGACTTTATCCTGCCCTTAGATCGTGGGTGAGTCCATCCCTTTTCTAAAAAAATTTGTATTGAAAAAAAAGTACTGCCACCATTTAAATAACATCACTTTTGTTTGGATTTATCCACCGGTATTTGACGCTACTAACAACCGACTAACCCAATTCTTGGGAATATAAGCTCACAATTGGGGGAACCTCGCTACCTCTGAATAATTATTACGACTGCATACCCATAGCTTTTATATGAGACTACTAGTTAAACTAGAATAGCCCACAACCAGTTGATCAAAACGCTTAGTGGTATAATGTCATTTACTACTCATTTTAACAAGTTCCACATTTGGAGAAATTCAACTAATTTAGCTTTTATTTTTTAAAAAAGAGGCAAAATTATAATAATGCTAACATTTTAATATTCTACTTTAGTTATTGAGTACCAATCATTATTAACTATATTCTTAAAATTTTATAATACTCAGTTTAGTAAAAAATAAATCTGAGTCAACTTAATTTAATACTTTCAATTATTTTATCTACAAGTCACAATCAATAATCTCCATCAATAATTTTACTTTATAATCTTTCAAAAATTTTGAGTCCAGGTTAATAGGATTACTGATTAATTATTATTATGAGGCTCAAAATTTTTTAAAGATTAAAGTAAAATTCAAAATCTTTTGAAGATGAGATTTTAAAATTTTAATTATAATAAAAATTTATAAAAATTATAGATAATTAATCACTTGTAACCTATTCTTTTCCCACCCTGTACAACACACGGGGAATTTCTTGTTGATTTAAGATATGTGATATTGGAATAAGCTTTTTGAGATTTTAAAGTGTGTTTGGCAGGAGAGATGTGAAATGGAGGGGAGGTAAAGGGAAGGATTTTGCCTATTTTCACTTATTTGGCACCATAAAAATTTAAGATTTTCCCTCCCCTCCCCTCTAAAATTGGGGTGATTTGAGGATAAAATTAATTTTTTATCTTATTTTAACTATTATATCTATAATATTTTTTTAAAATCTCTAAAATACCAATTCTATATCTTACAGTTATCTATATAAAAAAAAATTCTCCCCTCTCCTTCTAACTTAAACAATATAACATTAAAATCTCTCATCTCCTCTCTCATCATTTTTCATCAATGCAAACAAAAAAAATATTAAAATCCCTTCATTTTTTTTCTCTCTCCTCCCCCTCTATTAAAATCCCTCTCTTCCCTTCCCCTCCTTTTTCATCAATCTAAATCTCTTAATATTAAAATCCCTTCTTTTTTCTGTCTCTCCCTTCTCCCTCTATTAAAATCCTTCCCTTTCCCTAAATGAAGCCAAACATACCCTAAAATTCCAGTGATATTTTAAGGGAATTTTTTTTATATTATTTTTATTATAATTACGATTTTAGGGAGAAAATCAGGGGTAGATATTTGATTGAATATTCTGATTTTTGGCATCCATTCGTAATCCCCTGCATTTGTTTCGGTATGATTCTCTTCTCCTTCTCTCTTTTCCCTATATGTGTATATATATATATATATATATATATATATATATATATATATATACATACACTGTAGTGTAGAGTCTCAGAGGAATAGATCATCACATTCTACATGATATCAGAACACGGCTCTGTCTGACTCCATCTCTGCCAGCTGTGGTCATGAGTTCTCCAGAATCAAACTTTGATAATGAGGGGTTCACGTTGATTGCCTCGGAAAAATTCAACGGTGACAATTATCGAGATTGGGCGAAAGCTGTTAAGGTCGCAATTGAAGGAACAGGAAAGTTGGGATTCATCACTGGGGAGTGCAGAAAACCAGACCAGTCTTCTGATTCAAGTGCCATGAATAAATGGAAGACTGAAAACGCCATTGTATCATTATGGTTGATCAATTCCATGACTCCACAGATTGGAAGCATATTCATGTTTAAGCCAACAGCTCAAGCAATTTGGGAAGCTGTACGAGACACGTATTATGTTAGAGAAGATCCTGTTCTACTGTTTCTTCTCAATAGAAAGTGTTGGCAATTCAAGCAAGGTGAAAGAGAGGTAATGGAATATTGGCTAGAGTTAGTAGCTCTATGGATAGAGATTGATCGTCATACAGAAGAAAAACAATGGTCTTGTGATGTTGATGCCGCTATTTACAGGAAAATGGTTGATGATGAAAGGGTTTTTCAGTTCTTAGCTGGTCTTAATGATTCACTTGATAATGTTCGTTGCAGGATCTTAGATCGATCATCACTGCCCTCGCCATTTGAGGTCTTTGCAGAAGTTAGCCAAGAGGCTTCTCTTCGTAAACTGATGTTAGTAGGTAAAGATACTGATCAAGGGAGAAAGACCTCAAAAGGGAGGTTATCATGTGATTATTGTAAGAAGATTGGCCATTCTCGAGACGTATGTTGGGATTTACATGGAAAACCTCCTAACTGGAAGCCACGTAAGGGGAAGCCTCGAGGTTATCGAGCCACATAGGACGCTGCTACTGAAAATCCCAGTGCCATGCCCATTTTTAACAAAGAACAACTTGGTTAACTTATTGAATTTCTCAGTGCTATGCAAAAGACTGGGCAGTCCCAACAAACTTGTGTGCCTCATAAAGGTACTTGTTCTTCTGCTTTAAGAACCTCATATGCTCCCTCCTAATGGATTGTTAATACTGGTACCTCTTATCATAGTACTTCTGAGGCACATATATTTGGTTCTTATCTTCCCTGTGCATGAAAAGATCAGAACTGCAAATGGTACCTTATCCCTTATTGCTAGTAAAGGCACAGTTACTATTTCTGATTTGTTGCACTTGAAGTTGTCCTACATGTCTCACATCTGGCTTCTTGTAATCTCCTTTCTATCAGCCATTTAATTAAACATGCAAACTACTCTGCTCACTTCTTTTCCACTCACTGTTCAGGATCTCTTAGGGGGAAGATGAATGGTTCTGAAGAGCACGATGTACTCTATTATTTTGACAAATTAACTATGAGTGCCTTATGTTCGCATGTTCTAAGTGGTCTAGTGTCTACATCTGTGGATAATAAATGGGTCATCCTAATTTTACCTAGTTGAATTGTTTGTTTCCTCAATTTCCTTCTAATAAAATGATTGATTTTCATTCTGATGTCTGTGAAATTGCCATGTGTCATCGTACTACTTTTCCACATTCTACCTATAAATCTACGCGACCTTTTTCTGTTAGTAATAGTGACTTGTGGGGTCCATCTCATGTTCTTAATCGTTCCTGTGCAACATGTGTCATCGTACTACTTTTCCACATTCTACCTATAGATCTACATGACCTTTTTTTGTCAGTAATAGTTACTTGTGGGGACCATCTCGTGTTCCTAATCGTTCTTGTGCAAAATAGTTTGTTACTTTCATTGATGGTAATATTTGAATGTGTTGGATATATTTACTTAATGACAAGTTCAATGTCCCCTCCAACTTCATTGAATTCCTTAATTTCATCATCACTTAGTTCAATAATACCATTCAAATATTGTATACTCACAATAACGCTGAATACTTTAATCAATCTCTAGGTAGCTTTCTCAAAATTCTTGGTATTATACACAAAAGCACTTGCCCTCATTGCCCAGTGCCCATAACAAAATGACATTGTTGAACGTAAAAATAAACATTTACTTGAAGTTGCTAGGGCTCTTATATTTACGTGCAAGGTGCCAAAATATTTTAGGGGGCATGCGATTTTAACTGCCAGATATCTGATCAGTCAAATGCCCAGTCATGTCCTTTCCTATGTTTCTTCTCTTGACAAACTCTAGAAAACGTACTCTCACTCATCTTGACCACCACCTTCTGCTTAGTGTCTGGGTGCTTAACATTTGTCCACTTACATTATTCCACATCCAAGTTTGATCTCTGTGCTGTCAAATGCATATTTCTTGGCTACTCTCCATCTCAGAAAAGGCTACAAATGCTACGATCCTATTTCTAAACACTTATTTGTTAGTTGAGATGTCACTTTCTTTGAGACTAATCCCCATTTTCTCAAGTCTTCAATGCAGGGGAAGAGTTGGAGTGAATTTAGCCTCTAGAGGATGTTCTTGAACACCTATTATTGATCATATTCCTAAGCCTATTCCTAAGAGTGGGGAATCTTCTATGCTAAGACATGAGAAAACATCCAATTCTCTTAGATCCTATCTTAGTTTCTGTTCTATAAGGAACCAATAGAGCTTTAGCTTCACAAATTCTATTAGTAATTATATGGACAAATAACCATTATTTTGTAGGAAAACATGAATTACCCTAAAGTGTTTCAATCACTAAAATTACAGAAGAACCAAGTAAATTCCCACTCAAACTTTTTCTAAAACTCATAGTATGCAGAGTCAACTATCACAAACCACCATATATGATTTTGCTCTCTTCAGGTAATTAAAATTGAGTATAAGTATACCTCAGTCGGTGCCTGTTACATGCTGCAAGGAATTCAGCAACTCCATGAAGTATAATCCTGAGAGCACGGAATATCTGGAATATGTATGAATTAACATACAACAATCAGAATAATTTTCTTTTTTTAAAACAACTACTCCTTCCAATCCCTATTATAACACACTTTCTAGAAGGAATAAGTGATCCCCATTATAAGTCACCAAATGGGGTATTAATTAAATTTTTTCAAAATTGCCCCTATTTAAAGTTGGGTTGTTACAAACTTTAGTTCCTCAAGTTTCTTTCCGTCTAAAATATTGATCCTATAACTTAATAAAAACTCGAACCATTTTGCCCGTTGAGGGACCAAAACCTATAATTTAAAATTTAAGGGACCAAAATCAAAATGAAGACAAACTTGAGGGACCAAAATTTATATTAATGCATTTTTCAGTTTTTGCTTTTCAAAATATAATCCATGGTTATAAATATGGGTAAATTTGGAAATTCCTTTTATTTCCAAACAAATTTAATGACTTAATTACTTCTTTTTTGTTATGATGAAGTGGTTAGAACTTAATTACTTCTTTTTTGTTATGATGAAGTGGTTAGAGATTTCTTATAATAGGAACCGGAGGGAGTATATTCCAAGATTCACTAATGTACCATCTAACAACCTGGGAAAAAAGGTCTTTCCAAAGAGCACGCCACATGGAAACTTCACTGGTGTTGACTGTTGCCTCAGAAGATGATGCAAGCTGGAAGATACCACTAACAAACTGCCATGTAGCTCCAAGTATATTAATCATGCAGGTAAATAGGGAAACCAGAAAACTGGATATTGCTAGCAGTAAACGTATAGGAGCATATAGAATTTCACCAGAGATCCTGAATATAGGATATAGGATTGAATAAGCTGTAGGACATTGCAAACAAGAACACACGAGCAATTAGCAGTAGGACTTGTACGTCAAACAACTAATTCAAAAAATAAAGGAAAAATCAGTGAAACGCCTCTGTTTGAAAATTTTATTGGCCAAACAGACTTGATATGTCTTAATATACAAAAAGTACTAATGCTCTGAAGGATTTTATATACCTAGAGATATTAGGACTTGAACTCATATTCTTCTAGACTAATAAAATTTTAAAACATAGACTTTCTACTAGTTTTCTGTTTAAAAAATAAAGGACAAGACCAGAAGTCCAAACAAGAACATACAAGCGATTAACAATAGTACTTGTACACCAAATAAGTAATTTAAAAGAAAAAAGAAAAATCAGTGAAAAATCTAGTCTGTTTAGAAATTTTATTGGTCAGAAAGCCTTGATATACTTTCATACACATAAAATACTGGAACTCAAAACAATTTATACATACAAAATACCAGTACTTGAACTCAAGGCCTTCTAGCCAATAAATTTTTAAACAAGAACTTTTCTTTTGATATTCTCAAAAAAGGGAAAATCACATAAATGACTTACTAACTCTCCAATAAAAAATAAAGGACAAGACCAGAAGTCCAAAACATAAAATGACTTACTAACTCTCCGAACAACGGTGACAATGAACCACAATGGTGTGAAGAGAAGCTCGAATAGAACTCCTACCATGTCGCCAAGAGATTCAATCACTTCCCAAACAACATAGAAAATGCTTTCTACTACTTCAAACAATATGTTCCAGGTGGGAAGAAGGAATTCAAAGATCATCACCAGTGGTTCTGAAAGAGGACGAACAAGAACCAAGAAAAAGGATCGCACTACATTGGACAAGGCCAAACACCAGCCAAAAGCCTTTCTAAGATGGTGGAGGAACAGCATTGTTCCTAAGTATTTAATCCTTGAAACCATATCCCAAGTTTCTATCCAACCAAAAAAAGGCCCAAATAAATGAGATGCAGCAGCCTTAAGAATTGGAACATTTTTGTATAAATCATATAATCCAATGAGGACAGTGACAAGTGAGATTGTCACGAATAAAACCCGAGCCAGCGGGCACATCCATGGCCGATAAAGATTGCAGACTACCGGGTACGACTGAAGGAAGATGACCCAAGCCGGGAGGCCAGCCTCTAACAAAGTAAGTAGTCGAAGATCAAATATTATAACTTCTCTTAATTTAAAAGGAAGTTCATGGTCATTAAACCTAAATGATATTAGAACATCCTTATATTGAGTGGCTTCAGCTGCATCCTCAGAAACAATACTAGAAGTCTCAGAATTGGTCACAGATTGTATTTCCTTGCAATAACGTCTCTCAACCTCAGCATCAACACTAAAAGAATTAATTACTTTTCTTCTCTTAGAAGGTGTGAGTTCCATGCCTGTTTTCTGTTCAATGTTCTCAGAAAACTCTTCAATATTTGTGTCCTCAGCAGTCAGAATACTGTTGCAGATATTATCATCCTTATCAATATGTTCAGTTCCAGAAAGATCTTCACAAGCATCATAAAAATGATCCCCTGAAGGAAAATTGCAGATATCAAACAAATTTATCAAAACTTCATTTCAGTCCATAAGTTATCAAAATTTGTATGTAGACCTGATGATCATTACAAATGCACATAGTCCCAGAAAGAAATCATATTCTCTTGTCATTGAATACTAGTGACTTATCAAGATATATCATACATAAAAAGCCCAGTTGAACGGTGAAGTAAATCTTGTGAAAACACATAAAACAGCAACACTAATAAGGTCCCCTAAATTCTGGATAGTTGCACTTGACAAGATTCTAAAACCAGGTCCTTTCCTCATGCAAACCATATTTAATCATCAACAAGCATGGGTAAAAAAGTCAAGGAAAAAAAAACTTTCTATTTTCCTCTTTATGTTCTGGCATCCAACAAGGCCCTAAGGTATTACATATTCTCAATTCTGCAAGCAGCTAATACATTGTTAAACTTCTGTCTAATAAGTTTACCACAACAAACTCAAACCCCAAGGTCTTGCATATCAACCAAACCTTTAATATGATGATAACTCCCTTACCAAATATATGGCACGTCTATTGATGCACACAAATTAATAAACATATATAAAGGTAGTTGGTGTCTGTAAAAATACTTTTTCTTTCCTATTTTACACACAATTAAGGTAAATTTAGGTTGGCAAAATAAAAACAAATTAAGGTAAATTTGGAGTATTACTCCACATGCATTGGATAATGGAGAGTCATAATTGATTCAATAGTTTTGATTATTTCTCAGGGGTATTTTAGAAAGATATCATTAAATATTCATAGAGATCTGCCTTGTGCCTTATATTTCATAACAGAGGTGATGGTAATTGGACAAGCGCGCCCATTATGATCGAGTAAGTTGACTTCTTTTTCGCTTCTTAGACAGACCTCTTGTAGAACGAAATTCCCTGTCTACGATTCAGCCTATTCTTCCGAGGGTTTCGTCGGATCATGATCACGGGCGGAATAGCCGCACCAGACTTTATTATTAAAACTATCCTAAGTCCAAAGTTCAAAACTTAAGAGATGCACACTCAAAACAGAAGTCAAGAAATTCCGTCTTAGTACCTGCAATAGAATCCAGGTGATCTTTCAACTGCATTTGCTCAGATAATTTTCCTGAAAACCACAATGACATACAGCTTGCTGCTTGAGCTATGCTGTCAAATTCCCATCTTTGCATGAATTTAGCTTGGATATACATTAAGGTATCAGTCTGCAAATAATAAAAATGATCAGACACACAGTACATAATTCTCCTCCGATCCTTATCTATTTAACTAATTTGAGTAAATTAATAAAGTTAGTTAAATTAGTTAATAGAAAATATTTTTTCTAAAACACCTTAATCATCTTCTTTAACTCTCTCCTTTACTTGATTATTGTTGAGGGAGTATTGATAGGCGTTATTTGGGAAAAAGTTCATAAATATAGGAAATATATCTTATATTTAGTATTAAGATTAACTCCCTAAATAGATCCTATATTAAGGATGGGAGGAGTAGGATAGAAGGTAAACATAAAACATAATATAGAGCATGTGAGAGAGAAGCTGTACCTGAAGATCATTCAAATAGTTGATGCCATTAACATTGTTCCATGCAACTTCAAATACAATAAATCCATACAAAGTCCTATGCAATTCAAAGCAGAAGGGCAGGGAATTCCTTAGATTTTTTACAGGAAGCATAACCTTCTTTCTCGATAGCGTTAATTCTTGAATTAATGAGGCCCAGCTTAGAAACTTGTTTTGTTTACTAGTAGTACTGCTTGATTCATCACAAACCTCCTTTCTCTCTCCCCGAGCTTTTGAAATAGCGAAAGGCGATAACCTTGACTGGAATTTACAAAGTAATGTAGGTTTATTTCAAGGATGAAATAATATCAATGTAAAATCATGTGCTTAGTCACCTTGGTAACCATCAATTGCCATAAGTGTGCGCTCTGGTACCCTGGATCTCTCAACCAAGGTCGGTTGTCAACCAAAATATATACCATTTTACTATCATTGGCAAGGAAAAGGCTAATATCTGAGAGGTAAGATTGCAAATCTCTGAAAAATACATCACAAAATGTGCTTAACATATTGTGAAACGTAGAGAAATTAAGAAAATAACACCATACAATATCCAGGGTCATTGAATAGTGTAATTACACTGGATAATGATGCATCCTAAAATCATTCATGATTTGTCTTCATCAAACTTCTCATACTTCTGTCAATGGAATCCTTAGCTTGGTTTAGATGGGAAAAAAATGGGAGGAAAATAGGAGAAGAGAATACTAGGAAGGAAAACTTAGTTTCACTATTTTTAGGAGTTTTTTTTTTAGTATTTTTTCTTCTCTAATTTTCTTCCCATCAGACTAAAGTAGAAGCATATGCAATAATCATATTATTAGACCACTGTTAACTAAAGCAACATCATGTGTACTTAGAGTTCCTATGTTCATTTTTATTTTCTTTTTAAAAAATAACCAATGTGATTTACAAGTTGAATACTTGACAGAAATTATAACAGAACCACCTAAAATAGGACCAAAGTGTAGTTGCATATTGAGATACCAGAAGTCTCGTCAATTCCAATTTGAAAATCCTAATCACAAACCCCTCTAGTTCTATTTATAAGCTAGAAAGAGAAATATTTCATATAAATATCCTATTTTATCATTTATTTAGAATTATATTAACTTTATTTCTATAGGGTATAAAATATATTAAATAGGGGTCAAGTTAAAAAGTTGTTAAATTTTATGACTAACCGTGTTTATGCTTATCATCTATGGATTAAATAAGTTCTAATGTTCTATGCAGGTCAAAACATGGCAGCATTAGGAGCATCATATATATGAGAATGCCGATATATCAAACAACAATAAGGAACTTGAACTAAAATCAAATTTATAAATATGAGGCAAAAAGACGCAAGCAGCATATGAGCCAACTAATATTACACAAATCAAAGGATTCTAAGAAACATAATAATTTTAAAAAAAAAAAAGATAAATCATAACGTATTGTGGATAATAGCATGCTTACATTAATTTACGCAACAATTTCGCACATACAAAATAATATCCACTTTGTTTAGACAAAAAAAAAAGAGATTACCCAATTTGCAAACTGGTAAGAGGAAAAATGTCGAACCCATCGTTCCCTTTCCCCATGAAGACCCACCTGTACGACTTTCTTATTACCTGAATATTTTCCAAACAAGCTTCTAATTTCTGCTTAAAATGCCAGAACATAGAAAACCGATCAGCTTCGACGGACAAATAGACAAATCTACATAAACATAAATGCATAGGAGATTGAGATAGAGTACCTGAGAGATGGGAATTCCATAAAAATCGAAAAATGAAGCTATCAACGAGGAACTTCATAACAGAATACCCAGGTTGCATAAATGAACAAAGTCAATATGGTTAGCAATACAGCAATACGTCAATGAATGGTGTTCGAGACAGGAATTCAATTGTTAGATTGACGAATTTGTATTCGAATCTCAAAATCAAAATACAAAAAGAGGAATTTTGTGTCTATAGTATCAACCGTTAATGTTTTGAGTTTTGAGGCGGAGGTGGTGCTGAGGTAAATTAAAGGGTGCGGATACAACGCTTCCCGCCAAAATAGTCGTTGTCCTTAGTTTCTTATGGATAAAAAACAACATATTTTTCAGGAAACAAAAGAAAAGAAAAGAAAATAGGAAGGGAGAAAAGCAAGCAGCATGTTGTTTCTACGTAAAGGAAATTATTTAATAATTTTTCTTAAATAAAATTAGATGGAAGACCCATATTGGAATGCTAATTCTATTTTATTCCAACAGCAATGACTTATTAATCTGAATCAAATAATGCTTCTCTTTCTGGACTTAAAGAATCTAACCATCTTTGATAAGAATTTTTTTTTCTGGTTCTCTTAACTGTTGCAAAAATTCTTCAACCAAATTAATGGAAGAACTTTCTAGTATTGAATTGGAAGATTCACTTATCTTTCCTTTTTGTTTTTTATTCCTTGTGATTGGCTTTGATACCATTCTTGGGGCTGGTCGATTAGAAGTTGCAAAAATTTCTTTCTATCGACAGTCCAGTGAATTGTGATACAAGAATATTAAGGCAACACTCTCTCTGTTGCGTCTCATGTTATGAGCAAGAAGACTCTTCACAATGAGTATTCATATAAAGATATAGAACTCTACCCAATGTCATAAGGCTCCAATAATTATTAGAGAAAAATTCTCTAATTAAGTTTTCTTTTCATTTAAAGGCTGCTGAAGGACTATATCGAAATAATTCTAAAAGTGCTCTATTATATTGGCTATTTCTTACCAATTGTTCTATATAATTTCATACTGTAAAAGTATAAGTTCCAAAGAGTTTCTCTCTAATTCTATAAATAATCTGTTTTTTACAATTATCTATTTGTTCTACTAAATTATTCAATTCGCATTTATCGAATTCTTTAGAGTGTTCTTTCACCTATTTTTCTCTATATAGGTAATCTAAAATTAGAATTTCCGTAACTTCTAATCATAAAAAACTATGATTTTAACCTTGAAACCATGATTTTGGTATAAATAATTAATTATTACATTTGAAGTGATGTTTGGTATAATTGTTTTTCTAAAGGAGCATAATCCACCCATTATCAATTTTAATATTATTCATAACTAGTGGTATAAGACTCTACTAAATCTCTAAATCTTAACTTCAAATTCTAGAGATGATATATATATTGAGAAGGGTAACTACAAATCTAAATCTAAATACCTAATAATTGAATCTAGAAAATAATATTATAAAAATAACAATATCAATAGAAAAACAAACACTTGATTTATATTTTCAAAATGGCTTCATTCATCATTGTCAGTTTATTTTAGCTTGGCCTTCGCATGATATTCGTAATCCTCACATGGCTAATGGGGCAAATACTTAAAGGTGATTCTATATTTTATTTGAAGTAAAAAAAAATACAATATGGCTCTTAAGTATTAAAATAAATACAATATTGCTTTTTGAATATACCCTCTGAACTTTTTTTTTCCAACTAAATATACCTCTTTACAGCTAAATAATTAATTTAATAATATTATAAAAATTAATTCAATTAATATTTATATTATAAAAAATAATTAAATTAATTATTTATAATAAATATACGTTAAATTTTTTTTTAGAATATTCTTTCTAATTATGTATTTTATTATTCTATGATAAAAAAAATTAATATATCTAATCAATAAAAATATTTAAAAAATTATAAATTTAAGAATTAAAATAAAATGAAATAATATACTTAAATTAAAATCAAAATAAAAGAAAAAGAAGTATTAAAAAAGTTCAATGTTATATGAAAGAAAATGGGGAAAAAAAGGAGACACCCTTAACATTATATATATGAATGTAGCACCGTAAGAGCTTTCGATCTAAGATCAGTGCAGGCCCAATATATATGCTCATTTGTTGATAAATAAATGTAGAACAGATGCATAAACCAGGATTAGGATTATAGTTAAAATTAATAACTCATCCCCTTAAATTTAAAAATAAAATATATAATTATTTAGAGTGTATTTAATTAAAAAATATTATTTTATTGTATTTCAATCGGCGCCATTTAGAATACCTTTTTAAATTAATTGTGAGTGAGTCTTTTTCTAAAAAATTTTATAATAAAAAAACAGTTAAAATTAATAATTTCTTATCACAAATATTTCCCCAGGTTCATTCGACAGAAACGTGAACTTAGCCATTGATTGGTTAGGAGTTTTTGGAAGAGAAGATGGGGAGGGAAAGGGATAAGGGTGTTTGGTTAAAAAATTAGAGGGGAGGGGAGGGAAAAAATTTTGTCTTCTTGAGAAACTTTGCTCCTTTTATGACAAAATTATCCATGATATTTTTTAATATTCCAGTGCTACCTCCGGCCTTTTTCGTTCATTCCCTTCATCTTCAGTTCATCACCTTCATCTATGCATTTATGTCCCCTAATTCTTCAACCGCTTGAGTTCTTGCCAGAGAGGTTTCTGCTCTGGAACCCACTGCCGACAATGGCACAGACAAGCACGCAACAAGGCCGCTATCGCCTTGCGCAGTGGTGGTTATGGGTCTCCCTTTAGGCTGCTCTGTTCTCGATCTCAAATCCCGATTCGAGATCTATGGTGCCATCTCCCTCATACACATCGACCGTGACAGAGGTGGCTACACCTATCCCAAGGAATCTGCCGATGCGGCTATAGCTTTGCGCTCGACCCATCTTTGTCATCATTGTCAGTCCGAAAAGATTACTTCATGCTCCTTTCCATGCTCGGTTCTTAAGATGGGTATTCAAAGAAACTCTTATTTCAATCTCAAAAACAAATTTTCCAATATTCTAGATTCTGCAAACTCAATTTCTCAAAATTCATGCACTAGCTATGGCAATATCAAGTTTAACTACAAATTTTCAAACAAATTGTTGGACTTTCTGACAAACCTGAACACTCGAATACTATAAGGGGGTTTTAATTGCGTAATTGTTTTGGAAATCGAAGACTAAGAGAAGTGTATGTAATAGGTTCAGGTATTGTAGGCGACTGATCTTCTGGCCATGTGGACAGAAGGAATAGGGAATAGTAACAAGGAGAAAGACCCGAGAACTATTTGAACTCTTTCCATGCTCAATACTTCATATCATGGACTGTTTGAACTCTAATGTACTTTCTTTTCCTTTTGTGCTTTGTGATATATCATTTTGAGAATCAGTATGATAAGCCAAGCTGATCTAACAATTGATCTTCTTAATCTTAGTTGATCAGTTTTCTTTTATTCTCTCTTTCTGAAGGAGGTACGAGATCTTGGCATCTCTATTGAACTTCTTCCCTTGAGTTGACCTGATGAAGAGTTCAACGTATCTCAATTCTATGCAATATGTCCATGTTTTTAACATATAAATATCATATATTTTGTCCTGTATTGTCCCATAATTTGTTAGATATGATATTATTCTTACTTGACCGATCTTTTGCCTTTCAGGATTTGATTGGGCTGGAATGAGATGATCTCGACAGGTTTATGCCATCTGTAGCAAACTAGTATGACTTTATATCATACTCATGCTTCTTACCTGGATTAGTATGATCATCACATATAACAAGTTGTTAAAATGGGGAAATAGCTATATGTTTGGAGTCTGACTTGATGAAGTAAGAGATAATGGATTTTTGTAGTTTCATGATTTTATGATTTTGTATTTTATTGCTAAGTTGGTTAGAACTGAGTGCATATGCTACTGTAAGTCTGAAACATATTGAAATTTAAGGTGGAGCACTGGTTGTCTTCTATAATAAGCTTAAACTTATTTATATTGTTTTGCTTTCCAACTATTTGGATTCCAGGTGGATATAGTATAGAAAGAGCTATTTTACATGAATTGAAGTTACAAAATCAATGTTCAATATTGATTTACCTGAATTGGAGGATATGAATAAACAATTAAGAAAGCGCATGTTTAAGAAGCACATCTTCAGAAGGATTAGATTTACAATAGTTAATAGGTTATCAATTGAAGAGAATTCATATGCTTCAATTCGTCCCACTGTTCCAGGTAAACATTCCCCAATTTTTTCTAGTTAAAATAAGCATCAACTAGTGTAAAGTCTTGCTTTTCTTTTCTTTAATTCTTCAGCCCTGGATCACTTTTAGTTTTTTAATACAAAAGATAAAATAACAAAAAAAAATTAAATAAAATAATAAAAATATATTTATCAACTCGAAATCAAATAAAAAATATCTTCTACCCTACTCTACTTACCTCCCATACCCTCCACTAACCCCTCCGTTGAACCGAACAAACCTTGTACAATTCAAGAGAAGGAAGTCTCAGATGCAACTCTGTATTGTACATCAATCAACAGTTTCAGACGGCACTTGCAACATATAAGTGCAATCATCATCGACTTCACTATCTCAAAACCCTAAAATAATGAATTAACCACAATTTTGGAAATATTTTAATGGGATTTCCCCATGTTTCAACTGTTAAAAAGGGGGGGGGGGGGGAAGTAATATCAACACCTAATATTTCTTCAAAGTTCATCTGATGGAATGTGAACTTAGAGACGAAGAAGAGAAGAGAAGAGAAGGAAGTCCCAGAGACAACTCTGCAGTGTACATCAACCAGCAACTTAAGACGGTACTTGCAACATATAATCGCAATAATCATCGACTTTACTATCTCAAAACCCTCAAATAAAGAATTAACCAAAATTTTAAGAATGTAATCGCACAAATCGGCTCCGAAGGATCAGTAGATGAGAGATCCACGGATTCCTATCAACATGCGAAACACACAGCTCAATCTCAGTCCGATCATAGCATCGCCAGTCAAAGCTCTTTATAGCTACTGGCGACGTGGCATCGGACATTTGGGAAGAAGAATAAAACAAGAGGGGAGAAAATAAAAACAGAGATGGATCGTTTCTCACTCGCTTCGCTCTTTCTGTTGCATTCGCCTCTTCTTCGGCATCGAATGAGGCGTAGATCTACAACGAAAATGAAGCCGACTCGCAGAACTGTACTGAATCACACGAGAGAAAACATGGAGGCGGCGATTAATAAAGATCGGAGCAAGAACAAGAATGAGATACTGTATATATAGGAGCGAATAATATCTAGATTCAGCCCCGAACCCTATCTCTTTCTAATTTATTATTTTATTTCTATTTTTAGCTAAGCACAGAGAAATGAATTGCGTAAAACTTGCTAAATTTTTTTATATTTTTTAAAAATTAATTCATCATTGATTATATTTTATCTTATTATTATAAATATTAATTCTTATATTTATTATCTATTTATCTATTAATTTTTTTTTATAAATAACAACTACTTAAATCACACAAATTAAATTATTAATTAAAATTTATTAAAAATAATAAATATATAAAAAATAATATTTTTTTAAATATGATATTATTTATGAGGACGTTGATTGGGGGAGAAAATGAAGTGAGAAAATAAATAACATAGACATGTAAATAATTATGAGTAAATATAAAAAAAAATATTAAATTTTTAGACAGACATAATTTACTGCTTATATATAAGACTACTCATATGAAAGATAATATTATTTATAAATAAAATTAGCGGAAGTACTATATTAGAACTGACGTAGATGTATCAACAACTGGTTGATTAAAATAGTAAATAATTTAATTGTAAGGAGAAAAATAAAAATTTAAATATATGAAACCTATTTATTGAGAGAGATGAATACTTTTTGCGCTCCAAATTTTGAAAGGGTCAAAATACACTTCACTAAATCAAGAAATTAATTTAGAATGAGATATCATTTCTCTTACAAATTAATAAATTATGAGTACATACATGAATACTTATAATCAAGCAAGGAAACAATAAAGTCATAATAAAAAGGAAAAAAAACTAAAAAATAAGATAAAATTAGAGAAACTTGCAAATAATTTTTTCTAAAATAAAAAATCACAATTTTTAATGCAAAAAATCATTAGTGTTCTAAAAACTATGATTGAGGACTAAGTAGCTCGACACGCACAAGTTAGAGAAAATTTAAAAAAAATTAGTCTTCACAATACCGGCAAATTAATGTTTAAATATTATAAATAGAGTTGTCTATATCTAGTTACTGATAATATCTCAAAAAGGAGTATCTCAAATAAAATTATACCTATAATTAGCAAAAAAAAAAAGTCACTGGGATCTACTTCCTTTCACTTGTAGAAAGCCATTTTTTATATCAGTTAAAAACAAGTTTTTAAACTGCACTTAGAATCGGTATAAATAATAGCAATTTAGAAAGTCAGGATAATTGTTATAGAGTCCCAACAAAGACAAATAATTAAAATAAAGTCCCTGAGATTGTTGAAATAAATAACAAGTTTATAAGGAACTTGAAATTAATTATCTGCAATTATAAAATTATCCACTTAACCTTGTTAATATCGTTCAAAAGATGTTAACAGGTGATAGTGCAACAATCAATAAATGATGGTGCAAAAATTAAAAAGTAGGATCGTCACAATTAACAATTGATGGTGGAACAATTGATAAATATTATATTTTTTTTTTATTATAAAAATTTTTAAAAAAGAGTTAGGCTCATCCACAATTTAAAGGTAGTGCGAAGTCTTTTTTTCTCTTAGGTGATACTAATATCAGACAGAACAAGCCCTTAACTTATGTCTCAGGAATCAAATACGTTTTAAATAGTCATATGTCTCATCCTTTCGTCAACTAAACCTATATAAATATAATATTTTTTTTTGCTACAAGAAGAGGGCTAATATGCCCTAAGTTAAAATAACTTAATCTACAAGGGGATCAAATCCCAAACACTTCTTAACCACAATATCCCTTAAATGAGCAGGGCATGAGTACAACATTTGTGTATCCCTTAAACCATCCTTTGCGAGAGAATCTGCCAAATGATTTTGCTCTCTGGGTACATATTGTATTTTCAGCTCCCAAGATAAATTCATCATCTTCTGTATCTGTAAAAGTAAAAGGCTGCATGTGTGGACTGTTTCCTTTGTTAACATATCTACAACATTCTTAGCATCCGATTCAAGTATAATTTTCTTAAATCCTAGCTCCCAGGCAAGTTTTAGACCCTTGAAGATCGCCCATTGTTCAGCTTCAATTACACTGCATGAACCTAGAACACTCGTAAATCCCATGATCCAACTTCCAGCATGATTTCTAATAGCTCCACCACAACCTGCCCTCTTATGAGCTGTCATAAGTGCTCCATCAATATTTAATTTTACCCAATCTGATAGAGGAGGTTGCCAATTAAATGAAATTGAGGAGTCTAAGCTACTAAACATATAATCATCATGAACTTGCACAAAGCTTTCCCATGTTTGTATAATGACTGAATATGGATCAAGTGGTTTCAAAAAATTATTATTAAAAATAGCGTTATTCCTCCACTTCCATAAACTCCAAATTGACACCCCCCAAATTAGATTCCAATTACTTCCACTATGAACTCCCAACTGCTTTTTAAGATTCCTAGCAAACCAATCCCTTAAAGTAGCTCTAAAGAAGGAAGAGCAATAACGAGGATGAATTAGTTTAGACCAAAGGTCTCTGGCATAACAACAATCCCGGAGTATATATAAGACATCTTCCATACCCTCATTACAATGTTGGCATGTTGCATCAGTTGAGGACCATTTACTTCTCCAAGTATTGGTTGCTAAACGATTATTAAAGGCTATCTACATAAAAATACGAATACGTTCAGCACCCTTCCACTTCCATATGTCTTTGTAGACTAGGCTATAATCCTGTGCATGATACTTCTCAATTAAAAGTAAGCACTTTTAATAGTAAAGATACCTTCATTTGTAGCGTTCCAAACCATCATATCATTACCCGCATCCAACATAGGTGGGATCATGCTAATTAACCTCTGAAAAACCTTACTTGGAATAATAGTAGCAATTCTTTGGAAATCCCAAGTGCCCCCAGAACTCCAATCCGCCACTTTACTTCCTTCTTCCTCCGTAGTAAGTAGCCGAAGACACAAATCCTTTATGGTTTTATCTGGAAACAACCACTTATCCGTGAAGAAATTTACAAGTTGACCATTTCTGATATGCTATCTTGTGCCCAAATCAACTATATCTTGTTGTTGCGAGATAAATTTTCATAGTGCAGAATCTCCCTTTCTTGCATCAAGAAGATTATCTTCATTCCTTACCATATATTTATGTAGCAACACATCTAACCATAAACATTTTTCTCCATTAACTAATTTCCACGCCAATTTGGATCCACAAGCACGATTCAATGATGATAGCTTCTTGAATGCTACTCCCCCATACAATTTGGGCTTAATAATCTGATTCCACCCAATAAGATAAAATCCATATGAGCTTTGACTATGTCCCCATATAAAATTTCGTTGCAATCTCTCCACTTCCTGACATACTGACGCGGGAATTTTGGCCACTTATATAGGATACACTGGTATAGAGCTTAATACTGATTTTGCCAAAGTAATTCTTCCAGCCACTGAAAGAGTACTCTCTTTCCATACAGCAAGTTTAGTTTTGACTCTATCAATGATGTATTGGAAAGTATCTCTGGGCTTTCTCCCTCTGATGATTGGAAAACCCAGATACTTTCCTATCTCAGTAGAAATAGCCATTCCTGTGATTTCACTTATCTTCTTTTTAATTTTGCCATTCACCTTTGTAGAGAAGAAGACAGATAATTTACTCTTGTTGATTTTAGCCCCTGAAGCTCTACAAAATTTATCAAGACAAGTCATCATGCTTTTTGCTTGCTTTTCAGTAGCAACTTCGAAAAAAAGAAGATCGTCAGCAAACATCAAATGAGATATATATGGGCCTCCACTCGATACCATAATTGGTTTCCATTGATCTGAATTAACCGCATCCGTAATAATATGTGATAATCTGTCTATACATAGCACAAACAAAAAAGGTGAAATAGGATCTCCTTGTCGGAGACCTCTTATAGGAAAGAAAAATTCTGTTTGAGAACCATTCCATAAAACATTATAAGAAACAGAAGTAATACGGCTCATAATAAGATTTATCAGAGAAAGGTCCAGGCCCACCTCAATAAGAACCTGATGAATAAAATCCCATCGAATACTATCATATGTTTTCTGTAAATCAACCTTTAAAGCTAATAAACCATTTTTTCCTTTAGCTTTTTTCATTATGTGCATAATTTCTTGACCAATTATAATATTATCTTGTATATGTCTACCTTTAATAAAGCTTGATTGATAAGGAGAAACAATATCATCCATTACATTTCTCAGTCTGCCAACAATAACCTTAGTAATGCATTTATAGTGTACATTACATAAGGCAATGGGTCTAAAATGACCAATCTCCTGCGGATTCTCAATCTTTGGTATAAGAGAAATCAATGTCTTGTTAGTACTGGCTTCAACAGACCCTTTCATAAAAGCATTTTTAACAAATTTGCACAACGCAGTGCCTACTGTCTCCCAATTTGCCTGATAGAATATTGGAGAGAAACCATCAATACCAGGAGCCTTATAAGGCCCCATAGAGAAAAGAGCATACTTAATTTCCATATCAGTAGGCTGATGGGACATATTAGAGAGTCTATATTTAACCTCAGATGGAAAATTGGTCCTTGTGTGTAACTTACATTGAAAATTATCAAACCAATTATAAAGATTCTTAAAATAACTTAAAATCATACCTATAAGCTCTGCCTCATTTTCAATCCAGTTTCCACCATCATCTTTTAGAGTTAAGATTCTATTCCTTTTTCTTCTCATCTTAGTCTTAAGATGATAATAATGGGTATTTCGGTCACCTTGATTAATCCAATCAGTTCTAGCTTTTTGGAACCATTTTATCTCTTCTAACTTAAGAATATTTTCTAATTCTGCTTGCAATTCCTTCTCAAGAGAATTTAAGAAGTTTGAGTAATTATAAGCAGGTGAACTTTGAATACCATTCAAACGGGCTAGTAAAATATTTTTTTTCTTTTTAACAAATCCAAAAATATTTTTATTCCAATCCAAAAGAGAAGTACTTAAATCCTCCAAAGCTTTATTGAAATCGTCACAATCAATCCAAGCCATAGTCATAAAATTCTTAAAATTATCATGAGTAAGCCACATGGCTTCAAAACGAAAAGGTTTATTTTTTTTCCCTCTTCAAATGATTTAAGAATTGTAAAGCAATAGGGTTATGATCTGAAAATTTTGTTCTAGGAAGGACTTTTAAAATGCAATCAGAAAACTTATGCAAAAAGTCAGTATTCACTAAAGCTCTATCCAATCTTTCATATAGTCTAGAATAACCAGCTATCTTATGACCCTTCCAAGTGAATTTTGGGCCTTGAAAACCCAAATCAGCAAGCTTACAATCGCTCAATCTATCATGAAACCAATTAATTCTATTATAAGAATAACCCACTCCTCCAATCCTGTCCGTAGGCTTTAAAATGTCATTAAAATCACTAAATACTACTCAGGGAATAAAAATAGAATTAGATAAATTCTTTAAGTCATACCAAAGTACCTGACAAAAATTTGAATACGGAATTACGTAAACAGTCGTCAATTGGCTACACCCTTGACCTCGGGGGAAAATGGAAGTGGGTCTACTCCATGAAATATGGCAAACCCTATTGGGCTTGAATTATCTATTGGATATATCACGTTCGAACACACCTGTGGTTCTTCTATGGATTTGGTCCCAGTAGATGATCTTTGATCGTTTAATTACGAAATCTTAACTTCCGTGGATTTAAATGATAAAAAGGTAAAATATATGACTATTTAAAATATATTTGATCTTTGAGAAGTATTATTTTATTGTAATTCTAGTCGCGATATTTGGAGAGACATCCTAACTCCTGGGTGCCTAAATTTATGCTTGAGGGTAATATACAGCTCGTCCTGCCCGATATTAGTATCGCCTAGGAGGAAGGAAGACTTCTCCCTACCCTCGTATGTAAGCCCAACCCCTTTCTAATAATTTTTATAACAAAAAAAGATTATGAAGTCTTAAGTTTTAAATTTATCAGAATACAAAAAATATATTTAGAAGAGTTATTTTTAACTAAACTTTATAATATTTAAATTTGACTTATCTGATAATTATATTATAAAAAAAATTAAAAGTCAATAACAATATTCGTCGAACATTTAAAAGACGTGGGATTTATTTTCTACAACCAAACCAAAATTTCAGGATTATATATACAACACCCTCTATGGAATTAACTCAAAGAAAGAACGTCAAATTAATGAAGCAAAATACAAGACATCTTATTGTTTATTATACGAGGGAAATTTGTTTTCTCTTTCTCTAACCAATCAGCAACAACTGTAATTAACTAACTTCTTATCCTTTAATATATCTTCAGTGGACAAATACATTCTTGAAATCCTATTTCGTATTTAGATTTCAGCCATGCATTTTGTAGGAGAAGAAAATATATATTATTGATGGGTTATAAATTATAAGTCTCTAGAAGAAGAGAAATGCTTCTTAATTAGCTTAATTGTCAGTTTAAATTTTAAGCTTAAATAGTAAATTCAGTACCATAGCCCAAAAATGAAATTGGCCCAATGTTTATCCCAAATTTAGAAGCCCAGGACATGCCTCACCTGACCAAGAAGATGAGCTTCAAATGTTTTAAGAAATTGGTCAGATGAAACGCTGATTGGTAAGCTTCTATGAGGGACCCATAAGTAATAAAACAACTTGTTCTTTCCTATATCCTCATTAAACCATTTCAGCTGCTCTCTCATCCCTCATTTCGACCCAGAATCGGAAAAATAGAGAGATGAGGAACCGTACGGAGGATGAGAAGAGGAAAAAAGATAGCACCTCACCCACATGCAAAGTTGAATCTAGGCTAAGGCAAGGGTCCTAAACCTTATTCCATCACTATTTTCTTTAGTTGGGGAGTGTTTTGCAAATGGTGATGCTCGGAAACCTGATTATAGTGAGAGAAAGTGAAGTGAGCATAGCTAGACATGAATTAAAGCTTATAGAGATGATATGTAGTGGTATATTAATATATGAAGATGCATGCTTGTTGGGTTGAATTTTTGAAGGCTGAAATTAAAGAAAAACCCAATGTTTAAATGTGGTATAATATGAAACAATTTACCTAATAAGTTACTAAATCATATATAAGATATGTCAAAAGGCCCCTATGTTGTGTCTGGTAACAATAGAAATTGAAATTCATGAATTCCCCCTGCCCTGTTTTGGCCAGCCACTATTTTAATATATAAGAGTCAAGTTCTGCTTCATTTGATGCTTCCCAAAGTGTTTAGAATGCAAAATTGTATAGGGTTAGCATGATGAAAAAAATTAACTATGTAAAGGATAAGGCAGTTAAGAATTAAAGCAAAAGAGACAAAGTTAAAGAGCTAAATGAGAGAATGAGAGTTTGGGGCTATAGGGAGAGATTAATTAAGAAATGGAAATATACCAAAGTTTGAGTATTAATCTGTCCCTATAAATGTGTATACATAATTGGTAGGATTTGACATTTGTTATCAAGACAAGAGAAGAAGTGCAAGCAAGAGGTGGCAACTTGGGAGTCTAAGCAAGAGATAGTTTAGCCTTTTATTTCTCATCTAGCCAACTCAATATTTATTTTCTTATTATTATCCATGAGTATAATAAGTGAGTAACTCTTCTCAATGGGCAAATGAATTGGTACCTTGATAAAGATCTCAAGTAATGAATAATTCATTTTTTACATTTTAACTTTAATTTTTTTTATGCAAAGACTCTTAGTTTCATTATCATCTTTCTACTATATTATTATGATTTTAAAAAGTGTAGTGTCCAAGAATTTACACACACATTATGGGGCAGTCACTAAAAATGCATTCAATTTTGATACACTTAATATAAGAGTTGTTTAACTTTTTTAGATAAATTAAAAAACTAAATAAATCAGTTCATATAAGAGTTAGTTGACTAATTTGAGTAGATTAAGAAGTATATAATATAAATTTATCTTGAGTGGTTGTATTATTGATCATAATTAATTAATTTATTTAATTTTTTTAATCTACTCAAAAAAATTAACTAACTCTTATATTGAAGAGCGGATGGATTAAATATTGTAATATAATGCTTGATTGCCAAGAGTCTTAAGTCACAATGTTATTATAATTTAGAAAAATTGTAATTACATATAAGTCCTAAAAAAGGATTTATTTATAGATAAGTTTCGTAACTTTATTAAAATATTTTATGGGGCTTGGTTAGAATTAACTTTTCTTGTGAAATGACAAAAAATTCCTTGGGCCCACCCCCTATGGCTGACGTTCAGTCGTTGACTATGGACTGATTACCAGCCAGCGGGCTCCAACAGTAACCGAAAGTCAACATAATTGTGCAACTAACACCAGGGGATAGGAGAGCACTCACTAATGAAGTATCCACTTAAGCAAAGATTAGCTATGTCTATTTTGCATTGTTGCTAAAAGAATGGCTAGCATTTGAAGAAAGACAGCTTTATTCTGAAGTTCCAAACAAAACAGAGTAAGAGAATTATGATGCAGGTCCACTACAAGCAGCAACAAACAATAAACTAAGGAAAAGTGGAGCGACATCTCACACTTGAAATTAGGGGTATTTAAATCTATCCAGTCCCGAGTGTCCCGACCCGATTCCGATATTTTCAGGACGGGTCCGTCCCGTCCCAAAAAAGACTGGGACGGGAAACCCTCAAGTCGAGACAAGGGAAATTGTCGGGACGGGATGGGTTTCAGAATAACCCTCGGGACGTCCCGTCCCGAAAAGGACTGGGACGGGAAACCCTCGAGTCGAGACAAGGGAAATTGACGGGACGGGACGGGTTTCAAAATAACCCTCGGGACGTCTCGTCCCGTCCCGAGGATATGTTTTTATTTTTTTTATGTAATAACACCCTTTGAATTATTAAAGAGGGCTTTCTAGCTAGCGGGTTTCTCCAATTTTTCAATTTCTCCAACAAGAATCAGTCATTTATACGTGAATTTGTATTTAAAAGAGAGAGATATTGAATTAATCTATGATATTTAGCTGGGGAGAAAAATTAATGCATTACCTTGGTGGGATTTGGGATGAGTTCTCTTATAGGAGAGAAGATTGAAATCACTCTTAGTTTGCTGGAGAATCTACAGGAAAGTTCATATGCAAAAAGGGGTCCTGCAACAAAACAAAGGACACATTTGTGTTTTCCATCCCCAATGTTGGATGGCCAGAAGAAGGATTAATTTGAAGTTCAAAATTCTTCTGAGTAGCTAAGTTTACAAATGAAGAAATGGAAGAACTACTGGGCAAGCTATAGAGAAAATTACACTGATAAAGATATGCAATAATGGTAAAGAGGTGGTTGATCTTGAAGCTGATGATGATGATTTGGTGATGGAAGTTCACAGCAGTGTCCCATTGGGACTGTTCAAAGGAAATTACTAGCTGATTTGAGTCATGATGATGATTTACCTCTTCAACCAAATTGGAATTGACACCGTAAGGGTTTGGTTCAATTAAAGCAGAAGCATCATCAATGTTCGAAAATCAGAATCAGAGCGTCTTGTGAAGCGAAGGCTAAACTTTCCATAGAAAGACCCTCTCTGGAAAGCTAGGGTTATGAGTGTGTGAGGCCAAAGAAGAAGAAGCAATTTAGGAGAAGCAAATTTCTGACGACAACGACGACTTCGTTTTTGCAGAAAACCCAAATGGATTTTTTTTAATTTAGCATAAATTTGGGAATTTCCCGTCCCGTCCCGAACCTATCTCAGTCCTGGTCGAGACTGGGATAAGATCGAGACGGGACGGGGGTGTCCCGATCCCGACCCGTCCCGTGAACACCCCTACTTGAAATCTCCAACTCCAAAAAAGATCAACGATATGATATGAATTTCAATGTTCACTATTGACTTTCAGCAAAAACATATAATCCTATTTTGATATGCTCCAATTTTCATTTTAATAAGGCTTTCTTGTTAGCAGAATTCATTTACTTCATCATTCAAACGCACAATTTATAGTTAATTGAAACAATAGAAATCCTCATATGCCAACAAAAAAAAACTCACAAAAATTCTAAAATGGCCATAATTGAATTTGAAATGCAATCTCTAGAGTGTGGCCCATGTCTCTGTTTCTGGGGTACAGCTAAGTTGACGCCCAATTGACTCTACACAAACCCCATACATGCAACAAAGGATTTCTTGAGCAAATCCCTATCTTCATAAAACATTCAAAACTAAAACCCCATGCTGCTTACCTTCTTTAGTAATCATCAAATATAACTTTTTGAAAATGGATTTATTATAAAACAAAGTATCTATAAAGGAGAAAGCAGAGGTACATTACAAGACCAAAACAGAGAGGAAAACAAAGATAAGCCTAAATGCATCCTACTATGAAACTCCCTTGCTTGAAGAGTACGCTGACTTAAAGCAAGGACCTCATTAACCAATCGATGAGGTTGTGAAGTTTCATGACAGAACAGGTAAATGCAACCTAAAAGTGATAAAGTGGACAGTTGCTGGCAGAACGTTTGGTTCCATGCATGTTTCCGAATTTTTGGGCAACTTCATAAAAGCGTTGTGAGCAAAGCATCAAATAAAGTTACCCCCTCCCCCGCCAAATGAATTATTTCTACGTGGTCAAAACTTGATAAGATTCACCCAAAACCTTCCAAAACCCTGAGAAAATACATATAAGTAACCATTTCAGCAACAACTTCTAAAAGACAGAAACTCACAGCTTATATACATGCAATCGAAAGCACAAATTTCTCCAATATGATAAAAATGCAAACACACCTATCTTTTATCATAGACATAGCTACCATCCACAGCTTAAAAATGTCCACCCGAAATGAACTGCATTATCAGGATTTGCACAGGTCAACCCTAACAGTAACAACTTCCTCATTCCTTCTTTCTCAAATTCTCCATTCAGCCTTCTATCTGCTGCTTCTATTATCTTCCCTTGTGAGTGAAGTGCCCAGACCCAATCAACAAAATTCGTCATCCTCTGACCTTCATTCTCACTTGGCCTCCTTCCACATGCAACTTCAAGCACTACAACACCATAGCTGAATACATCCGTTTTCTCAGTTGCTTTCCCATGCTGAAGGTACTCTGGTGCAAGGTACCCCAGTCTAGGATTCAAGTTTCCATCAAGCAGTATATTCGAAGTCTTGAAGTCCATCACTCTCTGCTCACAATCTTGGTGAAGATAAGTGAGAACAGAAGCCACCCCAAGAACAATGTTGCGTCTATGAGACCAACTCAATACGTTACATTGTTCATATTCTTGGTATAGAGCATCCTCTAAGCTCCCATGGGGCATGAAGTCATACCCAAGAAGTAACTCACCTCTCTCAACACACCAACCTTGAAGCTGAAGCAAGTTCCTGTGACTCAAACTAGCTATAATGGATAGTTTGGCTTGGAAGTATGTTTCAAGCTCATGGGTTTGTCTGGACCTTTTCACAACAGCAATACTTCTTGAAGATATAAAGAAAGCTTTATAAACTGTACCAAAAGATCCACGCCTAATGATTCTCCTAGAGTGAAAACCTCTTGTCGCTGATTTCAACCCTCCATAACTGAATTCCTTTGGTGGCTCTATTTTGAAGGTCTTCTGTTTTGCAATGTCCCTCCATTTCCTCATAAAAACATACCCAAACATAAAAGTACTGCACAGAAAACCGCAGCACCAACTATAGCAACACCTAATTCAAGGTTACTTTGATGTTTCTTTCCGGTTTCTTTTCCAGGATTGCCGACTACAATAGTGGTCACTGAGGTACCTGAAACATAAACATTAAGAGGAGTGAGCAGGATCTTACAGGATGAAACTCAAATGACTCAAAGCTCCAATTTTTAATCACATACAGTTGGGTACTTCCCTCAATAGAAGATTGTCCAAACACATGTAACATCCCATTACAATTATACTCTTTCTAAAAAAGAAAATATTACTTGCACACTCTTCCTTTAAAATTATTACTCTTCATATCTTAATATATATGACATATTTAATTAATTTAATTAGATTAAAAAAATTAATTAAAATATCATATTTTTCTTAAAACACACTAATCATCTTTTCTTAACTCTTTTACTTCTTTTCTTACTTGATTATTGTTTAGAGAGTATTGATAAAGATAATTTAAAAAAATAATAAATATAGAAAATTTGTCTTATATTTAGACCAAAATCAACTCCTCAATTAAATCATATGTTAAGAAGAGTATTATTTTTAATTAATGAAATAGAACTTGGTTTTCACCTTGTAGCTTTATCAAACACATAAATTGTATGTTTCTGTTTTTGTCACTAGCAATTATTGAAAAAAGTACCACTATTTTTATGAGAAAATTGAATGATCCCACTTGTAAGTATATAGAGCCTCCAATTGTAAGTATTGTAAGTATATATTGTAAGTATATAGAGCCTTCAGTAGCAGGAGTAATTTACTCCCAATGATTCTGCTCCAGTTGTGTAAGTATATATTGTAAGTATATAGAGCCTCCAGTAGCAAGAGTAATTTACTCCCAATGATTATGCTCCAGTTGTAAGTATATATTATAAGTATATGGAGCCTAGCAAGAGTAATTTATAAACCGTAACAAAAGATTCGCGCCCAATGAAACCCTCTTATCGCTGATTTCAACTCTCCATAACTGAATTCCTTTGGTCGCTCTATTTTGAAGGTCCTCCGTTTTGCAATGTCCCTCCATTTACTCACAGAAACATATCCTAAAACTGAAACTACTGTGCAGAAAACCGCAGCACCAAGTATAGCAACACCTAATTCAAGGTTCTTTTGATGTTTCTTTCCGGTTTCTTTTGCAGAAATGCCGACTACAACAATGGTCACTAAGGTGCCTGAAACATAAACATTAGGAGGAGGTGAGCAGGATCATACAGGATGTAACTCAAATGACTCAAAGCTGCTCCAATTTTTAATCACATAAAGTTGGGTACTTCCCTCAGTAGAAGCTGAAAACCCCACATACAATTTCCCCTTCAAATAATCAGAAAGTTCAATATCATCAACAGCTAGAATCGGTCTTTGAGGCTTGACATCGGAGTAACGCAAGAAAACTTGCAGATTCCTAGTGTAACTCTTAAAATCAATCCAAGCTGTAATCAGATTCCCACTCCTCAAGTCAATACCTGGCAAGATAGGATCGCTAGTCTTGAATGAGACTATACCACCAATGTCCAGACCGACATGATTCCCACTTGGATCATTCAGAATCAAATACTAGTGGCTGTCAAACTCCACGGCCACAAGCTTGTTTGGATTCAACTGAGACGGGTTAACAAGACCCAGAAAACGACTAAGGAGGCCAAGAGTGTGGTTAATCAAAGAAAGAAAGAAAGCTAATCCATCTGCCGATGTAGAAACTAAATCATGTGGATAAAGAATACGTGCGTTTGAGATATGGTCAAAGAGCGAGATGGGTTCAAGGTATAAAACGGCGCGGGCGCCAGGAACGTTGACGGTACTGGGGAGGCCGACACCTCCTTCACTGATATATGAAGTGCCCAGGAAAGCAAGTAGGAGTTGTGAATAAACTGTATATTTTTCAATTTTATTTATAGAAACTATATTTTATATGAATATCTGTATTATTTATTGAAATTATATAGATACTTATTATAACTTTTATAATATATACAAATAGTTTTTTTAGTTGAATTTAAAAAGAAGAGAGAGAAGTTATAAAATTTTAAGAAGGAGGAATATGTAAGATGAAAAAAAGTAAGAAATATCAATTAAAAAATTTTAACTCTATTTTTTTAGTTTTTTTAAATCCAACTTAAAAAAAAATTAATCTCATTCCCTCCCCATCAAATCCCTCTACCAACCAGCCCCTATAAAAGTTAAATAAAAAAAATTATTCTATATTTTTATTTAGATTAAAATTTAAAATTATCAATATAGTTAGTCTTAAAATTTTATAATAATCATTTCAGTTAAAAATAAATTTAAGTCCATCCGATTTATTATTTTTAATTTTTTATCTACAAGTATAATCAATAATATCAATCAGTAATCTATATTTAATCTTTAAAAGATTTTAAGCCTCATAGTAATTAATTAATAATCTCTTTAATTGATTATATTATATTTCAAAATTTTTCAATTAAAAATGAGTCTAAACCGATTCATCTTAATACTTTTAATTCTTTTATCTACAAGTCGCGATCATTAATATTAATATAATCTCATATTGTTAATTTTTTATTTATCCTCATTTAATTTATACGATTGTATTTATTATCAAAGTCAATTCTATTCTATTTTTTGCTCTCTCCTCATGAATAAGGGTATTTTTAAAAAGAAGGATTACATCTTGGGAAAAAGACAAGAAACAACCATGTGAATTTATAAAAGACAATTTGGGCATCTGAATATCTAAAAGGACAGATTGGGCAGGAGGCCCAATCTGTCATTTGTAAATTTGGATGAAAGGACCAAGAGGCCCCTGGAAGCATTTGAAGAAAATGTTAGAGAATGAAACTCAGAACAGAACGAAGTGGGAGAATGAAGTAGGAGATTAGGTTTCAGCTCTCATCGAACATTGCTCTGAAAATGGAATTCCAGCCGACGTTTGCACGGGTACTAGCTGTCGTTTCAAATACTCTGCCACCAAAGTTGAATTTCACCCTGTCCAAACAAATCCCCATGATTGGGTTTGTTCAAGAAAATAAACAAAGCCAGAACAAAAAAGAAGCAATCCAATTAGAGTTGTGAGGAAACAAATTCTCAAAGAACAGAGGATGTGAAGGAATGATTGATCCTAGAAAAATAGTAGAAAAATATGGGAAAGTTGGATTAAAGCAAACTAGTGGCATAAACAAGTAATATAAAATGAATTAGGCAGGGGATCAAAATATGGAGAATGAAGGAAGATTTTAAATTTGAGAGATTTGGTGAAGAGGGGAGAGAGATGTTGGGTTTCAGAAACTGAAGAATTGACACAGTTTGATGACTGACCATCTTCTCCCTCTGAAATACTCTGCTTTTCTACGTCATTGTTGAAGTTATAAATCTCATTGTTAAAGTTGCAAATTCCATTACAGGAGTTGTAAATTCCATTAGTAATAAGTTGCAATTTTAGTCTTTCCTGGGATTGGTCCACTTCTTTTTATTGCACTCAATTTTAGACTTTAATTTATTTTGTTTTTTTATGAAAAAGAGGGAAAGGAGAAAATAAGAAGAAAAGTATATGAACAACTCATTAGTAATAGCTCACCTGAATACTTGGCAGCTTCTACTCGTTGCACAACCACTCTAAGAGTCTTTGCATAAATCATTTTTGGCATTTGCCGCTTGCTAGATGATATTTCCAGCGAAGTAGATTGAATTAGCAAAAAAATCAGAAAAGGATATGTTTCAGCTACCACTAAAAATGAAGAATAAATGTAGTGTCACTTATAGAACTTACGTGTTGGCTTTAATAAACTATTTTGTCCAGCACTATCTAAAGTTGATAAAAGAAAATTGTCTTACAGTGAGAAATTTCATTAGGTCTAAGCTTTACAGTACTCAGTCCAAGAAATTTGCAGAAGTTAAATGATCGTTCTCCTTTTAACCAAGTATTCAGCAACTTGATCCCTTCTTGATAAAGTATATTAACTCAGCACACATTAGAATCAAATGCGAGTCATGATCATTAAAGAATATAATATACCCTAAAAAGTCTAACCTAGTAGTAAATAAAGATCATCTGGTTATCTAAACATAAATGGTGTATTGAATGGCATGCATTTTAACATAAGTTTTGCAAGGGATGACAAGTATAAGTGGCTTATACTCGGATTTCAGGTACCCAATATTGTTTGCATATAACTATCTGTAATTTGAAAATAGACCCTGACACCATGGGGACATGTTTGCATATGTAATTTGAAGTATTAGTGTATAATACATTTGCACATGCACATTCTACTTTCTGTAAGTTCCCATCCTTCATATTTTTGTTATAAAAATAACTATATTAATTGCCTGCTGATAGCGATAGCTACTGGGTTTGGCTTTCCATCTTAGAAAAATTGTGGCTAGTGTTTTCTTTTTTTACTAAATATCATTGCTATTTACTAGTCAGCAGGCCAAATCACCACACTTGGTGCTACAGCTGTAATCTGAAAAAATTTGAGACATCTTAATGTGACTATAACTTTTATTTGGTACAGCAGAGGTATTCACATTTATAGGGCAGCTCGAGTTCTTATACAATCAATCTCTAGATACGATGGGGAGTTTATGCAGTGCCCTGTCATTACTAACTACTTCCTTGGGAAATTACCTGACCTCCTTCATTATTACAATAATATCTTACTTAACAATACAAAGAGGACAACTTAGATGGATTCCTGACAACTTGAATGAGGATCATCTCCATCACTTTTTCTGTCTTATTGCTGGAATTAGTCTCTTAAATCTTTTTTACTTAGTATGTGCCACATGGTACAACCAGAAGAAGGCCTTTTAAGGTTTATGTCATTTGTATTGTACAGAAATCTTGTTATATATATGTTAATCAAGATATGGCATATTAGGATTGGGTGTATTTTTGAATTCTGGTAAGTTTCTGTGATAGTTGTATGATTGGTGTGTTTGTGAATTCAAGATGAATGCTCAGCAATTATGTTGAAGCTTCAGCAGTTGCTTGTTGATAAGTAAATATTGTAAGTAGTATATTATGTAAGTCTTCCATTTGATATAAAGTTAATTCGAGAAGAACATTTACAAAAATACTTGACTGAAACTATGTTTTGCTAATGGGATTTACAACTCCTATAATGGGATTTGCAACTTCAACAATAGGATTAATAACTTCAATAATGACATTTACTACTGAAATTGCAACATATTGCTAATGGGATTTGCAACTCGTCTAACGGGATTTGCAATTTAAACAATAAAATTTGCAACTACTGCAATGACATTTACAACTAAAATTGTAAACTATTGCTAATGGGATTTGTAACTCCTGTAATAACATTTATAACTCGTCTAATAGTATTTGCAACTTGAACAATAGGATTTTGCAACTCCTGCAATGACATTTACAACTGAAATTGCAATATATTGTTAATGGGATTTGCAACTCCTGTAATAACATTTGCAACTCGTTTAATGATATTTGCAACTTGAACAATGGGATTTGCAACTACTGCAATGATATTTACAATTGAAATTTTAACCTATTGCTAATGGGATTTACAACACCTGTAATGGTATTTGCAACTTGAACAATAGGGTTTGCAACTCCTGCAATGATATTTACAACTGAAATTGCAATCTATTGCTAATGGGATTTGCAACTCCTATAGAAAGAGTGACCTCAGTTAAGTGGTCAATGTCATGAATGCCTCACTATGAAATTTGCAACTCCTGCAATGTTCATATGTAATGTAATTGCTTCCATGGGCATGATTATTTTTTGCGAGTGACCTCAGTTAAGTGGTCAATGTCATGAATGAAATTGTACAGTTCATTATGGCTATATATTACAAATCCCATTGGGGATGTTGATAATACCATTATGAAAGTTGTAAATCTCATAGTGAAAGTTGCAAATCCCATTGGAGAACTTGCAAATACCCTTGTGCAATTAGTTCCAACAAACGTTGTGGAAGTTGCAAACACCATTGGAGAAGTTGTAAATCCCATTGTGGAAGTTGCAAATCTCATAGTGAAAGTTACAAATCCAATTAGAGAACTTGCAAATACCCTTGAGCAATTAGTTCCAACAAACGTTGTGGAAATTGCAAACACTATTGTAGAAGTTGTAAACACCATTGGGGAAGTTACAAACACCATTGGGGAACTTGCAAACACCATTGGAGAAGTTGTAAATACCATTGTGAAAGTTGCAAATCCCATTGTGGAACTTGCAAATACCCTTGTGCAATTGCAAATACCATTGTGGAAGTTGTAAATCCCATTGTGGAACTTGCAAATACCCTTGTGCAATTGGTTCCAACAAACGTTGTGGAAGTTGCAAATCCTATTGGAGAACTTACAAATACCCTTGTACAATTAGTTCCAACAAACGTTGTGGAAGTTACAAACACCATTATGGAAGTTGCAAATCTCATTGTGGAAGTTCCAAATCCCATTGGAGAACTTGCAAATACCCTTGGGGAACTTGCAAACACCCTTGTGCAAGTCGTTGCAAACACCATTGGCAAAGGTGGACAGCATAATGTGATAGCTGAGGGAAATTATGTATATAGTGATTATAAATTTAGTCATAGTCATTACAAAGGTTAACACTACAAATGTCGTACAGGAAAATATGTTTGCCTAATGTCACCAGTTGGTCACTGGTTTAACTTCCCACAAATGAAGCATTACCAAAATTAACATTACAAACATTTAAACATCATTTGGTCGTCATTACACTCTTGCTTTCTAGAAGTAAGCTTAACGCAAATTCTCGACTTAAGTTAAGCTTATGATTAACTAGCCACCATAGTATATTTTGTCTAAACTCTGCAACGTGTTCATTATCATAATCAAGTATGACATTGGGCTCCCATTTAGTCAACCAAATCAACCAAAAATTCACAAATTCTCAAACTACAGATACACAGAACTAAAGTACGTCAACAAAACTGATTGATGAGTCTTTCATTTTCTAAATCATTAGATGATATAGAAGATCTGTTTGAGAAAGTTCACTAGCTTATTCACTTCAAACTTCTATTGAATTAGTTCTCCTTCATTTTGAGTCAGCTTAAGTACTAAAGCTTCCACCTGTACATAATCGATTTTCCATACATTTCCATCCTCTAGTCAGCTAATGTTTCGAATTCTGAACAGAGCAATGTAGTCAATATAATGCAACATCAAACTACCAAAATTGTGTTTAGAAGAGTAAATATTATGTTTTATAAAAAAGATGATAGCAAATACAAACTACCAAAATTGTTCCTACATTCATTTGCCTAATCTAAAGTCTAAACGGAGGTTTGCACTATCTTACAAAGGGATATGTGCTTCCAACAGCAAGTTAGCAAAAACTACTCAAATATTGAAGTGAAAGAAAGGACCTTGACACAATTCTGTATCTGAAGTTTAAAAAAGTATATTCTATGCCTATTCAAGTGCTACTAAACAGAGATATTAATCTGTAAGGTCAAAAGCATCTAATATCAAACAGAGATATTGTAATGACTATGTACAAATTTTTCATTAGACATTTACGACTCTAACATTACAAGATATTGTTTTCGGGTTTGCAACTCTTTTAATGGTATTTATAATTTCTCTAATGGAATTTACAACTTCATCAATGGGATTGTCAATTATCCATAATACATTTACCACTTTGTAACAAGTAATTGATATTGCTTTCAGGTTTGCAACTCCTGCAATGGGGTTTACAACTTCTACAATGGCATTTACAACTTTACCTAAGACATTCACAAGTAAAATTGCAAGATATTGCTTTCGGATTTGCAACTCATGCAATGTGATTTGCAACTTTCTCTAAGCCATTTACAACCAAAATTTCAAGATATTGCTTTTGGGTTTGCAACTTATGCAATAAGATTTACAACTCCTGCAATGGCATTTGCAACTTGAACAATGTGATTTGCAACTTTCTCTAAGCCAATTACAATTGAAATTATAATTTTGTTAGATTTATAAATATCTTAGTGAAAGTTATAAATTTCATTATTGAAGTTACAAATTCTATTAGAGGAGTTGCAAACATGAAAGCAATTGTAATGCAATTCCAGTTGTAAATGTCTTAGGGAAAGTTGTCAATCCCATTAGAGGAGTTGCAAATCCCATTGCAGGACTTGCAAACCCGAAAGCTATATCTTACAATTTGAGAGTTGTAAATGTCTTATAAAAAGTTATAAATCCCATTATTTGAAGTTGCAAATCCTATTATAGGAGTTGCAAAACCCAAAAGCAATTGCAATTACTTCGTTAGAGAGTTGTTAATGTCTTAGGGAAAGTTATAAATCTCATTGTTGAAGTTGGAAATCCCATTAGACGAGTTGCAAATCCCTTTAGCAATATGTTGAGTTCTAAGCTTCATTCTCCCATTTTTTCTTCAAATGCTTCAAGCTACGCTTTTGAATATAACACTACTCCAAAATTAAATCTGTATCAGTACATCACTATTGTGGAAGTTGCAAACCCCATTGGAAGACTTGCAAACCTCATTAAATGAGTTGCAAACCCATTATAGGACTTGCAAATCTCATTAGACGAGTTACAAACCCCATTACAAGACTTGCAAACCTCATTAGACGAGTTACAAATGTCATTGTTGAAGTTACAAACCCGAAGGCGATATGTTGCAATTCCATTGTTGTAAATGTGAAAGGGAAAATATGTACATAAACATTATAAAATGTAGTCATAGTCATTACAAAGTTTAACAGTACATAAATTGAACAATGAAAAATGGTTGACTAACTTTGAATATCAGTTGGTCAATGGTTAAACTTTCTAAAAATATAACATTACAAAAGCTGACTAACTCGTCTAATGAGATTTACAACTTCAACAATGGGATTTACAACTCTTCTAATGGTATTTGCAACTTCGACAATGAGATTTGTAACTCCTACAATAGTATTTGCAACTCGTCTAATAGGATTTGTAACTTTTATAATGGAATTTGCAATCTTGCAATGACATTTGTAACTTCAACAATGAGATTTGTAACTTCAACAATAGGATTTACAGCTTCAACAGTGACATTTACAACTGAAATTACAACCTATTGCTAATAGGATTTGCAACTACTGTAATGACATTTGCAACTCGTCTAATGTGATTTGCAACTTCAATAATGGGATTTACAACTCCTGCAATGATATTTATAACGTGTCTAATGGTATTTACAACTGAAATTATAACATTTATAACTCCTAAAATGATCAACTGGTATATATGATACAAAGCATCAGAAATGTGATTCCAACAAAAACAGAATATGCACAATTTCATAAAATAATACTGCAACTAAAGCAATTCATAGTAAAAAATATCAATTATAGAAATATTTCCATTTTTACAACTCAAATTTCCATTTACAAAAGTTGGACATTACAAAAATTGAAACATCATTTGGTCAATGTGGCGGTCTCGCTTTGTGGAAGTAGGCTTAATATAAATTTTTGCATTGAGTTGAGCTTGTGATTTACTAGCCACCACTATAGTTTCTATATGGGATCTGAAAGCAATTTCCCATTGAAAGAACTCTAAGAGCATGCCGACAAAGAATTCCAGAGAACCCAATACACTCTCCAACCTCCTTCGACTTTTGTATGGTGCCTCACGAGAAAACCATCTTCAAATGGTAAAGATGCATAATGAGCAGCCAACACAATTTGTTCCTGAAGCTTGGAAAAGGTAAAAAGAGTGAGAATTATGGCAGCATGTGACTCCATGGGGGCTCCAGTTTTAAGGCAAATATTTTGAAGATTCTATTGCATAGTTTGTTGTTCTCCAATTTGATCTTTGAAATCCACAGTAACAGCCACCTGATTGTGTAAGCCCAAGTGAATAATAAGGTAATGTTTTACATCTTTCAAACCATAGGATTGAACATACTGTTGAGTCTAATGAACATCTAATCCAAATGTACTTCTAAAAAAGGAACTAACACAGTGAAAATAATTTAACAATTTCTAAATAGAGTATCTACTCCACAAAGTGTGCAAGCCGGGTCTATGCATTCATAAATCACTGAATGAAAGCATTAATTGGCTTTGACTGACCAGTTGTAGTCATTCTCGAGAAAAAAAAAATGGCTTCTCAAAAATGGTAATGCTCAAAGCGAATGTAAAGTATATAAATTAACAATATGCCTGCTAGGCTGCAACCCAAAAGAACTGATCATATCCCTCCAACCTACTTCAAAAATCCTTAACAGACTAAAAGATTATAAAGTCTATAAAATTCAGCATTCCATTCATTGTAATGTTCTCCTAGAACATCACTAAATCAAGAAGGAAATTTTGTTATAATCATCTATATGCAGAGAGCATGTTTAGTTGCTGGCACTTCAATGGATGATGCTTCTTTGATACACATATTTTGATCTTTTAACATTGTCTGTGGAGCTTTCCCATTCATAAACTCTAAGAAAGCCTTCCAAGAAGACAGTATAATGAAACAAAGAGAGCAAAAGGAAACTGCCTAAGTGAATTATAGAGCCATTGAACTTTCAAAAATTAAATGCATCCATTACATATAAATTCTACAAACAAAGGATAAAAGACAGAAAATTAAAGAATTCTCAATGATAATGAAAATGATATGCCCATTATAGATGACTGGAAAAGAAGACCAAAGGACTATAAGATACTAACCCCATTCCCTATCATAAGCCGTATGCTAGGAGTTTTTGTTCCAAAAGACAAGTCATTTTGCTAATTTAATTTTGAAGAGTAATTAATACAGTTTTTAACAAAAATGACCTCCTAAGATTTAAAAATGACTGGACTCATGATTTGCTGACCTATTGAAATGTTTTGTCCAATGCATGGGAAGTTGTTTTTGGTTGGACTTTGCAATACACCAACTAATGAGGCATGAGAGAGTTAAGTGTATTTAATGAGTGAAAATTTAAAAAAACTGTAAGATTTTATCATACACCAACTAACTTTTAATGATTATCTTGGTGTGTGTGAGGTAGTTATATCAACAAAAAGATACAAAATGTCACCAAGGAAATAGAAGCTGACACAAACAAAGTGACATCATATAGATGCATAAAGCACCTTCACACTACCTTCAATGCCCAGGAATAACACTGTAAGTTTTCTTCTTGTAGAAGCACACAGCCAAAAAAGCAAGGCATTTCGTAATTATTCATTCCAACCCATATACCCAATGGCATGTCAAATGCAGTCAAGCGATGTATTGTATCAAATACCACTGCATCATCAAAGATATCATATAACTGTATTGATGAGGCATATGACCAGGCTATATTCTTCAAACAGTTGTTCGAATCAAGGGTAAACTCAAATTTAAAATTAAGGTATTTCTCCTTAATATTTCTGCACATTCTTAGTAAATCTATGTTTTCCTCTTCTGGTTCTAATTTCCTAAATGATTCAAGTAAATTTCTCATATCCTTTTCAGTAAAAGGCAGATATCCAGGTTCCACACCCTTCTTAAGCTCCATAAGCCGCATCATTTGATGGACAAAAATCCCAATTTTAGCATATATCAGGATTCAGCTTTTGTTTGAATCTGAAATAGTTCTATATGCAGGAAGAAATCGAACTTGATTTGGTTCTAAAAGTTCATGATTATGGTGGTTGAAAAGAATTCGTACCTGGGCTCGTAGCTGAAAAGAATGCTGCCACCAACGAAATAGCCTCCCGAAGACTCCGACAGAGGAGTGGCAACATCTTCTAATATGCACCCCGACTCCAAAATCGTAACTTGGTCATTTAGTCTAGGGGTAATTTAGTATTTTTATCTAAATTTGTAAAAGACAGATTGGGCTTCCTGCCCAATCTATCCTTTTAGATATTCAGATGCCCAAATTGTCATTTATAAATTCACATGGGTTTTTTTTGTCTTTTTCCCTACTATAAAAATGTGAGGGATCAATTTAACATTTTGTATTTTAAAATCAAATGACCAAAATACTTTTATTTATTTAAACAAAAAAAAAAAGTCATCCTCCACCATCTTAATCTTCTTCATTAATTTTATAATTATTATTTCCTTTCTATTCATTTTCCTTTATTTTGTTAATTATGTTTTTCTTCTTCTTTCTACTAGAAACGTCAGCGTTTTGAGGGGAACGATTTTTTGAATGAAACCTTAGGGACCATTACTGTTCATCTTCAACCTCCGTGCATCCCTCTTCTTCACCGCCGACAAATCCGAGGAGGCCAAAGACGCCGTTAACGAGCTTGAACGGAGCAAGAAGGCCGTTCTCCATTCCATTATTCTTTTGCTTCGACGCCACCTGAGTTGGAGGAGGGGAGCTTCGACTGGGTTCTCTTTTCTTCCTCTTGGAACGCCGTTTTGCCGAATAGGGGCATTTATGTCTGTTTATTTAATTTTGTCTTTTTCCTTAATTTCTAAAATTCCATTTTGAGATTTCATAACTTCTCTGGGTTATTGAAATTCAGGTCTTTTTTGTGAGTTTACAATTTCCTCCGTTTCCATTAAATTCAGCTTCTTATATATTTTAATCATTCTGAGAGTAAACTTTGAAAACCTAATTGGTTCTCCCCTGCCGCTACGTGCCTTCCTCCAGCTCCAACATCATTCATCGTCTCACTGCTCAGCTTTGCACTCGTCTCTAGCCCTGGCCACAGAGCTCACACTCTTACACTCTCTTGTGCATCCAGGTTCTTCCCTGCTTTTCATTTTCTTTTTCTTTGTTTTTTACTCTGTTCTCTTTTATCCCCGTCGCCTCTGTTTCTTCGTCTCTTGTGACGGTTATCTTGTGTCCTTGTATTCTGTGATTTATTAAGTTAGAGAAGTAATTGTTCTTTCCAGAAGGAAATGACTATGAATTGAAACTAAACCTATCTCCCTCATTGCTCTTGTGTCGATTTTGCGGGTATGATGATATATTTGCGCTGCTCTGCTTGATTTTAAATGTAACTAGATAACAACGTTGCGCTTAATTTTTCCTTACACTGCTTTTTCCCTACTCTCTCATTCTTACACTCCGTCTTTTCTTAAGCTGGCAGACTTTGTGGTTCAAACCATTTAGTTTGGGGTTTCTACTTACTCTGTAATCGGAAAACGCGGCACACTGGGCAATTAACTGCTATTTGGGACGAATATGGATTTCAATGCCATTGGAGATTCTACAGACAAGCTGAAGGGTGTCCGAATCACATCCCTTGATGATAATGACGACGACGAGGTCCTTATTAACAATGAGCATGAAGACTATGGCTCTGACGATGAGGAGGAAGAAGACCCTATTACTTTAGGTTTCGTTGAGAAACCTAAAAATAAATGGTCTCTTCAACGGCAATATTTTCCTAGCAAAGCTGGAGGTGCCCCGGTAGTTATATAATTTGATTAAATTCTTTTGTGGTTGCAATAGAGAAAGAGGGTGAGGGGTGGAAGAGGAATTTAATTTATATTTGTATTTATTATGGGAATAAGGATAAATAAGAAGCTATTCAAGTCTTGCATATTTTGAAAACAAATAAAAGTTTTTGCTGGTGAAACTAATTTACGGCTTTATCTGTTATAAATAGGCCTGGCTTGACCCAGTAAGTATACCGGTCGGAAAATCGTGTATGTGTGACATATGTGGAGAGCCTTTGAAATTTCTTCTTCAGGTAGGATTCCTTATTTCTTGAGCAATCTTCCTCAATATTGTTTATTTGGTGGCCAATATTTATTACCATGTGTGATGAAATATATCTTTACTCTTGGAATTATCTGTAAATTGTTCTTACATCTTCCTTAGTATATGTCTAAGTTTTGCTAGTGAATGATTTTTTTCTATAATCTTTGAACTACAAGGTTTATGCGCCAACTGGAAAGGAAAGTACATTTCACCGGATGTTATTTGTTTTCATGTGTCCTTCAATGAAATGCCTTCTTAGGGATCAGCATGAGCAATGGAAATGCCATCCAGAGAAGCCATCTAGGAGGTATTGTTAACTGTTCTTAATCTCTTTGCTTTTTCAGTTTGATCTATTTTCATTAGCTGTGGGACGAATTTCCCTTTTCACTTCCTTTTTCCTGTTGGTTAGTTCTAATTATGCTATGCACTCTGAAGTTTGAAGGTTTTCCGTTGCCAATTACCGTGCGATAATCCATTTTTCTCTAGTGAATGTCCGAAATACAATGGGAGTGACAAACCTGTTGGCAGTGGAGGTCCGTTTTACTCAGCTTCCTTTTTTTCTCTTAAGGGGAAAAAAATCTATTTCATTTTGCTAGAGCCAAGTATCCTAAAAGCAATCTTATGAAAATTTTATTATGAGATTTCATGTAAGTTTTAACTTTGTTTTCCTACGCACTTGGAAGCAAAATTGGCTACCTTTTAAAACAGAAGAAAGTGCCTTTTTGCATTTATGAATGTTGGGATAAAGAGTAAATTCATAACTATGAAGATATAGCATGTTACATATGGAATTGATAATTTGTTAGGCATACTGATTGAATGTTGCTTTGGGTCTGTACTTGTTGGGTTTCTTAGTTTATGTTGATTTGTGAACTTTATTATCTCTGATTGCATACGCTGGTGCGGTCAGTCATTGAAAGAATCCGGTATTAATTTGAAAGACCTCATGATTTACATGCTGAATGCCATCTGTCTTTCTGCTTAATGTTAAATTTCAACGACAATGAAGTCAAAATTATTAGCCTGAACGAGTTGCTCATTAGTTTGCTGTAAAATGTTCTACCTGCATTTTTTTAAAACTAAATTTATAATGGCAATCTGTATTAGCTACATTCATCTATATATTTATAATTGGATTAACTCCTACTAATGCCTCTAGAAGTAATTGGAATAAATGAACGTACAATATGTTGAGCTACTTCCTTTTCGTTTCAAGACAATGTTTTGATAGAATTTCATACTTTGAACTTTTAGCTGCTCTATGTGATTGGTGTGGTACATGGAAAGGTGATAAACTCTGCAGTAGTTGTAGACAAGTGCGGTATTGCTCTGAGAAGCACCAGGTATCTATGCTTCTTAAATTTCTTTTAGTTCTCTATTTATAAATTTGATTTCTAAAAAACTCCTTTTCTCATTAAACTTTCAGGTCAGGCATTGGCGTTCTGGTCATAAAATTGCTTGCCCGCAGATGAAAATTTCTTCTTCTGGACCCAACGACTGCAGAACCATTTCAGCGGAGTCTAAGAAAGGTTGGTGGTCTAAAGCTATATAGACTAGTAGTTGGATATAAATGGTTGTTGAGAATGAAAATTTTGGTCACGTTTTTGAAAACCCATGGTATTGGTATGATGAAACTAATTATAATTTTGATTGTAAGGCATAAAATGGTTATAAATTATTAAAAGAAAAACCATGTACAAGCTTTCATTATAGAGAGCTAATGTCTAAAGGAATTTTGTTATATGTAAATTTTTGCAAGTTCAACTCAGAATCATTCTTTACAATACAGATTCTAGCAATACTCTGTGGCCCGAATTTGAGATCATTATTGAAGACGAAAGTGATAACAATAACACAGACAAGTCTGAGAGCAATGCTTTAACTAGTTCATTGATCTCAAAGAACAGAATTGACGACACAATGAATTCCATAATGGAGAATTTTCAGGTATTGCCTCAAATTCACCAGTAAGTGCCAGTATAGTTTATATGCAACTTCGTTCTTTCTTAATTTCTTTCTTTTTTTTTTTGGCCTGTGAATAGGGTGATGATGACAAAAAGAGTTGGGTCTACTTCCAGGAGCGTATTGCTTCAGCCCCTGAACAGATATTGAGGTGATTATTGCTTAACTGATTTAAATTCTATCCGAGAATTGCTTCAAGCACGCCAGAAATGTTTGGCAAACAGATTATATTGTGCCTTGGTGTGACAAATGAGCTTGAAAGTGATCTGCTTTTTTCCCTGACTGGTCTATCCAAGCATATAGGATGCTTATGAACAGAGTGATGGTTGTGACTTTGCTGCATTACATGTTCTGACAATTACTGACGTGAATGTTTAGGGTTACAATCTTAAATAACCCAATTTAAAATGTCTCTCAGAAAAATTTGGCTAGTCTTGCCCCTTTTCATTATACGCTACCCTTTTTTATTGCAATTTTAATAGCTTACTTTTTTGTCAACAAAACAGGTACTATAGAAATACTAATGCAAGACCCATATGGCCTGTTTCAAGCGGCCGACCATCTAAAGCTGATATCCCTAAATGCAGTTACTGTTGTGGCTCTATGTGTAGTGAGTTTCAGGTAAGTTTTCAAGTATTCTTTGATGGAATTTCAATGTATATATAATTTGTTATTATTGTTCAGTAGTTACTGATTTATGAATGTTTTTGGTGCCAGATTTTACCACAACTACTCTATTACTTAGGCGTGGACAATGAAGTGGACTCTATGGATTGGGCTTCAATTGTGGTGTATACATGTGAAGCGTCTTGTGACTCAGGTGCGGCATACAAAGAAGAATATGCTTGGGTTCAAGTTTACCTACCTTCCACCACCTGACCAGTTTTGAAATATCTATTTTTCGATTTTTTTTTAATAGAGGAAGTATGAGAGAGAAATATAGAGATGCAGTGTGAAAATGTAGTTGTGTATGATATTGTCATAGGATCTTGATTTTTGTAATTGAGAATTTTCAGTTTTGGTTCATATTTATTCTGATTATTACTGCTCATGATAAACGTTGGTTTGAAGTTCTCTACAGTTTATGTCTATTTTGAGTCCCATTTGGATTACTGTAAAGATAGGGGTAGTAGTAATGTGATGATGATTATGCTTGAGATAGAAGCTTTTTATTAGTTGGAGTTAAAGTCTCCATCTAGAAGGGACATGAATAGGCGTTCTTATTAGTTGGAGTTAAAGTCTCCATCTAGAAGGGACATGGATAGGCTTTCTTAAGTAGAGAGGGGAAGTTCTCAAATATGTGTAATAATAGGGATAGTTTAAGAAGAAAATTATAAATTTAAAAGATGGTAGATCAAGCTTGATATCCCTAAATGCGTTCTTAAGGGGTGAGACTATTTAGAGCGAGTTTAATCTATAGAAAGTACTATTTTGATGTAGTTATAATCGCGGCGTTTAAGGAGATATCTTAACTCTTAGATATTTACATTTATGTTTGAGGGTAATTGACGGCTTATCTTGCTCGATATTGGTATCTTAGCTTTTCAAATGCTTAAACTTTATATTTAAACGTAGGCCATGAACAGAAATGTTTTTAAACTTCATCCGTTGAGCTGAGATCGTTCAAGATCTAAAGTGTTGAGATCATGTTAATGCCCTCGTAAGTTAGTGACATAAAAGTCCTCTTGTAATTGGGTTAAATTTTAAATTCTCTTGTAATTGGGAAACTGAAAATTTAATCTTAATTGTAAATTTAGATTATTAGTATATACCATTTTAATTGAAAAATTATTTTTTTTAAACAATATAGTTAACAAATTATTTTTATTTTAGATTTTATCCTCATTAAAATAATTTTTTAAAAATAAAGATAAGAAAAAAAATTAAAATCTGATGAGCTTAGGGTGATAATCGTTAAAATGATCAGCACGCAAATTGCTTCGTAATGATTACATGTTAGATTTTAAGTTCTACGATATTGTGAACAGACAAAAACCGATATACAATGTTAATTACTACTAAGATCTTTTTAATAGTTTCGACAAAGAATATGTTATATTTATTTTTGAGGGGGGGTGTCAAAAAAAAGTCTCGTCGCTAAATTGTGTTTAGCTTGCGGGTGATTGTTAAAATTTCACATTCCTCTTGCTCAATAGAGTTAAGGGATTGTTTTAAACCCGGACCGGACCAGACGGCCGGACCGTCAGCTGGAGTTCCAGGCGTCTCTTTTTCTGCCTAAGAATCGCTTTAAAGGTTGGGCCGGATTGAGCCGGCAAGAACCGGCTTTTGAGCCGCAAATCGCTATCAAGCTGGGAACCGGAGCAATATTTGTAAAACCGGACTGTCCACGAGATAATGTTGCAAACAAGGAGAGGAGACGAAGAACTATAAAAAAAAACCAACCTACTTTCATCATTTTTCCTTTAATAACAACAGAAATAATCAAAAAATTTGGCAATAAAATCAGAAGAAACCTGAACCATTTGCTACCTATAAACTTAATGTTGAAGTTATTTGGCAAAAGGATAAAATATGTTGGGGCTCACAGGTTAGGAAGAAGAAGAAAGATGAAGAAGGATGGAGAAGACTGGACGGAAAGATAGAAGGGATACGCAGAGTATTAGACCAGTTTTACTTTTACACACTTTTACTGTCACTCTTTCTTCTGCCCTAGGTACTATCAGTCTTATCATTCTCTTCTTTCAATGTACACAAATTTAATTTATTACCACAGAGTTACGTCAATATACCAATGAAGAAATCTATATACATATTTTTTCCATAGAAAACTTAACAAACTAGTCTAAATTAGTGTTTATTTTAAAAACAATTATATAAATTAAAAAAATTTAAAAAATAAATAATCTTTCCTCACTCTTTCCTACTTTTTTAACACTCTCTTAGGCTTTGTTTGGTTCAATGGAAGGGAGGGGAGGGGAGATTAATTTAGGGGAGCGTAGGGGAGGATAAGAAAGGTAAGTAGAGGAGGGTAGAAGATATTTTTTGTTTGGTTCAGGAGGAGAGGGGAGGAGAGCTTATTATAAATTGACAAATATATTCTTATTATTTTATTTAAATTTCTTCCTTATTACTTTATTTTTTGTATTAAAAAACTAAAAATGATCCAGGGCAAAAGAAGTAAAGAAAAGAAAAGTAAGACTTTACACTAGTTGATGCCTATTTTAACTAGAAAAAATTGGGGAATGTTTACCTAGAACAGTGGGACGAATTAAAGCATATGAATTATCTTCAATTGATAACCCATTAACTATTGTAAATCTAATCCTTTTGAAGATGTGCTTCTTAAACATGCGCTTTCTTAGTTGATTATTCATATCCTCCAATTCATGTAAATCAATATCGAACATTGATTTTGTAACTTCAATTCATGTAAAATAGCTCTTTCTATACTATATCCACCTGGAATCCAAATAGTTGGAAAGCAAAACAATATAAATAAGTTTAAGCTTATTATAGAAGACAACCAGTGCTCCACCTTAAATTTCAATCTGTTTCAGACTTACAGTAGCATATGCACTCAGTTCTAACCAACTTAGCAATAAAATACAAAATCATGAAATCATGAAACTACAAAAATCCATTATCTCTTACTTCATCAAGTCAGACTCCAAACATATAGCTATTTCCCCATTTCAACAACTTGTTATATGTGATGATCATACTAATCCAGGTAAGAAGCCTGAGTATGATATAAAGTCATACTAGTTTGCTACAGATGGCATAAACTTGTCGAGATCATCTCATTCTAGCCCAATCAAATCCTGAAAGGCATAAGATCGGTCAAGTAAGAATAATATCATATCTAACAAATTATGGGACAATACAGGACAAAATATAGGATATTTATATGTTAAAAATATGGACATACTGCATAGAATTGAGATACGTTGAACTCTTCATCAGGTCAACTCAAGGGAAGAATTTCAATAGAGATGCCAAGATCTCCTACCTCCTTCAGAAAGAGAGAATAAAAGAAAACTGATCAACTAAGATTAAGAAGATCAATTGTTAGATCAGCTTTGCTTATCATACTAATTCTCAAAATGATATATCACAAAGCACAAAAGGAAAAGAAAGTACAGTAGAGTTCAAACAGTTCTCGACTCTTTCTCCTTGTTACTATTCCCTATTCCTTCTGTCCACATGGTCAGAGGATCAGTCGCCTACAATACCTGAACCTATTACATACACTTCTCTTAGTCTTCGATTTCCAAAACAATTACGCAATTAAAACCCCCTTATAGTATTCGAGTGTTCAGGTTTGTCAGAAAGTCCAACAATTTGTTTGAAAATTTGTAGTTAAACTTGATATTGCCATAGCTAGTGCATGAATTTTGAGAAATTGAGTTTGCAGAATCCAAAATATTGGAAAATTTGTTTTTGAGATTGAAATCAGAGTTTATTTGAATACTCATCTTAAGAACCGAGCATGGAAAGGAGCATGAAGTACTCTTTTCGGACTGATAATGATGACAAAGATGGGTCGAGCGCAACAGCTATAGTGACATCGACAGATTCCTTGGTCCGATAGGTGTAGCACCTCTGTCACGGTCGATGTGTATGCGAGAGATGGCACCGTAGATCTCGAATCGGGATTTGAGATCGAGAACAGAGTAACCTAAAGGGAGAACCATAACCACCACCGCGCAAGGCGGCAGCGGCCTTGGTACGTGCTTGTTGTGCCATTGTCGGCGGTGGGTTCCAGAGCAGAAATGTTAGAGTAGAGACAAAAGATAACAGAAATGGGATAATTCTTTTCTATTCCTCCTGAGAGTATGGTTACAGGCAATATATCCTATACTAGAACACGTTATTCCCATATTCTCTCTCTTCTAACTAACTTCCCCACTATTATTTACCATAATATCCCTTATCTATATATTAACATATATCAATACTTCCCCCCTTTAAAAAGAATCCTTGTCCACAAGGATAGTGGAAGCAGGAAGTGCAGCAGTGACAAACTCAGGAAATTGTTGACGGATGATCGAAAGGTCCTCCCATGTAGCATCTTCCGGTTCAGAGTATTTCCAGTGAATTAACACTTGAGTAACCGGAAGATTATGACGTTTAACAATCTTCCGGCCCAAGATGCTATCAGGCTCCAACAAGAATTGCCCTTGATCATCCACTGGTGGCAATGAAGGAACTATCGGTACAGAAGGACCAACATGCTGTTTTAAAAGACAGACATGGAACACTGGATGGACACGGGTGTGAGGAGGTAAATCCAGTTCATAAGCTACAGGACCCACTTTGTTAATGATCTTAAATGGTCCAAAGTACCTTGCAGCCAACTTGTGAAGGGAAGAATTATTCAGTAAATTCTTACGGAAGGGATGAAGTTTGAGATAGACCATATCCCCAACAGAAAAATGGCGTTCTGTCCTGTGTTGATTAGCTTGCTGGACCATACGGTGCTGAGCCTTCCGCAGATGCTGTTTTAACAGCTGAATGACTAATTCCCGAGATAGGCACGTACGATCAACCAAGTCATTATTAGAATCCCCTGCTATATAAGGTAAATGCACAGGAGGAGGAATGCCATACACAGCTTCAAAAGGAGACATACCAATAGCAGAATGATAGGATGTATTGTACCAAAGTTCAGCTAGAGAAAGCCAATGAACCCACTGTTTGGGATAATCTCCTGTCATACAACGGAGATAACACTCCAAGCATCGGTTAAGAACTTCAGTTTGGCCATCCGTTTGAGGGTGATAAGCAGAAGAATACTGTAAGTTAACCCTATATAAACGAAAAAGCTCCCTCCAAAACTTGCCACAAAAAATGGGATCTCTATCAGTTACTATGGATTTGGGAAATCCATGTAACTTGACAACATTATCCATAAAAATACGAGCAACATCCACGGCAGTAAAAGGATGTTTCAAAGCCATAAAATGAGTACCCTTACTTAACCTATCAACTACCACCAAAATGGTGGTCTTAGAATATGATCTAGGAAGACCCCCAATAAAGTCCATAGATAATTCAGACCACACATAATTGGGTATAGGGAGAGGTTGAAGCAACCCAGGAGAAGCCACAAGTTCAGGTTTAAATCTCTGGCAAATAGTACATTCCCTTATAAATTCCCTAACATCCTTCTCCATTCGCTTCCAATAAAAGACAGCAGAAAGGTGCTTAAAAGTAGGATGGATACCAGAATGACCCCCAACACTATCTGCATGAAAATAAGCCAATAAGTCCCTGCGAAGAACAGAATCATTCCCAACCACCAATCTGCCTTTCCGTTTTAATAGCTGCTGATGCCAAGTATAGTGAGAATGAGACAGGGGATCTTGCTCTAATTCACGAATAAGCTGCTGTAACTGATCATCTTGAAGCCAAGCTGTCTTGACACGGTCAAAAAGGGAAGAAATAGGAACAGACAGAGCAAAACAAGAACCATCTGAACGCCGAGATAAAGCATCCGCAGCCACGTTATCACTTCCTTTGCGGTACACAATCTCATAATGCAGCCCCCACAACTTATGGAGCCACTTAAACTGCTCTTGACTCAAGTCCCGTTGCTCCAGTAAGTGCTTTAAGGGTAGATGATCAGTTTTGATGATGAATTTACGACCCCACAAGTAGGAACGCCACTGTTTGACAGCAAAAATGATAGCAAGGATTTCTCGTTCATAGGCAGACACAGGTTTCTTCCTAGAGGGGAAAGCCTTGCTAGCAAAAGCTAGGGGATGACCAGCCTGAGAAAGGACAGCACCAAACCCAATTCCTGAAGCATCTGTCTCAATGACAAAAGTATCATTAAAGTTTGGAAGGGCCAAAACAGGAGGAGACATCATGGCTGTCTTAAGGGCAAGAAAAGCATCATTAGCAACCAAGGACCACGTAAAAGGTGATGTTTTCTTCAACAATTCTGTGAGGGGGCGACAAATAGAACCATAATGATGAATGAAGCGCCTATAATAACCAGTAAGCCCAAGGAACCCACGCAATTCCCTGATAGAGGTAGGTACTGGCCATGAAGCAATAGCATCCAATTTCTTGGGATTAGCTTGCACCCCTTTTTTGGATATAATATGGCCTAAATAGTCAATCTGAGAAGCTGCAAAAATGCATTTAGAGGCCCTTACAAACAATTGATGCTTCCTTAAGATCAAGAAGGTAAATTCCAAATGCTGCAGATGACTATCCCAATCTGGACTGTAAATCAAAATATCATCAAAGAAGACTAGAATGAATTTTCGGAGAAAAGCCTTAAAGATAGAGTTCATAAGGCCTTGAAAAGTAGCTGGGGCATTGGTTAAACCAAAAGGCATAACCAAAAATTCATATAACCCTTCATGAGTACGGAAAGCAGTCTTAACTATGTCAGTCTCCTTCATCCTAATTTGATGATACCCTGCTCGTAGGTCTAACTTAGAAAAGTAAGTTGCTCCAGCCAATTCATCTAAAAGCTCTTCAATAACAGGGATAGGAAATTTGTTCTTAACGGTAGCCTCATTAAGTTTCCTGTAATCGACACAGAATCGCCATGTACCTTCCTTCTTCTGTACGAGAACCACAGGTGCTGCAAAAGCGCTACAACTTTCCCTTATGATTCCATTAAGAAGCATCTGTTGAATTTGTTGTTCAATTTCTGTTTTCTGTACAGGACCATAACGATAAGGTTTGCAATATATTGGCCGTTCATCAATAAGTGGAATAGCATGATCAAACTGTCTTGGCGGAGGTAAACCCGTGGGTTCAGCAAAGACATCAGAGAATTTATCCAAAAGAGACTGCAACGCAGAAGGTTGCTCACCGCTCAATGGAGAGGAAGAAGTAAGGTCAACTTGCAATTGGGAAGGGCGATGAAGCAAATAAAGTTGATTTGCTATCCTGAGCTCCCGACAACCCCGGACTTCCTCCGAATGTCCAGAATCTGTGGGTGATAACCCGTGCAATTGAATAAACTTTCCATCGGACTGGAACTCAACCGAAGAGAAAGCCATATCTATCGTAAAACGTCCGAGAGTCTTCAACCATTGGACCCCTAGAATCGCATCATAGCCATCTATTTTCATAATCAAGAAATCAGCAGTAAAAGTTGTACCGCCCATTTCCCATGTAAGAGCAGAACAGCATTTAGAGATAGAGACCTGACGAGAGTCTGCAACAGACAATCGGATGGGCACCCTATCTTGAACCTTGAGGTTGAGACGTTTAGCTACAGCAATGTTTAAGATATTGTGAGTACTCCCTGTGTCCAACAAGATGATGATCTGATGATTCTTAATTTTTCCAAGTAACTTTATTGTGGAAGTATTTGCACAGCCCTCAATCGCATTAATCGCGCCATCAACGATCGGTTGGGCATCACCAACAGCATCCTCAAAATGATCTTCATCCTCAGTAACGACCAAGGCAAATACGTGGGAGTCCTGACAGCGATGACCCGGGCTATACTTCTCGGGACACCAATAACAGAGTCCCTTCCGTCGTCGCTCCTCCAACTCACGTCTCGAAAGCTGTCTGGTAGGTTTTCCCGAGGGAGGAGGCGATGATACAGACCCAGATAATGCTGAGCTTTGCTTAGTAGGAACTTGGGCTGAAGCCTTCTGATGTGGAACAGTGGAAGACCCAAGTATAGGGCCCATGACTGTAGAAGGTTTGGAGTTGGATCCGTGTGACCATGGAAATTGAGCTGAATGTTTACGATCACGAGTAGAAATTGGAGCATGATCATGGATAGCTTTGATCGTGGCCTCCTGTAAACGAGCAGAGCATGCGGCCTTAACCAGTGTGGCCGGTGCAAAGCTGAGAACGAACTGTTGAATGTCGGAACGTAAGCCACCAATAAAAAGATTGACAGCTACCGCCTCCGGGATATCAATCTCCGACAGCAACTCATCAAATGCCTGCTCATAATCAGCTACCGAGCCTTCAGCCTGGTGAAGTTTCTTAAGAGCAATCAAGGGATGTTCGTCATGGACATCGGCAAATTTGTCCTCCATGTGTCGAAAATAGTCCTCCCACCGAATGTCGGAAAAAGAACGATGGCGCATGAAGGTTTGATGCCATCTCAGTGCGTGCCCTTCCAGATGAATGCTCAAAAGACGAATGCGATGTTCTGTCGGCGTGCCGTCAACCTCAAAGAATTGTCGGCAACGATACGCCCACCCACGGAAATCAGAACCATCGAATCTGGGAAACTCTACTCGGCTCTGTTTCGTCTGGATAGAGTATGTTGAAGCTGTATTATGCATTCCCTGGAAAGACCCAAAGGCAGGAATCCGACCTGTGGATGGCGATCCCCCATCAAAGCCCCCATTCCCTCCTGGGCTTGTAATGGGTTGTCTTCCCGCGACATTTTCAGGAGTAGATATTTTGTCGGAGAGATTTTTCATGAATTCCTCAATGCGACCCACAGTTTGCTTCAATTCTTGCTTCAACTCGACAAGCTCCCGTGTATGCTGATCCAGACGGCTATCCACAGACGTTCGGTGAGCTTCCAAGCGAGTCTCCAACTCCGTGAGTCTATCCGTGGACCGAGTATCCGGCGGCGCCATTGGCCGGATATATGGCTTTGATACCTTTGTTAGAGTAGAGACAAAAGATAACAGAAATGGGATAATTCTTTTCTATTCCTCCTGAGAGTATGGTTACAGGCAATATATCCTATACTAGAACACGTCATTCCCATATTCTCTCTCTTCTAACTAACTTCCCCACTATTATTTACCATAATATCCCTTATCTATATATTAACATATATCAAGAAACCTCTGGCGAGAACTCAATCGGTTGAAGAATTAGGCGACATAAATGCGTAGATGTAGGGAATGAACGAAAAAGGGCTGGAGGGTAGCACTGGAATATCAAAAAAATATCATGGGCAATTTTGTCATAAAAGGAGCAAAGTTTCTCACCCCTCCAAAAAACCCCAATTTTGGAGGGGTGAGAGAGTGGGGGAGGAGAGCAGAAGAAGACAAAAAAATTTCCTCCCCTCCCCTCTATTTTTTTGAACCATACACCCTTACCCCTTTCCCTCCCTTTTAAAAATCTCCAACCAAACAATACCTTACTCTTTTATAGATATCAAAAGATTATTTTATCTTTATTTTTTTTATACTCTTTTCTCACTCTTTTATTATATTGCTTCAGGTGTTGTCCTTCGTCACTTTCCTCTTCTTCTCCCTTCTGTTACACTCTCATTGTCCATTCTATCGTCACTTTTGTCTGTCGCTGTCGAAGATGAAGAAGTCACTGTGGGTTGTGGAGAGGAGGAAGTCGCAGAGAGAAATAAGGAGATGAGATGAAGATGTTGGTCGCTAGTGGCTTGAAATTTAATACAAGGAAAAAGAGGAAGAAGATGAACAGTTGAAAAGAAAAGAAAAGTAGAGATGGGATGTTATAGTCCGATAAGTGAATAGTTAAGGCTTTTTTTTCATCTCATATCATTCCTGATAATTTATCAATTATAAAAGTTATTTTGATAAAAACTATCAAAATACTAATTTATTTAGAATCATTTTTTTTATAAATTATTTTCTAAAAGCCAATCTAAACGGGTCCTTAATAGGCTCAATAAAACCTTTCGTAATAGTGCAACACATTCTTCTGGAACACCTCTGTAGCTTGGCCAAAATATGAAAAAAATGATCAAACCTTTTTTTTTGTACAAAAATATTTGGAAAGGAATTGAGCTCACCCACGATCTAAGAAAAATATAAAATCTCTCTCCCTTTTAGGCGATATCAATGTCGGACAGGGTGAGCTGTCTATTACCCTCAGGCATAAATTTAAACACTCAGGATCTAAGATGTCTTTCCAAGCATCGTGATTAGAACCACAATAAAGTGGTACTCTTCAGGAATCGAACAGACTCCAAATAATCACATATCTCACCCTTTCGCCTGTTGAACGCAGGTAAATCATTAAACCTTTTACAATTTGAATTGAATGACAAAGAAATAGAGTTTTATTAGATAATATAATTGCTTAGTTCCTCCTTCTTTTTGAAAACTACCAAAACATTAAAACATAAATAACTTATAATGAAAATTTATTAAATCTAATTATATTTAAGAAAACTTATATTAAGGATAGGGAGGGAAAATATTATGAAAAAAGATAAAAATATATTGAAAAATTTAAAAAAAATACCACTAAAATTTTAAAATTCTAAATCAGTTTATTTCATACACTTTATAAGCTATTGACTATATTTCTAAAGCAAATAACAACACATTTTTATATGAATTTTTGATTTGAGATTTTAAAATTTAAGTAGTATTTTTTTTAAAATTTTTCTATAAGCCAATCAATAAATATATGCTTTCTCATTAAGCAAATTAGGTATATACACTTTTACATAAATACTAACCAATTTGACTTATATCAAATTCTATGCAAAATATGTACTTATAATTTAATTTTAAAATTTTTTGGCCAAAAGTTTTAGTTTAATAATAGATAAAACTAAGTAGAAATATGGTAGACCTTATTAGAGGCCTATGGGCTAGCCTAACATAAACCTAATCTAACCTATTTATTAAATATGTTAACCTATTTATTAGATTTAGGCCTATTGCCAGTCATATTTAGGTAAATAGATCAAGCCTATTTCATAAGACGTAGCATATAAACTTATAGGCCTGACTTATTTAGTTTTTTTAATTTTTTTATTTATATGTTATAATTTAAATTAATTTTATAAAATTTATAAAATTTTTAACTTTAACTCTAAATTTCACATTTCATCATTAAAACGTTAACCTTAAATTTTACATTCTATCGTTGACACACAAGCTCAACTTTTCAATCATTAATCCTTCCCCTCTCTTTCATCTTTTTGATGAAGTATAATAATTGTTATAAATTTATTTCAGTGACACTCAAAAGAAATATAATAATCTAAACATGGGAGTTTGTCCCAACTTATGTTAAAAAAAAGATAAAATCTAGTACTGTTCTTCTTATTCCTATTAGCTCAAATAATTATTGTTATTAGGCATTATTTTTATTTTTATGCTCCTTAATGTTAGTGACTTGATTCATTTTGTACGAGTTATCTAATAAAAAAGAAGTTATATTAAAGTCTAAGATTATTTGATGTGACTATGATAAATTTTTAAGATTGCTTTTGTTACTATTATAAACAAATTGTTATACCTGTATTATTTGTATTATTGTAAACTTGTAATGAATGAAATTTTATTATTTAACTATAAATTTAAATTAATTTGTTTAGATAATTAAATCATATGTAATTTTTTTAACATTAAAACTTATTAAAACATAATATAAACTTTAACTGTTATATATAAAATTGAACGCATAAATTTTTAAGTCTATTTAAAGATCTATAATTTAAATATGCTTTTAAATAGGTTTTCAGGTCTTGTTAGGCCTTTTGAAGGCTCAAGTCTGTCCGAGTCTAAAAAAAAACTTATATACTAGCTTAAGCTTTAAATCTCTTATGCATACCTAGACATATTTGACTAAAACCTAATATAGTGTATTATGGGTAAAACTACATTTATTTTGTATTAAAAGAGCTACATTTAGTGAAATTTAGGAAAGAAGGCAGAAGTGTAAGGAATTGGAAGACACGCAGCGGAAATAAACTTTAAAAATTTTCCATTCCTTGCCAGGATCTGCCGTATGTGTTTAAGTCAAGTGGAAAGAATCCTTACCCTTAGTGTTGCTCAGCGAATTTCACAGCTTCTCTACGTGGGTGGTGATCTCTTTCTGATCGCAAGAAATCGACGGAGTGTTCCTCAGCGACCTTCACAGATTCTCTCCGCGGACGGTGGTCTCTTTCCGATCACAAGAAGTCGACGCCTCAGGTCGGCTTCCTCTACTGGTATCCACACGAACAGCGTTCCAACCACGAACGACGTGCTAGCGTCTCCTGTCCCTCCAAGGCTTTCACAAGTCTCCGTCTCTATTTCGGCAGTTTCTTGTCTGCAAACCTTTTGCAGATTCCGTTCGGCCTTTTGTGTTCTATGTTATTTTCAAACGTAGCTCCTCCAATCAGATATAGAGGATGCTATGCGTTTTTCCACCTGACCTAATTGGATTTTGGAGTTAATCTTATATTAATTCCGAATTGATACAATATCATATATTGTATAATTTTATAAGAAACTAATTAAATAAAATAATATTAAATCCGTCCCACAGATTTAATTACTTATTTATTTAACTTTAAATAAAGATGAGACTGAGTTATATTTGATTTATTCCCATAAATCAAATTTGAGATATCCTATCAATTTAAATTTCGAATTTCAAACGTGATAGAGATTTAATTTATCCTTATAAATTAAATCTTATAAATATCTCTTATATGAGATATCCTATCAATTTGAATTTCGAATTTCAAATGTGATAGAGATTTAATTTATCCTTATAAATTAAATCTTATAAATATCTCTTATATGAGATATCCTATCAATTTGAATTTCGAATTTCAAACGTGATAGAGATTTAATTTATCCTTATAAATTAAATCTCATATATCTCATATATATAATATATATATATACGAATTTATATATATACGAATATAAATATAAATAAATATATATATACATTCACCTGGATCTTTCATTGAATCTGGACATGTCTTAGATTCAATGAATCTGGACATCATAGCTCGTGTTGGGCTATTTTGTGTGCGACCCTGTAGGCCCATATGAAGTTGGCAGTGGGCCATTTGCTATACTAGCCCACAAGTCGCAAGCGGTCTCTAGCAAGACATAACAACTACCCAAATCATATGAGGATCGATAAACGATGTAACCTTTTATACAACCATATCATGTCCCTTCTGTCACGCGATATTTTGGTCATGGATGAGGCATGGATAATGTCATCCTCCTATTCCCGACCGTTACTTTCTCGATCCCTGAGTAGTCTGACTATAGAAATGGAACTACCTTTCCATTACAGTATGGCCATACATTTCTCAGACTCACTCATCGAGGGGCCCAGTAATATCTCTCCACGAATGTGAGGGACAAATTCCATCTTGACCATTCACATTCCTCCGCATGAAAAACCACTAAGCCCAAACATAGTCTTTATGATCACTCGGTCAAAAGTGACTTTTGACTAGGTCAAAGCTGAGCGTTTTGTCATGTAGGAATCCATGATGATCTCAGGTCAAAGGGCATATTGACATGGTTTGTATATGAGAGAAGCTTATGACGTTACCCATGCAGTTCTCTCATAGCGGGTCGGTCCAACACCCTGTACTCTTACATGTGCTTATGACTTTGATTTATATCTCTATACATCTTCAAAGTCATACTGGTCTTATTTCATCTGTGCTCCCACATAGATGATCGACCAGGGACATTTAGGATAATATCATGAATTATCCAAGGATGGTCATCATAGTAAACATGCAAATAATATGATAACTCAATTAATAAATTCATAAATCAATAATGTTCATAAGACAATGATTGGCCCCTAGGGCACGATTTCCAACAACCTCCCACTTGCACTAGGTACAATCATTAATTTGACTAATTCCCATTGACCTAACATGACGCTCATGCTTTGCCTGCACAAGCGGCTTTGTTAGAGGATCAGCAACATTATCTTCTCCTGCTACTTTGCATATTTTTATATCACCTCTATCGTTGATTTCTCTGATGAGATGAAATCGCCTGAGTATATGCTTGGTCCTTTGATGTGACCTAGGCTCTTTGGCCTGTGCAATAGCACCGCTATTGTCACAGAGCAAAGTTATTGGATCTGAGATGGTAGGTATCACCCCTAGTTCTGTGATGAACTTCCTGATCCAAACGGCTTCCTTAGCTGCATCAGATGCTGCTATATACTCAGCTTCCGTTGCAGAATCTGCTACAGTGCCCTGCTTAGAGCTCTTCCAGCTTACTGCTCCATTATTGAGGAGGAATATGTATCCAGACTGCGATTTTTGGTCGTCCTGGTCAGTTTGGAAACTCGCATCTGTGTAACCAGTTACACAGAGCTCATCATCCAATCCACCATAGACCAAGAATAAGTCCTTAGTCCTTCTTAAGTACTTAAGGATATTCTTGACAGCAGTCCAATGGCCCTCACCAGGGTCCTGTTGGTATCTGCTAGTCATACTTAAGGCAAACGAGACATCCGGTCGAGTACATAACATGGCGTACATGATAGATCCTATGGCCGAGGCATATGGAACCTTACTCATGCGACCTCGCTGATCAGATGTACTAGGACACAGATCTTTGCTGAGGTGAGTACCATGAGACATGGGTATGAAACCCCTCTTTGATTCGTGCATACTGAACCTATGCAGTATTTTGTCTATGTATGTACTCTGACTGAGTCCTAGAAGTCTTTTAGATCTATCTCTATAGATCCTGATTCCTAGGATGTAGGTGGCTTCACCCAAGTCTTTCATCGAGAAAGACTTTCCTAACCAAGACTTGACAATCTGCAAGGTAGGAATGTCATTCCCAATAAGTAGGATGTCATCGACATAGAGTACTAAAAACACAACTGTGCTCCCACTAACCTTCTTGTACACACAAGGTTCATCAATGTTTTGAAGAAATCCAAACTCTTTGATTACTTCATCAAAACGATGATTCCAACTCCGAGAGGCTTGCTTTAGTCCATAAATGGACCTTTGAAGCTTGCACACTTTACCAGAGTCCTCGGAACGCACAAACCCTTCAGGTTGTGTCATGTACACGTCCTCAAGGAGCTTTCCATTAAGGAAGGCTGTCTTGACGTCCATCTGCCATATTTCATAGTCATAATATGCTGCAATAGCAAAGAGGATTCTGATTGATTTGGCCATTGCTACTGGGGAAAAGGTCTCATCATAGTCCACACCATGAGTTTGAGTAAAACCTTTTGCAACCAGTCGTGCCTTGAAGACATTTACATTGCCATCCATGTCAGTTTTCTCTTTGAAAACCCACTTGCACCCGACGGCTTTTACACCTTCAGGCGGGTCGACTAAGGTCCAAACCTGATTGTCGTACATGGATTGCATCTCAGACTTCATGGCACTAAGCCATTTTTCGGAGTTTGGTCCCACTATAGCTTCTCGATAGGTAGTCGGCTCATTATGCTCAATGAGCAACACATCACGACTATCAGAAATCAGAAATCCATATCTCTGAGGCTGAAGTCGTGTCCTATTAGACTTTCGTGGACCTTGCGTGACTTGAGGAGTCTCAACAACTTGTTGTGAGTCTTCTCTATTTTCCATCTGCAGTTCTGTGGTGTCTTGTAGCTCTCGAACTTCTTCGAGTTGTACCTTACTCCCACTGGTTCTTTTAGAGATAAATTCTCGTTCAAGAAAGGTACCATTTCTGACAACAAACACTTTGTTATCAGCAGGGTTGTAGACGTAATATCCCTTGGTTTCCTTAGGATATCCCACAAAAAGGCATTTTGAGGATTTGGGCGCTAATTTGTCTGAGGCTTGTTGCTTAACATAGACCTCGCATCCCCAAATCTTGAGGAAAGATAAACTAGGCGTCCTCCCAGTCCATATCTCATACGGAGTCTTTTCGATTGCCTTAGATGGAACACGATTTAGTGTGAACGCAGCTGTTTCTAGGGCATAGCCCCAAAAGGAGGGTGGAAGATCTGTTTGACTCATCATGGATCGAACCATATCTAATAGTGTTCGATTTCTCCGTTCAGAAACGCCATTCCATTGTGGTGTCCCTGGAGGAGTCAATTGTGAGAGTGTCCCACAATTCCTAAGATGATCTATGAACTCTTGGCTCAAATATTCACCACCCCGATCAGATCGAAGGGCTTTAATTGTTTTGCCAAGCTGGTTTTGTACTTCATTTTGAAATATCTTGAACTTTTCAAAAGATTCAGACTTATGTTTCATTAGATAGATGTACCCATATCTGCTGAAATCATCTATGAATGTTATGAAGTACGAATAACCTCCTCTGGCATTTGTGTTCATCGGTCCACACACATCTGTATGTATGAGGCCCAATAAATCAGTGGCCCTCTCACTGTGCCCAGTGAAAGGTGACTTTGTCATCTTTCCTAACAAGCAAGACTCGCAAGTGTCATATGATTCAAAATCAAATGAGTTTAGAAATCCATCTTGATGGAGTTTGGAAATGCGTTTCTCATTTATGTGGCCCAGACGACAGTGCCAGAGGTATGTGGGATTCAAATCGTTTGGTTTGACCCTTTTGGCGGTTATGTTATAGATATTTCCATGATTGGGTTGTTCCAAATTTAATATGTAATGATCAACATGCAAATCACCATGAGCATAGAAAACATCATTACGATAAATAGAACATCTACTATTCCCAGCAATGGAAGTGAAACCTTCCTTATCCAAATAAGAAAGTGAAACAATGTTACTACTTAAAGCAGGAACATAATAGCAATTGTTCAAAACTAACAAAAGCCCAGTGGGCAGAACTAATTCATAAGTGCCTACAGCTAACGCAGCAACCCTTGCTCTGTTTCCAACTCGTAGGTCAACTTCACCCCTTTTCAGCTTCCTACTGTCCTTTAGTCCCTGCACATTCGTACAAATGTGAGAACCACATGCAGTATCTAATACCCATGAGGTGGAAGTAGAAAGATGAATGTCTATAACATAAATACCTGAAGCGATAGCCCCGCTATCCTTCTTGTTCTTTTTCAGATCTTCGAGGTAGAGTTTGCAATTCCTCTTCCAATGACCCGGTTCATTGCAGAAGAAGCAGACTCCTTCCTTCGGAGGCTTTGCCTTCTTTGGTGCAGGCTTGGTTTCGGGCTTGCCTGACTCTTTGGTCTTACCTGATGAGCCATGACCCTTCCCCTTGCCTTTGCCTTTCTTTTTCGTACCCTTTCCTTTCTGAACCATCAAAACACTACTGGGTTTCTTCTTAAGACTCGGCTCAGCAGTTTTAAGCATCCCATGCAGTTCAGAAATAGATTTCTCCATGTTGTTCATGTTGTAGTTCATAACAAACTGGTCATAACTTTCCGGGAGTGAGTTTAAGATCAAATCTGTAGCTAACTCCTGGCTCATGGGAAATCCAAGCCGTTCAAGGTGATCAATGTACCCTTTCATCTTTAAGACATGAGCACTGACTGATGCACCTTCAGCCATCTTGCAGGAATGTAAGGCCTTAGTGGTCTCATACCTCTCTTGCCTTGCCTGTTGCTGGAACATTTCCTTGAGATGCACAATCATCTCATAAGCCTCCATGTGTTCCAGATCTCTTTGGAGCTCCGGAACCATGGTGGCTAGCATCAAGCATCCCACATCGACAGAGTCTTCCTTATGCTTCATATAAGCATCTCTCTGAGCTCTGGGAGCATTGGCGGCTGGCTCCTCAGGAATGGGTTGATCTAGGACATGCGCCTTTCTTTCCTGCTTGAGAACAATTCTCAAGTTCCTAAACCAGTCAAGAAAGTTTGTCCCATTGAGTTTGTCCTTCTCAAGGACAGATCGCAGCGATAATGTAGCAGTATTACTAGTCGTCATGATTCTACAATTAAAATATGCAATGTAATTAGTAATCTCCCACTAAATAAACAACCCTCAATGCAATAGTTAGTGGGCTAAGATCCATATTTGGCTCAAACTTAAGTCCGCTTTGGCAGGACGCTTAGATTAAGTTATTTAGGTAGGTAACACCTTTACCAATTACATCAAATGTAACTCTTAGATATTCATGGGATCCTATCATCATATGATCTGGCATGTTCTAATCCCATCTAATGCCTTGAGATCCAAAACCGTTTTGTTAATCTCAATTAAGTCAAACAATAATGAACCTATGAGAGTAGCACCATTACTCTTTGCTTATCTCCCCAAGATAACTCAAAAGCACCCACTTTGGTGGAGTCCACAATTGAGCGATCAAGGTTTTGACAAGTGTTCATAAATTGACAGCATTATGACTTAAGATTTCTTTTAGAGGGCCTAATTTAACTATCTGGTTTATAAAACGCATGTTTCTCAGTTCGTATCTCATACAAGTAATATGCATGTGCTGATCTAATCATAAGATGCATAATTCAAACGTGATACAATATGGCTCACCTATCCTAAGTCCCCTCAAGCCAATGAGAGGAGCTCTCTAGTAAGAAAAGAGAAATTACATATAGAAACCTCTTTTAACATTCGAGGGGAGTGAGATGAGAGGAGAAGGTACATTGAGAGTATATAGAGGAAGGCACGACACGCAGGCCGTATTTTTTAAAAATTACAACACTTGCAATCTAGAGCCATATTGTTCACCATACCCAAACATTCAAGAATCAATATTCAGATCTAATCGAAGGGCAAAAAACATTTACAAAGTAACATATGTTACGGTTATGTTGCGCTACGAACAGGTAGCTACGGCGGTCCCGCTAGCCGGTTAGCGGGCGGCTGTCCCGCTAGCCGGTTAGCGGGCGGGGTCTCTGGGGCAGCGCCCCGGAAGAAATTTTTTTTGTTTTTTGTTTCATAAATAATCACGAATCTGAATTCGGTTTTCACAAATAATCACAAATTCGAATTCGGTTTTCTTAGACCCCATCTATGCGGATTGATCAAATCAAAAAGCATCACCACCGATTTCAATTTCCTTTTAGATTCCTTTTATGTCATACACAACAAGGATTCCATATATGTCACACATACAACGCTTATTATATGATCGGCTACTAATAACATATATCATATAAATCACAAATCAAGCCTAACTTAAACACAAAACGGCATGGCTTTGATACCACTGTAAGGAATTGGAAGACACGCAGCGGAAATAAACTTTAAAAATTTTCCATTCCTTGCCAGGATCTGCCGTATGTGTTTAAGTCAAGTGGAAAGAATCCTTACCCTTAGTGTTGCTCAGCGAATTTCACAGCTTCTCTACGTGGGTGGTGATCTCTTTCTGATCGCAAGAAATCGACGGAGTGTTCCTCAGCGACCTTCACAGATTCTCTCCGCGGACGGTGGTCTCTTTCCGATCACAAGAAGTCGACGCCTCAGGTCGGCTTCCTCTACTGGTATCCACACGAACAGCGTTCCAACCACGAACGACGTGCTAGCGTCTCCTGTCCCTCCAAGGCTTTCACAAGTCTCCGTCTCTATTTCGGCAGTTTCTTGTCTGCAAACCTTTTGCAGATTCCGTTCGGCCTTTTGTGTTCTATGTTATTTTCAAACGTAGCTCCTCCAATCAGATATAGAGGATGCTATGCGTTTTTCCACCTGACCTAATTGGATTTTGGAGTTAATCTTATATTAATTCCGAATTGATACAATATCATATATTGTATAATTTTATAAGAAACTAATTAAATAAAATAATATTAAATCCGTCCCACAGATTTAATTACTTATTTATTTAACTTTAAATAAAGATGAGACTGAGTTATATTTGATTTATTCCCATAAATCAAATTTGAGATATCCTATCAATTTAAATTTCGAATTTCAAACGTGATAGAGATTTAATTTATCCTTATAAATTAAATCTTATAAATATCTCTTATATGAGATATCCTATCAATTTGAATTTCGAATTTCAAATGTGATAGAGATTTAATTTATCCTTATAAATTAAATCTTATAAATATCTCTTATATGAGATATCCTATCAATTTGAATTTCGAATTTCAAACGTGATAGAGATTTAATTTATCCTTATAAATTAAATCTCATATATCTCATATATATAATATATATATATACGAATTTATATATATACGAATATAAATATAAATAAATATATATATACATTCACCTGGATCTTTCATTGAATCTGGACATGTCTTAGATTCAATGAATCTGGACATCATAGCTCGTGTTGGGCTATTTTGTGTGCGACCCTGTAGGCCCATATGAAGTTGGCAGTGGGCCATTTGCTATACTAGCCCACAAGTCGCAAGCGGTCTCTAGCAAGACATAACAACTACCCAAATCATATGAGGATCGATAAACGATGTAACCTTTTATACAACCATATCATGTCCCTTCTGTCACGCGATATTTTGGTCATGGATGAGGCATGGATAATGTCATCCTCCTATTCCCGACCGTTACTTTCTCGATCCCTGAGTAGTCTGACTATAGAAATGGAACTACCTTTCCATTACAGTATGGCCATACATTTCTCAGACTCACTCATCGAGGGGCCCAGTAATATCTCTCCACGAATGTGAGGGACAAATTCCATCTTGACCATTCACATTCCTCCGCATGAAAAACCACTAAGCCCAAACATAGTCTTTATGATCACTCGGTCAAAAGTGACTTTTGACTAGGTCAAAGCTGAGCGTTTTGTCATGTAGGAATCCATGATGATCTCAGGTCAAAGGGCATATTGACATGGTTTGTATATGAGAGAAGCTTATGACGTTACCCATGCAGTTCTCTCATAGCGGGTCGGTCCAACACCCTGTACTCTTACATGTGCTTATGACTTTGATTTATATCTCTATACATCTTCAAAGTCATACTGGTCTTATTTCATCTGTGCTCCCACATAGATGATCGACCAGGGACATTTAGGATAATATCATGAATTATCCAAGGATGGTCATCATAGTAAACATGCAAATAATATGATAACTCAATTAATAAATTCATAAATCAATAATGTTCATAAGACAATGATTGGCCCCTAGGGCACGATTTCCAACAAGAAGAACATATATGGCTTGGCTTCCCATAAACTTTACAATTTATATCAATATTTAACATTAAAATTAATATTAACTATTGTGAGTTTCAAACTTTACAAAAAGTAAGTTATATTATTGTTGAAAAAAATTATATTATTTATAGTTTATGATAATATCACTTATTTTTGTATAATATTAACGAGATCATGTTATTAGATATTTTAATTTTAGGACTTATGATTACTCTTTTTAGGATAGGCATGTTTTTTTAGAAATCAAAGTCAGGGCCTTAAGAATTTATGGAACATACTTTGGAATTTATATGTATTATTATAATGAATTATGGCATTGGAAAAATTTGGAATTACGGATTTGCCACCATTATAAGGTTTCGCACAGTGAGATTAACATTCAGGGCTTGATATTCCCACTTATTTACAATATTGCCATCGTCCCCACAGAGCTCTTAAAAGCTGCCAACCCACGGTCTGCGCTTTCCCCTTGGTCCAGCACATATTCCTCCTTGTTCCCTCACCGAATAAAGTTAAAATTACAGTTAAAGTCCTAAAATTTATTAATTTTCAAATAAATATAAGATGTTCATATAATTTGTAACAATTATCTAGTATAATCAATTCATAGTTCAGAGTCAAATGAACAAAAATTATTTATATTAATTAAAGAATAAAAATAGTGATGTAGGAGGTGAATAACTAATTTTATAGAAATTAAAACAATTAATTAAAATATTTATTTATAAAAGTATGTGTTAATTTCCTAAAATATACTCTTATTGTAGTTAATATATGACATATATTTAACTAATTTAATTAAATTAAAGAAGTTAGATATTTTTTCCTAAAATATGCTAATCATCTTCCTTAATTATCTCCCTTACTATGTTACTTAATTATTGTTGAGGGATAATTTAAAAAAAATAAATAAATATATGAAATATATCTTATATTTAAGACTAACATCAACTTTCTAATTATGTTCTGTATTAAGGATCGGATGAGTATTTTTTAATCTTAAGCAAACACATCAACTAACTTTTATATCTAAAATAAGATATAGTATTAAATTAAGAAAAAAATATTATTAAACTTTAAGAATTTATTAGTTAAATTATTCTTATAATATAATAAAACCTTTCTTATAATCAAATAGAAATTTGTTAAAACTTTTTTTTATTATTTTTTAACTTATATAAAATTATTTTAAATTTTGATCACTCCCCACCCCTGTTATAGCCTTATCAAGAGAAATACTTATATACTTAAGGAATATCACATCATCTAAATTATATTCAATCAAAATATAGCAACTTAACACATTTTAATTTTAACTGACCGATGTTTCATTTGAAAAAAAATATATTTTATTTTAAAGACAAATAAACCTCATAATTTGAAAAACCAAAAATTTATCTAAACTAAATTAAGAAATTTATTTTTTTTTGAAAACAAAATAAAATAAGAATTATTAGCTAGTTATGATTAAAATGTATTAATTCATTTTTCTATCTGAGTTGAGATAATGTGATAATTTTAAAATATGTAAATATTTCTCTCATCGGTTGAACTCTCAAATGTCCCTATTTTATTTTAAATTTATATTATGGAAAATAGTTATACATTTCATAATTATGAATCCAAAATTTAGCATAAAGTATGGGCACTTAAATGGCATTGCCTCCACAAATAGGTATCCAAGGAACCATCCCATAAAGCAACTAGAAACAAACAAGACTTCCGACTTAATGTCACGGGCAGCTCACAACCCTGACAATCTATTTAATGCCCATTGACTCCCTTTTCAAATTCTTTCTTCTCAACTTTCCCATTGATTGTTTGTCATTTTTGATCCTATTATGTGTACTTTCAAAATATAGGGTAAAAATAATTAAATTATATATTTTAAAAATATAATTAAAATTAACTAAATATAATAAATATATAAAAAATATAAGTTATTTTTTAAAATATTTTTATTTATAGAGATGGCGAGTTAGAGAGAGAATATGTTGAAAAAAATATGTAAGAGAATAAGCAAAAACAAAAAGAAAAGAAATATAATATTAATTAAGAGTAAAATTAAAAAACTATTAATGATGAGAAAAACTAAATTTTACCTTATAAAAAAACTAAACCCCTTGTCAATATCTTCACATTATATTTTGAATCGGAAGGAGTACTTCTAATTAAGATTGTGAAACTCATAAATTTAAGTAAATCCAACGTAAATTTAGATTATAAATTTATTAGAGTTTATTTTTATTAATAAATAATTATTAAAATATATAGTTAAATAATAAAAATAAAAGACTAACAATTTAATTTAAATATATTTTAAATCTAAATAATTGAAACTAAATTTATCAACATTAATAATTTATCATAATTAATAAAAAAATTTCTATCAATTTCATATGAAATAATTAAATATAATTAAATCTAAAAAAATTAGTTCGAGTTTAAATTTGAGTTCACACGATTTTATAAATAAAAAATATAAAAACGATAAAATTAGGTAGTAAATTGTTTAATTAAATTTATTGTTAGTACGAGTTTACGTTTGAGTTGACATAATTTTATAAGATAAAATATATAAAAAAATAAAATTAGAGAGTCAACTCGCTTCAAAAAAATATAATTAAATTATTAACTTTGTTTGAAAAATAAAAAGAATTTTTATATTTATCCATATTTAATCTATAAATTACATCTAAAAAGTTCTACAAGACTACAGGTTACGATTAAGAAGATTTGAAAGAAGGGATATTCTTAAAAATTTATAATTAAAATAGGGGAACAATAATTCATATTTAACCACATTAAATAAGAAATGTGTTATACAACTAGTGAGCAATGAGCATAATGGCTGGGTTTATAACTACATTATGAATTCCAAAGTATTAATGAATTAAATGTCAACGACTTCATTCATTTATATTTATGAAATATTAGACTTGAATATTTTGTTTGATTTTGTTTGTTACAATGAATTGAATTTGGGAGATTCACACACTGTTTAACTTGGTAATTGGTATTAAATTTAAAACACTAACGAAAAATAAAAATGAAAATGAAAACTAATTAGTTTCAAACAATTTGAATTTCAAAATGACTGAATTAGCTGGATTTGATTTGTTTATAACGGTCAAGTAAAAATCACGAAAATTTCTTGAATAAACATAACATTAGTCAAATTTAAAATTACTGTAGCTTCGTAATTCATAAAAAATCATAATTAATAATTTAAAATTAAAATTAGTCAAATTAATTACCCTTATATTTTTTAAATTATTATAAAACACTTAAATATAAAACATTGCAAATATTTTAAAAAAATAAAATTGAGTCCCAAATTTTTTTTTTTCAATTTTAAAATGTTATATTATTCAATATAAATATTTCTAAATTAGATATTCTTTCCCCTATCTCCTAGGGTACCCTGTGCCTGCATAATTCCTCTCGAGGGTAAAATAGCCATTCCGTTCATTAGACAAAAGTGAATTAAAAGAGAATTTTTTTCCCTCCTTTACTAGGTTCCCTCATAAAGCCTTGAAACTTCCCCGCTTCCTTCCCATGACACTACTTTATGAACCTCGTAAAAAACACAAAAAATCTTATCCACCTCACACAGAAGAGGGCGATACACAGAAGCTCTGACTTATATATAGATATATATACAATATGCATTCCCCTATTTATTCATTTGCATGCTTTTGTTTGCTCACTCACTTTATATCTTCACTTTACTTTGTTCTGAATTCCTTTCCTTCCACCTTTTTTCCTCCTTCCTTCTCTGTTATTATTATTTGTTTTGCCTCCCCGTTTTCTTTCTTCTTCTTGTGTGTGAGCTTTGTCAGAAGCTTCAACAATGGCGGACAATATCCATACACCCGTGGATCAGCTTCAGGACCTTGAGTATTGCATAGACTCAAATCCTCCGTGGGGTACGCCTCGCTCTTTCTCTTTCTATAATCTCTTTTGTGTTTTGTCTGTTTCTGGTTTTCCACGCTTAAAGAAATGTGCTTTGTGGGTCTCTCTCTGTTGTTTGGCGTCTCTTGCCTTAACTCGTTATTATTTCCATTTTGTATTGCTTCTTTGTTTTCCTTTCATAAAAAAACAAGAGCTTTTTAAATGTTGATTTGACTGTAAGCTTGCAGTCAATTCCCCCCCCCCCCCCCAAACACACGCCACAAACACACACACAAAACACAAAACAGAGGATGAAAAGCTTGTCATTTTCTACAGTATCATGGGTAAAATTTTTCTTAGAATTACAGACATTTCTTAATTGAAGGGAAAATGCCGCTATTTATTTTGAGTTTTCTGAGTAATAACGAAAGAAGTGTGGAAATATGCTATCACTGTCTTTCTGGGTTTGTCGATTAAAAAGTTCAAATTTTTATGTTTCTCTTTGAGGGTAATTTTCTTTATACTCTGCATTCTGGCTTTAAAATTAGTATCTCGAGCTTCCCAGTACTTCATTATAATGTTTACTTGTCCTTCTCTATGGAAGAGTAATTACCAATAATGGCATCATGTCAAGGCTAAGCAACTTTCTCCTTCAAGCTAGTTCTGGTCAATGAGCAATTAATTACTGAAGAGATTAAAGTGGCTCCACACATTTAAGACTAACCCTTTAATTACTTTAGTAACCCCTGCATGAGTTGATGTTCTATCAGCAATAGCAGAGTTTTATATATATATATATATATATATATATATTATTTATTTATTTATTTTTGCTGTAGCTTACTCCTACATTGAAACTATTGGGAATTCAAAATCAGCTTGTATAGTTAAAAGGTTTGAGCTACTGGGCTATATGGAATTTAGAGATGTAGTCATAGCAGTAAAAATGAGACAAAAAATTACTTCGTTTTCCAGAATTTGGACTAACTACTCAGAACTTTGCTGAATTTACTTGGGTGTTTGCTACAAGGTTCTCCAATAAAAGCATGAGATGTGGAGAAATTTTAGGAAGACTCAACCATGCGCTTGAGTTGTGAAAATTATCCACTTGTTATGTTTTTAGTGGAGAACTTGACAGTGAATGCTTCAAACTTCTACCACCAACGTTTTGTTGTGTTCTTTATTTTTTATTTTTAATTTTAGTAGGGAATATTCAGTTTTCTCTAGATGCCTAGCTGCAAGAAATACAGATAGGAACTTAAAGAAGGTTCCTCATAATATTAATCTGCATCATACAAAATTCAGTGTCACTCGAAGGTTGTAAAGTGTTAACTATGAGAAAATTGCCATTAAGATTTTGAAAAATTATGCTTATATCATATAACCGATCGGCGTGTACAGATTCACTTGAATACTTCTGTGTTAGTTACTGAGGTCTAGCTGAATTGTATCAAAAAACAATAGTCCATATCTAGTCTTCTGATGTAATTTAAGCATATGAGTGTAAGTTGTGTGATATATTGCTTGTGCAAATCAAATGATAAGAGAAAGCTATTCTCATATTCTGCTGCTGATTTTCTTCAAGCTTTGGGGATATATCTTGATATCTGAAAAGTTCCAGCATTCTCAACTTTAAGGCCATGTTTGGGTGGAGAGAAAAGTGAGGGAAAAATAGGGGGAGGGAATACTGGGAAAGAAAATTTCCAAAAATGGTAAAAAGTTTACTATTTTTGGGAGTTTTTCCTCCGGGTATTCTTTCCTCCTTAATTTTCTTCCTATCCAAACATAAGGTAAATGGACAAATGATCTTAGTTACAGTATATAACCTCCAATATTTAGAGAGAGAAGACGTACATGTTTTGGTATAGTTAGATGTTTCTTTACATTCTGTCCTGTTTTTCATTCAATTTTTGTCCTTTTTTTCTGCTCATAGTGAACGCCTTATGTTGCAGTGGAAACTGTCGTATTAGGATTTCAAAATTACATATTGGTGCTGGGGACAAGTGTGATGATACCTTCACTGCTTGTTCCGGCCATGGGAGGAAGCGATGTAAGATGAATTTCTGCTGCCTGCCTTGTCTTCTTTCATCTTTTCAACTTCCGTCACTTTTTGCTTACATGCATGTTCTTGCATGGTTTAAAACTTAAGAGCCTTCTATTCATGATTCACTAAAGAGCATGTAGGAATGGTATATCATTTAGTTATATCATATATGTTTGCTGCTGATCTCATGTGCCAATTCCCATTCTAATTTGTAACTTAAACAAAACATCACAGAATTCTTTTTAACTATATGGGGTTAAATTTTGGCCAAGATGATCTTGTCAGGTTCTGTTAATATGGTGCACAAAAGCATTTACTGATTTGCTTGCTTATACAACCAGGGTGACAAAGCGAGAGCAATACAGACTTTACTCTTTGTAGCTGGCATTAACACGCTTCTCCAATCACTTTTCGGAACCAGATTGCCCGCAGTTGTTGGAGGATCTTATGCCTATTTAATTCCAATTGCTTATATTATCAGTGACTCGTCGTTGCATCGAATTAGTGATCATCATGAAGTATGTTTCCTTCATCCATCTCTTCATTGCTGTCAATTGATTCAATAATGCTTCGGCGTTAACATTGATTTTCTTTTCCTTTCTTGCCATCTGATAATTGATTGAGGCTCTTTGCTTGTCATTGTCAGAGATTTATACAGTCAATGCGAGCTATACAAGGAGCTCTAATTGTAGCCTCGAGTATTCAGATAATCCTCGGATACAGCCAAGTGTGGGGACTACTTTCAAGGTACACAAGTTGCATTTGAAAATGTTGATGAAATTTAAATTACAAAAAACAATATATATATATCCAATCATTTACTGAAATATGGTTCATGGATCTTCTCCGCAGATTTTTCAGTCCTCTTAACATGGCACCTGTAGTTGGATTGCTTGGATTAGGATTATTTCAACGAGGATTTCCTGCAGTATGTGTTGCTATGAGAAGCTTTATATGTTATACATTTGGAAAACCTTAGCCTTTTTGAGGGGAAAAAATAAAATGACAAGGAAAATTACGTGACCATACCATTTCAATTATAAAAGGATTTCTGCTCTGAATGAAGCTTAACAATAGCATCTAAAAACCATTCCATGCAACAAGATTATAGTTAGGCCTCTGCTTCTGTTTTTACTTATTGGAAGGCTTAGTCTAGTTTCCATCATTTTGGATTTCTGAATGGTGATTGATTTGACCTCTAAATAAGTGCATTAATGAAGTTTCTTTCAAAAGGATATTTTTAACTCACCGAGCTATCTAATCCGAGATCAGACCCTTATTTGCATACTATCTTAGGTTAATTAATGGCTCATTTGGTATGCAGAATGTTAGGGATGGAAGGTAAAATAGAATAAAAATGGATAAAAGTTTCACACTCATATCCCTGGATAACAAGTAGTAAAAAATGATGGTCAATGTTGAGTAATGAGATTAGGGACATAATAGACATTGCATATTTCTTTTTTTATTTTTAATGCTATCATATGCCCTAAGTGTACTAAGTTATTTGATTCTTTATTCCAGTTGGGAAACTGTGTAGAAATTGGTCTACCAATGCTGTTGTTGGTGATTGTATTGTCACAAGTAAGTGGAAAATCACACAGATAAAACATAGTGCTTCAATTCTTCCTTCAGACAAAACTAATTCTGTATAATTTGCAGTATTTTAAGCATGTGAGACCATTTAGAGATACGCCTATATTTGAACGATTTCCAGTGTTGATTTGCGTTGCCATTGTTTGGATTTACGCTGTTATATTGACTGCAAGTGGAGCTTACCGGCATAAACCTACTAGAACACAACATATTTGTCGTACAGACAGAGCAAACCTGATATCTACAGCTCCATGGTACACCATGATCTTTTTGTTCAATTCTTGTTATATTTTTGAACACTTTGTTGCTGAGGTCTGAGGTTTCTTTCCTTGCTAATAATAGGTTCATGTTCCCATACCCCCTCCAATGGGGCCCACCGACATTTTCTGCTGGTCACGCATTTGCTACAATGTCTGCAGTTATTGTCTCAATGGTTGAGGTAACCATTTATTATCCAAGTCATGTCATTCACTATTGTTACTGTTATTTTCACTAACCTTGCAAAGAGAAGGATGTTCTTTTCTGATGCAACATAGCATGCCTAAGTTATGTTTGACCAAATTCAAACACACACACAAAAAAAAAAAAAAAAGAACTGATAAAAGCTGTTTGGATTAAAAAAGCCTTGGGCTTTTAAATATCTGTGTTACATATATTCTATGTAATATAAATATGATAATTATGTTTTTCTGTTTTCTGTCTTGTTCAAATGGTTTGGAAATAACTTTCCAAGGCATTGAGAAATTAGAATACCCACATATCAACTGTTACCTTTGTGTTCAGTTATTTCTGCTGACTCTTTCTGTAACTATAGTATTCACATTCTGAAAATTTTTTAATTAAGGAATTAGAGAAAGGAATTTTTCTTCCTTGCTTTGCTATGTCTTTATACCATTATAATCATTATACAATATTTTTATTACTTTTCAAGCTAAGAGGATGATGTTTCATTTTTACCCTCAACCTTTTTTTTTTGGTCATTTTTATGTTCCATCTCATTTGTTTTCAATGTGCATACCAAATGATAAAAAGGAAGAATTTAGAATAATCATAATGTAAGCCTCTTTACTATTTTGGTGTATTATGCAATGGCGTTCTGATAAAGAATTTCTCAATGCAGTCAACTGCTGGATACAAGGCAGCATCCCGGTTGGCAATTGCAACTCCACCTCCAGCTTATGTTCTAAGTCGAGGCATCGGTTGGCAGGTAAGTCACTAACTACTTACCACAAATCAGTTATTAATAAAGTACTGGATATGATCATACTGATTGTTAAACTTTGATTATGTTGATTTGTTAGTCCTGTTTCTTGAATTGCAAGAAATGCGCAATAACATTATTATATATAAGGTACTTAATGTGTCTGAAAGCTGATCCTGTTAATTCTGCACAGGGGATCGGTGTCTTGCTCGGTGGACTTTATGGAACTGGGACCGGTTCTACCGTTTCAGTGTAAGTGACACACCCTTTGGTGGGTTATTACTGCAAAGTTACTTCTTGCATATGGTCTTGTTTTTAGTCTTTGAATATTATTAGCTTGATGACCATCTTTATTGTGTATTCTAGAGAAAATGTAGGGCTTCTCGGACTAACCCGAGTCGGAAGCCGAAGGGTTGTTCAGATTTCTGCTGGTTTCATGATATTCTTCTCCATGTTAGGTTGGTATTATAGTTCTTTCAAAACATCAATCTGCACCACTGATATAGCAAAAGTGAGGTTCTGATGTTTCATTTCTTTCACATGCTGTGTTTTTTAAGTGAGGAAAATGAAAATACACCTCTTCAAGTTTATGTAATTTATGCATATCATAAACTTTAAAAATGCATTAAAAAGAGACATTATTGAGTATAACAAAGATATGCTCCCTCTGCTCCTAAATATAAGGTCCTTTAAATTAATTCATAGAATCCAAAAAAAGTAGTTAAGATGGTCATTTGTAATTATTATGTAGAAAATTGGTGACACTTCTCTAAAATTACCCATCATTTAATGCGTAGGGATTAAAATGCCCTAATAAATATGGGTATTATGGGAAAGAAACAATTAATATAGTAGACATGAGGGAATTGGACCTTATATTTAAGACTAAGCTAAAGCTCTCGAATGGATCTTATATTTAAGACCCGAGGGAGTAATAGATTGCAAAAGGCGTTACTTTCATCTCTCTTTTTCCTTCCCAGTGTTTTCAAATGCTGAAGGATGAAAGTTTTGGGATAATTTTGAGTTTCCTAATGTATAACTGTTTGCAAAGGACTCGAAGTGAAAGGGTTGTATTCACGTTTTCCTTATCTCTTCTGATGTTCTGAACTTAATAAGTCAAACTTGTTTTCTGTTATGATGACAAAATAGAAATCCGAGAAAGAAGATAGTTTCATTTACACAAGCTTTTGGTTATTGTTCTGTTTGTTTCTGTAGGAAAGTTTGGAGCTGTTTTTGCTTCGATACCGTTCCCGATATTCACTGCACTGTACTGCATTCTCTTTGGTCTCGTAGGTACGCAAGCAAGTAGTTCCATTGAATAATTTCCATTGCCATAGTTAACTTAATTGGTTCCTCTATTCACAGTTACTTGTTCTTGTTCCTTCCTTCAGCTTCAGTTGGAATATCATTTCTTCAATTCACAAACATGAACTCCATGAGGAACCTAATCATCACTGGGCTCTCATTGTTCCTTGGAATTTCTATTCCTCAATTTTTCAGTGATTACTTTAGTCCTCCACATCATGGCCTTGTTCATACTAATGCTGGATGGGTGAGTTTTCCTTTAGTAGCATAATTTGCTGTTTAATACACAGAATTTGGTCGAAAATGGAAAACAGGTAATTTTCAGAAATGTTGAACCAAACAAGTTTGTGTTAAATAAATTGCAGTTTACTTCTTTCATTCTTTGTAGTTTAGAACATTTTCACTTTCTTTAGAACATTTCATGGCATGTTTGGTTGGATTACAAGAATCAATATTACTCCCTTGGTTCGTTAATAAAAGACTCAGTTGACTAATTTGAGAAGGTTAAAGAAGCTAAATAAATGACTTAATTATAGTATATATTAAGTATCATTAGATTATATATTAATTTATAAATCAGGTAGATTAGTTTAAAGAAAAATGATAAATATAAATATTTTAAAGTAATTTATATAGTTTCTTTAATATCTTTAAATTAATCAACTGGGTCTTATATTAAGAAATAGAAGTAGTACATGTAATCCTGATGCAAAGACTTGATTCAGATTTTATTTGAGTTTCTGTAATTGAAAGGGAATTACATTTTTGTTTGCTGGTTCCCTTGAGTAGCTGTGTTGGGATTACAATGCTGACTCATGAATGGGGATGTGGATCTCTTGTAATCAAATGAAAAGGGAACTATTGCCCTTATACTTTTTAAAATTGAACACATTGGACTTTAGGGAAAGTTGTCTTGGAAGACTGAGATTGCTCAAGATATAAGTAAACCATCCCTCCACTTTTTTGCAGAAATTTTTCAACATCAGGAGCTCATTTTGTGTGTGCTACTGTGTCATCTTTGCAGTTCAATGCACTCATAAACACCATATTCTCATCGCCGCCCACGGTGGCTTTGATCGTGGCGGTGTTCCTTGACAACACGCTCGAGGTTGAAAAGTCGAAGAAAGATCGAGGGATGACATGGTGGGCTAAGTTCAGAAAGTTCAAAGGAGATAGCAGAAATGAAGAGTTCTACACTTTGCCATTCAATCTCAACAGGTTCTTCCCACCTACTTGATACTCATGACAATGAGAAGCATGGATACAGGATCTTCGGTAAAAGTTCATTTTTGTCCTTTAACTTCACATAAAATTTCATTTTGGTCTCTTAATTTTATAAAATATATATTTTTTAATCCTCTAATCCTAATTGTTAGTTTTACTAACAAAAAAATGTTGCCATTGAAATTTTAAATATTGAAAAAACATTCTTAAATGCATGCACTATAAGTTTATTTTTTTTTAAATAATAATGATTTGCGCAAAAAAAGTATCATTTGAGACTAATGTCAGGATTAGAGGACTTAAAAGATATTTTATAAAATTAAGAGATCAAATTGAAATTTTATATAAAGTTAGAGGACTAAATGTATATTTTTATCCGTAATTTTTTTGTAATCGATGAGGGATATTCTTTCTTCACAATCAGCCCTCAATTTTTTTTTTGTGGTTGTGGACCATGGAATAATGAAACTTGGTCCCACGTAGGATTATAAAGCATTTGGATTCATGCTCTGTAGATTCAATAAATAGAATAATTATGTTCTTAGCTGTATCTTCTCAAAAACTCTCAAGTTAATTTCTGATTTGTAATTGTTCCATATTGAGTTACATTTGGAACTTTATTCAAATGTATTTAAGGCATGAATGTAAAGAATCCAAATTCCTTCTAGATTACCTGAAGTTTATTTTATTAGATGCATAGAAAAAGAAAAAAAGAAGAAGGCAGATTTGGGACCCAGACAAATCTTTTTTTTACGAATCTTAAAATTGAATTATATGGTGTTTCAGATATGTTGTATGATTAAAAAAATTATCAAATATCGGTTATTATAAAAAGTGTTTAAATATATATAATAATTTAGTTGTAACGAAACTAATTTATATGTAATCTAACACTATTTTTTTAAATTAAGTTGCACGAATGAAAATTATGACAATTTTATAGAGTTACCACCAAAAATTCTATAGAGTTGTCAAACAAGTGGCGTAGCTCAGGATGAATTTTTTTTTGATATAAAAAGATAATATTTTTTTTTATTTTTAATATAAAAATTATTTAACTAATTTAAATAAATTATTTAATTATAATAAATATGAGATAATTTTTCTATAATATATATATGTATAACATTAGATAATTATATATCGATTTTTAAATTTGTAATTTTTTTGATAAAATAAATTAGATAAATTAATTTTAAAAAAAATAATAAATATAAATAATAAGGTGGCGATTAGTTTTTATATTTATAATTAAAGGAGTCTATAACAGTACATATTGTCATATGAAGTATATAAAAGTTATATACTATATATAACTGAATACGGTGCATATACTTTCTAAGTTCTATATTGAAAATATTGTTGAAAATTTTCTCATTAAAATATCAAGTTCTCGAGGGCGCATATAAATCATGATGAAATGATCAAAATATCATTTTAAATCTGCAACTATTTGCAACTTATTTTCAAAACAAAAGTAGCTGGATTGTGCATTTGGATTATCTTTTATGTGTTGGCAAAATCTGTAAAATAAGAAAATATCTAGTTCGAGTCGCGTTTGAGAATACTATGATTAAGAGATATTCTATTACCCCTTGGTAAATTAGGAAGCGACACTCCTAAGATTAAACGAACTCTTCTTGCAGGGATGCAGTAAGACATAACAAGCGAAAGATAATATAACTCTACAAGATGAAATATATAAAAGGAGGAAGATTTTAACAACCTTGTGTTTTATCTTCATCAAGAAACTCTTTTTATAGACTGTAAAAAGGCATAAGACATATCTTTTATGCATATGTCTGTAGGATTCAAGAGTCATGCCAAAAGACGTTTTTTTCTTTTGACACAACTTTTCATAATATTAACAATATTTTCAACAATCTCCACATGTATCAAAGAAATATTATTAGCTGAATTACATATATAAATATAACTATTTTATCTAGTAGTCCTATGGATTTAAAACCAAACCTAAACCATAGCATTTAGTATAGAGAGATGTCGGTAGTCTTATGGACTTAAAACTCAACTCACCTCTTTGGTGTGTACTAGATACATTAAAAGTCATATTATAACCCCCCCCCCCACATTTTTGCTGTTAACATGCAGTTTTGAGCGTTAGATGATTATGTGCGTGTCCTGATATTTAACGAATGCTCTAGAAATTTTATCACGATCATATAGGAGTGGCCCCACTCTTTATTTATATAGGTAATTTCATTAAGTGTACCTATACTTATACATCATCATTTAAGATTATGGAATCGTTAAGAGATTTTGCTCAACCCTTTAGAAATGTAGTCTAGCATTTTTTCGTACACCATACGGAGGGACAATTAATTATGTTTTAGTGCTAACAGAACTAACAAACGATTTGTTCTTGTTCATTAACCTTCTTCATGGATCACTAATCACAAAGTTTGAATTGCCATCATTTATCGTTATCAAATTGACTTTAGTCTTATTTCCCTTGATGTTTCAATAATTTGTTTTCTCCCCCGGGTTTTGTTAACAGATCCAACAAGTCTATTTTTGATATCACAAAATCAATCGAGATAACTTTATAATTTTTAAATATTTATTCATATAGTATCTCCATTTGCACCATTGTTCTCTCTGTAATGATTATTATCATTTGGCAATCACAACTTATTGACACAGTGTCTACGAACGTGACTTGAATTTTACGGATTTTGTCAACAAATTTAAGAAATACCCCGACTGATCTTATATTCTGAAAGCCAAAGTCTGCATAGCAATACCATAGCGAGCACATTCCATGCTCATCACAATCTGGCCAGTCCAGATTGAATTTAAACGGTTCAAATTTAATATAAATTAATTTTTATATTTTAAATATTTTTTAATAGGTATAAAATTTAAAATAAAAATAATCTTATAACTATCCCTTTACTCAAAAATAAACTTGTCATGAAAAAAATCATAAATTAAAATATTAAATCTAAACCGTTCAGATTTAATTTTAACAATTAGACTTCACTCAAAAATAAATTTGTCATTGGAAAAATTATAGATTAAAATATTGAATATAAACCGTTCAGATTTAATTTCAACAATCCAATTCTGATCACATTGATGAGTATTTAGTGCTTATCACTGTCATTAGCACCGAATGATGACCAAAAGCCAAAGTTTACTTTGAGGGAAGAACATTCAAGGTCGCTTAGATGAGAAGAAAGAACAGTGAGGAGCCAGCATTATGAACTTTGAAGAAGCCCGATGTCAGAGCATAACGTATTTCTTCAAACCTTCAATCACGAAATACAAATCAACAACGGCATCTCGTATAATACCTGGTTTTGCACTTCGTTCTCTCTTCGTTTGCTTTAAACCCAACAGAGACAAGGATTGTTTGAATAGAGAGGGTCTATGACGTGGCGGTTTTGAGGCCTGAATAATTAAAAGGCGCGTCCTTTTGTCCCACAGGTAATATTTTTCTGGGTCTATCCAGTTTTTAATAGGATATTCGTTGGAAATTATAATAGTCATTAACAATTTTTTTAGTGGACTCATATTTAGCATAAAAATTTATTTCTCAATAAATTTATAATAAGGAACAAAGTGGTATATATATAGATAATGATTGAGATGTACAAAAAATAAAATATAATTAAAGTAAAAAAATAAAAAAGTATCATCATCTAAATCTTTAAATATAGTCCAAGTTCAAACAGTATATATATATAAATACATATAAAATCTGTTTTTTTATATAAGAATTTTTGAAGAGAGGTTACATTCACCTATAATCTAAAAGTAAGACGAAGTCTCCCTTCCTCTTAGACGATACTAATATTAGGCAGGAAGAGCCGTCAATTACTCTCATGCGTAAATTTGGAAATCCACGAGTTAGGATACTTCTAAATACCACGATTAGAACCACAATAAAGTGGTACTCTCTAAAGATTGAACACACTCTAAATAGTTGTATATTTCACCTTTTTACTAGTTAAACTCACGGATAATAGGTAAAATTTATTTTAGTATCACGGTTAAACACTACATGTGAGTCTGATAAGCTTCATTGTCTTATTCCTTTTCCTTAGCCTCTTTACCAGCATGCTTCTTAAAGAAGCTACAAAATACTCCATTCATTTATAATTATAAGAGTTAGATAAAAGTTATATTTGTTTCTAAATATAAGAGCATAATAATAGGGATTATATTTATTTTTAAATATAAGAGCCTAATCTATTTATTTTAGCAAAACTATTACACAATTATTGCTTTATTTTAATCTCCAATAAAAGTATAATTTGATTATGTAATAAATATTTTTAAGAGAATTAGAATAAAAAATCTATAATAAATAAAATTTATTAGGAAGGATCGTAAAAATTATAATTATTTTTAGAAAGACTAAATATTAAAATAAAAATTTATAATTACTAAATTATCCGTTACCAAAACTCCTTATATTTTCTCCACATTCTCTTTTTAAAATGAATTTAAATTTTAATAAACTTTATATCAATGTTTACAATTACAACTTATGTCAATGGAAAAAATTAGCACAAACATTATTTAATTTTATTTTTAAAATTGACACAAATTTCAATTGAAAATAAAAATTCAGTAACTTTAAAAAACCTTGAGATGTTTTATAGTTTATTATATATGTTAAAAGAAAGGTTACATATATCTAAAAAATTAAAAAAAAAATCAGTTTTAAACCATTCAAAAGAAGTTTGTATAATTTATTTTTATTTTAGAATAAATTTGTGAGTGTAATTGAAGATATGATTATGTGGATCAGAATGTTAGTACTGACAAATAAAAATTGAAAAAAAATGGATAGTTTTGGGGTTTCTAATTTTCGTGGTTAATATTAATTTTAAAATAAAATGTGAGAGAAAATATAAGAGATTTAAAAATTTATTTTAGTTTTAAAAATAAATTATGGGAGAAAATGTAGAGAGTTGGTAATGGAAAATTTAGTAATTATAAGTTTTTATTTTGGTATTTGATTTTTCTAAATAATTACAATTTATATAGTTCTTCTCAATAAATATCATTTACTATAGGTCTTTTATTCTAATCCTCCCAATATATTACTAGGATTACTAGTATTAACTTAATTTTTAAAAAATATTTTTTTAATCATATTTTAAGGGTTTTCCAGGATACTAGGAAGATCTTATTAAATATGGGATATATATCTTAATGACTTTATATGATAACATTTTTTAGAAATTCTCTTTAAAAATAAAAATTTTAGATTTTTTTATTATTATAATTCAATTTTACTTTTACTTTTTTTTTCTCTATTTGGGTTATCACAAAGATCAGATAGGAAGTAAGGGAAGGTACGAGTAGAGGGGTTCTTTTAAATGATAATCATATGAATCATATCAAAAAAATTTTGAAAAAAAGGATTAACAAAAAAAAAATAGAGAATCCCAATTAAAATTCAGTTGAAATAATGAAAACCTAAATTAGGCTTATGCTTTTAACAAATTCCTAATCAAGACAAAATATCTCATTAAAGATTTTATAATATTGTTAAATGACAATAATATCCCTATCTTTAAAAAAGAGAGAGAGAAGGCATTAGTACAGTGGAGTCAAAATTAAATTTATTTTATTAACTTCCCACAATCCTTTTAAATTTTTAATATTTATTTCATATCAACAAAACTCCCTAATAAGTATCAACTCCCCACAAATCCTTTTAACACTTATTTAAAAAAAGTTTTTGGATAACTTTTCTAAAAAAAACTTTTAGAGAATAGCTTATAGAAAAAAATAGTTCGAATAAATGAGTGTTTGAATAATTATTATTAAAAAAAATTTTATAATTAAAAAATTATTCCCACATGGTTGGATGACTTTATGGAAGTGAGAATCCAACTTTATGACCATCATATGTTTTACAAAGGCCAAATATTCCACGGTATCAAACAAAAAGGTTTAAAGAAGAAAAAAGAAAGAAAGAAAAAAAATAGAGAGACGCAACTTATGGGTTGCTTATATCTGTCACCATAACAGGTTTTTAAGTCTCAAACCAAGAATCAAACTTGTAATACTCTTTGATTTTGAAAATTAAACTTAATTTGCCTGCTTTCAAGATTAGTTTATCAACATGTGGAATTTAAATGTCAGCAAGATTGGGGTTTAAAAACTTAAAAAACATTTTATAACATTAAGAAATCAAAATAAAACTTTGTATAAAGTTAACTGACTAAAAGTGTCCTACCTTGACTTATTAGTATCTAACCTATTCTTTAAAAAATGTCCTGCAAAAAATTATGCTGACTGATGGAGGGATAGGGTTTGTTTTGGAACACATGAAACATCAAGAAATTAAATTAAAAATAGAAACGAATATGATTTTTTAATAAAATAACTATTTATGCATATGAAACAATTTACACTTTAAATCATGGTGGAATAATCAGGCGTATATCCATTTGATTTCTTAACTCATAATTATGTACTAAAATATTTCGACCAAATATATGAAAATGAGCAATACCAGATTAATCTACATGATTATAGTAGATTTATCAAGCTTAGATTAATTAGGATTGGGTCTATTGCATTCCCGAGTTCTTTGGTTAAGCTAAAATAAATTGTATTAGTTGATCTAAGTATTCGGTGATCATTTAGCTCATATAATAAAGACAAAATGAGGTAGATTAATATGGAAGATATTGATTTATATATATAAATAAATTATGATTGAAATATATAAAGAATAAAATGTAATTAAAGTAAATAAATAAAGTACCATCCAAATATTAGAATCAAGTCAGCAGTACATATTTTTTTTAGTATCTTTCATTTTCATTTGGACCAATGATCACGTTAAACCCTCCCGGGACTCTGCCTTCTTCTGCTTCTTTACCGGCCTGGTTCCTACTTTCAGTGGTTTTAAATTAAAGCTGCAAAATATATTTCATGCAAAATGCAATCACTTGAGAGAAGAGAGTAGCTTGTACTAACAGAACAAACATAGAATAAGTAATGGCCTAAACCCCATAATTATTATCTTTTAATTCCATGTCTGCAGCAAGAAAAGCTTCAGCTCCATCTTTAGAGGCTTCAGTTCAGACTTCAGACCCGCCCCATATATCATTCCCGTCAGCTTCTGCTGAGGAATTCTGGTTTCATCTCCTTCATCTCCCCCTTCCCCTGGTATATGGCGATTGGTGTAGAAGCTATTTTCCTGGCAACTTTGACGTGGGTTATGCCGGCATTTGCCCACCATCAACTTCATCAAAGCTCTACTCCTATGTACTGGCCTATGTCAATTCATGGTTTTGTTGTTGTGCTTAGCAAATCGGTAAGTCTACAATACAAGTTTTGTATAGTGACAAGGGTTTTTTAGACCTCAATCTTTCATTCTTCTTCTCTCTCTATCTCAGCCATGGATTTGTTTATTTCTGAAACTAGAATTGTTATGTGATTTTCTGATTCTTTGGTTAATTCCTTACTGTCTATCTTCTTCTCTCTTTTGTATTTTGGTTCTCATTAGATTTATTTGGTGTTTATGATTTCTTTGATTAAATCAGGTAACAAATTGAATTTATGTATTTTTTTTTATAACTTAGGGTAAAATTGTCTAAAATATTTTTTTATAACTTGAGAAGGGTTAAAGTTGTCTAAGAATTTTATAACTTGGGGTAAAATAGTACAAAATGTTTCACTTCCACTTCCATCATTTCACAAATGACTCAAAATGTTAGAAATAGAACTAGAAGTGACTTCCACAATAACAAATAAGAGAAGTGGATCATTGTACCAAACATGCCTGTTAAAGTTAGATATTAGTTTTGGATACGTGGGCTCATTGTGTATTGTTGTTGGGCCAGAACCTATTATGCATATTGGGCTTACTGTATTGTATGCAGTGTATTTACATGACCTGAGTAATGAGCAATAAAACAGATTGAATTTTCCTCAATTAAACATGTCAACATGGTACCAGAGCGGGTCGCTCCAAGAGGACCGGATGCGTAATCAAGAAAACCCGCAAGTCCAAGATTCAAGGGGACTTTGCGTCCAGAACACTGAAACCCTAAAGAGAAAGGGGCCACGACCAATCTGCCGATGGCCAGCAAAAGAAGCGATGGAGATGTTGAGGGACTCAGCTTTAGCCATCCACTGTTCCTCCATCCATCCGACACCCAAGGCTCCACAAACATCCCTCACGTTCTAACAGGAAGCGACAACTACACGATATGGAGCCGTGCCATGCGAATCGCGCTCCTCGGCAAACATAAACTAGGATTTGTTGATAGAGCATGTGAAAAATCCAACTATGAGGAACGACTCCATTCTCGGTGGGAACGGTGCAACGCAATCGTATTATCATGGATTTTGCATTCTATATCGAAGGACCTTGCCAACAGTATCATCTTCTTTTAAGACACCAGATCGGTGTGGGTTGATCTTGAAGAGCAATTTAATAAGGCAACAGGCTCTTGAATTTTTTCCTTGCATCGTGAAATTGCATCTCTGCGGCAAGGCTCCGCGTCTGTCTCATCTTATTACACTAAGATGAAAGAACTCTGGGAAGAACAGAGCATGTTGCTCCCGTTACCTGCTTGCAAATGCGAGACATCGAGGATCTATGCTGAAAGAACGCAACAACAGAAACTTTTACAATTTCTTACTGGGCTCAATGATAGTTTCACCTTGGCAAGGAGTCAGATATTATTGATGACTCCTTTGCCAACAATCAATCAAGCATTTGCCTTGATTTTAGAAGATGAGGCTCAAAGAATCATCATGGGGTCAGCTGACAGTGATCTTGTTGAAGGAGCGGTAATGGCTGTTAGAGGCAGAGGACGTGGACGAGGCAGGGGGAGAGGAGGACCCCCACCCGAATGCACCCACTGCAACCGAAAAGGCCACACCAAGGAAGGAAGTTGGAACATAATTGGATTCCTAGAAAATTTTAAAGGAAACAAACCCAAATTGGGTCGTGATGAAGCTGCAAATCATGCACACACCGAGACAGTATCTGGACCAGAAAATAGTGATCATGCTTCTGCAATCACTCCAAAGTTTAGTCACGAAGAGTATGCGCGATTACTTCAATTTCTTCGGCAAGACACAACTCCTCCCAATCTAGCACATGCCCTTACAGGTACAGGTTTGATCAATCCTCAATTTCACACTTACACAAGTACTAACTGGGTCATCGACTCAGGAGCCACTACACATCTTGTAGGGGACCTCACTATTTTGGACACTTATACTGCTTACTCTGGACCCATCAAACATATCAAAATTCCTGATGGATCTTGAGTCTTAGTGACGCATGTTGGACAAGTTGCCATTTCCCATAACTTTACCTTGCAGAATGTTTTATATGCACCACAATTGCAGTTTAACCTTATATCTGTCTCTAAACTTACAAAGGAACAAGGTTATATGGTTACTTTTCTTCTTGACCATTGTGTTGTGCAGGGCCTTCAGGGTTAGAGGATGAAGGCGACTGGTAAATTGGTTGATGGACTTTACATTCTACAACAAATCAAAAGACATTCACTTCACTCTTCACAATTTGTAGGCAACACTATTACAACACCTATACATCCATAGAATACTGATATGTGGCTCTTGCATTCTAGATTAGGACATGCACCTGTTTCTGTGTTAAAACATCTTAGCATTGTATCTTAGGGAAATGTGTTGTTGAATAAAATTTGTGATATTTGCACTCAATCCAAGCAAACTAAGCTTCCTTTTTCATCTAGCTATATTAAAACAACTTCTTGTTTTGAATTACTGCACTTAGATGTTTGGGGGCCCTATCGGGTACCTACACATCAGGGACATCAATATTCTCTAACAATTGTTGATGATTTCTCACGAGCTACTTGGATTTTTCTTATGAAACACAAATCTGAAACTTCTTCTCACATCAAAAATTTTGTTGCCTATGTTTCAACACAATTTTTTGTTGCTGTCAACAGACTTCGTAGTGATAATGGGACATAATTTATGAACCACGATCTTCGTGAGTTCCTTTTAACTAACGGAATAATACATGAATCGGCATACCCTTATACACCTGAACAAATTGGGATTATGGAAAGGAAACATAGGACTATTATGCAGATTTTTAGGAGCTTAATGCTTCAATCTCAAGTGCCTATTCGCTTTTGGGGGGAATGTGTTAAAACTGCTGTTTATATTGCTAACTGTATTCCCTCTCGCATTCTTGACTACATAACTCCCTATGAAAAGATATATGGTACTGCCCCTAGCTATGATCACTTGAAAGTATTTGGAGCATTAGCCTATGCCACTGATCTCAATTCTTCTGATAAATTTCATCCTCACTCCATACCTTGTGTCTTTCTTGGTTATCCTGCCCATACAAAGGGTTATGTCTTACTTAATCTGAAGACTCAGGATCTGTTGGTTAGTTGGCATGTTACCTTTGTTGAAAATAAATTCCCATTCAAAGACAGCATGCCCTCTAACCAAAAGGGAGTCTCACAGGATTTACAACAATTATTTTGTTTTGATGATTGTGATTCTAACATACTTCTGCCACATAATGAAACTACTCCTACACTTGTGCAACAGAATGTAGAAGATGCAACTCATGTGAGAGAAACCCCCTCCACACAAGAGGGATCTAACGCCAAGCACCCTAGAGAAAGAAGAGCACCTATTTGGGCCAAAGACTATATTTGCAATCTAGTAAAGCCATATGCTATGTCAGCAGGGAAGTCTAACTTTTTATACCCCATAGAAAAACATATCTCTTATATGCATGTCTCACCTTCTTACATGTGTTTTCTATGCAATGTTGACTCTGTTATTGAACCTAAAACATATGGGGAGGCAGCACTAAATAAGGATTGGATAATGGCTATGGACCAAGAAATTAAGGCTCTAGAGAATAACCATACTTGGGACATAGTACCTCTCCCTAAAGGAAAGAAAGCAATAGGATGTAAATGGGTGTTTAAAATCAAATATGATTCTCTAGGAAATATAGAGAAGTACAAAGCAAGACTTGTTACAAATGGGTATACTCAAAGGGAGGGAATTGATTACCATGAAACATTCTCTCCTGTGGTCAAGATGGCAACTATTAGAATAATAATAAAGTTTGCTGTTTTATACAATTGAAAGTTATACCATATGGATGTGCATAATGCCTTCTTGCAGGGGGACCTTGAGGAAGAAATATATATGAGTATACCTCAGGGCTTTAACAGTAAGGGGGAAAACCTTGTTTGCAAACTTAGAAAATCATTATATGGTTTGAAACAAACTTCTAGACAATGGAATACCAAATTGTCTATGGCCTTGATTAAAGGAGGCTTCATGCAAGGTAAACATGGCTACTCAATCTTTTATAAGAAATATGAAAAAGATATAATATTCATCTTAGTTTATGTTGATGACATGCTGATAACAGGCAGTTCTGAAATGAGGATAAAGGAAGTCAAGGAATATTTGCATGATAACTTTAAAATAAAGGATCTAAGAGTGATGAAATATTTTTTAGGTATTGAGCTAGCTAGATCTAAGAAGGGTATAGTATTATCACAAAGAAAATATGTGCTGGATTTGTTAGCTGATATAGGCATGAGTGGTTGCAAACCACTTTCAATTCCGATGGCTCAAAATCTGAAATTATTGGCCTATGAAGAAGGGAAGGATAAGGAATCTGATTTGTTGCAAAATTCTGAGAAAATGATTGGTAGGTAGATTAATATATTTAACCGCCACTCGTCCTGAAATTTGTTTTTTTGTGCAGGTTCTTAGTCAACACATGGTGAATCCTATGAAAGTTCACATGGCTGCAGCAATAAATCTGGTCAGATATTTGAAAGTCATACCGAGACTTGGAGTGTTAATTAGCACTTCAAAGGACCTAGAACTTACCTGCTACTGTGATGCTGATTGGGGAGCATGTGGATCCACAAGAAGATCAGTAACAGGTTACTTATTAGAGCTAGGAGGATCACTCATCAAATGGAAGACTAAGAAACAGAGTACTATATCCCGTTCATCTGCTGAAGCAGAATACAGAGCACTCGCAGCTGTAGTAGCAAAGGTAGTTTGGCTTGTAGGCTTGCTTAAAGAGGGGGGAGCTGAGCATTCTCAGCCGGTGAAGGTGTACTATGACAGTAAAGCAGCCATTCATATAGCCTCAAATCTAGTATTTCATGAGAGAACAAAACATATAGAAATTGATCTTCATTTTATCCGAGAGAAGCTGCAGGATAAGCTGATCAAATTAATACACATGAGGTCTAGAGATCAAGAAGCAGATATTTTGACTAAACCAATAGGGAAAGATGTACAGACAAAGTTACTTGGCAAATTAGGAGCTGTTAATATATTCGGCCCCAAAATTGAGGAAGAGTGTTAAAGTTAGATATTAGTACTGGATACGTGGGCTCATTGTGTATTGTTGTTGGGCCAGAACCTATTATGCGTATTGGGCTTATTGTATTGTATGCAGTATATTTAAATGACCTGAGTAATGGGCAATAAGACCGATTGAATTTTCCTCAATTAAACGTGTCAACAATGCCCTTAGAGCATCTTTTGTCTATAAATTTGATCAAACACCTATAATCTTTATTGCAAAAATATTGACGATGAAAAAGCCCTATAATCTTATTTTAAGTGTTTTTATGTTATACTATATCAATAGAGGATTTGAGAATCAGCAGATATACTATAGTCTGTTGTAGTATAAGGCCAATATTCATACGATGGAATTTTTTTTTTGAATAAGTATATTGTGGATTTCAAGCAAGTGTTTTGAATTGTTCTTGCACAAGTGTTGATATCCTTTTATAAGCATTAAACTAATCCTAAAAATTAAATGAATAATATTTCGAAAATCCTAAAATTAAATGAAAAAAATACAATAAATGATAAATCTAAAAATACAACAATAAATCAAAACAAAATATTGCTAAATATTTTATAATAAAACTAAATATTTGAAATATCTAAAATTCAATTCAGCATTAAACAAGATTGTCTTCAAATTGACATGGTATCATTTTTACCTTTTTCGCTAGATATTCCCATCTTACTCAAACCTTATACCAATCCTCTACTCCGAAAGGAGAGTTCTTTTTAGCAAGGGGAAATGATGGGAAGAAAAAAATAGCTGTAAGATTTGAAGATTATCTTATTTAATACTAAATTGCATTTTAGATGTTTCAAATTTTTAATTTTATTAGAAAAGATTTAGCAATATTTTGTTTTGATTTATCACTATCTTTTTATATTTATCATATATTGTTACCTTTACATTTAATTTTAGAATTTTCAGAATATTATACATTTAATTCTATGAACTAAATATTGCATCGCCTTTCATCCCATATTAACCGTACAGCTAATATTTAATTTCTTTTTCAATTGATTTTTTTAAATAAAATTCTTGATTTTTAAAAAATAACAATTAAGAGATTTTTTTTATTTTAGATTTTATACCCATTATAATAATTTTTAAAAAATAAAGATAAAAAGAAAATTAAATATGGACCGTCAAAATGAAAGATGAGCACGCAAACAAACTGGTTCTATTTTGAGAAATGTTGCAAATATGATTTTTAATATAGATGATGCCAAGTGTAAATTAATTCATTAATTTTTTTATTTGATCAAAATATCTTCTTTTAAGACTTAGTGTCTCTCAACAAATGGGATTCTCTTTTTATAAGGTGAAGCCGCTTACCATATCAATCAATAGATTGTTAGTATTAATTTATTTAGTAAGAGTAGGATGAAATATTAAATAATATAAAAGGTTCAACCCCTCACAACTTAACAAATAAGGCAAAATCATCAATGCATAAAATCAAATTCAATTGCCTCATAATTATCGATAAAATTTTTGAAATAATAAAAATAATAAGCATTCTCCTTTAAATAAAGAAAATGAACATTGTTCATAAAATTAGTTGAATGCCACAGATTTGGATTTAGTGAAGTTGGATTTGGTGAAATTGAGTAAATTTTCTTTTGTTTTCCCCCCAAGGGAGTGCAAAAATAGGGGTTTTTTTTTGTTTGTTATTCTTCTCAAAACTTACTAAAATTCAGTGAAGATTACTATCCTCAAATTTAAGAGGATCCAAATCCAAAACAACAAATGACAGCATCTGATTTAAATGTATAATTATGTCAACTCTTTATGGGGTCCCAAATACAAAGTCCAACATACAGAAACAATAACAAGTAAGAATCCAATAACCTGACTAAAAGATGGAGCCACACTTGAAAAGGCAAACCTCCACAATTGTGATAGTTCTACCTGAAATAAGAAAAGGGGTTGCTTTGTATCAAAAAAAAAAAAAAAAGGGAGGGGGGTGTTGCTTATAATTTTCGCACATACCTCTTTTTGCTACTCATTCCCCTTCTCTTTCTCTCCATAAATAAGAGTATTTTTTGAAAATAAAATACATATAATTTTTACTTTTATTGCCTGAGGGAGTATCGCCTTAAAGTGATGGGAAAATATAAGACAAGATTGGTCCTGTAAGATTCTCTTATGAAATGCCGTATTGCTTACCAGCAAACTCTAGTTTCTAAACAGAACGTTAACGTGATAAAACATTTACCCCAGCATAATATCATTCCAGATCCTCTATAATAAATAATGTATGGCATATAGTGCTGAAAGAAAGAGGCAGTAGAGAGAAAAATTTGGATGTTATAAATAAATGAAATGGGTCTTATGCACTCCCATTTCTTGTACCACTCTCCCCTCACCCCACCCAACCCCCACACACACAAAAAAAAAATCACAATACCATTGCAGAGGATCAAAACTTGCACAACATTTGTCCATTATATTGATGGGAAATGTTTAAGCCAACCCCATCTAGTAGTATAACGCTGGTTGTTGTTGCATCGATGGGAAATGTTTGAAAAGGATTATGGGTGTTCTGGTTTCTACCATTAACTGTAAGCAATTTACATGTAATGGGGCAATAACGTTTGGCAAGTTGCTCACTTCTGCTCTATTAAGTTGGGAGATGACATGAAGGGAAAGAACAAATGGTAAGCATGCTGTTGAAGTAGTTATATTTTCAAAGTTCAAACAAGTGGAAACACTTCTACTTTATAATGAAGAAGAAAATAGGAACAACATAACCGGCAGTATAATTAGCATACCTCCAAGTATAGGACATTGACAATTCTCCCAATCCTCTCAAGTTGCAGTCCACGCGCTAACAATACCTGTAAGAGATTTATGAGCAGATGATTGTTCAACAGGAAAGAGCTGAAAGTATTTGAACATGGAGAAAACATATAATTAAAGAAAAAAGAAAGAGTATATGGGCAAAAAGAGAGAGAATTGTTCCTTTTATTCCGTTAAATAGGACAAAATTAGGAATAACAAAATAATACAAGAAACTCCTTCAATCTCACAACATAATAGACAATGAAACATCATTCCTAATTATACATTTAAATCAGCTAGGATTATTAATTATACAAATAATAAGGAGATTTTATTTATAAATATCTCAATTAGGATTTATTTATTTATTATTGAGTCAATGTTAGTTATGATTTTGAATATTTAAATTAGATTATCTTGAATCAAATATTCAAATATTTGATTAGAGATATTAGGATTATTTTTAGTTATCCTAGTTTATCTTAAACTAAGATGTTAGAATTATCTTTAGATTATTTTATCAGGACATTTGTGTATAAATAGGCTAGCTCCTCTAAAGCTAATCATTCAGTGAATAATATTTGAGTTTTATTATTTGAACTTTAGGTAATTCTCCTTGAGTATTGGCTAGTAAAGGGAAATTGAGCGTTCTCTCTCTTCTTTATTAGAGGCTTTATTACTTGTATGAGTTTAAGATCTTTGTTCATACAATTTAAAAGAGACTCCTCTCCTCCATTTCTCTAAATATTCCGGTCCCTAACACATTGTTAGATAGAAGGATCAAAAAGTGCAATACATTCACTGCTGGATATTCTTTTTGCTCCTAATATCTCACTTCCCTTTAACTATGATGACCAAAGAAACAAAAAATTATATGCAGTCCTTAATTAATAAGAAAAAATAGGATCATAATATAGTCTAGAGTGGCACCTCGGCAAAGAAGGCAAGAACACTAATTACAAGCATGAGCATAATTGACTGAAATCCTGGGAGCACAAAATCCTGCATCAACAAGACAAGGTTTTAGTTTGTTTACGTATCAAGAAAACTCATAAGAGAGATGACACACAAGACTAATCTTGACTAATAATTTTGGTGAAAATAAATGAGATGTTAACAATAACAGGCTACACCAAACCACATCTGATGCATTCTAAAGGTAGGTAGCCAACGCCAGGGCAAAGGTGATTGCTAAGCCACTTCAGAAACCACATTTTTCAGTAATGAACAAAGGAATGTGCTACGATGTATTCCATATTCCATGGATTACCAGAATTTATGAATGCATCATATCATATGGAGCCTATGATCCTATAATGTAAGTAGCTAAAATTGTGTACAAACAGCCACAGATCAATAAAAATAGAAATGCAGCAAAAGTAACAATTAGTGCCATTGCTTAGGATTTTGCTGAAGAAACTAAATGAATCCCTAGTACTATGAAAGTTTTCCTTCTGCCAGTGATTAGCATTCTAAGAGAAATTATTTAATAAGTTAGAAGCCTTTACACCTGCAGTGGCACCATTTTACTTATGCACTTTCCGAGAAATAGTAGCTTAAATGCACCATGACTTTACCTCAAAGAAAAATGTACATATGGCCATCACCGGGCTAGCCAGCATGCTAAATGTAAGGACAGTTACCCTGAAAGAAGGAAGAATGTCAGAGATTAGAGAAGTTATAGAAACTCTCTCAGAATTACTCAATTAGTCAGAGAAACTCACATGGATGTTTTACCTAATATGTTATGTCCCCTCTAATTTCACTGAATATTAGTGTCTCTTGGGGTAGATAAAACATGAAATGATTTTACGATCAAGAGTGCTCCAACCTACTCTACCTTAAAGATTAATATTTCTTACAACATCAATTTTGAGTAACAGCAATTGCACTACGCAGCATGACAAATTTTAATTTGTCAGCATATCTTTGTAACACGGTCAGAAACATGCATACTAAAATCTGGCACCCTAGACATTCCATGATGCATACGGTTAGACTCCAAAGCTATGAGATAAGTTAATCTTGATATGTTATCAATATAGCTAATAAATTTGGATTTATTTTGAATGTCAAAGTATCATAATACACCAATTCTTACTAAGAAATAACAGATCCTCTGTTTGTCAAGTTTCATTCCCTTTTTTCCACTACGAAATACTGTAATAGAGCAATGGTCATGAACCCTAGTTTTTTGTCCAAAGAAGTATTCTTTCTATCCAGGCCACAACCTGAAATCCTGAATCAATTAGTCATTTTTTCCACCATCTCAAGATAATTAAACTATCTTATAACTAAAACTTTTGTTTCACATCCACCATTTTAGCAGGTTATCATTCCTGTCGCCTAACTTGCCCATGAATCTTAACCTTTCCAAATTAAGTATATCTCAGTGAAATATTATTCTCACAAATATGCTTTTTAATGATTTAGATTTTTATCTTCATTATTTCTTTTTCTTCCTAGATCATCACATTGCAGATTTAGGGATTAGATAGTTCTGATGTCTTGCTTTTATTGCTCCCCTGTAATCACGTCATGTGTCTTGGACTTGAGCAGTAGGACCGTTGCTAGCCTAACCCATTAGCAGTATAAGAGAGATTTTCTCCATGCTCAAGTGAAGTATATATCCTGAAAGATTCTAAAAGAATTGGGAAGAATCAAAAGAATTTGGAACAAAGTTTTGGGCCATCCTAGGGCATTGCCTACCATAAGAATGGCAATGAAATAAAACTAGAAATGAATAAAAATAATGCATAAAATTAATATCTTGGCAATTATTTTTTTGGAACTTCGACTTTTGATTCGGGGTAAAGGGTTTCACATTTGATCCTCTTCTAGTACCCAAAAAGCATGTGAATCAGAGCAAAAACATCCAGGAAATTAATAACGACAAACTTTATGATCTTACAGTGGCTGATCAGAAGCTTTTGCTCCAGCCCTTATAAGGCAGTAGCTGGTTCCACCTGTAATTGATGAAACGAGACCAAGTAAAAATGCAAATATATGACTCCCTTTGTAATTTGCATTACTTTCTTCCTCAGCTTTAATTAACTGTCCTGAAATTCCAAAAATAGAAAGAGTTATTAAGCTGAACTTACAGTTTTTACTGAAAGCATCAAACAACAAAATGCTGACTATACTTCTCAATTATTAGAATTAGAAATGAATAAAAACATAAAACACTTGATTAGTGTAGAGATATTAGGAGATATTTAAATATCCTATAATTTGTATATAAAATAAGATATAATATTATTTTATTAGTATCTAGGGTTATCTAGAATTCTCTATTGTGTATATGTATCCTTTATGAACATCAATAAAGTACAAGTATTTTCCTCTCTAGTTCTATATAGAAACCCTAATGTTTGCTATTTTTTTGTGGCGTCGACTCCTTTTTGTAGTCACTGTAGCTTCAGACCTTGGCCTCTCATTCTCGGCCTTCAACGACGACATGTGCCGGCCAAGGAGGAGGGCGGGGTTCCGATCGGCCAACCCCAGGAGTTTAGCCATCAACTGATCCACGCGCAAGCGCTTCAGTTCCTCCGGTACTCATCTTCTTGGCATCATCCCTAGAGTTTCATGCCCTGATTTTGACTTTCTAGTAATGGGTCCTTCCTTGCAGATATGGAGTTTCTAATTTTCAGACAATTTTGGTCCCTGTTTTAACCCCTGGAGTGGTTCTCTTCTACTTGTTTGAATATTGGTTCTTACAGAGCTCCCGGTGAAGCTCCAGTAATTGGGTAATCTGGTTCTTTTGTTTAGTCGGTGTCCTGCTGCTTTCGCTTTTGTTCCTAATCCTTTTTTATGGCTGGGACTAATACTATTGCAATTTCTGAGATGGTTCCAATAGACACTAAGATTCCAATGAATGCTGGTATTGCAACAGGTAATAAGGCTATTGCCCTTGTCTCGTTTTTATCCAAATGGATTATAGACTCTAACGCTACTGACCACATGACAGGTAACTGCTATCTTTTCTCCACTTATAATTCTTATGCCAACCCTTCTAATATCACCATTACGTATGGTTCCCAATCCTGTGTTCTTGGCTCTAGCACTGTTGAACATACCTCTTCTATTCATTTGGAATCTGTGCTCCATGTCCCTAACCTTGCGTTTAACCTTTTGTCCCCTAGTAAACTTACTCGTGAATTAAACTGTTGGATCTCATTCTTTCCTGACCATTGCTTGATACATAATCTTTTGACGAAGAAGATTATCGGTAGGGGTCACGAATTTGGCAGTCATTACTTCCTTGATGATCAAGGGTCTCGTGCAGTGGCTTGTACCGGTAGTGTCACTCCTTTTGAAGCACATTATCATTTGGGTCATTTATCTCTATCATCTCTGAAAAAGGTTTATCCTTAGTTTTAGCATTTGTCATCCTTAGATTGTGAGTCATGTTAGTTTGCTAAACATCATCGTCTTCCTTTAATATCCCGAGTCAATAAACGAGCTTCGTCTCCTTTGGAGTTAGTGCACTCTGATGTTTAGAATCAGTGTCTAGTTGAGTCCAAAGCTAGTTTCAAGTAATTTGTTACCTTTTTTGATGATTATTCCACCACTACTTGGTTATATTTAATAAAAAATATTCTAAGTTATTCTCTCATTTTTATGCCTTTACTGCAAAAGTTAAAAACCAATTTAATACTTCTATCTATACCTTACGCAGTGATAATGCCAAAGAATATTTTTCTGAATCATTTTGCTCTTTATGCTTCAAAACGGAATTTTACATCAATCTTCTTGTGTGGATACATCAGCTCAGAATAATGTTGCCGAAAGAAAAAATCGCTACTTATTAGAAGTAGCCCGTGCTCATTTATTTCAAATGTAGGTTCCAAAACCCTTTTGGACAGAAGCGGTCTCCACTTCTTGCTCTCTCATTAATCAGATGCCCTTCTCTGTTCTTGATGGTCACATTCCTTACACCACTCTCTTTCCTTCTAAACCTTTGTTTCCTATTGATCCTAAGATTTTTAAATGTGTTTTGTTCGAGATGTGCATCCTACTATCTCTAAATTAGATCCTAAGTCCCTCAAGTGTGTCTTCCTCGGCTACTCTCATGTTCAAAAGGGTTATCGATGTTTCTCTCCTACTCTTAATCGTTATCTGGTGTCTACAAATGTCACTTTTTAGGAATCTATTGCATATCTTGCTTCTAACACTTCGGTTCCTCCTTCTCCACCTATGGAAGAAGATACTCTTCTGGTATATTCTATCATTCACTCACCATCACCGACCCTAACTCCCGTACCGACCCTTGGCCAACCACATTTATTTTAGGTGTATACCAGACATTTGAAGGAAACCATTACTGCTACGCCAGATTCTGCTCCGCCATTGTCTATTTCCTCATCAGATCCTACAGAAAGCACTACACACCCTGAGCCTGTCCCAGTTTCTGACTCAAAGACATCTCCTGTCCCAGATCCAGATCCCTCACTTGACTTGCCCATTGCCCTCAGCAAAGGTAAACGTACTTGTGCCTATTCGATTTCTTCTTTTGTTTCATATAACCACCTCCCCTCTGCTTCTTGTGCCTTCGTTGCCTCTTTAGACACTCTTTCAGTCCCTTAATCCCTTCTTGAGGCTTTGTCCCACCCAGGTTGGCATACTGCTATGGAAGAGGGGATGATGACCCTTAATCGTGTTGGTATGTGGACCTTAGTGGATTTACCGACAGGAAAGAAAGCTATTGGGTGTAAATGGGTGTTGACCCTTAAAATTAAGGCTGATGGCACACTTGAACACCTTAAGGCTCGCCTTGTTGCTAAAGACTATGCTTAGAAGTATGGTGTTGACTACTCTAAGACCTTTTCCCCCGTGGCTAAGCTCTCCTTTGTTCGTCTCTTTATCTCGCTGGCTGCTACAAATGGTTGGGATCTCTCTCAACTAGATATTAAAAATGCATTCTAACATGGTGATCTTCTTGAAGAAGTGTACATAGAGCAACCACCCGATTTTGTTGCTCAAGGGGAGCGTGGTAAAGTGTGTCATCTTAAGAGATCTTTATACGGCTTGAAGCAGAGTCCTTGAGCATGGTTTGACAAATTTAACACTGTTTTAAAGAACCTTGGCTTGTGCTAGAGTAAGTGTCATCATTCTGTGTTTTATCAGAGAACAAGTGCTGGCATTATTCTACTAGTAGTGTATGTCGATGACATTGTGATTACAGGGAGTGATACCTCAGGGATCTCATCGCTCAAGTTATTCTTTAACTCCCACTTTCAGAAGAAGGATCTAGGTTCATTAAAGTATTTCCTGGGAATTGAAGTTATGAGAAGCAAGAAGGGCATCTTATTGACTCAGAGAAAATATATTCTTGATCTGCTAAAAGAAACCGGAAAACTAGAAGCTGCCCCAACTAGCTTTCCTATGGTTTATAATCCTCTACTTGATGCTAATGGTAGTATACCATATGAAAATCCTGTTGACGCTGCTAAGGGTGTGTTTGGATTAGCTTTTGGAGAATAGATTCTGAGAATAATAGATTTTGGAGAATAGATTTTAGGAAAAATAGATTTTGGGAATAGAGATGTTTGGATGATTTGTAGCAGAATCACTTTTTATATTGGTAAATTACCAAAAAGGGTATGATTTGATTGAAAGTAAGAAAGAGGAAAGATGATAGGGAAGAGAGTGTAGAGAGGAGAAAGGAGAGAGAAAAAGAGAGATAAGAGAAGAGAGAGGAAAGAAAAAAAGAGAGATAAGAGAGGAGAGAGGAGAGAGTGTAAGAAAAAGTAGGGGTAAAATAGTAATTGGATAATCCATAACCTAGGTTTTAAACCAAAAGCTATTTTTAGTGGCTTATTCAAAACCTAAGTTTCAAACCCAGATTTTACCCAAAATCAATTCTCAACAAAAATAACTGTTTGTGTAAAAATTTTCCAAACCGTGGTTTTGGCCAAAATCAATTCTTAGAATGATATCCAAACACACACTAAAAGCAAGCCGTTTGAGAACCCAGAGAGGTATAAGAGATTGATTAGCAAATTGAATTATCTTACGGTTACCCGTCCTAATATCACTTACCCAGTGAATATCCTTAGCTAATTTATGGTCTCTCTAACTGTCCGACAGTAGGAAGCCTTAGAACATTTGTTACATTATTTGAAGGGATCTCCAGGTCATGGGATATTGTACAAGAATCATGACCACACAAATATTGAGTGTTTTTGTGATGCCGATCATAGAGGATCAAAAGGTACAAGAAGGTCCACTACAGGATAATGGGTTTTTGTAGGAAGAAATTTGGCATCTTGGAGAAGCAAGAAATAGAATCTGGTGTCACGATCAAGTGCAGAAGCAAAATTCAGAGCCGTGGCACAATCTGTATGCGAGATAGTCTGGATATATCAGTTACTGAAGGAGATTGGTCTTAAGACCTCGTTACCAGCAAAACTGTGGTGTGATAATAAAGCGGCCCTACACATAACTTCTAATTTGGTATTCCATGAACGCGCGAAACATATTGAGATTGACTGTCATTTTATTCGAGACAAGTTCAAAGAAAACTTCATCTCTACAAGGCACGTAAGATCCAGTGATCTCCTCACCAAAGCTCTTAATGGGATTCGAGTTGAATATCTTTATAACAAGTTGGGCATGATTGACAGCTATGCTCCAACTTGAAGGGGAGTGTAGAGATATTAGGAGAGATATTATAATATATTTAAATATTCTATAATTTGTAGATAGGATAAGATATAATATTATTTTATTAGTATCTAGGGTTATCTAGAATTCTCTATTGTGTGTATATATATATATATATCCTTTCTGAACATAAATAAAGTACAAGTATTTTCCTCTCTAGTTCTATAATTAGAACTAGATAAAACTCAGAGACCTCAACATTCTCAAAGTCTAGGACAAGCTAGCCCTTCTTTAAAGATGCCCATAGCTCACTCTTAAAATTTTTATCCAGCAAAGGCAGCTAATATGAAGGACTAAAGCATTTACAAACAATCACAATGAGCAAGATCTCTGAATCAAAAACACAACGTGTGAATTAAAACTCACCCAGCTCATTCATAGATCTATATTGTGCAAGCCAACTACAACATAAAGGAACAACAAATATTCAAATACATAAATTATATGAAAAGTGATGTATTCACCAGACTTAGAATGGAAACTACTTTACCTTGTGTAGCAAGCATTTCATGGAAAAAGAAGAGCACACCAAAGAAACTGCAAGCAAGGCCTGAAATAAAGATGACAATAAATAAACAATCATTACTGAGGAAAAATATTATTTCTGTATTTCTCTATATTGATCAAAGAGAAAGAGATGGGTATGTATAGGGAGGATCATGGCAGCTAGAAATAAATGATTCACTCCCAAAGTCAAACAGAATAAACAAAGCAGTAAAGACATTGGAAATAATAACAAGCAATAAAGACTACCACTATACAAAGCAAACTTAAAACTAGGTTAAGCATAAATATAAGTCAAGGACCAAGACTCGTTAACAATTACTATTACTATAAATCTTATTGCTAAACCAAGCGTTTGATTGTTCTCAGAAATGGCAAACTTATTCAGAAATTTCTAGTACAATTTATTCCTCTGCAAAAATGGCTATGTTTGTATAAAATATCTTATTGTCAGTTATATAATAGTTACATTTCCTCTTTGCATACGAAATACAGAGATAGATAGAAAATAGACAGATCACAACCAAAGACAAAGTAAAGATTTTCAAGGTTTAACGAATACAATTTAGGGTTGTTAACTGGGGCAAGGATTCATGGTCATGGCTTGAAATGTTTAATAACAACAAGTCCAAGAATAAAGAATGGCAAAAACGTGTATAGAAAAAAGCCATCATCAAATGATAATCAACTAAGGAGATGGTTATTCCACCTAAAAATTGTCCAACCAAACTACAACTTTTGGGGTTCTTCACAGAAAATCTACATAACTAGAAATCATATTTATTCTCATCGGATCTTAAGAACTGAACTAAAACGTTTTACCTGCAATGTCTGCAATTTTCAACTTTTCTTGCAAAACGAGCCTTGCCATAATTGATGCCATAATAGGAGTTGTTAAATTTAATACAATTGCCTGAGAGAAAGGCAACCTCTGAACACTGAAAATAATAGAGTTCTTGTTATTACTGAAGTTTGCAACTAATTAAGTTTTAAAGAGCATCAAGACAGAATTACATCCTGGACTCAGACCTTTACCATTTCATAGGAGTTACAAGATACATATAAATGCCATGCAACATCCACAAATTTTTTACTGAATAACATGTTGGGTGGCCAGTAATGCAGCTAATGTACTCCTCCGGTCCCAAATATAAGACATATTTAACTAATTTGATTAGATTAAGGAAGTTAGTTAAGTTAGTTGATATAGTATGCTTTTTCTAAAACACCCTAATCATCTCCTATAATCCCCCCCTCTTACTTGATTAATATTAAGGGGGTATCAATAGGGGTAATTTGGGGAACATTCATAAATATGAGAAATAAATCTTATATTTAGGATCAAAATTAACTCCTCAATTAGGTCCTATATTTAGGACCGGAGGAGTATTTGTTTAAAACCATAGCTTTTTATGGTATCACCACCATCTGTGGAGAAAAAAAAAATCTATGATAACTTTAAAAAAGAAGTAGTGAAAAGATCTTCAACAAAGAAATTAGGCAATAGTATTGAGAATGATCTATGAAATGTTTAAAAAAAGAGAGAAAAAAATTCATAAGACAATTCACTCACCAGTATACAAAACTTGACAAAGACAAACAGCCTACAAGGGCCCTTGAAATCAAAATATTCCTAACATGGGATGTTGCAAAAAGTGGCTGTTCACCCCTTCTCAACCAGATATACGACAGTACCAACATAACTGTACATCTTGTGAAAGCAGCCTCAAATAAAGGAATTGCCTGAACTGCCAAATCAAAAATTTATTTCAAAAATTAAAATAATGTACAGACAAGAAAAGTGATTATATCAAGATAACGGTAAATCCTGAAGTTGGAAAAGCACGTCAAAAGTAAATGACTGAACTGCCACAAAGCATGAGTAGAGATTACACTGACTTCCCTTGAGGCTTGCCAAAACTACATGCCCCTACCCTCTTGGTTTAAAAATTTGCTCCAACCACCCCTATTAAAATTTTTATATGGGCCAATTTAGAAATATGACCTTGTATAAATTTTATGTAGACACATATACGCCCTACTACTGCCTTCCTTACAGGTGAAATGTCAAAGAAAAGGTCAGTGTAGTTTCCTACCAAAAGCGGAAAGATCCATAATCTTGCCAAACCTCAGTAAATGTCAGTGTAGTTTACTCAATCAGCATAGCTATCTGATGCATACTCTTCAAGGATAACCACATTTCCAATAATGAAGATAAAATAATCTTGTATTTTCTTCACCAACCCATCTAAAGAAGGTGCTCTCTCAAGTTCACAATACAATATAGGGCAAGTTAACTACTTTCCAATTTTACCTTGAGTGATTATAAACACCACAAGTGGCCCTATATTCTGGGCCATATAGAGCTTCTTGAAACTGCCCAATATTGTGGACTAGAGAGAGTATGTAATATGTTTTTTTGGCTAATAGAAAAGATGGAGGAGGAGGAGGAGAAGGTAGGCTGTTGCTATAAGGATATAAAAGAAGCCAGCCTAGACTTTTAAGGATTGATGCAGTATGACCGAGAAATACAGAAAAACAATATGAGGAAATTTCAAATATATGTGTATTTAAGATTGATTGAATAACTTAAGGCCCAAAAAAAAATATTGACTGAAAAACTATAGTGCTGAGCAACACAGTAAATGAAATAATCATATAATGTCTCAGGTTATCCCTTTCTTCTTTAAAAGAAATGCAATACATGTTTCATCAGCACAGTTATGATAGCGCAACCAAAATAGCTATATTCATCTGTATTCTTTCTTTGTTGCTTAATTAATTCTGTAGACGCTAATATCTGGCAGAGTAAAATAGAGAGCAGAACTGAAGAACTTACCAGAAAAAATATTGGAAAGAACTTCCATAAGAAAGTAGGTGGTAGATGAAAGGACCATACAAAGTAAACCAGAGTATCTAGATCCGCTCCATACCCACAATATGAAACGGGTCAAAGAAGAAGGCTCTGACTCAAGTAATCTTGTTACTTCATCCTGCAACCATATTGAATCCAGAAATCTGCTTAATTTTCTTCTCTCTCAAATTTTGATTGACAATAATGAAAACAATTTTTTTTCTTCTAATTGTAAGACAAAACTAATTCATCTAAAGCAAAAAGTTGTCCAACTAGAATATACTCCAAAATCTTTGATGAAAAAAACCCCTGTTTTGTATTTGTCGTTTTATTTTTCATCTCGTAACTGTATTTCAATAGGTAAATCACCATGTGGCTAAGAAAAGGGGTGGGGGGGGGGGGAATGGGGGAAAAGTCATTTACTAAGATAAGTTTAGTTTTTGTCCTCCAAGCCCAAGGCAATTGGCAGGATAGACCCACGCAAGGTAGAAAGAAGCTAGTTTTGCAATCCCTTTGACATTTGCCAGGCATTAATACTCATCCGACTCATTTGTGGCAAACCCACATTCTGGAAGCCCCTTTCCGTCAATCTTTTCAATTTGTTAATCATCCTATAAAGAATTCTTCATGCTGTTGAAAACAGAACCATACTTCACAAATAAAAGCTGTACTGTCATTTCTTCCTTTCATGTTAAATTTCACTTTAACTCCCTTGAATTTTTAGTTATGTGCTGATAAACTTCCGTCTCCTTCAAAACTTCAAAATGAAGCTCTCTAAATTTTTAAATTCGCGCAGATAACTCACCACCAGCAAGTCAATCTATTATTCTATTAACAGAAAAATGAGAAGAGATCATCTGCGCTAGACTTTTAAGTTAATGGAGATTATCTTCGCACAAACGACAATTAAAAAAAACAATTATCTGCACAAAAACCGATGTATCATGCTTCATAATACAATAACAGACTCATTAACAACAAATAATTATTAATTGGGGAAAATTTGAAAATCGCTAAAATTCTGTTCTTTTTTAGTTTTACAGTCACATTCTTTCTCAAAGTTCCATGTAATTCACCTTTCTTGAAGACTTAATGACAAACAGAAAAAGACAAAACTATAAATTACTCTGGATTTTCTTCGGTGATAAGTGGCGGAGAAGATGTTGATCCTGGATCTTTCGGGCTGCGTGAGCAAAGGGGAGAAGTCCTCCGAAACCGCAACAACATCAGCATCGACTGCCGCATCTGAGGAATCACGCACGATTAGCTCTACAATACGATCTCCATCTTCGGGCTCCGGAGATGCCATGCTCGTTAACTCTGCAAACTTGCTTCTCAGATTCCTCCTCCTTCTACAGTTGACTCCTCATTTCCTGCCTAGTTGCCTACAGGCTACAATAGCCACCTATTGACTTGAACAAGAAAACGGATCCCATAATTCTATAGAAGGTTTTTACCGGGCAATATAGGGGAGTGTTAAGGTTGGGAAAATAGGGAGAATTGGTCTGAAGTACTATATAAAAGAGGGCTCATAAAATTATTAAATAACTGAATAGTTTTAAAGGACCTGCGATAATATTTTTAAATTATAAAATGATATAATTACCCTTGACCCTTCTTTCTCTTCTAAAAGATAAAAACGCACGACTGATCTCTACTTGTGTCCTAACATCTCTTTTTCAAACAACAAGGGCAATTATATTATTTTATAATTTAAAAATATTACTTTAAATTTTTTTTATACTATTTAGTTATTTAATAATTTTAGGAAACTTTTTTATAAGTAATTATCTTCCACAAAATTTTAGTGCAATTCTCCTTCAAAAATATTCACTAAGTACTCCTTTAGTCTTATTATAGGATAGAGAAAGAAAAAAAATTTAATTCTATTTATATTATAGGGTAGAGAAATTTTTTTTATATGAATATATAATTTTACTTTTAATTTATTATTGTGTTGACTTTATTTTTATAGAGTATAATACATATTAAATAAGGATGAAATTATAAAGTTGTTAAATTTTAAAACAGAGTTAATAAAATTTAAGGTTTTCCTTAGTATGTGTGAAGTACGCTGAAAATACTTTATAAATAGGACTAAAAGAGTAGTTAATATACTAGTCCTAATTATAAGAGTTAGTTAAATTTTTTTTTAGATTTACTAAGGAAACCAAATAATGCAGTTAATTATAAACAATATAAGAGCTGATTGACTAATTTGGGTAGGTAGTAGTATATATATAATATAAATTTATTTTGAAAGATTAGATTTAATCATAATTAAATAATTTATTTGACTTCCTTAACCTATCAAAAAAGTCAACAAGGTCTTATAATTAGAATCAGAAAGAGTAAGAGCTAGTTGATATTTTTAGATATATTAAAAAAACTAAATAAATCAATTAATTATAACTATTATAAAAGTTAGTTGACTAATTTGAGTAGATTAAGAAATGTATAATATAAATTCGTCTTATGGAGTTAGATCTAATTATAATTAACTGATTTATTTGATTATTTAATTTACTCAAAAAAATTAATTAGTTCTTATATTAAAAAACTGATGGAGTACTTTGTTTTTATTACCACGCTTGAAAACTTACAAACAACAACAGCATCATTATACTCCTTTGGTCTTATTTATAGGATATAGAGAGAGTAAATTTTTTGCTATAAGTCACATCATTAAATTTTTTATATGAATGTATAATTTTAGCCTTTATGTATTACTCCTCCGGTCCTTAATATAGGACCCAATTGAAGAGTTAATTTTAGTTTTAAATATAAGACATATATCTTATATTTATCAACTTTTATCTAAATTATCCCTATTAATACCCTCTTAACATTAATCAAGTAAGAGAGAGAGTGGGGGAGTTAAGAAAGATGATAATGATATTTTAAGAAAATCATATCATATTAACTAATTTAATTAATTTTTTAATATAATTAAATTAATTAATTAAATCCTATATTAAATATTGGAGGAGTATTATATTGACTTTATTCTCATATGACATAATGTATATTAAATAAAGATAAAGTTGTAAAGTTATTCAATTTAAGGCGAGTTAATAAAATTTAAATTTTTTTTAATATGTGTAAAATATACTAAAAATAATTTATAAATATTATCAAAGGTATACACAAATTATAATCAATCATCTTTGCATAATTTCTACGTTAAATTCTTTTTCTCTCCAAAAAAGCACATGAATTTGACATTTTTCTTTGAAAAAATTAATTTTTTAGTTTTTCAATTTTTAATTCGATTATAACTCAATCTTTTAATTATGATGTATTATAATTTAGTTCTTAAATTGTTATCTCACATATGACTCGGTCATAAAAAATTTATATCGTTTTTTTGTTTTGGCAGACATGCAGGGATGTAAAGTCATAATGCATTATGCAAATGCCATAGTAAGCTACATTTCCATGTTGTTTATTCAGAATATTGTTGTTGATTAACTTGAAGTAATTAATGATTTCATGCGTCTGTATCGTTATATGCAGAAACCACCCACCATCTGATGAGTTGTGAATCAGAAGTGGGATCCAGAAAGTATGCTCAACGTATTTGCAGAAGTGGGGCAGGAATGGAGGAGGAGGGTGGGTGATACAGAAAGTGAACAACTTGAGAATGAAAGTGAGTGTTAGATTTTGAAGCTGGGAATTGGCCTCCAAGAGGTCGAAGCTTTTCAATCACGGATCTCCATTCTCCAGCCATTTCTTCTTTTATTTAAGGGTGTTTTGCCGCGTAGGACTGAAAAAGATAATGCTATCCTCATTCTTCTTAAATATAAAAATTAAATAATTAATTTAATTTAAATAAATTAAAAAATTTAGTTATATTAATTATTTATATTAAATGTAATTTAATTTTTTTAAAATATCATCTTTCATTATGATTACTCTTGAATAGAAACTTTTTAATACATACAATTAATAGAGATATTTTTAAAAAAATTATAATTTTAATTGATAAAATATATCTTATATTTAAGATCAAATATAACCTCACAACTTGATTTTATATTAAAAACTAAAAAGAATAATATAAAAGAGTGAAAATTTAAGGGGCTAGGTCATATAGGTGAGTCAAAAGTTTTGAAATCAAACCGTACAAAATTATAGTTAAGAAACTAAGTTATAAATAGATTTTATTTATTATACTTTTTAAATATTTTATTATTTCTATAAAATAAATAACAACACAATTTTATAAAAATTTATAATTTAAGATTTTAAAATTTAAATGATGTTGTTTTAGATTTTCCGAAAATATTATCTAAGAAAAAGTGGATCAGAAGTATGGAAGTCCAAAACCTTAAGCCCAAGACCAAAAGTAAAAGAAAATCAAAATAACTATTAATTAAATCATTAATTAAATTAACTTGAAAAGTGAAAACTTGTAAATATAAATCTATAATATATTTTACATAAATATTATATCAATATAAAAAATTAAAAATGATAAATGAAACATAGAATTAAGTTTCTAACATAAACTAAGGTTACAATTTTTTTTTGTTAAAAATAGGTACGATCCTATTAAATATAATATTATTCGAGGTTAGATATTAAATATGAATAATTTTTAATAAAAATTTAAATATTAATTTATTATTTTATGAAGGACTAGCTCTTTCTATTAAATTTAATACTAGTTGATAATAAGATTACATTTAAATTAAGAAATAATCAATAACTTTTTTATTTAAACTAAAATTTAAAAAAAAGATCCAACTTATGGGTTGACAGGTTATGTTGGACAAAAGTCCGCATTAAAGATGTCAAAAGATATAAATGTTTTAAGCGTTTAAGAGAATTGTCCCACAAAAAATACTATTTTTAATAATAGACAAAACGATGGGTACGTTTTATAAGCCTTTTTTAAGGTTTGTCTTGACATTTGTTATATTTTTTCTTATTTTAATTTTAATTAATTATATATATTTTTTTATTTTTTTAATTTATTCTCCCTTATCTCTTTTTCAATTTATTCTCTTATTTATCTTCTTTATAAATAAAAATAGTTAAAAAATTATAATTTTTACATATTTATTATTTTAAACTAATTTTTTAATCAATATAAATTAATTATTTAAAATTTATAAATGAAATCAAGGGAGTAATAATATTTTAAAGATTAATTAATATGTGGAGCAAGAGGAGGTGATGAAGAAATTGAGGGGGGCTTTGCTTGTGGACATTGGCCAACATTGACCTTCAACTCAAGGACAGTCAGGGCAATCCTGTTGATCTCTGCATCGCACGTGGATCTTCATTTCTGCATCGTCACTCCCAAACTCGAAAGCTGCAAATAAATACAAGATTTTTTTATCAAAAATAAATAAATATAAGATTTTTTTAATTTTTGTAGGGATATTAACATATAACAATGTCAATGTTTATTCCGTACAATTTGCTACTCTCTCCTTCTTATAAATAATATTTTCTTTTATAAAAATAATTTTAGATATAAACAATAATTTATATTTATCTAAAAATTTAATATAATTTTTTTAAAATTTAATATCAATTAATTATAAGTTTTTCTCGTATCTTTTTCTCTACTCATCCTCTCTCTTATATATCATCTTTATAGATAAGACTATATTTAAAAAAAATATTTCATAAATAATTATTATTTTTACCTAAATTTAATAAATATTTTAATCTATGTAATTTGAATAATTATTACTTATAAAAAAGATTAGAGGAAATAATCTATTGTTTAGAACAAAATCTGTTTTGAGGATAATTTAAACACCTCTAATTATAAATATGATATCTAATTAAGAGATTTGTTTTAATAGTAAATATGGGATTTCAATATTTTTTTCTCCACCCATTTAATATTTTTCTACGTTACTCTAATTAATTTTATAAATTTTTTTATTGTTTATCTCCCATATTTAATATCTTCATTAAAATAATGATATTTTAGCAGACGTGTGACACTTTTTTTTATATAATAATAAAAATGATTGATACAATGTTTATTTCTTATAAGTTATAACTTGAAAATTTTCTTGTTTATTATACTAGGAGTAGGAATAAATATATTATAATTAATTAATTATTTATTATTATCATAATTTTTTATTACAGGTAAAAATTTAAAATATCATAGTAATTTAAAATTTGATAGGCAAACGATTTTAAACCCTACTTTAATATTTGAAAGATTTTAAACCGCACGATAATATTTAATCAGTAATCTATTAAATTGAGGTTCAAAATTTTTTGAACATCAAAGTATGATTACTGATTAAAATTATTGATTGTTGCTTACACAAAAACAGAATGAAAGTATTAAGTCGAGTCAACCGAAATCAATCTTTAATTGAATTAGGAACTATAAAATTTTAATAGTATAGTTATTGATTGTCTATATTTTAGTTTTGGTCTCTATACTTTTAAATCATGAGTTTTGACAATTTAGAACTATCAAATATTCTATCTATTTGGGCAAAAATATCCATCAAATATTAATAATTTTGTAGTTTAATAAAAACATAAAACATTTTGCTCTTCGAATAACTAAAATATATAGTTTGAAACTATAAGAACTAGAATTTAATCCAAATATTCCATCCGTCCCAAAATATAAGATCCTTTTGACTAAATAGTATTTTTCAAGAAAAAAATTAAAATTAGTTAAAAGGAATAAATATGTAGGGAACACATTTTTTTTTCCAAATATGCCCTCATTTATAGTGGTTAGATAAGAGAGTACAACAACAACAACAACAACAAAGCCTTTTCCCATTAAATGGGGTCGGCTACATGGATCATACGACGCCATTGTGCTCTATCAAAAACTAAATCCTTAGATAGGTTATTGACCCGGAGATCCCGCTCAATGACCTCGTTAAGCGTTTTCTTTGGCCTTCCTCGACTCCTTTTAACTGGACTCCAATCCGTTTGATCCACCCTCCTCACCGGCGCATCCCTTGGCCTTCTTTGTACGTGTCCAAACCACCTAAGACGGTTCTCCACTATTTTCTCCTCAATAGGTGCCACTCCAACTCTTCCCCGTATTTGTTCATTGCGAATCTTATCTTTTCTTGTATGCCCACACATCCATCTCAACATCCTCATTTCGGCTACCCCAATTTTATGCTCTTGCTATCCTTTTAAAGCCCAACATTCACTTCCATAAAGCATTGCTGGTCTTATAGCAGTACGATAAAACTTTCCTTTTACTTTATCTGGTACTTTCCGATCACATATAACCCCAGTAGCCTTTCTCCATTTAAACCACCCAGCCTGGATTCTATGATTAACATCCTCCAAAATTTCACCATCTTTCTGTATAATTGATCCCAAATATTTGAACTTATCTATTTGTGGAATAACTTGATCTCCTAATCTGACCTCCAAGTTACTTCTAACTTGCCTCTTAGAAAAATTACAATGCATGTATTCAGTCTTACTTCTACTCAGACGAAAACCCTTCGACTCTAAAGTACTTCTCCATAACTCAAGTTTAAAATTAATCTCTTCTCTTGACTCCGCCATAAGAACTATATCATCCGCAAAAAGCATGCACTTAGGGATTTCATCTTGAATAGGCTTAGTTAGAACATCCACTACCAGAGTAAAATGATTAGAGATAAAGTATTTATTATTGAGACCATCAAACCCGGTAATATTTCTCTCCATCAATAAAACATTGATTTGGAGACCCATATCTTAACCCATTTACAAAGAAGGCAGTGTTCAATCTTTTCTTCATGTTTTCCAAAGATCAAACACATTGAATCATTGCAACACTTTTTCTTAAAGAGAATATCTCTAGTAGGAAGGCTACCATTCACTGCCTCCATATAAAGTGCTATAACTTTGGTGGAACTTTAAGCTTCCAAATTTCCTGCCACACAGCTTCAGGAATAGAGTATGAAGGTTCAGGCCTTGTTCTTTTCACCGCTCCACTTTTCTTTCTTATGAGATTATATCCATCCTTCACATAATATTCTCCCTTCCAACTTCCCCACGACATCATTCTATCTTCTCTTTCTGCTTGAGAAATTGGAATCTTCATGATCTGCTTTACCACTTCCTTACTCAACATGCTTCTCAAGTACTCGATATTCCAAGAACCATCCCTTATGATTTCAGCCACCAGCATATCAGAATTAGTCAAGGAGCCTCCAACAATTTTCTCCAACACAATATCCCCAATCCATCTATCCTTCCAAAACCTCAATTTCTTTAATTTCCAGCCAATTGCACACATTGTTCTTTCTCTCTTCATCTATATTAACAGAGAAATAGACACCGGATTTGTCAAGATTTACTTCTTGTCCTGTGGCTACACCATAAACAGCAAATATTATTTTCAGTCTTAAGCAGTTTCGCTTGGAGGCCTTCATGAAGAAGAGAGAGTCATCAGCGAAAAACAGTGTGAAAAATGGGGCAGTTTATGGTCATCCTGATGTCCTCAAGCTCACCATTATCAACTTGCTTCTTGATCATACTAGAGAGTACATCAGCTACCATAATAGAAAGATAAGGTGATAATAGATCACCTTGTCTTACTCCCCTACTTGAGTTAACCTCAACAATTCTCCTCCCAGATAGCATTATCGAATATTTTACACAATTCACACATCCCATCATGCAATTTATCCACCTATGATTGAACCCTAGCTTCTTCATAACTTCCTCCAAAAAATCCCACTCAACTCTGTTATAAGCCTTGCTCATGTACATTTTAAGTGCAAACTCAAACTTTGTCTTCCCATTCCTTCTTTTAAGTTAGTGGAAAGCCTCATGTGCTGGTATGGTATTGTCATGAATAATCCTTCCCTCCACAAATGCACATTGGTTCTCAGATATAATCTTTGGCATCCACAACTTCATTCTATTAGTTAGGACTTTTGACAGTACTTTATAATAGAAATTACAGAGACTTATCGGTCTATACTGTGAAACCATTTCAAGTTTATCCATCTTTGGTATCATTATCAGGTCTGTGCAATTAATAGGCTCACATTTCTGTTGGAAATTGTGCCCTAGGGGCCAATCATTATATTATGAACATTATTGATTTATGAATTTCTTAATTATGTTATCACATTATATGCATGTTTACTGTAATGACCATCCTTTGATAACTCATGATCTTATCTTAAATGTCCTTGGTCGGTTATCTATGCGGAAGCAGAGATGAAATAAGTCCAGTATGACTTTGAAGATGTATAGAGATATAAATCAAAGTCATAGGCACATATAAAAGTACAAGGTGTTAGACCGACCCGCTATGAGAGAGCTGCATGGGTTAAGTCATAAACTTCTCTCATATATAAACCATGTCACTATACCCTTTGACCTGAGATCATCATGGATTCCTACATGACAAATGCTTAGCTTTGACCTAATCAAAAGTCACTTTTGATCGAGTGATCATAAAAACTATGTTCAGGCTTAGTGGTTTTTCATGCGGAGGAATGTGAATGGTCAAGATGGAATTTGTCCCTCACATTCGTAGAGAAATATTACTGGGCTCCTAGATGAGTGAGTCTGAAAAGTGTATGGCTATACTATAATGAAAATGTAGTTTCATTTCTATAGTCAAACTACTCAGGGATCGAGAAAGTAACGGTTAGGAATAGGAGGATGACGTTCTCCATGCCTCATCCATGACCAAAATGTCGTGTGACAAAAGGGATGTGATATGGTTGTATGAAAGGTTACATCGTTCATCGATCCTTACATGATTTGGGTAGTTGTGATGTCTTACTAGAGACCGCTTACGACTTGTGAGTCAATATAGTAAATGGCCCACTGCCAACTTTATATGAGCCTACAGGGTCGCATACAAAATAGCCCAACACGAGCTATGATGTCCAGATTCATTTAATCTAAGATATGTCCAAATTCAATGAATAATCTAGGGTGGACGTGTATATATATAAATTTTAATGAATAGGTGAATTAAATCTGTGGGACGGATTTAATATAAGAAACCATATTTATTTAATCGATTTCTTATCAGATTACGCAATATATGATATTGTATTAAAATCTAATATCTGTCAGAACAACGTAGCATCCTATATATTTGACATTAGGGGCTAGGGTTTTTGGAGGGAGAGTGCAAAAGGTTTGCAGATAAAAAACGGCCAAAATAAAGACGGTGAGGACGGATTCTCGAGAAAAACCCTAGAAGGACAAGAGGCGCTAGCACTTCGTTCGTGGTTGGAACGCTTTTCATGTGGATACTGATAGAGGAAGCCGATCTGAGTTGTCAACTTCTCGCGATCGAAAAGAGAGCATAGGCATCCTGAACATCAGAATCCCCGAGCCACCAATAATTCGAATACCAAAGGTAACACCTCTTACTACTTGACTTAAACACAATCAGTAGATCCAGGCAGGGATTGAAAAAATTTTAAAGTTAATTTCCTCTGCGTGTCTTCCAATTCCCTACAATTTCACCATTTTCAATATATTTCCTAACCAAATCAAAGACTTTCTCACCCACTTCCTCCCATAAGAAGAGAAAAAACTGAGTGAGAATCCATCCGGACCTGGGGCTTTCCCTCCTCCCATCTGAAAGCAAGTTGCTTTCACTTCTTCTTTAGCAACAGGTCTCAGTAACATGTTGTCAGCATCTGTTACCTTATATTCAACATAACTCAAAGCTTTAGTCATGTTCCTCATGCCAATTCCCTACAATTTCACCATTTTCAATATATTTCCTAACCAAATCAAAGACTTTCTCACCCACTTCCTCCCATAAGAAGAGAAAAAACTGAGTGAGAATCCATCCGGACCTGGGGCTTTCCCTCCTCCCATCTGAAAGCAAGTTGCTTTCACTTCTTCTTTAGCAACAGGTCTCAGTAACATGTTGTCAGCATCTGTTACCTTATATTCAACATAACTCAAAGCTTTAGTCATGTTCCTCATGCCAGAATTGCTAAAGAGATCTCTGTAATAGGTAATAAAATTCTCAGCTATTACCCCTTCATCTTCTATCCAGATTCCCAGGTCGTTTTTCAATCTCAAGATTTTATTCCTTGCTCTATGATGGACTGTTAATAGGTGAAAATTTTTTGTATTGCAGTCCCCATCCTTCAACCATGACACGTTTGAACGTTTATGCCAATACTTCTCTTCTAGCCTCCAAATTTCCTCTAACTAATCTGTAAATATCTTCTTTCTCGAGCAGGATTTCTTCAGTTAAGGTGCAGCTGTTGCATTCTTCCAATTTCTGTTATTTGGAAAAGTAGTGCTGCTCCACTTCATTAAATCCTTCGCACACCCTTCCAATCTCATAGCCAGCTCAGCAATTGAATTGAAGGACTCACCAATACTCTTTCTCCAACTCTCCTTCACAAACATGCCAAAATCTCTGTGTTCAGACCAGAAAGATTCGAATCTGAAATACCTTGTGCTCTTGTGCTGTTTATAGTTTAGATCCGCTACTGACAAATGGTGGTTATATCTCACCGGTTCACTATGAAACACCAAAGCTCTTGGGAATCTTTCTCTCATATCACCATTCCCAAACACCATATCAATCCTTTCTTTGATGTGATCCTCACCCAACCTACCATTAGTAAATCTAGATCCTTTAAATTCCAAATCCATACATCCACAATCTCCAAGCATTTTGTGACATCTAAGAATCTTTCTTGCAGCTCACGGGTTTCCACCTAACTTCTCACTTTGGTTAAGAATCTCATTAAAATCTCCAGCACACATCCAAGCCCCCTCCACTGTGGCAGCAATTCTAGCCATTTTATCCCATATCCTTCTTTCAGCTTCCTTCGGAGGGCCATAAACCAAAGTAAGAAATTTAGGAACGTCTTCACAGCTGCAATATATCCTATGCTTTCACTTCTTCTTTAGCAACAGGTCTCAGTAACATGTTGTCAGCATCTGTTACCTTATATTCAACATAACTCAAAGCTTTAGTCATGTTCCTCATGCCAATTCCCTACAATTTCACCATTTTCAATATATTTCCTAACCAAATCAAAGACTTTCTCACCCACTTCCTCCCATAAGAAGAGAAAAAACTGAGTGAGAATCCATCCGGACCTGGGGCTTTCCCTCCTCCCATCTGAAAGCAAGTTGCTTTCACTTCTTCTTTAGCAACAGGTCTCAGTAACATGTTGTCAGCATCTGTTACCTTATATTCAACATAACTCAAAGCTTTAGTCATGTTCCTCATGCCAGAATTGCTAAAGAGATCTCTGTAATAGGTAATAAAATTCTCAGCTATTACCCCTTCATCTTCTATCCAGATTCCCAGGTCGTTTTTCAATCTCAAGATTTTATTCCTTGCTCTATGATGGACTGTTAATAGGTGAAAATTTTTTGTATTGCAGTCCCCATCCTTCAACCATGACACGTTTGAACGTTTATGCCAATACTTCTCTTCTAGCCTCCAAATTTCCTCTAACTAATCTGTAAATATCTTCTTTCTCGAGCAGGATTTCTTCAGTTAAGGTGCAGCTGTTGCATTCTTCCAATTTCTGTTATTTGGAAAAGTAGTGCTGCTCCACTTCATTAAATCCTTCGCACACCCTTCCAATCTCATAGCCAGCTCAGCAATTGAATTGAAGGACTCACCAATACTCTTTCTCCAACTCTCCTTCACAAACATGCCAAAATCTCTGTGTTCAGACCAGAAAGATTCGAATCTGAAATACCTTGTGCTCTTGTGCTGTTTATAGTTTAGATCCGCTACTGACAAATGGTGGTTATATCTCACCGGTTCACTATGAAACACCAAAGCTCTTGGGAATCTTTCTCTCATATCACCATTCCCAAACACCATATCAATCCTTTCTTTGATGTGATCCTCACCCAACCTACCATTAGTAAATCTAGATCCTTTAAATTCCAAATCCATACATCCACAATCTCCAAGCATTTTGTGACATCTAAGAATCTTTCTTGCAGCTCACGGGTTTCCACCTAACTTCTCACTTTGGTTAAGAATCTCATTAAAATCTCCAGCACACATCCAAGCCCCCTCCACTGTGGCAGCAATTCTAGCCATTTTATCCCATATCCTTCTTTCAGCTTCCTTCGGAGGGCCATAAACCAAAGTAAGAAATTTAGGAACGTCTTCACAGCTGCAATATATCCTATGCTTTCACTTCTTCTTTAGCAACAGGTCTCAGTAACATGTTGTCAGCATCTGTTACCTTATATTCAACATAACTCAAAGCTTTAGTCATGTTCCTCATGCCAATTCCCTACAATTTCACCATTTTCAATATATTTCCTAACCAAATCAAAGACTTTCTCACCCACTTCCTCCCATAAGAAGAGAAAAAACTGAGTGAGAATCCATCCGGACCTGGGGCTTTCCCTCCTCCCATCTGAAAGCAAGTTGCTTTCACTTCTTCTTTAGCAACAGGTCTCAGTAACATGTTGTCAGCATCTGTTACCTTATATTCAACATAACTCAAAGCTTTAGTCATGTTCCTCATGCCAGAATTGCTAAAGAGATCTCTGTAATAGGTAATAAAATTCTCAGCTATTACCCCTTCATCTTCTATCCAGATTCCCAGGTCGTTTTTCAATCTCAAGATTTTATTCCTTGCTCTATGATGGACTGTTAATAGGTGAAAATTTTTTGTATTGCAGTCCCCATCCTTCAACCATGACACGTTTGAACGTTTATGCCAATACTTCTCTTCTAGCCTCCAAATTTCCTCTAACTAATCTGTAAATATCTTCTTTCTCGAGCAGGATTTCTTCAGTTAAGGTGCAGCTGTTGCATTCTTCCAATTTCTGTTATTTGGAAAAGTAGTGCTGCTCCACTTCATTAAATCCTTCGCACACCCTTCCAATCTCATAGCCAGCTCAGCAATTGAATTGAAGGACTCACCAATACTCTTTCTCCAACTCTCCTTCACAAACATGCCAAAATCTCTGTGTTCAGACCAGAAAGATTTGAATCTGAAATACCTTGTGCTCTTGTGCTGTTTATAGTTTAGATCCGCTACTGACAAATGGTGGTTATATCTCACCGGTTCACTATGAAACACCAAAGCTCTTGGGAATCTTTCTCTCATATCACCATTCCCAAACACCATATCAATCCTTTCTTTGATGTGATCCTCACCCAACCTACCATTAGTAAATCTAGATCCTTTAAATTCCAAATCCATACATCCACAATCTCCAAGCATTTTGTGACATCTAAGAATCTTTCTTGCAGCTCACGGGTTTCCACCTAACTTCTCACTTTGGTTAAGAATCTCATTAAAATCTCCAGCACACATCCAAGCCCCCTCCACTGTGGCAGCAATTCTAGCCATTTTATCCCATATCCTTCTTTCAGCTTCCTTCGGAGGGCCATAAACCAAAGTAAGAAATTTAGGAACGTCTTCACAGCTGCAATATATCCTAGCATGGATTGTATTACTGCTGACTGAGATAGGATTAAAATTCAGTTAATCTTTCCACCACGTAGCCAACCCTCCACTTCTACCCCTTGGATCCACATAAATTTTGTTTTGAAAACCCATTCTTCTTCTCATTTTCTTCATATAGAATTGGTGCTTTTTAGTTTACATGAGAAACACTAAAGTAGGCTTATGTTTCTGACAAGCGTCCTTTAGATTTCTCACTGCCAGAGGTGCACCGAACCCCTAGCAGTTCCAAATTATAAACGTCATGACTCCATAGTGACTAATTTTGGCCAGTCGCTACAGCCCTTCTAATCAATATCAGCAAAGGAACTCCTTGTTTCAGAATTAAAAACAAATTGACCTTCCATAATTTGCAGCTTCCTCTCATGAACAATAGTGTTCACTTCATTAAGTGTGCTTCCCTCCTGCCTTATCTTTCTTCTGATTGATCATACACTTCTTCTCTCCCCTTCCTTCTGACTTGGTTGATTGTTCTGCTCTGGCTTTTCCATCACACCATCAAAGCAAAGCCTTCTTTTCTTTAAATTTTCTTTATCCTCCATATCCTCAGCCCTTCCCTTCAGTCCAATCTTTTTCGTACCACACACTACCTCACATAGGCGATATACTGCCAAACATCACAATTGTCTTCGAGAGGTCATTCTTTTCTCTTTTTTAACTTTTTATAGCCACCTTTTCAACATTTACATTTCTTTCACCACAAACTTTTCTTCCATTAATCACTTCACTCGAATTGCCTTCTTTAGATTTGACTTACTCTCAACTTGCGATGGCAGCAATTCATCCCTACCTTCCATCCTATCTCTTGGCTTCTATTTATCAGCCTCTTCTAGTACAGTCTTCCCCTGTATCTTTTACAAACTTCTTTTCTGTTTTTACCAGATCACTTTTTAGATCCAGCTTTTCCTCAATCTGTGGAGGAGGAACTTTTCTATGATCCATCGTAGCTTTCCAGCCTTCTGCTTCCTCCCATCCATCCTTACAGACTTTCACAGAACCTTCAATCTATCTAGCAGCCCATATGCTTAACCAATTACCATACTTGACTACAGCGACTTCACTATCATCCTTTCTGTGTGAACAACATCTCAAGTCATGTCCTACTCTACCACAATCAAAACAGAAGCATTGTAACCTCTCATAACGTGCCTTAATCTAGAGAGGCTTCTTCTTCTTCCTCAGAGACCACATTCCAGTAACAAGAGGCTTTCTCAGAACCACAAAGACTCTAGCACGAAGAAAGCTTCTAATCAAAAGACCTTCAACTCTCGGATCTTTCACCATCACTACTTCTCCGATCAGACTTCATAATCTCAACGCGTTGTCCACATCCAACTCTCGGATTTTTGAATTGATTACACTCACAACTCAACCAAACTTTTAATCTTCATAAATTAGTTACTAAAATTTTATATTTAGGGCCAAAGAAAATAGATGCATTTTTAATTTATTGTATAAAAGTATAGTTTTCATAAACAAAGCTACAACTTCAAAGAGAGAAGTATAGCAACCCTAAATTACAAAATTTGAACAGTCAATTATATGATACAAGCTTGTTAGTATAATTTATTATATTATAACTAGAACAATAACTCGTAATTATTAAAAGTATTCTATGCTATTCTAGTGGAAATATACAGGTAAGCCGGAAATAAATAGTAAAACAAAGTGCTATTAAATATTTTGTTGTATGATATATTGATAATGATAAAAAAAATTCCTAATGAATATAAAATTATACAAACAACAACAAAAATGAAAGGTTCTCACCTGAAGCTGAAAGCATAAAATAGACAAGAAAAGCTCCCATAATCAGAGACTTGACCGCCAATTTTTATCACACTGTGACTTCACAACGAGTCTGTATTTATAGTTGAAGATAGTATAATTTTTGAAATATTTTAATAGCATTTATTATTATTATTATTATTATTATTATTATTATTATTATTTATTGTGATTTTGTATTTCACATTTAAATAATTCTAAATATTTTCTTCCAATAATGCAGAATAATGCAGGTATGGAATTTACTACTTACCCTTTTATAATTTGGTTCAAATCTATTATTCTATTATAGCAGGGTTAAAATTAGCCCTCTCAGGCGCTTACAGCCCTACATCAGCAAACTTATGATAGATTAATAAAATATAAAATAATACCAATATAGAATTGCTCCCCGCAACATTTCTGAAGGTTTAGCAGGGTATTTCATATTTCAAATTAAGAAAATTCTAAAAATAAAATAACTTTTATAGTTACAAATAAATCTCTGATTATTCAGGTATTTGATATTATATATCTCCATTCAATTTTCTATCCAAGAATACGAGTATGAAGTATTAAATTAATTAAAAGCATTTCAAATATTTTATGTACACCCACTACTAAAAAATATAATTTTCACGACGTTACTATGACGGTTAAATAAAAAAATATCATAAAAAAAAGACGGTGACATGTTTATAATTAAATTGCTAAAATTTTAATTTTAACGGTAGTTTTTTAAAAAAGCATCATAAAAAATTCTTTTAATGATAAATTTTTAAAATAGTGCTGTTAAAAGCTCTTTTTAAAGTGTTTCTTTAAAAAAAACGCCTTTAAATATTTTTAAAATTTTATAATTTTATTGGAAAAGTTTATTTTTAATTGAGGTGTTTTAAAAAATCGCTATAAAATATTTTTTAAATTTTATAACTTTATTGTGAAAGTTTACTTTTAACGATAATTTTTTAAAAAAAGTACCATAAAAAGTTCTTTTAACATAACTTTTTTAAAAAGCCGTTGTTAAATTTTTTTAAAATTTTATAATTTCATTGTGACAAACAATTTTATAATTTTATAGTTACTCTACCTTGCCCTACTCTAGACCTCATCGACAATTAAAGATTAGTAATTTTCTCCAGTTTTCGGAGTCACCACGCACTCTGTCGACATGCTCACCATCGCCATTTGTTCTTTTTGTCATCTTTCTCTTCACTCCTTCAACTCTACACTCCTTGAAATCACTTCACCATCTTATTAGGAGGAGCTCGAAGACTTTTAATAGTAGAAACTTCTAGATGTTCAACTTTTCTACCAGATCTCTAACTTTTTCTCTAGACTAGTCTAATACTCTCGGTGGCGGTAGCCATGGTAACTGTTAGTGAGTAGTGTCATACAGATCTTATTGGAAGGAGTTCGAAGAGTTTCAATGGCAAAAGCTTCTGGATCTTCAACTTTTTCACTATATCTTTGATTTCTTCTCCAGATCTAGTCTAATACTTTTGACAAGGGTGGCCGTGGTGACTGACGGTGTTTTAGTGACTTTTAACGGTGGTTAATAGTACAACTGCCGTTGAACGTCACTTTCCAAGACGATTACAAAACTACTATGAAATCATTCAACTTATTATAGCGCTAGTATTGACATCACTCCTAAAACCACTGTGAAAAGTCATTTTTAACCACCTTAAGATTTATATTTTCTAGTACTGACCCTTTGTCTCCCTAGTAAATTGTCAAATATCTTGCACACACCCTTTGTCTCCTCGGTTATTATAATAAGTAATAACTTTCTCTTCCTATGTGGCTATGTATATTTTAAATTTTAAATTACAAAAAATAATTTCTAACCCACAAATAAATCTCTGCTTTATTTGGGTTCATGATATCATATTTTTTTATTCAATTTTCCTAACCCACAAATATAAATAAGAAATATTAAATTAAAAATTCTCAAATTTCTATTTTCTTTAGATTTATTATAACTTGCCGTCTATGTTTTAAATTTCAAACTAACAAATAAACTAAAAAAATCATATAACTTCCCAAAGCCACAAATAAATTTGGGAAAAAGACAAAAAGATCATGTGAATTTGAAAATGACAATTTAGACACATGAATATCTAAAAGGATAAATTGGGCATAAGGTAAAATCTATCCTTTGTAAATTTAGATGAGAAGACAAATTACCCCTGGAATAAATGAAACGTATACTAAGGCATCAATGTGAAGAAGGAACCGTTGGCTCGCATTAGAGACGAAGCTTGCGGGAGATATCTTTGGCTAAGCTAAAGCTAGAAAGGAGGAAGTGTAAGTAAATTTTTTACACAAATCTTCTTTTACTCCTTCGATAATCATCATTTTGTTTTCATTTTGGGAGAAATACTTCACTTTTACTATAGCTTCAACTAGTTTAAGAAATCAGTAGGAGAAATCGCATCCTGTAGTCTATTGCTTTTGGCATTGGGGCGTTCCTTTGTAGCCTATCCAGATTGAGAGGGAAAGAGTAGTCATTTGTGAAAGAGTAGACCATTGCTTTTCGCATGACTGATAATGTTTATAGTAAGACTTACTTGCAAATCATTAAACTAAGTACATGAGGGATTTACTATTCTTCTAATGGTATTTACAACTTCAGAAATGATTTTTATAACTTTAGTTAAGATATTTAATACCTCGTGGAAAAAGTTATGTGCAATTAGTTGGGTCATTTACTCCTCCTCTAATGGGATTTGCAACTTTAGTAATAATTTTGAAAAATTGAGTTAAGACATTTACAACTCTTTGTAACAAGTAATTGCAATTGCTTTCAAATTTGCAACTCTTGCAATGAGATTTACAACTTATGTAATAGTTTTGACAAATTTTCCTAATACATTTACAACTCTGAAATTGCAAGATTTTGCTTTTGTGTTTGTAACTTCTGCAATACAATTTACAACTTTACTAATAATTTTGACGACTTTCCCTAAGATATTTACAACTCTCTGTGACAAGAAGTAATTGCTATTGCTTTCGGGTTTATAATTCTTATAATGGCATTTGCAACTTCAGTAATAGTTTTGACAACTTGAACTAAGACATTGACTACTCTTTGAAAAAACTTATAAGCTTTATTACCTCAAGACATTTACTACTTTGTATCCTAAAGTTAGTGTTGTGGCCATCTTGTAAAGTGTTGAATGATGATTATTAGGCATGTAAAATTATGATGAATGTTTTGTTTGTTACGGGTTAGTGGGCAATACACATCTAATATTTGGTCGACATCTTCAAAGAAAATTTGTTATGTTTTCCATATAGGTGGGAACTTTGTATATAATATTGAATGTTGAATTATGATTGAAGCAAGTTCCTATTCAAATAATGGGATAATATAACGACAAATCTTGTTGAGTCATTCAATGCTTGGATTGTGAAGGAGAGACGACATAACATTGCCCAACTTATCCATGAGCATCGTGAGAAAGTGGCAAAGAAGATGTATACAGTAACAATAGCTATGAGTAAATGGAAAAATGGTGTGGGCCTAAATATAAATGCAAAAGTGATGGCAAGTGTCAGGCATTCCATATGCACACGCTTGTATGGTCATCAAGGCTTTCCATCTCAATGTGTACGATTATGTTGATTAGTGCTACAAGATTATATCCCAACAAAAGAATTATAGTATGACCATGATTCCAGTGGTGACAATTGACATGCCAAATCCTAAAAATTATCATATGGAAAATATAGCTAATCAAACATGAGTAACACCACCTCTGACAAGTCTACTACCAGGAAGGCTTATAACTAAAAAGAGAGAGTCTCAATTCCAAAATAAGAAGATATATCACTGCAACACATACCACCAAGCTGGGCACACTAGAAGAACATGCAAAAATCTAGATCTATTGTGAAGTTGGCTATCAGTACATGAAGGATGATTTTTTGGAGGTCATTTGTATATATAATCCAACACCTTCATAATATTTTTTGACAAAGGTTGTGGTATATAATTGATCCTTTTTGTATATAATATTTATGGTATATGAAGCAAATGTATAGTGCAAAGAATATGCTGTCTAGTGTTAATGATAAGAAAACATTAGGCGCAAGTAGAATCTTAATGTTCGCTTGGCATTTGATTATATGGAATGTAATTGATATCATGAGTTGGATATTTTTTGTAAATGCTATAAGTTAAGTGTACAAATCCTATTGTTAAAGTTGCAAATATCATTGCACGAGTTACAAATTCCATTGTAGGAGTTGTAAATCTTATTAGCATTATGTTACAATTTGTAGTAGTTGCACATCCCATTCTTGAAGTTGTAAATCCTATTAGCAATATGTTACAATTTGTGGTAGTTGCACATCCCATTCTTGAAGTTGTAACTCTCATTATTCGAGTTGTAAATGCTATTACAGAAGTTACAAATCCCATTGTTAAAGTTACAAATCACATTATACGAGTTGTAAATATCATTACAGGAGTTACAAATATCATTGTTGAAGTTGCAATCCCATTAGACAAGTTTCAAATGACATTACAAGAGTTGCAAATCACATTAGCTATATGTTGTAATTTTAATTGTAAATGTCATCGTAAGAAAAGTTATAAATCCCATTGTTGAAGTTGCAAATGCCATTGTAGAAGTTACAAATCCCATTAACAATAGATTACAAATTCAATTGTAAATATCATTGTTGAAATTGTAAATCCTATAGTTGAAGTTGCAAATCCCATTGTTCGACTTACAAATGTCATTATTGAAGTTACAAATCCCTTTAGCAATATGTTGCAATTTTAGTTGTAAATGTCATTGTTGAAATTACAAATCCTATTGTTTGACTTGCAAATGCCATTGTTGAATTTGCAAATCCCTTCAGTAATATGTTACAATTTCAGTTGTAAATATCATTGTTAAAATTGTAAATCCCATTATTGAAGTTGCAAATCCCATCGTTCAACTTACAAATGACATTGTAAGAGTTACAAATCTCATTAGCAATAAGTTGCAAATCCCACCTCTCTTTCTTTAAATACTTCTAGGGTAATTTGGTCTTCTTACTCAAATTTATAAAAGACAAATTGAATTTTCTACCCAATTTGACCTTTCATATATTTATATGTGTTATGAATATTAGAATATAGATGTCCATCTCCATCTCCCTCCACCTCTTCAAATTCCCTAAGTCATTATTCTTCCATTAATTACTAGACTCTTCATTACTCCTCCATTAATTACTAGACTCTTCATTACTCCTCCATTAATTACTAGACTCTTCATTACTCCTCCATTAATTACTAGACTCTTCATTATTCTCCTATTAATTACTAGACTCTTCATCTTCAACTTCTATGCCTATAAATAGGGCATTCCATTTGTGTTGTAAGGAGAAGGAGAAAGAATATAATAATACTTCTCTCATTTTCTTGTCTCCATCTTTTCTCTCTTTCTAATCTTATTGCTAGTTTTATAACACGTTATCAGCACGACTACTCTAGCCAACTGATATTATTGTAAAATCTATCATCACAAGGTGAGCTTTTATATTACTTTCTTGTTGAATTATAGTTTCCATATTTTACTCAGTATAGTCAATTTTTGTGCCTATAATGATTTGTTTATCGATGAAAATTCTTCTTGCGATGTTGCACATATGATCAATGGCTAAATATGAAGGCAGTTTGCACTTCCTCTTTGATCAGTAAACATGGACATTTGCTTGAGCTTCATGCTCATGAATCTCAAATTTTCTGATTGCATTCTTAAAAAATTGCATGTAGTGGGAACCTTACATTACTGTTGTGACCCTTGATTAGTTTTATTGGCTATTTTCTTAAGACTATTTGAATATGAATCTTAATGAAAAGCTTCTTCTAAACTTTTGGTTTGTGGCTTAATAATTATGTCTTGGGAATAATTTGTAAGATTCTTTCCATTCAACTTTTATTACATTTTATGATAGTATCATCATGTCGAATCTTATAAAACTTGAGTTTGTGGCTCTTGACATTATTGGAAAGAATTATCTCGATTATTTTATAATTCTGCACTATTCAGAATTAGTTCTCAACTGAAACTATGTGGAGAGAAAATTACTGATGATGACATGTTAGAAAGAACATTCTCCACATTTCATGCATCCAATGTGCTCTTGCAATAATAATATCGTGAAAAAGGTTTCAAAAAGTATTCTGAACCGATTTCTTACGTTTTGGTGGTTGAACAAAATAATGAGCTTTTAATGAGGAATCATGAATCCCGTCCAACTGGCTCTACTGCATTCCCAGAAGTGAATGTAGTAACAAATGAATCATCCCGTGGTCGGGAATATGGACGTGGACGTGGACGTGGACGTGGACGCGGCCGTGGCTATATACGAGGCCGTGGTCAACGTGGTCGTGGTCGTGGTTCCCACTCGAGGTGGGCAAACAATGATGATAACCACAAAAAGGAAACTAGTGGGAATGATAATTATATTGAAAATTTATGTCATCGTTGTGGTGGCAAAGGTCATTGGGCCCGTACTTGTCGTACACCAAGACATTTGGTTGAATTATATCAAGAATCGCTCAAAAGGAAAAATAAAAATAAAGGCAAAGAGCCAAAGATAGAAACAAATTTTGTTGGGGAAGAAAGCGATTCTGATTATGGCAACATGGATGTGACTCATTTAGATATTGCTGATTTCTTTGCCGATCCTAACGAAAGAATTGATCACCTAATTGGTGATGGGAGTGTCCAAAAAAAAAATAAGCTAAACTTTTATGATTATGTGTGTTTTCTTTTTGCTATAATGAAGTTATTTTCTTTTATGATTATATTTGCTAATATATTTTTATTATAGTCATATGTGTTATTTTCTTATATATTATTTTAGAAGTATAAAGATGATTAAGGGGTTTGGAAGAGCTAATATATTGTTACCTGGAGGAACACAATTATACATTGATAGTGCATTTTATTCCTCCAAATCTAACAGGAATTTGTTGAGTTTCAAGGATATCCGCAGAAATGGATACCATATTGAAACAACAAATAGAGAAAACCAGGAATATCTCGTTATCACAGATATGATTTCTGGTAAAAAATGCACACTGAAAAAGTTCCCTGCTCTTTCTTCTGGAATGTACTACACATTTATTAGTACAATTGAAACACATGCTATTGCAAACCAGAAGTTTGCAAGTGAGAATAAATTTAATAGTTGGCATGACCGGTTAGGCCATCGTGGGATAATAATGATGCGAAGAATAATTGAGAATTCATGTGGACATTCGTTGAGAAGAGAATCAATTCCACAATCCCATATTTTCTCATGTGCTGCATGTTCTGAAGGGAAACTAATTATTAGATCATCATCGATAAAAAATAGAAAGTGAGTCTCTCACTTTTCTAGAACGTATACAGGGAGATATTTGTGGGCTGATACACCCACCATGTGGACCATTTAGATATTTTATGGTTCTAATTGATGCATCAACAAAATGGTCACATGTTTGCTTATTATCTTCTCGTAACCTGGCGTTTGCGAGATTACTTGCTCAACTAATTAGATTGAGAGCACATTTTCCAGATTATCCTATTAAGAAAATACGTCTAGATAATGCTGGTGAATTTACTTCACAAGTTTTCAATGAGTATTGTATGTCTCTGGGAATCGATGTTGAACATCCTGTAGCACATGTTCATACACAAAATGGTCTTGCAGAATCATTAATTAAACGTTTACAGTTGATTGCAAGACCATTGCTTATGAAATCAAATCTCCCAATATATACTTGGGGACATGCAATTGTACATGCAGCAATGTTAATTAGTATCAGGCCAACTAGTTATCTTAAGGTCTCCCCTTTACAAATGGTTTTTGGTCAGGAACCAAATATTTCCCATCTAAGAACTTTTGAATGTGCGGTATATGTTCCGATTGCTCCACCACAACGTACTAAAATGGGTCCTCAAAGAAGGATGGGAATATATGTTGGATATGAATCTCCTTCTATAATAAAATATTTAGAGCCAACAACAGGAGATTTATTTACGGCTCGATTTGCTGATTGTCATTTTGACGAATCAAATTTTCCAACATTAGGGGGAGAAAATAAAGTTAGTTGGAATGAATTATCATTATCTCATCTTGATCCTCGTACAAAACAATGTGAGCTAGAAGTTCAAAAGATAATTCATTTATAGAGTTTAGCCAATCAATTGCCAGACGCATTCACTGACCTCAAGAAAGTGACTAAATCACATGTTCCAGCTGCGAATGCTCCTATCAGAATTGATGTCCCTATTGGATAATCTAATAGATCAAAAGCACGCTTGAAGCGTGGCAAGCCCATCGGTTCTAAAGATAAAAATCCTCGAAAAAGAAAAGGAGCTACAAATATAGATGGCCAGGTCGAGGATATTCAACAAAATTTTGTGACTCCAGAAGAGTCCTTTGACAACACTAATGTCTCAATTTCGAGAGACATTCAGGTACCTGAAATATATGAAAATAATGAGATCTCAATAAATTATGTTGTCAATAGAATACGATGGGATCGAGATAAAGTCAACGTTGACGATATTTTTGCATATAATGTAGCGCTTGATGTAATAAATGATGATGAGGATCATGAACCAAGATCTATTAGCGAATGCAAACAAAGAGATGATTGGTCAAAATGGAAAGACGCAATTGAGGCTGAATTAAAATCATTAGAAAAACGAAAAGTTTTTGGCCCTGTGGTTCTTACACCTGAAGATGTAAAACCAGTTGGATATAAATGGGTTTTTATGAGAAAACGAAATGAAAATGGTGAAGTAGTAAGATATAAAGCACGACTTGTTGATTTACACAAAGACCTGGTATTGATTTTATAGAAACATACTCACCAGTGGTGGATGCAACTACTTTTCGATATCTAATTAGTCTGGCAGTAAAAGAAGGCCTCGATTTGCGTCTAATGGATGTTGTTACAACCTATTTGTGTGGCTCACTTGACAATGACATTTATATGAGTCTCCCTGATGGATTTGAGTTACCAAAAGTATATAATTCAAGTTCTCGAGAACGATACTCAATTAAGTTAAATAAGTCTTTATATGGATTGAAGCAATCAGGGCGCATATGGTATAATCGACTTAGTGAATATCTATTGAAAGAAGGATATAAGAATGATCAGATATGTCCATGCATTTTTATAAAAAGATCTGGAAATAAATTTGCTATAATTGCTATTTATGTCGATGACATAAATATCATTGGAACTCCTGAAGAGATTTCCAAAGCGGTGAATTGCTTAAAGAAAGAGTTTGAAATGAAGGACCTGGGAAGAACAAAATTTTGCCTTGGACTACAAATTGAACATCTGAAAAATGGGATCTTCGTGTGTCAAGAAACTTACACGAGAAAAGTCTTAAAACGTTTTTATATGGATAAATCACATCCATTATGCACTCCGATGATTGTAAGATCTCTGGAGAAAGATAAAGATCCCTTTAGACCTCAAGAAGGTGATGAAGAACTACTTGGCCCAGAAGTGCCTTATCTTAGTGCAATTGGTGCGCTTATGTATCTTGCTAGTCACGCACGACCAGATATATCATTTGCTGTTAACTTATTAGCAAGATATAGTTCTTCACCAACACGAAGACATTGGAATGGGGTTAAGCACATTCTTCGTTACTTGAATGGTACTATGGATATGGGATTATTTTATTCAAATGAACATAAGACTGACTTTGTCGGATATGCTGATGCTGGATTTCAGTCTGATCCACATGTTGGTAGATCGCAAACAGGCTATTTGTTCACATGTAATGGTACAGCTATTTCATGGCGATCAATGAAACAAACCATATCAGCCACATCATCTAATCATGCAGAAATAATAGCGATACATGAAGCAAGTCGAGAATGTGTATGGTTAAGATTGATAATACATCATATACGTACTACTTGTGGACTGTCATCTAGTAAAATGATCCCAACAGTTCTATATGAAGATAATACTGCATGTATTACCCAACTAAAAGAAGGGTACATCAAAGGAGACAGGACAAAACATATTTCTCCAAAATTCTTTTTCACACATGATCTTCAAAAGAATGGTGAGATTAATATCCAGCAAATCCGGTCTAAAGAAAATCTAGCAGATTTGTTCACCAAGTCTCTTCCAGCAACAATATTTGAGAAGCTCATACATGATATCGGACTTCGCAGATTCAGAGATATCAATTGATGTTACAAAAAGGGGGAGTCGATACACGCTGTACTCTTTTTCCCTTGTCTGAGGTTTTGTCCCACTGGGTTTTCCTAGCAAGGTTTTTAATGAGGCAGCTCTGTAAGTGTATCAATTAATTGTGTACTCTTTTTCTTTTACTAGGTTTTTATCCCACAGGGTTTTTTCTAGTTAAAGTTTTTTAATGAGGCACATTATTAAAGAATGGACATCTAAGGGGGAGTGTTATGAATATTAGAATATAGATGTCCATCTCCATCTCCCTCCACCTCTTCAAATTCCCTAAGTCATTATTCTTCCATTAATTACTAGACTCTTCATTACTCCTCCATTAATTACTAGACTCTTCATTACTCCTCCATTAATTACTAGACTCTTCATTACTCCTCCATTAATTACTAGACTCTTCATTATTCTCCTATTAATTACTAGACTCTTCATCTTCAACTTCTATGCCTATAAATAGGGCATTCCATTTGTGTTGTAAGGAGAAGGAGAAAGAATATAATATATACTTCTCTCATTTTCTTGTCTTCATGTTTTCTCTCTTTCTAATCTTATTGCTAATTTTATAACAATATGCCCATTTTAGCATTTTTAAATTCTTCATAGCTATTTATTGTCTTTTTCCCATTAAATTTCCCAATTTATTTGTTTTCCAAATTTCTCCTTCTCTCTCCCTATATCCGTGTGTGGGGTGCGCGTCGTTATTATAACTTTTTTATGTAAGTATGTTTTAATTTTTAAATTATAAGAAACCTACAAAATCGTACAAATCATGTGAGCCACGCCCACCGGGTTCTAGTTGGCGGATGAGAAAAATTCGTATGGCAGCTAAAATTAAAGATTTATTATGATGAATATGGTAAATTAGGAAATAAAAAATACTCTCTCTTTTTATAACATAAGAGCTAACTAATTTCTCAGATAGATTTAATTATTAAATAAATAAGTTCAAATTGCTAAATTTTAGTCAGAAATAAGATATTCCATTCCATAAATATTTTCTTTAAAAGGATACACTTCGCCTCCTTGTTCCATTTGTCGTTTCAACTCCCAAACATATATTTATTTTATGTAATAAACAGGACATAATCCAAAAAATATATATATTAAAGAGTCAAGGGATTATCTTTTGTTTTGGGACATTTTGTGTGAAGGAAATATTGGGCTCTGAATCATGTTCTTTAAGTTGAAGGGAATCAGCACAATCACATTTATTATCAATGCAACGAAAGCCAGGGCACTGCCAGTCAACTATGCATGTTATAACGATCTTGATTTCTTCATCTTCACTTTTATACTCCAAAGCTACGAACATGAGATTTTAAGTATTTATATATTTATATAAAACATTAAAAAGGCAATGAAACTTACACTAATAATTAATATGTGTTGTGTGAAAAATAAAGTGAAAATCATAAGGAACACAAGAAAGAGAGATTTTGGAGAACCCATATCAAAGGCTTTAAAAAATTATTTTAGGTAGTATTACCTTTAGTCCTAAATATAAGATTTAAATAAAAAAATTATTTTAGTATTAAATATAAGACTTCAATCTATTTTATCTTTCAAATTTATAATTTTTTTCTGAATTATCCCTATTGATTATACATAGTAACGGGGTTTCTATCAAGGCGAAGTTACACTGCACATTATTAAAATTGATATTTTAGAAAAATCAACTTATATTTGTTACAAATAATTAATTTAACTAATTTCTTTAATATATGATCAAAAATTTTAATTAGTCCAATTTTAGGACTGGACTTGACTAGACCATATCATAGATTGGCTGAAGCTTGAACTAATTAACCAGTTCGGTTGGTTTTTAACCCATGATTAACCACAATAACAATGAAAAATATGAGATTGTCATCATGGGTTTGTTTTTGGACAATGCATTATATTAAGTTATTAACCCTTAATTTGAAAATTAACAATCAGTTATAATATATAATTAATTTGAAAATAATTACAAAAGTAGACTCGCACGTATTTTATCTGGAAGTGGAAATTAAGAAAAATAGTAAAACAAAATGCTATATAGTGAGTGTTTGGATAATCATAAAATTATGGTTTTAAAAGGATTTTTGGCCCAAAACATGATTTGGGGAAAAAAATAAAACAAACACTCCCAAATATCTAAAAGGGTTTATGAACCAAACTATGATTTTTGATAAGCTCATGGGAATAGCTTTTGGGTGGGGAAGAAAGTTTATGGGCGAAAAAAGGAGTTTATAGGCTATCCAATGACCATTTTATCCATACTTTTTTTGACACGCTCTCTCTTCTCTTCTATCTATTCTCTTTCTTCTTATTTGCTGCTTCTTCTCCACCTCTGTGTCTTCTTCTGTTTGCCATCGTTGTTGCTTCTGGGGTCACCTCCACCGTCGTCACTTCTGGGGTCTCCTCTGTCTATGCTCGTTGTTGTTGTTCAGATCTGCGATCACCTCAGCTATCGTTGCTTATTCTTCGTCTGTGCTTTGTCGTCAATTCTAGTTCCTTCGTTACCATGTGTCTCCTCTGTTGAGCTTCGGTTTCTCCATCTGTGCCATCGTTGTTCACTGTGGTTGGAATGGAGATACTTGACTGGAGAGGGTGGAAGATGATGACAGCTGAGGATGATGAAGATAATGAATAGTTGAGGTGATGGAAGAGTGGGTGAGGATGATTATAAATAGTAAATAATTATTTATTTAATTTTTTACCTTATACCCTTTCTAGTAATTTACTAATCATAAAAGTCATTCTAGTAATAACCATCCAAATAATCATTTATTTAAAATCACTTTTTTTTTCCATAAGCTATTTTTTAGAAGAGCTTATTCAGAATAACTTTTAAATCATTTTTTCTCTATAAGTTTTTTTCCAAAAGTTAATTCAAATGGGCCAATAGATGGGTGTGTGTGTGTGTGTAATATACTAATATTGGTATAGAAAAATTCTAATTAATTTAATTTGGGACTTAATTAGCCAAATGACAACTGAAGAGTAAATAATGACAAATTTTAATATAGGAATTAAAAATAAGTTTATACTGCTTAGGTCGAAAGACTCGTAGTAATTCCCCTTATTTTTACACAAGCATAAGAAACAGAGATATTGAAGGATGCTCTCACCTGAAGCAGAAAACTAAAGGATGAGAAGTAAAGCTCCCTTAACCAAAGTCTTATCCATGTTTTTATCAACTTGTGATGCGTCTGTGCACTCAGTTCTTATTTATAGGTGAAGCTACCTAAATATAATAGTTGTTTTGGTCTTTATCTCTTTTTATAATATATAGTTCAGATTTTGATGATTCTTTAAAAGATATATCTTTCTAAAATTACCCATATTTAAAGGTTACTCCCCGTCTCTTAACAAGTGATACTTTCATCTATTAAGAGAGGTACATACATTTAGTACCTAAAGTGCCTCACATAGAATTAGTTTCAATAGAAGAATATTTATACTTAACAAAAAAAGATATTTTCAATAATATCCCTATTTAATTAGAGATAGATTTGAAAAGAAGATTTTGTTTAACAAACACAATGTCCTTTTGTCTTTTTGAAGTAGTTCTGAAGATTTACTTCTGAATTTTTAGAATCAGTAGTTACTTTGTAATATATCATATATATGTTTGAAAAAAATCTCATGGATCAATATATTGGATTTCATAAGATTCTTTAGAAGAGCATTTATTGCTTTTTCATTTTTCATTTTTTATTTTGCATTACCTTTTTATATAAGTAAAAAAATGTGATTTTGTATTTCAATTGGCTAAAATATATATTTAGTCCTATAAGTTTATATCAAGTTTCAATTTATTTTCTTAAATTTATAAAATATACATTTAGTCTTTTAATCTTAACATATTACAATTGTTTCATTTTAGTGAAAAATGATGAGTCAACAAATTTAAATGATAACTTTATAATTAAATACTGATAAAATATATTAAAAAAAAGACTTTAAGTAGCCACTTATTGGGTAGTCACTCAATCTTGAAAGGGAAGACTTTCAATAGCAACTTTCTAAAGTCACCACTAAAAATTAAACTTTCAGTGCTAACCATAAAAGTTTCTAAAAATATTACTGTTAAAAGTTTTTCTTTTTATAATGATAAGTCATTACTAAAAGTCTACGTTTTAGTGGCGACTCTAAAAAGTCGCTATGGTGACTCCAAAAAATTATAATTAAAAATTTGTCTTTTAATCATGACTCTAAAATTTAAAAAATTACTACAACGACTTATAAAATTATTTATAAACATGTTTACTCAATTATACATTTATTTAAATTTTCAATCAAATTTTTTGTATCAATATGATAAATGTATTAAACAAATAACTATCTTCAACAATAAACAAATAAAATTAAGAAAAAAAATCTCTTAGATTCTTCAAAACAATTTTAATTAAAATTAGGGATTTAGTATGATGAAGGGTAAATTAATAAATAAAAAGTATTTTATTTTTTTTATATTCATCCTTTCAAGAGGGCCAATTTTTATTTTTAATATGTTTTCTATTTTTCTAACTTTTTTCTGTCGGGCCTGAAATCCGTCTGGTTTTCTAAAATTAATTTTTGTTCCTGGTCTAATTTTGGGTTCCATGAATGACGGCTCAGTTCCTATCTAACATGGCTCAAAACATGAGAAGAAATATCTAGTCCAAATTGATCCATTAGCGAGTCTAGTCGATGATATGACCGATCGCACCATGCAATTCATTTTGGTTCTTTAATTCCAATTATGGTCGGACGAACCATTACTAATAGGAATTATTCATGGTCTCTATTTATGTGGGTCTAGAGTTTTTAGGAAAGTTGTTCTTTTTTCTGATTGTATAGAAGATATCAACCTATTAACTCGAGGTTTTGGCACTTCTCATCCCTTAGAGATATTATGGGCCTGTTTGGATAGGATTTTGAAAAAGGGCTTATGAAAAAAAAGGGTTTATGGACAACTTATGGAAAAGGACTTTTGGAGAAGAGTTTATGGAAAAAAAAGTGGTTTTGAATAAATAGGTGTTTGGATAGTTATTTTTAGAATGACTTTTATGGTGATAAATTACTAAAAAGGGTATGATTTGATTTAAAGTAAGAGAGAGGAGAGAGTTAGAGAAAAGAGAAGAGAGAGGAGAGAAGGAAGAGAGGAGAAAGGAGAGAGGGTGTAAGAAAAAGTAGGGGTAAGATAGTAATTGGATAGTCCATAAGTGCTTTTACTGTTGAAAAAGTTATTTTAAATAGCTTATTCAAAACCATGGTTTTAAACCATGGTTTTGTTCAAAAGCACTTATGAACAAATAAGCCTGTTTGTTTTAAAATTTTCCCAAATCGAGGTTTGGGCCAAAAGCACTTTTAAAACCGCGATTTGGGTGTTTTCCAAACACACCCTATGAATGGAAGCTAGCCTATGTTAGTGCATTGGGATTCGTTGTTTTGACTAGTTTCATACCTAGAAAGGATACTTCTCTTGCTCACCAGCTTGTGAAATATTCTCATTGCATCGCTGGTAATTTTTATATCATTGATCTCCCTCCATCTTTTAGGTATTATGTGAAAGTTGATGACAGAAGATAGACTCTCGTTTTGTTTTTGTATTGTTCTCGTTACAATATAATGGATATCAGTTTATATTAAAAAAATGAGTCATTGTTACAACTATTTAATCTCTCGCAAAAAGTTATCATAGATATCTTAGTATAACAGGATTTAAATTCTCTACACTTCTTTCCTCATCCACTTCCTCTCCACTTTTCATATCAACCGTTAGATTGAAAACTAAGCGACCCAAAATTTAATATTTAAATTATTAATAAATATTAAATTATTAAATAAATAAATAAATTCAAACAAAACAAATAATAATAATAAAGAGTCAAGGGCTTATTTGTTGTTTTGAGACATTGTGCGCGAAGCCAACGGGTTGTGAATCCTGTTCTGCATCTACAGTTTCATTTTTCTCCAAAGCTACAAATATGAGATTTTCGTTTATCAATTTTATATATTTGTATAAAACATAAAAGAAGGCAATGAGACTTCTTCCTCTATTTATATATATTTGATTTTTATTTATATTTTTTATTCTCTATTACCTTTATATATAAGTCAGAAAAATGTGATTTTGTATTTCAATTAGCTAAAATATATATATTTGGTTCTTTTAATTTTATATCACGTTTGGGATTAGTCCGTTAGATTTATTAAGTATACTTTTGATTCTTTACTTTTAGAAAAACTTACTATGAGGTCCTAAATAGATACTTAATTATTTACAATTATTTCAAACAAGTTTTTTTTTAAAATATATTTTTTAAAACAATTATCTAAACAATTTTTCCTTCCAAAACTATTTTGAAAACAAGAAAATAGAGAATAGAAACAAACAGTCCATAATAGTTTTAGGATTTTAATTCCTTGCACTTTAATTTGATATCTTTGTAAAACTAAAACTATTTTTACCTCATTTTAATTACATATTTTCATGGCATTTAGTTAGTTTAAGATTTTAATAAAGACTCCTCGAAATGACCTGAAGTTATGACTTGTTACAATCTTTATAAACTATAAATTTTTGTATTGAACCCCAAAGACAAAACCGTTTGATCACCTACCTTTAAGTGGCGATAAAAAAGACGCTGCGATGACCCCAAAATATTACCATTGAAAGTATGCCTTTTAGAGGCAACCTTAGAAGTCACTGTAAAAGTTAAACTTTAAAGGTTAACTTCTAAAGACTCAAAAGAAAAGTACTAAAATTCGGATGGGTCATTAAATCGGTCAGGGTTAATGAATTAGATTAGAATCAACTTATAAGTCAGACGATCATATTAAAACAATATAATTTAATAAAAATATTGATATTTGACTATGAGTTAATATTTAAATAAAAAAACTGTTCAAGAGATAATATTTTGATATATGCATGTCTCACATAACTGTTTGATTGTAAAAACTAACAATAATAAAAATATAATATTAAGAATATATATTTATCATTACAATTCTTCAAAATTTACAAAGTAATAAAACAATGAAATATTAAAACGTAATAACTAATAGTTAATGATAGTCTAATTTAGTAATTAAAAAATAAAAATACGAAATTGATAAAATGATGACAAACTAAAATAATAAATCAAGGGTAGTGTAAATCTATTAAAATTAAAAATAAAAAAATTCTAAATTTTTTAAGGAAAAACTTGACTCAAATTAATCTCTTAAGTTGTCTCGAGTTACCCCAGTTATGCTAGGTTATTCCATGTCATCCAAAATTAGAGTTCCTCTTAGTTAGATGATCGTGTCACTAGTTTTCCCGTTCAATCCGTGTTTTAGAAAAAATGCTCAAAAGCATAAACTTTCTCTAGTGAGAAAGTAATCATTGAAGTCTCAACCAATGTCATAGCTTTAACGATTACTTATAGAGTCACAGCTAAAGATGTACTTTTAGCGATTACTTTCTGGAGTGGTTGTTGAAGGACTCACTTTGAGCAGCAACTTTTAAGAATCCCATTGAAAGTTAAACTTAGTGAGAAAAAAAACAAACAAACTTGCTAGCAAAACCAAAGAAATGAAATCTTAGAATTTCATGTTATTCTTATTCCATGATTTGTCTTTTCAACTCCCAAACATATGTATTTTATGTAATAAACATGTGATAATCCAAATCCAACAAAGATTCAAGGGATTATCTGTTGTTTCGGGACATTTTGTGCGAAGGCAACATTGGGCTCTGAATCATGTTCAAGTCGAAGAGAAGCAGTACAATGACATTTGTTATCAACGCAAGGACAGTCAGGGCACTGCCAGTCAGCTATGCATGTTATAACGAGCTTCATTTCTGCATCTTCAGCTTCATACCCCAGAGCTACAAATATGAGATTTTATTTTATCAAATATATATATATATATATATGTTTAAAACATAAAAAAAGGTAATGAAACTTACACTATATTAATAAGTTATCAATAAATAGCTCCTCTTTAGCTTGGAATATTATCTTTTTATTTTCTATACTTAATTCAAAAATATACATTTTTAGGGTTAATACAATATTTAATCCCTTAAATTTACCTTCATTTTAGTTTTAGTTTATCAAGTTTCAAATAATAGATTTTGGTCCATTAATTTTTTTTCTATCTAAGATATTGTTCCCTATAATTTAATAAAAACTTTGACTATTTTGCCGCTTGAAAGAACAAAACTCATAATTTGAAAGTTGAGAGACCAAATCCAAAATTTATACAAATTTAAAAAACCAAATATTATATCAACCCATTTTTTTATTATATACTATATATGACTAAAAATTATTAATATTGGTGTATTTCATCATTCATAACTAATAATTGAAATTCAAATAAATGAATACATATCTATAATAAAAAATTTAAATTTAAATTAAAGTCTTGAATAATCAATTAAAAAATTAAATTCATTAAATTCTGATGTAGTAAGTTTTAACAGGAGGTTGGCAAGAAAAAGGTATTAGCATGAGTGTGTGCTTAATCTCATGTAGAAAAGATTTTCTTTTATCCCTTTTCTTAATAAAACAAGAAACATAATAAAAGTTAAAAATAAAAAATGAATAAAATTTGCATTCTTTTCTATTTGACAAAGAACTCATCATCATAGGTGTACTTACAAACACTAAAACTTCATTCAATGTCTAAGGGCACACATATATTCATAAGATAGGGAAATAGCAAATTATCAAGCATTATAAAGAGACATATTAAAATGAAAATAAAATGAATATGTTTTGAAACAAAAATATACACAAATATACATACATATATATATATATATATGCATATATATATTTGGAATCAAAAAGTTGAAAGAGATGCGAGTCTTGAAATAAAGAAAAAAGTTCAACAAATTAACCAAAAAAGGGAAACAACAGGAGGGAAAAGGGGGGGGGGGGGTGATGCAAAGTGTTTAGGATATTGCATTATCGCTCTAAATTTGAAAATTAACAGTTCGTTATAATATTCAATTATTTTGAAAATCATTGTAAAAGTAGACTCGTACTTTGTGTAGAAGGGGAAAGAACAATAGTAAAACAAAGGGCTACATAGATTTATATATATAATATATCGATGATGGTAGAAAAATCCTAATGAATGTTATTTAATTTACACAAACATATAAGAAACTGAGATATTGAAAGGTGCTCTCACCTGAAGCAGAAAACAAAAGGACGAGAAGAAGAACTCCCTTAACCAAGGTCTTGTCCATGTTTATCAACTTGTGATGCATTTGCTCATTGAGTTTTTATTTATAGGTGAATACATTTCAGAATTCCATGATATTTTAAAAGATCTTTCTAAAAATTCCTCTATTTAATGAGTTTCCTCATCCCCTAATAAATAATCTTCTCAATAATACCAATATTTAATTGGAGACATTTGGAAAGGATAATAAATTTTGACAAAAGTATACTTTTAGTCATTTAATTTTATATATAGTTTTATTTTGATCCCTTAATTTTATAAAAAGTCCTTATAGTCCTTTAATCCAAATGCTGTTAACAAAAAAATTCACATTAAAATTTTAAATGTGGACAAAACATTCTGAAATACTAACCTCTTAAATTTAATTTTCAAGATACGAATGACTGTTACATAAAATAATTATTTAAGACCAACGGTATTAGGGTTAGAGAATTGAAAAAATATTTTATAAAATTAATGGACTAAACTAAAATTTTGTATAAAGTCAGAATACTAAATGTGTATTTTTGCAAAAACTTTTTTAGATAAAGATAAACTATAATTTTTGGAAGGGTGTATAATTTTTGGAAGGCATTAATTTTCACAGCGTTTATGGTCACTTTTTTTTTTGTGATTTTGTATCTCCCATCGAAATCATTATGAAGATTCAATTACTTCCAAAATTGCATGTATAGAAAATACAAGTTTTAATTATAGTACCTTGGAAATATTTTGTGATAAATTCGCCAACTATGAATGAGGAATGTAATTACGATTTACATTTTATCATCTTATTTATAAATTACCCTTAAATTCTTATTATTTGTTGCAGATTATGGTTCAAAACAAATTATTTAAAAAGTATCTTAGATAAACTAATACATATTTTTTTACTTTTATTGTCAATCAACACGTATATTTTTTTATAAATAACTAATTTAATTATTTTTTAATATTTATAAATTAAATTAGTTATTTAACTCTTACTTTTAGAATAGTAGAGAGTATCATTCGACTTCACTATTGGATTTTTTGTTTGGATAAAATCTTAATCCTTAAATATTAGTGAGTATAGGTGTAACGTCCTGAATTTTTATAGTACTAGTTAAATAAGTTATGTTTACTCAAAAGTTGAAAATATGAGGAGTTAGGGAAAAAAGTATAATTATGGAAAAATTCCCCAAAAATTTAGAAAAATCTTCAAAAGTAGGAAAGATTTTCTTAAGGTATTTTTTAGGCTTAGAAAAATTATTTAACGTGAAAATACCTCAAAAAGGATTTATTTGTCCAAAAAACCTATTTTGTTTGAAATTTTAAGGAAATAAAATATAGAATAATTATTAAAATTATTAAGGGCTTAGAAAAATTGAGGAAATAATACAAAATGTTATTTGGGGATCCAGAGGAAGACCCAAAGTATGTGTATCCCTCAATAAGTAAAAGTATTGGTACCGAGCTCTGGATGCAGTAGGATGGGAGTTATAATGACTCCAACATCAATATCATATAGAGATGAGCTCTAGTTTATCTTATGCAAGAAGAAAAGAAGTTAAGTTTGAGATCAATCCCAATACCTAACTTAAGTCTATGTTCATGAACTATTAGAAAAAAACAAATGATATAGTAAGTTGCTATCTCAGGTTCCAAAATATGGCATCAAGTGATTCTTAAATAGCTAAACAACTATAATAAGTGAACCTAAAGTAAAGTATAACAATGGGAGGGTTTGTTCATGAAAATAAAAAATTTATTTCATATACCAACTTTATAACATAAAAGCATTGGATTGAAATATCTTGTTTCGCCCTCTTTGACTTTTGGCTTTTGTGCCACCTCCTTCAATGTTGATTTCTCTAGCACCTTCTTTAGTTCCAGCTCCAGTGTGACCTCCTTCCTTAATGTGTTAGACATGTTAACCACAGAAGAAACTACCCTAAAGCATCGTTTCCTCTCCATTAAGTCAAAATAACGTTATTTAAGTGTTAAATAAAAGTCAAATATATATTACATATTGAGAAAGTCTACAAGAATAAGAATAATTTATACTCATATTATTTTATTTTTTAACATGTAATATTAGATTTCTGCTAACTTCGTTATTTCGATTAAATGGAGAGATACTAGAAAATGCTATAACGGAGAAAGCTTATATTCACGTCTAATTAACTTCTCCATTCCATCTGTTCCACCAAAAAGGTTTACTTTTACAAAAAAGGGTTTCTTTTTCTATATACATAGAAGAGACGGTACCGGTGATATTAGGATTTTTTTTGTTTTTGTTTGGGAACAAAGCATGGAAAGGAAGCCAAAAAATATAGAAGGATCATAATACCACTAAGAAAAATTCACTCATCCCCTAAAACTCTTATCTTCTCTTTATCAACATCTTCAAACCGAGTCCCAAAAGCGTCAAAAGCAATTGAATAGATGAAAATAGAGAATAAAAATGGAGCAACCCACGTCTTCTTTTGCTAGAAAATGGAACCCAAAACATGATAATGTTATCGAAAAAAATATAAGGAGGAGCCAAACCACTCGTATTTCAAATCTTATACTGACAGTTTTCATCAAGAGAGTAACATCTAATATAAATAATTAAATGGTAAAGTGGCAAATTTAGTCCGGAGTATTTCATGAGGGGTTATGCTATTTTAATTTTTTTTAAAGTCAATGATCTCTCAAAAGTGTTAAAAGTGGTGCAATATTAAATATGATATTTTCGTTTATCAGTATTTATATATTTGTATAAAACACAAAAGTTACTGAGAGACTTACAAAAGTATTCATAAAGTTATAGAAGTAAATAGTTCATATTTAGTTTGTCAATAATATTTTTTTTATTTTTATTCTTTCTTCAAATATTTGATTAGGCTCTGTGTAATTTTACTTTTATTCATCAGTAGTTCTCTACAAAACAATAATATCAATATACAAATTTAAAATTAGTATTGAATTAACCTATTTTCAGCATAATAGAAAGTTTTTCTGGAACCCATTTGAAAGCCCTTTCCTAATTAAATTAAATGTTATGAGTTGAAAATGAAATACAAGTAATTTAAAATGCATCATGGAAGTTTTCTACCTTCAAATTAACTGCTTATACTCAAAATTTCACATCTACAAACTCATTCTATATAATTAGAAAACTGAAGAAATGGGACAGCAAATGGGGAAGAAGAAAAGCAGACCTGACGATAAAGTTATAATCATGAAAATGATAAGATGATGTGTTTTTGAAGAACCCATTATTTCAAAGCCCTGAAGTACTTTTACATAGACTTGCTAATTGGTGAGCTATTTATATTTGTTTATAACACGTAAAAGAGTTGAAATGACACGTTATAGGAAACAGATGCTACTTGCTTCAGTCAAAGAGTTATGAACATAATTAGAGCCAAAGTTACAGTTAATGGTCAAACTAACAGTTGTAATGGTCAAAGAGTTATTTTTCTATTTAATTAGAAAAATAAAGAAATCGGATATATAGCAAATGGAGAAGAAAAGGGGACCTGATGATAAAGTGATAATCATGAAAATAAAAAAAATCACAAGATAATGTATTTTTGAAGAACGCATTATTTCAAAGCCCTTAAGTATTTTTACATAGACTTGCTAATTGGTGAGCTATTTATATTTGTTTATAACACGTACACGTTCTAGGAAACAGATTCTTCTCTTCTAAATGTAATAACTATTTAGGGGTTAATTTTAGTTTTAAATATAAGAACTAGCTACATTTTATATCTTACGTTTATCATTTTTTAGACTAATTTACATATCTTACAAACTAATACATACTATAACCTAATTTTATACAGAGGTTGTAATATCCAAAAAAATTGATAAAAGAGATATGCAAGGTGTAGTTGAGGTCAAAGGTATTTTTCTAAAATTAAATGCCTCAAAAATGGAATTTTAGGAAAAGATTATTAAAGAAAGAATAATTATTTAAAATATTATAAGATTAAAAAAAATTGGGAAAAAATCTTAATATTATGGAAGAATTTATTTTCTATACCTAAATGATTTAAAAATTAATTTTTAGATTTTAAGGGCCCTATTTTCTTAAAAAATTAGAGAAAAATAGTTTAATAAAAGTGTAAATGCCAGAATAGGGTGCCTATAGAGTTATACAAGTGTTACATTATGGATATGTATACCAAAACTGAATCTTAAGAGGCTAGAAATTAAAAGAGTGCCCCTTGTTAATTGATTATAAAGAGTATTGATGATAAGGAACTTAGAATCAAGTATATATGACAGTTAGAAGACATCATATGGTATTGTGGAATGTTAATGATGGAGTTTGTTAACTTTCTTTTTATCCCCCGTTTTAGACAATCTTATTTCAGCTCGAGGGAGTTGGATTTTATTCCATTTTATGGCTCCAATGAACTTAGGAGGTGGAATTGTATTGAGATAAGTAAACAAATTTAAGATTGATCATGAAAAGCATCAAATATAATTTTATAATTTCTACACCCATGTTCGGCCTAGAGTGGTCATAGAATTGTGGCTAGAATTTTATAATTTTGAAATTGGAAATGAATTCCTCATGTCAAGTTGTGTGGGAAAATATAAGAAGAATTTAAAAGTAAGAAGATAAGTCAATCAAGAATTAAAGATAAACAAAGTAAAAGAATTAAGGTCAATGATTTTCTTTCACTTGCCCTGTTTTGACCAACCATTTTCAAAAAGGTAGAGTTTGAAGAGAGTTGGAGTTTAATAGAAGTTATTTAAGTTATGACTATAAACGGAAAAAGTAATAACCTACTCTTTTATATACATATAAATGCTAGGATTTGATATTTTCCTGAGCCTACCAAGGAAACGACTAGAAAGAAAAGCAGGAGAAGCTAAGTTGGGAGAAAGAACATCATAATGTAGTAATCTTTATCTTATATCTTTATGCATTTAATTCTGCATGTTTGTTTGTGACATAAGATTAGATGAGCATGTATGAATGTGTGTTGGCTGTCGTTTATATGTGAAAATGTGTCAGTAGGCTGTTATGAGTGAGTGAGTCTATGTAAAGATCGGTAAATAGGTAAGAGAATGCAAAGTTTGTCACTACGCTGTTATGAGCGAGGGAGTCGCTATAACGTGCAGTAAACAAGTAAGAAAATGTAAAGTTGTCAATATGTTGATACCAGCAGGAACTCAGGTAGAACTCATCGTAACGAGCAGTAATCAGGTAAGAGAATATGGATTTGCTATCACATTGTTACGAACGAGAGTGTCACTATAACGAGCTGTAGTCAGATATGAGTACGCGGAGTTTGTTATCATGCTGTTAAGAGCGGGGTGTCACTGTAGCGAGCGATAGTCAGATATTAGTATGTGGAGTTTGTTATCATATCGTTATGAGTATATTTTCATTTATGAAACAATCATATATAGCTCAAAAAGAGATTCAATTAGTTTTAATACAAATAGAAAAAGATATTTAAAATATATGAAGTTAATCGATTAACTAACCGATTAATATAAGTTAATTGAATACCTAGTCGATTAATATCTTTGGAAGAATTGAAACAGAAATATTTTCAACACAAATTAATCGAACAATTAATCTATTAATGTAAATTAATCGATTAATGGATTCATATTTGAATTTCACAAAATAATTTTTCATTGATTAATCGAATATTTAATGGATTAATATAAATTAATCGATTAATAGAGTTATCTTTGTGCTATTCTTAACAGATTAATCGAACAGGAAATTGTAATTAATCGATTAATCAATCGATTAGTTGATTTATCTATTTAATTCCATAGAGCTATTTTATGACATTAATCAATCACTTAATCAATTAATAGACACTCATTAATTGATTAACTAATCAATTAATTGATTTTCCTTTATAGCACAGAACATTGTCTTTATATTAATCGAACAACCAATTGATTAATTGATACTCTTTAATCGATTGATTAATCGATTAAGTACTATTAATCGACTGACTAATCGATTAACTTGATTAACTTCATCTTTCAACAAGATTTAAATACACAAACAACTTGATTATTTTAAATCACTTTTGACATCATTTGAGTATAGAGATAACTAAATTATTTTGAATTTCTTTTAACATCATCAAAACATTATTGAATATAGAATCTAACATTCTCCCCCTTTTTTATGACAACAAAACCCAAGTGAATCAAAATCATTAAGAGTCAAATAACAAGAATAAAAATATAACTTTGAATAACAAGGTGAATTATATCATTAGGTGAATTATATCATTAAAATTTTCAAGTTTCAAAGTTATACAAAGTACAAGTACAAAACAATCAAAAGCAGACATTAAACATAAACTCAGTCAATGGACTCTAGAGAATATTCCTTCTCCTCTTCACTTCCTCCCCCCTTTTTTACATCATCTAAAAGGGTTGGGGCCAGAGATGAAGGATGACCAAAGGAAACTAGGGTAATGAAAGGTCAGGTGCTGTGGAAATAGAAGGAATTAGTACTAGTAGTGAATATGTAGGAGTCATTAAAGCTAAGGGCTCTGAAACTGAGGCAGAAGTGGGTGAGGGAATAGGAGTATCTGGAGCATGCTGAGGTACTGATAGTGAAGGCTGATCCTTGAGTTCCTCCTATGAGAAAGAATGTTTGATGTTGTTCAGATATGCCAGTAGAATGTTCTTCACATCAGACACTTATTGGTGGATAGCCTCTTGTCTCTCTAATAATGTTTCTTGCCTCTCCCTGACTTCTTCCTTAAAAGTTTGGAAATCCCTGATATGTGTATCAAGTAGTGTCTGGATCCCATAGTTGTGCCTCTCATGAATCAAGTTAGTTTCCTTCCTTGAGGCATTGAGTCTACTCTCCAACTCAGCAAACTCAACCTGAAGGTACCTCTAAATGGATATACCCAAGAATGATGGTGCTGTGGATATTTGAGGTCCAGCAGATGAGTGACCTTCATCTTGAGGAAGAGAAGCACTGGCAGTAGGCTGCTGCTTATCTTGGTAGTCTCTAGGAAGCATGCCCTTCTTGGCATCATAGGGAAGTTTAATCTTCATCTTGTTTAGCTATGTCATCCTAAAGGCACCAATCTGATCCTTCTTTCTTCCCTCCAAGAGATGAATGTTGTAGTACTTGAGAAAGAAGGAGGCAAGCTGTGGAAATGGCATAGGAGTGGTCCTTATCTTGCTTAGATAAAACTCTCTCATCTGGCTACATATGAAAGCTCCTAGGTTGAGCTTCTCTCCACTCACTATCCTGGCCAGATTAATGTAATCCTACTGGGTAAGGTAGGTGAAACTTGTAGACTTGATAACCATACACTAAGAATAGATGTAGTGGATGATACGATAAAAGTCACACATCTAACTCGGGGTGAAGGATAGAGACCCAGGGAATAGTTTATTGGTCTGAAGGAGGATATGATAAGCCTTGACATGATCCATATTCTTCATGGGCACTGAAGTAGAAGCACTTATCATCTGATTGATTATACTGAAGTCTAACTTGATATCTGATCCTCTTAGTCTAGTAGTTAGATAACTATCTACAATATTTTCATCTTATCTAATGTATCAAATATTTCCATATTGCAGTAAAATCTTTTAACTACTTCCAGACTATAAGCTTCACTTATCCTAAGCCAGCTCTCAAAATGATGTAAAGGCTCTATTAGGTTCAAATTGACCTTCTGATCATCCTTAAGTACAGAGATATCTACATATACTACTGGACAATACTTTCTCTCCCTAAACTTAGTGTTATATCTAGCCATGTCAACATCCAAGTCTAGATTACCTTGTAGAAAAATCAAAGTGGATGGCTGAGAATCTGAGGGAGCTGGTGTGGCAGTAGGCTTCCTTGGTGTCCTCTGTTTATTTTCGAGAGATTCAGTGGCAGTCTTAACAGACTTCTCGAGCATAGGCTGTGAACTCTAGATTAGAGTCAGTGTCATAATTGATCTGTTATGACTTTGCCTTTCTCTTTGAATCAGACTTTAGAGAAGGCTCAAATATTTGGACTTTGCTCTTGTCTTTGGTTGCTCCCTTTGTCGGAGCCTTTCTCGCGGTACCTTGCCCTTTTCCTTTAACACCTATACTTCTTCTTTTCCTTCGATATTGAAGCCTGAGGAGCATTGGATACTAATTTGGAAGGATTAGGCTCATACCCATATGCATTTGTGGTTTTAGTTCTTACCATCACTTCAGTGAATTGAGAGATTGATCAGTGAAATGGAAGAATTTCTAGGTGATTTTTGTCGAGGTTTGATCAGTGGAGGGTGCACAAGCTTTCCCACAAACTAACTTGATGATTTTTTTAGGATTGAAAGTGAGAGAGATTGGAGATTAGTCGATTATGGCTCGAGTTGAATAGTGAAGAGTCATGACTGATAACTGATAAATCTTGATATTAATCTATTAACTAATGGATTAATGCCTATTAATCGATTAGGTAATCAATTAATTTTATCAATTATGCACATCCAAAAATAAATTAATCGATTAGGTAATCGATTAATTTTATTAAATATGCACATCTATAAACAAATTAATCAATTTGGTGTTCGATTAATTCCAATTAATCAAATAGTCAATCGATTAATTTCAAATAACAGTAACATCTAACACTAATTCAACATTGATTAATCGATTAGATGTTCGATTAATTAACATTAATCGAATAGTCAATTTGTTAATTTTTAAGAAAAATAACATTTAGCACATATCTAATATCTATTAATCAATTAGCTGTTTGATTAATTAACACTAATCAAATTCTTAATCGATTAATTTCAAAGTAAAAACATTTTCTAAAACTTTTTTAAAACAGATTAATCAATTAACTGTTCGATTAATTAACATTAATTCATCCTCTTAATCGATTAACACATTTTTCACACATTTTTCAAACATGACTAATCAATTAGTAGTTCAATTAACATTAATTAATGGAACTCTTAATCGATTAATTTTACCAAAATAACACATTTATCTCATGTTTCACAAAAAGACTAAAGTTGCCTCCCTTAGTTAATCGATTAGATGTTGGATTAATCCATCATCTGTTAATTTCTATTTTTAATCCAATAACAGAGCATCTGCAAAAGTTCAACTATACACTCTGAAACTTAAGTTAGTAACTTGAATCATCAAAATATAATTATTAAATAATTATTTTAAGAAAATATATGCTGAAGAAAACTTAAAAATAAACAAAGTTAGTTAGTTTATTAAGGAAATAGAATTCTTACAATTCATTGGGATTTACCATTCCCAATTCTCTCATTAAATAATTGAATTGATCTTGAGCCAGTGGTTTGGTGAAAATATCAGCTAGTTGAAGATGAGTTGGGATAAATTCAACTTTTATGTCTTTCTTCTGTATATGATCTTTTATAAAATGGTATCTAATATCGTTGTTCTTAGTCTGGGAATGAAGTACAGGATTTTTTGACAAACTAATTGTGCTTGTAGTGTCACAAAGAATTAGAATCTTGTTCAAATGAATTACCAGATCTTGAAGTTATTGTTTATAAGCTCAAAAACTCTATTAAATTACCCTAAAATGATATAAAAAATATATGAAATATTGGTCTCATCATGCTTTAAGAAAATTATTCAAGATTTTTTTAATATTTTCAAAGATAATTTTTAAGAAGTTATTCCTTGTGAATTGGTCCCTACCAAAATTATTTTATTTTTTACTCAAATATCAATTATTCCTCTTGTCCTAAATATAAGATCTAATTGAGGAGTTAATCTTAATCCTAAATATAAGATATATTTTTTTTAATTTATCAACTATTTTTTAAATTATTCATATTGATACTTTCTATACAATAATCAAATAAGAGAATGAGGAAGGGATTTCAGAAAAATGATTAGGCTACTTTAATAAAAATATGATATAATAACTAACTTAACTAATTTTTTTAATCTAATCAAATTATTTAAATATATCTTATATTTAAGACCGGAGGAGTAATATTTAAAATGAAATTTAACTTGAAACAAAATAATTTTAAAATAGTCAATGCCTATAAATATTACTCATGTCTCACATTAGTACTAAAGCCGAGAAAACAGGTTCATTTAAATCCATGAAAATGAAGGGTTATGCTTGACATTGAAGTTGGGCTTAAAAGGACGGATCCTAATGGACTCAATTAAACGGGCCAGCCGGCCTGGTTTAGCTCTTTTATTTATTTTTAAATATTTGAATTATTTTTATTGTTTAGATTTCAAAGATCTTTCATCAGGTACTCCATTAGTTTGATTTTCTCAGGAATATATTTCACTGAATGAAGATTTATAGACTCAATCATTCACTGAAAACATCTTAAGCGTTTATTGAAAACAACTTTAATAAACGCTTAAGGAATTGGTACAGCCATATGTTGAAGTATCTGGAATGTGATTATGATCAGAATAATATAGAATCATGAGTTTAAATTGGTCACATCAATCCAGAATTGTTGCAAATTAGGCATCGAAGCTTGTTCAGATTTTAGATGCATACTCTTTGCTATACATACATACATAAGAACATAAAAACTCCCAATATAAGTATAACTTCTACCCAGCCACAGACAGCCAAATTAAGGCATCAAACAAACTTAGAGATTAAAAAGTACTGTTAGATATATCTGTTGATATGTAATATTATGTTTTGCTAGTTATTATCTAGAGTTAAATTTAGATATTGTTTAGGATTATATTTGACTATTATCATATCTTAGAAAAATAAATATGATATATTAAGATTATTATAGAATTTTATATTTAACCTATTAGCTTATATTTTTACTGTAGAATAGCCCATTTGTGTTATCATTTATTTATTGATTAATAATATTCTAGAACTTTTATTTTCTCCCTATTTTTAATCCTTCAATTCTAACAAGTACTACAGCCAACTTCCAACAGCATAAGACCATGATTACACACCAAAGCGAAAAGGTACGTTATAGGAGCCAACTCTAAGAAAGGCAAAGATCATCATATGCCGAACAACAAATTCAACTTGTTTGGGAAGAAGTATTGTAACTATAGAAACAACACTCTAAAGATAACCCATGCCGTGCCGAATGCCACACGTGACGTCCCATTACTTCCCATTCCATGCTTTACGGAAGCCACCCATGTTATGGTGATGAAAATTTTAGACTCTAAAACCTAGAAAGGATGCAATAAAGAAACAAGCTAGAGCGACTCCTCAGTCCTTGGGGCTACCATAGTATCCCCTAACTACAGTGGCCCTCCTTATTCAAAGAAATGAGATCTTTGAATTCCCGTGTTATTCTTATGAGTTGATTACTGTAGAATTATTTGATTTATTAGTGGTGATGGATGGGCTTCTGTCTAGAAAAAGAAACCAGGTTGAAATAATTTATACGATATTCCATTAATATTTACTTTAATATAAGGATACACTTTGCCTTCTTATTCTATTATTTTACTATTAAAAAAACAGTTTTTAAGATACTATTTTGCAGTGGTTATAAAAAAAATTACAATAAAAAATATAATAATATTTTCATAAATAAATCCCAAATTAAATAATTTTTAGTAACAGTTATAACTAAAATTGTTGTTAAAAGTATGTCACATCACTTAGGAAGAGTGAATGTCACTACTTTTTAATATTTTTCATAAAATCGCTTTTAAAAGTCTTTCACATCACTTTGATAATAGTAAATGTCACTACTTTTTATGGGGTTTTTTCATAAAATCGCCATTAAAAATATTTGTTTAGACTTATAACGGTAATTTTTTTAAAAATCTAAAGTTCATTTCTAGTTTTAGATTTAATTACTTTTCATAGTCGTTTGGGGTCCTATTCTTTACTCCACCACACAGACTAGGACAAAAGACATTTTTTCTCGTTTTACCCTATTTTTGGTGCCCTCTGTCATTGTTCTCATCGTCCTTCACTCCCTCAATCGTTGTTCTCGTATTTAAAGTCGTGAGTCACTATTTAACTTTTTTCATTGGCATATTTTTCTTGCTTTTACAGTTATAGGTTATCTTCCTTGTATTATAGAACATAAAAAGAAAGAAAATATGCAAGCTTTGTCAATGAAAAAGTTCCCCTCCACACACACGCAGAGGCTTTTATGTATTTTGTTTTGTTTTGTTAGATTGTTGAATGATTATGCTGATGTATATATATTACTTTTGGTCGTAAAACAAAAACAAAAAGATCGATATATGTAATGTTTACTCTACTCATGATATTATTATTACTAAAAAAAGGAAAAAGGATAGAGACAAGAGGGATCAAACAAGACAAATGTACCATATATATGGTGAAAAAAATAGGATTCTCAAATCACATACGTAATGTATTAGAGTAGAAATGCCAGATATTGTTGCCGTCCGGTCTTTTCAAAATAAACATTGCCCCAATAATATAGTCTAAGGCATAACCCTATCATTCTTCTCAATGAGTATTTTTATTAGAATTCTAGCAAATTGGTGAACAATAACATTGAAGTCTTGAGTAAAAATATAGGATTTTTAGTTTGATCGAACTTTGGTGCAATAAAAATAAGGGTTCAATGAAAGTAAATATTTTTTGTATTTTGAATAATGAGAGAATGTTTTGGATTGTGGAAGAAATATGATATAAAAGACTCTTGATGATGAAAACATAGCTATCATCACTCTTGATTTGAAATAAGAGTTATGAAATCATTAAGTTTTAAATAAAATCTTAATCAATTGATTGAGTCTATTATATTAATGAGTTTGAAATCACTTTAATCAAAGTCAAATTAAAAACCTCTTAATATACTATTGAAAGTCACTTAGTGTGTAAATTGAATTAGACAATACAAATACTCTCAAATGACTATCAATCAATATCCTAAGACTCTAATCAATTGAATTAATTAATAACAATCACCAATAATCATCCAATAAACAAGAAATCATTACTGAAATATATATATTAAAAATCAATAATCACATCATCCAAATCAATTACAAATGTCTAATATGAGGAATAAAAATTTGATATTCAATTATCATACACATCATAGAAATCCCTAAATCTAGAAATTCCAAAATATGAACAAGTTTAGATTAGAGTAAAATAACTCCCCCATTTAGTCCATGAGCTCAAGTTGTGTTGTCCATCACTAAGAGGCTAAAAGATCTAGCCTCTCATAGCTCTTACTGTGCCTTAATCGCTGTCTAAAGTCGCTCCCATGAGAAGTGTAGAAAAAATGATGGAAATGTGAAGAACAGGGTGGGAAAATGTAGAAAAGTGGAGGATTTGATTGAAGGTTGATAAGAAGAGTTGAGAGAATGTCTTCAGCCATTCTTCACCAAATTTGGCGAAAATTAAACTTCTCCCCCGTGGCTGTTGGGGTCCTTTCCTTAATTGCAAAGTGACATAATAAAAAACACACAACTCCACTAATGATCTCTTTTGGTCGCGACCAGTGAACATAGAAAAACTCCCAGAAGAATATAGGTCACGACTTGTGGACGCTCATGTCGTGACTAAGAAACACAATATCTAGCTCTTCTTATGTTTGGTCCTCTTTATCTTGTGATTCATTCTCTGCTCCACTTTGGGTCTTTGAATCTCCTCCAAATGCATGTAAACCAAATCCAAGCTCCTTGTAAAAGTCAAGAAAATTAAAGATCAAAGCATTTGTAGTATGGAAGAAATAATTGACTATTTTACCATTAAATAAACACATTGCCATGCAAAATTAAATATCATAACAAAAGTACAGTTGTAAGCATAAAATGAAGGTAAAAGTGTCACAAAATCCTTGAAAATGCCAAAAAAACCATATAGGATTTGTGTCTTATCAAGTACAAACCAAATAAGATTTATAATGTTGGGTGATTTGAAGGATAGGACCACTTGAAGAAAGACAATGAATGAACAGGACCACATTATATATCTTCAATGTCCCTCCTATCCTATGAATTAATTGTGAGATTTATTTTGATCTTAATTATAATGTTTCGATCTAATTGATTTCTTAAATTTATGCCTCTTTGATCCTAAATGTAATAATTAGTTAAGGGGTTTAATTTGTTTTTATCCTAAATATAAAACTGTAATCCATTTTAAGACATACTCATAATTGGCATCTTACATAGGAATATGAATTGGGTTATAAGTTATTGGACTATTTTGTTAGACTGTTATAAGTTATTGTTTACATATAAGCTATTGGACTGTTTTGTTATCAATAGGTTTATTCAATACATTGGTTTCTATTTGTTCAAGTTTGATGGATTTGGTTATCATTTTGGATTCTTACATTTATTATTTTTTTAACAGAACATGGACAGTTCAGGTCAGGATGCTTTTAGTTGCAAGGGAAGAAAAGAGAAGAGGCTTGACCCGTATAAAATGGGTGGCTAAGACAGATGAGGGGACTCATCCCATGAAGTTGCTGGTGGAGTTTATTTATGACATAAAGACAACTGGTCAAAATGGGGCATTACTTAACATCCATGTTGGCATATAATATGCGTTAAGATTAGCATCGTGTACGCAATTGGAAGGTGGTAAACCTGAAAGGCAAGGATATGACTTGGGAGGACATTTTAGTACATTTGTAATTCTATGTTTCACCTATCTACTTTAGTTATTAATGATTTTTGTCCCTTATTGCAGCTTTATTTTATTTGTTTTATTGTACTTCAATGCAGCAACATTTTGATATTCTCGCCATAGCAAGCATAAGGCATCGCATCTTAAAGCAATGCATTGAACGGTAGAGAGACTTTAAGTCCAACCTTACAAAAGACTACCTCCGAGAAAATAAGATGGGAGAGCATATAAAGGATATATACCCTAATGTTAATGACAAACCATGAACATAGTGTCATCAACGGCAAGAAGATGCTACTTATAAGGTTTAATATGTGTAAATTTACATTTTAATTAACTTAGCTAGTAATAAATGTACATTTTAATTAAATAATCTAACTTTATTTCATTTTCATACGTTATGAGTAAGAGGAATCAGGAAATAGCTAAGAATATGTACCACCATTAAATGTCTCGAAGTGGGTACAATGTCCTAGAGAGGAAAATGATGGAAGAGCTGTTGTAGGCTGCGCAGCAAGCTGCTGCATCAAATCCTAGTACATCAAACCCTTTTGCATCTATCTAATGTCTATCTCACTAACAAAAATGGAAGACTACGAGGGTTAAGAAGGGATAGTACATTTATCTATAGGTTGCTACCCATAACAATTCACCATAATACTAATTCTTCATGGCAGAGTTAAGGTCACGATACACCGTATCAGAAATGGTTTTGGCACTACACCGGTTCCTTACCCCACTGACGAGGTCCATATATTGGACGATGCTCTAGGGTAGTATATTATGTGGCTAACATATCTAATCAAATTAGGAAGGGGTCACATCGGAACTGATGCTAGAGAAGGTACTAAAGAAGCAAACATTGAAGGAGCAAGAACCAAAAAAGGCACCACAAAAGCTTAAGGTAAAGAGGGTGAAAGGAGACAAGCTCAAACCTCTTCCTGAGAACATATCATTGAGATATATGACATGGCAACTCTTTATGCTCTGGCAAATGGTATGGAGTAAGCACTTAGTTTCATAATTTTATCAGGGATTTTGACTATACAAGAGCTTTATAAATTCACCCTAGACAGGAATGATATAGTGTAATTCCTAAATTTTGATATGTTAGATTCAAATGTCATCCAGTTAGCCATATTGTAAGTTATAAATTTATTTTAATACTTTATATTTTATCATTAACGCAGTACTGACTCCTTTCTCTATTGAACAATAGCCACTTCTATAGTAAATTCCTGGATGAAGCAAAAGGAGACACATATGGCTTCATGTATCCGTAAAGTGTTTAAGAGATAGGCACCGATAGGAACTTGAGGATGATGTATATGGTTGACATCGTGACTCAAATCAAGAGAAAGATATATTTTGCATCTTACATTAAATGCTAAGTATACTCTCATACTTGGAACACACATATACATATTATAATAAAATCATATATAACGTTGTTGATATTTTGTAGTATGTATTGGGCTCTGCTAGTCATTTCCCCTAAAGATAATGTGATGTACTAGTTTGATTTAATGTTTAGACAGCCAGATCCCGAGATTGTATCTATTGTCAACAAGTAAGTTTTTTTTCATATATTTATTAAGCATAAAATTTAGCAAGTTTTATGATATATTTTTTCTAATTGGCTATAGGGCTGTGCAAGGTGTCAACCTTTTTAGAGGCCATCCATATAGTACTAATTCTATATAGATTTTTTCTCAAGTAAGTTGTTTTCAAATAATTAAGTTTTAATTTTCATAAATTTATTAGGTATAAAGTTATTCCCTAATGTGCTTTGTGTTTTTCCATTTTGTTAGTACCGTCGTCAATCTAGCTATCATGCCCCAAAAATCATGGGGTGATCATAACAGAATATAAAGAATTCATATTCCGTAAGCCTCAAATATTTAAACAGAATAATCAATTTAATGATTAAAAATAATCTTGAGCACACATATTAATCTATCAAAATGACAAGGGTAAACAGAATCCTATCTATAGACTAAGTGGATCACCTAATTTTCAAAAGGAATATATTTTATAAGTTTATATTTATATTCTATAGCAGCTATACAAAAAGGAGCAAGAGCTTCAGATCCACAGAGAGGCTCTCTACTACTCAACTGAGGAACAGAGTCGATAGCACTATTTGAAACTAAAATATTCTACCGATGAATAACGTCCTATTATAAAAATAATTTAAAATTAGAAAAAATAATTTAAAATATATTTAACTGCGAGTAAAAAAGTTTGTTAATGAATCTAAATTTTCAGAGTATAGAATCATAGCAATAATGAAGTTGTATAAAAATCATTAATCAAATAAATCCAAATATTCAGTAAAATTTTTACTTAAGAAAATCTATTTAAAACGATAATCCTCAAATCTCATTTTTCTGTAGGATTTTAACAAAATGAATAACAAGCGTGGACACAGTCCACAAGGGTAACTAACCAATCTAGCGCGACTTGAAACTAAGAAAACAAGCGCAGGTATGAGACCCACGTATAACAAGCACTTACGAGACCCATGAATAATAAGTGCGAGAAAAATCTCATGAATATTTTGCGTGAGTATTGTGCTCACGAATATTCATCGAGCTCGAGTGTAACCATGGTGCACCAAGGACTAATAGTACAGTTGTTAATAATCAGCTTTTTGTATTCATTCCTCTTCAAAAACATTTCCAAACATGCATGGGGTCAATTTAACATTCTAAATAACAAAATCTTTCAATACCAAAATCTTATAAAATTATTTAATAATCAAGGACCCTAACATGAAAATCAAAATTAAATCTCAACAGATTTCCTTCAATTTAAATGCAATAAAACTTTTTCAAATAATAGGAATTCACATGAGAATATTTCAGAGTGAAAAGTCATCTCAATATAAAAGTTTATAAAATATCATTTAGAATTTTCTTTATTCATTCCACATATAAGTACGACGATATAATAAGACATTCGAAAGAAAAATTAATGACAATAATCAACCCTTATTTCAATAGTATCGGCATATTTTTCTAGAATGTTAAAATATTAAAATATTGAGAAAATAAAATTTAATAATAATGAATTTAATCATATTTCCCTGGAAAAAGAATATTTTAAAAATAATATTATGGGATATTATTCACTCACCTGCCATGCTCTTGAACCTTTACTCTTTCTAGCTAAATAACTTCCAATTATTTTCAGTTTTCAATTCCTTGATATCCCAAAAATAATATATTAAAATTCTAATTATATTTTTGACAATTCAGAATTATATCTCAATGCTCAATTTATAACACTTTAAAATAAAAAGATAACTTAAACTTTAATCCCTATTTTACTCCAAATAACATTATGACAATTTAAATAATAATAGAACATATCACCTATAATTTACAAATTCAATATTTAAACTTTAGGGATCATCTTCCACCTTCCCACTTCTCCATGTCAAGGTCAAATTTAATAAATTTAATTACTGCTACAACAACAATAAATATTTATACAAGAGCATCCACGTAATTCTTACCCATTCCATGAATATATAAACATGCTAATTCCAGCATTTGTTTTCAAGATCATCTATCCATAAATTCCAAAAATATCAAAATTTCACTTCAAAATTCCTTATAGGTAATAATTTCCTCTTTTACTATAATTTAATTAATAATAATTCCCTCGTATACGGGTTTGCTACCAAAAACAATCAATTCACATATCATGTATCTCGCTGAACCCCTTGTGAGCATCAACATTAAAATAAGTTCATCAACACAATTGAAAAGCTTCTCTTTTGTTTGTTTTTTTCCCACAATATTAATCCCAACAGAGCAAGAATATACAACACTTAAGCTTCTCTTTACTGATTAAACATTCTTCCTTGCTTAAATCTATCAAAACCATTCCCAAAAATAGGAAATTAGAGAAATACATGCTCAAGCCAAGACCCACGATTTTAACTATATTTCAAGTTATAAATCTTGAATATTATCTTCCTAAGGCTCCAACATTAATCAAACTCAGCACTCTTAATCATTAGAAACCGAAGAAGTCGAAGGTGGAGAACAAATAGACTCACCCTGGCCAAAGATCACTTCTATATGCAAACTATACCTTCCTTCCAGTCACCTTCTCCCTCTCTACAGCAATGCCAGACAGAAAAGGAAGGAGAATAATCTCCAGAACAGTGGCAAGGAAGGTGACGTCGAACAAATAATAGCACATTCGTCAGCGTTAACAACACAAATGACGAAGGATGATGGAATCGTAGTTGAGGTGAAGTCTCGGTGAGGATCGCGAAGCTTCTTTCTCCTGCTCTGTTTCCGTCGCTCGCTGACAGAAAAATGGAGAAAGGGAGAGTGTTTAAGCATATGTGTAACAGAGGGGCAATTTTGTAAATTCACGCAACTAGGTTGGGAAAAAATTTCATTTTAGAGAGAGTGGGGTTCGAACTCTGTACTTATCACAACTTATCACTTAATTCCACCATCTCAACCACCCACTTCTTTTGTTATAAAACTACAAGAAATAATACATACACTATTAAACATTAAAGTGATATTATTTATCTATTTATTTCCTTTAATAGTCTAGGGTCATTAGTGTTTAGTATAGATATTGTGTAATCAGCTATATTCACGAAATTATTGAGATAGTTGTCACAGAGAACTTACATGAGGTATAAAGCGATTAATATTTAGTGATTTTTCAATTTATTCACATCTTAAATTCTTACCTATTGTTTCTAATTTGCAGTCGTTTGATAATAATATGAGCTATGAAAATGATATAATCGACTCATTGAGGGATGATTTTGCACAAACAATACTTTTATACATGCCTTGATCATTCAACCATTTCCTTGTATATATGATGTAAAATTTTGATTTGGTTCATTATAAGATTAAGAATTTGAATTATTTTATTACTATTTATTACCATTTAATTTGGACATTCTCATTACTTACTTCATACTTTGTTACCTAAAAATTAGTCTGTCTTGATTATAGTAAATACATGATGGTATTAAATGGAAAATTAATGGAAAGATTAAAAAGAAAAAATAAAATTAGTTTTTTCACAAAACCATCATTGAAGTTATATCCTTTAATGGCAGTTTCAATGATAACTGCTATTAAAGGTTATACCTTTAATGGCGGTTTTTTCACAAAGCTTCCGTTAAAGGTGTATATTTAAAGGCTGTTATAAATTTTTTTATCATAAAACTACTATAAAATATCACTTTTAACCACCGTTAAAAGTTTTTTTTCCAGTAGTATTTGTCTTTTCAACTTCCAAACATATTTTATTTTATGCAATAAAAAGGAGATAATCCAACAAAGATTCAAGCTAAGGGATTATTTGTTGTTTTGGGACATTTTTTGCAATGAAGGTGATGTTGGGCTCTGAATCATGTACTTGAGATTGCGGGGGAAATTCACAATGACATTCAAAATTAAGGCACCAACAATCAGGGCACTGCCAATCACCTTTGCATGGTATATGGAGCTTGATTTCTCCATCTTCAGTTGCATTCTCCAAAGCTACAAATATGAGATTTTCTTTTATCAATTTTATATATTTGTATAAAACATTAGAAAAAAAGGTCATAAGACTTTACATAGAATTGCTACTAATTACTTGGGGTGGTAATATTAATGTTTCTTGCACAGAGTTGCTCATTGGTGAACCAATTATATTGTGTTTGGATTAGGACTATTTGTGATAGCCCAGAACCAGATCAACCCGGTTCAACCTTGAACGACCTGATTGAGTCAAGGATAAAAAAGTAGCCCCAAAAAACTAGACATACCACATTAGATTAGGCCATCGGCCATCGGTTTAGACCAGGTTCCAAACATACCCTTCAAACCCTAAATTTGGAAATTAACTGTCACTAATAATATCAATTATTTTGAAAATCATTATAACAGTAGATTCCTAGTTTATGTGGAAGTGGAAAGAACAATAGTAAAACAAAGTGCTATATAGATTATTTATATGGGATATATCGATATTGCTGGGGAAAAAATCCTAATGAACATAATTATACACAAACATAAACAGATATATTGAAGGGTGTTCTCACCTGAAACAGAAAACAAAAGGACGAGAATAAAAGCTCCGTTAACCAAAGTCTTGTCCATGTTTATCAACTTGTGATGCGTCTCGGTTCACTAAGTTTCTATTTATAGATGAATACATGGTCAGAATTCTATGATATTTTAAAAGATCTTTCCAAAAATATTTTTTTAATGAGTTTTCTATATCGCTTAATAAATGATCTTTTAAAAAAAATCCCTATTTAATTAGAGATATAACAAAAAATTAGATAAAGGCATTTAAGCTCATTGGAAATCAAATTTTCTCAGCATTTATTGTCACTTTGTTTTTGTGATTCTGTATTTACATCGAAATAATCCCGAAGATTTTTTAAATATTGATTTTCTAGAATCAGTTAGTTTCTTTGTAATATATTATATATGTTTGAAGCAAATCTCATGGATTAATATATTGAATTTCATAAGATTCATTGCAATATGTAGAGCAGCTTTTTTCGTGATTTTGTATTACCTTTTTTTATAAGTCAGAAAAATATGATTTTGTATGTCAATAAATAAAGTTACTCAGAATGTTTTCTTCGAAAATTGTATGCACGTATAGAATTTAATAGTTAATTTATAATTTTAATTTAATATTGGATAATATCTAAAGCAATAGATTCAACCAAAAGTACCGCATGTAATGATTGTATTTGTATCTAACTCATAGAAAAAACACTTATTACAGAGTAATTTCACGGAGGTTAAAAAGAAAAATGTCATAAAAAAGTGGTGGTTTATTCATAAATAAATTCATATTTTAAAAAAAATTTAACGAAGGTTTATGTCATTTTTTATAAAACCGCTATTAAAAGTGATCCCAAAAACTTATAACGGCGATTTTTCTAAAAATTGCTGTTATAAGTTAATCATTCTACCTTCCCGCCTTTGCCTCTTCATGCTCTATCTACAAAAAGAAAATGTACATCTCTTGCATATTTAGTTCCTAACATCTCTAGCCATCATGAGGGAAGGCCAACAGATACCTCTTACAAACCGTCTTTTCCTCAATCTTAAATACCCTTGCATTGTACCTTTTGTTCCACTTCCTTTTCCTCAATTTGTTTGCTCTTGTTATCATCTTTGTCTTACTGTCTTTTTCATTTTTTTACATGGCGTCCTCTTCAGGCTCTTCTCCTTCCTGTTCACAGAAAAGATCCCATTATAATTTTGAAGACAAGCATCCTCTCCCTGACCCAAGTCTGCTTCGCCATTTCCAGACCTCCTCAAACGTCTAGAAGAATTGATAAACTAAATGGATAGTTTGGAGAACTCAATTGAAGAGCTCTTCCTTCAGGTAGACAACCTTCAAGCAATGTTTGATAATCTCTGTTCTGATCTCCACCGCCAATGTAACCAACGACACTTCCACCACCCTTCAGATAACCTAGATGACTCCCAAAACTCAGACGACTCTACTTTATTGATTGAAGGGCTTCGCCTTTCTTTCATCTCCTTTTTTTATACTTTTTAGCACTAGCGGATTGGATGAGACTTCTTACAAAATGTAAAGAATAGTCGGTTAGAATATTTTTTTAAGGAATCGTCAAACTAGTTAGAATATTTTCTAAATTCAGTTATTGTTCTGATCAATTGTGTACACATTTTTCTTAAGAATTAACCTATATATATTGTATCGAGTTTGATATCAGCCTATCTCAAATCACCCAAAATTTTGGTATAGTTGAAAATGCTGCCATATAGGTTGCTCAAAACTCAACAAATATGCAAAGAACTTTTTTTATGGGACCTGCATCAATTTTACCTTGTTTAGTTGGGCATTCAGCAATGAGTACTTTAAAGCAAATTGAAAGTGCGCATATTTTGAGAAAAAATATTAGTCAAGAGTAATTTATCCCATAAATTAATAATTCAAAAAATTACTAAATACCATTGGCATTTTAACTTAGTGTCTAATTTATTGGATTCAAGATTATATGTTATATTCAAATAATAGGATCAATGCTTTTTATGGTGATTTTTATTAAAAATCGAAGTTATAGATACTTCTAACGGCAGTTTTAATAAAACAGCTATATAACGTCTTCAGATATTGTAAATGTCAAATTTTTGACCGCGGGTTTTATTAAAAATTGCTATTTTAAGTATATGTAACTGCAATTTTTAATAAAAATTGCCATAAAAAGCCACAAAATTTAAAAAATCTAATCTGCTGTGAGCTTAAGATTTACTTTTTACACAGTCGCTTGTGGTCCTGTTCTCTGCCCCACTACTACAGACTTAGAAGAAAGGTATTTTTTTGTCATTTTCCACCTATTTTTGGTGACTCCATCGTCATTCTCATCATTGTTCACTATCTCTATCGTCGTTAACTCCCTCCATCGTCGTTCTCGTCTTCAAAGCTGTAAGTCACCATTTAACTTTTTTATTATTTGTGGTCTAGTTATTTATTGGAATTAAAGCTAAAAGAGACTAAATGAGTTAATAAAATATGTAAAAGTCACACTGCGAGTATGTAGGCAAGTGATTCACTGAAGTGGGTTATAAAATTTTGGGTTTGGTTGCTGAAAAACCAAATTGAGTTTTGTTCATTTATATTTCTAAATGTTTGAACTGTTGTAATAGGCATTGAAAAACTCCAAAATGAGGCTTTATGATAGTAGAGTTCAAGTTATAAATTTGCTCCCTTCCTTTATTTGGTTCAGCCATGGGAGAACTAAATCTTGGTTAATCTTAAATGTGATTTTTAGGACTCAAGATTGTGGGACATAAGAGGAGTTGGATGATTAGGTGATTATAACATAATTGATAGTTAAAATGATAGTTTGATAGTTGATTTATGGATATAACAAAGACGAATATATGTTTGTGTATGCTATTGGGCCAGTAAGGTTTAAAGAGTAGAATATAGTGTCTGTTTTGATATTCTTAATTTCTAAATAAGTGGCTCAATGAAGTTATAATTTGGAAGATTAGTTCACTATTATAGATGGTTAATTGTATCATATTCTTAACTTTATTTATTGTTTTTTTAATAGAGCTTGGACTGTTCAAGTTATAGTTTGCAAAGGAATAAAAGAGAAAGAGGTCTGACTAGTATGAAATGGGTCTCTAAGACAGATTAGGGGTCACATCTCACGAGGTTGTCGGTTAAGTTTGATTTTGACATGTAGGCAACTGGTCAAAATGGGCCAATGTTTAATAGGTATGTCGGCCATATAATACATGCTAAGATTAGCATCACGTACCCCAACTATAAGGCAGTCGACCATAAAAATAAGGATATGATTTGAGAGGATATTTTGGTACATTTCTAATTTTATGTTCTACCTATCTACTTTAATTATTCATTATTTTTGTCCCTTATTGCAGCTTTATTTTATTTATTTTTTGTTCAATATTCTTGCCACTTCAAGCATGAAGCATCGCATCTTAAAGCAATGAGATTAACAGTGGATGGACTTTAAATCGAACCTTGTGAAAAGACTACCTCTGAGGCAGTAAGATAGGGTAACATCCGAAGATCACATACCCCAATGTTAGTTATAAAGTTTAGACATTGTTTTATCAACGACGGGAAGAGGCACTTATAAGGTTTGATGTGTGCTATAAACTTACATTTCAATTAACTTAGTTAGTAATTAATATATATTTTAATCAACTAATCTAACTTTATTTCATTTTTATAAGCTATTTGTAAGATGAATCAAAAAATAACCAAGAAGAATGTGTACCACTATTATATGTCTTGAGGGGGTACAATGTCCTTGAGAGGAAAATGATGCAAGAGCAGTTGCAGGCTGCACAACAAGCAACTACATTAGACCCTACTGCCTCAAACCCTTCTTCATCCATCAACACCCAACGTCCATCTCGCCAACAAAAATAGAAGGCTATGAGGGTGAAGAAGAGACAATACATCACTCTAGAGGTTGCTACAGTTGAGAGGATTATAAGTAACTAATTTAAATACAAGACTTTATACGTTATTACTTGCTCTTCAGTTATTTTAACATGGTAACTTGTATATATTGTAGGATGCACTGAGCAATAAGCATCCAAGGATATTTCGTTCCTGAAAAAGGAATAGATATCTTGGAGACAGCTATTGGGACCCCTGACCATCTAGGTCGAGTGAGAGGGACCCCCTAAAGGAGTGATATGCAAAGACCTTTTTGGCTCTGCCTCTCGAAGAAAAAGTGCACCCTCGTAAACATGCTTCGAGATGAGTTGCAACAAGTTCGAGATGAACTTAAAGAAGAATATCAAGAGGAGTTAAAAAAGATGCGCTCCGAGGTGGATGTTAGAGTCCAAGAGCTTATGGATGCCAGGCTCTAGCAGGTCAAAATAATGATGGGCTTCCCCACACCCGACCAAGTTTTAGAGGTAAACACATATTCATTTACTTATTTTCAAGGGACATTTAACATGTATTTTTTTGACTAATTTTGTTTACATTTTTAGGGTTTTTCTGTGGTGACTAGTGGGAAAGCCAGTGCCAATAAGGAGAAGTTTATCTCCCAACCATCTGATCCTAACCCTACCTACTGAGGATGATGGGGAAAAGTGTGCTCTCTACATTACGAAAGACCAAGCGACTATATCATCATCACTCATAGTACCATGTACCTGGATGCCATAACAATTCACTAGAAAACAATTCCTGATGGCAAAGCCAAGGTCACGGTACAGAGCATAAAGAAGCGATTGAGCACTGCACCGGTTCCTTGCCCCACTGACGAGGTCCGCATATTGGACGAAGCTCCAGGGAAGTTTATTATGTGGCCGACACAATTGATCAAATTGAGAAAGTGGGTCACACTGGAGTAAGTGCCAGAGAAGGTACCTCAAAATCAAACCCTAAAGGGCCTAGAACTAGAAAAGGCACCACATAAGCCTAAGGTTCAAAGGGCAAAAGTAGACAAGCTCATACCTCTTCTTAAGAATATATCCTTGAGATATTTTAGTATGGCAACTCTTCACTCTATGGCAACAAATTGGAGGAAGCACTTAGTTTCACAATTCCGTCTGGGGGTTTTGACCACTAAGAGCTTTACAAATTCACCCTAGATAGGAATGATATAATGTAATTCTTGAATTTTGAGGAGCTGGATTCAACTTTCATCTAGTGTTCCATATTGTAAGTTGCAACTTTATTTTAATAATTTATGTTTAACTATTCGTGCAGTACTGACTCCTTTCTCTATTAACAATAGTCACTTCTATCGGAGATACCTGGATGAAGCAAAAGGAGACACATATGGCTTCATGTGTCCTCAATTTGCCCAAGAGATAGGCACCAATAGGGGCTCGAGGATTATATACATGGTTGACATTATGACCCGCATCAAGAGGAAGATATATTTTGTACCTTATATTAAAATGTAAGTATACTACTCTTATACTTGGCACACTCATTTACATATTAGTCTACATTCACATATAACATTGTTCATATTTTGTAGTATGCATTGGACTCTACTTGTCATAGCCCCTGAAGATAATGTGGTGTACTAGTTTGATTCATTTTTTGGACGACTAGATACCAAGATTTTTTCCATCGTTAACACGTGAGTTTTTCTTCATAGATTTGTTAACATAAACATTTAGTAAGTTATATGATTTTTTTTCCAATTGGAGATAGGATTGTACAAGGCTTCAATTTCTTCAGAGGCCATCCAGTTAGTACTAATCCTTCATGGATTTATCCTTGAGTAAGTACTTTTTAAATAATTAAATTTCAATTTTCATAAATTTATTAGGGCAAAAACTAATCACTAATGTGCTATGTGTTTTTCCATTTTGTTAGTACCGCCATCAACCTGGTAGTATTGAGTGTAGATATTATATAATCCAATATATGCGTCAGATCATTAAGATAGGGATCACGGATAGCTTATATGAGGTATGAAGTGATCAATATTTAGACTTTTTTAATTTATCACATCTTAAATATTTACCTATTACTTCTAATTTGCAGTTGTTCGAGTAGAACAACATGAGTTCTGAAGATGAGCAAATCCACTCAATGATGGATACTTTGGTAAAAACCATCCTTGAGAACTTGCCTTAATCAATAATCCATTTCAGTGTATATATGATTGTACAATATCCGTATATATATGATTGTATTATATTTGGTTCATTGCATGCATTAATAAGAATTTGAATTACTTTATTAGTATATATTAACATTTAATTTAGATTTTTACATTGCTTACTTCATACTTTGCTACCTATAGTCTTCATTATGGTAAATACGGGGCGGTATAGATGGGAAAATTGAAAGAAAGTGTAAAAAAAAATTAAGCCTTTATAACAGCGATTTTTCTAAAAAGCGCCATTACAAGTATAGACTGTAACGGCGGTTACCTTCAAAATCTCCGTTATATAATTAAACTGTAATGATAGTTTTTCTGAAAATTGCCGTAAAATTCTAAATATATAATGGCAATTTTTATCCATTAAAGTATTACATTTAACGAGGTTTTTTAACCACTGTTAAAAGCTAGACTTATAACGGCAGTAGAATTCACGCCGGTTAAAAAACTGCTGTGAAATATTATTTTTAACAACCGTTGCACGTCTTTTTTCTAGTAGTATCTTTGCCATATATTTAGACATGCTTTTTTATTCCAATATTTTTATTAATATCAATTTAATCATTTAAATTTGTTTAGTTTCACTCTTTAATCCTGTAAGTTTGAAAAAATTGCAAACAATTTCGGTTTTTTAGCCGGCGTGAACAATGTAATATCCTTTAGTATTGTGAATTTACTCAATACAAAAATGTCTACAAAAAAATGGATCAATATATTTAAAACTTAAAGGAAAAAAGTATGCCTTTGTACTAAATTGATAAATATAAGGCAAAAAAAAAAAACTAGTAAACTACACGTGTTGTCTTTTAACTCTAACATTATTATAAAAGATACTAACGTTGAAATTTTAAATATTAACAAAATATTCTCAAATGTGTGTATATATATATATTAAGTTTAATTCGAAAATAACAATGATTAGCAGAAAACATCATTAATTTTATACTAAGGGCGTTAGAGTTAAATGATTGAAAATATAATTTATAAAATTATGGAACCAAATTAAAATCTTGTATATATTTAGAACTTAGAAGACCAAATATATACATTTATCTAAATATAAAGAGGATCGATAATAGAAAATTATGGAGGAAGAGAGGAGAGAAAGCATACCAAGTCCAAATCTAGGTTCGGATACTAGTCAAACCACCAAAGCTCAAAGTACAAACTAGTGTCACTACAAAAAAATTAGTCTTTGGCGACGACTTTTCGGCGACGATAAAGCAAGTCGCCGCTGAAAATGTTTTTTAGCGGCGACATTATATGTCGGCGCTAAAATTCTACCTTTCAGCGGCGACAGATTTTGTCGCCGCTGAAAGCCTACCTTTCAGCGGCGACAGATTTTGTCGCCTTTCAGCGGCGACTTTCCTTGTCGCCGCTGAAAGCCTACCTTTCAGCGGCGACTTTCCTCGTCGCCGCAGAAGGTCAGTAATAAAAAATTTTGCCCTCCATTTTTCTGCTACTAAAAATCTATATACATTTTTCCCTAGCTGAAAGGACTATGAAGTAACTATCTAATATATAAAATTAAATTATTAAATAATATTATTTTTCAATAATAAATAAAAAAATTTTATATGTTATGATAATAAGTAGAGATTATACATATAATAATGTGTGATGTCTGCGAAAGAAGGAGATGATGCAAGGGTATGTGTATGAGAGAGATATTATAAATGTTTGTCAATGAGCGTGAGAGTTAGTATCTGTGTGTTATAGACAATATGGGAGAGGAGATGTGTGTGTGAGAGAGATTGGCAGAAAGAATAGACATAAAATATATATATACATTCTTAATTACTATTGTATTTGCCCTTTGTTGCTACATTTCATATAACATGCCAACTTTTATAAAAAGGATCTATAAGGTATTTTTGAGTTCAAGAGTATTTTTCAGAAATTAAAAAAGTGAAAGAATGAAATGAAGTAAGGGTATATGCAGGAAAGAGATATTATAAATGTGTGTCAATGAGTATAAGAGTTAGTATCTATATGGTAGAGATGATGTCAGGAAGGAGATAGAGAGAAAGAGATGTGTGTGTAGAGAGAAGGAGAAAAATAGGACGTAAAATACATACATACATTCTTAATTACTGTTATATATGCCTTCTATTGCTAAATTTCATATTTTGGGGTTAAAATGAGTATTTTGGGAGTTTATAAAAATATGAAAAAGTTTATTTTTTCAAAAAAGATGCAAATAATTTAATAGTTAATTTTCGGGATTAAAGGTTTATGTTTTAAAAAAATTAAGAAAAATAGTTATAAATTAGTATTTACTCAAAAATTTTTATAAAATATATCTAATAAGTTGAACAAGCTATTGGAAAAAATTATCAATATTTTATTGAGTGGATTATTTTGTAAAAATTATTTGTTAAAAGTATACCTTTCAGCGGCGACCCTTTTTGTCGCCGCTGAAAATTTTTTCAGTGGCGACATTTATTGTCGCCGCTGAAAAGTATACTTTCTGACGTGGCAATATTTGATTTAAATTAGGACTTTCAGCGGCGATATTTCTTGTCGCCGCGAAAGGTCCTTTTATTTACCCCCGCCCCTGCTCTCCCTCTTTCTTCACTTTACTCTTCTCTTCTTTCGTTCTGCGCATTTTGAGCCCTAGCTGCGTCGCCGTCGCTTCTTCAGCCCTTGCCGCTGTCGCTTTTTCACCTTGCGTTGGTGCACTCCTGCGTCGCACCCTATCTCACAGCCTCACACTCCGCTCGGATTGTCGGCTTCTCACCCGTCTCAGCTTCGTTTCCATCTGGTGGTAGCTGTCGTGCGTTGTCGCCTTGTTTACTGAAATCAACGCCAAAGTAAGACCTCTTTCTCTTTCAAACTGATGAAATCGGCTTCGTCTTTCTTCTTGAATTATCTAAGCGTGCTTCAGTTTAGTTGCTGTAACGCTGAGCCCGCAATGCTTCCTTCTGTGGTAAAATCATTTCAATTAGAGAAGCTTCCTTCTCTTAAACTCACTTTGTTTATTGCTGTAATTCCGTTTAATTGCTGGAATTCTGACTATAGCTGTAATTCCGTTACAGCTACCTTCTGTTAAAGTCACTGTGTTTTTCATTTCTGCGCTGAAGGCCAATATAATCTGTTTATGTTCCACCGTGAATACCTAATGGAGGGAGAGGGATGGGGTGTAGAGAAAAACTGCTCTTTTCTTTGTGGCTTCCATTCCTTTCTTTTATTTCCATTCACGCAGAGGTATATGTTTGATATTGGTGCAAGAAATGGTTCAGTCAACACGAAAGGCTTGTGTTCAGAAAGTTGAAATCTTAATGAATTGAATTGAGGTTGGAAGTTATTTTTTTGTTTCCTTTCTGTGTGAGGTTTTGCGTGAACAGGATCAATATGGAATATATGTACATGTGAGTGGGTGGGTGGGGAAGGAATTGAAGGTCCTTCTTTACCATAAAACTTTAATCATCAATTACTATTGCTTTCACTATCATTGGTTTCATTTCTACCCACAGGGCCACTCAATTATTTACACTCTCTTTCTTTCTATGCCTATGAAACTTAGTATGTTCCCATCTTAGTGATTGTAGGGCAAAATTATTAAAAATTATTACATTTTGCAGGTGCTTAATTATAGTTTGTTTACATATAATATTGTTTGCATGCCACAAAAGTTGTTCACTTTCACTGTTATGTGTTCCATTACTCTCCCATAGGCACAGGATATATAATCTCCCAGTGGAGACAGTACTATGTTAGACCCTTTTATGTCACCCTTTTAATCTAATTTGAAATTTGAAATTTTTAGGGAATATAAATGGATAAAAGTTGGCTACATATTAAAGACAGAGGTAACCTAGCATATATTAGAGGAGTGGATGCTTTTCTGGAATGGGCATTCAGTCAACCTGGCGTGGTAAATCAAATACGTTGCCCTTGTAAAAGATGTATGAATGTTATATTTAAAGCGAGAAGAGATGTTAGGACAGACTTATTGAGCAAGGGTTTCTGGGATAGTTACAACGTGTGGGAGTTGCATGGGGAAATTAGAACATTTAAGGCAGATTGTGGAACTTCCAGTCATGACCTACATGAAGATACTGATAACGAAAACTTTGGCAGGATGGTTTGTGATGCATATGGAGTTCCATGTGTGGATTATAGCAATACTAGTGACAATGAGAGGGAAGAGCCCAATGTTCAGGCTAGAAGGTTCTTTGACTTATTAAAAGATACTGAAACTGCACTTTATCCAGGTTGTGTGAAGATGTCTAAACTTTCTTTTATTGTAAAGTTGCTTCAAGTGAAGTGTCTTAACCATTGGAGTAATAAATCTATGGATGTGTTGTTGGGTTGTTAAAAGAAGTTCTCCCAGAAGGGGCTTTAGTGCCAGACTCGTTCTATGAAGCTAAGAAGATAATTCGCGATCTGGGTTTACATTACCATAAAATTGATGCTTGTGAGAATGATTGCATACTGTATTGGGGAGAGCACACAAATGCGGAATCATGTCCTAAGTGTCAGATGCCTAGATGGAAGTTAAACAAACAAAAAGGGAAGAAGGTTCAACATAAAGTCTTGAGGCATTTTCCCATATCACCTAGGCTACAAAGACTTTATATGTCAAGAGATACAATTAAAAGTAGATACGACTTGATGGACTTGGGTATTAGGAGTGATATGCACCTAGTTGAAGATGGTAATAGTATTTCTATTCCTCTTGCTCCTTACACATTGTCCCCTGAAAATAAACAATCTTGTTTACAGTTCCTGGCTAACTTAAAAGTCCCTGATGCATTTTCATCTAATATTTCAAGATGTGTCAACATTCAGGAGCGAAAGTTGTTTGGTTTGAAGTGTCATGATCACCATGTGTTGTTGCAAGAGATATTTCCAATTGCAATACGTGGGTTATTACCTTCTAAAGTGTGTGAACCAATTATAGAGTTGGAAAGATTTTTCAAAAACCTTTGTTCGAAGTCTTTGACGTGTGAACTACTTGACAAACTTCAAAGTCAGATAATATTGACATTATGCAAGTTGGAGACGGTCTTCCCACCTGCTTTTTTTGATGTGATGGTTCACTTGCCAATACACTTGGCAGGGGAGGCAAAAGTTGCTGGACCAGTTCAATATCGTTGGATGTATCCAATAGAAAGGTAACATGCGTCAATATCATTGTATATTTATAATTCATAATTATGCAAGGTTAACTAATTTTAATGCATTAGGTATTTGCGGACACTAAAATCGTATGTTCGCAACAAAGCTCGGCCTGAAGGATCAATTGCAGAAGGATACTTGGCAGATGAAAGTCTCACGTTCTGCTCAAGATATTTGAAAGATTTTCCTACAAAATTTAATGTGCCACGTAGGAATGACCAATGATGATATCAACCTTGAGTTGACAATATTTAAGAAAAATGGTCAAGCTAGGGGACATTGCGAGTCAATTTCTCTTCCCTATGAAGAATACTGTCAAGCAAGAATGTATGTGCTACAAAATTGTGAAGAAATTTGGCCATTTATGGAGTAAGTTGTCTGACTTAAAGAGAAAATTTATTTGTCATAATGTCATTTTTTCTTATTGCTATGAAAATTTGTAGGGAATATACAACAGAGCTTGAAGCCCATGGAGCAAGGAGTGAGCAAAGCCAATATGAGTTTCCTCAATGGTTTCGTTCACGAGTAAGTTGTAACATTTTCAGCCTTAGTATTTTTAGCAATTACATTTATATGAAATTTAGCTAACACATGACTTTTGTCCGCAAAGGTGACATCATTGGCCCATTGACGATTGTGAATCGTTACTCCATGTTCATAGGCAATGGATTTTGTTTTCACACAAAAGACCGTGCAACGGGAAAAAAACTCAAAACAGCGGTATCTTGGCTAAGGGTGATGATACTAATGTTGACAAAGAATATTATGGTATTTTAGAGGATATTTATGAGTTGTCTTACATAGGCAACCGAAAAGTATATTTGTTTAAGTGCCATTGGTGGGATGTTGCTCATTATGACAAAGGATATAAGGTTGATAAGTACGGGTTCATAAGTATCAACACGCGACATTCATTACAAACAGAAGAACCATTTATTCTAGCATCTCAAGCTGAGCAAGTTTTCTATGTGGATGACATTGTTGCACCCGGTTGGCTCGTTGTTGTCAAAACAAACCCACGCGACTTGTTTAATGTACCAGCTGAAAGTGATATTGATGACAGTGGTGTCCATGATCCTATGGTTGACACAGAACCTTATCAACAGTTGGTGGTCGACTTAAATGTTTACAATGCAAGTCCTAGACAATTTGATGATGTTATCATTAACTTATACGGAGAAGATGGACAAACACAGCCCTTAGCTCAAGGAGAACCATCACAAATACATACAAGTAGTGCCATTAATACTGGATTTAGTGATGAAGAGGATCTTCTTGATGACTTTGATAGCGATACTGAAGAAGAAAGTGAAATAGAAACTGAAATAGAAGAAACAGATGAATCAGAAGACATTAGTTTAAGTGATAGTGCGACGGAAGATTCAATTGAATGAAATTACTTGATATGGTACATTTTATTAATATCTACATTGATTCTTGTTTGATTGATTGATATTTCTTAAATGGAATGTATATTTTTGTAGGATATGTCAGCATTAAAGAGAGGTCGAGGTGGGAAAGGTATTTCTGTTACATCTAATGACAACACAAATAGTCGAGGTACATGCTCTACACCTCAATCAAGACCTGTTATTTCACCACTATCAATGCAACAGCAATTTGAGGAAATGCCTATCAACTCTCCTACTACTCCCCATACTCAAAATAGTAGTGCAGGTAAGTTTGTTTCAAATTTATAATAATTGATTTACATCGCATATAACATTTAATTGTTGCAATTAAATTTTAATGATAGGTTCTTCTACTGCAATCAACAAGGGCAGAGGAGTTTATAAGTCTATTAACGTTAATTTGAGGACTGCACAAGGAGCAAAGATTCGAGTCAAATTTTCAGATTCCATGTCAAGAGCAATCGGTGCAGAAGCAAGAGACTTTTCTAATTATTGTGGTTTAACTCTTAGAACCACAGTCTCTTTCAGGGATGGTGGAGGTAGCTGGAAGAATATTTTTGAAAAATATGGTCCTGATATGATTTTAAAAATAAAGGTATTATTTATGTCAACTTTTTATACTTTTTTTAATTTATTTATTTCATTGTATCAAGTGTTTACGATTATTTGTTTCAGGATAAATTTGAACCTGCTGATGCAATTACTGAAGAAAAATTTCATATTGCTATATCAATTATTTTACAAAATGCATTCAGAAATTGGAAGAATAATCTGCACTCTCATTACAAGAAATATGAGACTGATGAGGATAGGTTGGCTGATCCTCCTCAAACTATTAGTTTTGAAGATTGGGAGTGGTTATTAATATACTTTAAGTCTGACATGTTTAAGGTATCTTACTATCTTTCTAAATAAGTTATATTTTTTATTTCAATTATTAATTTCTTATTACTTACTATATTTTATTGTAGAATAAAAGTGCAAGAAACACGATAAATCGAGAAAAACAAATGACTAAACATACATGTGGTCCTCGATCATTTGCAGAGATTGAGTATGCTACAGTAAGTTCAATCTATCACTACTATAATTTAAATTTTCAATCTTTTTTTTTATTGTAAAATCTATTATTTGCATTTTCTTATATGTTATTATTTTATAGAGAGATCCTACTACTGGACAACCTATCCCTCCTGACCAGCTGTGGGAGATAACGCATACTAGGAAGACATTAGATGGACAAGTAGTATGGGCTGACGCACACTCTGAACAGCTTCATGTACGTATTGTTTAATATTTTAGTTTGATTTAGTTTTATGTTTAATTTAATAGTTTTAAATGTTTTTATTATAGAGTCGTATGCACGAGCTTTCTCAACGACAAGACCAAGATTTAGAGAGTGATGCTCGAATGACGTCAGAAGAAATATTGGCGACAGTTCTTGGTGAGAGGTCAGGGTATGTAAGAGGGAAAGGGTATGGAGCGGAGCCTTCAAGGAAGAGAAATCGCCCTCAATCTACAGATACTTCAGTTGTTGAGAGTGTGCGTGCCCAATTACAAGAAGAGTTTGATAAAAAATTTGAAGAGGAAAGAGAAAAAATGGAGGCTGAGCGGACAAAGATGGAAGAAGAGCGTGCAAAGATGGAAGAAGAGCGTGAAAAGATGCAATAAGAGCGTGTGCAATTCGAGCAAAGGCTAATGGAACAAATGGAGCAAAAGATACAAGCTCAATTTGCTGCCTTGATGCAGAAGGGGCAACAACATGCGCCTACTTCTTCTAGTCATAGTATTGATCCTTCTATATAAATTTATATTCGTAATTGAACTAATTTGATATTTTATATTTATCAATGTGATTAGATTCTGATTTATTTAGTTATTTATCATTTATTATTAAATTATATTTTTTGTCACAAAAATTAAATATTAAATAAATAATATTAAGAAATAAATTAAAAATTTTAATTAAGAAATAAATATTATAAAGAAATAAATAAACCAATAAAAAAATTAGTTATTTGGCTTTCAGCGGCGACACTATGTCGCCGCTGATTGTGGACTTTCAGCGGCGACACTGTGTCGCCGCTGATTGTGGGATTTCAGCGGCGACATAGTGTCGCCGCTGATTGTGGACTTTCAGCGGCGGCACTGTGTCGCCGCTGATTGTGGACTTTCAGCGGCGGCACTGTGTCGCCGCTGATTGTGGACTTTCAGCGGCGGCACTGTGTCGCCGCTGATTGTGGACTTTCAGCGGCGGCACTGTGTCGCCGCTGATTGTGGACTTTCAGCTGCGACACTGTGTCGCCGCTGATTTTGGACTTTCAGCGGCGACAAAATATTGTCGCCGCTAATGAGAATAGGCGACAGTCTCATAGGCGGCGATATGGCGGCGACAAAATGTCGCCGCTAAATGTTTTCAGCGGCGACATTTTCCCTTTCAGCGGCGATAAAAGTCGCCGCTGAAAATCAATTTTTTTGTAGTGTGTGTTACAGTAGATGCATCACACGAGAGAATAAGAGAATGAAGCAGATAGCCAAAAAAAAAAAAAAACTCAATGGTTAAGGGAGGCACTCTCTTTTTATAACGTTAAGAGTGATCATAAATTAGGAAGGTGAAATCTCCCTCATTTTTTAGGAAATAATTCCTACTTGCCCTTTAATTAACAATACACGTAACTAATATGATATTTGACAATAAATTTAATCATAGTTTAATTTATATATTTTAATTAGGTGGAGACTCTAATTAAAATATCCTTGCCATTAAGGACGAATCGGATCCAAAGTCCAATAGTTATGAAGAGACAAACGTGAGGTGCATGTATAAAAATTTGGTTTTTTCATTAGAACTAGATATTTTTTCAGTAAAAAAATAAGTTATAATTGATTAATTATTTATGATACTATGAATTGTTATTATGGTTTAAAATTTTAAAATATTACAAAATTAATTAATTAATATAATTACTAATTAATTATATTATGGAACTCAAAATCTTTCAAATATTAAAGTAGGGCTCAAAATCTTTCAATAATTAAAATGATACTGATTGGGATAATTGTTTATGACTTGTAGATAAATGAATTAAAAGTATTGATTCAGATCTACACAAATATATTTTTAACTAAACTTTGTATTATAATATTTTAAGAGTATAATTGATATTTGGTTGATGATGTATAGTTGATAGTTGATTAATAATTGATAATGATAGTTGATGATTTACAATTAGGTTAGTTTTAATTTGTATAATTTCTGTTTTCAAGAATTGTAATATATTTTGCTTTTTGCTTATTTTTTAAAGTTTATTATTGTTTTTACTGTAATGGACTCTTTAAAAAACTGTCCAAGAGCAAATGTATTTTTTTTACCAATTGTTTTAATTTAATCGTCAACTTATTGGGTGGTTGATTAATTAGTAACGATGAACCTGTTCTCGGTAAATTGAATCTTAACTGACAATGAGACCATACTTGTTAAAAAAATTGTTAAAATAACTCAACTCAAAAATCTGGATTTCCGTTGTCATATTAATCAAGCAAATGCAGCAACATGGATCTATTCAATAAAAGTGAAATCGAAGATTTTATTTTTCAGTTATGATAGTGTGTAATGATCACAGAAAAACTAATGCAACAATAATAGCAATGAAAATGTATGAAGTTCTGAATATGTTCTTATCAACTGATCATAAGGTCCATTCAGTCTTAAGAATCCAAAGCATAGGAAAAAATCAACAACCACATAACAAAATCAACAAATGCAGAGAAAAGGGAAATAACCATAAAGTCTAAAGGAAGAAGAGAGCCACATGAAGAGATTTCCCAAGAATGGGACTAGGGAGAAAATCATACAAATCATCCACACACCCCTCACTAACACTTTCCTCATATATAGCCTTAGTATGTTGGTGTTAACCCTTTCTCATTCAGTTATTTCCAACGGCAAGCAGAGGTAGCACACTTGAGCGATTGCAAGTCACGCGTTTTCCTCGGGTATCACATACATTTGGCAAGTTCATGACATAGTGTTTGCCAGGGACAAATTTTAATAGAGGTGAACTTGGAAAACAACCCTAAATAAATCCAATCTATAAATTGGCATTGGTATTGAACCCAAACTGACTCGGCCGATTGAACTAATAAATCGGTGACCCGATCTTTTGATTGGTCTATATTTTTATTGAATCAAGATTTGAGTGAACTGGATTAAACAGATCAACCCCAATTTTGACCAAGTCAACTCAATGGGTGGGCGTTTGTGTTTTTGTTTTCCATGAACATTGAAATGACAACATTTTGGTTGAGTCAACAACTTTTTTTAATGTGCTGAATTTATGACGAATTCATGACAAATTCATCATAAAATTGTAGCTTGGAAATATAAATTATTTTCGTTATTAAATATGTATCTTCTTCCGAGTGATCCCAGCACTAAAGTAGTTGTTTGAATTAATGTTGTATAAGATATTAAAACTTCTTATGATTTATGGATGAGTGTTTCATTTGCTTGATAATTTATATCTTATTTAATTTAAATATTTTTTATGGTTATATATGAATCTTTTTATATATATTTTAATTTAATAATATTATTGAATTAGTATTTTGCTCTGACCATTAAAAAATAAACTATAAGGCCAAATTAAAAATAAGGCAAACTATAGGAATTTCCATAAATTAATAAAGATCATAAAGTTTACGTTTTCAGAGTACTAATAAAGCAATTTCCCTTACGACAAAATGATATGTTGACCTTCTTTGATGTTGACAAATTGCAAGTTTAATAACTCTTTTAATGTCTGCCCCTCTAATTCAGAAATAATTTCCAACTGTTACCTATACTTATAGGCATAAATTGTTTTTTCCCGTGGTAACAGTTCTCTCTTGTTGCAATAGGCAAAAAATGTTGTATTGTCTCTAAATTAGTTTCTCATGATCAAAGGCAAAGTTAGAGATGTTGTTGATGCTATTTAAAATGAGGAGAGAAAAAAATGAAAGACTTGCTAGCAAATCTTAGTGAGAAAGAAATGAGATCTTTGAATTCCCATATTATTCATGAGAGTTGAATAGTGTAGAATTGTTTGATTTATTAGTGGTGGATGGGCTTATTCTATCAAGAAAAAGAAACAAGACACAAATCATAACTTTATGTAGTGCAATTTATGAATAATGAAGTAACGAATGACAGCTCATATAATCTGGACTTAATATTTTGAGAGAAATAGAGTTGTTATCTGTTACTCCTTAACTTGTCAATTGATACATATGAAGTTGTCATTTGTGTTATCCCACTGAACGAGAGCAAGATCAACATTTAATAATTGGAATTTTTTTCTCTAAGGTTATGTGATTTATTAATGATTTGATGATTTTGTGGGATCCTATAGAAATAAATTCTTTAATTTACTGTAGGATGTGAAAGGGATTCCCTAAATATTTTATAAGATATTTCATTCCATAAATATTTCCTTTAAAAGGATACACTTTTCTTTATTCCATTTATCTTTTCAACTCCCGGTCATATATATTCTATGCAATAAACTGGAGATAATCCAACAAAGATTCAAGCTAAGGGATTTTTTTTTTATAAATATATTTTTAGAAAGGGGTTAAGTTTACTCACGATCTAAGGCTAGAGCAAAATCTCTCTTCTTCCTAGGTAATGCTAATATTAGGGAGAGCGAGTTATCAATTATTTTAAAATATAAATATAAGTACTCAAGAGTTAGGATACAAAAGATTATGTTTTGTTTTGAGGCATTGTATGCGAAAGCAACAATGGGCTCTGAATCATGTTCTTGAGATGGAGGGGGAAGCCCACAGTGACATTCATAATTAATGCAAGGAACCATCGTCCATAGGTATGCGAAAGCAACAATGTGAAGGGGTGAGATATACGACTATTTGGAGTGTATTTGATCCCTAGGAAATATCACTTTGTTATGGTTACAGTCGCAGCTCTTAGGGAGGCATCTTAGCTCCTGGGTGCTTAGGTTTACGCTTAAGAATAATAGACGGCTCGTCTTACCCGACATTGGTATAGCCTAAGAGGAAGGGAGACTTCGCCATACTCTTAGATTGTGGGTGAGTCTAATCCCTTTCTAAAAATTTTTATAACAAAAAAAAATTAATGCAAGGACAGTCAGGGCAATCTCAATAGCCTGTACATGGCACATGGATATTGATTTCAGCATCTTCAGTTTCATTTTGCAAAGCCGAAAATATGAGATTTTCTTATATATTATAGTAGTACTGATAAAATAGGCTATGCCGCGGGTTGTAGGCCAGCCCGCCATAACCCGTGGGCTAGAACGATGCCAGCTCGAGCCTGTCACCTTTTTTTTTAATATTTTTAAAAAATTATTAAAAATACTAATAAATAATTTTTAATATTATATTAGCATAATAAAAAAAATTGATAATGTTATACTTTTAAAAATTTCTGTTTTTTATAAAAAAAATCTCAAATTTTATAATTATAAATCTAAATAAATATTAATATAATATTAATCAATTATAATATATCAACATATATTAATAAATAAGTAATCATCTTTACTAGTATTAGATAATAGGAGTATTCAAAGTAATATTTGAGTAAAATAAATAATAATTAAAAAATAAAAAATAAGGGCTAGCGGGCTGCAGAGCCCACCCTCCTTTGAGATAAAATAGGCTAAACCCGTTTTACCAGCTCTATATTATAGTATTTATATATCTATAATTAAAAAACAAATCTCCATAAATTTTAAATGCATGTACAGATTACTCCTTTAGTCATTAAAACTTAATAATAAAACCCCTTTAAATTTTTAAATTTGTGCAGATAATACCCAACAATCAATTATATACTCCTTAAATTTTATTTTTGTATACAACATAAAGGTAGAAGTATACCTTTGATCTTTTAATTTTATATAAGTTTTATTTTAATTCTTTAATTTTATAAAATATATTTTAAGTTCTCTAATTCTAACCCTAACTGTTTTTTAACAAAAAATTGTCAAAATTAAAATTTTAAATGTTGATAAAATATTATCGAATAGAGACATGTTAAGTTTAATTTTTTTAAAATAACAAGGATTGACATAAAAATTATCATTTTGGCATTAATGATGTTAGAGTTAAAAGAATAAAACAATAGTACTTCATAAGAAAACATATTGCAGTGTAATTTTCTTTGTACTTTGTGCAATATATAAGAAAACATATTTAATTTTAGTACAATTAATATTAAAAATGAGTACAATTTTTGAAGAAATTTTTAATTTTTTTACAAACAGAAATTTTAAATTTTGATCTAATGCATTAGCAAAAAAAAATATCTAGCTAGAATCCTTACATTATTTGATATATATATATATATATATATATATATATATATATATATAAAATGGCATAGTATAGCATATGAAAGAAAACTAGACCTGATGATGAAGTGATAATCATGAAGAACTCAATATAGAGTTTTTGCAGAACCCATTTGAAAGCCCTTTGCTAATTGAACTTACTGTTTTGATTTGAAATTTAAATACAATTTAAAATGCATCATGCGCGTCTCTACCTTCAAATTAGCTGCTTAGACTCAAAACTTGACATCTAGTATAATTAGAAAAATAAAGAAATGGGATAGCAAATAGGGAAGAAAAGTGAGCCAGCTGACGATAAAGTGATAATCATGAGAACAATGAAAATCACAAGATAATGTGTTTTTAAGAACCCATTATTTCAAAGCCGTTGAGTATGTTTACACAGACTTACTAATTGGTGAGCTATTTATATTTGTTTATAACAAGTAAAAGAGTTGTGCTAACACTAATACAGTTGATATTATAAAAGAAAATTACTTACTAATTTCATATTCGATATAGTCTTGAGTTCGATTTCTAAAAAAATAATTATATCAAGAATAGTAGTCACGAATTTTAAAATTAAGATACTTATTAATATAATTTAATTAATATTATAAAAAAATTGTAATGACACGTTTTACGGACTTATTGCAGTCAAAGAGTTATGGACATCGTTAGAGTCCAAGTTCCAATTAATGGTCAAGCATCATTTTCCAACACTAATTTAAAAACAATTTATAACTTCCTCGATCCATTCAAAAACTATGACTTTTCATATTTCCTAAACCCATATTTAATTAAAGAGAGAGCCTCGAAGTATGAGAAAAAGGAGAACCACCAACTTTAGGCATGGGAAATTATAATATATATATATATATATATATATATATATATATATATATATAACACAATAAATGTGGGTGCATTGGTGAATATTGGACAAAATTTTCTCTCCCTTCCAAAAATTTGCCTCCCTTCCCTTTTTATTTTTCTAACCAAACACATTTATCTAATTTCCTCCCCTCCTTTCACCTCCTATTTTTCTAACCAAATACACTTACTCCTCTAATCCTATTTATAGGGTAAGGTGAGAGTAAATTTTTTAATCTTATTTATAAGTCAAGTCATTAAATTTTGTATAATTTATGCTTCATTTATTATTACGTTAACTTTATTCTTATGAGATATAATATATATTAAATAAGGAAAAAGTTTAAAAATTATTAAATTTTAAAGCAGAGTTAATAAAGTTTAATATTATTTTTTAGTTTGTGTTTAACATGTTAGAAGTGACTTATAATAGGAGGAGTATCACTTTAATTATGCAAATGCCTTGAATGGATGAATATGTGTGTGTGTGTGTGTGTTAAGTTGATTATGTGATTTCTTACTTTGGACTTGTCCCATGGCCAAGTGCATAACTATTTTAGCTAAGTAAGATTTACTCTATGTTCATGGCAATGTTATGGTTTGGAGAAGTTTTGACAATATATGCTTGATGCTTGAACTAGATTAATGCTACAGAGATTTTTCATACATCTCATTACTTTTTATCAAGTACATCTAAAAGGTAAAGGCATGGAAGGAGATAAATGAAGAATTATTTGAGATCCTCTATTATGTAATATCCCAAAATTTTGGATATATATGGAAAGTGTAAGATATTTTGATGGCTTTAATGTTTTCAATGACCAATGAAGGTTCTGTATGACTCAACTAGAATGTATTTATAAGGTTATGTAAATGCTACAAGTACCTATGTGCATGTTTATGAGGAATTAAGGATTAATACTTCCCTATTGAGCATGATTTGCAGGTTGGGTTGGAACAGGGCTTGCAGTTGAAATCTGACCCTATATCCTGTAACCTTAAAATTACATAGTGATCTAAGATTTAAAATGAGTCTTAATTCATATTAGTTGAATGTCTATATTATTAAATATTCCATCCGGTCTATATTATAAGTCACTTCTAATTAATTCACACATACTTATAAAATCAGTTAAAAGTATTAAATTTGTCATAAAATTTGTGATTTTTAAGGAACTTATTAACTACTCCTCTTGTCCTATTTATAGGACAAAGAGAGAGAAAATTTGTTGATCCTATTTAAAAGTCATATTATTAAATTTTTATATGAATATATAATTTTATCATTTATTTATTATTGTGTTGACTTTATTATAAATAGGACCAGAGTACACTAAACTCTAATATTATATATTAATTTCTACTATTTCTTACTACCCTAATTAAATACGGCTATATATGAAAAAAATATTTAATTATGGACTAATTATGAACGCCTTTTATCCCTTTAATAGGGACCAATGGGAGTATAATTTTTCAAAGTTTGGGATAAAAAATCTGATTTTTTTTACCAAACAAACGGTGATACTGTGATAATGTCATGAGGTTTATGGAATTATTTGTCAAAGTTTTCATACAGATCATATATTTGTCCCTTGAAGAAAATTTAATCAGGTTTAATTAGAGAGTTAAAACACCTTAAAAAGATTTTTCTAAAGTTCGTTATGAATTTGTAAAGTTAACCGAAAATTAGGAAAAAACCACATCATCGAAATTCAACAGTAACTAGAGAATAGAATTTTTTTTTCAAGAATGTGAATTTAATTCTTTTAGGGTTTCTAAGGTTCAAAGTGGTTATTATTTAGTCTCTAATGCATATAAAAGAAGTGATGTGTCGGTTTCCATCTAATGTGGATTTTCCCCCTCATTCTTAGCCCAAACTTTATCCTAACATGTACAATATATTAATCCTCCAGTGCTGAGTTAGCTTTAACTTCAAAAATGCTGTTAATGAAATAAATTGAACATTTTCATATATATAGTTCCAATTTCCTTGTTTTATTCACTCTACTTCAGCACTCTCCCAATCACACCTTGATAAATGATAGGGTTGTCAAATTCTACGTATAACGCTTGAAACTAGCTGGGGTGAGTACATAACTTGATAAAAGTCCAACTATATTTTGTAAACACAAAACAAAACAAAAAAAAACAGTCCAACTATATATTTATTTCGAGTCAGATATGTACAATAACATAATTTAAAATCCTGAATTGTAAGAAAACCAGAGAAAATAAGAAAAAAAGAAAATTTAAAAGAAATTAATATTTTTATGTAGAAAATAATATTAAAAATATAAAATTTAAATTGTTTGGTAAAAGGACATATTTGATCCTTTAACTTCATATAAAATTTTATTTTAGTTTCCTACTTTTATAAAAAAAAAATTAATCAAATAACCCTACCATTTATTGTTATCAAACTTACGAGTTGATTCTCTAATTTTACTATTTTTTATGTTTCTACCTTACAAAATTATGTCAACTTACATTTAAACTTATGTTAGCAATAAACTTAGTTAAACTCACAAATTCACTTACCTAGTTTACTGTTTTTATGTTTCTAGTTTATAAAATAATTCTAACTTTTTAAATTTGATTATGTTTAATGGCTTCATATATTTTTAAATTAAATTGTTGGTCATTTTTTATATTTTAATTATTTAATCATATACTTTATTAACTATTTATTGATGAAAGTAAACTCTTACGAGTTTACCATTCGAAGTCACTTGTGAGTTTCAAACCCTTGATAACACTGTTAGTTTGGTTAACAAAAAAGAAAAAACACCAATATTAAAATTTTAAATGTTAACAAAATATTTATAAATATCGATATATTTAGTTTAACATTAAAAAATAACAGGGGCCGGGTCAAAAAAACATAGAACATAATTTAAAACTAATATTATTAGGGTTAGATTACTGAAAATATACTTTATAAAAATATTAAAGAACTGAAATCTTGTACAAAATTATAGGATAAAGGTGCACTTTTGCCGAATGAAACACGGGGCAATTTAGGTCTCATTTAGTTAACACATAACTAAATATCTCCAAGTAATTGTTCAATCTTATAAATTAGGGAAAACCAGTAAACAGTGACAATATTCCACAGATTTCCATCAATCCCAGCAATTCAACAGCAGTTCAAAACCCTAAATTGTAAGAAAACCAGACACTTCAACACAGAAGAAGAAAATTAAAACAACCTTCGAAGAAGCCGTTTCGCAAGACTGGGGAATTTAGAAGACATGGACGACGATGTTACAAGGGCTTTGGACGAAGGTGATGATTCTGTTGTTGCAGAGGTTGATGAAGAAGACTTTGAAGCACAAGCTGATGAAAAATAGCCATGATCGTCTGAATTAGAGGACTCGGAGTGAGAAAACATATGTGATTTCTTAAGGGTTTTCTTGGACCTTTTGAAAAAGCAAGATGTATGACCTGTCAAAGAAGGTGATCTCTTTTTGATAATCTGGTTCTGATTATTGGACTTTAAACTCGAATCCTTCTTCAACCTTGGAGAAGATTCCAATTGTATCGATGAAGAATCTTCTTCTTCATTTGGTGGATCTTTGGGAATCCCAGGTTGCACTTCCCATTTGAATGGAACAGTACCATGCAATTTGCAAATGTATGTCTCACTCACTCGTGGAAGAGAATATTGTTCAGAAGAAGATAATGAACATCTCGAGAGTTTATTCACAAAAACATCATTTCCATGAAAAAGCACTGAAGATTCAAATGGATGAGATAGAGAATCCTCATTCTCCATATTCTCCATTTTCGTTGTAATATAATCAGAAGAAAGCAAAATTGTTCCATCATTTAAGCAAAATGATAGAGACTATAGTATAGTTGACCACATAACTGGAAGGATTAATTAAAGCCGTAATAATTGGGATGAAAACATGCATGTGATTATGTATATCTCCAATTAAAGTATATTTTGACTTGAACAAAAAAATTAAAGTGTATCATAGGAAAGGAAACGATATAAGTTTTATTTTTGTCCATTAATATTGCGTATTTAATTACTTGGAAGAATTCAAACAACCAAAAGAGGAAAAAAAGACGACACTATATAAAGGAAGATATTTTCAGATATTGTTTTAAGGGTTTTATGTTTTATATATTTTTTCTTATACTTCCCATAAATTGATGGGATGGGAAATTTGACTACATAAATTTACACACAGACACAGACATATATATATATATATATATATATCAACATTTAAAATCAAACGGTCCACAGTAATGAATATTTTTAAGGATATGCATGACATGAATATCGATATATGTATTTCCTAGATAGTATTGATTAAGCATGTTTTTATGATAATATATTTATATATTTTTGACCAAAGGTATGAACAAGGCGGTTAAAATGCGAAAAATTACTAAAGTTTGAGCCGGATCGCTCAGTAATAAATGATCTTTTAAAATATATAATAATGCATTCAAAGTAGTATAATATGAAATAAAATATATAAATATCATTTAAATTTCATCATTGTTAATAGTTTGGAACTAATATTATTTAATATAAACTTAATATTGTATACATAGATAGATATAAATAAAATTTATACGTATAACCAAAGATTTCTCTCGTGCGTTTGCATAGGGAGTGGGAAAAATATGTTATATTTTAATGTGTTATTATTATTAATTTTTAGACATATATAAATTGGTGGTGCCATCAACATATACTTTCCTCAAGTTTTTTTATTGAATCACAGTAAATATTGACCATAATAATTTTTTACCGAATCAAATGAAATACTTATGATTATCATGATTATTAAGAAAAATCTATTTTTTGGTGTATTTACGATTATTATAAATCATCATTATAGTTATAATTTGAAATATCATAAAATTAGTTAATAGGATTACTAATTAATTACCATGATTGTGGTTTTATGATTATTATAAATCATCATTATATTTAAAAATTTAAATATTATAGAATTAGTTAATAGAATTACTAATTAATTATCATCATGAGGCTCCATATATTTCAAAAATTAAAGTATGATTACTGATTGGGATTATTGATTATAGCTTCATAGATAAAGAAATTGAAAAATATTGAGTCGAATCAACTTAAACCTATTTTTAATTAAATTATATATTATAAGATTTTAAGAGTAAAATTAGTTGATACTTAAACTTTGTGTTTATTGATTAAATGCCTATGATAAAATATTTTGCTATAACCTATATTTCACTACCTCTCTTAAGTATAAGTCATACGAATTGCAAATAATTATAGTATAATTTTAATGTAAATGCTTCAAAAGATATTAGAAAAATGCCTTTAAAGTAGTTTAATTTTTTAATTTTTCTCAAATTATAATTAGTTTTTATAATTTCCCCTAATATATGGTTTACCTTCTAATTAACGTAATTATTTTTAATATCTTTTTTATTGTTTTTCTTATTAATTTATGGGTTCTTCCACATTTATATATATATATATATATATATATATTACTTATTAATCCCAGCCCTATTTGATGTGAGATTTTACCCAGTCCATCCACACTTGAATATCCTAACATTTATAAATATATATATATATATATATATATATATATATATGTATAACCAATGCCCAATCTTACTTATCTTAAACTATGTTTTTATGCAAGTTTGTATCTGTTGGAAATATTATAAATATTGTGTATGGGTGTGTTAAAGAAAGAAGCTTCTTTTTGACATGATTCTTAGATTTTATGGACATATGTCTAAAAGGCTCTCGTGTTCTTTCACAGTCTATAAGAAGGGATTATTAGGAAGAGTTCATTTAATCATAGGGAGTGCCGTTTTCTAATTTACTTAGGGATTACAGAATATCTTTTAAGGATGGTGTCTTTGAATACGATTCAAATTAGATACTTTGTTATTTTGTAGATTTCGTCAACAACCTTAAGAGATATTTCTTGCTTATTTTACATGAGAATTGGACTTTGATGAGAAGGAAAGGGGAAGAGCATTGATCTGTTGAAAGAGTGGCGGGAAGAAGATGAAGAACTTGGACATGGAAATTAAGTGGAAGCCATGGAGATGGTGTTGGGTTGATCTGAAAGTCCCTTCGGACGATAACTCCGACATCACTGGTGTTGGGTTGATTGGAACATCCATTCGGATGATAACTCCAACATTACTGTTGAAGCCATCATTATTATGAGAGGGTGATTTCATGTTTTCTCTTCTTTTGCTTTTTGTGTTCAGAGAAAACCCAAGGGAGGAGGAAAAGATATTTGAGAAATAACAACAGAGTAAAAGCGGAAGCACTGTATAAAATTAATGGGGATGGCCTGAAGTCTGATGAGGAATCAAACACCGTTCGCCTTGAAAGTTAGGGATATAAAAATGACTTAAAGTTGAAAAAGTAAAAGAGACGTTGTAGTGTGTTTTGCGTAACAGTATCTGAAACTAAAACCTTCAATTATTAAATGATAGTTTATTTTTTCATCATGCCAACGGTAATTTCCTCAAATGGCATCAAGTGTCAATGCCAATTAATATCCATTACGGTGGATATCTCTGCTGGGTATATGAGTTTTTTTTCTTTCTTTTAATTGCCATTGGTTCATATCAATTATTTGATTATTGACATTTGAGTGTTCAAGTAATATAGCATTTGGAAAATGGTTTATTTTGTGTAGTGACAAAATCTTCTAAAAAATGCTAATTTAATTAGAATGGAAGGGGATTATATGGTGTGAAATTTTAATTTAGTTAGAATTATTATTTGCTAAATATAATTAAGATAAAATTTGAGATCTGAAAGTGTTGGGGTGCTTAAGATTTGTAGTGCTCTACAAAATTTGAGTTGGAAAAAATTAGATCCATACAAAATTTATAAGTTAAAAATCTTATATGTCTGCTTGTCTCATTTTATAATTGTGAAGTGTGTTATGATCAAAATTAAATAAAGACTTTATTATTTGTTGTTAAAAGTAATCTTTTGTTGCTTAAAACAAGCATTTTGAGGATATAAAAATTTAATCATTTGTCTAGTAGAGAGATAAATGTGTTTAAATTTTTATTATTTATGGGTGTATTTATCTTAGAGTAAATATACATGATTATTGTGAAAATATATTGAATTTTTATTATGTTATGTTAAATATAAGTTTAAAAGCATGGGTGGATCAAATATGATTTAAAAAGTGTTTTAAAGATTGGTTTTAAGAACCATCATGTGAAAGTTCCTTATGATACCAACACATTGTTTGGGGTGTTGTTTGCTCAATTTGTTTGTGCACAAATTATGAGAATTTGATGCGTTAATATTAATTCTTGTGACATGATGTATGTTGTGTAGAGATTGAGCATACATACATACATAAAAATTTAATCTTATAAGGAGAATGAAATGTTTGAGGAGTACCATAGATATTGGTATCATATACAATAGATTCCCATTGTATCAAAATACACGGATGTCTTCATTTTAATTTTATATAGGTGAGAAAATATCATGTATTGAGTAAACAGTAGAAATATGGGGATATAATCTGATTGTTAATACCTCTGGTATATAGTAGATATAGTATTAACACCAGGATACGCGCATAGCTGTCTAACGCGCAAAATCGTTGGGTAAATAGTAGAAATATGGGGATATAATCTGATTATTAATACCTCTGGTATATGTCCAAGTGGTGCTAGTTCATAGTCCATATGACTACTGGCATCTCTGTGTACCAATTATTATCGGTGTAGGTCTAGTTCATAGTCTATAGGACCACTAGATACAATATTTATATCCATGTAACTCAGCTAATTTTGTTTCTTTGACACATGTGGGGGATTGGTTGAAATATTGTGTAAGGATATGTCAAAAAAAGAAGTATATTTATGACATGACTCTTAGATCTTGGGGACATATGTCTAAAAGTCATGTCTCGTGTCCTTCTACAGTATATAAAATTGGATTGTTGATGAACGATTAATAACATATAATTGTTGAGATCTTTCTCATTTTACATATTTTGTCTCGCTGAATTCTATCATCTTCCGTCAGTTTTGTTACCATGTATCCTTATAAGAAGAGTTTGTTTAATCCTGGAGAGCGCCGTTTCCTAATTTACTGAGGAGTTACAGAATATCTCTTAGGAACAGTGTCCTCAAACGCGACTCAAATTAGATATTTTGTTATTTTGCAGATTTTGACAACAATATCAAACTGAACGGAAACAAATAAACTTAACGTGATATTTGCTAAAAAGCAATCTAAAGAGGGTGACGTTTTGAGTAATTTTTTAATAGATTATTGTATATCATTCCATGTTTATATATATTACTGACAAAAAAAAGAACTTTAAAAATATAAAACCCCATAATGGTGCATTGACATTGTAAAATTGCTATAACATGTTACAACCCAAGTTTGAAATTCAAACAAAATAAAAAATACCCCTTATTTTATTAAAAAAATGTCCCCCACCCCTTGCGGGGGGGTTGGCTGCTAGTGGGAGGAATAAACCCTAAACTTTTGTTTAAACAAAAGTTGTGAATAACTTGAAAGAGTGGCCTTGTTAATTGCTAAACAAAAACTATAAATAGCTAATAAAATATAGTGAATAACTAAACAAAAATTGTGAATGACCTGTAGTTAAAGTTAAGTAGTTAACTTATACTCTTTTGGTCCTATTTATAAGGCAGAAAGAGGAAAAAGAATTTGGTCCTATTTAGAGGGTACATAGAGAAATTTTTTATATGAATGTATAATTTTACCTTTCATTTATTGTTGTGTTCACTTTGTTTTCATGGGGTATAAAGTATATTAGATATAGATAAAATTATAAACTTGTTAAATTTTAAGACAGAGTTAATAAAATTTAAGGATTTTTATGAAACATACTTATAAATAGAACTAGAGGAGTATATTATTTTGCATTATATTTACAATAAAAAAAATAAATTTTGGTGGCTCAATGATCACTTATATTTTTATGACTTTTTGCTTGAATTTCAAAATTCCCTTTTTGGATGAGACATGTTATTTGAATTTTACAATTTCAATGCACCATTCTGGGATTTTATATTTCAAAGTTCATTTTCTGACATTTTGCCTATTCCTTATTAAGCCCAACTCTGATATGAGACTTCCTATTATCTCAAGACTACTCACACTTCAACATTCTAACATTTACAAATATAAATAATAAGATGAATCTATAGCCAATTTCCATTTTTACTTATAACCATGCAATGTGTTTTTATGCAAACTTACAAAACTGAACTGAAACAGATAAAGTTAAAATGAATTTTGCTAAAATGAGTGGCTTTTTACGTCTGTTTTGAATAGAACTAACATAGAAAACTCTTGTCCTTAAATAAGCTCTTCATAATATTTTTCACACTCCTTATAAATGGAGGGGAAAACACGCATCACAGTATTACACATATTCCGTTCCAACCAAATTGGCACCGTCAAATTTTGCACCTTCCTGTTGCTGAGTGAAACATATCAAATGCATAAATGATATATATATATATATATATATATATTATATGTTAGTAAGCAACAAATCATATATATCAAGGACAAATAATAATGTCAACAAGAAAACACACACACACACACACATTATATCACAAGGAAAAAACGAATATTCTCTATGCAAAACTATGGGATTTACTTTCGAAATGGTTGTTACGAGATCATTCCTATCAAGGACAAATAATGGCAACAAAAAAGAGGGAATGTACACGACTCTTGTTCTAAATATAGGAACTAGGTAGATAACCAATTTATATATATTATTAAAATTAGTTAAATTAGTTATTTGTGACAAATATGTGTTAGTTTTCTTAAAATACCTCATTTAATCATTATCTCATTTGTTGAAAACACTCTTTAATATATGTAATCAATTAAAGTCTTATATTTTGAATTAAAATAAATCTATCAACTAACTCATATATTTAAGATTGGAGGAAGTATAATTTCATGTTAAAGGGTAAATTATGCGACAAGTAAAATTTTGTTCAAGTTCATGATCAGCATTTAGTGGGGATTAGAAATATCAGAGCAGCAATTACAGTACTACAACGGTTGCTTACATCTTAACTATCTTAACTACATATCAAATATTGTTTAGCAATTACTGCATTTACAAGTCGAGCTCCTTTAAGGTTTGCATTCTTCAGGTTGGCATTATTCAACTTTGCGCCCTGAAACATATATAAAACTGATTCTAATGAACATATCTTTAAAGAAAGAATATAGTTAATTGAAAGAAAACTTTAACCCCGAAAAAAAGGGAATACATCACCACCGAAACCTTCGTTGTTGCTGTTGTTGTATTACGAGTCACATGAATCCTCATCACAATTCATAGTGAAATGTGTGTGTGTGTGTGTCTAAGTCCAAACTATATCTATATTTATATAAAATTATAAAATTCCAACGAGTCATACTCTAGTTATAGAATGCATTGAGAGATCCAGGATCTCTTATCTTACCTCTAAATTTGCTCCTTCCAGGTTAGCTCCCTCTAGATTGGCGTTAGTAAGATCTGCATTCTGAGGCAAAGAAGGTACTACTCGTCAATGGATGACTAAAAACAATTTCCAACAGTTAATGACATGATCCAACAAAAGTTCCTTAAATAAAAAAGAAAAGAGCCTTTCCTATTAATGGTCACTAATTAAACATTTAACAATAAACCAGATAGGGTAATGCAGTTTGATGGACCTCGAATTTGCTAATTAAAGTAATAATGCCAACTTGTTTATAAATTAGTAATACCTGCTAATAGTCTTTCTTTCTGTTTAAACTAATGTACTATTTGTTGTGAATATTCTAGAATCATGAACAAATATCTAGACATGTATATATAAAAAAAATAAAGAAAACAAATATCTAGAAAGGAAGCATCTAGAATCTTGCACTACAAAAAAAAAAGTTATGCCTTGTGCATTTGTAATTAATTAAGCAGCACAATTAAACTGCCTCTTCTTTCACCTTCACACGTTACTCTCATTGCAAAAAATAATTATACTAGTCTTTAATATAATAGTTAAATAATTAATTGATAAATATTAAAAAAATTAGTTAAACTAATTATTTGTAATAAATATGTGTAAATTTTTTTAAAATACACTCTCTAATCACATACATTAGAACTACCTATTGATGAAAACCCATTTGCTATATATGTGGAATAAAAAAGGATGCTTTATGGGAAAAAATATAAATTTTGAAGACAAAATAAATTAGGATATTATATTTCGGACTAAAATAAACCCTTTATATCTATCTTCTATATTTAGTACAAGAGGGAGGGAGTAGCATTTAAAGATTCATGTTTGGTACTGTTGATCGACACTGGAAATCAGCAAAACGCATGACTGCTTCGAAGAAGTCACAATCTATTAAGCAAGAATCTGCAGAATTGTACAAACTATTAATAAAAGAAACTTTGTTTCTAGATATAATACACACATGATTACAAGGAAAAGATTAACGTACCTTTCAGATTTGCAGGCTGAAGAACGGCATGTTTGAATGAAGCTCCACGAAGATTCGCATTAGCAAATTCACATCTTCCCTAGACCAAATGCATTTACTGATAAGCTTTTGAAAGAATTATGCAATAATAATAAGAGAAGTATTGCGCTGAGAGCGACTTACTCATGAATAGTTGCGTAGTCAAAGATGGTCGCCTCACATTAGCATACTATCAAATAAATATTATAGGTTTCTCCAGGTTAACTTGCAAATAATAAACAAACGGCAAATTATTCTACCAAACTGGTCCATAGTAATTAAGGATCAGATTTCTAATAAATATATATCATTTGTACCAACATGTTTAAATTTAAACTCCCCTGAAAATTTACAGATACAAGGTTTGCACGAGAAAATGAAACATTTTTAAGACATGCAGATCTCAAATTCAGAACTCGCACAATTTGAAAATGAATGATTAAGTTTATAAGTTCACATTAAAACAGTGGACATGTAAATTACTGTCAGATGTTATATACGTGTAAACACGTTTCCATATCTACGCAACATAGTACTACTCCGTACCTCCGGTAATTTTTATAAAATAAGATAACTCAATTATGTAGATAAAAAAATTGGTTAAAATTTGTTGAAGACAATGAATATGTAAAAAGTGTAACTTATTTCTTAAAACACTTTTATTTATGGAGAGAGTGAGTGTGTGAGAGAGAATGAGCAAATAATTAATTAATGCCGTAAGAATGACCAATAACTAGTAGGGACAAAGATGAAAATTGATATTAAAAATTTTAGATAGACTATTAGTGTCTTATAAATAGGAACAAGTTATTAGTAAAAAAATAAAAAAAAATCCAAGAAAAATACACTCAAAATATAAAAAGGACAAAAATAAAAAAAAATCCAAGAAAAATACACTCAAAATATAAAAAGGACAAATTAGGGGGTCAAATATGCAAAATACCATATCAGTACTCACATGGACTGATATAGAATTTTGAAATGTTGGGAAAAGAGGTCAGTGCCCCTCAAGTTTTTTTTTTAAAAAAAAAGGCACAAGCGTCTACAGCTAGAATTTCTTGTGACAAAGTTGGTTAATGAAATCTAATAAATAGCTTATAAAGTGTAGTAAATAGTGAATGAAGTGTAGTAAAAATATCTTGAAACATGCCACTGTAAAATTTAAAAAAATGTGTTGTCATTTCCTAATCAAGTGTAGTAAATAGTGAATGAAGTGTAGTAAATAAACACATTTCAACAAATTACATAGTGGGATGTTTCAGAACATTTACAACACTTCATTCGCTATTTATCATATTTCATTAGCCAATTTTGTCACAAGAAATTCAAGCTGCCGACACAGGAGCTCAAGTGGCTTGAGATAGCCTTTTTTTTTTTTTAAGTGAAGGGGCAATATTATAAAAATAAAAATATTTCAAAATTCCATTTGGTCCAATGGACTGATTTGGAATTATTGAAATTTGAATAACTGATTTGGGATTTTGATATTTTGAGGATATATTTTTGAGATTTTCTCATTCTCTCATATATAACATAAGAGAATGAGGGAATATTTGTTTAGGCTCGCCCCATCAGTACAATTTACAATGACGTTATATCAACTAATCCACTTACTTTATTCTCTAAGTTGACATGTGCCAGATGAGCTTCTTCAAGGTTTGCAGCATTCAACTTAGTATTATTCAACTTTGCACCCTGAGACGCAAGTTAAGCTATTCTGATCAACCTATTGTGAATGCCATAATATGCAATTAAACTTTGTATTGATCAACTTTAATTTACACCCTGAGATCCACTAGTCGTTTACCTCTAAATTATCTTTTTTCATGACAGCTCCTTGTAGAATGACGTTGGTAAGATCTGCATTCTGAGATGATGAAAAGGTGCTCATTAACGGATCATGAAAATTCGTTTTTCAAAAATTGATAAAAAGGAAATAAATATGTAAAAAGGTGCAACTTATTTTGTAAAAACACATCCTTATTTATGGAGAGAGAGTGAGTGTAAGAGGGAGATATTAAGCACATAATTAATTAATACAGTGAGACTCCAATAATTAAAGGAGGCAGAAATGAAAAATAATATTGAAAATTTTAAACAAGACTGTTAGTGTCTTTTATAATATATTTTAATTATTATCACACACTATAGCATTCAATTCATTCGCCCACTACACACACACACACACACACACACACACATATATATATATATTGTGTGTGTGTGTATGTACTAAAATTGACCCACAAACAGACTAACTTCTAAGTTCTACCTAATCATATGTTCAGTAGAGATTTAGGGGCGAACCTTTAGAACTACAGATAGGTTAGATCTGCTCCGTATAAATCACAATCTCTTACGCAAACATCTGCAGAATTAAAAAATGTAAAGTGAAATAATCAAGGTGATATTCTTATCTAATCTTGTTTCAGTGAGATTCATACATGCATATGTATATTGACAAAGTCTTAGTGAAGTATAAAGCAGATAAAACAATTCACTGGTAGTTCTAAAACTCATCATCAGACTTTAAGTTCAAAAAAAGAATAGATTAGCATGCCTTCTAGATCTGCGCAGCGAAGGGAAGCATTTTTTAGTGAAACTCCACGAAAAATTTCCCTTGTAAGTTTACATCTGTCAAACAAAATGGCTGATTAGAATTTAGAGTGTTGTGTGGTGTCTGAATCAAATGTAGGACACGTATTGAAGATAACCCGACGACTGTGTTTTTAAAACATCCGTGGGTCATGAAGAGAAACATATATAGTGCTAAAATTAGGAGCCAATTCTTTTGAAAGCTCTATATTATATGATAGAAGGGTTTTGAATTTTGGTGTCACCAATATGAAAATGTTGGTTTCAGTTACTTACTGAGGTAAATCAAAGATGCAGTCTTCAGCATCAACATCCTACCAACTAAGATAGCTAGGTTAAGATATATATATATATATATATATATATATATATATATAAGTTAAACTATTGATGTCCATATGTTTCTCAAACATCCTACCAACTAGTGAAATATATTTGATTTGAAAGATAAATTAAGTTGGTATGGTTATTCTCAAACTATTGATGTCCATATGTGGTAGGTTTATATGTTCATTATACACCTTTGATTCGGTTCTAAATATAAAAATTAGTAGATAGGTTTGTTTAGTTCTAAATGTAAGACCTTAATCAAATTTATTTTCTAAATTTATAATTTTTTTAAGCTCTCCTTACTAATTATACATATTAATAGGATTTTCTATTAAAGGAGTATTTTTCAAAGCAAATGATTAAAATGGGTTCTTTAAAGAAACCAACACATTGTTTTACAAATAACTAATTTAACTAATCTCTATAAATTAATTATCTAATTTCTGTATTTAAGATCAGATGGAGTAATATGCACACCAGAAAATTTGCTCGGTCAAGACTTGACTGCTTAAAGTTGACATTCTTAAGACGAGCATAGCTGAAATCTCTAAACGGTAAACCCTGAAAAGCCATAATCAAACTGTTAGGGGAAGTGGGTGAAGTAAAATTGACCAAACAACTATTTTTACAAGTAAACTAATTAATTAAGTTAATACTTGCAAAGAGGTGAGTTTCAAGAAATTACCTGTCTGGAGAGATTAAGATCAGAAAGAAAATTTGCCACTGGAGCAATAAATTTTGGATTACCCTTGATTATTTCAGTAGATATCAACTTTTGGAGCACTGAGGGTACACTTACAATTTGTTCCTACATTATTGTGAGAAGTTAATTAAATTAAAATAGGTGGATTGAGGAAAACCAAGTAAAATGAATATTCTCTTTTTTATAAAGTAAAATAAAATATTCAAATTAATTATACTTTGTCATTTGGTAAAATGGTTGGAGATAACGCCTTGTTATAAGATAATCATTGTTGGTGGGAGTGTATATTTCATGAGCACAAATAAGGTTTCTCTTATCTTTGCTTATTAGGATGTCTATGACATTTTTTATTGGCTAAAATCTATAAAATTTCTCTAAATTTTGGGTCAGTTAAACATTACCTACTTAATCTTTAAAAATTTAAATTAAGAACTCTAATATTTCATATGTTGGCTATACCATATCATTTAAAAAATAATCATTTGCATCTGACGTATAATTTTAAGTATTTTATACTTTTTATTTAAAAAATGATATGGTCAAATAAATATTTTACATGTTTTAAAGTATTTTTTATTTTTATTTAAAAAGGACATGATCAAATAAACATTTTAAATGATTTTTCAAGTATTTTATAATTTTAAGTATCTTAAAAGTACCTAAAATTATATGTTAAATGCTAAGTGTTATTTTTTAAATAATACAAAATATAAATTTTTTTATATAACAAAAACTGTTAACTTTAATAGTAATTCTAAAGTAGAAAATTGATAATCAAAATATAAAATATTAAGATCTTTAATTTAAACATTTAAATGTTAAGGATATGATGTGAAACTATCACACCAAAGTTCACGGGAGTTTGATATATTTTAGCTTTTTTATTTGGATCAAACTTAGATCAAATATCTTACAACTGCTATATTAAGTTCTCTAATAATACTTTATCATGTATCCTATTTTTTTATATGATCATTTAACCTAAACCCACATAAAAAAATAAAACAAGTGATCATGTGTGATTGAATAACTTAACATAATAATAGTTATAAGTAAGTTAACTTAAGTTTTGTCCTTTTTATTTTTGTTTGACAACTGTGGTAGTGTTGTTCAATGCATTTTGACCATTATTGATATGTTGAAAAATTGACTTGTTCAAACATGGAAGGTCCTACTCATAGGAGGATACTAGCTAGCTAGTTGGACGATTGAAATATCTTGAATCTGTTCTTCAAACTTCATTTTATAAGAAGAAACATGTTAAAATGGAGGCAGAAAACTAAAAGCAATGTCATAGAAATCTTACCCATTCTCCTGAAACAATTTTTCTAATGCTGTTCTCTTTATTCCTACATGGATGAAATATTATAATTATATAATACCTATATATGAAATTTGAAGAAATAATATGTCCAAGCATAATACTCTATGTGATATTAAATATAGGAGCTAGTTGAATAATTTGTTTTAATTTTGGATATAAAATTTTAATCCACTTTATCTCTTGAATTTATAATTTTTTTCTAAAATCACCATATTGATTGCAAATAAAAAAAGGAGTTTCTATTAATAGGTATTGTCACCATATTGACTGCAAATAAAAAAGGGAGTTTCTATTGGTATAGTTTCCAATGCAAATTAAATAATTAGAGGAAATAGGTATTTTAGAAAAATGAATATATATTTTTTTTATAAATAACTAACTAATCAATCTCTTTAATTTTTATAAATTAATTATTTAGTTTTTATATTTGAGACGGAGGAAAGAGGAAGAATAACAACGAACATTGGTGATGGAAAAAAGAGAAAAAATAATCAAATAAAGAGACTTACCCATCAATCCAGTGATAGCTACTTATATTTGCAACTTCTTTCAAGTCATTTCTCCATTTCTGCACTTGTTCTTGAGTAAATCTTTGACTATGTTTTTGAAAGGCGTCTGCAAAACTACCTCTTTGGTGTCTCATACATCAGATGTATCTATATTATAAAACAATGGGAAAACGAGTCTGCTCCATGACTTGTTACAGTCAACAATCTTTGAGAGCTCATCCAAACACCATGAAGACGAAGCATAATCCTTCGAGAAAATGACAATTGAACAGAGAGATTCTTCAATGGCTTCAATTTGTTTTGAGCTGATACCTGGTCCTCTCCTTATATCATAAGCTATGAAAGTTTTGATACTCCTTTCTTTTAGAGCTTTGTGTAACTCAGCTGTGAAGCCTTTTCAAGGGCCTTCTCCCCTAAACTCAAGAAAATATGATACTTCCATGGTTGGATTGAGTTCACATGTGAAGTTGCCATTGGGATAACGTTATGGTTTGGGTGAGAATAAGGAAGGTATATAATAAACAATGGAATGAAAGAGATGATATCTATAGATATTATTAAACTTTTCATTTCCCGTCCAACTTGTATTGGAGTCAGATGCAAACATTCACGCGCCAATGATTTGCTTGTTGGATGGAAAGACCTCACAAATTAATTGGCTTTTAATTAATACTTCCTTCCTCCTTTTTATAAGATACAAATATTTAAATTATATAAATTAAAACGTTAGTTAAAATTGATTAATAAATATGTAAAAGAATTCAATTTATTTTTAAAAGTATAAATACGTTTATTTATAGAGAGAGCGAGAGTATGTAGATAATTATTACAATTAAACTAACTATTAATTTATAGTGGCAAAAATGAAAAATCATACTAAAATTTTATACAGATATTAGTATCTCTTATAAATAAAACCAAACAACAACAACAACAACAAAACCTTATCCCATTAAATGGGGTCGGCTACATGGATCATACAACGTCATTGTGCTCTATCATAAACTGAATCCTTGGTTAAGTTATTGATCAGGAGATCCCGCTCAATGACCTCATTGAGCGTTCTTTTTGGCCTTCCTCTATTCCTTTTAACCGGGCTCCATACTATTTGATACACCCTCCTCACTAGAGCATCCCTTGGCCTTCTTTGTACGTGTCCAAACCACCTAAGACGGTTCTCTACCATTTTCTCCTCAATAGATGCCACTCCAACTCTTCCCCGCATTTGTTTATTACGAATCTTATCTTTTCTTGTATGCCCACACATCCATCTCAACATCCGCATCTCAGCTACCCCAACTTTATGCTCTTGCTGTCCTTTTAAAGCCCAACATTCACTTCCATAAAGCATTGCTGGTCTTATAGCAGTGCGATAAAACTTTCCTTTATCTGGTACTTTCCGATCACATATAACCCCAGTAGCCTTTCTCCATTTAAACCACCCACCTTGAATTCTATTAACATCCTCCAAAATAAAACCAAACAATCCCTACAAAAAATTCTCTTACATACAGAATTGGAGGGGGTAATAATTTTCAAAGCTTCCAATTTTTACACTTGCTTGTGTTATTAACAGACCAACTAGTTATTTTTTGATAAGACCGTACCAACTAGTTCTAGTTGAATGATGTGACTTTCGAATTTGTTATTTTTCCCAATTATTTTTTAAGGCAACTAGAAGCTGTTCATGATTTTTGACAATTTTGGACTTTTCCGTTGTTTGTCTTATGTAAGAAGCCAATTTTGACTATTCCACAACTATTTTTGTATGTTTCTTCATTTTTTTTTAAAAAAAGTATAGGGGCTTTATAACTTGTATGGAATCCAATTTGATAGGTGACATTGCTCACAAATTGTGGATAGTATGATTCTATACTCTTTTTATATTTTTAAAATTTATTTATTTTATTTTTTAATGTTAGTAAATAGATTCAGAAATGAAATTAGATGTGTTAGAATTTATTTTTAATTTTTCTAAAATGTTCTTGTTTATTGAGTATCAAATACTGCCTGGAAGAAGTTATTGAAGATAAGAGAGTATTATTGACAAAATAGAAAGTAATGTTCTATAGAAATTTTACAATGACAGATAAATGGAAAACAAAAGGTAATTTCTTCAAAATAGGTATAGTTAAAAATTAATATTTAGTCCCTGTGCTTTATCATTATTTATTATTGATTTTTTTCCTTTAATTTATTTTTTAAAATTTTTTTGGGTTAATCCATTGATTATATTGGAGTTAAAAGTCATTATATTACAAGCAGCCAATTATTACATACAAGCTTGCATACGTTTAACAAGTTGATGATATGGCAGTCCCATTAAAGCACAAATGAAAAGTTAATCAATTAGTGCCTATAGTTTACACTCATTTTTAATTTAGTCCTTATAATTATATATTTAAAAAAAAATCAATCCTTGTAATCATCAAATGTTAATAATTAAGTTTATCCATAAAATTAATAACGTTTCCAAAAATGAATTTGACTTACATTTGGCAAAAACGGCATTAAAATTACGATAATTTGGATAAAATAAAACTAGTTGATAGCTAATGAAAATTGGTTTAGTATTATAATTCATATCCCAAAAGAATATGTGTTTAAATCCTAATATCATTTTAAAGATTTTATTGATCAACGATCTATTATACTTTTAGCATTATTTAAATCTTGAGGCATGTTTTGTATAATAAACTGTCTTAATCCAACTTAAACTTCAATTAAAAAAACAGAGGGTGGCTCGTAGCCATGGTGTGTATGTAACCTATTCCTATGATGAAATTTTGATACAACAAAATGGAGCCTTATAATGAATACAAAGGATTATAACCAGAATTCCACTATCACTATAATGAATACAAAGTTCAATTGTTCTAATGAAAAGCTCAATTATAGGATAATAACAAATCAACCCATCACCAAAATCACCAAAGGATTATATAAAAATAGGAGCAAATAGAACAATAAAAATATGTATCTCTTAGGTGAAGATACAAATTGCGTGTGTTAGAGATCACAAAAAATCAAACCCTCTATAGATGATAAAGATTGGATACCAAAGATCTCCCATGCAAAGTTTCAGCCAAAGCAGAAATTAAATCACAGATCAAATCTTTGCCAGATAAAAGATACATAATCTTCAGTGCACATGACGTCTTCTAACATTCATGCCAAATCTAGGAATGATAGAGAGCTTCAATTGAAACTCCCACTGTTCAGATATAAGATTTGGATATTACGAAATACTCCACAAAATTTCAGCTTGATCATACCACAATTCACCATCCATTCATCACCCTGATCAAAATCACACAGATTTAGACGCTACAGAACATGAACTTTTGTTCATGGAATTGTTGGGAAAATTGAGAACTCTAATAGCCAAATCAATTGTCCCAAACAAATATCTATATATTGGGAACCTCCACAAAAAATTCAGTCTAACCTAATAAGAAATAACATTCTGATCATTGCTTTGATCAAAGGTTATATAAGCTAAAAAATAGAAACAACATGAATTCTCTCAAAAGCAAAACAAGAACTCTCTTTTCTCTCTTTCTTGATCTCTTGCTCTCACCTATGTGGCAGCCACACATCAACCCTTAGATTAGGCTTTTCCTTTTTTTGTTCTTTTTCTTTTATTTTTCACAAATAGAAAAATACTTGAAACAAAATTAAATAATTAAAGTATTGGGCCTCTACATATGAGTCACTCCTATATATGGCCCAACACAAACGGCCCTTTAATTTTGTTTTTGTGTTAATACCTACATCCAGCCTGAGTTTTCAACGTTTTTTGGTGGACTCTTCGATGCACTAACTTCGATAAATTAAAAAATTATGCAAAAAGGAATAACATGATAGATCCAATCCGCCAATCACGATTTCGAAATTCAAATTTAATCAATACATGAGCATCCATTTCTTCTATGCTAGTGCGTATCTATGTCTAAAGAGATCAATACCATATGGAATTAGAGATAACAAATTTAATTTATAATTATTTAATATATTATTCGTATCTTTTGCTTAAAAAGGAATTGATTTTATCAGATAAGAACGAATTAAATTTCAGATGAACTTTGAGACCTATATAAACCTATAATATTCCTCATGGTTACTCCCACACAAAACAAAGATTAATTGAAATCCAATATTATATTGAAGGGCCAGGATTTCAGTCACACGTATCTTCATCATATCCTTCTCGTCATTGTCATCTCAGGTGAATTTATCAATAATTCTTCTTTAATTTGATGTTCAAATTCTAACATTTATCATGAGAAATTTAATTGGCTTCATCATGGGTGCGTCTACATAAGTAAATATATTACCTACATGGTACATGCGCGCACGCATTTATTTACCTTATGTATTTACACCCACACGACCCCTCAAAGATTTGAATTAATTTTTTTTCTAGTGTATAATAAAGGTTTGTGTGTTTTATGCACATTTTCGTGTACGTACGCAATTGAGTAATGACAAATAAAGGTTTGTGTGTTTTATATTTCATTTTATATTATACTTCATGCATTTTTAAATATAAGAACTAGTTAATAGTTAAATTAGGTTCTTAATATAAAATTTTAACACATCTTGTCTTATATTTATTATTTTTTCTAAATTAATTTACCCAGCATATCAACTAAGATATAATCTAATATTATATAGAGATATTTTAGGATATCATGTTATACTTATCATAATTAATAAATATATCTCATTTTTATAATCTCTCTAAATTAGTTAAGAAACTTTTATACTTAGGAGGAAGAGGAGGAGGAGTAATGTATATATATTTAATTACAATGTATGTCGTTTAAGCAACAGATGACAGGAACCCCTAACGATGCAAGTAGAAATTTTATTTGTTTTTTTTGGTTGATTATTTAGGTAGCAATTCAGCCAAAAAAAAGGATTACCTTCAGAATTTTCAATATAAATCTTTTGCATTGTTCCTCTCGGCAGAAATGAATGTTATAGTTGATTTGCACTGTAAACAATGGAGCAATGATGACTGGAGGAAGAGTGAGAAGAGTGGGAAGAAAGAAGGATTCCTATTTGAGGAGAGAGGAAAGGGGGCTAGGGAACATTTAAGGAATTAGATAAATTTACAAGATTTAAAAAATCCCTAATTAATCCTTATAGTCTGATTAGGAATTTGTTAAAAGTGTAGGCCTGAATCTGAATTTAATTAGGATTTTTTTATTATTAATATATTTTGCTTAACAAGGAATTAACTTTATTCAATCAGGACGAATTAATTTTCGGACCAACTTTGAGTCCTATATAAACCTCTCAAATTCCCCATGGTTACACCCACACAAAACAATTAATTGACATCGAATATTATATTCAACTTTATCGCTGCACCGTTGTTCTCATTCATTGGAGAAATGGCCAGGGTTTCATTCACAAATATCTTCTTCCTTCTTGTCATTGTCATCTCAGGTGAATTTATCAATATCTCTCTCTTTGATATTCAAATTCTAATATTTATGAAAAATTTGGTAGCTTCAACGTTTGTGTTTCTACATATGTATATATATTAAACACATAGATACGCGCTTGCACGTTGGTATGAGATATTTTAAGGTTGATATTAGGATTGCCCATTTTGTCATGTTTAGGATGAGGATTTCATCAGCAATTTTGAAACTATACAATACCTCGATACCACCTTCTCTGGTATTGAAAAATTAATCCTAAAAAATTGCCTCTCACCCCATCCCTCTCTTGAAAGTTATTACACCGGGATCGATCGATGTCTACCACGTCAACAACACCACTCTCGACAAAGCAAGCATCACCTTTGCCGTTGCCCCATCCCTCAACCTTCCTCTAAACAGCCATGGCCAATACCTTGGCCTCACCAACTCCATCACTAAACATGAGGAGCTTCGAGTTCTTCAACTATCACTGATCTAGGTCTTCTTCCACCTTCGCAAATCTAGATCATCTTCTTTTGAACTCCCCTCGAGCTTGCGTTCCTCAATCGCATATGGGTCTTCTTCTTGTCATCATAGTTGCCACAATCGCTTTGCAATTCTGTGAGCCACCCAGATCTACAACCACAAATCCACATATGGGTATTTTAGGAGATATGAATATTTTAGATATTTTGTAATTTATTTTCTCTGTTTTTCTTTAATTCATCAATCCCATGACATACTAAACATAATTTTAGAACTTATTTCCAATTTCAATCCTATTCTCACTCATATTCTCATTCCCTTAAAAATTCAATCCGTTGAAGATTTTAATTTTTCCTTAGTGTATAATGATATTATTTACACTTTACCTTCCCCCTCCGAAAAAATAATATTTATGAAAATTTAACATCAACTAGAAAAGCATGCTCAATGATTGCTGTTGAGACTTGAAAATTTAACACAAGTAATAATTGGTCAATAAAAGATAAACACTACACTTTTCAACCTCTATAATTCACTCAAGTCCTAAAAAATGGATTTTTGAGCAGGTCAAACTCATATTGTTGCAAATAGGATTTGAATTGTAAAATTTCTTATCAAAATTATAAATATCCTTACATTAACTCTTTTAATGATAAGGATTGAAGGACTTTTCCTGTGATGTTATCTTTCAAATTTAAGGTCCAGTTTTCACAAAAAGATGAAAGATTTCAATGATTTAATAATTATTTGTTTTACTAAAAAATTTACTGTAAACATGATAGTTGATATTTTTATGCCATGAAATATTCACGGGCAAAACTTAAAAAATAAAGGTATATATTTTTTAATTATATATTTCAAATGTTGAATATGGATATTTTAAAACATTTATATTATATTAATCATATAAGAATCAACTAATAAGTTTATGACTCTTGATAGATATAGTTGGAGTTTTAATTATATTCCTTTCTTCTTGGTAGCTATGGCAATGAGAGGGGAAGCCGGAAGATGCATAAAGGTTTTGGATCCAACAAAACAGTGCCTTCTTGCAAAGTGCCAGGAGGATTGCTTTAAGCTTAAAGGATACCAAGGCCGTGGAGTTTGCACAAAAAATATTTACAAACCAAGCAGTTATGAATGTCAATGCATCTATAATTGTTGAACTCTCTATTCTCTTATTAGTTATTACTACAAAATATTATATTGGTGGATATGATATGTGTGTGTGTGTGTGTGTGTGTGTGTGTGTGTGTGTGTGTGTGTGTGTGTGTTTGGGAACAAGTACGTACTTAATTGGGTAGTAACAAATAAAGGTTACATGTGTTCAATGTTTCATCCCGTTATATTATCATGTACATGATGCTCATCATTGCGCTATGATATGCTCTGTTCAAATACAGTTTTAGTAGTATAGATTTAAAATTTTCAATTAATAATTTTTATATTAAAAATTATTTTAAAAAAATTGACAGTTAAGAGATCATCAATTAAGAGATCATCTTTATTTTATATTATGTACATATTAAAAAATAATGTTTTTAAAAAAAATTCAATATAAACCATCCAAATTAGATATGGATAATTTACAGTGGCGATGAGCTCTTTGTGGTTATCAGTCCGCTACAACAAATCACAGTAAACACTAATGATTTTGTTAGGTTCAGATGAATGAATTTAAATGTAATATGCTGTGTCAATTCTAGATAGCCTCAGCAATTCAAATATCGATATGTTACACAGCAATATCGTGGCCACAAAATTCACAGAGAGGAAATACATTAATGAAATGGAATACATTATTATCGGCCAATAACATATGTGTGAGGAGAAATTCCATGCCCGAACGCCTTAACTCTAACATCATTCAACATTCATAAATCATATGCTAATAATAATATGCTCGAGCAATACACATGTTAATAACCTACTATCATCGTATTCAAATCATTTAGCAACTATTCATGCAATAATGCAAGAAACGATATTCAAGGAATTTAAGGGATACTATATACAATGCAATTCAAAGGCAATTTATCATAGGATTAAGGTAAAACAAGATCCAAATAAATAAATAAATATAACTAAGTGGACTAAGAATTTCAAACTAAATGGTATAGAATTTGACATTAATTAAGGTGTTATTTAGTTTAATATTGACAACCCGTATTTTTATATATTTGTTCATATTATTTTAGTAAGCTTTTATCATTATTTTGATCATTAATTGTGTTATTTGTGCACCATTTAGATTAATATGCCTTACCCTAAAATAGTACTTAACAGGGGTATAATTGTCATATTTTTATATTTCTCGAAAGTAATTATTTTTGGAATTAAAGTTATTATATTATTATGATTTGTATTTTAGGTATTTGAGGTTAGTTCCATGGAGGGGTCCATCGATTATGTGCCTACATATAAAACAAGCCTCTAGCAATTCTAAATCTAAAAATAGAGATATGGAGAGATTTTAAATGAAGTAAAGACATTTTATGAATTAGACTATCCAAGTAACTATAGCTTTTAAGGAAATCAATGGAATTTCCTGTAGTAGGAAAGAAACAATCAATCCAAAAATTTCTTCCATGTGCAAAGCAAAAGATGTGGAATCCACAACTCTTATCGTCATCTCCACTTCATTTTACAACTCATTGCCACTATCAGATGACCTAGAGATAAGAGAATTAGGGTCAGTTTGATCAATAGAAAAAGAAAGTAAATTCGAAATGAAAGTAGGATTAGAAGGGGTTAGAGCAGTGGCAGGATCATTGCTATCCTATTCCAATATTCCAATTCTACTTAAAGGGGAAGCTGCGTTCGTAGCTTCCATAACAGCTCTTTTATCATCAATTCCGACAAAATTAAGAAACACACCTTCCTCAAGGCTATCAAGTGCAGAATCAGTCAGAATATCATAATTAAAACAAGATGATGCATCAAAATCATGCGGACTAGAAAGCCATCTATCTATCTCTAAGTAGTAGAGACATGATACATCACCCTAACATGCATATAGATAAGAAGAATGGGAGGAGGATAAACAAGTAGATGCATCATCGTGCTTCGCAACCATGACATATCAGTTAGGCTTATGCACATCAGTCTCCTCATCAACTTTGGAGTTAGAAGGTGATCCTTTCTCCACTAGTCTCTTCATAATAGTTGTTGCCTGTCACGTCCCAAAATTTAAACTGTGACTGGCACAGAATATGAATAAATTCACATTCCTTAAACTTAAAACGTTAAATAAAATATTTAAAATAATAATCATAATTTATCTTTCCATTTAAATCAAAAGGCAAGTTTTCTGTAGGAATTTTGGCAAGATCTTTCTTTGTATAACCGACCTTTCAAAAATCCTACAACAGGTTGCCAATGTTTCAAATCACCTACAAACATTTTCAAAATAACCAGAATCTTATCCATAGGCTAGGTGTAGCATCTAAACTGTAAAAAAAAAAAAAAGTATTTCATAAATTTATAGTTACATTATAAGTAGATATGCTAAAAACAATGCTTTAGATCAGATGAGAGGCTTTTCACTACTCAGCTTGAGGAATAGGGTCAACAACACTATTTAAAGCCAAAATAATCTACTCATGAATAACATCCCAAAAATATAATTTAAAATGCGAAAATCAACAATTTCAACATATCTAAATATAAATCATAATATTTTGTAATTAAATACAAATATTCTGGTAAACATTTTATTTCAGGAAATCCATTTAAAATAATCATTTTAAAACAATCCTTTTTCCGTAGGACTTCAACAGAATGAAGACAGGCGTAGACACATAGTCCATGAGGGTAAATAACCAATTAGTCGAGCTCGAAGCCACGAATCAAGCGCAGGTATAAAACCTACGAATAACAAGTGCAAGAATAAATCTCACTAATAACAAGTGCGAGAATAAATCCCACAAATAACAGGCGCGAGAATAATCCCATGAATAACAGGTGCGAGTACGAGACCCATGAATATCCATCGAGCTCAGGTTTAACCATGGTGCCCCAAGGACTAACAGTACTACTATTAGTAACAAGTGTTTTGTATTCAGTCCTTTCTAAAAACCTTTCCAGCATGCGTAGGATCCATTTGGCATTTAATGACCATAAGACTTTCCAAAGCCATAATCTTCACTAAGAATACTTCAAAATTTCAAAACCCCTGCATGAACATTAAAATAAAATATCAAGAGATTTATTTAATGCATATGAAACAATTATTGAAATTATGAAATTCACATATGAGTGTTTCAACGAGAAAATCAACTTTATATAACATTTATAACAATCTTTTTCCAAAACTCCCTTTATTCATTTTATCACATAAACTTGATCACTTAATAACCTATTTGGAAGAAAACCTATTGCCAACAATTAAAACCATGAATTCATATAACTTGCTTTTCGTAAATCATATTTAAAATTAACACTTTTAAATGAAATATATCAAATAATAAGTTATCATTAAAAATATCATTTTTAGGAAATATTATTCACTCACCTGTGATACTCCGATATAGCTTACTCCTGTTCTATACTTCAAAATAATATTATCTCTTTAATTCCCTATAATTCCTGAAATAAAACAACCAATAAGCTAATACATGGGAACCATAATTTAAATAAATTCAACTTTTGCAAACAACTATAATCATTCACTAAAACCCTTAGCTTTATTTCTTTTTTTTCTTTTTCTTTTCTCTTTGTATGTTTTTCCAAGCTCTCTAATTCCATATCCAAATAAGCCTATATTTCTTATCCATCTTTTTTATCCCACTTAATGAGCATCCATAGACAGATAAGATCATCATACTTCTCAAACTCCATATTCCATCAAGAAATACAATTCATCTCTTTTATACTAAATCCTTTTGATTTATCACCATCAGTGCGAGTTACCTATATACTTATTAACACTTAATTATTCCAATGGTTTTTCTTATCATTTTCTCCATCTTCCTTTAACAGTACCCAACGATAAATTTCCCATTTTAACAATAAACCAATACAAGTATCCTCTAGTCTTTTCTTACTCTTATTGTTTATATGAGTTCTCATTGAAATCTTCAAATTTCTAGATCTGACAATGCTCACAACGGCAAGCTTTTTCATCAACAAAATAACTCCCCACTACTCATGATAGCAGCTTGTCTATATATATATATATATATATATATATATATATATACATACACCGTTCAATTATAGCAATAACAGCAAGCATATATATATATATATGTATATCCTTTCTAACTCAACCCAATACCTTGCCTGACAAGTCCTGTATTCCTCTCTCTCTATTTTTTCTACAGTAACTTCACCAGAAAACTTACAGCTCGTCGAAAAAAAATGGTGGAAGACATTGAGGAAGCTAACCATATACCACACACGGTGGTCTTCTACGACAGCAAGTGTGTGAGGCATTGGCTGTAACAGTAAAATGCAAGCTCCAATGACACCAAAACAGCAGCTGTACACACACATACAAAGCTTTTACCACTCCCCATAGCAACAGCACCAAGGCAGAGAAAGAAGATGAAGATCTGGAATTTGCTATAGTACCTATCAATGAGGCATGACAGCAGCGACGGTGACACCAACCCAGAACAGAAAGAAGGAAAAAGAAAAGCTTCCAGCTACACAGTCACCTGCAGGAACCACAGCCGCTATGCAGTGACCGAAAAGTGTCGCTACTGCAACCAGAAGAAGAAAGAAATCTTACCACCAGCCGAGATCCACTAGTCCTAGAAGACACAGTGACGATGGACCAACTCGTCACCGGTAACCGCAGCTCAGGAAATGGAGAATGACAGCAGCTACAGTGCTCACGCATTGCGACCTTTCTATGCACTTTCCTCCCCTGCTCACAGCGTCAACTGGCTAAAATGGAAGCAGGGAGTGTTTCTACAGTAAATAAACAGAGGGGCAATTTGGTAATTTCGTGTTATGGCGGAAGAAAATAAAACTTCACTTTGGCCTAAGCTGGGATTCGAACTTGAACCTCTCATTTAACTCCACTACCTCCAACCACTCAACCATCAACTTACCTCTACGATATCACTGAAATATGTAATATATATATATATACTTATTAAAATAGTATTACATTTATGAATTTCTAGGGTTATTACATTCTTATCCTCTTAATAAATTTGGTCCTCTAAATTTGAAAATATGCTCGCCTCAATACTTAAATAAGTATGGATACTTGATCCGCTCTCACTCTCAATTTCTTAAGTAGCTTTTTCGTTTGAATGATTATGCCACAACACTTTTACTGAAAGAATCTCCTTAGATATGAACTTCTTTACTTTTCTATCAATAATAGCTACAGGATACTAATCATACGACAAGTCTTCATTTATACAAACTTTTTTTATATTCCACAACATGAGAGGGATTATACAGATATTTTTGTAGCATTGACACATGAAACACTGGAGGGATTCCAAATAACTCTGGTGGTAAGGCTAATTGATAAGCTTTCCCACTTTATCTAAAATCTCAAATAGGCCAATATATAAAACTATAATCCATTTTATGGCATACTCATAATTGGCATCTTACATAGGAATATGAATTTGGTTATAAGTTATTTGACTGTTTTGTTGGACTATTATAAGTTATTGTTTATATATAAGCTATTGGAATGTTTTGTTATCAATAGGTTTATTCAATACATTGGTTCCTATTTGTTCAAGTTTGATGGATTTTGTTATCATTTATGATTCTTATATTTATTTATTTTTTAACAGAGCATGGACGGTTCAGGTGAAGACGGTTTTAGTGGCAAGGGAAGAAAAGAGTATGAAGCCGACCCATATGAAATGGGTGGTTAAGATAGATGGGGGGACTTATCCCATGAAGTTGCTGGTGGAGTTTAATTATAATATAAAGACAACTGGTCAAAGAAAGGCATTACTTAACAGCTATGTCGACCATATAGTACACACTAAGATTACCATCATGTATGCAATTGGAAGGCGGTAACCTGAAAGGTAAGGATATGACTTGGGAGGACATTTTAGTATATTTTTAATTCTATGTTTAACCTATCTACTTTAGTTATTAATGATTTTTGTCCCTTATGGCAGCTTTATTTTATTTATTTTTTGTACTTCAATGCATCAATATTTTGATATTCTTGCCACAACAAGCATAAGGATCACATCTTAAAGCAACGTATTGAATGGTAGAGAGACTTTAAGTCTAAAAGTAAGATAGGAGAGCATCCAAAGGATACATACCCCAATGTTGGTGAACCATCGACATAGTGTCGTTAATGGCAGGAAGATGCTACTTATAAGGTTTAATGTGTGTAAACTTACATTTTAATTAACTTAGTTAGTAATGAATGTACATTTTAATCAACTAATCTAACTTTACTTCATTTTCATATGCTATGAGTAAGAGGAATCAGGAAATAGTCAATAAGAATATGTACCACCATTATATGTCTCGAGGTGGGTATAGTGTCCTAGAGAGCAAAATGATGGAAGGGCTGTTCTAGGCATGCATCAAGCTGCTGCATCAAATCCTAGTGCATTAGACCCTTTTACATCCATCTAACATCCATCTCACCAACAAAAATGAAAGACTGCGAGGGTTAAGAAGGGATAGTACATCATTTTATAGGTTGCTACTAGCTGCCACAACAATTTACCAGAATACTTTCTTTATGGCACAATCAAAGTCATGGTACATCATATTAGAAAAGGTTTTGGCACTATATTGGTTCCCTACCCCACTAATAAGGTCCACATATTGGACTATGCTTTAGGGCAGTATATTCTGTGGCTAACACATCTAATCAAATTAAGAAGGCATCACACTAGAGCCGATGCCAGAGAAGGTATCAAAGAAGCAAACATTGAAGAAGCAAGAACCAAAAAAGGCGCCATAGAATCCAAAGGTAAAGAGGGTGAAAGGAGACAAGTTCAAACCTCTTCCTGAGAACATATCCTCGAGATATATGAATATGACAACTCTTCATGCTCTAGTAGATGGTATAGAAGAAGCACTTAGTTTCACAATTCTGTCAGGGATTTTGACTATACAGGAGCTATATAAATTCACCCTGGACAAGAATGATATAGTGCAATTCCTAAATTTTGATATGTTAGATTTAGATGTCATCCAGTTAACCATATTATAAGTTGTAAATTTATTTTAATACATTATGTTTTATCATTCGCGCAGTACTGACTCCTTTCTCTATTGAACAATAGCTACTTCTATCTCAAATTCCTAGATGAAGCAAAAGGAGACACATATGGCTTTATGTGTCCGTAAAGTGTCCAAGAGATAGGCACCGATAAGAATTCGAGGATGATGTATATGGTCGACATCATGACCCGCATAAAAAAAAGATATATTTTTCTCCTTACATTAAATGGTAAGTATACTCTTATACTTGAAACACAAATATACATATTATAATAAAATCATATATAACGTTGTTAATATTTTATAGTATGCATTAGACTCTGCTAGTCATTCCCCCTAAAGATAATATGGTGTACTAGTTTGATTTAATGTTTGGACAGCCAGACCCCGAGATTGTATCCATTGTCAACAAGTGAGTTTTTATTTATAGATTTATTAAGCATAAAATTAGTAAGTTATATGGTATTTTTTTTTAGTTGGCAATAGGGCTATGCAAGGTGTCAACCTTTTCAGAGGCCATCCACATAGTACTAATCCGACATAGATTTTTTTCTCAAGTAAGTTGTTTTCAAATAATTAAGTTTTAATTTTCATAAATTTATTATGTATAAAGTTATTCCCTAATGTGCTTTGTGTTTTCTATTTTGTTAGTAATGTCATCAACCTAGCGGTGTTGAGTATAGATATTATGTAATCCGATATATTCACAAGATTATTGAGATAGTTCTCACAAGAACTTACATGAGGTATGAAGTGATTAATATTTAGTGTTTTTTTCAATTTATTTATATCTTGAATACTTACTATTGCTCCTAACTTGTAGTCATTCAATAACAACATGAATTAAGAAGATGACATAATCAACTCAATGAGGGATGATTTGGTACAAACAATACTTTTATACATGCCTTGATCATTCAACCATTTCCTTGTATATATGATGTACAAATTTTGATTTGGTTCATTATAAGATTAATAATTTGAATTATTTTATTACTATTTATTACCATTTAATTTGGATATTCGCATTGCTTATTTCAAACTTTGTTGTCTAGAAATTAGCCTATCTTGATTATGGTAAATACATGATAGTACTAAATGGAAAATTAACGGAAAGGTTAAAAAGAAAAAATAAAATTATTTTTTTCGTAAAACCATCGTTGAAGGTATATCCTTTAATGGCAGTTTTAAGAATAATTGTTATTAAAGGTTTTAACAGCAATAACAAAATTGTCTGTCACAAAATTGCCGTGAAATGTCACTTTTAATCACTATTAAATGCCTTTTTTCCAGTAGTGTTTGTCTTTTCAACTTCCAAACATATTTTATTTTATGCAATAAAAAGAAGATAATCCAACAAAGATATAAGCTAAGGGATCATTTGTTGTTTTGGGACATTGTTTGCCATGAAGGTGACGTTGGGCTCTGAATCATGTACTTGAGATTGCGGGGGAAATTCACAGTGACATTCAAAATTAAGGCACCAACAATCAGGGCACTGCCAATCACCTTTGCATGGTATATGGAGCTTGATTTCTCCATCTTCAGTTGCATTCTCCAAAGCTACAATATGAGATTTTCTTTTATCAATTTTATATATTTGTATAAAACATTAGAAAAAAGGTAATAAGACTTTACATAGAATTGCTACTAATTACTTGGGGTGGTAATATTAATGTTTCTTGCAAATATTTGCTCATTGGTAGACCAATTATATTGTGTTTGGATTAGGACTATTTATGATAACCCAGAACCAGATCAACGCGGTTCAACCTTGAACGACCTGATTGAGTCAAGTGTAAAAAAGTAGCCCAAACAAAATAGACATACCATATTAGATTAGGCTATCGACCATCGGTTTAGACCAGGTTATTTTGAAAATCATTATAACAGTAGATTCCAACTTTATGTGGAAGTGGAAAGAACAATAGTAAAACAAAGTGCTATATAGATTATTTATATGTGATATATCGATCTTGCTGGGGGGAAAATCCTAATGAACATAATTATACACAAACATAAACAGATATATTGAAGGGTGTTCTCACCTGAAACAGAAAACAAAAGGACCAGAAGAAAAGCTCCGTTAACCAAAGTCTTGTCCATGTTTATCAACTTGGGATGCGTCTCGGTTCGCTAAGTTTTCTATTTATAGATGAATACATGGTCAGAATTCTATGATATTTTAAAAGATCTTTCCGAAAAAAAAATTAATAAAGAGTTTTCTATATCGCTTAATAAATGATCTTTTGAAAAATATCCCTATTTAATTAGAGATATAACAAAAAAATTAGATAAAGGCAATTAAGCTTATTGGAAATCAATCTCAGCATTTATTGTCACTTTGTTTTTGTGATTCTGTATTAACATCGAAATAATCCCGAAGATTTTTTAAATATTGATTTTCTAGAATCAGTTAGTTTCTTTGTAATATATTATACATGTTTGAAGAAAATCTGATGATTAATATATTGAATTTCATATGATTCTTTGCAATATGTAGAGCAGTTTTTTTCGTGATATTGTATTACCTTTTTTTTATAAGGCAGAAAAATATGATTTTGTATTTCAATTTAAATAAAGTTACTCTGAATGTTTTCTTCGAAAATTGTATGCACGTATAGAATTTAATAGTTAATTTATAATTTTAATTTAATATTGGATAATATCTAAAGCAATAGATTCAACCAAAAGTACCACATGTAATGATGGTATCTGTATCTCACTACTAGAAAAAAAAATTATCAAAATGCTACTTCACGACTGTTAAAAGGAAAAATGTCATAAAAAAGGTAGTGGCATATTCATAAATAAATTAATATTTTATAAACTTTTAACGGCGGTTTATGCCATTTTTCATAAAACCGCTGTTTAAAGTGACATCAATAACTTATAACGGCAGTTCTTTTAGAAATCGCTGTTATAAGTTAATCGTTTTATCTTCCTACCTTTGCCTCTTCATGCTCTATCTATAGAAAGAAAGTACACATCTCTTGCATCTTCCTAACATCTCTAGCCATTATGACGAAAGGCTAACAGATACATCTTATGAACCGTATTTTCCTCAATCTTAAATACCCTTCCATTATATTTTTTATTCCACTTCCTTTTCCTCAATTTTTTTCCTCTTGTTATCGTCTTTGCCTTACTGTCTTTTTCATTTTTCTTTATATGGCATCCTCTTCAGGCTCTTTTCCTTCCCATTCACAAAAAATATCCCTTGATGATTTTGAGGACAAGCATTCTCTCCTTGACCCAATGTCTACTTCACTGTTTCCAGACCTCCTCAAATGTCTAGTATAATTGATAAATCGAATGGATATTTTAGAGAACTCAGTTGAAGAGCTCTCCCTTCAGGTAGAGAACCTTCAAGAAAGGTTCAATAATCTCCGTTTTGATCTCCACCGCCAATGTAACCAGCAGCACTTCCACCACCCTTCAAATAACCTAGATGACTCCTAATACTCAGACTACTCTGCTTCATCTGATTGAAATGCTTCTCCTTTTTTCTTCATCTCTCTTTTTTGATACTTTTTTACGCTAGCGGATGGGATGGGATTTCTTACAAAATGTAAAGAATAGTAGGTTAGAATATTTTCTAAAGTCAGTTATTATTTTGATCAATTGTGTACACATTTTTCTTAAGAATAAACCTATATATATTGTACCGAGTTTAATATTAGCCTATCTCAACTCACCCAAAATTTTGGTATAGCTTAAAATACTAACATATAGATTACTCAAAACTCAACAAATATGCAAAGAACTTTTTTTTATGGGACTTGCATCAATTTTATCTTGTTTGGTTGGACGTTCAGCAATGAGTACTTTAAAAAAAATTGAAAGTGCACATATTTTGATAAAAATATATTAATCCAAAAATCTAATTTATTCAATAATAATTCAACAAATTACTAAATATCATTAGCATACTAGCTTAGTATCTAATTTATTGGATTCAAGATTATATGTTATCTTTAAATAATATGATCAATGCTTTTTATGGCGATTTTTATTAAAACCGCCGTTATAGATACTTGTAACAGCGGTTTTAATAAAACTGCTATATAATGTCTTCACATATTGTAAATGTCAAACTTTTGACTGTGGTTTTATTAAAAAACCCGCCATTATAAGTATATGTAATGGAAATTTTTAATAAAAACTTCCATAAAAAGCCACAAAATTTTAAAAAACCTAATTCACGGTGAGTTTCAGATTTACTTTTCACACAGCCGCTTGTGGTCCTGTTCTCTACCCCACCACTATAGACTTAGATGAAAGAAATTTTCTATCATTTTCACCTATTTTTGGTGACTCCATCATCACTCTCATCGTTGTTCACTATCTCTATCGTCGTTAACTCCCTCCATCGTCATTCGCATCTTAAAAGCTGTAAGTCACTGTTTAACTTTTTCATTATTTTATGGTCCAGTTCTTTATTGGGATTAAAGCTAAATGGCACTAAATCAGTTAATAAAATATGTAAATGTCACACTATGAGTATGTAGGCAATTGATTCACTGAAGTAGGTTATGGAGTTTTAGGTATTTGGTTGCTGAAAAACAAAATTGAGTTTTGTTTGTTTATATTCCTAAATGTTTGAACTATTGTAATAGGTATTGAAAAACTCCAAAATGAGGCTTTAGGATAGTAGAGTTCAAATTATGAATTTGCTCTGTTCCTTTATTTGGGCAGTACGTTGAGCCATAGTAGACTAAATCTTGGTTAATCTTAAGTGTGATTTTTATGACTCAAAATTGTGGGACATAAGAGGAGTTGGATGGTTAGGTTATTATAACATAATTGATAGTTAAAATGACGGCTTCATAGTTGATTTATGGATATAACAAAGATGAATATATGTTTATGTATGTTATTGGGCCATTGAGATTTTAAAGAGTATAATATAGTGTACTGTTTTGAGATTCTTAATTTCTAAACAAGTGGCTCAAAGAAATTATAATTTGGGAGATTAGTTCACTATTTTGGATTGTTAGTTGTATCATATTCTTAACTTTATTTATTATTTTTTGAATAGAACATGGATTGTTCAAGTTCAATAGGTTTCGGTTCTGGTCAACAAGGGAATAAAAGAGGAAGGGTCTAACCAGTATGAAACGGATCTCTAAGACAGATGAGGGGTCACATCCCACCAAGTGCTAGTTGAGTTTGATGCTAACATGTAGGCAACTGGTCAAAATAGGCCAGCGTTTAATAGTTATGTTGGCCATATAGTACATGCTAAGATTAGCATCACGTACCCCAATTGGAAGGCGGTCGATCATAAAGACAAGGATATGATTTGGGAGGACATTTTGATACATTTCTAATTCTATGTTCCACCTATATACTTTAGTTATTTATTATTTTTGTCCCTTATTATAGCTTCATCTTATTTGTTTTTGTACTTCCACGAGGCAAAATTTCGATATTCCTACCACTTCAACCATGAAGCATCACATCTTCAAGTAATGTAATGAACGGTAGAGGAACTTTAAATCGAACCTTGTGAAAAGACTACTTTCGAGTCAGTAAGATGAAGCAGTATCCGAAGGACACATACCCCAATGTTAGTGATAAAGCTTAGACATTGTTTTGTCAATGGCGAGAAGAGGCTAGTTATAATGTTTCATGTGTGCTGTGAACTTACATTTTAATTAACTTAGATAATAATGAATATATATTTTAATCAACTAATCTAACTTTGTTTCATTTTTATAGGCTATTTTTAAGAGGAATAAAAAATATCCAAGAAGAGTGTATCCTACCATTATATGTCTTGAGGGGACATAGTGTCATTGAGAGGAAAATGATGCAAGAGTAGTTACAGGCTGCGAAACAAGCAACTATATTAGACCCTACTACCTCAGACCCTTTTTCTTCCATCAGCACCAAGGGTTTATCTCGCCAACAAAAATAGAAGGCTACGAGGGTGAAAAAGGGACAATACATTACTCTAGAGGTTGCTACAGTTGAGAGGATTGTAAGTAACTAATTTAAATACTAAGAATTTATACGTTATTACTTGCTCTTCAGTTATTTTAATTTAGTAACTTGAATATGTTATAGGATGCACTAAAGCGACAAGCATCCCAAAGGTGTTTCGTTCCTGAAAAAGGAATAAACATCCTGGAGGCAGCTATTGACATCCTAAAGTCGAGTGAGGGTGGCCCTTAAAGGAGTGATACGTAGACTTTTTGGGCTCCACCTCTCGAAGAAGAAGTGCACCCTCTACAAACATACTTTGAGATAAGTTGCAAAAGGCTCAAGATGAACTTAAACTAGAGTATCAAGCGGAGTTGAAAAAGATATGCTCTGATATGGATGTCAGAATCCAAGAGCTTATGGATGCCAGGTTCTAGCAGGCCATAATAATGATGGGCTTCCCCAAACCTAGCCAAATTTTAGAAACAAACACATATTCATTTAGTTTTTTCTAGGGAAGTTTAACATGTGTTTTTGTCTTAACTAATTTTGTTCACATTTTTAGGGTTTTCCTGTGGTGACTAGTGGGAAGGGTAGCGCTAATAAGTAAAAGTTTATCTCCCAACCATCTGATCCTGACCCTAACCCTAAGCACACCAGGATGATGGGGAAAAGTTTGCTCTCTAATTATGACAGACCAAGGGACTATATCCTTCATCGCTCATGGTACCATGTACCTGGATGCCACAATAATTCACTAGAAAATAATTCCTGATTACAAAGCCAAGGTCATCACAGTACAAATCATAAAGAAGTGATCAAGCATTACACTGATTTCCTGCCCCACTAACGAGGTCCTCATATTGGACAAAGCTCTAGGGTAGTTTATTATGTGGCCAACATATCTGATCAAATTGAGAAAGTAGGTCACATAAGAGCTAGTGCCAGAGAAGGTACCTCATAAGAGAACACCTAAAAGGCCCAACACCAAAAAAGGCACAACATAAGCCTAAGGTTTAGAGGGCAAAAATAGACAAGCTCAGACCTTTTCCTAAGAATATGTCATCGAGATATTTTGGTATAGCAACTCTTCACTAGTAGCAGGATTGAAGGAAGCACTTAGTTTCACAATTTTGTCTGGGAGTTTTGACCGCATAAGAGCTTTACAAATTCACCCTGGGCAGGAATGATATAGAACAATTCCTGAATTTTGAGGAGATGGATTCAACTTTCATCCAGTTTGTCATATTGTAAGTTGTAACTTTATTTTAATACTTTGTGTTTAACTATTTTCACAGTACTGACTCCTTTCTCTATTAACAATAGCCACTTCTATTGGAGATGCCTGGACGAAGCAAAAACAAACACATATGGCTTTATTTGTCCTCAATGTGTCTGAGAGATAGACACTAATAGGAGCTCAAAGATTGTATACATGATAGATATTATGACTCACATCAGGAGGAAGATATATTTTGCACCTTACATTAAAAGGTAAGAATACTCTTATACTTGGCACACGCATTTACATATTAGTCTACATTCATATATAATGTGGTTCATATTTTGTAGTATGCATTAAACTCTACTTGTCATAGCCCTTAAAGATAATGTGGTGTAGTAGTTTGATTCATTGTTTAGACAGACAGATACCAAGATTTTTTCCATCGTCAACACGAGTTTTTCTTCATAGATATGTTAACATAAAAATTTAGTAAGTTATATGAATTTTTTCTAATTGGAGATAGGGTTGTACAAGGTTTCAATTTCTTTGGAGGCCATACAATTAGTACTAATCCTTCATGAATTTATCCTCGAGTAAGTACTTTTCAAATAATTAAATTTTAGTTTTCATAAATTTATTAGGGTGAAAGTTAATCATTAATGTGCTATGTGTTTTTCTATTTTGTTAGTATCGCTGTCAACCTGGTAGTATTGAGTGCATATATGATATAATCCAATATATGCATGAGATCATTGAGATAGGGATCACGGATAGTTTACATGAGGTATGATGTGATAAATATTTAGACTTTTTTAATTTCTCACATCTTGAATATTTATCTATTACTTTTAACTTGCAGTTGTTCAAGTATAACAACATGAAGATGAGCAAATCTACTCAATGATGGATGCTTTGGCAAAAACCATCCTTAAGAACTTGATTTAATCAATCATTCATTTCTGTGTATATATGATTGTATTATATTTTCGTTCATTGCATGCATTAATAAGAATTCAAATTACTTTATTACTATATAATAACATTTAATTTATATTTTTACATTGCTTATTTCATACTTTGCTGCCATAGTCTGTCTTCATTATGGTAAATACGGGGCGGCATAGATAGGAAAATTGAAAGAAAGTGTAAAAAACATTAAACCTTTATAGCGACGATTTTTCTAAAAAGCGCCGTTACATGTATAGATTGTAACGATTGTTACCTTCAAAATCATCATTACATGATTAAACTGTAACGGTGATTTTCTTAAAAACCGTTGTAAGATTCTAATATATATAAAATTGTCGTTAAAGTATTACATTTAACAAGGGTTTTTCAACCGCCGTTAAAAGTTATACTTACAACAGCAATATAATTCACGCTGGTCAAAAAACTATCGTGAAATGTTACTTTTAACCATTGTTGTACGACTTTTTTCTAGTAATATCTTTGCCATATATTTAAACATGCTTTTTTATTCCAATATTTTTTATTAATATCAATTTAATAATTTAAATTTGTTTAGTTTTACTCTTTAATCCTGTAAGTTTGAAAAAATTGCAAACAATTTCCTTTTTTTATAGCCGACGTGAACAATTTAATATCCTTTAGTATTGTGAATTTACTCAATACAAAATGTCTACAAAAAATTGGATCAGTATATTTAAAACTTAAAGGAAAAAAGTATGCCTTTGTACTAAAGTGATAAATATAAGGCCAAAAAAAAAAAAAAACTAGTAAACTACACATGAGGTTTCATTTTGGTCATGTGTGGTCTTTTAACTCTTAACGTTATTAATAAAAGATACTAACGTTGAAATTTTAAATATTAACAAATATTCTAAAATGTATATATATTAAGTTTAATTTAAAAATAACAATGATTAGCAGAAAAATCATTAATTTTATACTAAGGGCGTTAGAGTTAAATGATTGAAAATATAATTTGTAAAATTATGGAACCAAATCAAAATCTTGTATATAGTTAGAACTTAGAAGACCAAATATATACATTTATCTAAATATAAAGAGGACCGATGATAGAAAATTATGGAGGAAGAGAGGAGAGAAAGCATACCAAGTCCAAATGTAGGTTCGGATTCGAGTCAAACCACCAAAGCTCCAAATTACAAACTAGTGTGCTACAGTAGATACATTACACAAGAGAGAATAAGAGAATAAAGGAGATAGCAAAAAAAAAAAAAAAATCAATGGCTAAGGGAGGCACTCTCTATTTATGACATTAAGAGTGATCATAAATTAGGAAGGTGTAATCTCCCTCAGTTATTAGGAAATAATTCCTACTTGCCCTTTAATTAACAATACCCGCAACTAATATGATATTTGAATATAAATTTAATCATAGTTTAATTTATATATTTTAAGTAGGGGGAGACTCTAATTAAAATATCATTGCCATTAAGGGCGAATCGGACCCAAAGTCCAATAGCTATGAAGAGACAAACGTGAGGTGCATGTATAAAAATTTGTTTTTTTTTTCATTAGAACTAGATATTTTTTCCCCATGTGTTGCACATGGATAGAAAAATAAGTTATAATTGATTAATTATTTGTGATACTATAATTGTTATTATGATTAAAATTTTAAAATATCATAGAATTAATTAATTAATAGAATTACTGATTAATTATATTATGAAACTCAAAATCTTTCAAATATTAAAATAAGGTTTAAAATCTTTCAAATATTAAAATGATACTGATTGAGATTATTGATTGTGATTTGTAGATAAATGAATTAAAAGTATTGAGTTAGATCAACGTAAACTTATTTTTAACTAAACTGTGTATTATAATACTTTAAGAGTATAGTTGATATTTGATTGATGATGCATAATTGATAGTTGATTGATGATTGATAATTATAGTTGATGATTTACAATTAGGTTAGTTTTAATTTGTATGATTTCTGTTTTCTAGAATTGTAATATATTTTGCTTTTTGTTTATTTTTTAAATTTTATTATTGTTTTACTGTAATGGACTCTTTAAAAAACTGTCCAAGAGCAAATGTATTTTTTTTACCAGTTGTTTTAATTTGATCGTCAACTTATTGGGTGGTTGGTTAATTAGTAACGATGAACTTGTTCTCGGTAAATTGAATCTTAATTGACAATGAGACCATACTTGTAAAAAAAATTGTTAAAATAACTCAGAACTCATAAATCTGGGTTTCCGTTGTCATATTAATCAAGCAAATGCAGCAACATAGATCTATTCAATTAAAGTGAAATCGAAGATTTCATTTTTCATTTATGATATTGTGTAATGATCACAGAAAAACTAATGCAACAATAATAGCAATGAAAATGTATGAAGTTCTGAATATATTCTTATCAACTGATCATAAGGTACATTCAGTCTTAAGAATCTAAAGCATAGTCACAAGAATAAGAGATTTGGTTGTGATTGGATTGATTATCTCATTGAATCAATATAGTGTATATATATACAGAAGGTTGATCTTATAAACTCCTAAACTTTAGCTACAAGAACGGCAATTACAAACCTGATTATACTCCTATACAATCATCTAATTAAGTCAAGGATAAACACACAATAACTATCATATAATTTCCTTAATAAGGATAAGCACACAATAACTACCATATAATTTCCTTAATACTCCCCCTCAAGTTGGAGAGTGTAAATCACAAACTCTCAACTTGCTACACAAGTACTCGAACTGCTCTCTGCCAAGAGCTTTTGTAAAAATATCTGCCAACTGCATCTTTGTAGAAATATAACAGGGACGAATCACCCCAGCCTGTAATTTTTCCCGAACAATATGACAATCAATCTCAATATGTTTTGTACGTTCGTGAAAAACTGGATAAGCCGCAATATGTAAGGCTAATTGATTATCACAAAACAATGAAGCCGGCTCGTGTAGATCAACCTTTAAATCTTGAAGTATATATCTAAGACACGTCAACTCTAGACAAGTGTTGGCCATTGCTCTGTATTCCGCTTCTGCTGACGTACGTGAAACATTTGTCTGTTTCTTCGACTTCCAAGAGATAAGTGATGATCCGAGACAAATACAATAACCAGAAATAGAATGCCTGGAAGTATGGCATCCACCCCAATCTAAATCACAATAAGCATTAAGTGTTAAATTATTTTCAGATGGTAAAAACAATCCTTGACCTGGCGCATTTTTAATGTAACGGAGGACTCGCAATGCTGCTTCCCAGTGCTGCTTCCGAGGCGTGTTCATGAACTGACTTAGTGTACGTACTGAATACACTATGTCCGGCCTGGTTACTGTCAAGTATATTAGTTTGCCAACCAGTCTCCGATACTTTCTCGAATCATGAAGAACTTCACCATCTTTATCTGTCAAATTTAAATTCTGTTCCATTGGGAAATTTTTTGGTTTCACACCTGACAACCCTGCGTCTTGTAAAATGTCTAAAGCATATTTTCTTTGAGACATAAAGACACCCTTTTTGGATCGAGAAAATTCAATGCCCAAAAAGTATTTCAATTCACCAAGGTCTTTAATCAGAAAATGTTTGAGCAAATGATTTTTTAGCAGCTTGATCTCATGTAAGTCATTTCCAGTCAACAGGATATCATCAACGTAAATAAGAATGGCAGTGAACTTTTTACCTTGAGATTTAGTAAAAAGTGAGTAATCTGCTTTTGACTGTATGTAACTAGCTGACTTAACAGTGGCTGCAAAAGTGGAAAACCAATTGCGAGACGCCTGTTTCAAACCATAGATGGACTTTTGAAGCCGACATACTAGATTCTCCCCTGTCGGCAAAGGCCAGGAGGTGGAGTCATATACACCTCTTCTTGAAGGGTTCCATGAAGGAACGCATTGTGAACATCAAGCTGGTGTAAGTACCAATTGCGCGAAGCTGCGACTGTCAACAAACAGTGGAGAGTGGTGAGTTTGGAAGTGGGAGAAAAAGTCTCTTGATAATCTATACCTTCAATTTGGGTATAACCCTTTGCAACCAAACGCGCTTTATAGCGCTCAATTGTGCCATCGGAATGATACTTGATCTTATAGACCCAACGGAAGCCAATGGGTTTGTGCCCCGGAGGAAGAGGGACCAACTTCCATGTGTTGTTATGTTCTAGTGCCGCAACTTCGGCGGACATGGCTTGATGCCAAAGTGGATCACGATCGGCTTGCTCAAAAGAGGCAGGTTCTATTTGTGCTGTTAAGAGGGCTAAAAAAGCACGGTGATTGGGAGAGAAATGGGAAATAGATAAATGGGAGGACAGTGGATACCTTGTACCTTGGCGAGAACCTAGTTTCGTCGAAGAGTGATTAGCGTGGGAAGACATATCGTAGTCCTTTTGCCATGCGGGTGGTTGAATCTGTCAAGTGGAACGACGAAGGGGCTCATCGACGGGAGGTACTGGTGATGGAGAGTTGTGTGAGGTGGCGGAAGGTGATGGAGAAATTGGAGGTGTTGTAGGTGAGGACTCGAATGAGGTAGGGGATGAGGACGAATCGGGAATATTCTGATATGGTAAGGATGAGTCATGATTTGGTGGAGGTGATAATGGGAAAGGTGGTGAGGAATCATGATTTGGTGGAAACGTGGGATTGGGGGAAAGATTTGGGGAATTAATTGGAGATAATATCGACTGGGGAAGGCTATCAAAGGAAACATGTGGAGATATAGGCAGAGTTGACGAATTGGGAATTGATTGAGAATGAAATGGAAATATATGTTCCCTAAAATAAATGTCTCGGCTAACGGAGACTTTCTTGGTGGCTAAGTCAAAAAATTTATACCCCTTTTTCCATGTGGGTACCCAATGAAAACACAAATAGAGGCTCTAGGATTAAATTTTTGTTTAGGATGAGTATTGGTGGCATAACATTCGCAACCAAAGACGCACAAATGCGCAAGGGAAGGAGGTCGGTTATATAGTACCTCAAAAGGCGACTTGTTGGATAGCAAAGGTGTGGGAATTCTATTTATTAGGTAAACTACGGTTAAAAGACATTCCCCCTATAATTCAAGTGGAACATTTGATTGAAACATGAGAGAACGGGCAAAATTTAAAATATGTCGATGTTTTCGTTCTATAACTCCGTTTTGTTACGGAGTATAAATGCAAGAATGTTGGAGTTCAATACCTTTATTTTGAAGAAAAGTGGGAATGGGAATAAACTCTGTGCCATTATCCACTCTGATGGTTTGAACACTTGTTTGAAATTTAGTTTTGACAAATTGCACAAAATTGGTTAATAAAGTTTGTGTCTCTGATTTATGATGCATGAGAAAAATCCATGTACAACGTGTGAATTCGTCTACAATGGTGAGAAAATAGCGTAAACCAGTGTGAGTAGGGACTTTATGAGGACCCCAGACATCGCAATGTAAAAGTGAAAAAGGGAATTTTGTTGTTATTGAACTTTTTGGAAAAGGTAAACGTGTCTGATTTGCCTTTGGACAAATAGTGCAATTGTTCCCTAATTCTTTATAACCATGAGGAAGTAAATGGGACAGTAATTTAAAACTAGAAATCGAGGGATGACCCAGGCGTAAATGCCATAGATCAGACGACTGAGAAACATGAAAAGCAGTCGACTTATTTTCTGACAGATGTATGTAGTATAGACCACCACGCTGTCTACCCGAGCCAATCATCTTCCCCGAAACCAAGTTCTGTAAAATACAATAGTCAGGAAAGAGTAGGATACAACAATTAAGATCTTTTGCTAATTTACTGGTTGAAATTAAATTCAAGTTAAAGGATGGGACGCATAGTGCATTTTTTAATACTAAGTTGGAATTAAAAAATACATTGCCGGTGTGTGTGATTGGTGCTATAGCACCATTGGGTAAATTGACATTTCTGGTATTTGAAGATTTGGGCTTAGTTAAGAGAGATAGGTGGGAAGCGATGTGATCTGTGATGCCTGAATCCAAAATTCAAGAACTTGTATTACTAGAATTAACAGACACAAGAGTTGACGGAATCAAACCTGAGGCATTAGCATATGCGTCAGCATTACCAAAATTAGTGTGATTCAAGGCACTAATTGCTTGTACCAATTGTTGAATCTGTTCTACGGTAAATCTTGGTACTGTGCTAGAAGAAATAGAAACATCTTGAGATTCTGTCCATTCGCTACCAGTTGATTCCCCCGACTGAAATTCCGTTGCCCCTTGAATTGTCCCGACTTATTATTATTCCGTTTTTCAGTCGGCATCTATCCTCTGTGTGACCCCTCTTATCACAAAACTTACAGTGAAATTTTAGAGTCCGGCATTCATCTATGGTATGCCCGGGTCGATTGCAATGATCACACATTTTCTGCTTTGAATTACCTCCTTTTCCCGAGACTGTGGCTGCGATTGAAAAGTTCTCGGCAGGCTCAGAAGAGACTTGTCGCTGCATCTCTTCCTGGATAATCAAAGAGTATGCTTGACGGATATTGGGCAACGGCGACATCATCAATATATTGGATCTTACTGTCTTATATGACTCATTCAGACCCATGAGAAATTGCATAAGGCGGTTCTCTTCCCTCTGCTCGAGATGAGCTTGACGCTGATTGCAAGTCAATGGATTACGATACGTCTCAAGTTCGTCCCACAAAGCCTTGATTTTTGTAAAGTACGTCACTACCGTCATTGTACCATGCGCCATGGTCGCAATTGATTTCTATATCTGAAAAACGGCAGGGGCATTTTTCTGTGAAAACTGATCCCGCAAGTCAACCCATACTTCGCGTGCTGTCTTTGCATGAATAATCCCTTCGGCAATATCAGGTTCAACAGCATGAGTGAGCCAAGAGAGTATCATGCGGTTGTATTGGTTCCACAGGTCAAACAGAAGTGGATCATCCTCCTGTGACGGCTCGTTGACAGTACCATAGACCAAGCCAATTTTCTTCTTCGCGGTAAGGGCATGAATAATTGCTTTGCTCCACGACTGGTAGTTGATGCTGTTCAATTTGATTGGAACCAAGTTTGAATGATGGATGTAGAAAGGATGTGATGGATCGATGGTAATGGTGTTCGATCCAGAAACTTTGGCATCGTCTGCCATGGCTGTGTAGGAATTGTAGAAAGTATGGAAAGGTGATAATCAAGAGCACTAGGATCGTTGCTCTGGTACCATCACAAGAATAAGAGATTTGGTTGTGATTGGATTGATTATCTCATTGAATCAATATAGTGTATATATATACAGAAGGTTGATCTCATCAACTCCTAAACTTTAGCTACAAGAATGGCAATTACAAACCTGATTATACTCCTATACAATCATCCAATTAAGTCAAGGATAAGCACACAATAACTACCATATAATTTTCTTAATAAGGATAAGCACACAATAACTACCATATAATTTCCTTAATACATAGGAACAAATCAACAACCACATAACAAAATCAACAAATGCAGAAAAGGGAAATAACCATAAAGTCTAAAGGAAGAAGAGAGCCACATGAAGAGATTTCCCAAGAATGGGACTAGGGAGAAAATCATACAAATCATTCACACACCCCTCACTAACACTCTTTCCTCATATATAGCCTTAGTATGTTGGTGGTAACCCTTTCTAATTCAGTTATTTCGAACGGCAAGCGGAGGTAGCACACTTCTTGAGCGATTGCAAGTCACGTGTTTTCCTCGGGCTTCACATACATTTGGCAAGTTCATGACATAGTGTTTGCCAGGGAATAATTTTAATAGATTATGGTGAACTAGGAAAACAACCCTAAATAAATCCAATATTTAAATTGGCATTAGTATTAAACCAGCTCCTTAACTAATTCAATGACAAGTCTAAGTTTTAGTATTTTGCTCAGACCATTAAAAAATAAACTATAAGGCCAAAATTAAAAATAAGGCAAACTAGAGGAATTTCCATAAATTAATAAAGATCATAAAGTTTACGTTTTCAGTGTACTAATAAAGCAATTGCCCTTACGACAAAATGATATGTTGACCAACTTTCATGTTGACAAATTGCAAGTTTGATAACTCTTTTAGTGTCTACCTCTCTAATTTATAAATAATTTCCAACTGTTACTTATAGGTATGAATTGTTTTTTCCCGTGGTAACATTTTTCTCTTGTTGCAATAGGCAAAAAATGTTGTAATGTCTCTAAATTAGTTTCTCATGATCAAAGGAAAAGTTAGAGATGTTGTTGATGCTATTTAAAAGAAGGAGAAAAAAAAATGAAAGACTTGCTAGCAAATCTTAGTGAGAAAGAAATGAGATCTTTGAATTCCCATATTATTCATGAGAGTTGAATAGTGTAGAATTGTTTGATTTATTAGTGGTGGATGGGCTTATTCTATCTAGAAAAAGAAAAAAAGGCAAAACTTAACGGATTGCAATTTATGAATCATGAAGTAACAAATGACAGCTCGTATAATCTGGACTTAATATTTTGAAAAAAAAATAGAATTGTTATTAATTACTCCTTAACTTGTCAATTGATGTACATGAAATTATCATTTGTGTTATCTCAGAGCAAGATCATCATTTAATAATTAGAATCTTTCTCTCCAAGGTTCTATGTGATTTATTAATGATTTGATTATTTTGTGGGATCCTGTAAGAATAAATTTTTTAATTTACTGTAGGATGTGAGAGGGATTCCCCTAAATATTTTATAAGATGTTCCATTCCATAAATATTTCCTTTAAAAGGATACACTTTTCCTTATTCCATTTGTCTTTTCAACTCCCGGTCATATATATTCTATGCAATAAACTGGAGATAATCCAACAAAGATTCAAGCTAAGGGATTATATTTTTTTTTTATAAATAAATTTTTAGAAAGAGATCAGGCTCACTCATGATTTAAGGATAGAATAAAAAAAAATCCTCCTAAATAATATCAATATTAAATAAGATGAGTTATTAATTATTTTAAAATATAAACTTAAATATCATAAAGCTTTTTTTTGTTGCCCACCAGGTTTACCGGAGCTTTGCCCCAACTACATTCGGATCTGACCCGCGTCGCGCACCTGGTTATGGTGGGTGAGTTTCCTAACGGGGATTTTCTGCGTACGCCAAGGCTCGAACTCGAGATCTCGCTTAAGCGATACCAAGCCACTTACCACTCAGACTAACCCCCGTTGGTTAAATATCATAAAGTTAAGATCTAATGATTATGTTTTGTTTTGAGGCATTGTGTGCGAAGGCAACATTGGGCTCTGAATCATGTTCTTGAGATGAAGGGGGAGGCCCACATGACATTCATAATTAATGCAAGGACAGTCAGGGCAATCTCAATAGCCTGTACATGGCACATGGATATTGATTTCAGCATCTTCAGTTTCATTCTCCAAAGCCGAAAAGATGAGATTTTCTTATATATTATAGTATTTATACATCTGTAATTGCAAAAAAAAAAATCTCCATAAATTTTAAATGTATGTACAGATAACTCCTTAGTCTTTAAAACTTAATAACAAACTCCCTTTAAATTTTTAAATTTGTGCAGATAATACCCAACAATCAATTATATACTCCTTAAATTTTATTTTTGTATACGACATAAAGGTAGAAGTATACTTTTGATCTTTTAATTTTATATAAGTTTTATTTTAATTCTTTAATTTTATAAAATATATTTTAAGTTCTCTAATTCTAACCCTAACTGTTTTTTAACAAAAAATTGTCAAAATTAAAATTTTAAATGTTGATAAAATATTATCGAATAGAGACATGTTAAGTTTAATTTTTTAAAATAACAACGATTGACATAAAAATTATCATTTTGGCATTAATGATGTTAGAGTTAAAAGAATAAAACAATAGTACTTCATAAGAAAACATATTGCAGTGTAATTTTCTTTGTACTTTGTGCAATATATAAGAAAACATATTTAATTTTAGCACAATTAATATTAAAAATGAGTACAATTTTTGAAGAAATTTTTAATTTTGATCTCATGCATTAGCAAAAAAAAATCTAGCTAGAATCCTTACATTCTTTGATATATATATATATATATATATATATATATATAATAAAATGGCATAGCATAGCATATGAAAGAAAACTAAACCTGATGATGAAGTGATAATCATGAAGAACTCAATATAGAGTGTTTTTGCAGAACCCATTTGAAAGCCCTTTGCTAATTGAACTTACTGTTTTGATTTGAAATTTAAATACAATTTAAAATGCATCATACGCGTCTCTACCTTCAAATTAGCTTCTTAGACTCAAAACTTGGCAACTAGTATAATTAGAAAAATAAAGAAATGGGATAGGAAATATGGAAGAAAAGTGAACCAGCTGACGATAAAGTGATAATCATTAGAAAGATGAAAATCACAAGATAATGGTTTTTAAGAACCCATTATTTCAAAGCCCTTGAGTATGTTTACACAGACTTACTAATTGGTGAGCTATTTATATTTGTTTATAACAAGTAAAATAATTGTGCTAACAGTTAGTTTAACGATATAAAATTTCACTAAAGTCTCGATTTCAATATTTAAAAGAAATATTTATATAAAAAAGAGTAGTTACGAACTCTACCCTAAAATTAGGAAACTTGTTAGTAGAATTTCTTTGATATTATTAAAAAAAAAGTTGTACTGGCACGTTTTACGGACTTATTGCAGTCAAAGAGTTATGAACATCATTAGAGTCCAAGTTCCAATTAATGGTCAAGCATCATTTTCCAACACTAATTTAAAAACAATTTATAACTTCCTCGATCCATTCCGAAACTATGACTTTTCATATTTCCTAAAACCATATTTAATTAAAGAGAGAGCCTGGAAGTAATAGAAAAAAGGAGAACCACCACCTTTAGACATGGGAAATTAATATATATATATATATATATATATATATATATATATATAACACAAGAAATGTGGGTATATTGGTGAATATTGGACAAAATTTTCTCTCCCCTCAAAAGCCCCTAATTTTGGAGGAGGGAGAAATGACACAAAAATTTGCCTCCCTTCCTCTTCCATTTTCTCAACCAAACACACTTATCTACTTTCTTCCCCTTATTTCTCCTCCCATTTTTTCAACCAAACACACTTACTCCTCTAATCCTATTTATAGAGTAGAGAGAATAAATTTTTTAATCCTATTTATAAGTCACATCATTAAATTTTGTATAATTTTACGTTTTATTTATTATTGTGTTAACTTTATTCTTATGAAATATAATATATATTAAATATGGAGAAAGTTAAAATATTATTGAATTTTAAAGTAGAGTTAACGAAGTTTAATATTTTTCTTAGTTTATGTTAAACATGTTGGAAGTGACTTGTAATAAGAAGAGTATCTACTTTAATTATGCGAATGCCTTGAATGGATGAATATATATATATATATATATATATATATATATATATATATATATGTTAAGTTGATTATGTTATTTCTTACTTTGGACTTTTACCTTGGCCAAGTGCATATCTATTTTAGCTAAGTAAGATTTACTCTACGTTCATGGCAATGTTATGGTTTGGGAAAGTTTTGACCATATATGCTTGATGCTTGACCTAGATTAATGCTACAGAGATTTTCATAGATCTCATTACTTTTTATCAAGTACATCCAAAAGGTAAAGGCATGGAAGGAGAGAAATGAAGAATTATTTGAGATCCTCTATTATGTAATATTCCCAAAAGTTTTGGATATATATGGAAAGTGTAAGATATTTTGATGGCTTTAATGTTTTCAATGGCCAATGAAGGTTCTGTATGATTCAACTAGAATGTATTTATAAGGTTATGTAAATGTTACAAGTACCTATGTGCATGTTTATGAGGAATTAAGGGTTAGTACTTCCCTATTGAGCATGATCTTCAGGTTGGGTTGGAACAGGGCTTGCAGTTGAAATCTGACCCTATATCCTGTAACCTTAAAATTACACAGTGAGCTAAGATTTAAAATGAGTCGTAATTCATATTAGTTGGATGTCTATGTTATTAAAGATTCCATCGGGTCTATATTACAAGTCAATTCTAATTAATTCACACATATTCATAAAATCAGTTAAAAATATTAAATTTGTCATAAAATTTAAATGCTTTTTAAGGTAGTTATTAACTACTCCACTAGTCCTATTTATAGGGCAAAGAGAGAAAAAATTGTTAATCCTATTTAAAAGTCATATCATTAAATTTTCATATAAATATATAATTTTAGTATTCATTTATTATTATGTTGACTTTATTATAAATAGGACCGAAGAAGTACACTAAACTCTAACATCATATTAATTTCTACTCTTTCTCACTACCCTGATTAAATATGGCTATATATGAAAAAAAAATTAATTATGAACTAATTATGAACGCCTTTTAGAAGGTACCCTACAATAGGGACTAAAGGGAGTATAATTTTTCAAAGTTTGGGATAAAAAGTCTGATTTTTTTTACCCAACAAACAGTGATAGTATGATAATGTCATGAGATTTATGGAATTACTTGTCCAAATTTTCATACAGATAATATATTTGTCCCTTGAAGAAAATTTAATAAGGTTTAATTAGAGATTTAAAACACCTTAAAAAGATTTTTCTAAATTTCGTTATGAATTTGTAAAGTTAACCGAAAATTACGAAAAAAACCACATCATCGAGATTCAACAATAACTGGGGAATAGAATTTTTCTTCAAGAATGTGAATTTAATTCTTTTAGGGTTTCTAAGGTTCAAAATGGTTATTATTTGGTCTCTAATGCATATAAAAGATTTGATGAGTCGGTTTCCATCTAATGGGGATTTTCCCCCTCATTCTTAGCCCAAACTTTATCCTAACGTGTACAATATATTAATCCTCAAGTGCTGAGTTAGATTTAACTTCAAAAATGCTGTTAATGAAATAAATTGAACATTTTCATATATATAGTTCCAATTTCCTTGTTTTATTCACTCTACTTCAGCACTCTCCCAATCACACCTTGAGAAATGATAGGGTTGTCAAATTCTACATATAACGCTTGAAACTAGCTGGGGTGAGTACATAACTTGATAAAAGTCCAACTATATTTTGTAAACATAAAAAAAAAAAAATAGTCCAACTATATATTTATTTCGAGTCAGATATGTACAATAACATTATTTAAAATCCTGAATTGTAAGAAAACCAGAGAAAATAAGAAAAAAAAGAAAATTTAAAAGAAATTAATATTTTTATTTAGAAAATAATATTAAAAATATAAAATTTAAATTGTCTGGTAAAAAGACATATTTGATCCTTTAACTTCGCATAAAATTTTATTTTAGTTTCCTACTTTTATAAAAAAAAATTAATCAAATAACCCTACCATTTATTGTTATCAAACTTACGAGTTAATTCTCTAATTTTACTATTTTTTATATTTCTACCTTACAAAATCATGTCAACTTACATTTAAACTTATGCTAGCAATAAACTTAGCTAAACTCACAAATTCACTTAGGGTGTGTTTGGATTAGCTTTTGGAGAATAGATTAGATTATGGGAAGAATAGATTTTAGAGAATAGATTTTGAGAAGAATAGAGTTTAAGAATAATAAATTTTGGAGAATAGATTTTGAGAAGAATAGATTTTGAGAATAGAGATGTTTAAATAATTAGTAGCAGAATTACTTTTTATATTGGTAAATTACCAAAAAGGGTATAATTTAATTAAAAGTAAGAGAGAGGAAAGATGATAGAGAAGAAAGAGGGGAGAGAGAGAGTGTAGAGAGGTGAGAGGAGAGAGAAAAAGAGAGATAAGAGAGGAGAGAGAAAAGAGAAAAAGAGAGAGGAGAGAGGAGAGAGGGTGTAAGAAAAAGTAAAGGTAGAATAGTAATTGGATAATCCATAACCTAGATTTCAAACCAAAAGCTATTTTCAGTGGCTTATTCAAAACCTAGTTTTCAAACCGAGGTTTTGCCCAAAATCAATTCTCAACAAAAATGACTGTTTGTGTAAAAATTTTCCAAACCGCGGTTTTGACCAAAATCAATTTTTAGAATTGATATCCAAACACACACTTACCTAGTTTACTGTTTTTATGTTTCTAGTTTATAAAATCATTCTAACTTTTTTAATTGGGAAAATGCCAAAAAAAGACTATTTGAAATTCAAAAGGACAAAAAGGGCCCATGAATTTTCAAAAAGACAGATTGGGCAGGAGGCCCAATCTGTCATTTTCAAATTACTGTGCACAGTTGCAAATACCATTATGGGAGTTGTAAATACCATTAGTAGAGTTGTAAATACCATTATAGAAATTCAAATACAACTAAAAAAGTTGTAAATACCATTGAAAAAGTTGTAAATACCATTACAAGAGTTGCAAATATCATTGACGGAGTTGTAAAAAATACAATTTCATTTTTTATTTGCAACTCTGCCAATGGTATTTGCAACTCCCATAATGATATTTACAACTATGAACAGTAATTTCTAAATGACAGATTGGGCCTCTTGCCCAATCTATCTTTTTCCAAATTCATGGGCCCTTTTTGTCCTTTTGAATTTCAAATGGTCTTTTTTTGTCATTTTCCCTTTTAAATTTGATTATGTTTAATGGCTTCATATATTTTTAAATTAAATTGTTGGTCAGCTTTTATATTTTAATTATTTAATCATATACTTTATTAACTATTTATTGATGAAATTAAACTCTTACTAGTTTACCATTCGAATTCACGATTTGAATATACCTCCCAGTCACTTGTGAGTTTCAAACCCTTGATAACACTGTTAGTTTGGTTAACAAAAAAGAAAAAACACCAATATTAAAATTTTAAATGTTAAAAAAATATTTATAAATATCGATATATTTAGTATAACATTAAAAAATAACAGGGGCCGGGTCAAAAAAACAAAGAACATAATTTAAAACTAATATTATTAGGGTTAGATTACTGAAAATATACTTTATAAAAATATTAAAGAACTGAAATCTTGTACAAAATTATAGGATAAAGGTGCACTTTTGCCGAATGAAACACGGGGCAATTTAGATCTCATTTAACACATAACTAAATATCTCCAAGTAATTGTTCAATCTTATAAATTAGGGAAAACCAGTAAACATTGACAATATTCCACAGATTTCCATCAATCCCAGCAATTCAACAGCAGTTCAAAACCCTAAATTGTAAGAAAACCAGACACTTCAACACAGAAGAAGAAAATTAAAACAACCTTCGAAGAAGCCGTTTCGCAAGACTGGGGAATTTAGAAGACATGGACGACGATGTTACAAGGGCTTTGGACGAAGGTGTTGATTCTGTTGTTGCAGAGGTTGATGAAGAAGACTTTGAAGCACAAGCTGATGAAAAATAGCCATGATCGTCTGAATTAGAGGACTCGGAGTGAGAAAACATATGTGATTTCTTAAGGGTTTTCTTGGACCTTTTGAAAAAGCAAGATGTATGACCTGTCAAAGAAGGTGATCTCTTTTTGATAATCTGGTTCTGATTATTGGACTTTAAACTCGAATCCTTCTTCAACCTTGGAGAAGATTCCAATTGTATCGATGAAGAATCTTCTTCATTTGGTGGATCTTTGGGAATCCCAGGTTGCACTTCCCATTTGAATGGAACAGTACCAGGCAATTTGCAAATGTATGTCTCACTCACTCGTGGAAGAGAATATTGTTCAGAAGAAGATAATGAACATCTCGAGAGTTTATTCACAAAAACATCATTTCCATGAAAAAGCACTGAAGATTCAAATGGATGAGATAGAGAATCCTCATTCTCCATATTCTCCATTTTCGTTGTAATATAATCAGAAGAAAGCAAAATTGTTCCATCATTTAAACAAAATGATAGAGACTATAGTATAGTTGACCACATAACTGGAAGGATTAATTAAAGCCGTAATAATTGGGATGAAAACATGCATGTGATTATGTATATCTCCAATTAAAGTATATTTTGATTTGAACAAAAAAATTAAAGTGTATCATAGGAAAGGAAACGATATAAGTTTTATTTTTGTCCATTAATATTGCGTATTTAATTACTTGGAAGAATTCAAACAGCCAAAAGAGGAAAAAAGGACGACACTATATAAAGGAAGATATTTTCAGATATTGTTTTAAGGGTTTTATGTTTTATATATTTTTTCTTATACTTCCCATAAATTGATGGGATGGGAAATTTGACTACATAAATTTACTCACACACACAGATATATATATATATATATATATATATATATCAACATTTAAAATCAAACGGTCCACAGTAATGAATGTTTTTAAGGATATGCATGACATGAATATCGATATATGTATTTCCTAGATAGTATTGATTAAGAATGTTTTTATAATAATATATTTATATATTTTTGACCAAAGGTATGAACAAGGAGGTTAAAATGCGAATAATTACTAAAGTTTGAGCCGGATCGCTCAGTAATAAACGATCTTTTAAAATATATAATAATGCATTCAAAGTAGTAGAATATGAAATAAAATATATAAATATCATTTAAATTTCATCATTGTTAATAATTTGGAACTAATATTATTTAATATAAACTTAATATTGTATACATAGATAGATATAAATAAAATTTATACGTATAACCAAAGATTTCCCTCGTGCGTTTGCATAGGGAGTGGGAAAAATATGTTATATTTTAATGTGTTATTATAATTAATTTTTAGACATATATAAATTGGTGGTGCCATCAACATATACTTTCCTCAAGTTTTTTTTATTGAATCACAGTAAATATTGACCATAATAATTTTTTACCGAATCAAATGAAATACTTATGATTATCATGATTATTAAGAAAAATCTATTTTTTGGTGTATTTATGATTATTATAAATCATCATTATAGTTATAATTTGAAATATAATAAAATTAGTTAATAGGATTACTAATTAATTACCATGATTATATTTTTATGATTATTATAAATCATCATTATAGTTAAAAATTTAAATATTATAGAATTAGTTAATAGAATTACTAATTAATTATCATCATGAGGCTCCATATATTTTAAAAGTTAAAGTATGATTACTCATTGAGATTATTGATTACGGCTTTATAGATAAAGAAATTGAAAAATATTGAGTCGAATCAACTTAAACCTATTTTTAATTAAATTGGATATTATAAGATTTTAAGAGTAAAGTTAGTTGATACTTAAACTTTGTGTTTATTGATTAAATGCCTATGATAAAATATTTTGCTATAACCTATATTTCACTACCTCTCTTAAGTATAAGTCATACGAATTGCAAATAATTATAGTATAATGTTAATGTAAATGCTTCAAAAGATATTAGAAAAATGCCTTTAAAGTAGTTTAATTTTTTAATTTTTCTCAAATTATTATTAGTTTTTAGAATTTCCCCTAATATATGGTTTACCTTCTAATTAACGTAATTATTTTTAATATCTTTTTTATTGTCTTCCTTATTAATTTATGGGTTCTTCCACATTTATACATATATATATATTACTTATTAATCCCAGCCCTATTTGATGTGAGATTTTACCCAGTCCATCCACACTTGAATATCCTAACATTTATAAATATATATATATATATAAATGCATAACCAATGCCCAATCTTAGCTTAAACTATGTTTTTATGCAAATTTGTATCTGTTGGAAATATTATAAATATTGTGTATGGGTGTGTTAAAGAAAGAAGCTTCTTTTTTATATGACTCTTAGATTTTATGGACATATGTCTAAAAGGTTCTCGTGCTCTTTCACAGTCTATAAGAAAGGATTATTAGGAAGAGTTCATTTAATTATAGGGAGTATCGTTTTCTAATTTACTTAGGGATTGCAGAAGATCTTTTAAAGATAGTGTCTTTAAATGCGATTCAAATTAGATACTTTGTTATTTTGTAGATTTCGTCAACAACCTTAAGAGATATTTCTTGCTTATTTTACATGAGAATTGGACTTTGATGAGAAGGAAAGGGGAAGAGCATTGATCTGTTGAAAGAGTGGCGGGAAGAAGATGAAGAACTTGGACATGGAAATTAAGTGGAAGCCATGGAGATGGTGTTAGGTTGATCTGAAAGTCCCTTCGGACGATAACTCTGACATCACTGGTGTTGGGTTGATTGGAACATCCATTCGGAAGATAACTTGATCCAATGTATGGAAAAGAGAAGAAGCTAATGAGTATTCTGCAATCCATTCACAAAACGTCACTGGTTTTTTTTTGTTTATTTCTTCTGCATTCTCAAGATACATAGCTTTCTTTTTATAAGTAGTAGATACTTTGCAAATAAAATAAATAACTAAATAAATAACAGTTTTGAGTTACGAAACTTGCGGCTAATTCTACGAAAACCTCCACCAGAATGCGTAGGACTCGTTCCTCACCAACATTCAGTACTCAACTGTCACCCACAATGCGTGGTACTGTTCATGCATGTGAGTACTGTTCACGTGCATGCAGTTACTATTCACATGACTTGGGTAGCATAGATCCTCCTGGATCAAGGGTCCCCTTTTCAACAAGGAACCACACCTGTGGGTTCTCATATTAGATTCGGAGGTGTGGAAATTGGGTTTGAACAACTTCACATGTGTACCATTTTGCAGTACTTGGCCTTTTTCCCTTCTGTCCTACTCGAAACAAGTCTCTTATTCCGCGTCGCGTTGTTGTTGCCTTCCTTTCTAATATGACATCTTCACTTAAAGAAGCCTCCCTCTGATACACTAAATCTTCCATAGGAGGTAGAGTTTCTCCGGGCTCCTCATCCATCATAGAGGGTTCAAAAAGTTTAAGATACTCAACATTAATCACCGAATATATATCCATATACGGAGGAAGCAATCTTCTGCAACACTTTGAATGGTCCATAACGAATGGGTTTGAGCTTTTTTTCCTCGCCTTTGAGACAATCTTTGCTTAGATGAAGCCAAACTAAGTCCCCTTCTTGGAAGTCGGCTTTAACTCGATGTCGATCATGTCGCGTCTTATATTTTTGTTGAGCTTTCTGCAAGTTATTTGCTACCTCCTTATGTAGCCGTTGAATCCCTTCCAAGAATCGTTGTGCCTTCTCCTGGACTTTCCCCTCCTTAGTGCCTTGGACTGATGGCAGAATAGAAAACTCCAAGTCAAACGGGCTTTGTGGTTGGAAACCCAAACATACTTCGAAAGGAGACTTCTACGTGGAACTATGCATGGCTCGATTGAAGGCAAACTACAGATATGGGGTACTCTCATCCCATGTTCTTGGGTGCTGTGAGTTGTAGCCCCTTAGCAAATGGACAACCGTATGATTGACTACTTCGGTTTGGCCATCTGTTTGCGGATGGAAAGCGGTACTCCGTTTAAGCTTCGTATCCATCATTATCCATAAGGATTGCCAAAAATGACTAAGGAATCGGCTGTCACGATCAGATATGATGGAACTAGGTAGTCCAAAATGCACCCAGACATGTTGAAAGAAAGTTCGTGCTGCTGCTTCCCCCGTGATTGTCTTTGTACATGGCATGAGTATCACCATTTTTGAAAAACGATCAACTACCACAAATAAGTAATCCTTGCCTTGACGTGTCTTTGGCAGTCCACCAAGAAAATCCATTGATATGCTTTCCCAAGGACGAGAGGGCACCGGCAAAGGAGTGTACAAACCCAACTTTCGATTTGCAGGCTTGGAAGTACTGCATAGAACACAACCTTTCACAAAATGGGTTACATCATATTGCATGCGTGGCCAGAAAACATAACGTTGGAGGTTTTGCAATGTTTTCGCTACTCCGAAATGTCCTGCCACTTTAGAAGCATGTGCCTCACGTATCCAACGTACTCGTTCACCTTCCCTCAAAACACATAGAAGTGCTCCTTTATAAAGAAGTTCACTCCGTAACAGGAACTCAGATGGCTTCCTAGCTGCAAGATTGGTTAGTATTTCTTGAAAATAAGTATCGTCAGTATACCAACTTGCATATTCTCCATGTAAAAAAGGTTCAACCTGCATAAAAGTGGATAAGCAAATAGAAGCTATCGGAGGACGAGATAGCATATCAACAAGTTTATTGTGGATCCCCTTCTTGTATTTGATTATCAAGTTAAATTGCTGCAAGTAAGTCATCCACTTCATATGACGTGCTTGTTGTCACTTAGACTGGACCTGTAAATATTGGAGGGGACGGTGATCCGTGTGCACAATGGTCTCCTTGCCTAAGAGGTAAACTCGCCAATGCTTCACAGCTTGATGCAAGGCAAGAAGTTCTTTGTCATATGTTGGGTAATTCTTTTGGGATCCTTGAAACATCTCTGAATGATATGCTATAGGACGACCTTCTTGGAGTAAGACAGCACCCATAGCATACCCCAAAGCATCTGTCTCCAGTTCAAACGGCCTCTGCAAATTGGGCAAGGCTAAAACAGGCGCCTCGCATATCTTCCTCTTCAACAAGAGAAATGTGTCCTCATGTTTTGACGTCCATTCAAACTTCTGGTTACCCTTCGTTAGGCCATGTAATGGAGCAGCCAAAACAGAAAAATGACGGATGAACTTACGGAGGTATTGGCAGGCACCCATGAAACTTCGAACCTCCATGATAGACGTGGGTCTTGGCCATTCTGTGATGGCTTTGACTTTATCAGGGTCAATTTGCAATTCACCACCACCAATAATATAACCTAGGTACAGCAAGGTTTTCTTACAGAACTCACACTTCTTTTGGTTCAAACAGAGTTGGTGTTGTTGCAATGTTCCAAACACCTTCCGTATATGCACCAAGTGCTCTTCCCATGACCTACTATAGATCAAGATATCATCAAGATAAACAATTACAAAATCATCAATAAAAGGCCATAACACATCATCCATAAGTCGCATAAAAGTGGCCGGGGCGTTGCAAAGTCCAAAAGGCATCACTAGCCATTCGAATAACCCTTGACGTGTTTTGAACGCCGTCTTCCAAGTATCTTCTTCATGTACACGAACTTGATGATAACCAGATTTTAAATCCAATTTGGTGAAAATGGTTGCATGGTGCAATTGATCTAACAGGTCATCTATGCGAGGAAGAGGGTAGCGATTCTTCACGGTGATCTTATTGAGTGCTCGGTAATCAATACACATACGCCAACCTCCATCTTTCTTAGGAACAAGAACAACTGGGGAACTGCTTGGCTTAATAGTGCCATGCTCAAGTAGTTCATTGATTTGTCGTTTGATCTCTTCATTCTCTAACACTGAATTTCGGTACAAACCAAGGTTAGGTAGGGAGGAGTCTGACACAAGATGGTTTTCATGCTCCACTGGTTGCCTTGGTGGTAGGTCCCGGCTCTCTTCAAAGAGGCTGGTATATTCTTCCAACAGATTCCTCAATTCTTTGGTAATTTCCCCACCAGACAAGATTAGTGTGGACAAACAAGGAATATCTAAATGTACCGGCCGAATCATTGCCAACACATATTTTTGGGAGGTGTTAATAACACGTTTTGCTTGGCTCACTGTGACTAAATCGATCTTCTGCATAGGTTTCTCACTGGTAAGGATGAATTTCTTGCCACCCTTAGTTAATTCGTATTCTTGTGCTCTCAGGTGGTAATGGGCATCACGATCATAAAGGAATGGGTTACCAAAAATGATTTGACAAATATCAAGTGGTACCACATCACATTGTACCTCATCAATGTAGCTGGGCGATATTGCAAAGCATACTGTGCATTGGGAGCTTATTTGCTGGTTCACATCATTGGTGATCCACCCGAGTGGGTACGGTCGAGGGTGTGGGGTTGTCATCAAACTGAGTCTTTGAACAAGCTTCATTGAGATGAGATTTTTCTGACTGCCGGGATCAAATATTGCGGATATAACTTCCTTCTTCACCTGAATATTAACGGTGAATAATTCTTCCGCTGCATTTTGAGCACCCGTTGGACTCGAGCCTCTCTCCTTCGGCATTGCCATCAAAGAGAGGGTCGGGTCCGCTTGGTGAACTGAACTCAACCGCTCGGGTTCATCCTTTAGAGAGGTTGACGTGGTTGCCGCTTCATTCCGACGATGGTCATCCTTCTTCCATTTTTTTGGAAAAAGATCCGGATGAAGTTTCCAACACTTCCCTTTATCATGTCCTGTAACCTTGCAATGTTCACAAAACTTGTTAGAGGATGTAGAAGGGGTTGAGGATTTACCTTTAGCAAAAATTTTCTGGTTCTTTAGTTTCGATTTGCCGTCTCTAGTACCCTTCTCACTTCGAGGCTTGTTTTTCTGTTCTATCACCATGGCCGTTGTACATGCACTCGTAATATCACGAACCTGGAACAATTTTAGCTCCGCATTAATAGTACGATGTAGCCCCGCCATATACTTTAGGTACGTCTGTGAGTCTATTAGTGAGATGCCGAGAGCCATTGCTTGTCATCGAAACTCAGTGGTATAATCTTGAACAGATTGGTCACGTCCTTGCCATAGTCGATGCCATCGATCCCACCTTTCTTGAATGTACCCCTTTGGATAGAATTCTTGTCGAAGTAATTGTTTGAACTTACTCCACGTTAGACTCTTAGCTTCACCGCTTGCGACAAGGACCTTCCACCATGTTTTTGCATGATTAGTCATCTTAAGTGGTGCAAACATGACTCTTTGGCCGTCACGATATCCCCGTATAGTGAAGTATATCTCAAGCTGATCGATCCATGAGTCTAACTTGTCGGCATCGATCGATCCATCAAAGGTTGGTATATCGATCTTGGCTTCCACCTTGAAAGGCTACTTATCTCTTTCTGCATCATCGTCAGCTTCTACAGATGCTTCATCGTCATCCCCGTATGAGTCAGCGATGCGTTCGAACTTGTCTTTTAACTTTTCCACCTTTGACTTCGAGGTGACTATCTTCTCTTGGTCATCATGAGAAGTGGTAGCTTGCTGTTTGATCCAATCTAGGACCGTGGCCATGTCCGAGGAGAGCTTAGCAACTTGGTCTGTCAAGGTGGGTTGAGGGCTATGTTTATCGCCTTCCATAGCTATGGATGTTTCTGGTACAATAAGGGTTGAACGGACTACCCCTCAGAAAGTCGAGAGTTGTCACAAATCTTCTCCGCTAGTGCTATAACCAAAGCGGGTCTTCACCATCCACAGTCCAGAACGGTGCTCTGATACCTAACTTGATCTAATGTATGGAAAAGAGAAGAAGCTAATGAGTATTCTGCAATCCAGTCACAAAACGTCACTGGTTTTTTTGTTTATTTCTTCTGCATTCTCAAGATACATAGCTTTCTTTTTATAAGCAGTAGATACTTTGCAAATAAAATAAATAACTAAATAAATAACAGTTTTGAGTTACAAAACTTGCGGCTAATTCTACGAAAACCTCCACCAGAATGCGTAGGACTCGTTCCTCACCAACATTCAGTACTCAACTGTCACCCACAATGCATGGAACTGTTCATGCATGTGAGTTACTGTTCACGTGCATGCAGTTACTGTTCAGTGACTTGGGTAGCATAGATCCTCCTGGATCATAACTCCAACATTACTGTTGAAGCCATCATTATTATGAGAGGGTAATTTCATGTTTTCTCTTCTTTTGCTTTTTGTGTTCAGAGAAAACCCAAGGGAGGAGGAAAAGATATTTGAGAAATAACAACAGAGTAAAGGCGGAAGCACTGTATAAAATTAATGGGGATGGCCTGAAGTCTGATGAGGAATCAAACACCGTTCGCCTTGGAAGTTAGGGATATAAAAATGACTTAAAGTTGAAAAAGTAAAAGAGACGTTGTCGTGTGTTTTGCGTAACAGTATCTCAAACTAAAACCTTCAATTATTAAATGATAGTTTATTTTTTCATCATGCCAACGGTAATGTCCTCAAATGGCATCAAGTGTCAATGCCAATTAATATCCATTACGGTGGATATCTCTGCTGGGTATATGAGTTTTTTCCTTTCTTTTAATTGCCATTGGTTCATATCAATTATTTGATTATTGACATTTGAGTGTTCAAGTAATATAGCATTTGGAAAATGGTTTATTTTGTGTAGTGACAAAATCTTCTAAAAAAATGCTAATTTAATTAGAATGGAAGGGGATTATATGGTGTGAAATTTTAATTTAGTTAGAATTATTATTTGCTAAATATAATTAAGATAAAATTTGAGATCTGAAAGTGTTGGGGTGCTTAAGATTTGTTTGAGTTGGAAAAAATTAGATCCATACAAAAGTTAGCTCTACAAAATTTGAGTTGGAAAAAATTACATCCATACAAAATTTATGAGTTGAAAATCTTATATGTCTGCTTGTCTCATTTTATAATTGCGAAATGTGTTATGATCAAAATTAAATAAAGACTTTATTATTTGTTGTTGAAAGTAATCTTCTGTTGCTTAAAACAAGCATTTTGAGGATATGAAAATGTAATCATTTGTCTAGTAGAGAGATAAATGTGTTTAAATTTTTATTATTTATGGGTGTATTTATCTTAGAGTAAATATAAATGATTATTGTGAAAATATATTGAATTTTTATTATGTTATGTTAAATATAAGTTTGAAAGCATGGGTGGATCAAATATGATTTAAAAAGTGTTTTAAAGATTGGTCTTAAGAACCATCATGTGAAAGTTCCTTGTGATGCCAACACATTATTTGGGGTGTTGTTTGCTCAATTTGTTTGTGCACATATTATGAGAATTTGATGCGTTAATATTAATTCTTGTGACATAATGTATGTTGTGTAGAGATTGAGCATACATACATAAAAATTTAATCTCATAAGGAGAATGAAATGTTTGAGGAGTACCATAGATGTTGGTATCATATACAATAGATTCCCATTGTATCCAAATACACGAATGTCTTCATTTTAATTTTATATAGGTGAGAAAATATGATGTATTGAGTATTTCTGTTATATTAAAATACACAAAAATATTTAAGTACACGGATGTTAAGTGGTGGTTTATTTTTAGTTATGGTAAAGATAAAATATTATATGAATGAAAGTTTATTACTTTAGAAATAGTAGAAACTGGAAGCTGAGTTGTTGAAAATTTCTTAGCAAAAATTTTGATGTAAAACTAACACTTAGTGTTGATGAGTTATAATTGCCAAATGACAATAAACATTATTGAGAGAATAATGGTGCAATCATTTGAGATACTATATAAATAAGCATGATTAATAAAGAATTATGGAGTTATCTCAATCTATTTATGAAGTCAAAAATAGACCTCTTATCGGATCCGGTAACAAAACCCCTGGGGAGAAAATAATTGTTGAAACATTAAGGGGAATAGGACTAAAGCCAATTTGATTACAACAGCAATGACCACCGAACCTTTGTGATTGGTGATTCCATGAAGAAGATTCAATGGGTAATAACAAGTCGCTTGCTAGTTCTGCTAACACTAAAATATTATTACCGGTCCTTTCCTATGGTGTATGACAAACCCAATATTTTTATATATTTATTCATATCATTTTAGTGGGCTTTTGTCATTATTTTGGGCTTTAATTATATTATTTGTGCATCAATTGAATTATTAAACTTTATAATGAATTAGTGTTTAATAGGGGCATAATTGTCATATTTTTATTATCTCCTAAATAATTATTTTTGCGATAAAAGGTATTACATTATTATAATTTTATATTTCAGGAATTTAGGAGAAATCAGAATTTACAAATGACAACAATGGGCGATAAATTTAGAGATGACATAAAAAGACCTAATGGGCCAAACCGTAGGTTAGCTTTTTAACCATGCATGCACGCAACCATTCAGTACGCCGCGGACTCCACCTTCAGACCTTCCTTTCCATACCAGAGGCCGCAAGAAGGAAGCAACATCACAGAACCATCGCTCAGCCGGAGATACCATTCATCCCCTCTCGTCCTCCATCTCCGTCATAGCACTCTCCCACTCCTTCTGCACACCACATATGCAGCTCCATCATCTCCATCTCTCGGCACCCACACCCTTCTTCCTTCACCACTCTAATCCATCTCCACTCACCCCAAAGCTGACACCTTCCCTCACCTCTCCAGTCACCATCATCTTCAGGGCACAGCAGCAGTGAGAGTCCACGCACAGAAACACCATAGACGCACAGATCGACGACCGTGAACGAGAAAGCAGAGCACGTACATAGCTGGACAAAAACAGCAGCAGCAAGTTTCAACGTCAGCTCCCCACTCTCCATCATCCCGTTGGCTGTTCTTTCTCGTCAATCATGTGTGGCTGTGAAGGCTTAACGGTGGAGTTGATTTTCATGGCTAGGCGTGGCTAGTTCCTCCAAATCTTCTAATTCAATGGCAAGGCCATGAGCTTAGAATCTCAAAGGGGAGTTTAAGTTATTTTAATTTTCACCCATTAATTATTTTATGATTCCTAGGTCTTAGGATTATTTTATAATTGTTGGGAATGCTTATAATGATTTATTTATATTTTTGAGAATTATTATAATTGGATTATTGTTTGGCAATTGATATTGTTCTTTAATTAACTTTAATTTTATTTACTTTGATCTGGGTCAGTCATGGTATTAAAATTATTGTGAATATTTTGTGATAATTCAAGGTAGCTTGAATTATCGGATCATTATATCTCTTGCTAGCTTTAATCCTATTTCTATGAATTATTGAGTTATAATTGAGCATTGGATTTTACATCTTTAATCCTAATTTATTATTCTGGTGGCAGTTAATAAACTAGGATTTTGGAAAATATTTTGTGACAATTCGAGGTGGCTCGATTGTTGAATTAAAAGCTTAATTATAATTCTTAATTCATTGTTTAGAACTCCCATATCTGTTAAAGCTATGATTGCCTGCGTTATTGAATTGGAGGATTGCTTTTATAATTGTTAATCACTTACTTTTTTATTCCATTCATTCATTATCATTCCTTATTCCTTTCTTTAAATTAAAAATACGAAAAATATTTTATTTAACTTTATTTTTAATTCATTGCATTAGGTTATTAGTCAATCAAAAAAATCCCATTATCTAGCTTAAGTTGCATTGCATTTAGTTACTTAGAAATTTAATTTAATTTTTGGCTCCTCAAAGAGAACGACCCGAGGTTGCATTATACGCAATCCTTGGTTTAAATTTTTGAAGTAACCCCCAAGGTAACATAGGACGAAAAGGTTGTTTCAGTGTACAAGAAAGTGTTAGATTATATATTGGAGAGTTGAGCAAAAGTTTTTAATGATTTCAAATCCTATGAGATGGTGTATTCAATGCAAATACACTTAAAGAAATCACCTATGCAAATGAGGGGTATGGGCTGCTTCTTTGAGGTTGTGGCGAAATCTTTAGAGCATTCGTTAAACACTAGGACATGCGTATAGCCGTCTAACGCGCAAAATCGCTAGGTAAACAGTAGAAATATGGGGATATAATATGATTGTTAATACCTCTGCTATATGTCCAATTGGTGCTAGTTCATAGTCCATATGACCACTGGCATCTCTGTGTACCAAGTATTATCGGTGTAGGTCTAGTTCATAGTCTATAGGACCACTAGATACAATATTTATATCCATGTAACTCAGCTAATGGTGTTTCTTTGATACATGTGGGGGATTAGTTGAAATATTGTGTAAGGATGTGTCAAAAAAAAGAAGTGTATTTATGACATGACTCTTAGATCTTGGGGACATATGTCTAAAAGACATGTCTCGTGTCCTTCTACAGTATATAAAATTGGATTGTTGATGAACGATTAATAACATATAATTGTTGAGATCTTTCTTATTTTACATATTTTGTCTCGCTGAATTCTATCATCTTCTGTCAGTTTTGTTACCATGTATCCTTATAAGAAGAGTTCATTTAATCCTGGGGAGCGCCGTTTTCTGATTTACTGAGGAGTTACAGAATATCTCTTAAGGACAGTGTCCTCAGACGTGACTCAAATTAGATATTTTGTTATTTTACAGATTTTGACAACAATATCAAACTGAACTGAAACAAATAAACTTAACATGATATTTGCTAAAAAGCAATCTAAAGAGGGTGACGTTTTGAGTAATTTTTTAATAGATTATTGTATATCATTCCATGTTTATATATATTACTGACAAAAAAAAGAACTTTAAAAATATAAAACCCCATAATGCTGCATTGACATTGTAAAATTGCTATAACATTTTACAACCCAAGTTTGAAATTCAAACAAAATAAAAAATACTCCTTATTTTATTAAGAAAAATGTCCCCCACCCCTTGCAGGGGGGGGCTGCTAGTGGGAGGAATAAACCCTAAACTTTTGTTTAAACAAAAGTTGTGAACAACTTGAAAGAGTGGCCTTGTTAATTGCTAAACAAAAGCTATAAATAGCTAATAAAATATAGTGAATAACTAAACAAAAATTGTGAATGACCTGTAGTTAAAGTTAAGTAGTTAACTTATACTCTTTTGGTCCTATTTATAAGGCAGAAAGAGAAAAAAAAATTGGTCCGATTTAGAGGGTATATAGAGAAAATTTTTATATGAATGTGCAACTTTACCTTTCATTTATTGTTGTGTTCACTTTGTTTTCATGGGGTATAAAGTATATTAGATATAGATAAAATTATAAACTTGTTAAATTTCAAGACAGAGTTAATAAAATTTAAGGCTTTTCTTAGTCTGTATGAAACATACTTATAAATAGAACTAGAGGAGTATATTATTTTGCATTATATTTACAATAAAAAAAATTAAATTTTGGTGGCTCAATGATCACTTAGATTTTTATGACTTTTTGCTTGAATTTCAAAATTCCCTTTTAGGATGTGACATGTTATTTGAATTTTACAATTTCAATGCACCATTCTGGGATTTTATATTTCAAAGTTCATTTTCTGACATTTTGCCTATTCCTTATTAGGCCCAACTCTGATACAAGGCTTCCTATTATCTCAAGACTACTCACACTTCAACATTCTAACATTTACAAATATAAATAATAAGATGAATCTATAGCCAATTTCCATTTTTACTTATAACCATGCAATCTGTTTTTATGCAAACTTACAAAACTGAACTGAAACAGATAAAGTTAAAATGAATTTTGCTAAAATTAGTGGCTTTTTAAGTCTGTTTTGAATAGAACTAACATATAAAACTCTTGTCCATAAATAAGCTCTTCATAATATTTTTCACACTCCTTATAAATGGAGGGGAAAACACGCATCACAGTATCACACATATTCCGTTCCAACCAAATTGGCACCGTCAAATTTTGCATCTTCCTGTTGCTGAGTGAAACATATCAAATGCATAAATGATATATATATATATATATATATATATATATATATTATATGTTAGTAAGCAACAAATCGTATATATCAAGGACAAATAATAATGTCAACAAGAAAAACACACACACACACATTATATCACAAGGAAAAAACGAATATTCTCTATGCAAAACTATGGGATTTACTTTCGAAATGGTTGTTACGAGATCATTCCTATCAAGGACAAATAATGGCAACAAAGAAGAGGAATGTACACGACTCTTGTTCTAAATATAGGAACTAGATAGATAACCAATTTATATATATTATTAAAATTAGTTAAGTTAGTTATTTGTGACAAATGTGTTAGTTTTCTTAAAATACCTCCTTTAATCATTATCTCATTTGTTGAAAACACTCTTTAATATATGCAATCAATTAAAGTCTTATATTTTGAATGAAAATAAATCTATCAACTAACTCATATATTTAAGATTGGAGAAAGTACAATTTCATGTTAAAGGGTAAATTATGCGACAAGTAAAATTTTGTTCAAGTTCATGATCAGCATTTAGTGGGGATTAGAAATATCAGAGCAGCAATTACAGTACTATAACGGTTGCTTACATCTTAACTATCTTAATACATATCAAATATTGTTTAGCAATTACTGCATTTACAAGTCGAGCTCCTTTAAGGTTTGCATTCTTCAGGTTGGCATTATTCAACTTTGCGCTCTTAAACATATATAAAACTGATTCTAATGAACATATCTTTAAAGAAAGAATATAGTTAATTGAAAGAAAACTTTAACCCCGAAAAAAAGGGAACACATTACCACCGAAACCTTCGTTGTTGCTGTTGTTGCATTACGAGTCACATGAATCCTCATCACAATTCATAGTGAAATGTGTGTGTGTGTCTAAGTCCAAACTATATCTATATTTATATAAAATTATAAAATTCTAACGAGTCATACACTACAAAAAAAACTTAGATTTGGCGATAACTTTTCAGCGGCGACAATAAAAGTCGCCGCTAAAAATAGACTTTCAGCGGCGACTATATTTGTCGCCTCTGAAAGTTAGACTTTCAGCGGCGACTTTTATTGTTGTCGCTAAAGGTCAATAATAAAAAATTTTTTGCTCCACTTTTCTGCAGCGACAATTTCTTGTCGCCCCAGAAGGTATAATTTAGCGGCGACTTTTGTATCCTTTTGTCGCCGTAAAAAGTCTACATACATTTTCCTAAAATCAGTAGGGTATGAAGCAACTATCTAATATATAGAATTAAATTATTGAATAATATCTTTTTTAAATAATAAATAAAGAAATTTCATATGTTATTGTAGTAAGGAGAGATTATATAGATAATAATATAATGTCTGCGAAAGAAGGAGATGAAGCAAGGGTATGTGCATGAGAGAGATATTATAAATGTGTATCAATGAGCTTGAGAGTTAGTATATGTGTGTTAGAGACAATGTGGGGGAGGAGATAGTGAAACATCCTTCCTTAGACCCCTCAGAGTACACTTGCGGAAGCGATAATCGATTAATTATATCTTAACTTAAGCCCAAAAATTAAAATTTTACTCTTAAATTTCTTATTCTGAACCTTTATTTTGAGAACTGATTAATCTCATTCTACACATCCAAACAAGGCTTATTACCTATCCACGGAATGCCCCAGATGTGTACCACTGGCTCACCAAATTTCGTGGCCAAACTCCTTCGTTTACTAGGTCAAACTGAGGTCAAAACACTGCTACCTCAGGACCTGTGAATTTCTCTTTTAATTCCCCATTCACAAATTGAACATGACAAACAATATTTATTATTAAATAATAAAACGTCATACAACAGAACATACACAAAATTCTCATATTTTTATTTCATCTTTTCCTGCTAGAATTTCGGCAGCACAACTGCTAGGCTTCATCTATACAAAGAACTAAAACGTACTGATTCGGTAATTCCCTCATGAGAACTACCATTCTACGTAAGTACCCAGGAAAGACTGGATGAACTGGCTAGGTCCACTCACTTCCAGCCTCCTTAGACAGCACCTACGTACACAGTACTTCTCATATTCTGATGTTCAGTCTTAAATTCGGCAGCATAACGGCGTCTCTCAAGATTCTTAAAATTCAGTTCAACATAATCTCCCTGTAATGGGTTAGATATGGGGAATGAGATTCGGGGGAATCTCAGTAGTAAATAATCATAACAATATATGTAACGCAGTGTGACAGTGCTTGCTTGTGATTGTGTACAGATAAGTATGCTGCATGCTTCCATACTCAATAACATATGATCATAGCATTGCAATAGAGCTTTAGACATAACATATAAGACAACAATCCAACCAAACAATAGCACAACAAATCACAAAGCCATTACATAAAAGCTAGGATTAGTTACTACCTCAAAAGTTTAGCAGAACCCTACTATCTCTATACTGCTTCCAGCTCCGCCAGAACTTCCTTTCTTGTTTCTTTCTCCTTCTCTCTCTTCTTTCTCTCTCTTTCTTGCCCAAAACCGTGATGCAAATGAATGGGGAGGGGGGTATTTATAGTTTCCTTCGATGGCATTTTCGTAATTTTGAAGCCTTATGAACTTGTGGTCCTAGTTTTTCCTGGAATTTCCTATTTTCTTTTATTCCTTTTTACTGCATCATCCAAGACACCTCAGCGGACACCTCAGCAGCACATTTCTCACATGTCTAAATCCCAGGACACCTCATCTGCTGACTCAGCATTTCCAGACAGTTCCAGAGTCTTGCATTGGAATCAACAGCTGAGATCGTGCCACGTGTCCTTAACTTTTCTTCTTCCTCTAAGATGGCGCCAAGTGGCATATGGAAGGTACCTTTCACGCCTTCCAATACTATCCAGATAAGTCCCAGATTTTATCTAATCACCTCCTCGGTTATCGTGCCAACCGAGTAACTTTACTTTACTTAAAAGTCATTAAATCATTATTTTAATACCACTTTTTCCCACATTATTGCTGGCCTACGTTTTTGGGCCTGGGAATATCATCTTGGGTCTCTGATCCAGCCCAAATACTCTGATGGAACGATTCCCAAGAAACACCCCTTGGCAAATTACCAAAATGCCCTTAGTCTCTCTTTCTTTACTTTACTAGGTCTAGGGGCATTATTGTCTTTTCTCATCTTACCAGAGTATTCTCTGACCCTGGTCAACTATGCAGATAACTTCCCTAGACTGTCTAACCTAAGGAAAATGACGAAAATACCCTTTACTCATTCTTCAGCTGTTCTATAACATAGGGGCATTTTCGTCATTTCGCACCTTTTTCCCGGACACCGGCCACTTTTACCACTGGACTGATATTATGGGCCTGGGCCTTCCATGGTGTCACTATGGGCCTTAAAAAACACTGTATGGCCTCTGGCCACAGTCTGATCATCTCTATTTGGACTGTTTTTCCTTTACCGATTATAACTGTAAATTCCCATCTTCAGGAATTTTTACAGAAAAATCGGGACCTCAAATCAAAATTCTGTGTCGCGTTATTCAATCCGGAATCCTTTTCTCTATCTCCCGGTATTTTTAGATATTTTTTCCGGACCGGGCATTTTTGGCCTGAAAGTACGCTCTCGCGCACACTTTTCAAAAATGACCATTTTACCCTTGGTTACATTTCTAATTCTTTCATACACATAGAGACGTCATATGCACATTTCACAGTTCAGTGAAATGATCAGCATAATTTTCTCTATTTTCTGGCAAAATATGGTACTCATCGGCTACCAGCCCGATATTTCCCATAATTACGATTAGGCCCCTGCATTCTCTTTCTGGCCTCTTTACTCATCTTCTCTTCCTTCATCTTAAGTTCTAGAAATTCTCTTTCAATAACTCATCCCTTAAACTCTTCGGGAGTCATCGTTAATTGAAAGGTTCGACAATCCGCCCATATCAGGTTATCTTACACAGGAGCCAGCCCATATGAAGCTACCTGCAGAATTCCTAGGCTTAAGACTTAGGATATTCCTCACATTCCTCATTTTGAACCTAGGCGAACTATCCCGATTCTGTAGGTTAAAGACTTAACCCATCTTTAAATCCTGAAGGACTTAGCTCATCCCTCGGATTCCTACAAAATATAGGTAAGTAATCCGCCCATATCAGATTACTACCTTGGGACTACGGGTTTAGCAACCTGCCCATATCATACTACTTTCCAGTTCTCCTAGATCCAAAAATCGGGATGTTACAGATAGAGAAGGAGATGCATGTGTGAGAGATTTAGAGAAAGAATAGACATAAAATACATATATACATTCTTAATTACTGTTGTATATGCCCTCTGTTGCTAAATATATACATACATTCTTAATTACTGTTGCATATCCCAACTTTTATAAAAAGGATTTATAAGGTATTATTGAGTTCTAGAGTATTTTTCTGAAATTAAAAAAGTAAAATTTTAGAGAAAGAATAATCATTAAAAATACTTTGGAGTTAAAAAAATGAAAAAAAATTATAAAATGAGTTTTTTGAGGGTTTAGAAAATTATGAAAAAGTTTATTTTTCCAAAAGAGACCCAAATGATTTAATAGTTATTTTTTGGGAATTAAATGCATATTTTCTTATAAAATTTAAGAAAAATAGATAGAAGTTATCATTTAGACAAAATTTTTTTACAAAACTTCTCTAATAAGTTGAAGAAGCTATTGAGTGAAAAATATCGTTATTTTATTAAGTGGATTATTTTTTAAAAATTATTTAGAAAAAAAAAAGACTTTCAGCGGCGATAAAATAGTCGCTGCTGAAAGTGGACGTTCAGCGGCGACAAAATAGTCGCCGCTGAAAGTGGACCTTCAGCGACGACTTTTTTATACGGCTGCGGAAGGTCAAAGGGACGGCCGCTCATAATTTTGACATCAAATTTGAAACGGGCGGTATTTGAGCGTGCCTCAGCATTATTTCGTCCACTTAGAATTTCACGATTGACTCACGATTCAATCTTAGGGTTTCAGCTTCCTCACTCGTTCCTTAGCATATTGGCCAAACGTTAAACCCTTCTGCTTCCTTCTATACTCTTCCACGAATCGCCATTTGCTCAATTTCTGAGTTGAACCCTCCCGTAGATGTATTCAATGCTTTTTTTTGAGCGCAGGAAAACCTGGTGCTGTGTAATAGCCAGAGCCACCGGAACTGACTACTATTCGACTTTGAAAGTTAGTAAGAATGCTTCTTTGCAAGAGATTAAGAGCGGTTACAGAAAACTAGCCCGTAAGGTTGCTTGCTTTGTGCTTGCTCCTAAATGTCTGATGTATCTTAAGTTTTATAGCCGTGGTTTATGTTTGGTTTCTTGGAAAATGATGTTTGGTACTTTTGGTCTGTTCGCCCCACCTCTCCCCAGTAAGCTTTTATGACATCGCCGCTGAACTTTGGGGAGTAACAGTTGATAACAAATCGTTTGCATTGAAGCTTGCATTGGTTTGTTGGGGCGAAGATTTGACCTATTTTTCTTTGTATGCTTTCATCTCCAGTAAAATGATGGCGGATTTCTGCTTGATTCATTGGGTTTCTTTTTGAAAGAGTGTTGGGAATTGGAAATCTGAATGGTGGTCTTGGATTTCACATTTTTTTGTCCTCTTATTTTTACACTGAGCTGAAGAATGAATCATTATGATTTTTGCTTGATTCATTGGGTTTCTTTTGCATGTTAATGTCAGGATGCTGCTGGGTTAACTCAATTAAATTTAACAGTTGAGGATGTATTTGCTAGTGGTGATCTGCCTCGGGCTGCAGAAACCCCGGCTAACATGAGGCATTACTTGTCTGCTGTTGGGGAGTTACTGACTTTCCCCTTGGGTTCTTTGTGATATGCTTTAGGTTTGGTTTGCATTAGATGCCATAGTTTTGTTTTTCACCCTCACACCTTGTTTTAGGTTGCTGAATTTGCCAACATAAGGAAACAACTTGAAGTCTTGGAAGATAGGCTAGACACCATGGTGAAGATAGGCTACACACCTTGAATTTGCTCTTTGTTTCTTTCATCTGCAGTTCATTTTCTCTTAGATCTTGTCATTGCTTTTCAGGTTAATGTAGCTCAAGATTTGCGGGGAATTCTTATTCGGATTGGAAGGTTTAAGACAACGAGCTAATAAGTATGCAAATGAGAAGAATGAAAATGAGAGGCTAGCAAGTGGGGGTGAAGTTCATTCAGTTGCACCTTCGATATCATTTTCCAGTTGGTTGCCAAGCTTCTATGATGAGCTATTACTTTATCTTGAACAAGAATGGAAATGGTATCATTTATGCTGTTAGCTTTGATATTTTGTTACTGTTACCTATTACATTTGTTTGCATTTTGAGCATTTGGGCTGTTTTCTTGTTTATCCTGTTCCTCTCATCTTGTTATTATTGTATTTCTTTTTGTCATGCAAGATGACAAGTAAAAGAGAGCATCAAAGATACTAATTAAATTTTCCTACTTGAGATGTTGAAAAGGTGCTTTTGTTTGAACTGTTGCTTGCAGGTGTATGCTTGCTTTTCCAGAAGATTATAAAATTCTTGTTCCAAAGTTGCTATGTGAGACTACGGCAGCTATAGGTTCCAGTTTCATATCTCATATCAACCTTGCCGTTGGTGATGCTGTTCCAAAAACAAAGTAATTGGCAAAAGGTTGTTTTGATATGTGTATTTATCTCAGGAAAAATATGTTAGCTTAAATATCTATCTATATATATATATTTTTTTATCAGGTGGAAAGACCTTCCTGATGAAAATGTGTGCTACATTTGTTATATGACTTTGAGAGGGTTCATCCAGGGTTAATTGATGTACATAATCCTTGAGGACAAGATTCCTTCGAGGAGAGTACTATTAGGCCTATTAGTATGTTAAAGGATTAGTTGGATCTTAGTTGTTATAATCGAGGATCTTAAAGGATTAGTTGGAAAAAGAGCGTGCAGCAGAGTGTGAAAAGATGTAAGAAGAGCGTGTGCAATTTGAGTAAAGACTAATGGAACAAATGGAGCAAAAGATACAAGCTCAATTCGTTGCTTGATGCAGAAGAGGCAACCACATGCGTCTACTTCTTTTACTCCTAGTATTAGTCCTTCAATATAATATTTATGTATAAACTAAACAATTTTATTTTAAATTTCAATTGAAGTAATTTGATACTTTATAGGATGCTTTAAATTATTTATCAATGTTATTAGATTCTGATTTATTTAGTTATTTATCATTTATTATTTTTGTTATTAAATTATATTTTTTCATATAAGAAAAATTATAGAAAAAAATTTAAAAAAATAATATAAACTTTCAGCTGCGACAAAATTGTCCCCGCAAATTCAGCTTTAGGCGGCGACTTTTCTGTCGCCGCATATTCACCTTTAGGCGGCGACAAGATTAAGCTTTAAACGGCGACTATTTTGTTGCCACTAATTGTTGACATTTAGCGGCGACTTTTAATTGTCGCCGCCAATATGTATAGGCGACAGTTTTATAGGCGACGACTTGTCGCCGCTAAAAGTATTCAGCGGCGACTTTTGTACCTTTAGCGGCGACAAAAGTTTTTTTGTAGTGATACTCTAGTTATAGAATGCATTGAGAGATCCAGGATCTCTTATCTTACCTCTAAATTTGCTCCTTCCAGGTTAGCTCCCTCTAGATTGGCGTTAGTAAGATCTGCATTCTGAGGCAAAGAAGGTACTACTCGTCAATGGATGACTAAAAACAATTTCCAACAGTTAATGACATGATCCAACAAAAGTTCCTTAAATAAAAAAGAAAAGAGCCTTTCCTATTAATTGTCACTAATTAAGCATTTAACAATATGGAAGAAGGAATTAAACCAGATAGGATAATGTAGTTTGATGGACCTCAAATATGCTAATTAAAGTACTGATGCCAACTTGTTTATAAATTATTAATACCTGCTAATAGTATTTCATGCTGTTTAAACTAATGTACTATTTGTTGTGAATATTCTAGAATCATTAACAAATATCTAGACATGTATATATAAAAAAAATAAAGAAAAAAAATATATAGAAAGGAAGCATCTAGCTAGAGTCTTGCACTACAAAAAAAAAAAAATGGTTATGCCTTGTGCATTTGTAATTAAGCAGCAAAATTAAACTGCCTCTTCTTTTACCTTCACACATGTTAATCTCATTGCAAAAAATAATTATACTACCTCCGGTTTTTAATATAAAAATTAGATAATTAATTGACAAATATTAAGAAAATTAGTTGAGTTGGTTATTTATAACAAATATGTGTAGGTTTCCTAAAATACACTCTTTAATCATATATATTAGAACTACCTATGGATGAAAATCCATTTGCTATATATGCGCAATAAAAAAGGATGTTTTAGGGGGAAAATATAAATTTTGAAAACAAATTGAATTGAGATATTATATTTCATATTAAAGTAAACATTTTATATAGGAGGGGGAGTAACATTTAAAGACTCATGTTTGGTACTGTTGATCGACCCTGGAAATCAGCAAAACGCATTACTGCTTCGAAGAAGTCACAATCTATTAAGCAAGAATCTGCAGAATTGTACAAACTATTAATAAAAGAAACTTTGTTTCTAGATATAATACACACATGATTACAAGTAAAAGATTAACGTACCTTTCAGATTTGCAGGCTGAAGAGCGGCATGTTTGAATGAAGCTCCACGAAGATTCGCATTAGCAAATTCACATCTTCCCTAGACCAAATGCATTTACTGATAAGCTTTTGAAAGAATTATGCAATAATAATAAGAGAAGTATTGCTCTGAGAGGGACTTACTCGTGAATAGTTGCGTAGTCAAAGATGGTGGCCTCAGCAATAGCATACTATCAAATAAATATTATAGCTTTCATCAGGTTAACTTGCAAATAATAAACAAACCGCAAATTATTCTACCAAACCGGTCCATAGTAATTAAGGATAAGATTTCTAATAAATATACATCATTTGTACCAACCATGTTTAAATTTATACTCATCTGAAAATTTATAGATACAAGGTTTGCACGAGAAAATGAAACATTTTTAAGACATGCAGATCTCAAATTCAGAACTCGCACAATCTGAAAATGAATGATCAAGCTTATAAGTTCACCTTAAAACAGTGGGCATGTAAATTACTGTAAGATGTTATATGTGTTTAAACACGTTTCCATATCTACGCAACATCGTACTACTCCGTACCTACGGTACTTTTAATAAAATAAGATAACTTAATTATCTAGATAAAAAAATTGGTTAAAATCTGTTAAAGATAATGAATATGTAAAAAGTGTAATTTATTTCTTAAAACACTTTTATTTATGGAGAGAGTGAGTGTGCGAGAGAAAATGAGCAAATAATTAATTATTCCGGTAAGAATGACCAATAACTAATAGGGACAAAGATGAAAATTGATATAAAAAATTTTAGATAGGCTATTAGCTTATCTTATAAATAGGAATAAGCTATCAGTAAAAAAATGAAAAAATCCCAGAAAAGTACACTCAAAATTAAAAAAGGACAAATTAGGGTGTCAAATATGCAAAATACCATATCAGTAGTCACATGGACTGATCTAGAATTTTGAAATGTTGGGAAAAGAGGTCAGTGCCCCTCACGTTTTTTTTGAAAAAAAGGCACGAGCGTCTACGGCTAGAATTTCTTGTCACAAAGTTGGTTAATGAAATATAGTAAATAGTTTATGAAGTGTGGTAAATAGCGAATGAAGTGATGTAAATATCTTGAAACACGCACTGTGAAAATTTAAAAAAATATGTTGTCATTTACTAATCAAGTGTAGTAAATAGTGAATAAAGTGCATTAAACACATTTCAACAAATTACATATAGTGGGATGTAACATTTACAACACTTCATTCGCTATTTATTACATTTCATTAGCCAATTTTGTCACAAGAAATTCAAGCCGCCGACACTATAGCTCTAGTGGCTTGAGATAGCCTTTTTTTTTTTAAGTGAAGGGGCAATATTTTAAAAATAAAAATATTTCAAAATTCCATTTTAGTCCAATGACTGATTTGGAATTATTGAAATTTGAATAACTGATTTGGGATTTTGATATTTTGAGGATATATTTTTGAGATTTTTTCATTCTCTCTTTTTTTTTGGTATAAAAATTTTCAGAAAGGGGTTGAGTTCACCCACGATCCAAGGGCAAGGCGAAATCTCCCTTCCTCTTAGGTGAGATCAATGTCGGGTAGAGTGAGCCGTCTATTACCCTCAAGAGTAAACCTAAACACCCAGGAGTTAGGATGTCTCCTCAAACGCCGCGACTGAAACCTCAACAAAGTAGTACTCCCCAGAGTTCAAACACGCTTCTAATGGTCGCATGTCTCACCTTTTCGCCAGTTAAACCCACGGACGATGGATATTTTCTCATTCTCTTATATATAGAGCTGGAGGGAATATTTGTTTAGGCTCGCCCCATCAGTACAATTTACAATGACGTTATATCAACTAATCCACTTACTTTATTCTCTAAGTTGACATGTGGCAGATGAATTAAGCGATTCAGATCAACCTATTGTGAATGCCATAATATGCAATTAAACTTTGCATTGATCAACTTTAATTTACACCCTTGAGATCCACTATTCGTTTACCTCTAAATTAGCTTTTTTCATGACAGCTCCTTGTAGAATAACGTTGGTAAGATCTGCATTCTGGGATGATAAAAAGGTGCTTATTAAAGGATCATGAAAGTTCATTTTTCAAAAATTGATAAAAAGGAAATAAATATGTAAAAAAGTGCAACTTTTTTTTTTAAAAAACACATCCTTATTTATGGAGAGAGAGTGAGTGTAAGAGGGAGATAATAAGCACATAATTAATTAATTAATTAATTAATACAGTGAGACTCCAATAATTAATGGAGTTAAAAATGAAAAATAATATTAAAAATTTTAAGCATGACTGTTAGTGTCTTTTATAATTAGAACATGTCATCCTAAAAAAATTCTCTTATATATAGGACGGGAGGGAGGGAGTACTTTAATTATTATCACAACCTATAGCATTCAATTCATTCGCCCACTACATGTGTGTGTACTAAAATTGACCAACAAACAGACCAACTTTTAAGTTCTACCTAATCACATGTTCAGTATAGATTTAGAGGCGAAACCTTAAGAGCTGCAGAAGTTAGATCTGCTTCGTATAAATCACAGTCTCTTAGGCAAACATCTGCAGAATTCAAAAATGTAAACTGAAATAATCAAGGTGATATTCTTATCTTGTTGCAGTGAGGTTCCTTCATGCATATGTATATTGACAAAGTCTTAGTGAAGTATAAAGCAGATAAAACAATTCACTGGTAATTCTAAAACTCATCATCAGACTTTAAGTTCAAAAAAAGAATAGATTAGCATGCCTTCTAGATCTGTGCCGTGAAGGGAAGCATCTTTTAGTGAAACTCCACGAAAATTTGCCCTTGTAAGTTTACATCTGTCAAACAAAATGGCGGATTAGAATTTAGAGTGTTGTCTGGTGTCTGAATCAAATGTAGGACACGTATTGAAGACAACCCGACGACTGTCTTTTTCAAAACACCCATGGGTAATGAAGAGAAACATATATAGTGATAAACTTAGGAGTCCATTCTTTTGAAAGCTCTATATGATAGAAGGGTTTTGAATTTTGGTGTCGCCTATATGAAAATGTTGGTTTCAGTTACTTACTGAGGTAAATCTTCTGCGTTATCAAAGATGCAGTCTTCAGCATCAACATCCTACCAATTAAGATAGCTAGGTTAAGATATCTAGTGAAATAGATTTGATTTGAAAGATAAATTAAGTTGGTACGGTTATTCTCAAACTATTGATGTCCATATGTTTTAGGTTTATACCCTTCAATTTTAAATGTAAGAGCTAGTAGAGAATTTGTTTGGTCTTAAATATAAGATCTCAATCAAATTTGTTTTCCAAATTTATAATTTTTTATTTTAACTCTCCTTACTAATTGTACATATTCATATGATTTTCTATCAAAGGAGTAATTTTTTTAAAAAATAATTAAAATGGATTCTTTAAAGAAACCAACATATTTTTTTACAAATAACTAACTTAATTAATTTTTTTAATTTCTATAAATTAATTATCTAGTTTCTATATTTAAGATCAAGGGAAGGAGTAATATGCATATCAGAAATTTTGCTCGGTCAAGACCGGACTGCTTAAAGCTGACATTCTTAAGACGAGCATAGCTGTAATCTCTAAACGGTAAACCCTGAAAAGCCATAATCAAACTGTTATGGGAAGTTGGGGAAGTAAAATTGACCAAACAACTTTTTTTTACAAGTAAACTAATTAATTAAGTTAATACTTGCAAAGAGGTGAGTTTCAAGAAATTACCTGTCTGGAGAGATTCAGATCAGAAAGAAAATTTACCTCTTCAGCAATGAATTTTTTATTACCCTAATTATTTCAGTAGCTATCAACTTTTGGAGCACTGAGGGTATTTCACTTACAATTTGTCCCTAAATTATTGTGAGAAGTTGATTAAAATAGGTGGATTGAGGAAAACAAGTAAAATAAATATTCTCTTTTTTATAAAGTAAAATAAAATATTCAAATTAATTATACTATGTCATTTGGTAATATGGTTGGAGATAACGTCTGGATATAAGATATTCATTGTTGGTGGGAGTGTATTTCATAAGCACAAATAAGGTTTCTCTTATCTTTGCCTATTAGGATGTACATGACATTTTTTATTGGCTAAAATCTATAAAATTCTCCTCACTTTTGGGTCAATTGAACATTACCTACCCAATCTTTAAAAGTTTAAATTAATAACTATAATATTTCATGTGTTGACTATCAACTCCTATGCCATTAAAATTATTGTTAAAATTAACTGTTTTTGTCATATTATAGTTTTTATTATATACCATATCATTTAAAAAATAATACTTTGCATCTAACATATAATTTTAAGTATTTTATACTTTTTTATTTAAAAAAGGATATGGTCAAATAAATATTTTACATGTTTTTGGACCATAAATATTTTACATGTTCTTTAAAGTATTTATATTTTTTATTTAAAAAGGACACGGTCAAATAAACATTTTAAATGTTTTTTCAAGTATTTTATACTTTTAAATATCTTAAAAGTACCTAAAATTATATGTGAAATGCCGAGTGTTATTTTTTAAATAATAGAAAATATAAATTTTTTGACATAACAAAATCTGTTAATTTTAATTTTAATTTTAACGATAAAGGATTGATAGTCAAAACCTAAAATATTAGGATTCTTAATTTAAACTTTTAAATGTTAAGAATGTGATATGAAACCAACGCACCAAAGTTCAAGGGAGTTTGACATATTTTAGGTTTTTTTATTTGGATCAAACTTAGATCAAATGTCTTACAGTTATTATGTCAAGTTCTCTAATCACACTTTATCATGTATCTTATTTTTTCATATGTTCATTTAACCTAAAACTACATGAAAAGAATAAGACAAGTGATCATATGTGATTGAAAAACTTAATATAACGGTTATAAGTAAGTTGACTACTTAAGTTTTATTTGACAAATGTGGTAGTGTGGTTCAATGCATTTTGATCATTATTGATATGTTGAAAAATTGACTTGTTCAAACATGAAAGTTCCTACTCATAGGAGGATACTAGCTAGCTAGATGGACAATTGAAATATCTTGAATCTGTTCTTCAAACTTCATTTTATAAGAAGAAACATGTTAAAATAGAGAGCAGAATACTAAAAGTAATTTCATAGAAATCTTACCCATACTCCTGTAACAATTTTTCTAATGCTGCTCTCTTTATTCCTACATGGATGAAATATTAGAGTTATGTAATCCCTCGATATATGAATTTGAAGAAATAATATGTCCAAGCATAATACTTTATTTTATATTAAATATAGGAGCTAGTTGAAAAATTTATTTTAGTCTTAAATATAATTAAATCTACTTTATCTCTTAAATTTATAATTTTTTCCTAAAATCGCCATATTGATTGCAAATAAAAAAGGGAATTTCTATTAATAGGGATACTTTCCAATGTAAATTAAATAATTAGAGGAAACAAGTATTTTAGGAAAATGAATATATATTTTTCTTATAAATAACTAATATAATCAATATATCTAATTTTTATAAATTAGTTATTTAGCTCATATATTTAAATTGAAGGAAGGAGGAAGAATAACAACAACCATTGGTGATGCAATGAAAAAGAAGTCATAATCAAATAAAGAGACTTACCCATCAATCCAGTGATAGCCACTTATATTTGCAACTTCTTTCAAGTCATTTCTCCATTTCTGCACTTATTCTTGAGTAAATCTTTGAATATGTTTTCGAAAGGCATCTTCAAAACTACCTCTTTGGTGTCGTACATCAGATGGATCTATATTATAAAACACTGGGAAAACGAGTCTGCTCCATGACTTGTTACAGTCAACAATCTTTGAGAGCTCATCCAAACACCATGAAGACGAAGCACAATCCTTAGAGAAAATGACAATTGAACAGAGAGATTCTTCAATGGCTTCAATTTGTTCTGAGCCGATACCTGGTCCTCTCCTTATATCATAATCTATGAAAGTTTTGATACTCCTTTCTTTTAGAGCTTTGTGTAACTCAGCTGTGAAGCCTTTTCAAGGGTCTTCTCCACTAAACTCAAGAAAATATGATACTTCCATGGTTGGATTGAGTTCAAATGTGAAGTTGCCATTGGGATAACGTTATGGTTTGGGTGAGAATAAGGAAGGTATATAATGAACAATGGAATGAAAGAGATGATATCTATAGATACTATTAAACTTTTCATTTCTCGTCCAACTTGCATTGGAGTCAGATGCAAATATTCACGCGTCAATGATTTGGTTGTTGGATGGAAAGACCCCACAAATTAATTGACTTTTAATTAATACTTCCTTCCTCCTTTTTATAAGATAGAAATATTTGAATTATATAAATTAAAAAGTTAGTTAAAATTAATTAATAAATATGTAAAAAAATCCAACTTATTTTTAAAAGTATAAATACCTTTATTTATGGAAAGAGCAAGTGAGAGTATGTGGATAATTAATGCAATTAAACTAACTAATAATTTATAGAGGCAAAAATGAAAAATATACTAAAATTTCATACAGATATTAGTATCTCTTATAAATAAAAACAAACAATCCCTAAAAATAATTCTCTTACATACAGAATTGGTGGGGGTAATAATTTTCAAAGCTTCCAATTTGTACCCTTGTGTTATTAACAGACCCACTAGTTCTTTTTTGATAAAACCGTACCAATTAGTTCTAGTTGAATGATGTGACTTCCGAATTTGTTATTTTTCCCAATTGTTTTTGAAGGCAAGTAGAAGCTGTTCATGATTTTTGACAATTTTGGACTTTTCCGTTGTTTATCTTATGTAAGAAGCCAATGTTTTTTTATTATTCCACAAGTATTTTTGTATGCTTCTTCATTTTTTTTAAAGTAGTGGGGCTTTATAACTTGTATGGAATCCAATTAGATAGATGACATTGCTCACAAATTGTGGATAGTATGGTTCTATACTCTTTTTATATTTTTAAATTTTATTTATTTTTTATTTTTTAATGTTAGCAAATAGATTCAGAAATGAAATTAGATGTGTTAGAATTTAGTTTTAATTTTTCTCAATATTTGAGTACCGAATACTGCCTGGAAGAAGTTAGTGAAGATAAGAGAGTATTATTGACAAAATAGAAAGTAATGTTCTGTAGAAATTTTATAATGACAGATAAATGGAAAACAAAAGGTAATTTCTTTAAAATAGATATAGTTAAAAATTAATATTTAGTCCCTGTCCTTTAGCATTATTTATAATTGATTTTTTTCCTTTAATTTATTTTTTTAAAAATTTTTTTGGGTTAATTTATTTATTATATTGGAGTTAAAATTCATTATATTACAAGCAGACAATTATTACATACAAGCTAGCATACGTTTAACAAGTTGATGATATGGCAGTCCCATTAAAGCACAAATGAAAAGTTAATCAATTAGTGCCTATAGTTTACACTCATTTTTAATTTAGTCCTTATAATTATATTTTTTTTAAAAAAATAATCCTCGTAATCATCAAATGTTAATAATTAAGTTTATCCATAAAATTAATAACGTTTCTAAAAATGAATTTGACTTGCATTTGGCAAAAACGGCAATAAAATTACGATAATTTGGATAAAATAAAACTAGTTGATAGCTAATGAAAATTGGTTTAGTATTATAATTCATATCCTAAATGAATATGTGTTTAAATCCTAATATTATTTTAAAGATTTTATTGATCAACGATCTATTATACTTTTAGCATTATTTAAATCTTGAGGCATGTTTTGTATAATAAACTGTCTGAATCCAACTTAAACTTCAATTAAAAAAACAGAGGGTAGCTCGTAGCCATGGTGTGTATGTAACCTATTCCTATCATGAAATTTTGATACAACAAAATGGAGCCTTATCATGAATACAAAGGATTATAACCAGAATTCCACTATCACTATAATGAATACAAAGTTCGTTATTAATGAAAAGCTCAATTATAGGATAATAAAAAATCAACCATCACCAAAATCACTAAAAGATTATATAAAAATACGAGCAAATAGAGCAATAAAAATATGTATCTCTTAGGTGAAGATACAAATTGTGTATGTCAGAGATTACAAAAAATCAATTCCTCTATAAATGATAAAGATTGGATGCCGAAGAACTCCCATGCAAAGTTTCAGTCAAAACGGATCAAATCTTTGCCAGATAAAAAACACACAATCTATAGTGCACATGACGTCTTCCAACATTTACGCTAAATCTGAGAATGATAGAGAGCTTCAATTGAAACTCCCACTGTTCAAATATAAGATTTGGATATTCCGAATAACTCCACAAAATTTCAACTTGATCAGACCACAATTCACCGTCCGTTCGTCACCTTGATCAAAATCACACATATTTGGACGTACAGAACATGAACTTTTGTTCATGGAATTTCTAGGAAAATTGAGAACTCCAATGGTCAAACCAACTGTCCCAAATAAATATCTATATATTGGGAACCTTCACAAAAAATTCAGTCTAATCTAATAAGAAATAACCTTCCTATTGTTGCTTTGATCAATGTTATATAAGCTAAAAAATAGAAACAACATGAATTCTCTCAAAAGCAAAACAATAACTCTCTTTTCTCTCTTTCTTGATCTCTTGCTCTCACCTATGTGGCAGCCACACATCAACCCTTAGATTAGGCTTGTCCTTTTTTTTTTTTTGTTCTTTTTCTTTTATTTTTCACAAATAAAAAAAATACTTGAAACAAAATTAAATAATTAAAGTATTGGGCCTCTACATATGAGTCACTCCTATATATGGCCCAACACAAACGGCCCTTTAATTTTGTTTGTGTGTTAATACCTACATCCAGCCTGAGTTTTCAACGTTTTTTGGTGGACTCTTCGATGCACTAACTTCGATAAATTAAAAAATTATGCGAAAAAGAATAACATGATAGATCCAATCCGCCAATTAGGGGTGATAATGCGGGACCACCTGCTGTGGGTTGGGTTGGAAAAAGAGGCCCGCCTCTTGGCGGGTTGGTATTATATCAACCCGCCCCGCCATAGCCCGCCAATTGGTCATCTTTTTTTTTTTAATTTTTTACATGTATATACTAACTTTTATTTTTTAAAAAAAATTCATATATGTCAATATTAATTGGATTCGAATCATGTATGAAGTTATCAAAATATTTATTTAATTAACTTTGTCACCATCCATAGATAAATCTATCACAAATAAAATAATAATAAAATAAAATGAATAATATATATATAAATAAATGACTTAATAAGATAAAATTAATCTATATTAAGTGTAATGTCCCTTGTTTAGCTAAAACTCTCAAATTAGTAAAGGGCAAATGTGTAATTTAAATAGTTAAAAAAAATGGACTAATTCGCCAACCCGACGGGTTGCGATTTTGACCCGCACCAAAATGTTTTTTGGCGGGTTGGGTCTACGGGCCCAACCCAAATTACTAGCTCTACCGTCAATCACGATTTCGAAATTCAAATTTAATCAATACATGAGCATCCATTTCTTCTATGCTAGTGCGTATCTATGTCTAAAGAGATCAATACCATATGGAAAAGAAAAGGTTCATTTTCGGCAATGTACATTTTGTTCCTTGAAACAACCTTTACGTTCGATGTCGCCCTGGGGTTACTTCAAAATTTTAAACCAAAGATTGCGTATAGTGCAACATCGAGTCGTTCTCTTTGAGGAGCCAAAAATAAAATTAAATTCCTACGTAACTAAATGCAATGCAACTTAAATTAGAAAATGTGATTGGTTTTGGTTGACTAACAACGCAATGAATTAAAAATAAATTTAAATAAAATATTTTTTATATTTTTAATTTAAAGATAGGAATAATGAATGATAATAAGTGAATGGAATGAAAATGCAAATAATTAAAAAAATAAAAGTAATCCTCCAATTCAATAACGCAGGCAATCATAACTTCAACAGATATGGGAGTTATAAACAATGAATTAAGAATTATAATTAAGCTTTTAATCCAACAACCGAGCCACCTCGATTTGTCACAAAATATTTTTTAAATCCTAATTTATTAACTGCCACCAGAATAATAAAATAGGATTAAAGATATTAAAATCCAATGCTTAAGTATAACTTAATAATTCACAGAAATAGGATTGAAATCAGCAAGAGATATAATGATCCAATAATTCAAGACACCTTAAATTATCACAAAATATTCACAATAATTTCAATACCATGTCTGACCCAGATCAAAGTAAATGAAATTAAAGTTAATTAAAGAACAATATCAATTGCCAAACAATAATCCAGTTACAGTAATCCTTAATAAATATAAACCATTATAAGTATTCCCAATAATTATAAAATTATCCTAAGACCTAGGAATCACAAAATAATTAATGGGTGAAAATTAAAGTAACTTAAACTTCCTTTTTAGATTCCAAACTCATGCCCTTGCAATTGAATTAGAGAATTAGGAACTTTAGCCACGCATGGTTGACACCATCACTGCCATCATCAAGATTTCGTTGAAAAGCATGGTTAGTGACGAAGAGGTAACGGAGATCTGTGCTTGTCCCGTTTATTGTTGTGTTGCCGTCACTGTGCTGGTTCTGTTGTTGCTCACTGTTCACGTGCTACACTGTCACTGCACTATGAGGTTGCCGTCGGTGAATACTGGATGACTGGAGGAGTGGATTATGGAAGAGCACCTGAGATGATGGATCGTTTGCGTGAGTGAGTGGCTGTCGTCTGCTTCTGTGAGAGAGGGAGATGACCGTGGTGGAGGAGTGACTGATAATGATAGAGAACCGGGAAAGGCGACAGCCCAGGGGGTGTGGTGACGATGATGGAAGGGTGATGATGGTGGACTGTTGGATGGGTAGCAGCTATGATGTTGTTGTCGGCAGAAAAGAGGAACTGTGGTGAGTGGTTGAAGTCGCCGCCTGGTGCTGCTGTCGCTGGTTCAAGACTGCAGGTCGTGGCTGGGAGATGGAAGGCGCTGGGACTGAGATGGAGTTGGAGTTGTTGAATGGAAGGCTGGAGGTGGTTTCACGGCCGCGTGAAAGGAATGGAAGGTCTGAATGTGTCCGCGATGTGCCCTGAATGTGCTGCATGCATGGCTTTTTAAAACAAAACCTAGCAAGGTTTGGCCTATGGATCCTCTAGTGTAATTTCTAAATTAATGATCCTTTATTGTCCTTTGTGAATTCTGACTTCTCCTAAATTCCTGAAATATAAAATTATAATAATATAATACCTTTTATTCCAAAAATAATTGTTTAGGAGAAATAATAAAAATATGACAATTATGCTCCTGTTAAACACTAATTCATTGTAAGGTTCAATAATTTAAATGATGCATAATTAATATAATCTAAACCTAAAATAATGACAAAAGCCCACTTAAATGATATGAATAAATGTATAACAATATGGGTTTGTCATTCCTTGACTAGTAGAAATTTCTCATTCAACAATTTTGGAATCAAATCATCCAAAATTTGATCAAAGGAAGGAATGAAACAAACATTAACAAATAATTTTTAAGCGTGTGAATTTAATATTAGCTTCAAAGTAATATTTGTCCCTTTTTTACTGCAGAATACCCACAAAGTTGCATATGTAAAAATTTATTCGAAAGTATCTTATGAGAGAAATACTTTTTGACAAATATTTGACAAATATTATAAATAGTTTCGAAACTACTTTCAACAAGTAAAGAATAGAACAAATAGAATTTGAATCAGGCCATATGTATAGAAAAAAACCGTTGTGAGAGACAAAATTTATTTTAGTATTTTTATGTCTCAGGATGATTAGTTTCAAACTATTAGCCCAAGGGAATAATAGTTAGACTTTACCAAAAAAAAAAAAGAAGAAGAAGAGAATATATATTTAAGGAAATATAAAGATGTAATTTGAAAGCTTTAATAAGCGAACTAACCATAGCATATTCAACTAATTAGAGATAACAAATTTAATTTATAATTATTTAATATATTATTCGTATCTTTTGCTTAAAAAGGAATTGATTTTATAAGATAAGAACGAATTAAATTTCAGATGAACTTTGAGACCTATATAAACCTATAATATTCCTCATGGTTACCCCCACGCAAAACAAAGATTAATTGAAATCCAATATTATATTGAAGGGCCAGGATTTCATTCACACGTATCTCATCATATCCTTCTCGTCATTGTCATCTCAGGCGAATTTATCAATAATTCTTCTTTAATTTGATGTTCAAATTCTAATATTGGCTTCATCATGGGTGTGTCTACATAAGTAAATATATTACACACATAGCACATGCGTGCACGCATTTATTTACCTTATGAATTTACACCCACACTACCCCTCAAAGATTTTAATTAATTTTTTTCTAGGGGATAATGATATTATACAATCACAGCCCCCATAATAAATATTTATCAAAATTATTTAACTCCAACTAAAAATAGCATGCTCAACGGTTGTTGTTGAGGCTTGAAGATTTAACGCAAGAAGTTGTAATAATCGGTCAGTCAAAAGATAAAAATTAGACTTTTCAACCTCTGCATTGATGTAGAACGGAGAAGGGGGAAGGAGAAGAGAGAGAGAGAGAGAGAGAGGAAGATATATATATAGAGAGAGAGATTCAAGGAGTAGAGAAAAATTAATTAGGAATTAATGGTAAAACATTCAAGAATCATAAAAATTAAATGTAAATATTCTGAAAATAAAAATAAATGATAAATTTTTAAAATTAAAATAAATGATAAAGATTCAACATTAGAATAAAATAGTTGTCGATTGTTGTTGAATTAATCTTTAAATCGCCTTGATATCTTTTTCTTATGTTTTCGAATAATTGGGTTTTTTGGCCACGTCAAACCCATATTGTTACAAATATGATTTGAATACTAAATTTCTCAACAACATTGCAAATATCCTTGCGTTACTTGTAATGCTAAGGATTGAAGGACATTTTCCAGTGATATAAGTTCTATCTTTCAAATTTAAGGTCCAATTTTCACAAGATGGAAAATGTGATTTTTTTTTTCTCAATGATTTGTTTTACCAAAAAGTTTACTGCAGATACGATATTCCCGGTGTTTAATATATAGTATAATTAGAGAGTTAATCTTATTCCTAAAATATAATATTTATTTATCATATTTTTTATTTTTATTTTCAAATGACCTATTTTGATACTCTTTCAATAATAATTAAGTAAGAGAGAGAGAAAAATTAAGGAAGATAGTTAAGGTTTTTGAGAAAAACTATATCATATTAACTAACTTTTTTAATCTAATTAAATTAATTAAATAAGTCTTATATTAACGACAGAAGGAGTAGTTGATATGTTTATGGCATTAGAGAGGCCAGGCATTTACCTGTGATGTTATGATCATTCAGTTTTAATTATAATCCTTTTTCTTGGATCCGACGAAACAGTGCCTTCTTGCCAAGTGCCAGGAGAAAATGCTTTAAAGATTACCCAGGTCTTGGAGTATGCAAAGAAAATGTTTTTGAACCACGCATTTATCGATGTCAATGTATCTATAATTGTTCAACTCTCTATTCTCTTAAATTTCTACAAAATATCGCGTCTGGATATAATATGATGTGTGTGTATGCACATTTTCGTGTACGTACGCAATTGAGTAATGACAAATAAAGGTTTGTGTGATTTATATTTCATTTTATATTATACTTACGCAGATTTAAATATAAGAACTAGTTAATTAACATATCAACTAAGATATAATCTAATATTATATAAAGATATTTTAGAGTATCAGGTCATACTTATTATAATTAATAAATATATCTCATTTTTATAATATCTTTAAATTAGTTAAGGAGCTTTTATACTAAGGACGAAGAGGAGGAGGAGTAATGTATATATATTTAATTACAGTGTATGTCGTTTAAGCAACAGATGACAGGAACCCCTAACGATGCAAGTAGAAATTTTATTTGTTTTTTTTTTTGGTTGATTATTTAGGTAGCAATTCAGCCAAAAAAAAGGATTACCTTCAGAATTTTCAATATCAGTCTTTTGCATTGTTCCTCTCGGCAGAAATGAATGTTATAGTTGATTTGCAGTGTAAACAATGGAGCAATGATGATTGGAGGAAGAGTGAGAAGAGTGGGAAGAAAGAAGGATTCCTATTTGAGGAGAGAGGAAAGGGGGGCTAGGGAACATTTAAGGAATTAAGATAAATTTACAAGATTTAAAAAATCCCTCATTAATCCTCATAGTCTGATTAGGAATTTGTTAAAAGTGTAGGCCTGAATCTGAATTTAATTAGGATTTTTTTATTATTAATATATTTTGCTTAACAAGGAATTAACTTTATTCAATCAGAACGAATTAATTTTCGGACCAACTTTGAGTCCTATATAAACCTCTCAAATTCCCCATGGTTACACCCACACAAAACAATTACTTGACATCGAATATTATATTCAACTTCACCGCTGCACCGTTGTTCTCATTCATTGGAGAAATGGCCAGGGTTTCATTCACAAATATCTTCTTCCTTCTTATCATTGTCATCTCAGGTGAATTTATCAATATCTCTCTCTTTGATATTCAAATTCTAATGTTTATGAAAAATTTGGTGGCTTCAATATGTGTGTTTCTACATATGTAAATATATTAAACACATAGATAAGCGCTTGCACGTTGGTTTGAGATATTGTAAGGTTGATATTAGGATTTCCCATTTTGTCATGTTTAGTATGAGGATTTCATCAGCAATTTTGAAACTATACAATACCTCAATACCACCTCCTCCTCTGGTATTGAAAAATGAATCCTAAAAAATTGCCTCTCACCCCATCCCTCTCTTAACTTGAAAGTTATTACACCGGGGTTGATCGATGTCTACCACGTCAACAACACCACTCTCGACAAAGCAGGCATCACCTTTGCCGTTGCCCCATCCCTCAACCTTCCTCTAAACAGCCATGGTCAATACCTTGGCCTCACCAACTCTACCACTAAACATGAGGAGCTTCGAGTTCTTTAACCAATCTAGGTCTTCTTCCACCTTCACAAATGTAGATCATCTTCTTTTGAACTCCTCTTGAGCTTGGGTTCCTCAATCGCATATGGGTCTTCTTCTCATAGTTGCCACAATCGCTTTACAATTCGGTGAGCCACCCAGATCTACCACCACAACTGCACATATGGGTATTTTAGGAGATATGAACATTTTAGATATTTTGTAATTTATTATCTCTGTTTTTCTTTAATTCATCAATCCCATGACATACTAAACGTAATTTTATAACTTATTTCCAATTTCAATCCTATTCTCATTCCCTTAAAAATTCAATCCGTTGAAGATTTTAATTTTTCCTTAGTGTGTAATGATATTATTTACACTTTTACCATCCACCTCCGAAAAATAATATTTATGAAAATTTAACATCAACTAGAAAAGCACGCTCAATGGTTGCTGTTGAGACTTGAAAATCTACCACAAGTAATAATTGGTCAATAAAAGATAAACACTACACTTTTCAACCTGTATAATTCACTCAAGTCTTAAAAAAATGTATTTTTGAGCAGGTCAAACTCATGTTGCAAATAGGATTTGAATTGTAAAATTTCTTATCAAAATTATAAATATCCTTACATTAACTCTTTTAATGATAAGGATTGAAGGGCTTTTCCTGTGATGTTATCTTTCAAATTTAAGGTCTAATTTTCACAAGCAGATGACAGATTTCAATGATTTAATGATTATTTGTTTTACTAAAATATTTACTGTAAACATGATAGTTGATATTTTTATGCCATGAAATATTGACGGCATAACTTAAAAAATAAAGGTATATATTTTTTGATTATATATTTCAAATGTTGAATATGGATATTTTAAAACATTTATATTATATTAATCATATAAGAATCAACTAATACATTTATGATTCTGGATAGATATAGTTGGAGTTTTAATTATAATCCTTTCTTCTTGGTAGCTATGGCAATAAGAGGGGAAGCCGGAAGATGCATAAAGGTTTTGGATCCAACAAAACAGTGCCTTCTTGCAAAGTGCCAGGAGGATTGCTTTAAGCTTAAAGGAGACCAAGGTCGTGGAGTTTGCACAAAAAATATTCACAAACCAGGCAGTTATGAATGTCAATGCATCTATAATTGTTGAACTCACTATTCTCTTATTAGTTATTACGACAAAATATTGGTGGATATACATAATTGAGTAATAACAAATAAAGGTTACATGTGTTCAATGTTTCATCCCGTTATATTATCATGTACATGATGCTCATTATTGCGCTATGATATGCTCATCATTGGCCAAATTTTAACAGCAATTAATGTTAGACTTACAGCTGTGATTTAATATTAAAACTATTGTTATAGTGTAATTGTATAATACATTAAAGCCAATTATATTATTAACCACCGTTAAGATATAATTTTCCCACGGCTATTACAAGTGGATAATGTTAGAATTATAAAAGTGAGTAGAATTCATGATGTTCGTAAAATCGTCGTGAAATATCAGTTTTAACTGTCATTAAAAGTTTTTTTTCATAGTAGTGTAGGCAATAGAGGGCCCTCATAAGCATTGTTTAGCAATATATATTGTAAACTGCTACGTATAATTACTGATTGAATGGAAAATCTTTTCACACACACATGTTAATATTTATTTAATAACTATGAAAAAAGTAAAAGTTCCTTCACGTGATTTTGGGGCCCAAAATAATGATAATAGCAATCTTTTGCATATTTCTTGCTTTCATCAGCGGGTTTTCAATCAAAGATGGAAGGAAGTTCATATCAAGTAAGAAAAGAAAGTCATAATGATGGGCCTTTCGTTGATTTCTTCTATAGAGCTGCATATACAATATTCTAACATGTCTTGAGTCTAATATTAATGCAATCTAATAGGTTACTGTTTTGCTTAATTCAAGTAAGAGAGAGTTTAAGAATATAAAATTTTCATAAAATTAACTAAACATTTTGAATTTCCATCTTTAGCAATTTGTCCGAAAACGTTTTCTCAACTTTACAAAATCATAAATAATTATATAAAAATGGTACCAAGATAATTTAGCACTTATCACTTGAATTTGATGTAGTTTATGGAATTTTCTACCAAGTCCCATGGTCTATGTTTGAACGGAAGGATTTGATGTGCTAAAGAGAAGCCTTGAGGAATAGGCAAGTAGTGGTGAAGAGAGCTAAAGGAGAGGAGCAAGATTAATGGAAGAAGGGACGGTGAGAAAAACAAGATCCAAAAAAATATACAGAACTAAGGCATACTATAATGCAATTCAAAAGTAATTTATAGTAGGATTGTGGTAAAACAAATCCAAATAAATTATAAGTGGACTAACCATTTCAAACTAAATGGGATAGCATATGAAATTAAGTTTTTACTTAGTTTAATATTATTTGCCAATTTAAGACACTTGGAAACTAATTTAATAATATATATTCCTATTTGTTAAATTTTAATTTTTACTATTACTCTAGAGTGGTAAAACTCACACAAACGGATTTTAATCCTCTACTCCACTTCCCACCTTAACCCTTGGATCAAATTTTAAATGGGTAGCATTTACCATTCTACAAAATTATTATTAAAATATAAAATTATGAAAATAAATAAATAAATTTAAATTGTGAAAACTTAATCTAAATATATAATCTAGAACTATAATTAAGAGAAAAAATTAATTTTTTTTATAAAATGTTAAATCTTAACCATTCAAAATTTGATTATTTGTTGAGAGATAGGAAGTAGTGGAGAGAAGAATCCCACACAAACAAGCACTCAAGTTCTTATACCAATTTTTGTCTAGTTTTTTGAAATCCGAACTCAAGATATTTGATGAATACAATCTCGTAGATCTAAAGTGTTCCTATTTGAGAAATTTTGTATGTTTTTGCCATCTCTTTATTTAATCGATAAAATTCACTAGATAGTAAAATAGTAAAAATATTTCCAATTGAGTCCCTAAATTTTTTTTATACAAAAATTATTGAAAAATAGTTGGCCTCACCCACGATCTAAGGACAGGGCGAAATTTTCCTTCCTCTTAGACGATACCAATGTCAGGCAGGGCGAGCTGTTTATTACCCTCAGGTATAAACCTAAACACCTAGGAGCTATGATGCCTCCTTAAGTGCCGCGACTAGAACCACAACAAAGTGGTACTCCCTAGGGTTCGAACACGCTCCAAATGATCGCATGTCTCACCCTTTCGCTAATTGAACCCACAGACAATAGGTAATTGAGTCCCTAAATTTATATTTCATATTAGACCTTAGTCATTTCTAAAAGTCATTATCTAGCTTATCTTATATACTAAGTTGTTGTGTTTAGAAAGCGAATTCTTAAGGTATGACTAAGGGTAAAAATAAGTTACACTCTTAAGAGGAGCCTACAGCTTGGTCTAGATAGAGACTGATAAGGTCTGATTTATTTAATAAAGAGGCTATACTTTAAGCCTATTTAAAGGTCTAGTTATTTATATAGACTAAGCTTTTTTGAAGGCTTGACCTACAAGCTTATAGGCCTAGTCTATTTAATATTATTTATATATAATATATTTATGTACTTTTATACCTAAATACCCCTCATATTTATTTTAAGCTTTAGAGCAAATTACAATTAATGACCTCCCCAACTCTTACTCTTCCACTCATGTTTCCATAACTTAACTCCTTTTTTTTTAGACTTTAGAAAAAATTACAATTAGATACCCTAGCTTTCTTGAGATTCATGCGCCATTTTCCCTTTCTTTTACTCTCATCTCCTTTATTTTTAGTGTTCTAAAACCCAAACTGGATAGGACCAGCTGAGTTGACTTGAAAACTGATGACCATGGTCACATGGCTGGTCCGATCAGGGTTTCAACTCGGGAATACTTTGACTTGGGGTGATCCAATGTAACTTGGGACAAACTTATTTTTTTAAAAAACTGCTGAATTTTTTATTTTTAATTTTAGTAGATTTAGACTACCCTTAACTAGATTTATTATTTTAGTTTATCATTATTTTGTGAATTTCTTTTATTTTTAGATTACTAAATCAAATTATCATTAACTCGATGCTTTATTGTTTTGTTACTATGTAATTTTTTTGAAGGATTTTAAGAATAAAATATATATTCTAATAATTATATTTTGTTATTGTTATAATTAAACAGTTGCACAAGACATGGATGTATCAAAACATGAGTTAGATACAAAAATCCCTATAAAATTGTTTTTAGAGATGCACATGGCCCCAAAAACTTTACTTGGGGGCAAAAGTGCTATAAACTTATGTGGACCACCGTTACTTTTTATCTTGTGGGCCCCGTATTATTATTTTTAAATGATTATTTAAAAAAACTCTTTCATAGGCTCTCTTCCTCACCCTCTTCTGTCAAACCCGTCCCTCCTTTCTCTCTCCTATCTTTACTTTCTCACGTCTCAACTCTCCCTCTACCTCTTTGCTCTCGGCACCCGGGAATCAAGCCATGCGTTTTGTCCTTCAAAGCTGACCAGTTCGACGACGCTGAAGAGGCTGAGAAGGAGAAGAAGGGCTCCTTCTTCAACTGGTTCTATTTCTCCATCAACATTGATGCTCTCGTCGCCGCTTCTGTGGTGGTGTGGTTTCAGGAAAAGATCGGGTGGGGATTGTGGTTTAGGATTCTGGTGGCGGGAATGGCCATCGTTGTGGTTTCTTTCTTCTCCGGCACGAGGTTATTGCGACACCAGAAGCCGAGTGGGAGCCCTTTCACTCGTATATTTTATGTGGTTGTGGTGTGCGTTGTAATATCTTAATTTTCAGGTTTAAAAACTTATAAAGTAGTTTAAAATAGATAGGCTATTAAATCCCTTTGAGCAGAAGTCCTAAAAATAATACAGAAAGTTTTTAGGAACTAAACTGCAAATAAGTGAAAGTATAGGGATTTAAATGTAAATAGTAAAAGTTCTTGGGGGCATAATGGTCATTTTAGAAAAGAAAAGGACTGAATTTGAAAATTTAAAAGTCCCATGCTGCAAAAATGAAAGTAGACACAAGTTGTGGGCCATTAAGTGTCATTATAAAAAGTTGAGGGATTTAATTGCAAAGAGGAAAAGTTTCTAGGGGCAAAATGGTAATTATAAAAAATTGAGCCGAAAGTGGTTTAGAACTGCCTGAAAGCATTTTAGTCCCAAATTTTATCAGTAGATAGAGGCAATGATGCTGGTTAATCTAGCTTATTACAGAAATTTTATTAGAATTTCATATAGCTGAAATTTATCTGATAGCCTGAAAGTTATCTAAAATTTTTATCAGATCTCCTGAACCTCAGATGGAAGTGAAAAGTTACAGGAAGATGCGTCTCGTGAAGCTAGAGGTCATGGAACTGACGAATTCCCGAAAGGAGATCTGTAAGAAAAGTTATTCACATATTAGTGAATTTTGACTGGAGTTCGTGAACGCCCGATATCCGATAGGGAACTTAAGCAGTAAGTAAATTAGGACTAGATGAGCTCAGATGATGTCATAGAGAGGCCCATGATGACGCCAACAGAGACTCAGACCCATGATATCAGTTCATCGGATAAAGGGGCCAGTGTCCAGAAAAAGGTGTAAAATAACGAAAATACTCCTATGTTGTAAAATAATTAAAGAATTAGTGAAGGGTATTTTGGTCGTTTGACTAAGGTTAGACAGTCAAGGAAGTGATTTGAACAGTTGACCAGGGTCAGGGAATACTCTGGTAAGGTGTAAAAATACAATAATGCCCCTAAATTCATTAAAGTAAATAAAGAGGAACCAAGGGCATTTTGGTAATTTGCCAAGGGATGTTTCTTCGGAGTTGAGCCATCAAAGTATTTGAACTTGATCAGAGACCCAAGATAGCATTCCAAGAGTCCAAAAATGTGGCCCAATATTTAAGTGGATTAAAGTGACATTAAAATAATATTTGAATGATTTTTCAGTAAAGCAAAGTTACCCGTTGAAGTGATAACCGAGAAATTGATCAGATAAAGCTTTGGACTTATCCGGAATCCATGAGGTGGCATGAAAAGGACCCATAAGGCGCCACATGGCATGAGCATAGGGAAAGAAGAAAATATAAGGACACGTAGCACGATCGCAGCCGTTTATTCTGTGATAAGATTCTAGAATTCTCTAGAAACACTAAGTTAACTAGTGAGATGTCCCAAGGGCCCCACTATTGCACCACCTAAGCATGTGAGGTATCCATGGATGATGTCATTTTGATTAGTCATCTAGGATGATGATGTCATCACGATAATGCAGGCGAAACTTTTTGAGGAAGCGAAACGATCTGAGCCGTTCATCATGATTCAATATGGATCGTTCAAGCTAACTTCCTCCACCTATAAATAGGCACCCCTTGCCATTTCATACCACTGCGGTTTGGAGAGCAAGAAGAGAGAGAGAGAGAGAGAAAGGAAGAAAAAGAAGGAGCTCTGGCTGAGATAGGAGCAATCTAAGGAGCTCAACAAGCTTAGGAATAAGGTAAGTAATTTATTCTAGTCACTGCTCTAATAAATTATAGGATTGTTCTTATAAATTAAATAGTTAGCATAGAAAAATATCTCTCTCTATAAGGTTAGCCATGAATAGAAAGAAAGTTAGGGGATTGTCATGATAAGGGTATTACCTCAAGATAAGCTTGAGTTAAGTAGAGTTATGCTGGATAGGGTGATAATAAAATATTATTATACTTTGTATAGGCTCTGACCTATGAAAAGAAGGAACTTTATAGTAGAAGCTAATGACTAAAGGAAAGACTACACGCTAAGTAGTAAACTTACCTAAACTTGTATGTATTGAATTTATGGTTAATTGTGTTATGGCTTGATTGATTGATGTTAATATGTAATTGTTGAAACTCTGTGCTATGATTATTTTGGCCAATTGTATTTTATATGTTACATGGAAGCATGCACATTACATTAAGTTGACACAATCACAAGCAAGTACTAATACCAATTATTGATGCATACATTGTTTAGTATCATTTGCTACTAAGATTTTTCCTGAAATCTCATCTCTTCCATATCAATTCAATTACAATAGGTCTTCTCAAGATGGAAGGGATAAGGATACGTGAAGAGAAGTTAATAATTATTTAGCATGATTGATATGTGATTGATGTATGTTATACATATATATGTAAAGTTGGTTGTTGGAATTTGCCACCATGAATAGTAATTCGTGGTGAGGCAATGACTTTTAATTTGTAATTAAAAATAGTAAATGGTTGAATAAATGTATGATATTTTTACAGTAAATAGTAGACATATCAAGCTTCGATTTGATACATAGAACACCTTATTCAAATGTCTACACCTGGAGATATAATTTTTCAAAGTTGAGACCAAAATACTGGATTCAGGAGAAAATCGTTTGATGAACAGTAAAATTGTAGCTTTGACTGACATTAACTTGATCAATGCGTGGTCAACGAGTTATTTTTTCCTGCAAGAGGATTAAGTTAGCTTCAGTAGCAATTTGAACCATTTAGTTTTAGTTTTAGTTTTTATAGAATTAGTTATGATTTTTTAAAGTTATGTCACTTGTCTAGAATTTACACAGTGAACAGTACTCGATAGAATAAAATTTTAAATTAAGAAATTTAACTTCAATGACCTTAAAAGTGATTATAGATGCTACCAAATAGTTCCTAAGATGTAAAAAAATTAGGATGTGACATGTGTCTCTGAGAAAGCACGAGGTTGAGGTTCCAAATGATAAACGTCTCTTGTACAAGGTTGAGGCTGATACAATGTATGCCGTTGTCGAAAGCTGCTAACTTTACTATACGGGTTAAGTAATTTTTTATTTAAATATTAACTTATTCATAGTTAAATATGAATATTTTTATTAAATTATATTATTTTAATATAACCGCTCTAACTATATATTAATTATGAGTTGACCTACTAACCCTTAACGCAATGCCTTAACTGAGTCAATTGTCAGTCTGAGTTTTAGTACCTTGTTTATTTTATTATATCTCCTACAGAATAGTAGATTTTATTGAAATAATAATTTTTATTCTCTTAATTAAATAGAATTAAATTTAGAGGGAAATATATAAAATAAATCATATATATATTTGTGGATTGTTTTATTGTTGTGTTCTCATGGGTTTATTTTTTGAAGACTGAAATCTTACCCATATAATAAGTCGTTACAATATTTTTAAAATTAAGCTTTATTTTTTATTTTAATTATGTTAATATTTGTAATTAATAATGTATTACATGTTATATATTAAAATATTATTGTGATAAATAATTAGTAATTAAATTATGATTGTATCATATAAACTGAATTTAATTTGATAATATAATTGAGTTCGAGATTCAAGAATTGGAGATAAGATAGTTAGTAGTGTTGAACTTCAATTCTTAAGTTGAAGAAATGATTGGATTGATTGAGATAAAGAAAGAAAATTTGAAAGAAAAAAAATATAAGTGCGTTAGTAAACTATAAATGAAGATAAATAAAATAAAAGGCATCTTACTATATAAAGAAGGAGGAGGAGGAGGAGGAGAGAAGACAAAATTTTAAGGAAGGAGATAAAGGATAGGAGAGGAAAGAAAAGAAGTGAGAGAGTGAATGAATGAGGAGATGTAGATATATTTATATAGGTATATGAATTATTTCTAGAGGTTTTATACATTTTGCAACGGTTCTTTTGCCCAAAAATTTTCTAGTGGTTCTCTTAACCATTACAAATGTCAAATCTTTAATTTTTTAAAAAAATTGAACTAAATTTAATTTATTTGTACATAATTAATTTTTATATACAAATAAATTATTACATGAGTAATAGATATTATTGAATTTATTATTCTTGATCATCATCCTACCTGGAAGGAGAAATTAAAAAATTATTCTTAGGTTTATAATTAAATATATTTAGGAAAAATTTCGTATTTAATTATTTAGATAATTTAGTAAAAGACATATATCTGACAATGGCTAAATTATCATCTCCTTAAAGAAATAAGTTTTCAAAATTCATCTGTTAGAAGGACTCACTGTCATAAGTAATGTCACCATCACCTATGTCATAAAGATCTCGTGGCTTGAGGTAGACGACTATATTTTAGTCTTTATGCTTCTCGTCCTAGACATAGTAAACATAGTGTGCTTCAGAAGTAAGAATATATGGCTCATCATCTTCAGATTCCCCTGTATGAATGAGTCTAGAGAAATTAATAGAGGTGAGACCTAAGTGGGTCAGTAATGAGTCCCGTAAAATTGTAGTATTTGCCCAGGAGCACTTGAAAAGAGTTACATTGAAAAGCTGGTAACTTAATTCAATGATGTCAATCAGCTTTCCGTAGTAAGTGACACCTCCAAGATGCATGTCGCTATCATTACTACTAGCATAACATCTCGTCCCGAATGTGTCGTAAACTCCAGAGTTTTGTTTAAGCAATCCCTGTTCACGTGCAACCTTATAGAACTTGAACCCGTTGATATTATACGTGGTATACCTTCTTACATGGTCTAATGGACCGAGGGAAAGAGTTTTGATTTTATCTGTGTATGGGCTGATGTCATTACATATTTGATGTGTAAACAAACTGGGGAACTCTCTATGGAATCTTTTATCAATGTCAGCAAAAAGCGCACGCCCTTATAGCTACCGCTTGAGATAATTTCTAAACTCACTACAATAAAGTGTAATTTGTTAGATTAAAAGTTGGTGAGCACATAATATTTACTGCATGAGGGTTCGACTTGGTTGCACTTTAATCAAAATATGATGTGTGCCTGGAGTTTCTCTATAGGAGTGAGTGTCTAAAGAATTCACATTCTCCAACTGGTTTCTCGATGGGAGGAAATAAAGTTGATGTGGAAGGACTACGAGAAAAATCATCAACGCAAAGCGGGCGATTAAAAGATGTCTCAATGCCATCAAAGTACCTTGAACAGGAAGTTGAGACCTCATCTTCGAAATAACCTTCTGCTATTGACCCCGTTGGCCATGCCTTAATTTTCCCAAATACATGCAGATTAATATTCCATTAATAATTTTGAGCAACCTTTGGCATCTCTCTATAGGGTACATCTATCAATATTGAACCGGGCCAGCAACCTTTGTTTCACGAACAAGGTGGACAGTAAAGTGAACTATGACAAAAAAAAATTATAGAGAAAATATCATTTCCAAATGACAAAGTGTAAGAATTATTTTATTTTGTAGTTGAGCAAGGTCTTCAAATATCAATACCTTTGCATGCAACTTCCTAAAAAATGAATATAGCTCTACCAAAACCACTGATATATTAGAAGGAGGTGTGTTTCCCAAAGCCAGTGGGAGTAATTTTTGCAAAAGAACATGGGAGTCATGACTCTTTAACCTAGTAATCTTTTGAGCCTGCAGATCGATACATCTTGAGATATTGCTAGAATATTCATCAGGTACTTTTATATTCTTCAACGTTGAAAGGAAGATATCCTTGTTCTTCTTAGTCAAGATGAATTTTGCTAGCTGAAACTTGTCATTTTCATCAAGCCAAGCCTCTTCACGAATTCCCTAGGCCCGTAAATCTTTTTTAGCTTCGAGATAGTCTTTGGACTTTCCAGCTTCGTTGAGTAATGTATATATCACATTATCATACATATTTTTATCAATGTGCAAAAAATCCAAACTGTGGCATAGCAAATTATATTCCCAACAAGAAAGAGTGAAAATAATGCTTCTCTTTCGCCACTGCATAGTTTGGGATCCTTATTCTTTCCAAATTCGATATCAACATCTTGTAACTGCCATAGGATATCCCCACTAGACAAAGTAACAGGAGGTTCTCTCTTTTCTTGTTTTCCATCAAAGTGACTCCGTTGTAATCTAAATATATGCTTAGAATCGAGGAATTGTCGATGTGCTATGAAGCACCACTTACAACTATGTGGAAGGTGACATGCTACAGAGTCAAAGTTGCCCTCAGGACAAGCTAACCCAGTATGCATGTCCCAGCCAAACAAAGTTCTCAAACCGGGGAAATCACTTATCGTCCACATTAAGGCTGCACAGAAGTTGAATAGTCGCTTCTTATATGAGTTGTATGTCTCAACACTATCCATCCACATCTCAATCAATTCTTATATCAACAGCTACAAGTACACGTCTATATCATTTACCGGTGCTTTCTTGCCAGGTATAATCATGGAAAGTAAAAATGAACTATGTTTCATGCACATCCAAAGTGGAAGAATGTACTGAATTAACACCACTAGCCAAGTAACTTGTGCTCATATATTTTAAGGGATTAAAACCATCAATTGCTAACACAAGAAGGACATTTCAAAGATTACAGGCAAAGTCTCAAAATTTCATGTCAAATGCTTTTCACGCCTCCGAATCTCGTAGGTGTCTTAATTTGCCATCTAGATTTGCTCAGTCATGTGCCACCTTTTGTGCTCAACCTTTTCTTATGACGTATACATTTTTGCAACTGTGGTTTCAAAGGAAAGTACCTAACAATTCAATATTTTGAGAACTACATTAAATTTTATTTAGAGACCTAATAAGTAACACATTGTAATAAATTATACCTTAGAATTTTGGTTGGTTTCTTCTTCTTTTTCCCCTTCCGTATCGACTTGTAGCGAGATATCTTACATCGCTTATAAATCTCCCTGTTTGCATCTTCTCCCCAATACATCATATAGTCATTTAGGCATATATCTATCTTCTTGTAGTTAAAGTAAAATTTGTTATAATCTTCTTTGCTTCATAAAAAGATGGAGGGAATTCAGCTTGAGGGAAAGTATCTCCTGCTAACTTCAATAGCATAGATATCGTCTTTTTAGTCATACCGCACAAGCATTTGATATGATACAACTTTACCAAGAATGACAACTTATACTACTTTATGCACCCAGAATAAAGAGTTTTATCGGCTTCGTTCATGAGGTTAAAAAACTCTTAAGCAATTTCATTTCTAACAAACTCTGGATGAGGCCCTTCTACTTCATCGGGCTCCTCAATTTCATGAATGCTGAAAGCATCACACACTCCATTCGTAAAATTACAGGAATTGACTTAGCAATCATATCTGGTTATTCCACATGTAGTTGTCGAAATACATATTCTCAAGGGAAGGGTTTAAATATCAAATACTCTTTAACAAAATCTCTTAAATGCCACTTTTTGAAACTACATTTAGGACATGAACGGTAAATTTTGTCATTTACAGAGGTATTGACAGAAGCAAAATCTAAGAAATTGTTTTGTCCGGCCAAATATTGCGAAGTCGACTGATGCAAGTTTATGAACGACCTATCTATCACTAGTATTGCTCAGATCTCGTTAACCTTTTAGAAGGAAAGCTCAAATAGAAATTAAAATGAACTTAAAATGAATTTGTTTAGCTTTTAAAAAAGTGTTTGATTGAAATGAAGAATGAAGGAAATAAGAGGCATGAGGTGTGTTTAAGTGTAGGAAATAATATATTAAGCGGGAATGGATGACAACTAATTTTTTCAACTAACTCTTTATCTTTTCTTTATGTTTTTTATACAACTTAATGGGATAATTTTCCTCTTCTCATATGATCACGAATTACTTAATAAATTCTAAAAACAATTCCCCATAACTTTATACAAATTTTATTCTTTAATTAACTTTTGGATAAACTATATGTTTGGTCTTTTATGTTTTCAACAAATTTTATTTTAGTTTCTTAAATCTAAAAATTATATTTTTAATCTTTTAAATTTAAAACTGTTAACTTCACTAATACAAAATGCCGACTCAATGAAATTTAAAATGACGACTTAGTAATTAAAGACTGACGAAACAAATTTAAATTTAAATTATTTAATATAAAATATAACAGAATTTAAAAGGACTAAAATATAAACATCTTTTGTTAGTGTTTAATTGCTCAATCATCACTTAAATTTGATAAATATGTATTTTCTATTAAATAAGGTTAATGATGTTAAATATAAATGACTAAAAATATATTTTTTAAACTTAAGGGATTCAAATAAAATTTGATACAAACATAAAAGATCAAACTTATACTATAGCCTTAACTTTTATACCTTACAAATTAGTTTCTCTAAAATTTTCATGTTAAAAATTTAACTCTAACTATTTTTTCTTATGAATTTTTAGGAAAAGAAGTTCATTATTTTCAAAAATTAGTTTGAAAATTATTTACTCCACTTTTTAGGAAATTACCCTTCTCATAATCTTTCTAAATTCCCAAAATATGTTTCATAATTTCCCCCTAATTTTCTAGGACCTCTACATAATTTTTAAATTATGCATTCATTTATTCCTTTGAAAGTCTATCCAAAATAGGTATTTTAATCTAATAATTATTTTTTCAGGCATTTTTCTTCTCAAATAAATACTCTGAGCCTAAAAAATACCTTAGGAACATTTTTTATATTTTTTTAAAATTTCTTATTTTTAGACATATTTTTTATATTTACACTTTTGCCTTTGAGCTGCCTTTAATTTCATATTACTAACTTCTCTTTATAGAATGCCTTACTTGGACTTTATCTTCATACTTTACTCTTACTTAGTCCAATTACATCATATTTCCTCTTATTTTTCTTATATAACAAGCATATAAAATATCGGATGTGTATTGGATCTCCAATACTATAGGGGAGAGTGGGTTTAAGCAATCCTACCTACGTGATATTATCTAATTTAAAGTTAACCATAATCCCTCGTATCAAACATCCCAAAATAAGGCCAATACTAAACCTAGTACCAATCACTTAATATATACCACGTACTAAACAAGTCCTAAAAGTCTACTTTTACTTGAAATTAATTACATTTGCAAATGAATCTTACCTACATTTGTCTATAACCACAACCACATTAAAGTGTGATAGTCACTAAAGATTGGCAAAGACATGACTAAATCCCAAAAGAACATGGGTTTGAATCCTAGGTATCAATGATTTTATTGACGAATAATCTACAAATATCCTATTAAAATTATTTAAAAACATGCTTAGTCTATTGATTAGTCAAGAAATCTAACCCATCTAAATTTTATTTTTTTATTAAAAAAAAAGACAACTCCGTAGGCGAGGGGAGTATGTAACTATTCCTATCATGAAATTTTGATAGGACCAAATAGAGTTTCCATCACAAAACACAAAGCAGTATTTGAGATAGAAACCATAGAACTTTAGTGTGACGTCAAAATAAAGAGATTTATTTTGGATTGGGTTAAGGTCCTTAAATTCGCTGAAAATTTCTTTTTAAGATAAAGGTTCAATCAATATCTCAAAAGAATTTTAAAGGTATAATTAGCACCTCTTTAGAGTTACAATTAACATTAAAAAATATTTAAATTGGTGTAGATATATCCTTTAACTATAAAAAATACAAACTTTTGTCTGATACATACTACATAAACTTTTTATTTCAATACATTATCATTTATCATGCCACATGTGTAATATTTCTAAGATAAAGATGCATCCAGCACCCTAAAATAATTTATGGTGTAATTAACACTCTTTTAGAAGTATAATAAGCACTTTAAAATATTTAAATTGATACAATTATATCCTTTCACTATCAGAAACATAAACTTCTGTCTAATCCATGTCACACAATCTTTTTGTTTCAACGTATCATTATTTACTTTAGAGGTAAATTAATACCCGTGTAGAGGTAAAAGTATCTCCTAAAATATTTAAATTTGTGCAATTATGCCTCTTCACTATCAGAAATATAAATTTCTATTTGATCCATGCTATATAAACTTTTTATTTTGACACATCATTATTTAAGAGATTACATGTGTAATATTATTTAAAAATATACCGAATAAACTCTAAAATTAACATTATAGATAATCATATATAAAGATTGAGAAACTTTAAAGTTTATTTAGTCTATTTTTTTTAAAAAAATACACATGTTACATATTAGTGGTTAATTAAAAGTTAATTAATAATTTTTTTTGATAAGAAGTTAATTAATAATTAATAGCATATTAATGGTAAAATAAATAGGGAAAATATACTTATAGATATATTTTTGGATTTATGAAAATAAAGCCCAATTAGCAATAGAGGCCTTAGACCTGTTTAACTTATCTTTTTTCTGAAGTGGGAAAAGCAATCTAGGGATCTACGGGATAGGCTGAGGCGATAAGGCAAGCTGGAACAAACCAGAGAGTAGAAATCCGAAAGGCTTGGATTGAGCTTCGAAGGTAAAATGTAATGGGTTCTGACATGTTTATTCTGATTCTCCTTTATAGTTCAATAGTAGCCGAATTACGAAGGGTCAAGTAAGGTTGGTCCGAGTTGGGAATTGGACTTATAGTCTTTCGAAGATTTTGGTTTTTGCGTTCATATAAAGTAGCTATATCGTCCCTTTCTCAGTCATTGGATTTTGAATTGTTAATGAGACGGACCGGTTTGATAGTGATTTATATGTAGTGTTAATATCGAGTTTTAAGTTTGTTTTATCAGTAATTTTGAGGTGTAGTGGATTTTGATCTTAGGATTAATTGTGTCGGTTCCGAAACTTAATCCCCACTGTTGTCTTGCATAAAATTCCAAGCTTGCTTGTTAATTGCTTTTACCATGTTTCAAAAGATTACGTAGTGTGGTTTTATGCAAATTAAAAGGGATGGTTACTGTCCTATGGTTCATACAACGTAAGCTTTCCTTTTGATTAGGCTTTGTGCCAAAATGCTGAGCAAATAATTGTTGTCTTATAGTTCTTCATATAATATAATTTTTGGTTTTTAGTTGACTTTTTGTTTTGCAATTTGCAGCATGAATGCTTACAGATTGCTGTTGATATTGCTGCTATGGTAGAGTTTCTTTTATTTTCTTTTTCTAAATGATTTTGAGGGTCAAAATACTGTTGCCTTCCATACTCTGTTCTTGAATCCATAAGGGCACTGGCCGTGAGAGTGGTTATTATGGTAAGATCATTGGTGGACTTCAAGTACAGCAAAATAAATAATTTTTTTTTAGAAAACAAGACGATGCTACCACATCGAGCCAGTTGCTGGAGAAGAAAATCAATGGCTTGATTCGCTAGTTGGTATGCATACATTGTATGAACTTAGTCTTGTGTTTAAGGTTTATTTTCCCAAATTAAACAATACCTCCAGGTTCCAACAGCAACCTAATGATCATGGGCTGGTAATTCTCCCTATTTTAAGCTTGAGGAAAGGATCCTTTGAATTTGGGTTTGCATGTGAAAATTATCCTTGCTGCTGTGAATGCATTAGTTCTGTTTTGGCTTGATGAAATGATCACTTTGCCTCAATTTTGCATGAGAAAAGCTTATTGTAATGGCATTATATGTGTAGGTACTGTTTAAGTTCTTAAGTTCTCCATATTCTCCATATTCATATACTTTTCTGTATCAATGGTTGAGTAGGTATACTCTGTTTTGAGGGTTTAAAATTGACCAAATACCCTCATATTTATGAATTTAGGTGATGGAAGTGATTGTATTAATTACAATCTCCACGTGCGTGCGTGCGTGTACCCTGTGGTCAAAGAGAAGGCACATGACTGAATGAGACTTCCTCTTCTTTTTCCTGTTTTTCTGTCTTTGCTAGTTTGCGACACTCACAAAGGAAACTCTGAAGAGAACAAAAAACTTGGGGAAAAAAAGAACAAACATGGTATCAATATGCTTGGTTTTGGGTAGATGGATAGGGGAAGAGTTCCTCCCACTCCTTGATTTAAATATTTGAAGCGTGATATTCCTAAGAAATTTGAAGTTTCTGTGACAGTTTGGGGAACTTAAGTTTCTGTGACAGTTTGGGGAACTTAGTCCTTCTTTAATCTGCAAAAGGAAACCATGTTAAAGACCATGCAGATTAATATAAGTATACAAGAATGAGCACAAGTGTTTACATTCATATATTTATGTGGGATTTAGTTATATTAGAAGACGGTTTAAAGCTTAAAATAAGATGATCCAGAATTCATGATGCCATTGTTAGGTGTTTATGTGAAAATACATTCCTTTTCCTTTCTCTTGTTTGTGCTTTGACGTCTCTATTTATTTTTGGCATTTCACTACAAACATCATTTTGTATGTGATCTAAGGCATTTTAAGAAAGAAGGATAAGAGATAGATTTGTTTCGATGGTTTTTTTATAATGATGTATTTCCTTCCTTTACAGTCAAGCTACTTCATCGGGGAGGTTGTACTTTTAAGTTTAGAGGAGGGAGATCTTTCATATCTTTCGATATCCACCCTACAATAAGGGGTCAAATCTCAGTGTTTACCTCATTGACTTGAACCATAGGAAGCGGTGGATGAGTTTAGAATGCCTTATAGATTCAAAGAATTTTATATTCTTAACTAAATGTGGAGGGGTCTAATTTTTGGTTACTACAGCTAGATTAACAATGTATAAGGCTTGTTTGCCTCTCATAATGATTACCAAATGTTGACCATTTTAGTTCTGCATGAAGTATCACTTTTCCTTCTTTTTCTACTCTGACCCTTTTGTTGTCCATCTATTAACCTTATCAGGTTACTTTGGCATGGGAAACAAACCAGCAAAACAACAAGAAACAACAGAAGATGTGATATTATTGAAGGTTCCCCCTCCTTTGGACCGGGCATATGTAAAATGGCTTGCTAGAGATGTTGCGAGAATTCATGGCTTTACTCCTACTCGTATTCGTGCGGTGAAGCCTCCAGATCATTATGTTGAATACATGAAATTGAATGGATGGTTGGATGTAAGTTTGGATGATCCTGATCTTGCCCATTTATTCAGGTAGAGCGTTTCCTAATTGGCTAATGATGAAAACAGCTCCAAATGGTATTATTCAATCATATACCTCTTCACTGAGTGCAAGTCTAATGGAGGGATGCGCTGGACAAAGAAATAAGATAACTCTATTCTATGCTATCGAGATGCACAGGCCAGCTCGCTCTCATGCAATATGCCCATGCTCTTTCCCTCTACCTGTCAACTGGAAATCCCAAAAACGCCCCCCTCTCACATAGTCTGCGTCAATGCTCAAGTATTGGACTTCCTCCTATAATATGTAGGGAAACTTGTTGAATGACATTATAATCCTTCTATATGGGGTCAAGGTTAGATAAATTAGTCCACTTGATGAGGAGGTCAATGTGACCATTAGTGAGCCTACGATGCTGTAAAACAGATTCAGGATAAACCTGAAGCTCCAAATCTTCAATTAAGGAAGAAGGAAGAGGTTGAGGCATGGGAAGAGAAGAAAGGGATTTATTGGGCTGTGATATGTGGATAACAGGATGAATTTTTACATTGGAGGGCAGTTCTAGGCGGTAGGCAACAGAACCAACCGCTCCATGATAGCAGAAGGCATGAAAAATACCAAGTAGCTGTGAGGAGAGCCTGTGCCACTCGAAAGCATAGGATAGTATCTTGTTTCTTTGCCCAGTGTATCCTTCCATTATACTTACACTCTGGAGAGAGTTTTATGATTGACTAATATCATTTGGAGCTGTTTTCATCAGCTAAATGATAAAAACACCAAAAAGGAAACAAAGGCAGTTAAGCTGTGTCATGTAGACTAGCCAGGAATTAATGCTTCATTAAGATTTCCAACACTGTAGTAAGTCAAGCAGTATAACTGTTTTATGTATGAATGTATTTAACTGTTTTTCTACTCATAGGCCGCCAAATTTCTTTATTCCTTTGGAGGCTTTTGCATCATGAAAATTCAAATAAATGCATTAAACCATATTTTCAACTACTCACCCAATATTCTTGGTTTTTTTTTTCCTTTTGCCTTCACTCATGTCCTACATTTGCCCCCACGTAGCTACAGAGGAAATTTGATCTATTGTAATCTTAGGAAACATCCTTTTTAAGTTGTCGAAGTCACCTCTCTATAACCTAACTTTTTATTGAGTTGAACCAGTTCTATTTGGTAACCCCTTAATTAAATTGAAATAGAGTGGTTCAAGTTTCTAAATAAAGATCTCAAAATTCTCTATAGGGGAAAAGATATTCCCCTTCACTTGCTCTATAATTCCAGAAAATTTCACCACCATGTCCATGTGGTGAAATACTACTTTTCAGCTTTTCTATCTCAAATTTAAAAATTTATATCTCTCAATATATACATTCAATTTAAGTGATTTAGGACATATTTTAAAGCTTGAGATGTATCATTTCCTAAATTTTAGGCTTAGAAGTTAATAAATAAGTCTGAATTAAATAGGTTACTAAGCTCTTTGAAGAAAGATTTTCTAAAATGTCCTAGAAGACAATGATTCCTAGCGAATATGTAATATTCAGCTTTGTTTAAAGATTAAATATGTAATTAAAGGTTATTTAATGGCCAAGTAAAATAGTAGACCCCTTAAGGTAACCTTGTATATCTACCATCTCACTTCTCAGGTTTGGGTAAAACCATAAAACCATAATTTCAAAAATTACAGTAAGGGAGATTATGGAATTATGCCTAGAATCTCAAAAAAAAAAAAAACCCTGGAGACACACGAAGGTAGAGAATAATTCCCCAGACTATATTTGAGATGTAATTGAGATATATAAGTAAGAAAATTACCTTAGAAATGAATTTTAAATAATTATTAAATTTTGGCTAAATAAGGATAATTAACGGAATATAATTATGAAAAATACCAAAGGACCTAAAATAATTGTAAACAAATAGGGGGAAATTATTTTAAGGTTAAAAGGTGAATTTATAAATATGGTTTCATGCCCGAGAAATAATAAGGTTTACAAGGGATTCTTAAGGCTAAAAGAGGTATAAATGATGAAAAGACCTCAAGGAATATATTAAAATGATTAAAAATAACCATGATTAAGAAGGGGATGACAAAATTAGTACATAGTATGACATCTAATGTCAAAAGGAAAGTTTACAATTGATCAGGACAAGATTAGAGAGTTAAAATGAATGGTTTAAGATTTATCTTTGAAAAGTTTGAAAAGTAAGGTTAATGATGATTAAAGTACTAATTTGGCCAAATATGATTGGTTGAAGCCAAAATGTAATAAAAATATTCCTATACACATTTGAGGGCGAGAATCACGTGCTAATGGGCAGAAAGTGGAGAGGGTATTTTGCTAAAATCACTTGGCTAAGGGTCATTAAAAAAATTAATCGTAAGAAATTAAAAAAATTATTACAAAGGAGAAAATGGAGGATTTTCATTGGTGGATTGAAGAAAATATCCACTCAATTAGATATCCCACTTAAACACCAATGAATTCCATTCTTCTTCCTCATTTTTTGTCAGATGAAAGGAGAGAGATGAGAGAGAAATTTCAAGTCTCATGTTGATTAAGAGAGAGTCTAGAGAGAGAAGGGAAAGATTAATCAAAATCACTTCTTTTCCCAATACTTTCTTAACAAAAGCTTTTCCTCTATTCAAGAGAAACATTCCTATGGTTCTAGTTTCTCAAGAGGAGGAGTTTGATGCAGCCTAAGAAGTGTGTAAGTTGGAAGATTCAATAAAAGCTATAGAAGGAAAGATGTAAGTATAAGCTTTGATTTAAACTAAGTATCCTGTGATTTAATTAAGTTTTCTTGATGATGAGTTGCTACCCTGATTTTGTGGAGAGGAATTCTTAGGATGTTTGATGATGTTATGAGATCATATAAATGATGCTGAAAGGGTTTTATGCTTGATAGAATAAGTGTATAGTAAGTTTGATGTGAAAATTTGACAGCTTGAATTCATGGGGAGGTGCTGTCAAATTTTCCTCAAGAGAAAGCCATGACTTCATTCAAGTTTAAGCATGTGGAAGATGATTTAAAACCTAGCTTAAAGCCATGAAAAATGACGTAGGCTTCAAGTTACGGGACAAAGTGGATTCAGTGTTCAAAAAACCCCCACTATTCGGCCCAACCAATAGGGGCTAGGGGGAGTTGGAATTTGTTTATTCTAATCTCAAAATTGAACTCCTCGTTGTATCAAAACAAAAAAGTTGAACGAACGGGGTTAGTCCTAGTGATAAATAGCTCAGTATCACTTAAGCGAGGTCTCGAGTTCAAACCTTGGCGTACGCAGAAAATCCCCATTGAGAGACTCACCCACCATAAACAGGTGCGCGACGCGGGTCGGATCCAGATGTAGTTGAGGCAAAGCTCCGGTGAATCGGGTGGGCAACAAAAAAAAAACAAAAAAGTTGAACTCCTCGTGAAAAATTGAGTGGGAAATTGTAATGCCCCATGAATTTGATAATTCTTAAAATCAATAATTAATTAATTAATCAAGTAAGTTGATTTTAATGATCATGGAATTTAAATAAGACAATTATGTTATTAATATGAAAATGTGAAGTTAATAAGAAAAAAACGGGCGTCCTTTGCTATTGTGTTAAATATAAAATTTTTATTGGTAATATATATTAGATTTCATGTTTGAATGATGACAAATGATTAAAATTTTAATTCTATTTTTAACATAGTTTATTTTTTGATAAGTTTATCGATAATTGATAATTGTATTTATCAATAAGCCCTTTCATAAATAAGAACAAAATTTAGTTTGTGAAATCAAGTTCTAAAAGGCATTTATAGAAGCATTTATTGATAAGAGTGTTTATCGATAAACCCTTCGATAAATAAGAACTAAATTCAGTTTATAAAATTAGTTTTTAAAATGGCATTTATCGATAACAGTGTCTATCAATAAACCTTTTGATAAATAAAAATAAAATTCAGTTTATAAAATTTGTTTCTAAAAAGCATTTATCGAAACATTTATCAATATAAGAGTATTTATCGATAAGCCTTTTAATAAATAAGAATAAATTTTGTTTATGAAATCAGTTTCTAAATGACATTTATCAAATCATTGATTGATAAGGTAGTTTATCGATAAACACTTTGATAAATAGAAAAATCTTAGTTTTTAAACTAATTTTTTAAAATAGTTAAGAGATATTTAAATATGTAATTACTTTGAGCAATGATATTATGAATGCTTTAGAAAATAATCTTATAAAACCTTGATATAAAAATGTATTACATAGCATTTGTGATAAAGATTACAAGAATTAAAGAAAATCAGACATAATGTTTTTAATCATCAAAATATTATCGAATAGTTATTCGAAAAAACTACTTATTAAAGAACACTTTGATAAGATATATCTTCTAGTCTATGAAATAAATACTTTAAAAAGACTTGTTTTCGATAAATATTTTGATAAGTTTGAACCATACCTCTGTAACTAAAAGTTTATTTTTCAAAAGACATTTCGATAAAACTTATTTTTGAAATATTATTCGATAAGAGTGTATTTGGTTTAAATGCATATTGTTTGAATACTTATGGAAGCTTTTTTCTATTAAAGTATTTTTTTAATAAATACTTTGATAAATCTATATGTATTTCAAAATGATTTTCAAATCAGACTTCACTATTTCAATCTAATGCTTTGAAAACTAATTGTTCATTGCTTAAATACTTATTATATCATTTGTACGAAGTATTTCAAGATTAATTGCAGGTAAAAATAAGATCAAATGAAAAAAATTATCAAAAAATAAATTGGTGTCTGATGCATTAACTACTTCAACCATCACACACCAATGGCTCTATTCTTCAACGACTACTCAACTAATTGATCTTCTCAACTATAAAAGAAGCCACAATCAATGTAAAAGATAAAAACGAATAAATGACACTTATTGAGAATTGATTATTGCATTTATTTTTATACTTTGTTCTATTATGTTTTTTTTTCATATTATAAGCAGAGCATCCTTGATCTTCAGTGTTTAACACTATTACTTTATTTAATATATAAACTTAAAAATCTTTTATTCTTTCATATGAGATACTCCAGAGTAGATTTTTTGAATTAGTAGATTGTAACAGTATGGAAAGTAAGAGGAAGTGAAAAAGGTTATCTCTTATTGATATATTGAAATACCAAGAGCAATATGAATTTTAGAAAATAGTAGAATACTCAGAGGAGCTCTTAGGATTGGATGTAGGCCAAGTCATTAGATTAAACTAATATAAACACTCTAGGCATCATCTTATTTATCTGTTTCCTCTCTCTTTGGTGATATCATTCTTAACTCAATCTTCATCTTTCAATTTAACTTTAAAATTTTCAATTTCACCCAATTCACCTCCTCTGGGATGAAATTATCGTTCTAACATTTGGTATCAAAGTAAGTCTCTTGAAAAAAGACTTAACCGTCTCAATAGTATATCTTAATTGCAGGATTTAGTGATAGTGTGTTTCCTAAAGGAAGTTCTACAACAAAGCCACTAGGATTCAAATGAGAGAACTTTATCTTCTGGAAGATGAAAATGAAGACTTTCATAAAGGCTTCAGAATATGGATTATAGGATGTAATTCAAGAAGAAAACTACATTCAAATGAAAGTAGTAGATGGTCGAAGGATTCTCAAAGTACCAAGTAAGTATGATGATGATGACAAGAAACTCGTTGTGCTAAATGACAAAGTTATCAACATACTCACTTGTGCTCTAAGTTAGAAAGAGTACTTTAGAGTATTAGATCTGAAGACAGTAAAAGAGATTAGGAGGCACTTGAAATTGCTCATGAAGGAACTTCTGAAGTGAAGTAGAGCAGAGTTAACACTCTAACCATAGAATTCAAATTATTTCAAATGAATCTAGGAGAAAGCATTCAAGATATGGAAGTCAAATTCTCTCACCTCATGAACCATTTAATTGCACTTGGCAAGATATATAGTCAAGAGAATCAAGTAAGAAAAATTCTTGATAGACTCGCCAAAGAATGAGAACCAAAGGTGACTGCTATAGAAGAAGTAAAAGGAGAATCAATGCAATAGGTTGTTGTACTCTTTGGAAGCTTGTCAGAATACAAAAGCAAGCAGAAATTCAAGAAGGACTTAAGGAGAAAAATCATAAAGAAATTGCATTCAAAGCTTAGGAAAATGAAGATGAAGATGATGAGCTAGAGGATTATGAAATAGGTCCAATTGTTAAAAGATTATAGAAATTTTACAAAAACATAGAGCTGCTGGAAGAAAATTTTAGTCAAAAAGAAATTTTCCCTCAATCTCAAAAGCAAGGGATCAGATTATTTGATTCGAATGCAAGAAGTTAGGACACACTGAAGCTAATTGTCCATAACTGTCATAAGAAGGACAAAGAAAATAAGACGGATAAATATATAAAAAAAAAGTTATAGTCACACCTATTTGGGAAGATAGCTTACTAGAGGATGAAGATAGTGACAATAAAGAAGTGGCAAACATATCTCTCGTTAGTTAAGAACAAGAAGACTCTGATACTAATAAGGTAATAAATCTTAAATCTACCTATGATGAATTGTTATCTGAATACAATCTCAGCTGAAAACCCACTCTAAATGATTCATATGGATTTGGTTAGTCTAGCAAGAGTTAAAAGTTAAACAAAAAACTTGTATAGTCTTGTAATAGTTGATGACTATTTAAGATTTACCTAGATTTTATTTTTTTAATCTAAAGATGAAACATTTCAAGCATTTGTTGTATTTTCTATAAAATGTCCAAAATGAAGAAAGTATTTTTATTGTGTATATTAAGACTGACCATGGAGCAGAAGTTGAAAATCATGAGTTTGTTGAGTACGGTGAGGAGTATGGAATCAATCATAATTTCTCAACTCCATGCACACCTCAACAAAATGAAGTAGTATAAAAAAAGAACATATTCCTCACTGATATAGCTAGAGTTATGCTAAGTGGCTTAACTCCATATACATGATTCCTTTACCTTATCTAGTGGTGCCACTTTTGATTGTCAAGGTTCAACAGCATGGAATTACAAAATGCTTTCCATGGTAATTAATAAAGTATAGGGTTATATAACACCCGACATCATAATCTTATTTCTTATATGTGTTAAATATCCTAATTTTTTTATAGTATAATTTTACACATAATCTTTTTAATTTGGTACAATTTTATATATAATATTATTTCTCAAGTATCAAGAATTGCACCAAATTAAAAAGATTATAGGTAAAATTGTACTAAATTAAAAATATTATAAGTAAAATTGTACCACAAATAAAATTAGGATACTAGACGCATATAAAAGATTAGAATATTGGGTACTATATAACCTTACATTATATACATTTCCAAAATTCACAAACATGCGTTGAATTCCTTGTATATATCATTGTTTTTTAGAATTTCTAATTAAAATACAACAAATGTATAATATATAAATAATAATATAAGAGTATATGTTGTAACATGAAATATCTCATAATGAGTGAATTTTCTCATATGGTTAAAAGTAGGTTAAGAGAAAGAAAGTAAACTAGACTGATTTTGTGTTCATTCTTTAATAACTAGCATCTCTTTCTCTTTTTGATTAGCCTCCTCTTAAAATGAAAACAAATCCTAAATCAATAATGTACGTACAGACTCTTTTCAAAGTCTAACTTTCTTTGAAACCCCTTCTAGAATTTTGACTTCAGCTTCAAGAACAATTCGATCATCCAAGAAATAACATAAAGACACAGTAACACTTTCATGTGAATATTCTCAGGTGCCGGAATATTACATTCATCAAATTCTCCGTTGAGGCCTCCAGCAGAGAATCCGAATATAGATAGAATCCAAATGGGAAGATCAATGCTGGTGAAAATACTTGACTCAAACATTGAAATAGGAGATGATTGCATCTCATTGGGTGATGGAAGTAGACAAGTGAGTGTTGAGAATGTGACATGCAAACCTAGCCATGGAATTAGTATTGGAAGCCTCAAAAAATACGAAAACGAAGAACCTATATATGGAATGTTTGATAGTAGAGAATTTCACTTTCAAAAACATCAACAATGGTGTGGGAATCAAGACTTGGCCTGGTAATTCAATGAAGATCCTAGTTTCTCAATTGCATTTTAAGAATATTGTTCATGGCACCAATGGTCAAAGCAGGTACTTAGCTCTCTCCCCCCTCACAAAATACATGCATATTTATGTATGTATGGCACATTAAACAATATGAAATAAAATTAAATCTCAAACAAGCATTTAAAAAGCAACTGTTCATATCGATCGAATGAAAAATTGTATCTGTACTGCACATGTTTGAATAATAAAGTATGGGGGTATGTATCTAATTTGTGTATCATTTTTTCTTAGTTTTCTCCACATATTTCTAACTATCTTTTTTCTTTGTATTTCCTTTTGCCTTTCTTGCATTTTGAGCTACTACAACAGACTCCCTTGAAAGTACAAGTAAGTAGTTTCCTTCAATAATATTAGAGGCACATCAACAACAAAGGAAGGAATGACCTGTAAGAAGGTAAAACTCACAGATATCGATCTCAAATTCAACGGGACTCCTGCAGTTGCTACTTGTAAGAACATAAAGCCTAAGTCTTTGAATGTATCTACATTTTAAAAAAAATATATTATATTAATTAATTTATTTAATTTTTTAATATAATTAAATTAATTAAATATATCTTATATTACAAATTAGAAGAGTAATATTTTTTTCTGCATAAGATAATTAATTGATGACTCAACATAATTTATTTATGAATCATATTAAACAATTAAATGTATAAAGATGTGCCACCGAATTTTAAATTAGTCAAATATTTAAAAACTAAGTTACGTCGAGTCATAATTAAATGATTGAGTCATAAATGAGTTATGTAATATTCTAAAATTTGATAAAAAGAATTTATAAGAAATTTTTTAGGTCAAGAATATTTTTCTAAAATTAAAAAATCTCAAAAATAAAATTTAAAAAAATAAAAAAATAATTATGTAAAAATATTTTTTGGCTCAAAAAAATTAAGGAAAAATCATGAAAGGAATATTTTAGGGATCTATAAAATTGTTGAAAAAAAATTTATTTTCTTAAAAGAGGCTCAAATAATTTAATAACTATTTTTTAAAAGTTAAAAGCATATTTAAAAAAAATTAGTTAAGAATTATTGTTTATCATAAAAAAATAAAAAAATTATATTATGGGTTATAGAGATTATAGAAGAAAAAAAATTTAAATTCAGAATATACTTTAATTTTTAAAAAACTCATAATATTTAAAAAATTTGAAAAAGAGTCCGATAAAAACTTAAAAATTAAATAAGTGACAAGACATATAAAAACACGTGGTATCTTCTTGTGTAACCCCTCTCCCACCTGTCCTTAGTCGCTTGCTCCAGCCCATACCTCCACCATGTCTCTCTACACGTGTTGCTTTCATCAGATTAGCTTTCTTCTTTGGCCGTGAACCATTTTGCAGAAATAGAAGAGAAAGAAGGCAGAGGCAGCGAGATAGTGAGAACGAGAGAGAGAGAGAGAGGACCAGAGGACGTTCACTGGAGAACGAGAGACGCAGGAGGCTGTATATGGGGTGGTTTCCGACCAAGGTGAGCCTCTTATATATCTTCCTCTGATTTCACCTTCGCTGATCTCTGGAATTTTGGGATGGGTCACCGATTAAAGTAAGGATTTGTTGAAGATAAATGAGCTTTCAGCTTCTCAACTTGTGATTTAGCATAAATCAGGAGCTTTTATAACTGCATGTTTGCTTTCTATTCTGGTACTGGCTCTGCTAAATTTTTGGTGTGCTGAGAGGAAATTAATTCTTAACTCCAAAGCTCTCTCTTGATGCGTATAGTGTCAGATTTAATGTTGGGAGCTGAAAATCTTATTTGAGTGTGTGAAAGTATGGCTTAATAGATTTAACTTAAGCAAATGTTTCCGTGGATGACATTCCCAGTGACACAAATCCTCAATGTTGAAAGATCGCATTTGATTCTGATGGAACCCGTAGGAACTATTGTATTCTATTTATATGGAAAGCTGAGAACCACCTCTGAGTCAGCCTTAGCCATGGTATGGGTCCATTAGATTCTTTTATTGAATAATTGCTTTGTACTATTGAATTTTTGGCTAAAACCAAAAGATGCTCAATATCTCTTTCCTCTTATCGGCCCAGAAAGCATAGCATTTAGGAAATAGTTGAAAGGGTTCCAGAAGCGATTGTTGGAGTATTACTTAAGTGGACCAGTATTTAAAGCTATTAAAATGACGGTTAGACTAATGTTTATGAAGTTAGAAATTTCAGATTTAAGATAAAGGTTGTTGAAGCTTAGAAGAGGCAATATGGTATTTAGTTGGACGCACAATGGAGTTGACATTGGAAAGTTAAAAACAGAAATTATTCCCTGTTTGACATTTGAAATATTAGATGGATTGTTTATATGTATTTACTGTCGGGTCTTGTAGCAAAGGAGAAAAGAAAGCTGAAATATCATGTATTATAGATTAAGTAAGGCAATAGTTATCTTTGATCATGGACTTAAATTTTTCTTGCTGGCCAGAGGAATTATGTTCATCACAAAATGCTGATATGAATGCTTCATATTTGGGTGCTGTTTAGAAACTATAGAATTCAAGTTTTAAGACTGAATTATGGTGCAGGGAAGTTCAATGGTGATTAAGAGTTAATGAAATAGGAAGTAAATTGTTGCTAGTAATTATTGGAAGTTATGATTTTGCAGTTGAAGTAAGTTTTAATATGTCAAGAAGGTGAAATCTTGCTAAAGATTGTTATTTGAAGTTTGGAGTTTTAAGCTTGGAAGCTATAGCTTAAAAATTAAGTTCACTGTTATGAATATGTATGTGTAATTTAAAATTCCATATATATTGAAGTTAAAGCAATAACTGTGAAGTTAGAAATATGTGCTAAGACTTCAAAATGACTCTTGGAATAGAATTCTTGAAGCTGGAAAATGATTGCTGAATTGGAATTGGAGGCTGAAATTCAAAGGAAATGTTAAAAGAGTTTGGATAAGAAAGCCATAGATATAAAAGTGAACTTCTTGTTAAGTGTATATATATATATATATATATATATATGTTTGTGTTTAGGCCAGCTTTGATGCAAAGGGAAGGAAGTGGTATTCTTTGAACTTAAATGCTACAATGAAATTATTCCAATAAGTTGGAATTTAAGAAAAGGAACCAAAGAAAGAATTAAATAAAAAGGGGAAATTGAGACTTGGTAAAGGATAGATATATATACATTGGTAGTAAAGCTGTGAGGAATAAGGAAAGGAAAGGAAGGACATCAAATGTCCCTAAATATATGTATTTGTTTAAGAGAATGAATAAAGTGGAGTTAAACTCTAAGCTAGATTTAAAGATAATAAGTAGGTTTAGAAATTAAAGAAGAATAATGAAGTTAAGATTTAAATTCAAAGTGAGAGCTTGTGGGGAGTTTTAAGAAAGGTTAATTATGAATTTAAAGCACCAAAGAGTGTGCATTAATCTCCCTTATACATATGATTCTTAGGTTTTATCTTGTACCCAAGCTCTTCAACAAGACACAAGGAAAGAGATCAAAGAAGTTCAAGTAAGAGAAGGTAATGGAGATGAAGAAACAAAAGATAGTGGAACTTACTTTGATATAGCTTGTGTTTGGTTGTTTGCATGATTATTTGCCATGTAAGTTATGATGATACTTTGAATATGTAATACTTTTTTTGAGTTGTGCCGTGGTCATGTGTATTTGGTTATAAGGTGTTGTTTTTGCATTGACTGTTTATATGCGTGGTGAATTATTATTACTCATTATATATTAAGTTACCGTTTTGTTACTGAGATTTTTTTGAACTTTACCCCTATTTTTTCTCCCATGTACCCACAGTAGGAGCAGATTTTCTAGCAAGCTTGTGGAGGAAATTTGGATACGAAAGTTTGAAGGCAAGTTGTTTATTAATTTAATTATTTGTGGTTGTTAGTGGAAGGGAAGAATGTCTGATGCTAAGCAAAGAATGATAGAATTGCCTCCATCCAGAAGTAGGGAATCCACATGAGTTCAACTCCAAGAGTTTATAGGGTAAATGTAAATATCTAAAGTTTTAAAATGAATAGCAGATTATAATTTTGGAATGTATAGATTATAATTGGTATGAAAGTTTTAAAGAAGATTTTTAAGTTTTTGGGCCTACTAAAGGTACCAATTGGGTAATGCGTGGTTTTAGATTTAATAAATTACTCTGCGTTATAAGTTAAAATTTAAAAGACTAAAAGATTAATTTTTTTTTAATAAAATAGTATGCGTTTTAATATGAAAAATCACATAATGAGGGAATTTTCTCATATGGTAAGATATAGGTTAAAAGAAAGAGAAAGAAAGGTAGATTGACTTGTGTTCATTTTGTAATGCCTAACCTTAGCATCTTCTTACGATGAAAACAAATTCTAAAGCAATGCTGTACAGATTCTTTTCAAAGTCTAACATCATACAAAATATTACATTCAGCAAATTATACATTAAGCACCAAGCAGAGAGTCTGAATAAAAATATTTAAAAATTATGTCATGGAAAAAATTATTAATTTTAATAATAATTTTAAAGTTAGGTGGTCAATAGTTAAAATTTAAAATTTAAAATATTAAGGTCATTAATTTAAATTTTTAATGGTTAGTGGGTGATATATCAAATTTAGAAATTAAAAATATTAGCCAGGTATTCTTTAGAATATCCTCATTAATTCAAAACAATCTCCAACTTATCCTTATTATTATTATTGTCTAAGGAGAGATTTTAATAAGTTTAATTTGAGAAAAATAGAGTAATGGGATTGTAAAGTTTTAATAAAGAGGTTACGTATGAAAAAAGAGTAAGAAAATTGATTATAAATATTTTAACTAACTTATCCATTTTCTTTTTAAAAAATAATTAAACCCATTAAAATCTCTTCCCTTAGCCTCAATAAGGCAACGGGTTTTGATTCCACTATTTGGAGGTTCAAATCCTTCCGTCTTAAAGCATATCTATTCATGATATATATCATATTTAAATACTGATGTTTCAAAAAACTCTATTTCATTGTTTTTTCCTAATGATTAAGAAGAAAACGATCAAACAATTCTTAATCATAGTCCTTGCAGATCGGATCATCCATATAATATACAAAAAAAAAAAACTTCACATATTTATTTTATATATTCTTCTAATTTTTGTGCAGTGAACTACTACATTGTGTAGTAAACTACTATAGTATCATATTTTTTATTATTTTCTTTTTTATTCTTTCTTTTTTTTTTGTTTTATTGGTATTGTCTTCTTTGTTATATTTTCCTTTCTTTCTAAAGTCTATTTTTTGCAGATCGGGGCAACAAAGACACTTTTTGCTAGTTATTTTTATCTGTCAGAAAAAATCGAATGAATTTGTTAATATTAATTAATAAATCTTGTATTGAATTTCATAGATTAATAATAAGAGACTGTAAGTGAAAGTCTCTTTCTCGCATCCATCAATTGCCGGAAAAAATATCGTATGCATCAATGTGAAATTTTTTAGGGGCCTAAGAGGAGGTGGTTTACTTTGTGGCGAATGTCAGCATTTCGAGTCTGTTTATCTCCAACTCATGAACTTAACTGATACAAAGCTCATCAACCTTGCAAAGAGGGCAGACGAATCCATATGAGGATATAATGAAATTTTAACTAGAAGAAAACTGAACTAGAAAATAGAAATAATGAATATTAATTATAAATTAGTATAAAAATAAAAATAAAAATTAATTAGAATTGAATTATTTAGAAAGAATAAGAAAATAATTCAAATTAAAAAATTAAAATGAATTTGATTTTTTTTTTTAATTTTAATGTGAAATATGAATAATAATTAAAAAAAAAAAGCGATTGGATTTCAATCTGGGATTACTTTTCTTCAAAGAGAATCCAATGTCAGGCAAAAATGCAGTGTTTTATTTATATTACCTTATTTATGGAACAAGTTATGCCTGACATATCACAGAGGAAAACAAACTCATTCATAAACTTCAATAATCACACGTCACATTCCTGAAGAAGCAACCAAAAAAGGAATAGTTTCATTCATAAGGAAAAAAAAAACAGACGGGCGAAGGCACCAACCCCTATAAATATTGAAAGTTGAAACCCTTGGATGCAATTAAGAAAAGTTGCCATAATTTTCTGATATCTGACAGGGACAAGTAAGACGATATGGCTTCAATGCAAAATCCCATCCCTCAACAAACATATGAAGATTTCAAGCCACTTGTGGAAGAGAAGGATACTCCAGATGATCTTCTTCTGCTTGTTCATCTTTCTGGTCTGTATCTATCGTCTGCTAACTTAAATTGAGCCTATATTTTTTATTGACATAAGTATATATTTGATTCTCTAACTTAATATAAAATTTAAATTTGATTCCTTAATTTTATAAAATATAATCTTTTAATCTTTAATATAAGACATATTTAATTAATTTAATTAGATTAAAAAAATTAATTAAATTAGTTAATATATAATATTTTTTTCTAAAATACTATAGTTATCTTCTTTAACTCCCTAATTTCCTCTCTTACTATATTATTGTTAGAAAATATCAATAAAATTAATTTAAAAATAATTAATATTAAAAATAAATTTTATATTTAAAACTAAAATTAACTCTTCAATTAGGTCATATATTAAAAATCAGAAGAGTATTTGCAATTCTTTAAAACTCTAACAAAGCTAATTTCAAATAATTATGTTTTATACTTCTTCAATCATTAATATAAGATCTATTAAACTAATTTGATTAAATTAAAAAAATTAATTTAATTAGTTAATATAACAATTTTTTTTAAAACAACTTAATTATTTTTCTTAATTTCATCTGTTACTTAATTATTGTTGAAAGAGTATCAATCAAAATAATTTAAAAAAAATAAATAAATATGAAAGATATATCTTATATTTAAAATTAATATCAACTTTTCAATTAAATCATATATTAAAAACAAGAAGAGTACCAATCGTTGTTATTTTAAAAAAAATTATACTTAATATGTTATAATTCAAGAATATTTTGTTAATATTTAAAATTCCAATGTCAATATTTTTTGCTAATGAAAACCATTATTAGGATTAAAAGACTACACAATACTTTATAAAATTTGACATTGACTAAATCCTAATTAGAGGGAATATTCTCCAAACGTTTTTTTTCCACAAAGCTTAAACTCCCAAGATTTTGTTGAAGTAATATTTTACCACTTAACCCAGGCTATATGTGGTAGATATTTTATGTACAAATCAATACAAAAGGAAAACTTTTGGATTCCAATCCTTTAATATAACAAAAAAAAATGAATTTTATTTTTAAGAACAGATTAGTGGAACCATTGAAAAAGTGATAATTTTGATGGTTGATGATACTCCTACATTTGTTTAAATCAACTACTAAATAAGTTTTTCTCCAGGTTTTACTAAAGAACAAGTTGGTGCAAGCTTTGAGGCAGACTCAAGGAAAATTAGGGTTTTTGGAGAAAAAACAGTTGACAATGGCAAGAGGAAACGTTTCAAAGAAGAGTATGCGATTCCAGAAACTTGTGATTGTGATAAGCTCAAAGGGAAGTTTGATGGATCCGTTATCACCATTACCATGCCAAAGAAGCCAATTTCAAAAAGTGTTCCTCCTGAAGAACCAAAACCAGCTCAAGAAAAAGCAGCCAAACAGGTCACTCCTCCAACATCTACTTCTGGGATTGAACCAGAAACAGCCATTAAAAAGGGTGATGAGAAAGATGTCTCTCAAGAACAACCCAAATCAGAAATGGAGGACCAGAGAGAATCTGATAATAAAAAAGATGAAACACCAACCCCACCAGAAGCAACTGAAGAATCTCAAAGGCCCCAAAAGGATAAAGAAGAAATTCCCCAAAAAGGTATCAATGAGGAGACTAAAGATGCTTCAACCCCAGAAAAAGCCAAAGGCGAATCTAGAATGTCTAAAAAGGATCATCAAGAGGTAAGTCCTCGAAAACGTAAATTAGATGAGGAGAAGCATGAGGAAAACAAGAGGGCTGAGAAGAAAAGGATTCAAGAAGATAATATGAAGACTTCAGAGGAAGGAAAAGCATCTCAGAAGGTTCAGACTTTGGCTAGAGAAGCAAGCAAGGAAAAAGAAAACGGAAGTTCTGGCTTGAAAACCCCTGCTGAGCAAAGGGAGAAAGAAAAGGATGTTAAAACTGGTAAAGTCAATCAAAGGAATTATGGAAGGAAAGAAAGTGATTTGTCAATAGGAAAAGGCATAAAGGATATAGCTAACTCCGCTTCTCAGGCTGTGACCAGATTGGCAGACAAGTTCCGTGAAGAAGATAAACAGAAGCTGTTATACGCAGGTGCAGCAATCCTGATGGTAGCAGTAGGCATTTATGCTTCCTTCAAGGTTCGTTTCCCAGGAAGACAGTAGACAAAAGAATATCTAATCCCTCCGACATGATTCTGTACAAAAGTTTCATTCAATAATTACATCTTAACACATTGAAAAATAAGCTGGCCAACTTTTAGTGACTTCAAACTCAAGTTGGCCTGCCCCTCCTTTTAGCAGTACTTGGCATGCATTAATGTAACCAATATTTAAATGGATCATAAGGAAGTTCCCAAAAACAATTTACTGTGCAAGAAACAGCTAAAGCACCGTTTTCATCCATAAAATTAGCTGAGTTTAAACCTCGTCGAAGATTTATCTGGGTCACATTTGTCCTATGTTATTCTCAAATGTTTCACTGCTTCCTAAATCAATTAGGCCAAAATTCAGTCAATTGAAGTGACAGAAATTGCATACCTGCTACTTCATGTGTCCAACTTGTAATTTGATGGGATCAAACCTATCTGGTGATAATTCCCTCTTATAGCCAGCGACAGTATGAAGGACACCAGCTTTTGCCAGTAGGGAGGGGATAGACAAATAAAGCTTCCTAGATGCTAGAAATATTAGAAGTGGATAAAAGAAGTTAACAATAAAGAGAAGAAATTATCATTAACCATCTTCTGATATTACAGAAAAAGAAATATGCTGTCATTCATCAGAAAGTTCATCAGCATATAAACTGTCACCATTATCCTGATCAACAAAATATTTACTTTTAGACTTTGAAGATTTACTGGATTTTGAGGGTTTCTTGACTTTTTCTGCCTGCAATTCCAGCCCCTTCTCTGATGGTTTTCGCTTTCTTTTCATATGCATTCCTCCAGCATCTTCTGCAGAAGAAAACTTTAAGGCTACATGGGAGTCATAGATACACAAGAAAAAATGCAAACAAACATCTTTCATAATTCAACCTATAGGGTACTAACTGTTATTGATCCGCAAAGGATGCAAACAGACATCTTTCATAACTCCACCTATGGCTACATAGGAGTTATGCTAAGGATGTAACCCCCCTGCCAGCATGAAATAACCAAGGGGAAAAAACCAAAATTCTAAAATAGCCCAACAAAACCAAATTGCAAACAAAATTTAATGTGGGTTATTGATTCATTTGGAATTTGGTGTTCTTTGGAATCCAAATAAGTCACATTTATGCTGAAAGGCATAATGTTACCTTCAAGTGGACTTGATGCATGGTTCATATGTCCATTTGGTCCAGGCTCTTCTGAAAGAGGGGATCCAGAATTATTACTGTCCGCGAGCTTTGAAAAACTTTCTATGCCCTTGTCCTGCTGCTCATCGTGACTAGGAGTTGCTGGCAAGAAGCAGAGCTCTTCCTGAGACATATCAGAATCACTGAAAGCTTCGTCTTTTTCCACTGTCACAATGTCAACTTCCTCATCTTCATTAACATCAGATGTTTTCACCTGCAAGCGTAATGTGTTAGGGAATTAAGAAAAATAACAGTAGGGAAAGCAAGAGATGACCAGCATGATACAAATCCCCTTATACCTTCTCAGTCTCAGGAATCAAATCAAACTCATCTTCTCGTTCAACATACTCCTCATTTTCCTCAAGCTCTTTGAAATCAGGAGCAAATGCACTCCAGTTCTCAGTATAATCTTTAGCCCAGATATAAACTAAGCCAGCCAGAGAAACGGATACAATAATAGGACGAACAGGATGCCAAGCTAAATCAATAAGGGCTTCTTTAGGCCCTTCAAGGATTTTCACAAGATGCCCAGCTCTATCCCATATGTAAATCTTGTGTTCTCCTTTGCTAGCAGAACCACCAACAACCCATTCACCATCGCCACTAAAGCAGGGTGCTTTCCAGTGCACCTTTGTGATGGAATCTTGAAACTCACAGAATAAATTTAAACATTTAGATCCAACAGCCTTCAACTTTTCAACATCACTAAGATCATTGAAGTTCTCATTTAGGTCATGAAGGGTTCTAATTTCTTCTTTCAGGGGCAGAAGGTTTTCATAAACCCTGATTATTCGATCATTTGAATTTGTGAGTAGATACTGCCCATTTCTGCTGAACGCTATGCTCTTGACCACAGAACCACCAGAGATAGGAACCATGGCCCGTACTTCATTGCCTTTATAGTCAATTACAAGAATCTCCCCCTTTGAATTCCCCACATAAACCAAACTCCCATACTTATTGAAACATGCAGCAGTTGGACTGTAGGAGGTAGATCCATCAGAGCTCTTATTGCGTGATGGAGCAATCGATCCATTGCTTATGTCTGGGACAGAAACTTTAAGTAAAGTTGTGTCTCCTGAATTCAAATCAACAATCATGGGAGCACATGAAACAGGACATGCCAAGCAAAGAGATGGAGTTGAGGAACCAGGATGAAGACGGGCTTGTAGAGGGGTTTGTTGTAAAACTATTCGCTTAATCTTCTCACCGCTCTTAACATCCCACAGTGTTAATGACTTATCAGCAGCTGATACAAGAATTCGATGACCATACTTGGACCAACATATACTAGTGATCGGAGAAGAACATTCATAATCCCGAAGCTCCTTAGCAATGCCCCTGGTTTCAAAATCCCAAATAATGCAACTTCCATCATTGCACCCAGCTGATTCAGAAGAATAAATCAAGAATCAGAGCTCATAACAATGTATATTCACAACACTTCAACACTTGCCATCATATTTATCAAACCTCACACGAACATTCTTCAGACCCAAAAAAATTACAGAGCATCCATTAAATTGGTGATGCAGAAATGAACCATGCAAGTCAGCTTGATTTCATAAACAGCTAGATAAAGATGAGAATTTGATCATGAAATCCCTTGCTCTATTTTGCTAAACAGCTTGATATTGTAACCACATTAGAAAGTACAAGAGTTGAAGGTCACCTTAATACAAGGAATACATCATCAACATCACATCAAGTATCTAGCCAGAGCAAGATGTAACTACAAATCAACATGATTGACAATATCTCAACATCAACTATGCAACAGTCCAAACAAGATTTTGTTTAAAAAAGATAGAATCAAGAGTTCCTAGTTTCTATCCTGTATCCTCCTTCATCTTATTGACCCCAAAGGATGCAAACTAACTGGTGCCTTTGCTGTTAACTTTAATACCCACACACCACCAGCATATATCCAAAAATCTGTCCAAGCAAGATTCTTTCTACAGGTTATAAAATATTTTATATTGACTAGTATCACCAAAACCCTCTTTCCCAATATTATCATCCCACAGCCAAACATATCAACCGTAAGCCCCCAATCTCTCCATCTTATTTTCAGGAGACCAACTTGCACTAAAGAATTTGCATTCATTATCCATGTTCTCATGTTCACCACCACCAGAGAAATAATTTGTATCACATTGAGAGGACAACTTAAGGCAATCCTATAAAATGTTATTTCGTTGTTCCCCCTGTAACCCATATCCTTGTAAAGTCCAAGCCCCAATCTCAGTACAACATTATAAATTTCTTAAAGAAAAGGAAAAAGAAAACTTCATAAGGACCAGTAATTGGCAAACCCTAGATCAAAAAGGTCCAGTATGCTATAATCGAGTAAACAAACAACTTTGTAAACCATGCTAATTTCCTCATGCCACCACACCACGTAGGCAAGTATCACTGTGCCAGTCTCATACACAAATTTATAACAACTGTAAATTTGAACTGTAATTATGAAAAATATAAAAATGTCCATCCACATAAGCCATACGCCCAAATTGATAGCTCTCTTGCCATCCTAAACCAAAAAGAAAGACAAGTTAAATTCATACATGATTCCTTTTTTGAGTGAATTCCTTAAGCCAAACATACATGAGTGAAACATGAAATAATGACGACCTCTCTATAGTGATTTTCTTTCAAGAAATTTGACTCTCGTTCTTTTTTCTTTTGGGTTATCAAGGTTAAAGGGATTTGCCGTTCCCACTAACCTACAATCCCCCACGATGAATATAAGAGTGCTACTCCCAACGAAATCCCATGATCTAAAGTAGAATATAAGCAAGAAAACAATTTGAATGGCCCACAAGTACAAACCTTTGCAGGGAAATTCCGGGAGAGACATCAAAGTTAGAAACCCAGAAAAAGGCAGGAAAACACCTATAAACCTAGTAAGAATAACGAAAGTGAAAATTACCAGCAAGAAGGGTACCACGACGATTAAACGCAATACATTTCATACACCCATGCTCCAGATATTCCTCAATCACTTCGGGGAAATCTCCCTGCAGTGGATCTTCAAAATGCAACAGAATTCGTTAAAAATAAAGCCAGGAAAAATCTTTTACAAAAATATAACGAGTTCGGGGAGAAACAAGTTAAAATAGGGCTCTTTAGAGAAACATAAGAGAGCGAGAAAAAGCAGACGAAAGCTTACCGATAATGGGGGCGTCCATGACTGTAAAAAGTTCAAATTGCGAGACACTCAACTAGAAGCAAGAATATTGCATGGAGAGAAACCAACTGAATCTTTCAAGTTCGAACTGACATGGGCCAACCCCACTTTGGAGTAAGGGGGAGAAGAAAGAACACTACCTTTACGTTTTCGTTCTTTCCCGCAGACTAGAACAAACCCATATACAAGATTGCAGCCAGGACGAAGAATGAAGCGCGAATTTGAAGCTAACGGATGAGTTCGATTGCAGAGTTAGGGATTGTGTTCAAATTGGAGGATGAAGGTCGAGGGGTATGAAGAGCGCGACGAAGAATGAAGGTTGGACGAAAATTGAAGAGGGATCTCGTTTCGATGGCAGGTCGGACGAAGATTGACGCTTTTCGGGTCAAGGCGAAACGAGGATTCGAAGTAGACCTATCAGAGGATTTGAGTTGCCGTAGAGGCTAACGGATAATGAACCCAACAAATATATATATTTTTCCCTGTAAACAAATAAACGTTAGAAAATTCTAAATAAATATATTATAAATATCAAAATCTCAAATTAATTAGTGATTCTAATTTCAATAATTCCAAATCAATCCATTATCCCAAAATACAATTCTGAAATGTTTGCATTTTTACAATATTAATTTTAATTTAAAAAAATTATATTTTGATACAATTCACTGATTTGAAATTATTAAAATTGGAATTATTGACTTGAAATTTTGATATTTTTAAGGGAGAATTGTATATAGGTCCCGCGGAATAAATTAAATTATAAATAAATCTTAAAAAATAGTAAAATTATTATGAAATTTTATAGGACTTGAGATTAATTATTTTTAATTATAAAATGATAAAACTGCCCTTTTGAATTAATGGAAATAAAAGTCTGTCCAAGAAAGTCAAACCATCTGTTAGGGTGATGGATTCAACTCGAAGAGACCTAAAATTTGAATGTGTCGCAATCTCGGACCTCGAATCTACATCCCCTTGTCCCTTCCTCCTCATCGGAAGAGCTCGTCGTGCTATAGAGGTCTCCCTACTCACTACATTGAATATCCTCCCTCTCTATCTCAATGTATTTTTAAGAGTAGTTATATCTTTTCACAGTTTAAAAAATTATTGATTCTTTCCATGATACTTAGACGCAATTCTCCTTATTTTAAAAGTATTTATTTAGAATTTTTCTCACACACATTTTATATGTAAATCTCCATATTACCCAGGAGTTAAAATTACACGGACTATATGACAAGTTATGTATAGTAATTAATAACTTATTATTAGTGACAACTACATTTTGAGTAGCAACTGTTAGAAATATTTTAAATATTGTAAAATGGTGTGTAAAAAAAAATTAACATGACTCTTAGTTATGAAAGAGTATGTTGAAGAAAAAAAATGTCTTTCTAATATAACTCTTGAATTTAAGGGGTATATGTCTAAAAGATATATCTCGTGTCTTTTTACAGTCTATAAAAAGGGCTTCTTGATGAAGAAGAAGATAGAGAATGGCATAGAGAATAAAAGAGAGAATGATACACTAATTTTTGAAATTACTTTTATCTTTCACCAATTATGTTACTATATATTTTTACAGGAAGAGTTCGTTTAATCTTAGAGAGTGCCGCTTCCTAATTTGATGAGGGGTCGTAAAATATCTTTTAAAAATAGTATTCTCAAACGCGACTCGAATTACAAATTTTATTATTTAATAGATTTTGGCAACAACAACTTGGTTTCTTTCAGGTGTTAGAAGAGTTGAACGATGAATTCAAGTGATGGAGTTTAATGACAAGTTCAGTATGATAAATAACAACAACTTTGATTTTTACTAATGATAACTATTTTAGTAGTGACAATTACTTAACAGAAATTAAATTTATGTGTTGGATAGGTTAGTAGTGATCTAGATTTCAACGACAAGTTCATTATAATGAGTAACAACTTCGATTATATCAAATAACAACTGTACATTCAAAAATGACAACTATTTTTCAGAAATTCAACAGTGACGACTCTGGCCAATATGATTATTTGATAAAGAAATTAATGTGGGAACTCCAATGTAATTAGTAGTGGTTCGCCTTTGTAGCAAAAAAAGAAAGTAGTGGTTCGCCTACTTCTTCCGGCAAACATTATTATAATTACTACTCCTACTATCATAAATATATATATATATATATATTAATTTAGGAGTAGATATAGATTATAAATATAAAACATATTTATTATATTTATTATTTTTTTAAATTATCATATTAATACTCTTTTAATAATATAATAATCAAATAAGAGATAGAAGAAGAGAGTTAATGAAAATAATTAGATTATTTTGAAAAAAAATATATCATATTAAATGGCTTAATTAACTTTCTTAATCTAATCAAATTAGTTAAATAATATCATATGATATGTAATGATAAAAGAAATATATACATATATTTCATATATATATATATATATATAAAATCAGAAACAATAGACACCATAAAACTGAGTTGCAACATACTATCTATACCTTTCAGGCTCTGCAATTACACTCTGCTCTCTATGAAGATGAGACCTTGTCTAGTAAGTGCATAATTATAAACAACTTGTTATCCCCTCTTTCCTGTTATGTTTGCTAAACTCGTTAATCTTCTCCTTCTAAAACAGTTGTTGTATAGAAATCCTTCCCTTCAACTAATAAAGCATCGCACAGTTAATAAATTATTAGGTCTCTTAAGCATGATGTTTTAGATTCAAAGAAGGCCATGTGAATGAAAAGACTTTGTTAAAAGAAGTAAAAATAACTTCGGTGATTTCTACGTCAGAATAATTAATCTCTAACTATTAGTTAAGAGATACTATTTGGACTTTAGGAGAAAAAAAGAGAGGAAATCCTTCCCTTCAACAACAATGTCCAACCATATCTAATGTTGTCTCTCGTCATATCCCCTGCTTATATTCTTCCGAGTTTCGTGTTATGTTTATAGAGAAATTTGGTCCCTGCTTGTTCAGATAACTCTAGGTTGCACTTAAGTATTTTGATGCAATCATAGATTCCTGTAAAACCATATAAAGTAAGGAGTCCAACAAATTTCAGTCACTATGTATATATCATCATCCACATTAATTTTTTCCAACAAGGAAATGCTTTCATTAACTAGAAAAAAAACACCAAACAAACGTCTGAAATATAAAGTAACCCACTAAGAAAGAGCTAAAACAAAATCAAAAACCGAACAAAAACATCAACCATTGTTAATTACAAGATCAACACAATCTTTATAACAGAATCTGCAACTGAACTGGAGGTCTCCACACCCAATCAGATGGAGACGACCTCTTCAACGAAGCTTTTAACAACCCCCAATCAACCACCAAATTTGCTTCTCTAGAAATCCACACACAAAAGAGTGGTTTCTGATAAATTTCCGTGATGCAAGGATATTTTCAATCAAGATGTCACACTTCCATCATGGAGATGCACTCCAAAATTTTGAACCAAATGAGGGGAGGGAAGTTGATCAAAGCTAAATTATCAGACTCAAACACCACTTCATCCAATTAGTTCTCAATGGCATAATTAGTGGCATCAATATAAGAGCCAAACATTCTCCATATAAGTTAGTGGCATCATCAACATAATTGGTAGCTATTGTCTTCCATCCTGATTCCCAATCTGGAACCAAACCAAATTGCAAGAGAGAACATTCATAGTTTGAGAGGAAGTGCATTTCTTCCACATGACTTGCATATATACCCTCTCTCCATTTCTAGTCACAACATCTTCAACATAACCTTCGTCCACGGCTTCTAGAGTTTCTATTTCCTCATCGGAACCCCAAATGCTTCAAGCATCGGATATTACAAGCATCAAAGCCTTCATTGAATCAAACGACACCGTTACAATCCCTCCCGACTACTTCTCTATCACTGAACTTCGTGAAGAAGTTGCAGACGAGCTTGCTGCTTCCGTACCTATCGTTGATCTTTCCCTCCTCACCTCACGTGACCCTTACGCGCATGCTAATGCCGTTCGAGAACTTGGCAAAGCCTACAAAGAATGGGGCTTCTTCATGGTAATAAGATTTCGACCTTTGTTTTTCAAACCCTAGTGATGGAATGTAAATGACTCATTACTTAGAGTTGATTTTCTGGTCAATTTCAGATCATAAATCATGGGATTTCAGAGAAGCTCATGGAGCATGTAACAAACAAGTCTTTTCTCTTGAGGAAAAGAAGGGGCTTGCAAATGAAGACCTAATCATACCCATTAGATATGGAACCAGTGCTTTTCGTCAAGGAACCAGTGCTTTTCGTCAAGGAGATAAGGTTCATTATTGGAGAGATTATCTGAAACTTGAAACACATCCTACTTTCAATTTCCCTCATAAGCCTCCTGGTTTCTTTCTCGTAATTTAAACAACTTTTTCATCACCCTCCTTCCTTTTATGTTTGTCACGCCTGTCATTTCTGGAAACAGATCCTCTCAGAAGCACTCTCTCTCCTCATCCCTCAGAAGCACTCCACTCCTCATCTTACTTTTCTTTTGCTTCCGTTTTCTTTTCAATTTGCTTCTCTCTGCTGCCCAAATTATTAAAAAAAAATATTTTTAAAAAAATCATTGTAAAAGTGAAAAGAAAAATGTTTTTAAAAAACACGGTAAAAAAGTGTTTTTAATTTTTTAAAAAAGTGCACCTTTTTAAAAAAAATATTAAAAAATACTGTTTTAAAGTGCTTTTTAGAAGATACTTTTTTAAAAAAAATATTTTTTTTAGTTTGGACGAGAGACAAGCAAACGGAGAAGAAAGCGAGAGAAAAGAGAAAGACAAGGAGAGGAATGCTTCTGAGAGATGAGGAGGGAGTTGCTTCTGAGAGGATCCGGATCCGTCATTTCTACCTGTTTAGTATGCATGCTGGAAGCATTAAAGTTCAGGCTAATCATTAATTATAGCCGACATTTTTACCTCTTTTGAGCCTCAAACACTTCCAGGACATTTTTCTCAATTTTGTCATGAATTTTTGAGAATTTTCTGAAAATTTGAGCATATTTTTCAAAATTATTCTTCAGGCCCGGGACCTTTTAAACTTATACCTTTGACCCAACTTGAGTCTAATCTCATTATTCAGGCTCCTTTTGAATCCGGCTTCTCTCCTTTTCTCTCACCACCGTCCGCTGCCTACATCCTCTACCCAAAACTATACTGTTTTGGGTGTAAAATGTTGATGCTGAATATCTTTCTTTATTTTTTTAGGCCAAAATACTCATAACCCCCCTTAACTTTAGCTCTGTTGCGAATAATCCCCCTCATCTTTAAAAGTTTAAAAATAAAACTCTCAACTTTCATATCTTGACAATTAACCCCCTCATCTTTAAAAATTTAAAAATAAAACCCTCAACTTTCATATATTGACACTTAACCCCCCACCATTAAAATGCCCGTGAAATCTAATCGAACACATGCCCTGTAATGACCGTAGAAAATATATAGATATAATACTATTTTAATAAGTATATATATTATATTACAATGATTTCACAAAGGGAAGCTGATAGTTGAGTGGTTGCAGGCTGTGTCTTGAGTAGCAGGTGTGAGGTTCGAACCCGCCAAAGTGTGATTTGAGGCTAACACGATTACATCAGCAGCAACTCAACGTGCTCTGTATTTAAAGGAAAAAAGAATAATTTCACAAAAAATATTCTAGATTTAAAGGAAAAATATGATGAAGATGATTCTTGTTATGAAAAAGATTAGAAGATGAATAAAATCTTGTAAACGGGGAGGACTAGTGAGCTACGGAGACTAAATACTATACTTTTACAAAAGTCGCTAACTTGAGTGCTAGGAATTATTATATGTTGAATCGTCAAAATACCCTTTTAATGTAGGATAAATAAATAAAATAATAAAAATTATGTCATCTGACAACTCATTTTAAATAATATGATGTGATATGCATTCCGTTAGATTTCACGGACATTTTAACGGTGGGGGGTTAAATGTCAAGATATGAAAGTTGAGGGTTTTATTTTTAAATTTTTAAAGATGAGGGGGTTAAGTGTCAAGATATGAAAGTTGATGGTTTTATTTTTAAATTTTTAAAGATGAGGGGGTTATCCGCAACAGAGCTAAAGTTAAGGGGAGTTATGAGTATTTTGGCCTTTTTTTAATAAACTAACATCTAGTATTTTAAAATATTTTTTAATAATATTAATTATTTTAAAATAATTTTATTAAATACATTTAATATCCTAAAATATTTTTTAGTAATACTCAATATCTTAAAATAATTTATGTGTAATTTTATCATTAAAAGTATTTTTTTCAGTAATAATAAGTATCCTAAACTTAAAATATCAAGTATTATTAAAAAAAATATATTAGGGTGTTATATATACTAAAATTAGTTTATAATGCTTTGTGCTTCTGAAAAACTATTTTGGATGCAAATTGTATACTAGATTCTACAGGGCTGAGCGTCAAAAAATATTTCAGAGTATTGAATTTATTTTACATCCAAAAAAAAGGTTCATTGTCTATACCACTAAAACGGTGTAGTTTTGGATAGAGGAGGGCAACCGACAGTAAGAGAAGAGAAAGGAGAGAAGCCGGTTCCTTTCTTTTATCTTTCTCTTTCTTCTTCATGGAACACCTTTTTTTCCCCCTATAGGGAAGCTGCGTTCGAGTACAGTAGGAAAATCAGATAGATGTCAAGGACATTGCTTGAAGGAGTATCAGGGAGTTTAGGGTTACTACCAGATGCCATTGTTGAGTACACACAGTTTGATTAAAGTTATCACACATGTCAACTGAACTTTATAGTTTATACCCTCCATGTCCACAACTGATCATGGCAAATGGGTTAATGACAATGCTCTTCCCCATTCAATAATTACCAACACTCGAGATCAACTTGAGCTCACTTTCACTATTTTTTTTTAAGAGATTTTTTTTTTGTTTTAGGATTCTCTTGGTTGTCATAAGAAACAACCATCTCAGGGGCATTTATTAAAATTTTCTTTTTATATCCTCATGACAAAGACGCATTATTCCCTTCTGTCATTTTTATAAGAAACTAATCTTTTTTTGTCTAAAAATTTAAATTTGTATTTCTACTTTTACTCCTATTAAAATGTTCCACTATTTTCCCTACAATAAATTTTTATTTATTATTTCTTATATACTCTCTTTATAAACAATGGTATAATTAAAAAAATAAATAAATATATATATCTTACGTATTTATTATTTTTAATTAATATTTTAAATCATATGATCTTGATAATTGTTCTATATAAAAAGTGCCGGATGAAGTAATAAGTTAAATTATTAAAATCAACCAACTAATTATTAAATAAGGGTATTTTTGACAAGAAACTTGAATCTTTAACATACTCCCCGCGATCTTATGTATAAGGAATATTCTACCACACATAGTTTATCCTATATATAAGGAACATTTTGTATTTATTTAAAAATTTAATAAAATTTTTATTTTTATCTTAATTAATAATATATCTCTTTTATATCTTCTTTTTACTAATTATCTATGGTCTCTTTTCTTACTCATACTCTCTCACTCATTATCTTTGTAAATAAAGGTGTATATTTAAAAAAATTATATATCTTATATATTTATTATTTTTAATTAATTTTAATAAATATTTTAATATACACGATTTAGTTAGTTGTTATTTATATGTAGGACTAAAAGTCACCAACCAATTATTAAATGAGGGCATTTTTGGGAAGAAACTTGAATGTCTTTAACATATCTGTTAATCCGACTAACTTCACGCATTTTTCGAGAATTAGTTATTCCTCGGGAGTATTTTCTTTTCATTTTTAAAATATACACAAATCTCATATATATGAAGCAAAAAGATATTTATCCTAAACTTTATTCCAACGTTATATATATATTTAATAAATATTTTCTTAGGTTGTGAGCAATGAAGGTGCAAGATCAGAGTATTTGCCAGAGAGTGGTTGGGAATGAGAAACACACAAGTCTTAGCTTTGCACTGGGGAATAGACCAGCTCATGAGAACGAAACAAGCCCTGCACCTGAGTTCTTAGAGAAGGAAAAGCCAGTTTATAAGACCATCAAGTACAAGGACTACTTCAAACTTCAACAAGAGGCCAGATGTGTTCATAACAGAGGCTTGGATTTGATTCGTATTAATTAAGAATGTTCCAAAATGGTGTGATCTGCAATTATATATATATATATATATATATATATATATCTTAATTATACCATTTTTGAGTCTTTGGAGATTATATATATTTATGTTTAATTTTAAATACGAGTGTGTTATAATGAGATTATCTACATTGTCCTGTTTATGTCATTTATGAGCAAATCCAAATTGTCTCAGAAGCTTAGATAGTGGAGAGCAGCAGAAAAATGAGCTGATTGATTAGAAGAAGCAGCAATAAGTGATTAATAGTGGGGCAATTTAGTTTGGTGGGTTTATTTTATTTGGAGAAAAAGATAAAGTTCATGAATGCTTTTGAGTTGAGGATCAATTTGCTATGGATTGAAACTATTTTGATGGTTTTTTTCCATTTGCATAAAAAGATTTTGAGTGGGAAAGAGAAGAGTATAAAAAATTGATACCCTTTGGCTTTGGTTCCTCTTACTGCTGTCGCCATTGATTTTTGAGTCTCTAGCCGTCGCTTTTTTTCTTTCTTTTTCTCTAAAATGAGATTCAGGTGTAAAGATAATAATATATAATTAGAGATTTATTAAAAGAGATAAAATAGAAAATAAATTTATTTTAATTAAAAATTTTATTTTTAAAATCTTTTAACAATATTTTTAATAATTAAGGGTGTGCATTGGCCAGTGAGCTCCTCAAATCTTAAAAACAAAACTCTGCATGAACCCTAAAAAAAACTGCCCAATAAAAAATGGACACTTTCGTTCGAACAAGGAGGTCAAAGGCAAGGTCGGGAATAAGGTCAAGGGCAGGACAGGGCCGGGTATCGCACTGGTACATCTTCAGTCTTCATTGGTTTAGACCTGCTGATGCTAATCATCATCTTCATCCTTCCCCTTCTGTGTCATTTTTCTGTCCTCCAGTCTGTCACTGGTACGTGCGCAAGCTTCAGTTGATTTCCCCTGCTTCTTCCTCTGATTGGAATAACACTGCCTTGTGTGTGGATTTGAAAATTCAAACCTGTTCTTCGATGCTCAAATCGTGTATGTATGTTGGAATCCCTTTTCTCCTTTATCTGTTTTGCACCTCGCTGTTGTGTATGTCTCTGCCAAGTTTCTTTCTCCTTCCTTGTTGTGTCATGGTGTAGCATATTCCGATTTCCTCTTTCCCCTCCTGCTTATCATTTGATTTCCTCTTTCCCCTGTAACATATTTCCTCTTTCTTCTTTCTACCTCGCTGATCGTTTGTTGTTAATTTATGGAGTATGATGGTTGTTTGTGACTTGGTCTTAGTACGCACAAAGTGTTTGATAAAATATTTAGAAGAGGAACTTGGTTGCAATGGGATAAGAGATTGGATATTAAGTTTGATGAAATTGTTTGAACATCGTTGCCCACAAGGTGTTTGTTAAAAGGTTTAAGAGAAAGTTATAATACCAGGTAGGCAATTAATTGAGACAAAAGTAATATAGGACAATTAATGCTTCTAGGTTTAATCGGAGTTCTATTGAAATTACTAATTAGATGAGGCATGTGTAATTGATTAAATTTAATGTTATATCCTATGAGGAAGCTTGAAGCCAAGATATTTTATATTTCTATCCAAATTGGTATGGTGTGGAAACTGCAGTTTTCGTCCATCACGATCTGCAATGGATAACCCACTTGGCGGATCACTTCCTAGGACTAATAAATAGAACTGTAATGCACAATGGGCACCTCTGTTGCCTAACAAATTAAGACAAGCATTAACAGATTTAATATATAATTATTATATAATATTTCTCATGTGATATATAATTGTTGACTTTGTTATATATAATTGTTTTCTTATTCTATATTTTAATAGTTAATTTTAGATTAAATGGATGATCAAATTTTTAATGTATCGCTATCCTCTCTTGAAGATATTTCAACCCTTATTGAAACTTTTAATGTATCACCAACCCCTAATCATATTCATAATGAACCTAGTGAAGCTCTTACCCCTAACCATACTCCTATACCTCCTCCTCCTCCTCCACCTACCTCTCGATATCTCCTCCCCTCTCCCCTCCCTCCTACTTCTCATGCTCCCACTTCCACCATCCAAACACAAACAAAACTTATCACACAAGAAACAAATGTTAAAGATAGGGGTACAAAAAGAAATGAAAGAGTACCTAAGCAAACATCAGAGCTGTGGGATCACTTTGTTAGATTGCCATTAGAAGAAAGTAATAGGGAGCATTTAGTAGCTTGCAAGTATTGTCATACTACTTGCAAGGCTGATCCAAATCGCCATGGGACACATTCTTTGTTTAGGCATATTTCAAAATGTAAAGAGAATCTAAACAAGGCCACTACAGATAGAAGACAATATATGTTATCTCTTTTGTTTGGTGGGTCGAGTGGACAAGGAAGATCGATAGTTGCACAACTATATGATGAGAAGCGATGCAAAAAAGCTTTAGTTGAATTTATTATATGTGATGAGCAGCCGTTCAAAATTGTTGAAAAGCCTACATTTAAGAAATTATTGAATGAGTTTGAGCCCCGCCTTGCAATCCCTTCAAGAACAAGAATTGGAAGGGATGTGTGGCAATTATATTTTGGAGAAGTTAAATTATTGAAAAAATTCTCACAGCAAATTGCTAAGCGTGTTTACCTTACCACAAGCTACTGGACATCATACCACAATTTCAATTATATGTGTTTGACAGTATATTTTATTGATGAGAATTGGAAGCTTTATAAGAAGATCTTGAATTTTGTTATGATTGAAAATCATAGAGGTGATACTATAGGAAAGACCATTGAGCAATGATTGTTGTAGTGGGAGATTGAAAAGATCTTCACCATAACCATGGACAATGTCTCGGCTAATGACACAGCTTTTGGATATATGAAGAGGGGTTTAAGGAGTTGGAAATGGTTATATGTACAGTTAAAGTGTTGTGCCCATGTCCTTAATTTGGTGGTCAATGAAGGTATCAAAGATATGAATGATAGTTTTGAAGCCATTCGAAGTATTGTTAGATATGTTCGTTCTTCTCCTTCACACTTTATGAAATCCAAAACTTAGGCTGAAGCTAAAAAACTAGACACCAAAAGGCTTATTTGCCTTAATGTAAATATTTGATGGAACTCATCATACTTGATGTTAGAAGTTACGATGAAGTTTCAGAAAGTATTTGAGCAGATAGGTGATGAAGATAATGCCTACTTCAGCTCAAGCACTTCAAGCTCTAGGCATGAGCGTGATGCTCCTAGTTCTACTAGACGTGAGCGCGTGATGGTTCTAGGCATGATGCTTTTGGTGGTGCTAGGCATGGCGAAGATAACTTCTCTGGTCCTATTAGTTATGATTGGGATAATGCTAAGATCTTTATTGAATTCTTGAAGATATTTTATAACATAATATTGAAATTTTCAAACTCCCTTTCTGTAATATCAAATGAATGTTTCCACCATATTGCACCTGTTTATAAAATGTTGCAAAAGAATATTATGAACAAAGCGAATAATTTTTTGGGAGAAATGAACATCAGTATGCAGTCAAAATATAGAAAGTATTGGGGTTAAGGAGATAATATGAATCTGTTACTATTTGTGGCTGTAATTTTGGATTCTTGTTATAAACTAGCATATGTCAATCATATATTTGATGTCCTTTACATTGACCTTGAAGTATGTTCACTTATGAATGAGAGGGTCAAAGATTGCTTGTATCGATTGTTTGATGAGTACTCTGCAAGGGTTTTTATTGAATTAAGGACAATTTCAACAAGTACAATAGATGCAACTTCATTGCTCTTTTTTTTATGATGATGATGATACTGAGGATTCAGATCATAAGTGGTTAGAATATATGAAAATTATAACCTCAACAGATCCTCAAACTGAGTTAGATAGATATATTGCAACTGACTCAAGAGATGAAATCCTTTCTACATCTGAGTTTGATATACTGTTATGGTGGAAAGCTAATTTTGAAAAAAATATAGAATTCTCTCCCACTTGGCGTGAGATGTATTGGCTATTTTAGTTTCTATAGTAGCTTCTGAGTCTGCCTTGAATATTGGGGGACGTATAATTGATCATTATAGGAGCTCTCTGTCTTATAAAATGACAAAAATATTGTTTTGTTGCCAAAATTAGCTACAAGTTGATCAATCTATCAATGATTTAGCTGACAAGCTTTAGGAGTTTGATAATTTTGATGAAATAAAAAATGTCATTCAGCTTGTAAGTAATATTTTATTTTAAAACTCATAAATTCTATTTATATTACTTCATACTATTTAATGTAATTGTTTTTTTTTCCTTAGATGCTACACTTGGAGGGAAGAATATGATGGCTACTAGCGACTAAAGAGTTATTTAATAAATATAAGTAATCAAATAGTTAAGTTACATCTTTTAAAATTTATAACTAAATTGATTTCTATTTTTTTAACTTTGTTAGCCATCATATGATTATATTACAAATTATAATTGCTTCTTTTATATTTAGGTTATATAGCACCTAATATCCTGATCTTATTTCTCATATGCGTCCAGTATCCTAATCTTATTTGTGGTATAATTTTACCTATAATCTTTTTAATTTGGTGCAATTTTACCTATAATCTTTTTAATTTGGTACAATTCTTGGTACTTAAGAAATAAGATTATGTGAAAGTGACACTAAATTAAAAAGTTTATGAGTAAAATTGTACCAAATTAAAAAGATTATAGATAAAATTGTACCACAAATAAATTTAGGATATTGGACGCATATGAGAAATAAAATCAGGATATTGGGTGCTATATAACCTTTTATTTTTTCAGATGCTTCATCCTTATCAACTTTAGGAAGATTAATGCAAAGTTGCAATTATAAACTATTTAGACTTTAAGACTTTTTTAATATGCAATAGAGTTTAAAGCTTTAATTATTATCTTTTTGTTACCTTGTTTTTAGTGGATTATTATATTATTTAACTCTTGAAGACATAATAATATGATATTATTTTAGAAATTTATAATTACATATTTTTATACCATAATATGAGCAGGACATCACCACTTAGGCAAAAAAATTCACCTTGCCTAGCCAGCTAATACCTAGCCTAAAATAGTTAGGGTTTTTATAGGGTAAGGTCACGCGTCAAGCTGCAAAATGTAGCATATTCTTTTTTCAGGTTATGCATTAGGTAGAGGGTTACTTTGTCCAATTTTACCTATGCACACCCCACTAACGACATTAACATATTGGATCAAATTATATATTTTTAAAATAGAAAGGAGATAAAGATAACTGAAAGATGATCAATGTATTTTATTGTTGTTTTTTATCCAAGGAGAGATTAGGTAGAGGGAACATATCGTAATGTGCCCATTAAAGTTGAAAGTGAATAATAATATCCCAACATTTCCTTCGAAGAACGCGAAGTGTGGCTCCGCAAGCACTTCTAAATTCTATTAGCCGCATCAAGTTTTGTTTTCATTATTCATTTTAACCAGTTAGTTAATAGCTACGTGTACTTGTTAACTCCAAAATCAACTTTACTAGAGGGGAGAAAAAAAAAACGGAACAATGGACTATTATACTGCACTAATTTGAAGCCTCAATCTGTTTTTTTAGTCATGATTTTATAGTTTATGAGATAAGGATGCGAAAAAAAATTATCTTGACTTATATAAATATTTTATTGAAAGTAAATCTAAACAAAAAATTAACAGTATGATCCATTAAATTTAAAATTAAAATAAATTTTTTAACTAACTCTTATATTTAAAAAAAATAGGATCATTTACACTAGTATTAATGCTAGCCCCAACACAGTGCGGAAGCAAGCAAGTCATCGCAATTATGCAATTGTAGCAATCAAATGAGCTGATGTGAAGTCAGCATTGGAAGCATACTTGTAATGCTCTCTGCTTCTGAAATTTCATCAAACTTTGTTATTTAATAGGTTTAATTTTATCATGAAAGTTTTACTCAAGAATACTTCGAACAAATTTTTTAGAACAATGCCCCGTGAAAATTATAAAAACGTAGTAATATTGTCTGTACTGTTTAAAATGTTTAATTTTGACTGTTAAGGTTGACTAATATGCACATATGGCAGTCCATACATGCCACCTCATCATCCAAATTGCCAACTCACCCTGCCTCCACCAAACCCTTCCTTTTCCCACCTCTCTTCAGAAGTTTCACCACTTCATCCTTGACCATCTTTTTCTGCAACACGTTTTCTTCCTTACCCCAAGCTTTACTGGGGCAAACAATCCAGAAATTCGCAACTTCAGAAAGAGTTTGTGAGCTTCTCAATCGAAAAACCCTGCTCTTAATCATCGCCCAACTACATAAAATAGCCTCCCCAATAGCTTACTCACTGTCTCCAACTACTTCAATGTCGCATTCATTGCAAAAAATGGGTCTTAAACTCAATTACAAAAATCTTATTCCAGCCAAGAATCATTATAGGAAAGAAGTTAAAAATTTTGTCACTGACATAAATAAAGACACTGGAAATGAGTTTGAGATGAAGAGTATATATATGGGTTTGAAAACAGTCAGTTTCTTACCATGTGTAGCGAGGTTCGAAGCTTGGAAATCTCCATGGACAAGATTGTATACCTCATGAAGCTCTTCGCAGCCTTTCCCAACGCTATGCACCCATCATGCAAGAGTGTTCCGAGAGGACCAATTTCAACTTGTTCCGTTTCAGCGTGAGATTGAATCGAACACAGCAAGTCGTTTTCGATCACTACAAAGGCTTATCCAGATCTGGTCCGACTTGGTTGCAAACTGAGTCGAATCGGCTGAATCTCCGTTCACCAGAACAACCCCCTCCCTGTATAAAGTCGTCGACTCTACGAAATGCTCGGATGGCTTTGGCGAGAACTATCTAGAGAACTGGCATCAAATCCAATTCCTCCTGTATCAAATGACTCAGATCACTCCTCATAAGCCAGCTTTGGATTCTTGAGGATCCTCCTTCTCAGTTTAGCGTTAGAGAAAGAAAATCGGTGAGGAAGAGAGAGGGAGGGAGAAGAGGAAGGAAGGGTTACGCTCTACGCGGCTACATGCGGAGGCAGAGTGAGTTGGCAACTTTGGATGATGAGGCGGCATGTATGGACTGCCAAATCAACATGTTGGTCAAATTTAACAGTCAAAATCAACATTTTAAATGGTGGGGCAAGATAGATACGTTTTTACAACTTCTAAGGTAATATAATCAATTCCAAAAGCATACTTGATTATTTCATTGTAAGAGAAAATAACCAAAGTTTTGAAGTACAATGGTACATAACTTGGAACAACATTCAACAAAGGCTACTTTGTGACATGAGTACACACATATAACACTCTGGTAACTAATACTACAAAATAGAGATAACATATGACAATCAGTAGGAAACATTGGAGCCATGTGTAACTGCACCAAACCTCTCTATTCCCTGAAACACAACATGAGATTTGAATGAATATGAGAGAAAGTCTTTGGAATATTACATAGCAGATAAAAATTTTAGAACAGTGTTAAAAAATATTGTACCTGAATATGCTTGCTGTTGCACTTGTATCCCATACGGAAAGCTTATCCAACAATAAAATTGAATGAGTTAAGAGCTGAATTTGTATGGCAAGAAGAAGACAAAAAGGAAAACAAAAACTCGTTTATAAAAGAATAACAACTAAGGGGTTACCTCAACAGTAGCAATCTGTTTTTAATATTCATTGGAAGCTTTTCTCAACATGAGGGCCACAATAACATAGAGTCGATCCACCAGAAGTTGAAACAGTTGAAAAAATTTGTGTCTCCATGATCTTATGAGGAAGAGAGAACCACAAACTCCCCAAAAACCCACTGCAAATCCAACTCCCATACCAAGATACAGTGACTTTAGAAAGTCGTCGCCATCTTCTTTTCCTTCAACTGCCTTTGAGTGATAAGAAGCTTCTTTCTTGTAGCACTTCTTTGGAAGAGGATCTCCACAAAGATTAAGATTGCCAACAAAACTCCACGACTCAAAACTCTGAATTTGGGTTCCCAATGGGATTTGTCCAATGAAATTGTTGTATGATAGGTTTAAATAATCGAGAAAAGACAAATTAGAGATAGACGAAGGAATTTCTCCATACAACTTATTGTAGCTGAGATCAAGAGATTCTAACATTTTTATGCCACCAATTTCTTTAGGAATCTTCCCAATCAAATGGTTTCGAGACAAGTTTAAGGACCACAATTGAGTCAAGTTAAACAATTCCTTAGGAATTTCTCCAGACAAACTATTGGTGGAAAGATCGATGCTATGCACAATATTAAAGAACTTGTAATCCAATTCTCTTCCTTTAGCAAAGACTTCTATTTCGTCTAATAAGAAAGGAGTATATGCCATAATCGGCTGCATGATTTTAGATAGGCAATGTGGTATAGGTCCTGAAAGGTTATTTTCAGCGAGATCCAATATTGTCAAATAAGTAAGGTTACATAACTGTGATGGAATATCACCTATAAACTGGTTTCCCCTGAATTTAATAAAATATAAATATTGCTGCATGCTAGTTGGCAAAGTTCCAGAAAATTTATTCCCCCCTAAAATAAGGTATTCCAAATCCATCCAGTTTGATAGGTCCACTGAAAATTTGCCAAAGAAACTATTATGACTCAAATCCAAATGCCGGAGACTCACTAATGAATCCATTGAAGGAGGAACTTTACCTGTTAGCTTATTACTCCCCAAATTAAGGGAATATAATTGTGTCAGATTGGCCCAACAATCAGGAAGTGTTCCACTCAAATGATTATATGATAAGTCCAAATTATACAGTTTGCTTTCCCCATTACTCTTTGCTAGTTGGCACAATAATGAGAAAATAGATCCTGACAAAGAGTTGTGAGATGCATCAAAATAAAAGATATTTGCGGATAGTGTGACATTGGATATGTCATCACTAATCATGTTGTTCGAGAGATCAACATAAACAATTCCTGCTATAAAGCTCCAGAATACATTTGCGTCAATTCTTGAAATCCTTGATCTAGAAATGTCTAGATGTCCTAGAGACCGCTGTGTATATAACCATGATGGAACATTAGGCCCTATGCTCATGTTACTCATATCCAAATGCTCAAGTTGAAATGGTGGGACCCAATCAGGATCAATGTCAAATTCAAAACTTGTTGAACTCAAGTCCAATGAATTTAAATTTGAAAAATTCCAAAAATTCTTTTCCGTAAGAATACCCACCAAGAAATTGTGTCCAATGTATAATTGATTTAAGTTATGGAGTTGTCCAATGCTTTCTGGAAGATTGCCACTCAATTGATTGTAAGACAAGTCCAAGACCAACAAGGAAGAAATATTTCCAAGAGATGATGGAATTACTCCATAGAACAAATTACGTCTAATAGCCAAGTATTGCAACTGTTCATATTGGCCTAACCAATCTGGAATTGATCCTTCTAGATTATTAGAACTCAAATCTAAATGCTTGAGGTTTTGAAGATTGAGCAAGGCTTTTGGTAATTGGCCATAGAAACTGCAGCCACTAAGGTCAAGATGATAGATATGTTTGGTGACATTGAAGAATGATTTAGGTAATTTTGAATTATTCATGAAGGTGTAAGAAAGATCAAGAACTTGAAGTGACGTAAAATTGACATAATCAAGGGATGGAAAATAAGTCAATCCACAATACCCCAAGTGTAACTCAGAGAGTGAAGGAAGCATGGCTATATAGTGGAGCCATTTGGTTTCATTTGCAATATCACTGCATCTAAGGTCAAGATATTTTAAGGAAGGAAGTTGGGAAAGCCAATGAAGATCATTTATGACTAGAAAATTATATGAGAAGTTTGTGACTAGAGAATTATATGAGAAGTTAAGATAACGTAGAGCTACAGAAAAACTAGCTGAGTGATTAGAAGGAGTAGTAGCACGTGATTGGTTTTCAAATTTGTGAGCATCGAAAGGAGATTTGGAGATTTGGCATGGTGGCAAACTCACAGTTGTAAAGTGATTGTAGCTCAAGTCCAAGTGGTTGAGAAATTCAAGTTGAAGCACACAGAGATTAATCTCACCTTCTAATGTATGATTGAAAAGAGAGAGCTCTGTAACTCTTCCTGTGATGTTGTTGCACCAAACTCCCTCCCATGAACAGCAATCATCTTCAACAGCCCAAGAAGAGAGTTGGTTGTCTGGATCAACCACTCCTTGTTTGAAGATTAAAAGCAATCTTTGATCATTTTCATGGCAACGGATCACCTTATTTGAGGCAACTACGTTTCTGTCAAATGTTGTTGCAAATAGAAGAAACAACAAAACAAAGGAAATTTGTGAAGCAAAACTAGCCATTGTGGTAAGTTTGAGTATAATGCCTCAACGAAATCTTTACATGATATATATATATATATAGTATGCGTGTGTGTGTTATGAAAGTCATTCTAAAAATCATTGCAAAACAAGTATATTAAAAAATTCTAAACTAACAAAAATTTAAATGCCTTAAAAATTTAATAACCACGTGAATTAATTCCTTATTGTCAAGTCTACTCATACTTCCAAGTCTTGCCGTCTTTTCAATAGAAAATTGTGTCATGAATGCATGCAACTCCACACACGCCACATCCATTCTCGCCCTTTTCGATTTGGTGGATATTTACAGGACCAGTTATAATCTATTACATATATGAAGAGACTTCTCAAGTTAGTCTGAACATCATCAACAATACGTGAGTGGAAATTTAAGAGAAAACATATATCTATATATATAATATTCTTAACAAAATTAAATACTTTATATAAAAATTTACTATACATTAAGACTTTTATAGGTTCAAAGAAAAATTGATCCTATATAGAAAAAATGACTGACGGTTAAATTTTATCATTTATGATTTCTACGACACTCTTTAATTTGAATATGTTATATATGTACATAAAGTTATATTATATGTTGAAATAACAAAACCAAAGAAGGCTCTTTATTTACATGGTCAGGGTGTATATGAGTTGTAAAAATCATTGCAAATAAAGTGCTCCTTAAAAATATTGAAAATAATAAAATATAAACAAACATTTAAATGCCTAAAGAAATTTATAACCATGGACGTACTTTTTAAGGATCAAGTCTTCCAATATATCCAAGTCTTCCCGTCTTTTTAAAGAAAAATTGGAATATGAATGCATTCATGTTTCACATCATTCATATATTCTTATCTTCTTTTTAACTTTCACAACTAATAGTGTGTTTGGAAACTTAAACAACAGTTTTAAAAAAATTTTAACTTCAATTTTAGTTTAAAAAAATAAAAAATGTATAAAAAAATTTTGAACTAAACTATGATTAAAAACTAAAATTTTGAATAAGTTACTCAGACTAATTTCTAAAATAGTAAAAGGGGTTATCAATTATTCAATTATTATTTTAATAAAATCATACCCTTTTTAGTAATTTACTAATCACAAAAGTCCTTCTATTAATAATTATCCAAACACTCATTTTTCACAATCACCTTTTTTTTCTATAAACTCTTCTCCACAAGCCATTTTCTAAAAGCTGTTTTAAAATTATTATTTTTATAAGTTATTTTTGAAACTCTTATATAAACAAGCTCTACAGAAAAATGATACAATGCAAATGCACCATTTAATTAGAGGTTATTTACGAATGCAACTTTTAAGTTTTAAAATAAGAAACATGCCCCATAGATTACTAAATCTGTTCATAATTATATGATCTCCTTAATTAATGATTAATTCTGCAAAGTATAAAGCTTCCATATAAAATTACAAATGGCCTCCCAAAAACTTTTTTTTTTCCTTTTAGCCTCGCTCTATTCTGCTTCTGTTTTCACATGCCTTGCAATATTTGAATGTGGAGATTACAAAAACGCGTTTATATATATATATATATATATATATATATATATATATATTACAAATTCTAAATTGTTTATACATTCATATATTTATATATAGAGATAAAATAATAAAAAGGTTAGCTATATAACCATCAAGTTAAAATGTTAAACGGCTTCACTCCTATAAAAAAAATATAAGTTTAAATTTTAAAAATAATTATTCTAAATGTGAAACGGCTTCACTTCACAATTTCCTTTAGGGAAAGAGATGTGGCCAATTTGGTCAAACTTCATTTTCTACGTAATAATTGCATCCACCAAAGTTGACTAGCTAAAGATATGACCACATGTGGATAATACTTTTCTCAGTTCTAGATTTCAGTTGCTTCCCAAGAAACTTCACCTCAATGACATCAAACTTTCCAACCATTCCACAAGAGATTGTAAAGCGTGTACCTCGTTCTACAGCACAAATGAACAAGAGAAGGACTAAGCCCAAAAACTAACTCATAAAGGAGTTTACAGTATAATCAAGGGGCAGAATCCAAAAATAAGAATGAAATCTTGTGCTGAAAAGCCCAATTTGGCTAAAGCATTCTAAATAATTAAAACTTGAATCCTCACTCTATCTTATTATTCTAAATGATTAACTTGGCCTATATATATATATATATTGGTATTGTTAGTTGTTAAAATACTTAATGCACTTGTAAATTTTGCTATTTTAGTTGTTAAAATGATTATGTCAACTTATAAATTTTCTATTAAAAATTTTTAGCATGTAAATTAGAAAACAAAATTTATGATATATAAATTTTGAAAAAGTGGGGAAAATTCCCCTTGAAAACTTTTAGAGGTAATTGTTATGCGGATAAAAATATTGCAAGTATTTAAATATGGCCTATTGAAGAAAAAATTACTCCTCTAATCCTTAATATATTTATATATATATAATCTATTTAATTAATTTGATTAGATTATAAAAGTTAATTAAGTTAGTTAATATAACATATTTTTTCTAAAATACTATAATTATTTTTCTTAACTACTCCCTCCTACACTCTCTTAATATTATTGAAGGAATATGAATAGAGTAGTTTCAAAAATATATATTATATTTAAGACTAAGATCAACTCACTAATTAGGTCATATATTAAAGACATTAAGAGTAATAAAGAAAATGATATGAAAAATTAAAGGAAAAAAAAAAGGATATATGTGACATATTGAAGACATTGTCCCATCCTAACATTTGTGAAGTCTTCATTCCAAACTACACTCAATTTTAGTCTTCTGGTCATTAATAGTTGAGCTCACTTATAATCTAAGGGCAGGACGAAATTTATCTTCTTTTTAAGCGATACTAATGTTAAGCAGAATGAGTCTCTAATTACTCTTAGGCGTAAATATAGACACTTAGTAATCAAGATGTCTTCATAAATATTGTGACTGGAACTATAATAAAATAGTATTCCCTAATAATTGAATAAATTCTAAATAAATATATGTCTCATTTTTTTACCACATAAATCTACGGACTGATAGGTAGAGAGGGAGGATTATGAGAGAACAGAAGCCAAGTCCATATTCAGGGTAACAGCATTCACATGCAAGGCAAAATCCATGCGATTCTTGCATTCAACACGTGTCCTGTTCCAATCCTTCACCCACTTACTTTTTAAAAAAAAAATCATATAATGAGATTTTTATGTTCATTAAGAAATTGACAGAACCCATTTTAAAAATCTACAAAAAAAAAATAATAATGAGAAATAAACAAAAAGAATTGCCCATCCAACAACAATTAGTTTATATAATGGCTACGCTTTATATGATAAGTGTTTCTTATAAAAATTTAAATTTAAATTTAAATTTATAATATTTTAGTGAGATCTTACATCGTTAGACTAATTTTATATTAATTTTTTTAATCATAATTTTCTCAGTACATAAAATTTGAACTCAAGGCTTTATTCAAGAACACATCGAGCTATTTGAACTAATTGTCATTAGTAATCGCTTGACCTCAATTTTTTAAAATCCAAAGAATTTAACGCGAGCTTTTCTTATATTCCTCTATCCTAGTTCATATTTGCATACTCAATTTACACTTGTCAATAGTTTATACCGAGTTTGAGCAATTGGTGGGATGAACTTGGCCCTAATTAAGGGCAGTTTCCTTAGCCCTAATTTACGCACACCCAAAAAACATGGAAGGTGTCAAAAGAAAGGTCTACATCATGAGGGAAAGCAGACAAAACAAAAGGAACCGATAATGGCTCATTCCAAACATCATATTTTCTACTTCTTCTTCCTTTTTTTTTTTGGCCAACTAGTCTTTCTACTTATTTATGGAATCCAGGGAAGAGCTTCCATTCTTATCATCTCTTTCAATTTTCTTGAGTGGAAGAGATTTTACCAATTTCATCGAACTCATTTTCTATGGAATTGCGTTAACCCATGTAATGGTGAATACCAAAGTTTCAGAGTATTTTTTTCCAGCATTTCAATTCTTTTCCAATTAAGAAACTTCACAACTAGAAATTGTGAGATTAATTAGTGACTAAACTAGTATAAATCAAGTCAGATAATACCCTTTTAGAGGCAAGTTTTAGCACAAAGTATTTAATAAAGAAGTATTCTTAGAACTCAAACTTGTGACCCCTGTTTAAGATGATACAACCCTACATTAGTTAAATCAAATGTGGAGTGGTAATAAATCTCCTCATTTTATCCATACGTGGTTCTCAAGGTACATCGCCAATTCATCATAGCTCGTTCCTTAGCAACTTTGGCAAACATTTTATGTAATTTGAAGGACTCATTTCAATTTATTTATATTATTTGCTATATCCTATTGCTTATCGCCAAATGTCTCTTGATATGAAGCCCCTCGGTGCCGGAACTTGTCAGGGAGTTTAATTGCTTAGAAATTTGTTTCATTCACTCTCTTGAAAGAAGCGGTGAATAAAGTTACTTAATATTCGTTATTCTGCACAAATAGTCAAATACAGTTCAAAATTCTACTTTGTTATATGATTTTTTTTTTCATTTCCTCCGGTCTTAATTATAAAAACTAAATAAAAAATCTACTTTAATTTTAAATATAAGATATTTTATCTCTTAAAATTATATTTTTTCTTAAAATATCTCTATATAATTGTACATATTAAGGATAATTTTATCAAGAATAATTCATATACACATAATTAAAGATGATATTTTAGGCAAATAAATACATAATTATTACTAATAATTAATTTAACTAATTTTTTTAATTTTTTGAAATTATTAAATAAATTTTATATTAAAGACCGGAGGTAATATGTGATTTTTTTTATTTCTCTCTCGAAGCAAAAACAAAAAAAAACACTTCTTCTCGGTGTAGAACAAGAGTGGGCCTTTCAAGGCCCATGTATGTTAGGGTCTCTAAAGTCATTTTTTATCTACAGAATCAAACATCTGTGGATATTCTGTACAAAAAAAACATATGGGGATTTGTTTTTACTATAGAAACAAAAAAAGGTAATAAAAAAACCCCTTTTGTTTTGGATTTTTTGTGTTCGAGTCTTGGCATATACAAAAAAATTTTATTGAGAGACTCACTTACCATAGTCAAGTGCGTAATGCGAGTTAGATTCGGATGTAGTCGGGGTAAAATTTCTATAAATTAGGTAGACAACTAAAAAAAAGTAATCAAAAATAAAAATTAAAAAGGAAAGAAAAGTGGGGAATGTTAATACATGAACAAAATAAATAAAGGGTGGCCGTAACAGTAGGAACTAATGAATGTAATAGTAGAAAGTTAAATGACCCAATAAAAAAACCTTAGAAACCTCATTCAAAATGGAGAAAAACTATTAGGATTTCTAGATTAAATTTTTCTTTCTAAAATAAAATAACTCATCTAATATAGGTCGCATTACGTTTCTAAATTTTTTTATGAAAACATTGATTGATTTAGTTTCAAAATAATACAAATAGAAAAGTTAAAATAAAAGGGTAAGAAAAGAGGAATAGTTTTCCCATAAAAAAAAGGAAAAAAATAGAAATGTTTCTTTGAGTTAAAATATTTTCAGCACTCTAAAATATTTTTACTAAGTGTATCCAAAATTTTAAAATATTTATAGTACTAATTTCACTCACTCGTTCCCTTCCCATGCAAATACCTAATCTCACTCACTCACTCACTCCCTTCCCATGCAAGGTGCGGGACAACAAATGGAGAAAGCAGAGGGAGAAATTGAGAGAGAAGGGCGAGAAGGAAATCCAACAATCAAAAGAGTACTTGCAGAGAAAGCAGAGTAGGCGAGTAATTATAGCTTATTTGATTAAAGTGGCGGGAGGCAATAGAAAATAAAGTGGACGAGTAATTATCTTATTTACATTTAAATATAAGAAAAAATTTTAATATTATTTCATTTGTATTTAAATAGAGAAAATAGATTTCAATATTATTTTAATTTAAGAGAGGAGGAGAGAAAATTATTTTTATTGGAAAATTTTACCCTTATTTGGTTTGCTCTTATTTCTGTTAAATTGCTTTATATAAATTTGGTAGAATGTTAATAAAATATAAGAAAATAAATATTCAAGGGGAAATCCTAATAAATAAATAAATAAATATTCAAGTAAAATAATTATTTATTTATATTTTTTTTGTCAAATTTACTTAATTTAAAATAAAATATTTTTCTTTTCTTGACAATAATTGACAATTGTTACTACCAACAATTACGATTGACATTTATTGTCACTTGATGAAGGTGACGACTATTATGATCAATTAAAGATAACTATTATCATAGTTAGACAATGAAGTTTACTACGATAGTTATTGACTGATGGCCGCTACCATCGTCAATGGCTATCGATAACCCTAACAAGAGTCACCAATAGCTAGTTAGGGACAACCACTGTTATTAGTGTCCAAAAATTATCACCATTGTCCACCTATTGAGCGTTACTTATTATTTATAATTGTTGCCACCCCACAACTAATAATAATTACGCTACATTTTCTTAGTTCTTAGAATTAATTTTAAGAATAATTATTTTAAACAAAGTTTTATGTTTTTTTGTTTTCATATATATATTTTAAAATAATTATTCAAATAGATTTTTTTCTATTTACAAAACTTATTTTAGAAAACAGTTGTATGTTTTGAGAAAAAAAAAACAGAAAATATAAATGAACATACCCTTAAAACTTGTTTTTAGTTTTTTATTTTAAAAACAGTTTTTAATTTCTTTTTTATTTTGGAAGAGACTTAAGGGAAAATAAGTTGCAAATAACTTTTTTTAAAAACAAAAAAAGAATATGCCCTTATATTTTCGAGAAAGAAAAAAAACTCATTTCCTTCTGAAGATCGGCTACAGGCTCCATTCATTAGACGATTACCGAAAAATATTGAACAGATTCCCTATTTTTTTTAAATATAAATATGATCTTATTATAGACAATCCTACTATTAGGTATTATTCTCTCTACAAAATGAGGTTATAATTTAAGATTATAAATAGTACATGTCTCGTGATTAATATATAATTTATTTAATTAATTTGATTATATTAAAAAATTAATTATATTAAATAATATATAATATTTTTCTAAAAATATCTTAATTATTTTTTTAACTTCTTCATTCTTTTATTTAATTATTGTTAAAAAAAATATAATTTAAAAAAATTAATAAAAATAAAAAATATATTTTATATTTATATTTAAGATACTGTCCATTAGATTTATATGAGGAGTATATTATTAAAATAAAAATAAAATTTTTTCTTCAATTTTGAATTTAATTTAATAATATTTAATTAATACGACTTCGATGGCAAAACAATATTTTATGATATTTTAAACTAAAATTCATGCCTAACCCACATCCCCGATGATTCTTCGCACTCTAGGCTCAGTTCTCACAGTCTCTGGCCTCTTCATTCCGTCACCGTTGCTGTGTCGGCGTTGGTATATCTCCGGCTTCGATCGCATCGCTCTTCCATCTTACCGTCGCACCGTCGCTCTTCCATTTCGCTGTCGCATCGTCGCTCTTCCATTTCCAGCTTCCATCACATTCTGCGGCTACTATTTTTATTCTGACCAGGGCCGCTCATTGGCTCTTAACGGATTGTGCGTGCTAAAGTTAGTGATAGAGGCGCAGAGAGAGCAAGTGATAAAGCCAGTGATAGAGGAAGAGTGATAGTTTCAATTCAAGTAGGAATGGAAATTACAGAATCCACAGCTCCAGTGGCAGAAGAATGTGCGCTCTCAATTCCAAGGGGTGGGCCCATATATGTTCCGAATCTGGTTGGCCCCTGCACTGGGGTTGCTGAGTTTGAGAATTCTGTCGTCTATGAACTTCAGACATGAATCTTCCGTTAATACTTTATGCTTCTATTCCAAAAATAGTGCGGCAGGTTCTTGTTCTGCTTCACTCTCTTACGATATATGTGTACTGTTTGGTTTATTTGTGTAGAAACTAGAGGCAGAGTTGCATCAAGATGCCTCTGATGACCCGTGTGATGATGATATCTCGTGTGTACTCCTCATGCGCTTTTTTCTTTTGTTTGTTTTTTCCAATTGTAATATGGTTTTTCTCTTTAGAGGCACCGACTTATGCCGTTTTAGAATTGATGATCTTAAAGTATATACGGAAGAGGAGTTAATGGATATGGCTTTAAAGGAAGCATTTAAGGTATAGCCAACAGTCCTGTTCATAGCTCTTTGTATAGCCTTCGTAGTATGATCAATGTCCATTTTGTGCATAGTTGCAAGGCGTTTCAATTACTTGTTACTTTTTCTTGTTGATAGTATTTTAGTTTAGTATTATTGCTTTTGACAACTTCAATGGAAGTAAGGAAAAAAATTATCATTATTGAACTTCTGGTCTCTTTTCTCTTTCTGAAACTTCTTTCAGGTATAATTCTGATTTATGCATTAGTGAACTTCATAAACCAATTAAAATTTTATTCTTTGGATCACAGGGATGAGTTAATCTATTTTGAACACCTTATCCTGTCAATAGAAGTTTCTAACTACGGAATGTACAAAAAAGTATTAAATAAATACTATCTTGTTTGGTATAAAAATTTATGTGAATTTGACACGGGTCTTTCACTAAAATCAGGGCACAATCTCAAATTTAAAGATGGGGTATCATTTACACTAGTATTAATGCTAGCACCCCCACAGTGCGGAAGCAAGCAAGTCATCGCAATTATGCAATTGTAGCAATCAAATGAGCTGATGTGAAGTCAGCCTTGGAAACATACTTGTGATGCTCTCTGCTTCTGAAATTTGAGCAAACTTTGTTATTTAGTCCCACAAACCTCAAATCAAGATTTAAAAAATAAAATTAGCCTAAGTTTTATTTAAAAAAAATTAAAACAAATAGTCATATTTATTTAAAAATATTTCTGGATCAAACTATAGTTTATAGTTTAAAATCATAGTTTTAGATAAACTACTGAAAATAATTTATAGAATAGTAAAAACATTTATAAACTACTTAATTACTATTTTATCTTTATTTTTTTACACCCTCTCTCCTCTCTCTTCTCTCATATTTTAAATAAAATCATACAATTTCTAATAATTTTTCAATTATAAAAATCCTTCTAGTGATAACTATCCAAACATTCATTTATTCAAAACTATTTTTTTCTATAACCTCTTCTCCAAAAACTATTTTCTAAAAACTGTCTAAAAGTCATTCTTTTTCATAAGCAATTTTTTAAACTCTTATCTAAATAGGCCTTTATATGTTCAAAGTATAAGTTTGTCAAGGAAGTTTTACCGAAGAGTACTGGTTATTTGAAGAATTTTTTTAGAACAATGTCCCCTTAAAAATTATAAAAACGTAGCAATATTATTTTACTGTTTAAAATGTTAATTTTGACTGTTAAAGTTGACTAATATGCACATATGGCAGTCCATACATGCCACCTCATCATCCAAATTGCCGACTCACCCTGCCTCCACCTAACCCTTCATTTTCCCACCTCTCTTCAGAAGGTTCATCACTTCATCCTTGACCATCTTCTTCTGCAACACGTTTTCTTCCTTACCCAAGATTTACTGGTGCAAACAATCCAGAAATTCGCAACTTCAAAAAGAGTTCGTAAGCTTCTCAATCGAAAAACCCTGCTCTTAATCATCGCCCAACTTCATAAAATAGCCTCCCCAATAGCTTACTGGCCGTCTCCAACTACTTCAATGTCACATTCATTGCAAAAAATGGGTCATTAAACACAATTACAAAAATCTTATTCCAGCCAAGAATCATTATAGGAAAGAAGTTAAAAATTTTGTCACAAACATAAATAAAGACACCTGAAATGAGTTTGAGATAAAGAGTATATATATGGGTTTGAAAAAAATCAGTTTCTTACCATGTGTAGAGAGGTTCGAAGCTTGGGAATCTCCATGGACAAGATTCTATACCTCATGAAGCTCTTCGCAGCCTTTCCCAATGCTACGGACCCATCATGCAAGAGTGTTCCTAGATGGACCAATTTCAACTTGTTCCTTTTCAGCGTTAAGATTAAATCAAACCCAGCAAGTCGTTTTTGATCACTACAAAGGATTATCCAGATGTGGTCCGACTTGGTTGCAAGCTGAGTCGAATCGGCTGAATCTCCGGTCACCAGAACAACCCCCTCCCTGTATAAAGTCGTCGACTCTACGAAATGCTTGGATGGCCTTGGCGAGAACTATCTGGGGAACTAGCATCAGATCCAATTCCTCCTGTCTCAAATGACTCAGATCACTCCTCATAAGCCAGCTTTGGATTCTGGAGGATCCTCCTTCTTAGTTTAGTGTTAGAGAAAGAAAATGGGTGAGGAAGAGAGAGGGAGGGAGTGAGAAGAGGAAGAAAGGGTTACACTTATACACTCTACGCGGTTACAAGGGGAGGCAGAGTGAGCTGGCAACTTTGGATGATGAGGCGGCATGTATGGACTGCCATGTGTACATGTTGGTCAAATTTAACAGTCAAAACCAACATTTTAAATGGTAGGGGCCAGACTGATACGTTTTCACAACTTCTAAAGCAATATTATTCTTAAAAAAATTACAGAGATAACCAATATTCCTAAGTGGAACTTGTAGGATAGAATTGTACTTTAATCCTATTTAATAATATTCATTCTATATATTTAATCATTGAGAGATCATTTGAATACGGGATCCAAACAAGGCATACTTTTGTTATTTCAAACACTATAAACCAAAATAGAATCGAGCATCTCAAGTCTCGAAGAGAACGTTATTAGATCCTCCTAGTGAGGTGCTTTATAGCGAAAGTTACAAATTTTGATATCTTAAACATGGAAATCAATATCCAACATGCACATAAATCTTACAGATTGCAACACTCATATATGCCTTTTCGTTTTAATTGTTACACTTTCTCTTGAAATCTTAAATATGCATAGGCATATAATATGTTTTTATGTGATCCTGGGTCTATTTAAATAAGAGTTTAGAAAATGACTAATGAGAAAAAAAAATTAAACAGCTTTTAGAAAAAGACTTTTAGAGAAGAGTTTATAAAAAAAAATGTGGTTCTAAATAAATAAGCGTTTCGATAGTTATTACTAAAAAGACTTTTATAATTGAAAAATTAATAAAAAATGTATAATTTTATTAAAAATATATGAGATAAGAGAGGATGGAGAAGAGAGAAAAGAGGAGAGAGAGTGAGAAGAGGGAAGAGAGAGGAGAGAGGAGAGATGGTGGATAAGAGAGAGGAGAGATAGTGTAAAAAAATAAGGGTAAAATAGTAATTGGATAGTCTATATAAGCTCTTTTATTGTTCCAGTCTCAGTAACTTATCTAAAATTTTAGTTTTAAACTATCATTGGATCTAAAAGTCTTTTTGGATAAATATGACATTTTGTTTTAAAATTTTTCTGTAAACATCATGGCCTTCAATATTAGAGAAGGATAAACTATTGATTATGATATGATTCGTATTATTAATGTTCCAAATTGAGATAATTTGCAACTAATTAAGCTTAATTCTGAGATTTGAATTGTGTTTGAAGCCCTGTTTGCTTAGATTATTTGACATAGGATAGTTGAGATCTTATATTATTACGCCTTCTTAAGTTTTAATGCAATGTTGATTTATTAAATAAATAATTAATGAATGATGTCTAAGTATGACCGCTTAGTGAACAATAAAGTCAAATTAATCACTGCATTTATTCATACCAAGTTCTCTCACTCTGTGACTTGAGCTGTGAGCATGGTATCCACCATATGCTCCCCCAAATATCAAGTGTTAACTCAAATAGAGAGAGATAATCAATTCCAAAAGCATACTTGATTATTTCATTGAAAGAGAAAATAACCAAAGTTTTGAAGTACAATGATACATAACTTGGAACCCCATTCAACAAAGGCTATTTTGTGACATGAGTACACACACATATAACACTGATAACTAATACTACAAAATAGAGATAACATATGACAATCAGTAGGAAACATTGGAGCCATGTATAACTGCACCAAACGTCTCTATTCCCTGAAACACAATATGAGATTTGAATGAATATAAGAGGAAGTCTTTGGAATATTACATATCAGATAAAAGTTTTAGAACAGTGTTAAAAAATATTGTACCTGAATATGCTTGCTGCTGCACTTATATCCCGTACGGAAGGCTTATCCAACAATGAAGTTGAATGAGTTAAGAACTGAATTTGTATGGCAAGAAGAAGACAAAAAGGAAAACAAAAACTCATTTATAAAAGAATAACATTTAAGGGGTTACCTCAACAGTAACAATCTATTTTTAATATTCATTGGAAGCTTTTCTCGATATAAGGGCCATAATAGCATAGAGTCGATCCACCAGAAGTTGAAACAATTGAAAAAATTTGTGTCTCCAAGATCTTATGAGGAAGAGTGAACCACAAACTCCCCAGAAACCCGCTGCAAATCCAACTCCCATCCCAAGATACAACGACTTTAGAAAGTCATCATTTTCATTTCCTTCAACCTCCTTTGAGTGATAAGAAGCTTCTTTCTTGTAGCACTTCTTTGGAAGAGGATCTCCACAAAGATCAAGATTGCCAACAAAACTCCACGACTCAAAACTCTGAATTTGGGTTCCCAATGGGATTTGTCCAATGAAGTTGTTGTATGATAGGTTTAAATCACTGAGAAAAGACAAATTAGAGATGGACGAAGGAATTTCTCCATAAAACTTATTGTAGCTAAGATCAAGAGATTCTAACATTTTCATGCCACCAATTTCTTGAGGAATCTTCCCAATCAGATGGTTCCGAGATAAGTTTAAGGACCACAATTTAGTCAAGTTAAACAATTCCTTAGGAATTTCTCCAGACAAACTGTTAGTTGAAAGATCGATGCTATGCACAATACCAAAGAACTTGTAATCCAATTCTCTTCCTTTAGCAAAGACTTCTATTTTGTCTAATACAGGATAAAATCTCATAATCGGCTGCATGATTTTAGATAGGCAATGTGGTATAGGTCCTGAAAGGTCATTATCAGCGAGATCCAATATTGTCAAATAAGTAAGGTTACATAACTGTGATGGAATATCACCTATAAATTGGTTTCCCCTGAATTTGATAACATATAAATTTCGTTGCATGCTATTTGGCAAAGTTCCAGAAAATTTATTTCCCCCTAAAATGAGGTATTCCAAATCCATCCAGTTTGATAGGTCCACTGAAAATTTGCCAAAGAAACTATTATGACTCAAATCCAAATGCCGAAGACTCACTAATGAATCCATTGAAGGAGGAACTTTTCCTGTTAGCTTATTACTTCCCAAATTAAGGGAACCTAATTGTGTCAGATTGGCCCAACAATCAGGAAGTGTTCCACTCAAACGATTATATGATAAGTCCAATTTATACAGCTTACTTTCCCCATTACTCTTTGCTAGTTGGCACAAAAATGAGAAAATAGATCCTGACAAAGAGTTGTGAGATGCATCAAAGTAAGAGACATTTGCGGTTAGTGTGACATTGGATATGTCATCACTAATCACGTTGTTTGAGAGATCAACTGAAGAAATTCCTGTTATGAATCTCCAAAATACATTTGCATCAGTTCTTGAAATCCTTGATCTAGAAATGTCTAGATATGCTAGAGACCGCTGTGTATATAACCATGATGGAACATTAGGCCCTATGCTCATGTTACTCAAATCCAAATACTCAAGTTGAAATGGTGGGACCCAATCAGGATTAGTGTTAAATTCAAAACTTGTTGAACTCAAGTCCAATGAATTTAAATTTGAAAAATTCGAAAAATTCTTTTCCGTAAGAATACCCACCAAGAAATTGTGTCCAATATATAATTGATTTAGGTTATGGAGTTGTCCAAGGCTTTCTGAAAAATTGCCACTCAATTGATTGTAAGACAAGTCTAAGTGCAACAAGGAAGAAATATTTGCAATAGATGATGGAATTCCTCCATAGAACATATTACTTCCAATACCGAAGTTTTGCAACTGTTCATATTGGCCTAACCAATCTGGAATTGATCCTTCGAGTTTATTATAACTCAAATCTAAATGCTTGAGGTTTTGAAGATTGAGCAAGGCTTTTGGTAATTGGCCATAGAAACTGCAACTACTAAGGTCAAGATGATAGATGTGTTTGGTGATATTGAAGAATGATTTAGGTAATTTTGACTTCATCATGAAGTTGTAAGAAAGATCAAGAACTTGAAGTGACGTAAAATTGACATAATCAAGGGATGGAAAATAACTCAATCCACAAGACCCCATGCGTAACTCAGAGAGTGAAGGAAGCATGGCTATATAGTGGAGCCATTTGTTTTCATTTGCAATATCACTGTATCTAAGGTCAAGATATATTAAGGAAGGAAGTTGGGAAAGCCAATGAAGATCATTTATGACTAGAAGATAATTATTTGAGAAGTTAAGATAACGTAGAGCTACAGAAAAACTAGCTGAGTGATTAGAAGGAGTAGTAGCACGTGATTGGTTGTCAAATTTGTGAGCATCGAAAGGAGATTTGGAGATTTGGCATGGTGGCATGCTCACAGTTTCAAAGTGATTGTAGCTCAAGTCCAAGTGGTTGAGAAATTCAAGTTGAAGCACACAGAGATTAATCTCACCTTCTAATGTATGATTGAAAAGAGAGAGCTCTGTAACTCTTCCTGTGATGTTGTTGCACCAAACTCCCTCCCATGAACAGCAATCATCTTCAACAGCCCAAGAAGAGAGTTGGTTGTTTGGATCAACCACTCCTTGTTTGAAGATTAAAAGCAATCTTTGATCATTTTCATGGCAACGGATCACCTTATTTGAGGCAACCACGTTTCTGTCAAATGTTGTTGCAAATAGAAGAAACAACAAAACAAAGGAAATTTGTGAAGCAAAACTAGCCATTGTGGTATGTTTGAGTATAATGCCTCAATGAAATCTTTACATGATATATATATATAGTATGCGTGTGTGTGTTATGAAAGTCATTCTAAACTAAACAAAAATTTAAATGCCTTAAAAATTTATTAACCACGTGAAATTCCTTATTGTCAAGTCTACTCATACTTCCAAGTCTTGCCGTCTTTTCAATAGAAAATTGTGTCATGAATGCATGCAACTCCACACACGCCACATCCATTCTCGTCCTTTTCGATTTGGTGGATATTTACAGGACCAGTTATAATCTATTACATATATGAAGAGACTTCTCAAGTTAGTCTGAACATCATCAACAATACGTGAGTGGAAATTTAAGAGAAAACATATATCTATATATATAATATTCTTAACAAAATTAAATACTTTATATAAAAATTTACTATACATTAAGACTTTTATAGGTTCAAAGAAAAATTGATCCTATATAGAAAAAATGACTGACGGTTAAATTTTATCATTTATGATTTCTACGACACTCTTTAATTTGAATATGTTATATATGTACATAAAGTTATATTATATGTTGAAATAACAAAACCAAAGAAGGCTCTTTATTTACATGGTCAGGGTGTATATGAGTTGTAAAAATCATTGCAAATAAAGTGCTCCTTAAAAATATTGAAAATAATAAAATATAAACAAACATTTAAATGCCTAAAGAAATTTATAACCATGGACGTACTTTTTAAGGATCAAGTCTTCCAATATATCCAAGTCTTCCCGTCTTTTTAAGGAAAAATTGGAATATGAATGCATTCATGTTTCACATCATTCATATATTCTTATCTTCTTTTTAACTTTCACAACTAATAGTGTGTTTGGAAACTTAAACAACAGTTTTAAAAAAATTTTAACTTCAATTTTAGTTTAAAAAAATAAAAAATGTATAAAAAAATTTTGAACTAAACTATGATTAAAAACTAAAATTTTGAATAAGTTACTCAGACTAATTTCTAAAATAGTAAAAGGGGTTATCAATTATTCAATTATTATTTTAATAAAATCATACCCTTTTTAGTAATTTACTAATCACAAAAGTCCTTCTATTAATAATTATCCAAACACTCATTTTTCACAATCACCTTTTTTTTCTATAAACTCTTCTCCACAAGCCATTTTCTAAAAGCTGTTTTAAAATTATTATTTTTATAAGTTATTTTTGAAACTCTTATATAAACAAGCTCTACAGAAAAATGATACAATGCAAATGCACCATTTAATTAGAGGTTATTTACGAATGCAACTTTTAAGTTTTAAAATAAGAAACATGCCCCATAGATTACTAAATCTGTTCATAATTATATGATCTCCTTAATTAATGATTAATTCTGCAAAGTATAAAGCTTCCATATAAAATTACAAATGGCCTCCCAAAAACTTTTTTTTTTCCTTTTAGCCTCGCTCTATTCTGCTTCTGTTTTCACATGCCTTGCAATATTTGAATGTGGAGATTACAAAAACGCGTTTATATATATATATATATATATATATATATATATATATATATTACAAATTCTAAATTGTTTATACATTCATATATTTATATATAGAGATAAAATAATAAAAAGGTTAGCTATATAACCATCAAGTTAAAATGTTAAACGGCTTCACTCCTATAAAAAAAATATAAGTTTAAATTTTAAAAATAATTATTCTAAATGTGAAACGGCTTCACTTCACAATTTCCTTTAGGGAAAGAGATGTGGCCAATTTGGTCAAACTTCATTTTCTACGTAATAATTGCATCCACCAAAGTTGACTAGCTAAAGATATGACCACATGTGGATAATACTTTTCTCAGTTCTAGATTTCAGTTGCTTCCCAAGAAACTTCACCTCAATGACATCAAACTTTCCAACCATTCCACAAGAGATTGTAAAGCGTGTACCTCGTTCTACAGCACAAATGAACAAGAGAAGGACTAAGCCCAAAAACTAACTCATAAAGGAGTTTACAGTATAATCAAGGGGCAGAATCCAAAAATAAGAATGAAATCTTGTGCTGAAAAGCCCAATTTGGCTAAAGCATTCTAAATAATTAAAACTTGAATCCTCACTCTATCTTATTATTCTAAATGATTAACTTGGCCTATATATATATATATATTGGTATTGTTAGTTGTTAAAATACTTAATGCACTTGTAAATTTTGCTATTTTAGTTGTTAAAATGATTATGTCAACTTATAAATTTTCTATTAAAAATTTTTAGCATGTAAATTAGAAAACAAAATTTATGATATATAAATTTTGAAAAAGTGGGGAAAATTCCCCTTGAAAACTTTTAGAGGTAATTGTTATGCGGATAAAAATATTGCAAGTATTTAAATATGGCCTATTGAAGAAAAAATTACTCCTCTAATCCTTAATATATTTATATATATATAATCTATTTAATTAATTTGATTAGATTATAAAAGTTAATTAAGTTAGTTAATATAACATATTTTTTCTAAAATACTATAATTATTTTTCTTAACTACTCCCTCCTACACTCTCTTAATATTATTGAAGGAATATGAATAGAGTAGTTTCAAAAATATATATTATATTTAAGACTAAGATCAACTCACTAATTAGGTCATATATTAAAGACATTAAGAGTAATAAAGAAAATGATATGAAAAATTAAAGGGAAAAAAAAGAATATATGTGACATATTGAAGACATTGCCCCATCCTAACATTTGTGAAGTCTTCATTCCAAACTACACTCAATTTTAGTCTTCTGGTCATTAATGGTTGAGCTCACTTATAATTTAAGGGCAGGACGAAATTTCTCTTCTTTTCAAGCGATATTAATGTTAAGCAGGGTGAGTCGTTAATTACTCTTAAGCGTAAATATAAACACTTATTAACTAAAATGTCTCCCTAAATATTATGACTAGAACTATAATAAAATAGTACTCATTAAAAATTGAACAAATTTTAAATAAACGTATGTCTTATTTTTTTTTTACCACATAAATCCACGGACTGATAGGTAGAGAGGGAGGATTATGAGAGAACAGAAGCCAAGTCCACATTCAGGGTAGCAGCATTCACATGCAAGGTAAAATCCATGTGATTCTTGCATTCAACACGTGTCCTGTTCCAATCCTTCACCCACTTACTTTTTAAAAAAAAAATCATATAATGGGATTTTTATGTTCATTAAGAAATTGACAGAACCCATTTTAAAAATCTACAAAAAAAATAATAATGAGAAATAACCAAAAAGAATTGCCCATCCAACAACAATTAGTTTATATAGTGGCTGCGCTTTATGATAAGTGTTTCTTATAAAAATTAAATTTAAAATTTATAATATTTTAGTGACACTTTATATCGTTAGATTAATTTTATGTTAATTTTTTTAATCATAATTTTCTCTGTACATAAAATTTGAACTCAAGGCCTTATTCAAGAACACATCCAGCTATTTGAACTAATTGTCATTAGTAATCGCTTGACATCAATTTTTTAAAATCCAAAGAATTTAATACGAGCTTTTCTTATATTCCTCTATCCTAGTTCATATTTGCATACTCAATTTACACTTGTCAATAGTTTATACAGAGGTTGAGCAATTGGTGGGATGAACTTGGCCCTAATTAAGGGCAGTTTCCTTAGCCCTAATTTACGCCCACAAAAAACACATGGAAGGTGTCAAAAGAAAGGTCTACATCATGAGGGAAAGCAGACAAAACAAAAGGAACCGATAATGGCTCATTCCAAACATCATATTTTCTACTTCTTCTTCCTTTTTTTTTTTTTTTGGCCAACTAGTCTTTCTACTTATTTATGGAATCCAGTGAAGAGCTTCCATTCTTATCATCTCTTTCAATTTCCTTGAGCGGAAGAGATTTTACCAATTTCATCAAACTCATTTCTATATGGAATTGCGTTAGCCCATGTAATGGTGAATACCAAAGTTGCAGAGTATTTTTTTTTCCTAATATTTCAATTCTTTCCCAATTAAGAAACTTCACAACTATAAATTGTGGGATTAACTAGAGACTAAACTAATATGAGTCAAGTCAAATGATACCTTTTTAGGCGGCAAGTTTTAGCATAGAGTATTTAATAGAGAAGTATTCTTAGAACTCAAACTTGTCACCTCTGATTAAGATGATACAACCCTCTATTAGTTAAATCAAATGTGAAGTGGTAATAAATCTCCTCATTTAATCCATGCGTGGTTCTCAAGGGACATCGCCAATTCATCATAGCTCGTTCCTTAGCAACTTTGGCAAACATTTTATGTAATGTGAATGACTCATTTTGATTTATTTATATTATTTGCTATATCCTATTGCTTATCGCCAAATGTCTCTTGATATGTGCCGGAACTTGTCAGGGAGTTTAATTGCTTACAAATTTTTTGTCATTCACTCTCGAGAAAGAGGCGGTGAATAAAGTTACTTAATATTTCGTTATTCTGCACAAATAGTCAAATACAACTCAAAATTCTACTTTGTTATATAATTTTTTTTATTATTTCCTCCCGTCTTAATTATAAAAAATAAATAAATAATTTATTTTAATTTTAAATATAAAATATTTTATCTACCAAAATTATATTTTTTTCTTAAAGTATAATTGCACATATTAAGAATGATTCTATCAAGAGTAATTCAAATACACATAATTAAAGAGGATATTTTAGACAAACCAATATATATTTATTACCAATAACTAATTTAACTAATTTTTTAATTTATTTAAATTAGTTAAGTAGATTTTATATTAAAGACATGAGATAACATGTGATTTTTTATTTTTATTTTTTTGCCGTGCTAAGGCAATCAAAATACTTTTTTTTTGTACAAAAATTTTTAGAAAGGGGTTAGGCTCATCCACAATTCAAGGGCAGGGCGAAGTCTTCTTTCCTCTTAGGCGATACTAATGTCAGGCAGAGTGAGCCGTCTATTACCCTTAGGCGTAAACCTAAGCACTTAGAAATTATGATGTCTCCCCAAGTGCTGCGACTGGAACTACAATAATATGATACTCCTTAGGTAACAAATATACTCTAAATAGTTATATACTCTACTCCTTTACTAGTTGAACTTGGAGAAGCAAAAACAAAAAAAATACTTCTTCTCCGTGTAAAAGAAGAGTGGGCCTTTCAAGGCCCATGTATGTTAGGGTCTCTAAAATCATTTTCTATCTACAGAATCAAACATATGTGGACAATATGGAGGTTTAATGTCTTAACGGAAAAGGTCCAACACAAAGAGAGTGAGACAACTTTTTCTTGTTTTCAAACTCTGGCTTCAAATCAAAACAAAGCCGGTGAAGGTATCAAATCAATTGCTTTTGGAAATTTAAGAGTTAGCTGGTAGCATTTTTGCCGATGGCGAAAGTTCTCTCTGGTGCTAAAGCTTCTTCTGTGCCTACAACGGAGGAAGAAGATGACATTCTGATGAGGAGTTCCAAAAAGATTAAAAATGGTGGGACAAAACATGATGAAAATTTACTAAAGGGGGAATGGCCAAAGCTAGGAAACATTAGAGAATGTGCAAACAAGGGGAAAGCTTCATTTGCTGATAAGCTGAAAGGTATTGATGGAGAAAGTAAGAATCAAGAAGATGCTGCTGATCAGAATGAAGAACTACTCTCAGATGATTATATGTCAGATAGTTCTAATAACACAATGGGAAAGGAGGAAGAGGAACCATTTGTCAAAACTATTGAAGACCTGACAAGAAATTTCCCGACCTTTTCCTTCTCAGAAAAAATGAAGAGGAAATTGTATAAGGCGTGGAGGAATGCAGTCATTGTGAAATTGCTAGATAGAAGTATTGGATATAAGGCTCTAAGTACTCGTCTGTAAGCTCTGTGGGCCAAGAAGGGGGTTATTAGCCTTATAAACATTGGGTGTGGTTTTTTTGTGGTTAAGTTCACCACCAGGGAGGATTATTTCAATGCATTAATGGGGGGACCATGGATGATTTATGATCATTATCTTACTGTAAGACCATGGGAACCCAGGTTCAAGTCAGAGAAAGCTAATATTGATAAGGTTGCAGTATGGGTGAGGATGCCAAAAGTGTCATTGGAGTATTATGATGAGGAAGCACTCACCTTCATTGGTAATAGAATTGGACAGACTATTAAAGTAGATTTGAATACTTCCTGCCATTTAAGAGGTCATTATGCTAGAATATGTGTGTTAGTTGATTTGAGTAAACAGCTAATGCAGGGATTCTCTTTGGATGGTGAGAAATATTATCTAGAATATGAAGGTTTACATATGCTCTGTACAACATGTGGTGTATATGGGCATAAATCTGAGAGTTGTCCGACTAAACCACGATTTACTAAAATGCATGATCTAACAGAAAATGAGGGGCCTCGGAATGTTGATCAAGGAGGAGTACCGACACAAGAGACTTATGTTGAAAAGGAGCAATGGCGTGTTGTTCAAAAGACCAGACGCCAATGAAGAATGAAGGATGCAAGGAATGAGATGAACAAATAGGAGACACGGGGCTCGCGGTTTGGAGTTCTTGCTCATGTGGAGGAGAGGGAGGTTGCTGTCCAGAACGAAGGAGAAGATGGGAGAGGAACAGTACATGTTAACAGTACTCAGTTCAGGCGAAGAGCTTCTAGAGTTGGGGAAGGAAGTGAAGTACAAGCTACTGTGCAAACGAGAAACGTTGGATGCAGTGCAAATGAGAGGAATACAGTGGTGGAAGTTGATGTGACTGAACAAAGTGAAGCTTTTGTGAGTGAAAGACGTGAAGCTACTGTGACATATATGGAAGTGGTGGGAGGTGGGAGGAAGAGAGAGAAAAGGACAAGAGACTTTCAAAAGGAGGTAAAAGTAGGTGGGCCATTGATGTTGACTTGGGGGAAGACTAATGATGAAGTCTATGAAAGGAGTCACGAGAGGTATGATGTATTAGAAAATAATGGCCAGCAAACATTAATGGACACTGACACAGACGCAAAAGAGAGGGGAAGTATACCGTTGGAGGATGATATTAGTGCTACACATGTGGACTTGGACCCAGGAGATCCTATATTTGGGCCTGATTTAATTAACCCAAATGTGAATATGCAGGAAGAGGGCGAAATGGGTTCTGGATCCATGGTACCAGAGACGCAATGGGCTGAACAGGTTTGAGTTTCCTTTGGACTAATATTTTTATTAATATGTGTTTAATGGATAAAATATTATATTGGAATATTAGAGGAGCTTGTGGATCTGGGCTCCTAAGAAATGTTAGGGCTGTTTGTAAAGGCCCAAATCCTAGCTTAGTTATATTGGCTGAAACTAAATGTGAGCAAGAAACACGTCTAAGCCTGTTAAAGAATTTGGGATTTGATGAAATTAAAATTATTCCTAGTGTGGGGAGATCTGGGGGTTTAGCTATTATCTGGAAAAGTAGTGTTATTAACACGCAGGTTTTAGAAGAAAATAGATAATTTTTCCATCTTCAATGTGAATTTCCTAATTTTAACAAATTCATATTAACTGCTATTTATGCAATTCCTCACTTAAATTTTCGTGAAGAATTATGGGGTAAATTAAAAGTTTTGTCTAAAAAGATAAAAATTCCCTGGGTGGTGCTTGGTGACTTTAATGATATTTTGAGTTGTAAGGAGAGGGTGGGTAGAACATCTTGCCCTTTCAATAGAATCAAGTGGTTTCAACAACAGGTTAGTGAGTGTGAGCTTTCTGATTTAAACTTTCAAGGCCCAAAATTTACATGGAAGGGTCCTCAAAATGCTGGGTATACAAGGCTGTATGAAAGATTGGATAGGGCTTTAGTTAATACAGAATTCTTAACTGAATTGCCTGATTGTTTCTTAAAGGTTCTCTCTAGAACTCAATTATCTGATCATAATCCAATCATGCTTCAATTTATTAATGATAGAGGTGATAAAGGGAGTAAACCCTTTCGGTTTGAAGCCATGTGGTTACAACATGATAATTTTAGAGACTTTCTGGATGGAAATTGGGATTCTAGTAAGGAATTAAGTACTACATTGAAAAATTTTACATCTTTATTGTCTGACTGGAATAAGAATATATTTGGAATGATTGAGAAGAGGAAAAAGGAAATTCTTACTCGGTTAAATGGCATACAAAGGTCAAAGGCTTATGGGTATTCAGTTTTTTTGTCTAATTTGGAGAAGGAATTACAAGTTAATTTTGATGAAATTTTTAAATTAGAGGAAATGAAATGGTTTCAAAAAGCTCGTACTATATGGATTACTAAAGGGGATCGTAATACACGTTACTATCATTTGAAGACAAAAATGCATAGAAGAAGGAATAGAATTACCTCCCTAAGAGATGGCATGGGTAAGTGGGTGGATGATGAAAAAGAGTTGAAACTTATGATCTTTGATTATTTTAAGTCACTTTATGATGAGGATGGAGATGGTTCTTGTATTATTGGCACTATTACAAGTTTTCCTACAATAAATCATGATGTTTTTAAAAGTATGTCCTCTGCTCCTTCGAAGGATGAGGTTAAACAGGCAATCATGTCGATGGGTCCGTATAAGGCCCCAGGTGCGGATGGATTCTCTCCTATTTTCTACCAAGCAAACTGGGATAAGGTGGGAAACTCAGCGTGCAAATTTGTTAAAGAAGCATTTATGGGAGAAATGGTAAATGCGGAAGCTCATAGGACTCTGATTACCTTAATTCCTAAGAGGGAGAGTCCTCAATTAGTGAGCCATTTTAGGCCAATCTCCCTTTGCACTATTCATTACAAAGTTATATCTAAGGTGATCATGAATAGATTGAGTGGTGTTATGGATGAGATTATTTCTCCATTCCAATCCAGCTTTGTTAAAGGGAGGCATATCCAAGATAATATCATTGTTGGGCAAGAGATCATGCATATTATGAAGAAGTCAAAAGGTAAGACTGGTTTGATGGCTTGGAAGATTGACTTGGAGAAGGCATATGACAGGATACGTTGGGATTTCTTGTTTCAAGTGCTTCAAGATGTTGGGTTTGAAAATAATTTTATTAATTTAATTATGAGTTGTGTTTCATCAGTTTCATATAATGTTCTTTGGAATGGATTTCAAACTGAGTATTTTTTTCCTAAAAGAGGTCTCCGACAAGGAGATCCAATTTTACCTCTTTTGTTTGTTTTGTGCATGGATAGATTATCCCATATTATAATTGATGCAGTCAATTCTAGAGCTTGGAAACCTATTCGCATTGGAAATGGAGGTCCGAATGTATCTCATCTTATGTTTGTAGATGATTTACTTCTGTTTGGAGTTGCTACAGATGAACAAGCAAAATGTATGCTGGATTGTCTACATATATTTTGTGGCGCATCGGGAGAAAGAGTTAGCAAAGATAAATCTTCTATTTTCTTTTCGCCAAAAGTTACAAATGGTACTAAATACAGGATCAGTGGGAGGGTTGGTATTGCTAATTCTAGTGACATTGGGAAGTATTTGGGGTTTCCGATCATCAGAGGGATGAAACCTACAGATACTTTCCATTATATTATTGACAGGGTGAAATCTAAATTGGAGGCATGGAAGGCTAAAACCTTATCAGTTGCAGGAAGAATTACTCTAGCTAAATCTGTTATCAGTACAGTTCCAATATATCATATGCAAGTAGCTAGATTGCCTATTTCAGTCTGTCATGAAGTGGAAAGATTACAGAGGAATTTCATTTGGGGGCAGTATGATAATAGTCATGGTTATCATCCTATTGGGTGGGATCAAATTGTCAAACCTAAAACCCACGGAGGACTTGGATTCAAAAGATTGAGTGTAGTAAATAATGCGTGCGGGGCAAAGATAGCATGGAATCTGCTGCAAGGTGCAAAAGGGTTATGGGCTGATGTTCTACTGCATAAATATATGCTGCGTAATGAGGAGAATTTGCTGGAAGCTAGGAAAGGTGATTCTGCATTATGGAAGTTTATTTCATAACAAAGGGTTAATGTGGAAAGGGGCATGAGATGGCACATTAGGGATGGTCAAGAAGTCAATTTCTTCAATGACAAATGGCTTTATCATGAGAAGAGCGTTAAGGAAATGTGTATGAGACCGATTACTGTGGAGGAGAATAATAGTAAAGTAGTTGATTGGGTAGTAGATGGAAATTGGGACTTTACAAGGTTGGCTAATCTAGTTCCTAGTCAGGTTTTTCATAAATTAATGACTGTCTTACCACCACGGCAGGATGCGGGACCAGATATACTTGCTTGGAATGCAACCAATGATGGGAGATTGACAGTGAAAAGTGCATATTATATGATAGCGAAATCACCTGACAGTGCTTACAATGCAACATTTAAGGAAATTTGGAGGTGGGAAGGTGCAGAGCGTATTAAGGTATTCATGTGGGTTGCATTTAATAGTCGATTGCCCACAAATGCTTGGAGAAACAGTTGGTCTACTTCATCAGCTATATGTCAATACTGCAATCAGGGCAGAGAAGACACTTTGCATATTTTGCGGGATTGTGAGTATGCCAGAGATCTTTGGTGTCAGTGTTTAAAACCCAATAAACATAATCAGTTTTTCTCAGCAGATTTGAGGAACTGGTTTGCTATGAATTTAAAAAATAATATGGGTTTAGATGAGTTTGAGAATTGGAAGCTGATATGGGGTGTCGGGATTTGGTTGTTATGGAAATGGAGGAATAAATCTGTGTTTGAATCAGATTTCGTTAAACCTCAGGAGCCTCTAGTAATGTTGAAAAAGGTTTGGCTGAGGTTTGTAAGTCAGCAAGAACAGACTATACAGAGTGTGGGAAGTGCTGTTATTCTTAAGTGGGAAAGCCCACCAAGGGAATATTTCAAAGTAAATGTTGACGGGTCTTTAGCAAAGAAACAAACAAAGGCAGGCTGTGGAGGAGTAATCCGAGATTATGCTGGGAAGTGGATTGCGGGATTTACGCATACAATTGGCCCTTGTAGTATTAGTGAGGCTGAACAATGGGCAATTTTCAAGGGTCTAACACTGGCTTGGGATTTGGGACTTAAGAAAATCATTTTGGAGTCCGATGCGAAAAATATAGTTGACTCTATTCATCTTGTGGATAATAATCATGGGGCCAGCCTATTGATGGTGCAGATTCAGGCTTTCTTAAAGCGGGAATGGGATGTTCAAATTATATATATTCTACGGAAGTATAATCAAGTTGCTGATGCATTGGCTAAGCAAGGAATATCCAGGACATCCTTTTTGGGAGTTTGCCCCTATAATCTGGAGGCATTAGTGTCTAAAGAGGAAATGGGAATTGTTTCCCCATAGTTTGAGTCTCTCGTAATTTGGGTATAACCCTCTTTTGTATCAAAAAAAATAAAAAAAATATGGAGGTTTAATTGGTGAAGGGATGAGACATATAATTATTTAGAGTGTATTCAAACTTTAAAGAGTATTATTTTATTGTGATTCCAGTCACGACACTTAGGGAGGCATCCTAGCTCCTAGGTGCCTAGGTTTACGCCTAAGGGTAATAGACGGCTCGTCCTACTCGACATTAGTATCGCTTAGGAGGAATGAAGACTTCGCCTTGTCTTTGGATCATGAGTAAGCATAACTTCTTTCTACAAATTTTTGTACAAAAAAAAAATCTGTGGACATTCTGTACGAAAAAAACATATGGGGATTTTTTTTACTACAGAAACAAAAGGGGGTAATCAAAAATAAAAATTAAAAAGGAAAGAAATGGGGGGAATGTTAATACATGAACAAATTAAATAAAGGGTGGCCGTAACAGTACGAACTAATGAATGTAATAGTAGAAAGTTAAATGACCCAATAAAAAACACTTAGAAACCTAATTCAAAAGGGAGAAAAACTATTAGGATTTCTAGATTAAATTTTTCTTTCCAAAATAAAATAACTCATCTAATATAGGTCGCATTACTCTTCTAATTTTTTTTATGAAAACATTGATTGATTTAGTTTCAAAATAATACAAATAGAAAGTTAAAATAAAAGGGTAAGAAAAGAGGAATATTTTTTCCATAAAAAAAAGAAAAAAAAGAGGAATGTTTCTTTGGTTTAAAGTATTTTTAGTACTATAAAATATATTTTTCTAAGTGTATCCAAAATTTTAAAATATTTATGGTACTAAACGCATATGGAAAAAATATTTTATGGTATTGGATATACTACCAAATATTTTAGAGTGTTAGTTATATTTAGAAAAAATATTTAAGGTATTAGATACATTTTAATCCCTTTTCTTTTTATTTTTTCCCTTGAAAAAAGTTTCAAAACGCAGCATTTCATCCAAAGACCTAATCTCACTCACTCATTCCCTTCCCATGCAAGGCGCGGGACAACAAATGGAGAAAGCAGAGGCAGACATTGAGAGAGACGGGTGAGAAGGAAATCCAACAATCAAAAGAGTACTTGCAGAGAAAGCAGAGTAGGCGAGTAATTACAGCTTATTTGATTAAAGTGAGGGAGGAAATAGAAAACAAAGTGGGCGGGTAAATATCTTATTTACATTTAAATATGTTTTTTTTTAATATTATTTCGTTTGCATTTAAATAGAAGAAATAGATTTTAATATTACTTTAATTTAAGAGAGGAGGAGAGGGAAATTATTTTTATTGAAGAATTTTACCCTTATTCAGTTATTATTTCTTTTAAATTGCTTTTTACAAAATTGGTAGAATGTTAATAAAATATAAGAAAATAAATATTCAAGGGGAAATCCTAAAAAATAAATAAATATTCAAGTAAAATAATTATTTATTTACATTTTTTGTCAAATTTACTTAATTTAAAATAAAATATTTTTCTTTTCTTGACAATAGTTCGACAATCGCTACTACCGACAACTACCATTGTCGTTTATTGCCACTTGATGAAGGTGACGACCATTATAATTAATTGAGGATAATCGCTATCGTGGTTGGACAACGAAAGTCACCACGACAGTTGCTGACTGACGGCCACTACCATTGTCAATGGCTATCAATAACCCCCACGACAGTCACCAATAGTCAGTTGGGGACAACCATCGTCATTAGCATCTAACGATGACCACCACTGTTCACCTATTGAGCGTTACTTGTCACTTATAATTGTTGTCACCCCATGAATGATGACTACGTTATATTTTCTCAATTCTCAGAGTTAATTTTAAGAATAATTATTCCAAATAAAATTTTATATACTTTTTTGTTTTCAGATATATATATTTTATAAAATATATATATTTTTTAAAATAATTATTCAAATAGATTTTTTTAGTTTACAAAACTTATTTTAGAAAACAGTTTATAAAACTGTTTTGAGAAAAAAAAATAGAAAATATAAATGAACATACCCTTAAAACTTGTTTTTAGTTTTTTATTTTTAAAAACAGTTTTTAATTTCTTTTTTATTTTGGAAGAGACTTAAGGGGAAAATAAGTTGCCAAATAACTTGTTTTAAAAACCAAAAAAGCATGCCCTTATATTTTCGAGAAAAAAAAACTCATTTCCTTCTGAAGATCGGCTCCAGGCTCCAGGCTCCAGGCTCCATTCATTAGACTACTACCGAAAAGCATTGAACGAATTCCCTATTTTTTTTAAATATAAATATCTTCCTCTTATAGGTAATCCTACTATTAGGTATTATTCTCTCTATGAAATGAGGTTATGATTTAAGATTATAAATAGTACTTGTGTCGTATTTAATTAATTTAAAAAAATTAATTAAATTAAATAACATATAATATTTTTAAAAAATATCCTAACAATTTTTTTAATTCCCTCTTTTTTTTATTTAATTATTATTAAAAAATATATAATTTAAAAAAATTAATAAAAAATATATCTTATATTTATATTTAAGATCAATATTGACTCTCAGATTTATATTAGGAGTATATTATTAAAATAAAAATAATTTTTTCTTCAATTTTAAATTTAATTTAATAACATTTAATTAATACGATTTTGATGGCAAAACAATATTTTATGATATTTTAAAGGGAAAATGACATCTGGGTCTCATGGAAGCAGTTGAATGACCAGAAAGTCCCACCAAATGCCATAATGAATTTCAAGTCCCGTGGGACCTCATAGGAATTTTTTGCAATTGTTAAAAGACCTAAATACCCTTTGAGTTTTGTGACATATCACCCATCATAAACGAATGCCCTAACTCTGTCTAAACACCACGCTGCTCCTCTTCTCCGCTAGGTCACTGCTCCTCTTCTCCACTTGGTCGCTGCTCCTCATTTCCGCTCAGTCAGTGCTCCTCATCTTCGCTCATTCTCTGCTCCTGTGGTCTGCTCGGTCTGTGTCGTCGGTTCTCCTCGTCTGCGTGTGGTCTCTGCACTGTAGTCCTTCGCTGCAACCCGTTCTTGCTACCGCCAGTACTTGCTTCATCGCAGAAGTCATCGTCGCCTCTCGTCGCTGGTACTCATCGGTTATCGTAGCTGTGGTAGAAGTTTTTTTCTTTCGCTGCTGTGACTGTCGTTGCTATGACCCGCCTGTCGTGCGGCATTTCCTATTTGGTACTCATCGGTTATCCTCCTCCTGCGAAAGCCCTTACTCCAGGTAATATCTTTCTTGATTTAAATTCTACTACTATCTTTATTGAAGGTGTGAAGAATAACATACTGAAGGGAGGCGTTGGCCTCTCAAGTACAATATCTTACTCAGCGACTGGATTTCATTGCAAGAGCGTAAAAGTTAATATAAGCTAAGAGTCATTTTAGGCGGGGTGGAATGTACTAAAGGTACTTGCAAGTAATTGTCTTAGCAGTAACCTATGTGTTTGGTAGTCATTGCACATGGTTCTTTCCCCATTATTTTTAGTCTCGGTGCATATAGAAGGAAACATATGAAAGCTAAGTTACTGAGTCCTTATTAACAAGTCGGAGAAGGGTTGTTGCAGTAGTTAGATGTTCAATCGGTGGCTTCTCATAGGATAAGAGTCATATGCAGGGATATGTTTAATATAGGAGCTTAAGTCTCAGAATCAAATATATGTTCATAAAGTCATTTTACTGATAAGGATAAATGGCTTATTTGATTTTGATGTGATTTGCCTGCATTTGTAACACTGTGCTGAGTATTTGGATTAACATATTGATTAATCATTCATTGTATTGATGAAAGTGGTTGTTATTGCAGGATAAAAGATGTCGAACATTGAAAAAACTGAAGTCAGACGAAGAGGTTGCAACTTCTCTGGATATGCACTCTTCGTAGAAGAGCAAAAAATTGCTAACCCGCGGAAGAAGATGTCACTAGAAGACGCTGGTGCATCATTTAGGGAAGGCTGGAATAAATTAGAAGAGCAACAGAGATTAGAATACAAACGCAGGGCAAAGGAATTGAGAGGTCCAGCGAAAGGGAAGAAATATGCCGTGCCCTTCTATACAAGATGTGCACCAAAACAATTTATGGATGTGTGCAAGGTGTTGAAGGGGAGGAAGAACACAATGGAGAGACTGAGAGCTATTGGATTTGATAAGTTAGTGCGCATAAGCTGCGCACACATTCAGCGGGATCTATGTGGGGTGTTCATACGTGCTTTTGACCCGCCGACAAAAACAATTTCAATTAGAGGGAGGACGCACGAAATTGATGCAAGAGCTGTGAATAAAATAAGGGGTTGCCACTTGATGAGTCAGCAATTATGCCAACGGCGTCTGTTGAGCAAAGCTTCAAGGAGCTGAAGCTGGCGTACGTGAAGGTCCCATATACGACAATTGCAGGCTGTTTGGTGGATGACAAGGAGAATGCTGATTTGGAGTTGCTATTTGTGATGTACAGCCTAGGGGTTCTCTTGGATCCTAACTCTTGTATATATGTAAGTGACAAGGTGCTGAAGGTAATAGCCTTGACGAAGGATGCATACACTGGGTTTGATTGGTGCACATTCGTTCTGAATCAATTGGCAGACTCTATTAAAGAATACCAGGAAGAGTTGAGGAAAGGGGATGCCAGTGGGAGGAAGAACATAGGAGGTTGCTTATACTTCCTCATGGTAAGTGTGTTTGGGGTAATATTTTTTGTCTTTGTAATAACAATTAACTGTTATTGTGTATTGGAACATGTTATTAACTTGTGTATCATGTCAAATGCAGATTTATTGTCTGCAGATGTTTCCGCTGGGCCGACAAAGAGCCTCTGAGGTCGGGGATGCCATGCCTTATTGGAATAATAAGGAGGTCCATGCAAGAACACGGTTGGAGAAGGAAAGCAAGCAAGGTGTTCTGCATGGCAACACTAGTAAGGACCGATCGAAAGCATCAACGTTTAATCCAGACGTTGATCTCACGCACCCGGTACGTACAACGGTAATTGCTTTCATTTGTTGGTTTAGTACAATTTAGGAATGCACTAAGTGGTTTTCCTTTTTCAGCTAATCAAGGCAACTTATAGTAGAATCATGACGATGGTGGGGAAAGAACTGTTGGCTCTCCAACACAGCCTCTTAGGGGAAGCTGAAGGTGGACACGGTGGAAGGGAGGTCAATGGAAGTGGTGATGATGGTGAAGGAGAAGGTAGAGATGAACGTGATGAGGAAGGTGGTGATGATGGTGAAGAGGAGGGTGGTGATGATAGTGAAGAGGAGGGTGGTGATGGTGGTAAAGAGGACGGTGGTGATGAAGGTGAAGAGGACGGTGGTGATGAAGGCACAAGACAATACCAAGGAAAGAAGGAAAGCAATGAAGTAGATGGGGAAACACATGTAAGAAGATCCAAGAGGGAAAAGAAACCAGTTGTTAGGTCACCCTACTTCCTGGAGACGAAGGCGAGGGTTGGCAAGAAGAGGAAGAACAAAGTGGACAAGGAAGCATTGTTCAACATGTGCACAAGTCAATGTGCTAGTTCCGAGGAGCAAGAGTAAGTATTTCACTGGCGTTGCCTGCTGAAAATCTGATTTCCCCTGTCAAAGCTGATTGCCTGATTTGAGTTTCAATTGCTGTAGTGTTTTTGTAGAGATGAATGGGTTTCACGTCACTCATGGTGAGCTATGTTGCCTCCGTAGTAGAGCATGGATGAGCACCACTGTGAGATAATTGTCCTTTTCAATTGTGATCGTTGTGGCCTCTAATGGTGGTGTGCTGATTTGCTGCTTTTATTTGCAGGTAATGACGATGGTGGCCAAGACATTGGTCCAGGATGAGAAAGACAGAACCCGTTCAGTCAGACGACACGTCTTTTCTGCCCATTTCATGAAGAAGATGTTGGTGAATCCCCTACGGTGGTCAATTGAAGGCAATGAAGCAGAAATATTGCCACAACATGTTGGCTACAATATTGCTGATTGTGACTTAATTTTTGGACCTGCTTGTGTAATGGACCACTGGTTCTGTTACGTTTTTTACGTCAAGAATATGCAATTCTGTGCCCTTGACTCGTTGGTTGATACTCTAACATATATGCGCTTACAAAGGCAGCAACATGAAGAAGCATCTAAAGACGACAAAAAAGGTAAGCGCAAGAAGAAGAGGACCAGCGGCCAACATATATTCAAGGAGAAGCAATGGATGGCGAATGCCTGTGTATGTATTCCTTGATCTTCAGGTTCATACTCCCTTACGTATTACCAGTCATTTTTTGGGGTTAATTTCTCTTTTGTGTGTGTATTGTACAGAAGTGTTGCTTCCTCAAAATACTTCGTACATTGAAGCCACAAGTCTTTGGGCAGGATGATCAGTTTGAAGTGAATTGGCCGAAAGTGCATCTCCAAACAGACACGTCAGCATCCTAACACATGTACTTCATTTTTTGCTTTCCTTTTCCTTGTGACTTACTCAACTTATGGTCTTGGACAACTTGCAGGTATTCATGCGGGATTATTGTCTTGTCATGGCTGAAGACCTGGGATAGCAACATCGTAGATGAGGAAGGCTACACAATGCCAAAGTACTCCAATGAAGATCTCCCCCAGTTGAGGGTTGATTGTTTGTGTTGGCTGATGACTCATCCTAACAATTCCCAATGGGAACAAGTGTTGTCCAGTCTAGCAGGGAAGGACTCCAGACAGCAGAGGAAGTAGTCACTAATTAAGTGTATCTGTCATTGTAAACCTTGTAAACAAAACGTGTACTTGAACAATTTCAATTAATGTGAACATGTTAACCTGTTCAGGAAGGATTGTTATGATGTTCAACTTGCAAGTGTTGTGTTTCATATGTCATCATACATAATATCTTTACCAGGGTCAACCCCATATAGGGGAATACTAACAACCCGACTTACACCACTGTAAATAACAACTACCTAAGACAGTAAAAATAACAACTCCAACACTTACAGTTAACAACCCCCTATTGGCTGAGTAACAACCCCATTGCCCATGAATAATAACCCCAGCACCCACGAATAATAACCCCAGCACCCACGAATAACAACCCCAGCACCCATGACTAACAACCCCACCACCTATGTGTAACAACCCCAGCACCCAAGAGTAACAACCCCAGCACCCACGAATAACAACCCCAGCACCCATGAGTAACAACCCCAGCACCCATGAGTAACAGCCCCAGCACCAATGAGTAACAACAACCCCAACGCCTGCGGTAACAACAACAGCACCCATGAATAACAACCCCATCACCTACTGTCGCGACTGGTCGAGCCTCTTATCGCGACTGGACGCCTCAGGTGTTTTTGGTCGCGACAACAAGAGTTATTATTCGCGACAATTGTTCACATAAGCTTCCAGAAAACCAGCGCCCGAGAATGACAACCCCTGCACCAAGGAATGACAACCCCTGCGCCTGCAACTAATAATTGACAGCAAATGACAGCAAACATAGTATTTGATTTGATTCATATATATGCACTTTCCAATTACATCAGGTATTGCCAGCAAATACAAAAGGCATACAGCAAATATAGACACCTTCATCAAGATCCATCCTACCTTCCAACAAGATGGAGATTGATCAAACTTACAAAAGATGACTTTCATCACTTTCTACAGATATATACAAAGCCAAAATCAGTGTGCTATGTATTTACACAAAAAAAATAGAGCAACCCACTGTCATTCCTCAGCTCGGGTTTGGATTCTTGCATGTCTTCACTGTGTGCCTAGCTTCATGGTATCTTCCACAATGATAAGTCTTCCTGTTCTGAAATTGAGACTCAGTCCTTTTTCTCTTTGGCATTCCTGGAGGCCTTCTAGTAATTGGGGGGTCAAGGAACCTTTGTTTCATTAGTTCGGACACTGTGGGGTCATCAGGACATGGACAATCATGTGTAGCTATAGGCCTCATAATACTAGCATATACTTTCTCTTGGGCATGTAACTTGTAGCAATCGTCCACAAATGTGTACACACTTCCATGCATTAGCTTTATTGTAGCACATGCATGTACACAAGGGAATCCACTCATTTGCCAACCTAAGCATGTGCATTTATGGGTGTGCAAATCAACAGTAAGTTTTATTACTCCATGGGGGCCCCAAGTCTCAACCTGGACTACGTCATTTTCCCAATATTGGGCATGCATATTTGTGGCACACCTAACTTGCTGCTGCAACTTTGCCTCAATATTTGGCCAACTCTATTTTTCCAATTGACCATTGACATTTTGCTTGCCAGCACCTTCTGGGCCAACTTCTGTTGATGCTCAAGAATTAGAACAGACACATTGTGCCTCCGCTCTTGCAAAATCCATGCATTGAATGACTCTGCGAGATTAGTGGTAATATTATCCCATAGTTTGAATGGGAACTTGCTCATAACCCATTTATGCATGTCCCCTTGGGTCTCAACCCATTGCGCCAGGTGTGGACAAAAGGCTTGTAGCTTTCCAATTGCGACATTAAAATCTCCCTCGAGCCTTGCATATGCAATTCCATCAAGCAGGTTAAGTGCATCCTCCTTTCGGACCCCTGATGCTCGTCCCCTACCTCTTACAATTTTGAGGAAAGCAGTACTATAGTTTCTTTTACATGGCGGTAGCAATAAGCATGTCTTGTGCAAGAAAAAGTAGTCCGAACAGCAGTTATGATTGCATTATTCCTATCAGACACAATTGTGATCTCCAAGGATCCTGTGATCTCTTTAACGTTTTGGAGAAACCAAGTCCACTCATCATTCGTCTTACCACTAACAATAGCATATGCCAACGAAAATAATTCATTATCTGCGTCATATGCGTTCGCTGTAAGCATTGTTCCCCTATATGGACCACTAAGATGACATCTATCTATATACAGTACTGCTCTGCACCCTTGCAAAAAACCTTCAATTGAGCATCCATATGCAATGAATACCCTCTCAAATTTGTTAGACTCTGAGGCTTCCCATCTAGCAACAGTTTTTGGATCAGTTTCCATAGGCCTCTCACATATCCAAGGAATAATCTTGTAAGAATGTGCTGCAGTACCATGTATTTCCCTTAATGCAAGTTCTCTACCCCTGTACCCTTGCCTATAGTTCAATCGCACACCGTAATCTCTGTACAAGTCCTTGCTGATTTCTTTTGCATTCTTATTCATGTTACTCCTCAAAGAATCAATCATGAGAGACGATGTTAACTTTGACTTTCCATGGTGAGATACAAGTAGGTCTTCCTGTGCATTATGCATGTGCTGACTTCTGAATCTTCGTATACTTAAGAATTCTGCATCTTGACGTTCACCCATACAATATGCACCCATGTACCATGGGCATCCATCAACCTTGCACTGAACAATATTTTTTGCTTATTGTTCTTGATAAATTTGTACGAAAACCTATGCGCGATGCTGTACTGGTATAGCTTCTTTCGAAGAACCCCCGCATTTGAAAATGTTTGGCCTTCTCCAACAATCAAATCCTTCCACTTTGTGCAATTCATTTCAGGTATAACTGTTGGAATCATTTGGTCAGCACAAGACACTAATGGCAACACTTCATTCTCATTTCCCAATGCAGCTGGAGACATAGAGCATACATTCCCACTTCCAAACAATTCATCAAACCTGCAGGAAACGATAACTTACTGGGTCAATAACGACAACTACCTACAACTAAGATGACAACTTATATATCAACTTGCACCGCACAATATTTTCAAATCAACACACCATATAACTTACACATCTAGGCCCTCCACTACATCATCCATCTGAAGTTGTGTGCACTCATTGTCTGCTTTCTCTCCTACGTACACATGCCCACTTTCTCCATTAAACATTATCAAATGCTCAATTCCTTCATCATTACACATGTCAATAAATATGTGTTTATCAAATCTGACAGTGAATTTTATCAACAGTTCATCACTTCCTTTCTCAACAAGTGATGCTACTAATATTTTGAACTCATCATATGTTGTGCCTTCCTTTATGGATATTGTTCTTACTGCACCCCCAACATATGTATGACCTTCTACATCATTTTTAAATTGTCCTCCCATATGAACATAACAGAATAGATGCTTTGCAGATGAACTCGCCATCAATAATGACAACCTGCACCAGACATAGAATATAACAACTCAGGCACTTATATTAACAACTATGACATACTATAATAACAACTCTTCATGTCTCGTATATCAGCTCATGTCAGCTATTCACAGATAAGCACCTTTGCATAGTTCATATTTTCTTACCACACTCAACTAAAGCACACTATAAATTCCGGCAATCCAAACATAACTCTTAAAACCCTAAATAAACTTATTTAACCCACAACTCAAATGATAAAAAACTTACAAACACAATGTCCATATTTACATGGGTAATCTTCTATACCTCACTGCAATAATGACAATATGGACCAGACATATAATATAACAACTGAAGCATCTATATTAACAACTATCGCGTAATATAATAACAACTCTTCTTGCCCCCCATATCAGATCATCATCTGTCATTAACACTTTCCAAGAACCTTTATGTTGTTCATATTTACTTACTACATTCAACTACAAATTCCTCTAAATCGAACATAACATTTCAAACCCAAAATAAACTCATTTAACCCACAGCTCAAATGATAAAAAATTTATGCTACGAACACACTCTCCATATTTACGTGGGTCACCTTTTAAACCTCACACTTCAGCCACACACTATCATACGTAGCAGAACGATGACGAGCTATCCACTTGCTGGGTTTGATAGCAACAGACTCCACGTTCTCATATCATAGTCAGAAAAGACGATATATACAGCAATTCTGCCTCAACGTCCTACCACGATAACGAGATAACTCAGCTGCGAACACACCGTTGGAGCCATCGTATAGGTGGTAATGGTCTTGTCTACTGTTTTCTTATTTCACAGCAGAAAGCGCGCCAACTCTTATTTCTTCTCCACTGTGTTTTTTTTCCACAAGGGCAGTTTAAGTCTTTTAACAATTATAAAAAATTTCTATGAGGTCCCATGGGACTTGAAATTCATTGTGGTATTTATTGAAACTTTGTTATCATTCCATTGCTTCCATGGGACCTAGTGTCAATTTCCCTATTTTAAACTAAAATTCATGCCTAACCCACATCCCCGATGACTCTTCGCACTCTAGGCTCAGTTCTCAGAGTCTCTGGCCTCTTCATTCCGTCACCGTTGCTGTGTCGGCGTTGGTATATCTCCGGCTTCGATCGCATCGCTCTTCCATCTTACCGTCGCACCGTCGCTCTTCCATTTCGCTGTCGCATCGTCGCTCTTCCATTTCCAGCTTTCATCGCATTCTGCGGCTACTATTTTTCTTCTGACCAGCGCCGCTCATTGGCTCTTAACGGATTGTGCGTACTAAAGCTAGTGATAGAGGCGCGGAGAGAGCAAGTGATAAGGCCAGTGATAGAGGAAGAGTGATAGTTTCAATTCAAGTAGGAATGGAAATTACAGAATCCACAGCTCCAGTGGCAGAAGTATGTGAGCTCTCAATTCCAAGGGGTGGGCCCATATATGTTCCGAATCTGGTTGGTCCCTGCACTAGGGTTGCTGATTTTGAGAATTCTGTCGTCTGTGAACTTCAGGCATGAATCTTCCGTTAATACTTTATGCTTCTATTCCAAAAATAGTGCGGCAGGTTCTTGTTTCTGCCTCACTCTCTTACGATAAATGTGTACTGTTTGGTTTATTTGTGCAGAACCTAGAGGCAGAGTTGCATCAAGATGCTTCTGATGACCTGCGTGATGATGATATCTCGTGTGTGCTCCTCATGTGCTTTTTTCTTTTGTTTGTTTTTCCAATTGTAATATGGTTTTTCTCTTTAGAGGCACTGACATATGCCATTTTAGAATTGATGAGCTTAAAGTATATACGGAAGAGGAGTTAATGGATGTGGCTTTGAAGGAAGCATTTAAGGTATAGTCAACAGTCCTGTTCATAGCTTTTTGTATAACCGTCCCATAGCTTATACTTGTGCTATTCCAGGTTACGGAGAACAAGGAAAATTATCCTCCAACTTTGGACCAATCTAATGCAGGGTGAGTAAAATATTTTTTATATGTTTATGTTTGTCTTTATATTGTGAAAATTTGGCACCTTCGTAGTATGATCAATGCCCATTTTGTGCATAGTTGCAAGGCGTTTCAATTACTTGTTACTTTTTCGTTTTGATACATCTATTATATTTTACTTTAGTATTATTGCTTTTGACAACTTAAATGGAAGTTTCTGGTCTCTTTTTCTCTTTCTGAAACTTCTTTCAGGCATAATTCTGATTTATGTATTAGTGAACTTCATAAACCAATTAAAATTTTATTCTTTGTATCACAGGGCTGAGGTAATCTATTTCGAACGCCTTATCCTGTCAATAGAATTTTCTAACTACGGATGTACAAAAAAGTATTAAATAAACACCATCTTGGTTCTAAACATGCATTTGAGGAGAACTATATAAGTTGTTGCATAAGAAATTCAGAATGTTAGTATATTTTCTTTCCTTGCTTATTAGATCATTATATTCTTGTTTGTCATGATGGTATTTTATTTTGTTCTGTTAGATGTGGTGTGTGGGTCACTGAGCCTTCAGCCTGGTTGTGATAAATGCACCATGTGATCCTGAGTGATGTTATGATCTTGCAAGCTCAAATGCTTATTAACTTAATTGTTTATCCTTCAGGATAGAAGATTATCACAGAATATCAACCAATGATCATGCTTCTTCAAATACAAATATCTGTGGTACAGTATCAGATGCTCCTACATCATTTGAGCCATCAAATCGGGCATCTGGAGCTATGATCAACAGAAATATGACGGGAAAGATCTCAAGGAGAAAAAGAAAAGGCACAAATGCTATCTGTATTCAAGTATGCTGACTTTCTAAAAATATGCATGATTCCTGGTTAATCTTGCAGTTTATGGCATCTAACTCTAATCAGTATAAAAGAATCAGAAGTTTATTTGATTGTTCATGCTGTCTAGTGTCTTGTTTTGTAAATAAAAACTATTTGCCTGAATACGCCTATATTATCATTCAGTAATAGTTTAATTTTTCTACATTCATTCCCATGAGGATGTCTAATCTTTTCTCAGCTGGCAGAAAAGAAAAAATAATGGAGGCTGTTGAGCTTATGATCATAAGGGTATGATAATGGAGGCTGTTGAGCTTATGATCATAAGGGTATGAAGTAGTTTAAGTGAAGGGGATACGTGTGCACATAGCCTCATAGTAGTATGCATATTTATTTCCATCTGCAATGTGATTAGATTTGCTGATAGGTTGGCAAGGTAGGCTAAACAGTCAGAATCTGGTTTTACGTATATACTCTGGAAGTACAAGTGTGTCTTCTCTGTTTTGCATGGACAACTGAAGTGTTGAAATTTCCCCCCTATACAGCATGTTCCTGAAGCATTACCTGATATACTCGTCAACAGCTTTCTGTTTTTCTTGTAAGGAATAGGCATTTTCTTTTGTTGAATTTTTTTTAAGTATTTCTTAGATCTTATGATTGACCAATTTCTAGGGTGGTCGTACAGAAAAGGTGGATGAAATTGTGAAAATCAAGCAAAAGCAGGAAGAGGACAAAGTGGCAGTCAGACTTCATTCATTCAAGTATGTTATATGTGTGTGATTTTCCATTTCCATATTAAGTTCTGACATTCTCTCGTCTCTTTTCCAGTCCTGCTTGCAAGATCAATCAATCTGCCCTCAAATCAGCTAGAACTGAAACGATGAGATCCCGTAGGTCTACAAATTCTTCCAAAAAGGTTAGTTTGAGATTCTTCACTCATTATCTGGTGTACTAGAAATTGTTTTGGGTTCTTTTTCATAATATATATGCTTTTACATTTTATTCATTTTTTAATGTTATAGCCTTACAATATGGATAAGAATTCACTCATATGAGGCTATTGCCTGACACTGTCATTCATCCTTTATTTTCAATTGAAAGTAAATCAACAGATTTACAAGATGGCAATCTTATGAGAAATAGAATTACTAATACTAATCCTTAAAATTTGCAATTTGACTTTATAAAATGATGAATGCTGGAACTTCTATTTTACATTTGATGTCTTATTTGTTACCCTTTTTATTTACCTATGATTGAGTAAAGAAAAAGTGAAAAAACCAGAGGAAAAAGAATGCAAAACTGGAGAAAGGCAATCAGTATGTCAGACCAGGTCTGATCACTGTGTTTTATTGCTTCTTTGTGCCAATACATCAGAGAGTAATTAGAGGATGATTAATTGCTAATCACCCTCTCTTAATCCCTTAAAACATAATGTTAGGACCGCTTTCGGAAACCTAGGAAAATAGATGATAAGGTAAAGTCATCTTTTGTTGGTCAGAACTTGGACTTGCTATTTTGGAGAAAGAAATAGAAACTAGGGTAGCTATAGAGTTTCTATATGTCTAAGTCTATGAGTTGAGGACTGCGAGGGTCAGTTTTTGGGTCTTTAAATCTTCACTATGATTCATGGATGAGGCAGAGAAGAATTTGGAATTGGCTTGGCCCTTGGGGAGTGGAGAGTGCCAACCATCTCGAATGATTGGCAAATCTGTTATGTTCATTGTGCGTGGCTTGTTCTGTTCTCCCTGTGAGTTGTAGTGCTTTGTTCTGTTTCTTATTAAGTTGTCGTGTCTTTGTATTGTTCTTGTTAGGTTGTGTCTCTTTGGTAGTAATTCATGTTTCTGGTGTAAGAGTAATTGTGGAAATTTGAAGGATGGGAAGTAGAGGGAAAATAAAACCTCAAAATATTAATCCTTGAATGAATGAGAAGACAAATAGGCCTTTATATAGGTAAAAATATAAGCTAATAAGCTAAATTTAGAATCTATCATAATCCTAATATCTTAAATTTATTCTTCTAGATATGATAATATAATCCTATCTAATCTTAATATCTCAGATTTATTCTTATAAGATATGATAATTTAATATTTAAATCAAATTTTAAATAATATCCAAATTTAATTATAGATAATTAAATAACTAACAAAACATAATATTAATTAATTAATAATTAATTCTAAACTAGCGCATCTCAACACTCCCCTTAGTTGCGCTTCTCAACACTCTTCAAGCTGGGAGGTAGCTTGGATGTGAGCAGCATCATTATAGAAGAACTAGAATTTTGAATCCTTAAACCAGTAGTGACCACTAAACTGAAATTGATTGAATCTTGAATCTAGATCTTAAGAAAAAGTTGTGAACTTGATGAAGAACATCATTGCTGCAGGCCTGACAAGAAAGTTTGTAAGAGAACTGAGTAAAGGAGATGATGATGATTCTCACGAACAGAAGAGGGAGTCACTTCTACGATGTGGAGTGGACTTGCGAATTAAAAACACTATGAATTCGCACACTTACAGAAAGAGGTCTACTTTTGTGAAGTGGAGAGACAATGTTGTCCAAGGAGAAACAATTTTAGTGCATTGAGCACTTTTATGCTTCCTAGGATTTTGGAAGATCTGATAAAGGGATATTTTATTTAGCTACGAATGTGAACAGGGGAGAGTTACAAGGCTAGAGAGATTTGTGAGAGTCTGAAGTTATAAGGGGCCCAATATTTGTAAGCTCAGGGACGATTTCCCATAGATACAATTAATAGAGGAGATTGCGTCTCTAACTCCTAAAACAAAAGGCAACAGAGGAGACAGTCTCAAACTTTGAAGACCAAGGAAGAGGCGAATGATCAAGGGCAAAGGCAGAGACAAAATTGGAGCATAGTTGATGAGCAGAACATATGCGTAGAGACGGGTCGCACCACACTGTGCTTTTAGATGTCTCTATTTGAAGGAAAAAAGATTGACTTTCTAAAGGCATGCCTTTTTCTTCTTCTTCATCGAGACCTTAACCTAGATTTAATATTCCTGCTCTAATACCATGTGGAAATTTGAAGGATTGAATGTTGACGGAAAATAAAGCCTCAAAATATTATTAATCCTTTAATGAATGAGAATATAAATAGGCTTTTATATAGGTAGATATATAAGCTAATAGGCTAAATTTAGAATCTATCATAATCCTAATATCTTAGATTTATTCTTCTAAGATATAATAATATAATCCTATCCTAATCTTAATATCTCATATTTATTCTTATAAGATATGATAATTTAATATTCAAACCTAATTCTAAATAATATCCAAATTTAACTCTAGATAATTAAATAATTAATAAAACATAATATTAATTAATTAATAATTAATTTTAAACTAGCGTATTTCAACAGTTATCTTTTCCCTTGTAATCTGCTTTGTTATGCAGTAATATCATTTCAGTCTCAAGTTATTTACCTCCTTTGCTGTCTATTTCTATTTTCAGTGTCTATGTCTAGTTTTCAGTCTTGTTTTTAGACTTGTTTAGGAAAGGGTCATAATACATAATATAAGATGCTAATCAGAGAGAAACAAAAGATACTAATATACCTGTTATTATTGAAAACAGAATAATAAAAAATTACACCCACTAAAGGAGAAGCCAAGGTCATGTAATCTTAGGCTTCTCCTATGGGCTCTGATATCCAACAAAAGTCATTGGTGATTTGCAACTAAAATGACAATGTGATTTGAAATCCTCTCATCAGATGATTCTTGTCTCGTACTATATTTGTGCCCTTCTGGGACTTTACATTTACTCTGGTTTTTCTTTTTCTTAAAGTAACTTCTTGTGCTTCTAGATATGCCTTGTCTCTATTGGATTAAACATTAAACATGAATTTAAATTCTATGATTTTATCTTGGAGATGATGATTTTACAACCAACTGCAAAATTTCCCAAAGTTGAAATCATTCATTTTTGGTGGTAAAATTGTGATTCCAAGATGACAACCATCATGTTATTGTCTACTGAAAACTGATGTTATCTTTTTATCATCGTTTCATTAAATGACATCACAGGGTCATTGAATTTTTGGAATTTTCTTAATTTTTCAGTTCTTATAAATATTTGGACTATTATGGAAATATAGTGTTTTCACCATCCTTCTTGTTAATAGTTGTTCCTAACCTTTCTTCCTAGTTAATTATTGACAGTTTAACTCAGTGGGTCTTCAGGAACACATACCTGTGCAGTATCCTGAAGTTGTACTTACTGTGGAGGTTTACCATCACGTTCGAAAGTGTGTAAAGGTATTTTAATGCACTTGTTTATGTCAATGAGGGTGATTTATCTAACTGTAAGAATTATCATACCTTACTAATGATAAGCAGTGTCTTTTTAATTAGACCCAAGAACTATTGGTTATTGGAGGACAGACTTTAAGTACTTTAAGGGACCAGATCTTTTGCTCAATGGATCAGGTGTTGCAAAAAGCTGGACAGCATGATCCTTCTGGTTATTTTCTCATTGAAGTAAGCACCTGTACTTGTTCTTATGATCAGGGTGTTATTTAACTTAATTTTAGTTGAACCTGACTGAAAGCCACTTCTCTGTAGGATGTGTTCTACGTTGATACGAGGGATCCGTCTGCTATTGATTATACGATACCTATATTTGATTGGCTTAGAAACTCCAAGGAGGAGGCACAAAAAAAATGGGAATGTATAATAACTGGGGAGTTGAGACAGAAACAAAAAGCAATCATGGGAGAAGCGTCATCTGTCTCACAATTGCCTCCCTTAACATCTGTTGACATGCAGAAGATACATATTTGTGACATAAGATTCCGACTTGGCGCTGGATTCCTCTACTGTCACGAGGTATTTTTCTGGCTTTATACTTTCCAATTTCATGTTTTAATTTCATGAAGGACATAGACTACACAACACATGCCAGGGATGGATGGGGTGCAACCAGAGAGGTGCCATGTGCTAACATACGAAGACGAAGAAGGAGATTTGGTGATGGTCGGCGATGTTCTATGGGAGTGAGCGATTTTCTGAATCTCCTGGGTATTGTGACAAACACATGGTATTCCATATTTGGACATGAACTTATGATGTCTTGTTTCGTTGAAGAATGTTCCTATCAACAGTGAAGAGATTGAAGATAACGAGGGTAGACGCATTCGGGTGTTAGGCAATTTCAGAAATGACAGTGCAGGCTCTGGATTTGGCGGTTTTCCAATTTTGTGCTATAGTTAGTTATAGTGGTAGTGATCTGTGATGAGATGTGATGAGGATCAGGGTAGTGTTAGGGAAAGCATGCTCAAAGCTATAGATGTATATGCACAGCTCCAAAACTTTGTCCTTTTTCTTTAGTAAAAGAAAGTGGAAAAAGACTAGTTCTTGTACATTCTTAGCTAAAACTGCCCTTACTTTTCTTCCACCAATTTCAATTTGAACAATTAATAGTCTTCTCTCATTCACCATTTTAAACCACTTGTTTACTACACTCGAAAAGAGAGGGTCTGAAAAGGGAAACAACAGCCAAGTAAATGCTTCTTTTTTTTTTTTTTTGTCGAATGCACAGCTAAGTAGATGCTGGAATCGAATTCGCCGTAATAATGAAAGACGTGCTATAAATGGTGGGGCAAGAAGAGACGTTGGAACTTGGAAGGAGAAATGGGTCAAAAGGAGCAAATGGCTCAAATCCTTTTTTTAACAAAAAAGGCCATTGCTTGCAGAAATATGAAAGAAAAGTTGTAGAGTTATTGAAAAACCAATTGCAGACATTGAAGATTATGGATGAAAAATTGTAGATTCTCAATTTAGTCTTTTCTCCAAATATATATATTTGAGCTATTTTGAGCAATTTTCATACGTTGGGATTGTTCTTTTTAGTTGTTCATCCGGTTCACCGGAGTTTTGCCTCGACTACATCTAGATCCGACTCGCGTGGTGCACCTGGCTGTGGTGGGTAAGTCTCCCAATTAGAATTTTCTGTATATGCTAAGGCTCAAACTTGAAACCTCACTTAAGTGATACCGAGTCACTTATCACTCGGACTAACCCGTTGGTACGTTGGGATTGTTAGCGGACTAGGTAGATTGATAATTAGGGATGGAAACAGGCTAGGTGGCCTGTCAGGGGCCTCTCGCCTAGCCTGACCTGTTGTAAAAAATATACAGGCTAAAACCTATATAAAAGCCTGTTTTCTTTTTAAGGCCAGACTCAGGCTCGTTAAGAAGCCTGTTAGGCCTGTCAGGCGGCCTGTGCCTGTTATTCAAAATATATTTAGTATGAAAGTGTAATAGGTAGGTATCGAACCCACCACCTATTAAACATAATACAGCAATCAGACCATGAGGCAAACACATATTGTTATAGATTTTATTCTTATTTTTTTATAATAATAATTGGACAATGAATTTTGATAAAATAAGCTCTTTTAACAGACTTCAGGCCAAACCAGATATATTTACAGGTCAGACTTAGACTAAAAAATTAGCCTACAACAGGCTACAAACTAAGCACAGGCTAAATTATCACTTAATAAGCTTAGCCTGTTAAGGCTAAGGCTTAACCTCTTCCCATCCCTATTGATAATAAATAGGCCCAAACTCCCGAGTTTGTGAGCTTCGCAATCGAAAAACCCTGCTCTTAATCATCGCCCAACTTTATAAAATAGCCTCCCCAATAGCTTACTCACCGTCTCCAACTACTTCAATGTCGTATTCATTGCAAAAAATGGGTCATTAAACACAATTACAAAAATCTTATTCCAGCCAAGAATCATTATAGGAAAGAAGTTAAAAATTTTGTCACTAACATAAATAAAGACACTTGAAATGAGTTTGAGATGAAGAGTATATATATGGGTTTGAAAAAAATCAGTTTCTTACCATGTGTAGAGAGGTTCGAAGCTTGGAAATCTCCATGGACAAGATTCTATTCCTCATGAAGCTCTACGCAGCCTTTCCCAACGCTATGGACCCATCATGCAAGAGTGTTCTGAGATGGACCAATTTTAACTTGTTCCGTTTCAGCGTGAGATTGAATCAAACACAGCCAGTCATTTTTGATTACTACAAAGGATTATCCAGATCTGATCCGACTTGGTTGCAAACTGAGTCGAATCGACTGAATCTCCGGCCACCATAACAGCACCTCCCCTGGATAATGCCGTCGACTCTACGAAATGCTTGGATGGCCTTGGCGAGAACTATCTAGGGAACTAGCATCAGATCCAATTCATCCTGTATCAAATGACTCAGATCACTCCTCATAAGCCAGCTTTGGATTCTTGAGGATCCTCCTTCTCAATTTAGTGCTAGAGAAAGAAAATCGGTGAGGAAGAGAAAGGGAGAAGAGGAAGGAAGGGTTACGCTCTACGCGATTACATGTGGAGGTCGAGTGAGCTGGCAACTTTGGATGATGAGGCGGCATGTATGGACTGCCACGTGTACATGATGGATCAAAATTAACATTTTAAATGGTGGGGCAAGATTGATGCGTTTTTATAACTTCCAGAGCAATGTTACTGTTAAAAAAATTTCTAGATAATCAGTGGTCTGAGTATAAATTTTTAGAGTAGAATTATACTTCAATCATATTTAATAATGTTCATTATATATTTAATAACTGGAATATAGCGAGATAATCAATTCCAAAAGCATACTTGATTATGTTGAGTCACAGAGCGTAACACGTAGCAATATAAAAGGAAACGGATCGATTATATTAAAATTCCTCAGTCTGTTAACAATTGTGTCCATATATATAACAATACAATACAATTGGGCTTAAGTCCTACACAGGCCCAACCCAAATGTTTCTACACTCCCCCTAAGTTAGGTGCTATATATGTCTACTGCTCCTAACTTGCTGAGCATTCTTCTTTGTATATCTCTTGAAATGGCCTATGTCAAAATGTCTGCTTCTTGGTCCTTTATCTTTATGTGCTGCAGATAAATCAACTTTTCTTGAAACTTTTCACGTACAAAATGCAAATCAATCTCAATGTGCTTTGTTCTTTCATGGAATATAGGGTTTGAAGCTATATGGATAGCAGCTTTACTATCACAGTAAACATTCACAGGATTGGATTGATGAATTCCCAGTTCTTTTAACAGTCCAACAACCCATGTCACTTCTGCTACTGCTGATCCCAGGGCCCTATACTCTGCTTTTGCTGATGATCTTGAGACAGTAGGCTGTTTCTTTGATTTCCACATCATGAGTGACCCTCCTAGTTTCAATAAATATCCTGACACCGACCTCCGTGTTGTTGCACATCCTCCCCAATCCGAGTCACAATAGCATTTAAGGGAAAAAGAGTTTAACTCTCCTTTAGAACTGATAAGCACTCCCATTCCTGGACTTTGTTTCAGGTATCTCACCACATTGAGTGCTGCTGTCATATGTTCCTTCATAGGTTTAGCCATAAATTGACTGAGCACCTGTACAGAAAATGCAATATCAGGTCTGGTTACAGTCAAATAAATCATTTTTCCAACTAATCTTCTATATCTTTCTGGTTCTTGTATTAAATCTTCCTGCTTGTTCTTTCCTTCTTCGAAAGCCATAAGTTTTAAATTTGGAGTCATAGGTATTGTCACAGGTCTACACCCACTCATTCCTACATCTGAAAGCAAGTCAAGAGTATATTTTCTCTGATTCATAACTATTCCTTTCTTTGACCTAGCTAGTTCAATCCCAAGAAAATATTTCATTATTCCCAAATCTTTGATTTTGAAAGTACAGTGCAGAAAGTCTTTCACCTCATTTATCCTTATGTTTGAATCTCCTGTTATCAATAAATCATCAACATATACTAGTATTATAACCATTCCATCAGTAAATTTCTTGAGAAAGAATGAATAATCATGCTTGCTTTGCATAAAACCAGCTGCTACAAGTGCCTTAGACAGTTTTGAATTCCACTGTCTTGAGGCTTGCTTTAGTCCATACAAAGACTTTTGAAGTTTACAAACCAGATTCTCCCCCTTGCTTTCAAAGCCTTAGGGTATGGACATGTAAACTTCTTCATCTAGATCTCCCTGTAAAAAGGCGTTATGAACATCCATATGAAATATTTTCCAGTCACTTACAACAGCAAGTTTAAGAATCATTCTAATAGTCACCATTTTAATTACTGGTGAGAAAGTTTCATGATAGTCTATGCCTTCCCTTTGGGTATATCCCTTGGCCACTAGTCTTGCCTTAAGTTTATCTAGTTCTCCATTAGCTAGATATTTAACTTTATACACCCATTTACATCCTATTGCCTTTTTTCCTTTGGGAAGAGGCACTATCTCCTATGTGTGATTGTTTTCTAAGGCATCAATTTCTTGGTTCATAGCCTTTATCCAATCTTTACTTTTTATAGCATCTTCATAGGAACTAGGTTCTGTAACAGAATCTATATTACACAGAAAACACATATGAGAAGGAGAAATATTCATATAAGAGATATATTTTTCAATAGGGTATAAGCATTTAGACTTCCCTATTTCAGTGTCTGCTCCTTTAACCAGATTACAAATGTAATCTTTTGCCCATATAGGTGCTTTCCTTTCTCTGGGTTGCTTGGTAGCAGGTCGCCAGTGTATGGGTGTTTCTCTCATATGATTTTCGTCTTCCTCATTATGTTGGGGAGGGTTTGCAAAACCTTCAGTGTCTTCTTCTGGAGATGGAGTTCCATCTTGTGGAATCTGTGATAAAGGCATAGTAAAATTAGAATCATCGAAATAAAACATATGTTTAAATTCCTGTGATACTCCCCCTTGGTTGGTGGCCATGCTATCTTTGAAGGGAAATTTATTCTCAACAAAGGTAACATGTCGACTAACCAATATATTCTGATTTTGTAAATTAAGTAGGAGGTATCCTTTTTGATGAGGAGGGTATCCAAGAAAAACACAAGGTATAGATCGAGGACTAAATTTATCAAAGGAAGTCAGGTCAGTGGCATATGCAAGTGACCCAAAAACTCTTAGGTTGTCATATTTGGGGGCAGTGCCATAAACCTTTTCATAAGGAGTCATATAATCAAGAATTCGAGAGGGAATACGATTAACAATGTAAACAGCCGTTTTGACACATTCACACCAATACTGAAGAGGAACCTGAGATTGAAGAATTAAACTTCGAGAGATCTGCATAATTGTTCTGTGTTTTCGCTCCACAATCCCGTTTTGTTCGGGTGTGTATGGACAGGAGGATTCATGTACAATCCCTTTATCCAATAAGAACATGCGCAGATCATGGTTCATGAATTCAGATCCGTTATCACTACGAATTTTCTTCACAGGTAATGAAAATTGAGTAAAGACATAAGATAGAAAATGTTTTATGTGAGATGAAGTTTCTTATTTATGTTTCATGAGAAAGATCCAAGTTGCCCTGGAAAAGTCATCGACAATGGTTAGAAAGTATTAATGACCTTGATATGTAGGGACACGATATGGTCCCCAAACATCAAGATGTAATAATTCAAAACAAGATTTAGAATGAATGCAACTGGAGGAGAAAGGAAGTTTGGTCTGCTTGGATTGAAAGCAAATGTCACAGTGTTTATTGAACAATCCATTACTTTAGGGTAAAATGCCCAAATGTTTAAGAACAGAGAGAGGAGCATGTCCTAATCTAGAATGCATGAGCCATACATCAATATTATCTGAGTGCGTATGTGTCTTGTCAGTATTGCCAACAAAGTGAAAAGAATTATGTGAGTGTCCTTTATTATGTTGTAGAATATAGAGGCCATTGACCAATTTACCAGTCGCCTTCATCTGTTGACCTTGTAGGCCCTGCATAAGGCAAAATGCAAGAAAGAAAATAACCATGCAACTTTGATTTTGTGTGAGCTTAGATACTAAAATGAGGTTAAAGTGCAATTTGGGTGCATATAGGACATCTTTTAAAACAAAATTATGCGAAAGAGTAACATGTCCAATATGAGTCACGGGGACTCGGGACCCATCCGAAATTTTAATATTCTTAATGGGTCCTGTATAAAGTGTGTAACTATCTAGAGTGGAGAGATCCGCTACAAGGTGTGTAGTGGCCCCAGAATCAATTACCCAATTGATATGTGTGTGTGGAGAGAGTTGAGGATGGACCAAACCTGTGCCCGTGAGTGCATGAGCCATAGGAGGGGAAACTATGTCTTTTCGAAGGAGCTGAATCAAGCGCTCATATTCATCTTCGGTAAGGCTTGGTGTAATTGTGTTGCTCAGACGGTTGTCACTTGCTGTATTCTGTGGTGTTTCTATTCCAGTATGATTAATACTTTCATCTCGATTCAGCTTGGGCCTGTTGCCTTTGAAATTCTCTGGGAATCCAATGAGATGCCAGCATCCATCTTTGGTGTGCCCTTTCCGGTGGCAATAGGTACATTCAGGTGAGGTGTTCCACGCCCCCTTCCTCGCCCATGCCCCCTACCCCTAGTAGCCATAGCAGCTCCTTTAACTAGAGTAGTATCATTAGGCATCGTGATATGCCTCTGAGCTTCATCTTCCATAACCATGGCAAATGCTTGATTGATGGTAGGTAGGGGATTCATGAGCAAAATTTGACTTCTTGCTGAGCTAAAACTTTCGTTAAGACCAGTGAGGAATTGCAGCAGTTTCTGCTGTTGTGTTCTTTCAGCATAAATCCGAGATGTTTCACATGAGCAAGAAGGCAGAGGCAGCATCATACTCTGTTCTTCCCATAGTTCTTTCAATTTTGTATAGTAAGATGAGACCGAGGCTGACCCCTGCCGCAAAGATCCAATCTCCCGATGTAAAGAAAAGAGACGGGACCCCGTTACCTTATTGAAGCGTTCCTCAAGATCAATCCAAACAGATCTGGCATCTTGAAAGAAAATGATGCTGTTAGCAAGATCCTTGGAAACAGAATTGAAAATCCAGGATAGAACTATGGCGTTGCAACGTTCCCACTGAGGATGCAATCGGTCTTCGAAGGCATATTTTTCGCACGTCCCATCCACGAAGCCTAATTTATGCTTCCCGAGCAATGCGATACGCATAGCACGACTCCAGATTATGTAGTCGGTACTTCCTGTGAGAATATGGGGAATGATTGCGGAACCTTTAGTGTCCGACGGATGGAGGAACAGCGGATGGGTAAACTCTAGAGAAACAGTGTCACCGTCGTTTGTCTTGGTTGCCATAGTTTGTATTCCGTTTGAGCTACCGCCTTCAGGTTATATTGCTGCAAACCCCAACTTTGTTCTCCACAGACTCGCCGCTTCCAAGCGAATGTTCTTGATTCAGAGCGGGCGTTCTTGATTCAGACCCTTGCTCGTTTTCGTCTTGGTAGGCTGAGGGAACGTATGGAGGGAGCGTTCTTGGGCCTTTCTTGGGTTAGTACGGTGGTCTTCTTGGACCAATTGGCTCTGATACCATGTTGAGTCACAGAGCGTAACACATAGCAATATAAAAGGAAATGGATCGATTATATTAAAATTCCTCAGTCTGTTAACAATTGCGTCCATATATATAACAATACAATACAATTGGGCTTAAGTCCTACACAGGCCCAACCCAAATGTTTCTACAGATTATTTCATTGAAAGAGAAAATAACCAAAGTTTTGAAGTACAATGATACATAACTTGGAACCCCATTTAACAAAGGCTATTTTGTGACATGAGTACACACTCATATAACACTTGAAAACTAATACTACATATGACAATCAGTAGGAAACATTGGAGCCATGTATAACTGCACCAAACCTCTTTATTCCCTGAAACACAATATGACATTTGAATGAATATGAGAGGAAGTCTTTGGAACATTACATAGCAGATAAAAATTTTAGAACAGTGTTAAAAAATATTGTACCTGAATATGCTTGCTGCTGCACTTGTATCCCGTATGGAAAGCATATCCAACAATGAAGTTGAATGAGTTAAGAACTGAATTTGTATGGCAAGAGGAAGACAAAAAAGAAAACAAAAACTCGTTTAAAAAAGAATAACATCTACGGGGTTACCTCAACAGTAGCAATCTGCTTTTAATATTCATTGGAAGCTTTTCTCAACATGAGGACCACAATAACAAAGAGTCGATCCACCAGAAGTTGAAACAGCTGAAAAAATTTGTGCCTCCATGATCTTATGAGGAAGAGAGAACCACAAACTCCCCAAAAACCCGCTGCAAATCCAACTCCCATCCCAAGATACAATGACTTTAGAAAGTCGTCGTCATCTTCGTTTCCTTCAACTGCCTTTGAGTGATAAGAAGCCTTTTTCTTGTAGCACTTCTTTGGAAGAGGATCTCCACAAAGATCAAGATTGCCAACAAAACTCCACGACTCAAAACTCTGAATTTGGGTTCCCAATGGGATTTGTCCAATGAAATTGTTGTATGATAGGTTTAAATAATCGAGAAAAGACAAATTAGAGATGGATGAAGGAATTTCTCCAAAAAACTTATTATAGCTAAGATCAAGAGATTCTAACCCTTTCATACCACCAATTTCTTCAGGAATCTTCCCAATCAAATGGTTTCGAGACAAGTTTAAGGACCACAATTGAGTCAAGTTAAACAATTCCTTTGGAATTTCTCCAGACAAACTGTTAGTGGAAAGATCGATGCTATGCACAATACCAAAAGAGAACTTGTAATCCAATTCTCTTCCTTTAGCAAAGACTTCTATTTCACCTATTGAAGAATAATATTCCTCAATCGGATGCATGATTTTATATAGGCAATGTGGTATAGGTCCAGAAAGATTATTATCAGCGAGATCCAATATTGTCAAATAAGTAAGGTTACATAACTGTGATGGAATATCACCTATAAACTGGTTTCCCCTGAATTTGATAACATATAAATTTTGCTGCATGCGATTTGGCAAAGTTCCAGAAAATTTATTTCCCCCTAAAATGAGGTATTCCAAATCCATCCAGTTTGATAGGTCCACTGGAAATTTGCCAAAGAAACTATTATGACTCAAATCCAAATGCTCGAGACTCACTAATGATTCCAGTGAGGGAGGAACTTTACCTGTTAACTTATTACTCCCCAAATTAAGGGAACGTAATTGTGTCAGATTGGCCCAACAATCAGGAAGTGTTCCACTCAAATGATTATATGATAAGTCCAAATTATACAGCTTGCTTTCCCCATTACTCTTTGCTAGTCGGCACAATAATGAGAAAATAGATCCTGACAAAGAGTTGTGAGATGCATAAAAGTAAGAGATATTTGGTGATAGTGTGACATTGGATATGTCATCACTAATCATGTTGTTTGAGAGATCAACAGAAAAAATTCTTGCTATAAAGTTCCAAAATACATTTGCATCAATTCTTAAAATCCTTGATCTAGAAATGTCTAGATGTCCTAGAGACCGCTGTGTATATAACCATGATGGAACATTAGGCCCTATGCTCATGTTACTCAAATACAAATGCCCAAGTTGAAATGGTGGGACCCAATTGGGATCAATGTCAAATTCAAAACTTGTTGAACTTAAGTGCAATGAATTTAAATTTGATAAATTCCAAAAATTCTTTTCCGTGAGAATACCCACCAAGAAATTGTATCCAATGTATAATCGATTTAAGTTTTGGAGTTGTCCAAGACTTTCTGGAAGATTGCCACTCAATTGATTGTAAGACAAGTCTAAGTCCAACAAGGAAGAAATATTTCCAAGAGATGATGGAATTCCTCCATAGAACATATTACTTCCAATAGCGAAGTATTGCAACTGTTCATATTGGCCTAACCAATCTGGAATTGATCCTTCGTTTATTATAACTCAAATCTAAATGCTTGAGGTTTTGAAGATTGAGCAAGGCTTTTGGTAATTGGCCATAGAAACTGCAACTACTAAGGTCAAGATGATAGATGTGTTTGGTGATATTGAAGAATGATTTAGGTAATTTTGACTTGATCATGAAGTTGTAAGAAAGATCAAGAACTTGAAGTGACGTAAAATTGACATAATCAAGGGATGGAAAATAACTCAGTTCACAAGACCCCAAGCGTAACTCAGAGAGTGAAGGAAGCATGGCTATATTGGGGAGCCATTTGGTTTCATTTCCAATATCAACATCACTAAGGTCAAGATATTTTAAGGGAGAAAGTTGGGAAAGCCAATGAAGATCATTTATGACTAGAGGATAATTATTTGAGAAGTTAAGATAACGTAGAGCTACAGAAAAACTAGCTGAGCGATTAGAAGGGGTAGTAGCACGTGATTGGTTGTCAAATTTGTGAGCATCGAAAGGAGTTTTGGAGATTTGGCATGGTGGCATACTCACAGTTGTAAAGTAATTGTAGCTCAAGTCCAAGTGGTTGAGAAATTCAAGTTGAAGCACACAGAGATTAATCTCACCTTCTAATGTATGATTGAAAAGAGAGAGCTCTGTAACTCTTCCTGTGATGTTGTTGCACCAAACTCCCTCCCATGCACAGCAATCATCTTCAACAGCCCAAGAAGAGAGTTGGTTGTCTGGATCAACCACTCCTTGTTTGAAGATTAAAAGCAATCTTTGATCATTTTCATGGCAACGGATCACCTTGTTTGAGTCAACCACGCTTCTGTCAAATGTTGTTGCAAATAGTAGAAACAACAAAACAAAGGAAATTTGTGAAGCAAAGCTGGCCATTGTGAAGTTTGAGTATAATGGCCTCGATGTATATATATATATATAAGTTATGTTTCGAGTTAGTTTCTATTAACGCAATTATATATAAAAATCTTGAAAGCGAAATGCACATACAGGTTTTTCTTTTCTTTTTAATTTGAAAAGTGTTTCCAAATAAGACGGATTCTAATATTGGCTGCATAAATTTGATGGAGCATGAAGAATAGGTTAGTACGGTTTATGATTTATGAATAATGTAACTTATTATAAAATTTAAGATATAAAGTATCATTTGCTATTATTTCTCATTTACATTCACCACACTAATATCATATGTGGTCTAATTTTTTCCTTGAAATATTTTTTATGCCAAAAATATTTTTCAGTAATACTTAACATCAAAAAATTATTTTCGGATGCTCAGTACTATTGAGAAATATATTTTAGAAGCTAGTGGCCAGAGCAAAATTGTAATTGAAAAGATACTTTATAATTATTATAAATATATTTCTTACGGAGATTATATTAATTATATTACTCATCATCAATTATTCAGAAATAAAAAAGCAATCTTCTATCATCACAAGCAACGTAAATAAAAGACCAGTTTTTTAATCCCTTCAGTCATAGATACTATAACAGCATAGAAATTTCCAATCTTTAACAGCTCATTTTCAAATATAGCTGTTTCTAAAGATCGAAGCTGTCTTTTTTGCCACAAACACACAAAATTAACCGACTTTGTAAAACTAGTATATATTTAAGATCATTGTGTATATAATAAGGTTGATCAATTCAAAATGTGGGTCATATAATGTCAGACATTAATGTTGAAAGTGCATAATGATATCTCAATATTTTCCTTCCCAGAACGCCAAGTCTGACTCCGGAAGCACTAATCATTGTTATCAAACTTTGTGAATAGTTTCTTACTTTTATGTTTTTAGTTTAGAAAATTATATCACGTTGCTCTTAAACTTAAATTTTTTTATAAATTTGATTATATTTAATGACTTTATATATAAATTTTATACAAAATTTCAGTTGATTATTGTAAATTATAATTGTTTATAGAGTTAGTTTTAATTATTTGAATTTGAAATATATTTAAAATAAATTGCTGTCATTTTTTTATATTTTAATTATTTAATCAAATATTTTTTGGCAAAAAAAAAGCAAATACTTTTAATAATTATTTATTAATAAAAATAAACTCTTATTCGTTCATGATTCGAGTTATATCCTTCACGCGTTTAATTAAACTTGTGAATTTGACAATTTTATACGTGACATAAGTACATCCAAGTCCACCCATCACGAACAAAACAAATTATTTTGAGCAAAAAATTAAAGATACATAATAATTATTTCCCCAGCCATCTTATTTGAACATTTCAAAAAGTAAGAGTATAGTGGGAAATATGGACTTTCTATGAGCTATCAAGTCTATGAGTTATCAATTGATGGAACCCACCTGGAATAGCTTCTTATCTTCTTTCTTTCCCATCTCACCAATCTTCATTTACAAATCCAGATTCTTAATTCTTTACCGTCACAACATTATCTTGATCTACCAAGTAATTAAATTATCTGAAAAAATTTGTGTGTCCATCCTCTAACGAGGAAGAGAGGACCCCAAACGCCCCGGAAACCCACTGCAATCCAACCCCCATGTCAAGATATAACGACTTTAGAAAGTCGTCTTCATTTCCTTCAACTAGCTTTGGGTTTTCTTATTTTTTTTTCCGTTGCAAAGTTCATGATTGCCAACAAAACTCCAAGAATCAAAACTCTTGGGTTCCCAATGGAATTTGTCCATTAAAATTGTTGTATGTGAGGTTCAAATATTGAAATAAAGATAAAAAAGAGACAGTTGAGGAAATTTCTCCAAAAAGCTGAGATCAAGAGATTGCAAGTTTTTCATGCCTCCAATTTCTTTGAAACTTTTTCCAGTTAAATAGTTTCGATACAAGTTCAAGGAATGCATTTGATTAATAATAAACAGTTCTTCAGAAATTTCTCCAGACCAGTTATTAGCAAAAAGATCAATAATGCTACTTTCAAGTTCTACAAAAATCTAAGAATGGTAGTCTACTTCTCTCCTTTAATAAAGATTTTTACTATTTCACGAGACTTAATTAAACTAGTTGGATGCGTGATATTATATAGGCAAAGAGGTATGGATCTAGAAAGTTTATTTTCAGCAAGATCAAGTACTATCAAAGAAGAAAGGTTGCACAATTGTGATGGAACATTACCTATAAATTGGTGGGTCCTCAATTTAATAACACGCAAATTTTGTGCCATATAAGGAATATTTGGAATGAAAATTTGTCAAAACTCATTTTTGAAAAAGAACTCGTTTTTGTCGAGAACAAGGTATTGCAACTTTGTCCAGTTTGACAAGTCTGATGAAAATTTGTCAAAGAAACTATTATCACTCAAATCCAATACCTAAAGATTTAATGGTGCCATGGAGGGAGGAACCTTAACAATTAGCTTATTAGTGTGCAAGTCAAGGTAAGATAGTGGTTTCCAATTCACCCAACAATTAAGAATTATCCCACTTAAATTATTGTATGATAAGTCCAAACCATACAACGTGTTTTCCCCATTGCCATGAGGACCACACAATAATGGGAAAAAATTAGATCCTGAAAACGATGCCTGAAAGTATAAGCGTGTGTTTGGATGTTAAGTTTTAAAATTAATTTTAGACAAAACTTCGGTTTAGAAAAAATTTACACAAATAATCATTTTTGTTCAAAATCTCAGTGTAGGTCAAATCATGATTTCAGAAAAACTGGTCAAAATAGATTTTAGAACAGTAAAACAACTTATGGATTATCCAATTACTATTTTACCCTTACTTTTTCTTACACTATCTCTCCTCTCTCTTCTATCTTTTCCACTATCTCTTATCTTTCCTCTCTACCCTCTCTCCTCTCTTCTTTATACCCTCTCTCCTCTTTTCTCTCTACCCTCTCTCATCTCTATTCTCCATCCACTCTCATTTCTTCTCTATTCCTCACCCTCTCTCCTCTCTCCTCCTTTTAATAAAATCATATCATTTTTACTAATTTACCTTTCCAAAAAATCATTTTAAAAATAACTATCCAAACACTTATTTTCCCAAAATCTATTCTCCCTAAAATCTATTCTTTTCAAAATCTATTCTTCCCAAAATTTATTCTCAAAAGCTAATCCAAACGGGCCCTAAGACATTTGTTGATATGTGTGGGGAGACCTCCTTTGAAATTATTATAGTCTCAATGTACAAATTTTGTGTAGATTATCACATTGGATATGTCTGCACTAATTCAATTATTTGACAGATCAACAAAATAATCAATTCCTGCTACAAAGCTCCAAAACACATCTGCATCAATTTGTTGAAATCCCTGGTGTAGAAATATCTGAATCACTTAAAGATTGCTGTGTATATAGCCATGTTAAAACATTAAGACCTATGCTTGTGTTATCCACATACAATGTCTCAAGTTGAAATGGTGGGATCCATTTAGGATCAATGGCAAATTTGAAACTTGTTTAACTCAAACGCAATGATGCTAAATTTGAGAAATTCTTTTATGTAAGAACACCCACCAAACTCACAAATACCTCTCCTAAATACCAAATCTGAAATGGAAGAGGATATGGATGTGGTAAGTCCGAGGGCAGACAACTCAAAGCATGGAAGTTTGAACCACGAACCAGAAGACACTGATAGTACTACTCAGAACATAGATCTAGATGATATGGAATCTAAGCCCGGGGACACAAATAGAAGACTGGAAGAAACCTCTAGTACTGAGCATAGCATCTTATTAGTAACTTTATTTCATATGTCAGGTTAGCTCCATGTATGCAGAGTTTTGTTACTAAAACAGTAAAAGAAGACCTTCCAAAAAGCTTTGAAGAAGCTATTCCGGATCCAAATCGGCGTAAGGCAATTATAGAAGAATTAAGGGTCTTACATGTAACTGGGACATGGAAAATAATGGCATTACCACCAGGAAAGAAAATAGTTGGTTGCATAAAGGTTTTCACTAAGAAGTACAACCCTGATAGTTTTATTTTGGAAGACTCTCAAGTAAAAATAAGATGCCAAATAATTGTTTTTATTTTTAAAAACAAAAACAAGCAGTCCCTTATATTTTCAAGAAAAAAAATACTCATTTCCTTATTAAGAATCGGCTATAGGCTCCATTAATCAGACTAAACCTAGAAGCATTTACGAATTCCCTATTTTTTTTTTACTAACTGTATCCTCTTTTTATTAGAGGTAATCTTAGGCATTAAATATATGGAACTCTCCCCATAAAATGAGGTTATAATTTCAGATTATAAATAGTACTTAATTAATTTGATTAGATTAAAAAAATTAATTAAATTAAATAATATGTCATAATTTTTTAAAATATCCTAATCATTTTTCTTAATTATATCTTTCTCTTACTTGATTATTATTGAGGGAATATATAATTTAAAAAAATTAATAAAAATAAAAAATATATCTTATATTTAAGATTAAGATTAATTTTTAATTAAGTTATATATTAGGAGTATATTATTACAATAAAAATAAAAAAATTTCTTCAAATTTAAATTTAATTTAATAACATTTAATTAATACTAGTATTTTAGGATGATAATTTTTATTTTGATGGCAAACAATTATTTTATGATATTTTAAACTAAAATCCATGCCCGACCGACATCCCCGATGATTCTTTGCCCTCTAGGCTCAGTTCTCAGCGTCTCTGGCCTCTTCATTCCGTCACCGTTGCTGGGTCGGCGTTGGTATATCCCCGGCTTCGATCGCATCGCTCTTCCATCTCACCGTCGCACCGTCGCTCTTCCATCTGCAGCTTCCATCGCATTCTGCGGCTACTATTTTTCTTCTGACCAGCGTCGCATTGGCTCTTAACTGATTGTGCGTGCTAAAGCTAGTGATAGATGCGCAGAGAGATCCAGTGATAGAGGAAGAGTGATAGTTTCTATTCAAGTAGGAATGGAAATTACAGAATCCACAGCTCCAGTGGCAGAAGTATGTGAGCTCTCAATTCCAAGGGGTGGGCCCATATATGTTCCAAATCTGGTTGGTCCCTGCAATAGGGTTGCTGAGTTTGAGAATTCTGTCGTCTGTGAACTTCAGGCATGAATCTTCCGTTAATACTTTATGCTTCTATGCCAAAAACAGTGCGGCAGGTTCTTGTTTCTGCTTCACTCTCTTACGATAAATGTGTACTGTTTGGTTTGTTTGTGCAGAAACTAGAGGCAGAGTTGCATCAAGATGCTTCTAATGACCTGTGTGATGATGATATCTCGTGTGTACTCCTCATGTGGTTTTTTCTTTTGTTTGTTTTTTTCCAATTGTAATATGGTTTTTCTCTTTAGAGGCACTGACTTATGCCGTTTTAGAATTGATGAGCTTAAAGTATATACGGAAGAGGAGTTAATGGATATGGCATTGAAGGAAGCATTTAAGGTATAGTAAACAGTCCTGTTCATAGCTCTTTGTATAACCGTCCCATAGCTTATACTTGTGCTATTCCAGGTTACGGAGAACAATGAAAATTATCCTCCAACTTTGGACCAATCTAACGCAGGGTGAGTAAAATATTTTTTATATGTTTATGTTTGTCTTTATGTTGTGAAAATTTGGCACCTTCGTATTATGATCAATGTCCATTTTGTGCATAGTTGCAAGGCGTTTCAATTACTTGTTACTGTTTCTTGTTGATACATCTATTGTATTTTGCTTTAGTATTATTGCTTTTGACAACTTCAATGGAAGTAAGGAAAAAAATTCTCATTATTGAACTTCTGGTCTCTTTTTCTCTTTCTGAAACTTCTTTCAGGTGTAATTCTGATTTATGTATTAGTGAACTTCATAAACGAATTAAAATTTTATTCTTTGGATCACAGGGATGAGGTAATCTGTTTTGAACACCTTATCCTGTCAATATTCTAACTACGGAATGTACAAAAGAGTATTAAATAACACCATCTTGATTCTAAACGTGCATTTGAGGGAAAATATATAAGTTGTTGCATCAGAAATTCGGAATGTTAGTATATTTTCTTTCCTTGCTTATTATACCATTATATTCTTGTTTTGTCATGATGGAATTTTATTTTGTTCTGTTAGATGTGGTGTGTGGGTCACTGAGCCTTCAGCCTGGTTGTGATAAATGCACTATGTGATCGTGAGTATGTTATGGTCTTGCAAGCTCAAATGCTTATTAATTTAATTGTTTATCCTTCAGGATAGAAGATGACCACAGAATATCAAGCAATGATCATGCCTCTTCAAATACAAATATCTGTGGTACAGTATCAGATGCTCCTACATCATTTGAGCCATCAAATCGAGCATCTGGACCTACGGTCAACAGAAATATGAAGGGAAAGATCTCAAGGAGAAAAAGAAAAGGCACAAATGCTATCTGTATTCAAGTATGTTGACTTTCTAAAAATATGCATGATTCCTGGTTAATTTTTGCAGTTTATGGCATCTAACTCTAATCAGTATAAAAGAAGCAGAAGTTGATTTGATTGTTCATGCTGTCTATTGTCTTGTTTTGTAAATAAAAACTATTTTCCTGAATACACCTATTATATCATTCAGTAATAATTTAATTTTTCTACATTCATTCCCATGAGGATGTCTAATATTTCCTCAGCTGGCAGAAAAGAAAAAATAATGGAGGCTGTTGAGCTTATGATCATAACGGTATGAAGTAGTTTAAGGGTACGGGATACGTATGCACATAGCCCCATAGTAGTATGTATATTTATTTCCATCTGCAATGTGATTAGATTTGCTGATAGGTTGGGAAGGTAGGCTAAACAGTTAGAATCTGGTTTTACATATCTGCTCTGGAAGTACAAGTGTGCCTTGTTTTTTTTGCATGGACAACTGGAGTGTTGAATTTTTTCCCCTACAAAGCATGTTCCTGAAGCATTACCTGATATACTCGTCAACAGCTTTCTGTTTTTCTTGTAAGGAATAGGCATTTTCTTTTGTTGAATTTTTTTTTAAGTATTTCTTACATCTTATGATTGACCAATTTCCAGGGTGGTTGTACAGAAAAGGTGGATGAAATTGTGAAAATCAAGCAAAAGCAGGAAGAGGACAAAGTGGCAGTCAGACTTCATTCATTCAAGTATGTTATACGTGTGTGATTTTCCATTTCCATATTAAGTTCCGACATTCTCTTGTCTCTTTTCTAGTCCTGCTTGCAAGATCAATCAATCTGCCCTCAAATCAGCTAGAACTGAAACTATGAGATCCCTTAGGTCTACAAATTCTTCCAAAAAGGTTAGTTTGAGATTCTCACACATTATCTACTGTACTAGACATTGTTTTGGGTTTTTTCATTCATAATATATATGCTTTTACATTTTATTCATTTTTTAATGTTATAGCCTTACAATATGGATAAGAATTCACTCATATGAGGCTATTACCTGACACTGTCATTCATCCTTTATTTTCAATTGAAAGTAAATCAACAGATTTACAAGATGGCAATCTTATGAGAAATAGAATCACTAATACTAATCCTTAAAATTTGCAATTTGACTTTATAAAATGATGAATGCTGGAACTTTTATTTTACATTTGATGTGTTACTTTTTACACTTTTTATTTACCTATGATTGAGTAAAGAAAAAGTGAAAAAACCAGAGGAAAAAGAATACAAAATTGGAGAAAGGCAATCAGTAGGTCAGACCAGGTCTGATCACTGTGTTTTATTGCTTCTTTGTGCCAATACATCAGAGAGTAATTAGAGGATGATTAATTACTAATCACCCTCTCTTAATCCCTTAAAACATAATGTTAGGACCGCTTTTGGAAACCTAGGAAAATACATGATAAGGGAAAGTCATCTTCTGTTGTTCAGAACTTGGACTTGCTATTTTGGAGAAAGAAATAGAAAGTAGGGTAGCTATAGAGTTGCTATAGGTCTATGTCTATGAGTTGAGGACTGTGAGGGTCACTTTTTGGGTCTTTAAATCTTCACTATGATTCAAGGAAGAGGCAGAGAAGAATTTGGAATTGGCTTGGCCCTTGGGGAGTGTAGAGTGCCAACCATCTCGAATGATTGGCAAATCTGTTATGTTCATTGTGCGTGTCTTGTTCTGTTCTCCCAGTGAGTTGTAGTGCTTTGTTCTGTTTCTTATAAGTTGTTGTGTCTGTGTATTGTTCTTGTTAAGTTGTGTCTCTTTGGTTGTAATTTATGTTTCTGGTGTAAGAGTTATCTTTTCCCTTGTCATCTGTTTTGTTATGCAGTAATATCATTTCAGTCTCAAGTTATTTACCTCCTTTGCTGTCTATTTCTTGTTTCAGTGTGTATGTCTAGTTTTCAGTCTTGTTTTTGGACTTGTTTAGGAGAGGGTCATGATACATAATATAAGATGCTAATCAGAGAGAAACAAAAGATAATACTAATATTCCTGTTATTATTGAAAACAGAATAATAAAAAATTACCCCCACTAAAGGAGAAGTCAAGGTCATGTGATCTTAGGCTTCTCCTATGGGCTGTGATATCCAAAAAAAGTCATTGGTGAGTTGCAACTAAATTGACAATGTGATTTGAAATCCTCTCATCAGAGGATTCTTGTCTTGTGCTATATTTGTGCCCTGCTGGGACTTCTTGTGCTTAAACATTGACTCTGGTTTTTCTTTCTCTTAAAATAACTTCTTGTGCTTCTAGATATGCCTTGTCTCTGTTGGATTAAACATTAAACATGTATTTAAATTCTATGATTTTATCTTGGAGATGATGATTTTACAACCAACTGCAAAATTTCCCAAAGTTGAAATCATTCATTTTTGGTGGTAAAATTTTGTGATTCCAAGATGACAACCATATTATTGTCTACTGAAGACTAATGTTATCTTTTTGTCATCGTTTCATTAAATGACTTCACAGTGTCATTGGATTTTTGGAATTTTCTGAATTTTTCAGTTCTTATAAATATTTGGACTATTATGGAAATATAGTGTTTTCACCATCCTTCTTTTTATTATTTGTTCCTAACCTTTCTTCCTAGTTAATTATTGACAGGTTAAGTCAGTAGGTCTTCAGGAACACATACCTGTGCAGTATCCTGATGTTGTACTTACTGTGGAGGTTTACCATCATGTTCGAAAGTGTGTAAAGGTATTTTAATGCACTTGTTTATGTCAATGAGGGTGATTTATCTAACATGTAAGAATTATCATACGTTACTAATGACAAACTGTGTCTTTTTAATTAGACCCAAGAACTATTGGTTATTGGAGGACAGACTTTAACTGCTTTAAGGGACAAGATCTTTTGCTCAATGGATCAGGTGATGCAAAAAGCTGGACAGCATGATCCTTCTGGTTATTTTCTCATTGAAGTAAGCACCTGTACTTGTTGTTATGATCAGGGTGTTATTTAACTTTATTTTAGTTGAACCTGACGGAAAGCCACTTCTCTGTAGGATGTGTTCTACGTCGATATGAGGGATCCGTCTGCTATTGATTATACGATACCTATATTTGATTGGCTTAGAAACTCCAAGGAGGAGGCACAAAAAAAATGGGAATGTATAATAACTGGGGAGTTGAGACAGAAACAAAAAGCAATCATGGGAGAAGCGTCATCTGTCTCACAATTGCCTCACTTAACATCTATTGACATGCAGAAGATACGTATTTGTGACATAAGATTCCGACTTGGTGCTGGATTCCTCTACTGTCACCAGGTATTTTTCTGGCTTTATGCTTTTCAATTTCATGTTTTAATTTCATGAAGGACATATACTACACAACACATGCCTGGCAGAAAAATAAGTTCCATTTTATTCTAAATTTATACCTAATGATTATGTAGATAAATTTATTTAATGCGAGGGTGGGAGGACATTCTATCAGCATTGACTAAATTTTTTTCTCCTATGGATATAAAAAGGATGACAAGAAAGCATGATCTGTTTATTTACTTGTAAACTGCAGGGAGACTGCACTCACACACTAATAATACGAGATATGAGGTTGATTCATCCAGATGATGTTCATAATCGAGCTGCTTATCCAATGGTTACTTTCCAACTAAAGTTTCGTTTTGAGAAATGTAGTGCTTGTAAGATTTTCAGAGCTACAAAGGTCACTGTGGATGACAAATGGACGCCGAAAAATCCTTGCTACTTTTGTGATGAATGCTTCTCTCTTCTTCACATAGCAGAGGATGGATCTCTTCATTATGCAGACTTTCTGGAGTATGATTATCATCATGATTAGTTGCCCTCTGCCCTGAACGCCGGAGGACGTTTAACTCATCAATTGCTATACATGCGATATCATGAACATTGCTTGGAATCTTTATTTGGTGATAAGCAATAAGAGTTCCAGTCATCTGTTTTGAAATGATTTGTTTTGGTTTGTACAAGCTGAAGCGTCTATTCAATTGCAAATGGTCTGGATTCTCACTTCCTCTAGTTAAATTCACATGCAGAGATGGCTTGTCATTTTGGAACCTCTTATTGTTGCTTTGGAAGGTAACAATTGGAGTTCCATTGCAGAGATGGCTTGTCATTTTGGAACCTCTTATTGTTGCTTTGGAAGGTAACAATTGGAGTTCCATTGCAATGGAGATGATATAGTTGCCTATTTGAATTATCTTGTATAATAATACTGTCTGGACAAAGCATCTTATTGCAAAAGAAGGAAGTCATGCCCGTCCAGAAACATGTAGATCCTTTTTGCTGGGGGTTTTTTGTTATGTATGAGAGAATTTTGTAGGGATGACCGTTTATATTTATAAAAGACATTAATAGTCTGTCTGAAATTTTTAGTATTATTTTCTATTTTTGCCTCCATTAGTTATTGGTTAGTATCACTGCATTAATATATTAGTTTCTCTCTCTCTCCATAATAAGGGGTTTTGTTTAGAAAATAAGTTGCATTTTTTATATATTTATTTTCTTTTAACTAATTGTAACTAATTTTTTGATCTACTAATTGTTACTTGCACAACATGAAGTTTAGTGAATGGCTTCTCCTACTATTTTATCTTCACCTGATGGATGATTTGAGTTGTAAAGTTATGAACATAGAGCAAATAAATGTCTTGCTTTTGTCTTTGAAGGTGTTATCTTGTCTCAGTGCCATTGTTGCATCTTGCTTTATAAAGTTTACCATTGTTGCATCCTGATAAACTAGGTTATACGAGCCAACTTCTTTCTTTCTTTATTTTTCCAATGAGCCTACCCTTTCAAACCAACCTCATCCTTAGCTCTACTTTTTGCCCAATTGGATTGGAGGTCAACAAATGTAATTTTAGATAATCATGATTTTCAAAAGTGATATTGATCTAAAGTGACGCTGGTTTATTGTGATTTCTGCTTGGATTTTTTTCACAAAGGTGATTTTGAGATGATTAACTCCTTTTGGATTTCATTTATCAAAATGACTCTTGGATGTATGAACTGAGGGTATATCTTTTTTTTTTTTTGCCCCTTCATCGAAAAGGGTATATCTAAGGAGAAATATTTAGGTGCTCCAGGTGTACCACCTCATCCATGCTCTCTCCAATTAAATAGCACCAGTTTAGTCTCACATGGCGTTCGTGAGACTTACAAATTATCTTTTATAATTTCTCTCTCTCACTTCCATATTCACTTCCCATTCCCTTTCTCTTTCATGGGAGGCCCTTCTCTCTCTTCATCTCTGGCTCCTTCTATTGCTCCCACTGCTTCTCCAACATCCACTCTAGCTTTGCCCACCGCCACCACTTCCTAAGCCGCTCCTCCACGATTCAGCAATATCCTCTGCAGGTAAGCTCCTTGCCACCTACATCCCCTCCTCCGACAACTCCATTTATTGAAACAAGGTAAAATGGATACATACAAATTTAGCTTTTATACATCAGAAGATAACCTCAATGGTATGATGATGCCCAATCTACTCAAAGCAAGTCAAAGTAATATAAATATTGAAACCCATGAAAACATAAAACAACCCCTACAACAGAACAAAGACAAGGACAAAAGACCCTTTAAGTCATTTTATCATTGCATTTCAGACACTACATCCCCTTTGCACTACATGGAGTGCATAGCAATGGTCACCCAGGTGAGCCACTAGGAAAAAGGGCATGGATATTATTAAGGATATTGAATACACAACTATATTTTTGGATTCCATAATCTCCTTTGAATTTTAAATGTCATTATTAGAGCTTCAAGCATTTATCCAAATGGACATTTTAAAGGGTGAAAGAAATTAAGTTGAAATGATTCTTAACAAAAGTTAGTTTAGTTAATAAATTGTCATAATTTAAATTTTATTACTAATGATGTAAAGAACTTATTAATGAGTAATCTGGTACTTGGTGAGCAATACTAGTGTTTGTGAACTCACCTATTTTGTTTTTTAAATTAAAATTGAATGGACGGCTATGATTGGGTTTGAGATTTAACGGCTAAAGGTAATTTCATTTTAATTGAACCCACGCCATTTTAACGGAGAAACAAAGCGAGGGGCGGTACGAGAAAGGGAAGTCACGGGTTCTGGACGCAACGGAAGTTGGGTAAAGCAGAGAGCCTCCAATGTTGCTTAGTGGTGGCTCTCGCATTTCTCATCATCTCCGAGAATGCGACCATCATTTCCACTTAAGCTGCAGATTTCGTTGCTACAGTTCCCAAATTGTTCAACCTTCTTTTCCATCGCCTCTTAATCTTTCTTGGCCATGTATTGAAAAGCATACCAGACTGTCTTCATCGTCTTCATCTTGTTATGCCAGCATCCCATCTGAGTCTCCTCGAGAAACTCCACCCTTTTTTGACTCTTTCAGGTTCTTTCTTCCTTATGATCAATTTTTTTTGGGTTATACTATTCTGTAAAGTTTCGTTCTTGTTAAAAAGGGAAAAAATAGTCGGAATTGATTTTTTCTTGAATTTTTTGAAATTTGGTATGAACCTGGTACATGTGAATAAAGTTCCCAAGCAACTATGAATTAATGGATGAAAACACAGATGCAACAACTCTCGAGTGACTTGTGCTATTACCTTATTCATGACTGTTTATGACCACATTCACACTTTTGTGATCCATGTCTAAATAACCCTGTAAGTAATTTACTTAACTTCTTAACTAACTAACCTACTTATTATATCCTACACATTCCACGATACCCAAAAATAATCCTGTATCAATTATTTCCTTCTAAAATATTCCCTGCTCTCAAAGATTAGAGATGGAGAAATCAATATAGCTGCCGCAGAGACTTCCATGTAGCATCCTCGAGAGCAGAGTACTTATGATGAATAAAAATTTGTGAGGCTTGTTACTTCGTTTTCCCTTAACATTGGCAGAATGTAACTCATGAGTAGGCATGGATCCAGCACCAACTTCCCCGATCATCAATCTCTGGTTGCCCAGTTCAATTTGTTTTTTTTTTTGTTGGAGAAACAAGCTTCGTTAGATATGAAGGGAACTACAAGAGAAGAGTATGGGACAACCTACTAAAAAACACAGAAAAAGATGGTGGTGGTTGGGGGGGGGGTGTGTTGGGGCGCCGTGAAGAAAAAACGTAGACTTAGAAAGTATCGAAGCCCTTTAATCCTTACTCATATCATCCATAGAGATTCGAACAAAACACTGAAGTGAAGCAAGAGTTACTATACGCTCTATGAGGCATTTAGCGTTGCCAAAGCATGGACACCATTAACAAAGACCCTTCCTTCTCTTTTGGTTCATTTCTCTCCTAAGATGGGTGTCTCATAATAGGCCTATTAATTCCTTGTGTGGGTGGTGCTTTCTAACTAAGGTTGTACTTGGTAAAAGATGATAGAAATTGGGAAAAGTATTGGAATGAATTTCTGAATGCATATGCAGCAGAGGCTTTGAACTGAAAGAAAGACACAGGGAGGAATGAGGTTTTTTGGGAATATGATGGAAAATTCTTCCACATGGCATTAATGTTGGTTTCTTGTACTCCACCTAATATACATATCATTACTTATTGCTCTTAGATTAAGCATCCGCACAGGGACTTCAACCTTTTTTTTAAAAACAAAACATTGTGCTAAGCCCTCTGAAAAGACAGCTAATGGCACAGTTGTCTAATACTTCCAGACATTGGCAAAACCATTTTTTTTAACTTGGTATTAACAGTATTTTCTCGTTTCAAATTTGCCGGTGGGCGCACCCTTTTCTGATTAAGGGGAAGTTACATTGTTGCAAATAATCAAGAAGAAATACTATTGGGTTCCAATTATGTATAATACATTTATAAATTCCAATTATTCACCTGCTATCTATCTTCAAGAGAGTCGGTCCTTGTATCCCAGTAGTTTAGAGCTCTCTTGTTGCTTGTGTGAATTTGAGGTTATTTTTATTAAGCTTTTGCATACGTGGCTGCTCATATTTGAGGTTTAAATTGTGGGGCAGGAGCTATCTGATTACTGATCAAGTAATCAATTTACATGTTCGCTGATTTTTTTCCCTTTTAATTTGTATTGCATGTTATCCTTTCTTTTTTTCCTTTTTAATCAAGATTCTTATTCCTTTTGTTTTTGCAAAGCCAACAAGAGGATGATCAAGAAATTATCTCCGATGGATTATCACCAATAGCAGGTTTTCAGTCACTTTCATTGTATTCCTCTTTTTCCATTTCTCCAGCACATGTACATCCTTATAACTAATTAGTTTGTTTTCTGAATTTCTCCCATATTTTCTGGGCGGAAGAACATGCAGTTCCAATACTAAATGATGGGCTTAAATTGGGTTTTAGGGGTTGGGCTTGCAGTAATCTTTACTTACAAGGAAGCATTCCTTTGGACTTCTGTATCTTTTAGTTTAGTATTTGTTTTGTTCCATCTTTTAAATCTTTAGGATTTTCAATTACTGGCCACTTTGGCTACATAAGTGACGTGGGGGAAGCATTCTTAGTTTGTGAACAACGTAGCTTATCTCAGACTCTACGTAAATGCATAGGGCCCACTCTGGTTATAGGAATTCGTACAAGTATCTGGTGAGTACTTGGTCATATTATGACTATTATAGGCCTATGCCTAAAATCTATAGGTGGAAGAAAGACGAAAGAAAATATGAAGAGAGGTCCACGGGAAGTGAATTAACAAATGGTGACATGACACATTTTCAAAGTGTCAAGGGGAGGTCATAAAAAGAATAGCTAGCCATGTGCAGCAGCGTTTATATATATACATTTATTCATTTGGAAGAAAAGGGGGGGGGGAGGGGGGAATAGCTAGCCATTGATGTTTAAGCGAATATATGCATATTGTGGTGCCGATTTGCTTGTTACAACGACAACAATAAGCCTTGTTCTACTATGTGGATTCAAGCAACATAGAGTTTTCTTGAGCAAATAGACACACAGTTTTTAGAACAAGCCTATTCATTTGTTAGCTAAAACAAACTTGACTTAGCCTTGTTTTTTAAAATTTCCATTTTTATTTTACTTGCTGGATTTTAATTGAAAAAAGAAGAGATGTGAAGGTGGATTCATCAACTTAGTATTGGTTGTAATGGTTTGTGCTTATTGACTAGCTTGAACATTCTCTATACTTTTAATGTTGGTCAAAGGACTCGAATCTACTAAAATGGCCCTTGTAGTTGGGTCCTCGGCTTAAACCTTTTTTCCTTTTATTTCTCTAGAACTAAAAATTTTATGAGTTAGTTAATTACATTTTGTTCAAATAAAGTTCTCTGGCCCACTATAGTTGCCAATTTGGTGAGTACTTTTGGTAGTACCAGATTTAGGTGGAATCTGAAGTTACAGTAATATGCAAATGTTATTTTCCTCCTCCTTCCCCTGACTATTGGCCACATGTTATATATAATGCCCTATCTCAACAAGATATTAATGAACTTATCATGATAATCTCCAGGAGGAGTTGTAGCATTGGGAAAGTTTGATGCCTTGCACATTGGTCACCGAGAGCTTGCCATTCAAGCATCAAGGGCTGGACCTCCATTTCTTTTATCATTTTCTGGGATGGCCAAAGTACTTGGCTGGGAACAAAGGTATGATCCAGTACAGCATTCTGTCAATTCAGTATAGAAGTTTCTTTTATCAGTTGATATAACTTGAAAGATATGATTGTTTGTTTCAGTTACACAATCTTACACATTCAATTGGTAGTTATAGCTTTGCAATTGAGAACTGGAAAATATTTCTACATGGACTAGATTAAATATCTAGTTAGCCATTTCTCTTTATCTGTTAGGAAATGGACCAAAATCTGCTCTTTTATACCAACAAAAATATAATTTCTTGAGATTTTTCTTAACTAATACTACTGTGTTTTGAATGATTAATGGTAGGGAAATAATATAAACTTAGGGATAAAATATAAAGAACTACTCTCAACTTGAGTCATCTGCATAGAATTCCCTTCCCCTTGAAATTTTGATAATGGACTCCCTTGAACTTTCATTTGTATGCTCATATCACCATTCTGCTAATAACTGTTGAATCATTAGAAAAGTGCCACTTCATGCATAATAAAACCATGCGGCATCTGGCATGGGAATATTAACTTAACATTTTTATAATATTCATTCAAGCTGCATAAGAGTCCATAGAAAAAAAAAAAAGAAAAAAGAAAATGGGTTCCACTTCATTAGCATCAATATCTTCATTGGCATAACAGAGATGACGCTTCAGTTCTCCATTTTTGCCCCTTCGATCCATCTGGACCTTCACCCTCTATGCAATAACTATTTTTCTTCTCCAATCCATCACTTTCCTGCTCCCAATTTAAGATTTCTTCTCTCCTTCCTTTTATTAAAGAAACTTTCAGGTAGTCACAGATGCTTTCATCCAAAAACTGTACTACCAAACTGATTTGTATATAAAATTTCTTCTTGATATTGCTTGCAAGTACAGAAACTTTCAGGTAGTACAGGCTTTTGTCTACCTATAGAGACATGTATGGTTTTTACCTACAGAATCTCACTTCGTCATTCTACGTTTCCTTTTTTCCCCATAACGCTGAAATTGCTACTCAGCCAAACTCCAAGGGTCACCTATAATCAAACCAATGCATTGGAGAAGGAAGTTGAGCAGAATTTGTAAATTGGGAGCATGAAAGTGATGGATTGGAGAAGAGACACAACTACTGAATGGAGGGTGAAGGTCCAGATGGACCGAGTGCCAAAAATGGAGAACGGAAGAGCCACCTTTAAAGGAACGTTGCTTTATTCATGAAAGTGATGGATTGGAGAAGAGACACAACTACTGAATGGAGGGTGAAGGTCCAGATGGACCGAGTGCCAAAAATGGAGAACGGAAGAGCCACCTTTAAAGGAACGTTGCTTTATTTCTTGGAATGAAGTTATCTTTCAGCATCGGAGACTAAATTGATAGACACTTGAATGATTTTATTAAATTGGTTATGGTGCAAACTGCAAAATATCTATTTCCTCTAATTAGCATCATAAACCCCTATCTATCTAGGGCTACCTTGGCAATAGCTTTCGCATGGGCTGAGTAACAATGCAATTGCAATGGTATTCTTTTATTCATTTGGAGAAACTTATGAGAATAGGTGTATAGTTGTCTAAGAACATTATCAAGTAATTATGTTTGTTTTCAGGTGATCGATTATATGCTTCAGTAATTATATCTAATTAGCGTTATCATATGTTTCAGTTTGGATGAATATCATTTGGGCATAATTTGTTTAGTAATTTAAAGTCCTCCTTTCTAAAGAGCAGTTTCCTTTATTTTCATTGGTTATGGTAGTATTTCAGATTTTATAGTAATAGATAAATGTATTGTGATTAAAATAAAATACAATATAGACCATCTTTTTTATTACTTCCTAAACAGGGCTCCTATCGTTGCCAAATGCGACCGAAAGCGTGTGCTTTCTTCTTGGGCTCCTTATTGTTGTAACAAGGTCCCAAAAGAGTACCAGGTTGAGTTTTCAAGAGTGAGACATCTCAATCCTCGTGAATTTGTTGAGAAGTTATCAAAGGAGCTTAGAGTGCGTGGAGTTGTTGCTGGTAAATCACATTTCCACTATGTTCTATTTAATTAACCTAGCGCCATTCTCTTCTGCATTTGATATGGTTACATGCATATTTTTTCTTGTGGTATAGGGAAAATCCACTACTCCAATAAGGGGTAATTACATTTTCTGATAGATTGAGTGTGATTCTATTAAGGATCTGTTGATGCCCCGAAAAAAAAAATCAGGATGTGTTATTCCTTATTACAATTTCTGGTTCTTTCAAGATGAAAAAGGAACTTCGCTGTAATATTTGTAATTTGGAGGGTGTAGTACTTTCTCCAATATTCCATGAACATATTTTTGAAATTAACAAAAAAGTTTATTATATAGAAAGTGAGTTACTGGAGATTAGGATAAAATCGCTTCCTAAAAGATACAAACCTCAAAAGAAGGGGGAAGGGAAACAATAGGGGGGAAAAGAAACTTGTAAAATAAAAATGTTTCCGAGTCCCTAAGAGAAGGAAGACATACAATCCTTTCACACAAGTCATTTAATGTTGTGGAAATTTAAAAAATTGAAAGTAGATGGAAAAAGCCTCAAAATATTATTAATTTTTGAACGAATGAGAATACAAATAGGCCTTCATATAGGCAAAAATATAAGCTAATAAGTTAAATCTAGAATCTATCATAATCCTAATATCTCAAATTTATTCTTCTAAGATGTGATAATTAAATATTCAAATATGATCCTAAATAATATTCAAACTTAATTTTAGATAATTAATTAAATAGCTAATAAAATATAATATTAATTAATTTTAAACTAGCGCATCTCAACACTCCCCCTTAAGTTGGATCTATAGCTTGAATACTTGTGCTTCTCAACACTTCCCCTTAAGTTGGTAGGCAGTTTGGATATGAGTAGCATTATTATAGAAGAATCAGAACTTTGAATCCTTAAACCAGTAGTGACCACTGAACTGAAGTTGATTGGATCTTAAGACAAAGTTACGAACTTGATGAAGAATCATATGTATTATTCAAGAGTAATATGCTTATACAATCATGGTAAACTATTTGGGTTTACACACTAATCTAACTTCACTTGAGGGAGATGAACTAATCCCATAACCTATGAGATATTGTGGGAAGAGACCTAAGTTATTTTCTTCCATCATATGTATTATTCAAGAGCAACATGCTCATATAATCATGGTAACCTGTTTGGGTTTATACACTAATTTAACTTCCCTTGAGGGAAATAACTAATCCTATAACCTATGAAATTTTGTGGGAAAAGACTCAAGTTACCCTCTTCCATCATATGCAACTAATTCTCACTTGAAGGCGTGCCTTCTCTTCAGATTTGACCTTTTTCTTCTTTTTCTTTTTCTTCATCCAGATTTTAACTAAGATTTAATATTCCTGCTTTGATATTATGTGAAAATTTGAAGAATTGAAAGTAGATGGAAAAAGTCTTAAAATATTATTAATCTTGAATGAATGAGAATATAAATAAGCCTTTATATAGGTAAAAATATAAGCTAAATTTAGAATATATCATAATCCTAATATTTTAAATTTATTCTTCTAAAATATGATAATTTAATATTCAAATCTGATCCTAAATAATATTCAAACTTAATATTAGATAATGAGTTAAATAACTAATAAAAATAATATTAATTAATTAATAATTAATTTTAAACTAGCGCATCTCAACAAATGTTATAGAGGCACTACATAAAAAATTAGCATTCCTTTCTTAGCAAATAAACCAATTCATGACAAGAACAACGCTGCCATCTTTATTTCTTTAAAGTGAATATAATAAATCAGTAAGTCTGGTTTTCTAGAGAATCTGAATCTGACAAAAAATTCCAATCTCATAGCAAAGTGTTGTAGCCAAACAGAAATGCAAGAACAACTGTAGTTTCACAATTACTCCTACACTCAAAATAATTGTTAGGGGCAGTGCCATTTGTGGCTGTAGAATTTGCAGCATGTCAGTAGTATACATTCTGTTGAGTACCTCTGTCCACACAAAACATATCATTTTCAGGAAGTTTAAGATTTCTCCGTTGAGAGAAGTATTTAAAGTAGGACTTACAAGAGAAAGCACTAATTAAATCTAGAATCTGTTCAAGTAACATCTACATAATATATCCTATTATTTATATTATTTGATTGCACATTTAAAGTTTAAATGAGGCTAAAACTTTGTGATATGGTACAGTTTTTGCAGTGTTATAATGCATATCTACTTTTATGAAACTGAGATAGACACCTGTAATGGAGCTTGTGGCAGGTGAGAACTACCGATTTGGGTATAAAGCTGCTGGAGATGCATCAGAGTTGGTAAAGCTATGTGATGAATATGGTATGGAAGCTTATATAATAAAGTCTGTTATGGACAAGAATCAATTCTCTGCAACTTTAAGTACCAGCAACCCAAAAGAGAGAGGACAGGTTTCATCTACCCGTGTTCGGCAGGCTCTTGCTGTGGGAGACATGAGATATGTCTCACAGCTTCTAGGTCGACAACACCGTCTTGTATTGATCGCGACCGAATCAGAAGGATTTAGTGTTAGTAATTACAAGGTATCTGCTTCTAAATCCTGCTTAATGAATCTTGCACCAAAGGAAGGTTTATATGAGAAATGTCAGCTGTTCCTTGATCAAGAGAATGTAGGGCAGGGTAGAGTAATTATTGACACCAAGTTTGTCCATGTAGAAATAGCTGACTTAGGTAGGAGTGACAATTTCAATACTCAACATTTTCAGTTCTTGCAAATTGAATTTGCTGGTTTCAGCTCTTGATTCTGTTAAAAATTTTAGCCTCTATGCTCATATTGATATTAGCCATGGTATATTTATAATCATACTCCCAAAATTCTTGGGATTCAAATGCTTTATCATGAGGCTGATCAAAGTCCACTGTAGCTTATTCTTCATTCGGTTCCTTTTACTCTGCATCTATTTGGTACACTCAAATACCTCATACCACTGATGGTTAAGATTTGTATTTCTCTTATTTTTCCTGTTTATTATAAAAGGATGATTTAGTTTTTGATAGAGTATAATAGTGTCGTATGGTATATATAATAAACCCTATCTAATAGGATAAGATTTTTTGTTATTATTGTTATATTGTAAAAGGCTGACTGACTTGGACAAACTAAGCACTTATTTGTATTTGCTTCTCATTTGTATGGCCATGCGATCACTTTTCATAACACCGATAATTATACGAACTTACACATTAGTGATACTCTAAATTATATTTTTTCCCCCTAAAATATTGTCAATTAATCTAAATCTAAATTTCTTGTTAAATTTAATAAGAATAATATTTATTTTTGCACTTCTATTTGCCCAATTAACAAAAAAATACTTTGATATGTAATTTAAGTTAGTAGAAGACATATAGTGAAACAAATTATGATTATTTTATATACATATATATGTATATGGTAGAATGACAAAACAATCCGCCTAAAATATGTCAATTCCATATTAAAACCTCAAAATGGTCTAATCTCTGTTAAGTCTCTAGGTAATTCTTTGGGATTAAATTTTGTTGTGAATTTACCTTGCCCTCTGCACAAAAGAAAGACAGCCCCAATTGAGATGCTGAATTTTTATGAAATTAGTTATCGCTTCTTATTTTTTTTGGTCCCTCACCCGGTTCACCGGAGCTTTGTCTCGACTATATCCAGATCCGACCCGCGTCACGCACCTGCCTATGGTGGATGAATATCCCAACGGAGATTTTCTGCATACTCCAAGGCTCGAACTCGAGACCTTACTTAAGCGATACCGAGTCGCTTACCACTTAAACCAACCCCGTTAGTAGTTATCACTTCTTTAGTTGTTGTGATCATTTCATAAAGTAGTAGTTATTTTCTTATCATTACAATTCAAATTATGGGCATTTTCCTAGATCATTTTGGGGTTATAATTTGGGCTTCACATACTTCGTAGGAATATTTCTGTCATTCTCCCTATAGTTATATTCAAAATAATTTCAAAAACAAACAAACTTAAAATACAAGTTTTTTTATTTGTTCTTAAAAGAAACTAAAACCTCAACACTGGGCCCAATAACTCACAATATTGGAGAGTGGTAATTATCAAGGAGTTGGTTATTTTAGGTTCGGCAAAGTTGGTTATTTTTGGCTAAACGAATGAAAATTTTACCTACCTTTTTACTATTTTATTTGAAAAATAAACATTCTTTTTCCTTCTACTCTTCATTGAATTATTCAACCAATATCCTTCTTCCTATTAAAATATTTCATCTTCTAACAGTTTCTGTGTTTAATTCCCAATATAGAAGTAAAGTACAACGTCTTCCCACAAAATATTTCAACTTAATATGTAAGTATTTCTAACATAAGAGGGGTGAATTTTGTGATTTTAAACTTTTTTGTACTAAAATACTAATGGAGCAGTAAAATAAAGTTAGAAATACAACCAATAAAGATGATAAGTGAATGAATAAGATTGGTAAATGATAATACCATACTAGAGATTTATATTAGTTCAATCTAATCTATTTGACTTTCGTCAAATATTTAAGATTACATCTTAAGATTTTCACTATAATCTATTAGATTTAATAAGTTTTTGGCATCTCGATACATTCACAAGTATCCTGAGTCACATATTGGGAATGTGTCTTCAACAAGCTCTCGTCAGTCTCCTAGCCTCATGGTCGAAGTCACAGATTAAGACCCCTAGCTCGTCCGTCGTTAAGCTATCAAAGTCGCAACTCCAGGAAATGTTCGGAATAGAGAACTTACAATTGATTAATCATCTTTCTTTCTTTCTTTGTTCTTTTTTTTCGGTTTACTGTTGGTGTGAGCACATTGACCTGTGTTCTCCCCTCTATATGTTTAAACTTTGCTGTCAATATTATCATCTCCATTGGTTGTTCTTCCTCAGATGGTGCGAGCAGTCGAGCACAATAATTTTCTCTAAAGTAGTTTTTTTTTTTTTGCATGCTCAAAGTTAGCTAAATGCCAACTAGCAAAATATGGGTCTTTTTCAACTCGCACCGCCTAACCTATACCCGTGACGAGTTATCTCGTATTATCATCTTTATATATAATTAATTTTTAGAGTGTAATTCTCTTAAGGACTTGTATCTTTCATTGAGAGTCTATCAATCGAAGAGAACTATCTACAGTAGAATTCTAACTACTACTAATAGTAAAATGAAATACCGTAGTATGAAGCTGTCAGAATTACTATCTCCTATTAATCATTCTCACAAATCTTGATTGGACCTATTCCTTTAACACAACCACCCCTAATTAGCACAACAATATTCTCCAGAAAAAATAGGGGGACAAGATCCGTTCCAAATATACACTATATATAATTAAGGATTTTGTCATTGGAGAATAAATAAAGTGAGAGGGAAGTTACTTTGAACCACACAATAAGGAAGAAAAAATCATCATCACTTTGTATCGTACCATTTTCCACGTGCTATTCCGTATTCCTTTGGGTTACAAAGGGGAATGATTAGGTACGATTATCAATCTTCGACAATGAGTCTTTGCTCTTGTCCTTCTAATGAGATCTACATCGAGATTAATTCGAATAGTAAGTACTTTGATATCACTTGAGTAAGGTCTCGAATTCAAATTTTGGTGTATGCAGCAAATTTCGTTAGGAGATTCACCCACCATAACTAAGTGTACGACGCGGGTCGAATCTGGATGTAGTCGAGACAAAATTCTGATAAACCGAGTGAGTAACAAAAATAAATAAATAATGAGATCTGCATAGTTGAAATTAGATATGGATTGTTCATATATAAAATTTTTAATAATAAATTAATTTTTTGATAAAGTGATGGCAAAATTATTATTGGATTAAACTCACGAGTTTTAATTTTTATATTTTATTTTTTTATTATTCGTCCCTATAATTTATGTAATATAAAATATTGATCAATATAATTTTATAAAGACTTTGGCTTTTGGTTATAATTATTATTAGAGAGTTAATTTTAGTTCTAAATATAAAATTTATTTTTTATATTTATTTATTTATTTTTAAATTACTTATATTGATATTCCCTCAATAATAATCAAATAAATGATAAGAAAAACACAACTCAAACCAAATAGTTATATGCAGCAGAAATAATTTTCATCTCTTTTGTAAAAATCTAAATAAAGACAACCAAATATATGGCAAAAACTAAATAACATAAGAGATACTAAAATTATTAAAGTGAAAAACACTTAATACAAGGGTAAAAATCACGTATCGTCCAGAGCAAAGAAACCAAGACCTATTGTGATTAAAATAGGGTACAAAAAGAAGTCTCAATTAGATGCGCAAACAAGTACAAACAACTAAAGTAACAAACTTATAAAAAAGAATGAAGAAGCTGAAAAAAAATGCCCAAACCAAAGGCTTGAGGGCAAACTCAATAACTTTCACACCATGCTTCGAATTGAAAATCCAACTGTTCAGAATGACGCATTAGATATTGCGAAAATGTTGATGATATTTCAGCCCAATTAGCAAATGCACAAATCCTAATTTACCAAGACTGCTATGTGTTTAAATGACTCTCTCCTCTTTTCTCTCAAATGACTGCGCTTTTCTTTTGAATTAGAACTGTCTCCCATGACCTAATCCAACTCCTATGAACTTTTATAAGTGAGACATAAATGTGTTTTAAATGTTAGGCTTTTCTCGAAGAGATCACAAACCTAACAATAAAAGAAAAGGTAGTGAGGGTACTAAGAATAATGATTATAGTATTATAAAAAAATATTATATTAATTTAAATAATTTTTTAATCTAATCAAATTAATTAATCGTTAAACGATATCGTTTTATTTGCATATCTTAACCGTTGCAGGTAAGTAAAAAATCCTGTCCGTCGGTTGATTTATGTTGAGAATTCATCTTCTTTCTCATCCAGATTACATTCGCGGTACATAACGAGGGAGAAAGGAGATTGCGCGGGAAAACAAAGATGAACAAGAAAGAAGCCTCGGGTATTGATTTTAATTGGTTTCATGGCTCTTCAGTGTGACAATGATGATGAGAAGTAGCGAATCTTAATGAGATAAATAAAATACATATTTTTAGCTTTTATGTACTGCGAATTTTATAAGAACAATTATTATTGGAAGTATCAACAAAAATAAGAGAATAGATCAGATAATATAAAAGTAAATTATATTTTTACTAGAATCCTAAATCTTCTTTGATTTCAATAAAGGAAGCATCTTTTTTATTTTTTATTTTTGGACAAAACAAATGAAGCATTTTCTCGTGTTAAATTATTAAATTAATTGAGATAATAGTTTAAAATTAATGATATAATTGTAGTTAAACTGGAGTCAATTAATTATTATTAAAATAATATAATATAATTAAAATATATTTAATTTTAAAAAATTGAAAAGAGTAATAGTTAAATAAAAAAATATTAATATATAAGTAAATATAATATTCACATAAAAAATATATATAATATGACAGACAAAATTATTAAATTAAAAATTTGACTGACATTTATTTTATTTAACTTAAGATGATCTTGTTTCATACTGAACAATAAAAAAAATTATAAAATTAAATTTAATCGACTTATCTTTTAACTTGATTAATTTAAAAATTAATTTATCAAGTTATTAATATAACTAATTTATCCGAATTCGATTTTAGTAGCACGATATCTAGTGCTTTTACTTGAGTTGATAACTACGAACCAACCGTACGTTAGTTAATCTCTCATGTTCTCACGTTTGACTTTTTTTGGAGTTCCGTACGTAATTCATGAAATCCGGAAGTCCAAGCTTTCACAATTGTTTTCACAATCTCCGTCCTTTTCTCTTCGCCTCAAATCAATTGTGCAATGATGGAGATGCATTATTTATAACAAATTTCTAGTTAATATTATAATAACTTTTTTAACAACATATTGCCTCCATCGTTCATGAACTTAAAAATATTCACGTTTAGGTTTTAGCATGATGTGGTAAAAAAGGCCAGGTTGAGGGGTGGGTCTTACAATAAAAGGAAAAATGTAAAATAAAATTACAACCTTTTTCCAAAAAAAAATTGAAATTATATAAATTTTACTTTTATTTTCAAAATAATATATAATATCCATGTTTAATGAAAAAAATTACTTTATCTTACAGTTTGATTTTAATTTTGTTTATTAAAATATTTTCTATTAACAAGTTTGTGTCTGTTAAAATTAAAAAATTAAAATTATACAAAATTGTAAATTATTATCATTTTTTGAAATAAATGTTTATATATTATGGAAAAATATTTTTCATGAAAAGAGTTCAATTCAAAAAGTAAAAGCTAACAGAACAAAAATGTCAGAAAAACTTAAATAAGAATATAAAGATTAAAATCATACCTTTCCTATTCTCCTTAAATACAAAAATACAGTTGATGAAGCATTTTCAAAAATTTGAAGGATATTATTCTTTTCTTTTCGGGCATGAACTTAATCGCCTGAATATTCTTGTTGTTTCTTCTGAATCATCCCCATGTGATCATTAATTATTTTTTTCCAAAATTAAATGTATCTGAGTTTTTAAGCAAAGGTGATTAGATTGAGGGAGATAATAAGATGCTTCTTAAATAAGGTTTGGAATTTGAATCTTGAAAAAAAATAACAATAGAAGAGCAATTTCTATTTTAAATTAATAAATTTAATAATTAATTAATCTTTTGCTGATATGTGAAAAAGAGAAAATCAATGGACCAAAATGCCTTATTCACATATAAGTTTAAAATATTTATTTATTTATCGTTATAAGAATTATTAGAAAGGGGTTACGCTCACCCACGATTTAAGAGTAAAACGAAATCTCCCTTCCTCTTAAACGATACCAATGTCGAGTATGGTAAGCCGTCTATTACCCTCAGACATAAACCTAGACACTTAGGAGTTATGATACTTCTCCAAACACCGCGACTGGAACCATAACAAATTGATACTCCTTAGGGATCGAACACGTTCTAAATGATCGTATATCTCACTCTTTCGTTAGTTGAACCCATGGACGATGGTAGTTTAAAATATTTAATAGAAGAAGATTATTCCAACTAAACATCATACATTTTCAACTAATATTTTAAGATATCCAACTTGTGTGTGTGTGTGGGGTGATGAGAAAAAAAATTATATTTTCTCTTAAATGAAAATAAAAATAAAAAAAATTAATTTAAAAATTAAAAAATTATGGTCATCTGAATCAAAATATTCTACTTAGTATCAATGGAGGTTGGAACCAAAGAAAAAGATTCGATATTCTTTAAGCATAGATTGCAAAATTGAAATCTATGCTTAAAGAATATGGAATCTTTAGGCATAGCTTTTAGTTGTAAGTAATATAATATATTAAAAACTACGCCAAGAGATCATATTATGGAATATTTTTTGGCCAAAAAGATTTTTAGAAGATTATGGAATTAGCACATCTGTTAATTAATGCATCTTCAATTTAAAGCTACCTTATCAAGATTTAAAGCATTGGATTCTTCACTTAATAAAGATATAATCAATGTTCAAGTGATTTGCCAATGCTAACAACCTTTTTTATTTTTAATTTCCAAAAAAATAAAATATTCAAATTAAAATTAGTCGGTCCATGTGAAATAATATGTTCAAATCAAGATCACCTCAATTGAGGGATCAAATAGTATTTCGTGGTTGAACTCAAATTAATCCAATTATAATTATAATAATATAATTTAATTTACATATAAATAACTATTTTTTTATCTAACTTCCAAAAAGAGTAATATCTAAATAAAAGAAGGTCTTAATTCACAAGTAGTTAATGAAATATTTAAGTATGAATCATACATAATCAAACAAAAAAGAGTTCTAAAAGTATAAATGTGAGACAAACTTTCATTTTTTTAATTCAAAATAATATTTTTTTCAAATTCAATAAGAAAAGAAAAAAAATTAACCTAATCAACTCTGTTAAAGACTAATTCACTAGTCTCATTAGATTTAGGTTGAGTTTTAATACCATAATTAATTAAGATACTAGTAATGCCCCACCAAATTTTTTTTCCTTATTAAAGAAGGCCAAGGGATGCGCCGGTAAGGAGGGTGGATCAAATAGTATGAAGTCCGGTTAAAAGGAGTAGAGGAAGACCAAAGAGAACTCTCAACGAGGTCATTGAGTGGGATCTCCTGATCAATAACCTGTCTAAAGATTTAGTTTTTGATAAAATATAATGGTGTCGTATGATCCATGTAGCTGACCCCATTTAATAGGATAAAACTCGTTATTCTTGTTGTTGTATTAAATAACTCTATTGTCAATGTTTATTAATCAAGAAGAAATATAATTCAAAAGAAAGAATACAAAGCATATTTGGAGAAGTTTTCCGTTTTGGAATAAGTCATTCCTTATGAAAATGACTTCATGACGCAGGACCCAATTTAGGAATACTCTCTCTCTCTCTCTCTCTAATCTCTATTGTTCTTTCATTGTCCCGTGACCAAGCTGCTACTCTGCATCTGTGTGGTAAAGGGAACGTACGTATTTGAGAAAGGACAATTTATTTTTTCCCCAAAAAAAATGTGAGAAAGAAATAAAAAAAAATAAAGATATGTAGAAGGAAAGAAAGGAAATGATAACGATAACAATTATAATAACAATAATATAAATTTTGTTAATATGTTGACTAAATAAATAATATGTATAAATTTCTTTGTTCTCAAAATTAGAACATTCTCTGAAGACCGAAATCCATCTAGTTCAAATTAAAATTTATTAAAAATCAATTGTTCAAGTTAAAATAATTAAAATTAATCAATTTTTAATATAAAAATATATTAATTTAATCACAATTGCAATCTAATTACAATAAGACTAATAAATCTTCAATTAATACTTTTAATTGTTTAATGACCACACTGACATAGAACTATTTTAGTAAGATTAATCGAGGAATAGACGTTAATCTTGGTGAGATGAGTTATAACTATTTAATTATAAAGGATGAGGTCTAAAATTTAGACATAAGTCTATAAGATACTAGATATCAAATATGTATAAAAAATATCATATTTATACTTTAGCATAAGTTATTTTGTTAGGTTATACGTGGTTTATACATAAATATTCTATTTACTTATGAATTAATATATTTTTTTATTTAAATATTACTATTATTAAGGTTATACTTAATATTTATGTATATTTTAATTAAATTATATTATTTTAATCATAATTATATTGATCTTAGTTGAACTATAGTTATACCATTATTCTTTTAACCATTGTCCCTACAAGTGTAATGATGAAAACCCTAGTAAGAAAAAGGAGATCAAATGAAAATATTAAATAATAAAACTCATATATATGAATTCGAAATGGAATCAATCCTATAGAGATGTTCCTAGTTTTCTTACAAAATAAATAAAAAAGAAAAAATGAGTTTGTTTTGTTTGAGTAGGGCAACACATCCCCACAACCACACAGTTCTTGAAACTGAATACCTCCAAACGCATACGGCTCTCACATGCCTTGCAGTTTTACCCCTTTAGCTTTAGTCTTCAAACCCAATCATCAACAACACCAAGTGGAGCCTAGACGTACACACATACACACACACAAAAAAAACTTCATTATAAGTAACACTCACACACACACACACACAAATATCATCAAACTCTTTCTTCTTTCTTCCCCATAACAAGAGCTTATTATTAGCTTATTTTTATCCACCAGTTTCAGAAAACAGAAAGCATGGTAAGCTAGCTCAGCTCATTCAGTTATGAACTGTTGTGTAATTCTTTCAAGTTTTGGTATAATGGGTTTTGCTTGTTTCAAATTTTCAATCTTATTTGTAGGTGTTGGTTTCCAGCCATGGGGGCAAGAAAAATGCAGAAGAGAATGTTGCAGTTGATTTTCGAGGTCAGCCGGCTGATAAATCTCGCACCGGCGGCTGGTTGGCTGCCGGACTTATCGTAGGTGATGCTCATCACAACTTGAAAATAAATTTTGAAACTCAAAGTTTCAATTTTTTCTAGCTACTAAGCTTAAATTTAGAATCTTTATTAATGTGTGTTAAGTTTCTTACCATTCAGATGGTTTTCTTTGTTTCTTTTTGGTAGGAACTGAACTGTCAGAGAGAATATGTGTGATGGGGATAAGTATGAACTTGGTAACATATTTGGTGGGGGATTTGAATCTGTCATCAGCAAAATCTGCAACAATTGTGACCAACTTTCTGGGAACTTTGAACCTTCTTGGGTTGCTTGGTGGGTTTCTGGCTGATGCCAAACTTGGCAGATATCTCACTGTTGCTATCTCTGCTTCCATAGCTGCTTTGGTAAGTCCAAGCTCTGTTATGTGCAGATTCTAATTTTTGTTGTTTTTACTTAACCTTAATATAATATTTAATCTTTATAGTTTACTTTCAGTTAGATTTTTGGTCCCCATTGTTTAAAATTATTAGTTTCTTAAAGGTAAAATAGTCTAAATTTTTATTAAAATATAGGAACTAAACGTTTTAGATAGAAAACATAAGTTGCATGATCTTAAATTGGTAAATTCAAATTCTCTCTCTTTTTTTTTCTTTTTCTTTTTTTAATTTAGTACTACAACAACAAAAAACTTTATCTCCACTAAGTGAATTCAGTTATATAAATCATACTTTATTATTGAGCCTTATCAACGATTAAATCTTTAGATAAATTATAACTAACATGTCTCATTTAATAATTTTTTTGAGTATTTAATTTGGGTTTCCTCTATATCTTTTTAGAGAATTTTATATTGTTTGATCCATTATCTTCATTAGTCTCTCCAACAATCTTCTATATATATTTTCAAATCACTTCAAATGATTTTTTATTATTTTTTCTTTAATAAATGTCACATCAACTCTTCAAAACAAATAAAATAAAAAAAGAAAAAGAAAAAGTACATAAAAAATAAAAAGTAAAATGGTATATGAATGGATTTTTTTTGCAAAAATTTTTAGAAAGAGGTTGGGTTCACTCACGATTCAAGGGTAAAGCGAATTCTCCTGTCATCCTAAGCGATACTAATATTGGACAGGGCGAGCCATCTATTACCCTCAGGCGTAAATTTGGGCACCCAGGAGTTAAGATATCTCCCCAAGTTCTGCGACTGTAATTACAACAAAGTGGTACTCCCTAAAAATCAAACACGCTCTAAATGGTCGCATGTATCACCCCTTCGTCAGTTGAACCCATAGACGATTGGTGGTATATGGATGGATTAAAGCAACGAAACAATCTTCTTGCTTAATGGGCTAAAGAAAAAGAAAACAGAACGCACAAAACAAATAAAAGCACAGATTGCAGTACACCATAAGAGGGAGGAAGGTATTTGGGCTTTTCAATCATTAGAGGGAGAAAACTCAGAGATACTTTCCAGTATATCATTAATAGAGTCAAAACTAAACTTGCTGCATAGAAAGAGAGTACTCTTTCAGTGGCTGAAAGAATTATTTTGACAAAATTAGTGTTAAGCTCTATACCAATGTATCATGTGCAAGTGAACAAAATTCCTGCGCCAGTTTGTCAGAAAGTGGAGAGATTTCAATAAAATTTTATATGGGGGCATAGTCAAAGCTCATATGGATTTCATCGTATTGGGTGACATCAAATTGTTAAGCCCAAATTGCATGGGGGACTAACATTAAAGAAGCTATCATCATTAAATCATGCTTGTGGGTCCAAATTGGCGGGGAAATTAGTTAATGAAGAGAAATGTTTATGGGTAGATGTGCCGCTACATAAATATATGCTAAGGAATGAAAATAATCTACTTGATGCAAGAAAGGGAGATTCTATGCTATGGAAACTTATTTCACAACAATAAGATATAGTTGATCTGGGCACAAGATGACATATCAAAAATGGTCAAATTGTAAAATTTTTTACGGACAAGTGGCTGTTTCCAGATAAAACTTTAAAGGATTTATGTCTTCGGCCACTTACTACGGAGGAAGAAGAAAGTAAAGTGACGGATTGGAGTTCTGGTGGCACTTGGGATTTCCAAAGACTTGCTACTATTATTCCAAGTAATGTCTTTCAGAGGTTAATTAGCATGATCCCACCTATGTTGGAGGCGAATAATGATATGATGGTTTGAGTGCTACGAATGAAGGTACCTTTACTATTAAAAGTGCTTACTTTTTAATTGAAAAGTATCATGCACAGGATTACAACCTGGTCTACAAAGACATATGGAAGTGAAAACGTGCTGAATGTATTCGTGTTTCTTATATGGATAACCTTTAATAATCGTTTAGCAACCAATACTTGGAGAAGTAAATTGTCCTTAAATGAATCAATATGCCAACATTATAATGAGGGTATAGAAGATGTCTTGCATATACTCTGAGATTGTTGTTATGCCAGAGACCTTTGGTCTAAATTAATTCATCCTCGTTATTGCTCTTCCTTCTTTAGAGCTACTTTAAGGGATTGGTTTGCTATGAATCTTAAAAAGCAGTTGGGAGTTCATAGTGGAAGTAATTGGAATTTAATTTGGGGGGTGTCAATTTGAGTTTATGGAGGTGGAGGAATAAAGCTATTTTTGATAATGAATTTTTGAAACCACTCGATCTATATTCAATCATTATGCAAATATGGGAAAGTTTTGTGCAAGTTCATGATGATTATATGTCTAATAGCCTGGGCTCATCAATTTCATATACTTGGCAACCTCCTTCATCAGTGAAATTAAATATTGATAGAGCACTTATGATATCTCACAAGAGGGAGGGTTGTGGTGGAGCTTTTAGAACTTATGTTGAAAGTTGGGTTGTGAGATTTACAAGTGTTCTAAGTTCATGCAACGTGATAGAAACTGAACAATGGGCGATCCTCAAGGGTCTAAAACTTGCCTGGGAGCTATGATTCAAGAAGATTATATTTGAATTGGATGCTAAGAATGTTATAGATATGTTAACAAAAGAAACAGTCCACACATGCATCCTTTTACTTCTATAGATATAGAAGATGATGAATTTATCTTAGAAGCTGAAAATACAATGTATTTAGAGAGCAAAATCAATTGGCAAATTCCCTCGCAAAGGATAGTTTAAGGGATACACAAATGTTGTTCTCATGTCCTACTCATTTAAGGGATATTGTGGTTAAGGAGGGTTTGGGATTTGATCCCCTTATAAATTAAGTTCTTTTAACTTAGGGCATGTTAGGCCTCTTCTTATAAAAAAAAGCACAGATTGAACATGTACTCAATCGAAACCAACATTCTTACATCCCAAAGGCTATTATTTTTAGTGAAAAGGGCACTTTTTAGTCTCTAATTCATACAATTCTAGAGGAACAGAGACTCTCCAAAAACATAATCACAACTATATTTAACAATTCTTTTTTCATATGAACATATTTTGGTTGTAAGTATAAGAATTAGCCAAATGATTTATTTTGACCCAAACTATAAAATCTTAATTTACCTTAACTCCTAACTTATAATTTGTTCCCCAAATATATTCATTTCAAATAGTAAAAGGTTTTTTATCAAGAATTATTTACAATACATATGATTTAAAATGATATTTTAGATAAACTAATACATATTTATGACATATAATAAACTTAACTAATTTTCTTAATATGCCTAAATTGTTAGTTATCTAGTTGTTATATTAAAGACTGTAAGGAATAGTTTTTAATGCAAATCATTAAATAATGTAATTTAGATAAACTATCACATATTTATTATAAATAACTAAATTAACTAATTTTTATAATTTTTATAAATTAATTATGTAACTCTTTTATTTAGAATTAAAGGGAGTATAAGATATCCATATTATTGAACAGGGCATTCTCTAAGAAAGTTCTTGTGCCATTTTTATAGGGAGTGTTTCTCCTGACTTTAGCCACAGCCATCCCATCCATGAGGCCTCCAAGATGCAGCCAAGTCCGGCGACAGCACCACGAGTGCCTCGCCGCAACCGGCAACCAGCTCGCTCTTTTGTATGCAGCACTATACACCATAGCAGCTGGAGGAGGAGGAATAAAGTCCAATGTATCAGGTTTTGGATCAGACCAGTTTGACACAACAGATCCAAAGGAAGAGAGAAACATGATTTTCTTCTTCAATAGGTTCTATTTCTTCATAAGCATTGGTTCATTGTTTGCTGTTATAGTTCTTGTTTATGTGCAAGACAATGTGGGAAGAGGTTGGGGATATGGAATCTCAGCTGGAACAATGGTTATTGCTGTGGCTGTTTTGCTTTGTGGGACCCCTTTTTATAGGTATAAGAAAGCTCTTGGAAGTCCTTTGACTGTTATTTGGAGAGTCTTGATTTTGGCTTGGAACAAAAGGAAGCTTCCTTTGCCTTCACATCCAAGCTTTCTTAATGGATGTCATCAAGCTGAGGTCCCACACACAGAGAGATTGAGGTATGCATCTATCTTCATGGCTTCATGTTTTCAATAGATAATTGGGAGAATAACAGAAAAGCTCCCCTGAAATATGTGAATCCCAAATTAGGACTTGAAATGATATAATTATTGTGAAGTTTCTAGGAATTAGTATGGGATTAACTTTATTGCAAAATTACCCTGAATGTCCTTAATATAAAAAATGAAATGATAATAATGACAAATAACAATTTTAACTTATAAAATGACAACTAATTTTATTAAAATTTCTTGTTGAATATATGATATCAATAGCAATATAGTTTAACAAATAAAAACTTTAGCTTTTCAAATAATAATAATAACTATTATAGTGATAACTAATTTCTCTAAGGGTAATTAGGTCATTTCACAAAAATTAATTAAAGAATAATGCCTAAGGACTTGGTGGAAATTAAGCCATTTTAAGGCACCATTTTGGGATTCCTATATTTTGATGATCCTTAATTGTATTTTTCTCCAAAAATATTCATAGATTTTTCAACTAAAAAAGAATAATAAATAACCTACCATAATTTGATTTAGTGAATTCAACACCTCTTCAGTATATAAGATTGTAGATTGAATCTTTGTAAATTGAAAGATCCAATTATGAAACTTAGGATTGCTACACTTTTTTGGGGAATTATACGGTTTTAGGAATGGAATTAGAAAAATCAGTTATTCAGTTTGAGGAAGAGGAATATTATGTACTTAATCTAAATATTATAGTCCTATGTTTTATAAAGATATGAGAGATTAAGCAATCAAAATGAGAATTCTATTTAGGCATATTGGGTACTTCTTGTGATTATATATCATTCACGATTAATTACTATAATTAAATATATAAATTTACGTGTGATGAACTGAAGTTAGGTGCAATTATATAGTTAGTGATAATAGGGTCAAGTTTGGCTAATTAAAGTCAAATTTCCATTCAAAACAAAAATCATGGTTCAAGTTATACGAAGTTGCAAATAGTTAAGTGTTGTAATCATCTTCGATTATTATTGGATACCAATTATGAAGATATGGCCTGTTTGTGGTTGAGATAATATTGATAAACGTTGCTTATTATTTTTAATTGTTTAGTTGTCATTTTAAAAAATGGTCTCTCTTGACATGTCTGGGATAATTCTAATTTAACATATATATATTAAATTTATTGCGACATTTTATTCTATAACAAAACTTGAGAAATTTGTCAGTATTTAAATTTTAGTCTTTTAATTTTGTATAAATTTTAGTTTTAGTTTTTTAAATCTTAAATATAAGATTTTGGTTCCTTAAGTTTATATTGTTTAAAATCGTTAGTTCTTATAATTTTAATAATATTAAATTTGTCTACGTAGCACTAATATTATTAAAAATATTTATTTGGAGAGCTGACTGTTTAAAATAGGGCTGATGTGTATATTTATTTGTCCCCTATCACGGCCAATCTTCTCGTTCATATCCCGCGCTATGGAGTCGATGCCTGTCACACTTTCAAAATCAGCTTCTAATTTTCCATTGAAAGGGGGCTACCCTGGGTAGATGATTCTCTCATGATGAAATGTCTCAAAATCCATTTAAGCGTGTGTAAAAATATGTTAAAATAGTAAATATTTCATATTCATACAGTAAAACCAAAAAAATAAAAGTTGTCAGTGTTTTTTTTTAATTTGAAAATAAGGCTAAACTAACCTATGAATCCACGAGTCCATAACCACAACCTGCCTTATATAAGAGCACTACTTTGAATTTTTGGTGTATTTTAACACACCAAGAGGAAAACGAGAGAAATACCTGTAGAGCTGCTTTGCCCTCAAAAAACTTTTTTTTTTTTTTTGAGAAAAGAAAAAATGATTATTAAATAATAAATTGAGAGTATAGAGTAAGTTATAGGATAAAGATATAAATTAGACAAATTAAAGAAGTACTCCTTTCTACAGGAATTAAAGAAAGTATCTTGGCAAAGAACATGTGGGGTGAAAAGATGCATCTATAGGAATCCTTCTGTTTACAGTTAGGATGCCTAGGTATCTTTCTCACTGTAGACTCCTGAACTGATCAACAATGAATATAAATTAATTATAATCTAATCTAATTTTTTAAGATAAATTTATTATTATATATTTTTTAATTTATTTAAATTAATCAATTAATTTTATATTTATTATAATTAACCGATTTACTTAATTTTCTTAATATATTTAAAAAAATAAATTAGCTTTTATAATTAAAGATCCAATAATCTAACAATTAAATTTAAAGATGTTACAGATTCTATGATTAATAACGCAAGAGATCACTGATCACGAAACATTGATTCTTCCATAAATAACCGACAATATTTCAAGCTAATTAAGATTCAGCACTATGATGCCCCTGCAACATTAAACAATACATAAAGGTTTCTGTGGATCTAACAGGCTTCTCCATTTCTTGGTATTTATTGTGTATTATTTTACATCTTATTTTCTTTATTTCTTTTTTCTGTCTCCAAATGCACAATATATATACATGTTCACCGTTGTAAAAACGTAGGGAATCTAGATCACAATATTTGTAAACAAGCTAGATACAATATGTCACCTAAAACATTTGAAGAAAATAAACGTGCCCTTCAATTTTTTAGAATGATTAAACTACCTACACGAAACATAATCATTATTAATCTAAATAAGTTTATGACAAATTGATTGTTTTTATTAATATCTATCTAAATATAAATCATACTACACTAATTGATTCTTGTATAACTTCAAATAAAGGGGTATATTACACATACTTGCCTATACTTTTCCTTATCTCTATTTATTCCCCGCTTCTAACGTGCTGACCTTATTCATTAAGGTTGGACCAGTATGCGTGTGTGTATTAACATTTCCATGAAGCTAATAAGATATTGTTTTTCCATGTTTGATTATATTAAATTAGGTTCCTTGACAAGGCTGCGATTGTAGATGAAAATGATGAAGGAAACAAGAAAAATCCATGGCTGGTTTCCTCTGTAACACAAGTCGAAGAAGTGAAAATGGTAATTAAGCTCATACCAATTTGGTCTACAGGCATTCTCTTTTGGACAGTGTACTCTCAAATGACTACTTTCACTGTTGAGCAAGCAACTTTCATGGACAGAAAAGTTGGATCCATAGAGATTCCTTCAGGGTCACTCTCAGCTTTCCTCTTCATCACCATCCTTTTCTTCACTTCCATCAATGAAAAACTCATCGTCCCGTTGGCTCGAAATCTCACTCACAACGTCCGAGGACTCACCAGCCTTCAGCGAGTCGGAATCGGCCTCACGTTCTCCATTGCTGCCATGGTGGTTTCTGCAATTGTTGAGCAACAAAGAAGACACGAAGCCCTAACAGATAGTCATGGCTCCAAACTCAGTGCTTTCTGGTTAGTTCCTCAGTTCTTCCTCGTCGGTGCAGGCGAAGCATTAGCGTATGTCGGACAACTCCTGTTCTTCATTAGAGAAGCACCAGAGAGGATGAAATCTATGAGCACTGGGTTGTGCTTAAGCACACTTTCAATGGGCTTCTTTGTGAGTAGCTTATTGGTTTCGATCGTGGACAAGATAACGATGAAGACATGGCTTCAAAGTAATCTTGATAAGGGCAAGTTAGATTACTTTTATTGGTTGCTTGCAGTTCTGGGAGGATTAAACTTCATACTTTCTCTGATCTTAGCAAGTAGGCATCAGTACAAAGTGCAGCAGAACTTAAACCCTAATAACGAAAGTGAAGAGAAAGAGAAAGAACTTGTGAGTGCAAGTGAAGTGATAATGGGTGTTGATGGGAAGGAAGAAGCATAGAGGATTTGATTATATATTACTGTTATATTGGATGTGATGGTTCTGGTTGTTTATTTATATATGTAGTTTATGTGTAATAAGAACAAAATATATAAAGTATTAGATGAATTGCTGTATGCAATATATAAAGTGTAAAATTGCGTATAGAAAATAATTTAAGCTATTTGTAGAAGGTAGAAGAGAGGTGATGTTGTGTGTGCGTGTCCAATGGATAAAATTAGGAACTGGTTAATTGAAATTTAAAAAGCAAGCAGATAGATTATTTGCTTGATTCAGAGTTTTTGTTTCATTATATAAGTATTAATTTTGTGCATAATTACTAATAACTTTAATTAAGTGATTAAGATATAGATATTCTATTCCCTTAAATTATGGACCACTTGATGATTTTAGTATAGCTTTAAAACTTAATCCGAAATAATCAATCAGACTAATAAACCAATGAATTAGTCCCTTAATCAATTAGATTAAGAGTTTTGAAAAGGTTAATTGGATTGGATATTATATTTTCCCTCTCCTTATTAAACCTAAAACGATGTCGTTTTGAGTTAAAAAAATAACAGTATGTTATATTTGTATTTTATTAACTATTATGTGTAGTTTATACATGAATTTCATTTACTTATAAATTAATATCTTTTTTATTTAAAGATTACTCTTTTCAAGATTATATATGAATATTTTTGTATATTTAATTAAATTATATTATTTTAATCATGGTTGAGTTAACTCTAATTTATCTATAGTTAGACTAATGACCTTTTGAACCACTACCTCGTCTAGTTCAATAACTGGTTCAATTTTCATCACCTTAGATTTTATTTAGTATGAAATATATGATTATTTTATTAGATGAACGGTATAAGCCCTTTCGAGGTTTAGAATACAGAAGACTTTCGCTTCTTTTAATAAGTGTGCTTATAGATTTGAACTTGTGTTCTCTCCTTACCGGATGATATCACATACTATCTCGACCAATAGCTTGTTAGTGCAAACACATCTTTTCTTTTCCTTTTCCTTATAAATAGGTAAGCAGAGGCCTTCCATGAAGCTTATTGTTTGAATGAGCCTTTGTTTTGCACATACTCCATCACATGCAAAGAATTCACCTGACCTTCATATGTTAGTTATGTTGGTTGGACTATTAAAGTCTTTTAAACAACAAAGATTTATTCCAAATGAATCATTTGGTTACTTCAATTGGAGAGCCTATAAATTCAACCTTTAAAAATGCTTAATTTTATTTATCCTAATATATTTGGATATCATGATAAAGTAATATGCCGGTTGTTTGTTTATTCGAATTGAACTATCTTGATTATGGAGAGGATGGGAAGAGATTTTAATTTATTCACTTTGAACTCTCTGATTAGGTACTTTAATTTATTTGTTGAAACCTGAATTGTCAAAAGTTAACCATAAATAAACTCGCTTGTTTAGTAAATTGTTCAATCATTTCATAATGTTATTTGATATTTACCTCAATTTCAAAATGAATGTCATTTAAGTTTCATTTACACAAAACTTTGAAATATTCTCATATTAATGGGAAGATTTAAACCTTCAAGTACTTTAAGGGATTCTATTGAACAAAATCTACAAACATAAGGGAAGTGGAACACCTCTGAATTCGTGCTTGTTTGGCTTCACGATTGATAAGCACGTTCATGTAAATCAAGATAAAACTACTCTCAAATATTTATAAACTAGAAAAGTATGATTCAAAAGTCATTATAGTTTCAAATCGCCAATCCAAACGCATAAATCTGAGAACCCCATGGTCGACTTTAAAATATGAGAGGTAAAATATATAAATTAAGTTAAAAGAGATACTATACATTTTAGGAGATGTTAATTATGTCAAAGCTGGATCTGGAAGGAACACAATAAACAAAATTTTAAAACTAACTTTCCCAGAGATTATCTATGCCATCAGTAAACCAGCATTTCTATACAAAGCAATTTGTGAAGCATACTAACAACCAAATAATTTTGGAAAATAAATTAACTAATTTAAATGTAGAGCAACCTGTAAATCATAACATGATGCCTTCAAGTTGGCCTGGAAATGGCCTGGAAATGACACAAGGGGTCAAATCTACAACTTTTGAATGACAACTGAATTGGCTATACCTGCTTGCTCTATAGTCTGGTCCAAATCAGTGAGTTTAGTGGGAGGGAAACCCATTGTCTGAAGTTGGTAACTTCTTGCTCCACCAGGTCTTGACGCATCGATGAAACCTCGGACATCTCCGATTGTATGGTGGGGATTGAAGCGAGAAACCATGCGAGTACCATCAGCTAACCTCAGCTGGATCGATGTCACTGGCTGTGATTCATCCACAACTAGACCCATAGATGGCAATGGACCAGTGCTTGGAGCAGTCCCAGCTACAGTTGTTTGAATAGGTTCAGCTTCGCTGGTGGAACTGCTGCTTCCTAAAGTTCTTCCAACCCCACGGAAAGGAAGGTGCCGGGGCTTCACAGGTTCCTGCATAGATAAGCACAAAGAAAGGTAATTACATAAAAACCAAATGCAGATACAGAACTAATCTCACCCCACGTGAGGAAATAGACATGAGCGTACAGGGTAGTTTTCATCCCTCCGTATGAGATCAACATGGACTGAAGTCCTTCGATCTGCTGGTTCAAGTTCTCGGGGGCACTCAGAATTCTTTACACTCTGTATCAATATAAATCTAATCATAAACATGGTAGTACTAGAAAAGAGATAATGATATTAATGATAATAGAAGACAGAATCGAACTCAATCAATATAACTAATACATACAAGGGGCTTGAAAGTGAACCTACATCAGCCATGAATTTAGAAATTTTCTAAATCAAAATTTAAGTTTGAAACTCTCATGGAACTGATAATAATTAAATTCTCTTATACAAGGTAAATGAGGAGAAAATAAATTGATTACACAAGTATAAATTTGGAAATCATGGATAGAAACCATCAAGAACTTTCTAAATCAATAATTCTTTATTGCAAGTTACCTGAAGAAAGGATGCATTTTGTGGATCATCCAACCGCCTTAGAGGTCCATCGTCAACAGAAAATCCATTCCTCCAGAAAGTGATTGTGCGCGTAACAACTTCTGGGGGAGGAGCAGCAGCATGTACTGTCTCTCCAGAAAGCAGTCTTGCAGTTCCAGTAAAATTTGTAGACTTTTGAGGATGTTCAGGAGGGGCATCAACAGCAGACTGTTTTGCTTGGTTAAAAAAATCATCCACACTGTTCCCTTTGGTGGGATCTTGGACAAGCATGCCACTATAATGATGGAAAAAACAAATCAATTTCAGCAATATACATAAAAAGCCACATTCCTGAGAAAGAGAATATTTCTTCTATTTAGAGCCAAAACACATTACACCTATTTAAAGAAGATTGATGAAGCCTCTCTCATGCATTTTATCACATTCTCTTCAGAATATCAATCATTTATTTAATAAAAGACAAAATTGATAGTACAAATTTGGAATCAGATTTGGATTATTGTGACATCATACATCACTCTTCAAAGTTTAATGGATAATGTGGCACTACAACATGTAAATGATCAAAATGAAAGATGATCTTTCCAACGAGTGCACTCAGTTTCCCAAATTTTATGTGATGTAAAGCAACTTAAATACAATCAGAGTTATAGTTTAGATAGTTTCCACAAATACAATCACAAACAGAAAATCTTAAAACTAAGCAACCTGGAGAGCAAGTTTCTTATTCACTCGTGTAGCAACTGCAATTAATAAAATCTCAAACCAAACTAATTTCGGATGTAGCAAGAATTGAACAAATATTCAGGATTTCCACTGTGAAATCGCAACCTTTGCCAAAATTAAGCTCCAACATAAATCCCAAGTCACAAACCCCATAAGAAATTAATACAATTTCAAATAGAAAAGGAAAATTAGAATTATCGATACCTTTTCTGCCCTCCAGCGTAGTACTCCTGGGTTTCATCAGATTCAGAATCAGAACTATCACGCGCGGACCGATTCAAATCAGAAAGCGTCCGAATTCTCCCCGAACGGCTTCCAGAGGCCTTCGCAGCAGCCTTACCCCGATCACCCCGCGATCGGAGTTCATACGGCGCCCGTGACGGAGTCGGAGAAGCCGACCGAGATCGCGAAGGAGATTGCGACGGTGAGGAACCCGGTGAGTGGGATTCAGACGGAGACTCTGGAGACGAAGCTCTCTTGGGGTTATCGTTCACAGAAGCAACGATGGGATCAATAGGGTTGTTGTTGTTGGCGCTAACGTTGTTATTGTCGAAGAAGGTGGAAACGGCGGCGTCGAGGTCGAAGTTATGGCTTTCCAAGAAGAAGATGGCTTCTTCCTTGGAAGAAGAAGTGATCTCGCAGAAGGAGTTGATGAGGGATGCATTGTCTCGAACTGATTCGCCTTCCATGGCAGAAGAATATTGATTGTTGATCCGAGCTCTCGCTTCTCTTCTCAGTTACAGAGAAGCGTCCACTTTACTGCGTCACTTTTTTTTTTATGATGATGGGACCAATCTTTGGTTTTGCGTAGGAACCCGCTCGCCGTTTTGCCATCGCCCAAACGGCAGTGTCACGGATATCCAAATCGCTTATCGTGGAGAATTATGTTCGTTGATATGTTTATAAATATCAAATCTTTAAATAAAAGATAAACTAGATAAATCAATAAATAGGTAAATTGCTAAAAAAATCTCATATTCTCAAAATTTATGGTCAAAACGTGCCTAAATATTCAGGTCCTTTTTGAGTATGTGTAATTTTTTTTTAAGTTATGTATAACATATTTTTATATTTATGTAAATATATTTTATTTTATATAATTAAAAATATACTGTATATATAAAGATTTGATATTTTACTTTAAATATTTAAGTCCTTTTGAGCATGTGTAACTTTTCATTATATACAATATACCTTTATATTTATGTAAATATATTTTATTTTATATATAATTAAAAATATACTGTATGTATAAAGATTTAATATTTTATTTTAAATATTTAAGTCCTTTTGAGCATGTGTAACTTTTTTTAAGTTATACACAATATACCTTTATATTTATGTAAATATATTTTATTTTATATATAATTAAAAATATGTTGGATGTAGATAAAAAAAGAAGTAAAAATATATTGCACTTGGTTCATACATTTAAACAATAAATTTTACAATATAAATTTTTTTAATAATTTTTCCATTAAAAATTTAGTATGGGGGTAAATTAATTACATAAGATTTATTCCAATATGCTTTTAGAGCTTTTTTATAATATTTTTAATAGGTTAATTATTTGAACTAAAATGTATGCTTTTAAAATAGAAAATATGTTTTTGTAATTAAAGAAAACATAAGGGGAATTAGACTATTTTTCTCAAACATATATTATATTTGATGGGATTCTCTTATGAATTTTAAACTTAGCCGTCGTAATTTAGTTTATTTTTATATTTATTCATAGTATACAATAATACAAGTTACACCATTGGTTCTTAATTATATATACAAATAGTTCAGATAATGGCAAAGTACAAAGTTTTGTATTTTAAAAAAAAATGTCCAATTGAAACCCATTTATAACAGTGCTGGGAAGAGAAATTAAATAGGTATTTTAAGAAAATTAAGAGTGTGAGAAGCATTTTTTCACATCCAAGTAGTTGGATATATTTTATATTTAATTGCATTTTATTATCGGAATATTTGAATTATAATCTTTGACCATATATTTAATTATGTAGAAAATTTATATTGAGTTACTTACAACCATTTTGTCAAATTCTTTAATCACTCTATACCATGTGTCATATTTTTTAATATCTTAACTTAAACTTACATGAATTCTCTAATCACTCTATACCATGTGTCAAATTCTCTAATCACTATATACCATGTGTCTTATTTTTTAATGTCTTATTTTTTAATGTCTTATTTTTTAATTTTTTATTTTTAAATAAAATTTTTTAGAAAGGAACTGGCCTCACCCACGATCTAAAGGGCAGGGCAAAGTCTCCATTCCTCCTAGGTAATACTAATATTGAGTAAGGCAAGCTGTCTATTATCCTAAGCACTCAGGAGTTAGGATGCCTCTCCAAGTGCCGCGACTAGAACCGCAATAAAATAGTACTCCTTAAAGATCGAACACACTCTAAATAGTCTCATGTCTCACCCTTTTGTAAGTTGAACTCAGGGACAATAGATAAATATAGTGTTTTTTTTTTGTTGCCCACCCAATTCACTGGAGCTTTGCCCCGACTACATCCGGATCCGACCCGCGTCGCATACCTGGCTATGGTAGGTGAGTCTCCCAACGGGGATTTTTTGCGTACGCCAAGGCTCGAACTCGAGACCTCACTTAAGCAATACCGAACTACTTACCACTCAGACCAACCCCTGTTGGTATAAATACAAATCATAGTTATCTTATAAATATAAATATAGTGTTTTAATTAAAGAAGCTAACAGTTTTGTTGATGGGCTTATTCTTCATAGTTATCTTATAAATACAAATCATGATTTTATACACTTTTTCTACCAGGTGTAGAAATTATCTTTCAGTGTGTGTGTGTATCATGATTTTCATGTTGTTAATTTTTTTTTTTATACAGACCATGAACATGTATTAAAACGAGAATTATGAGATTTTAAAGAAAAAATTTAATTATCCAAAAATTATAATAATAACTGAAAGGTTAATAATGAGAAATTTTAATATAAAGAATAACAACACATTTTTAATAAATACAAATTCATAATAATTAAATTTTTTTAAGATTTTATAATAATTTTCTCTTAATCACTTTTCTTAAAATTTTTTAGTAATTTTTGTCCCTTGACAACACATTTTCTTGGACCTTTTAGCCATCAATGGAATCTCTTCCTTAGTTCGATGCTTCGGGGATCCTTTAGATCTTTGTCCCCTTCTTTTCAACATGAACTAACGCATAATAGATATCACTCAAGAGGTATGGAGTTTTTTTTAAGTAAGCATTTTTTTAAGGATATTTTCTTTTTATTTAGAAAAAATTATTTTTTTAGTTCTCTAACTTTTAATTTAATTGTAATTTAGAGTGGGGATATGACTTCTTCGACCTTAAAGCCCACTCACTCCCAACCCATTGACAGCTTCAAGTCCTCCAACATCATCATCAACTCCTCCCGCAACCTCTGGTTCCGTCTCTGCACTCCCACAATCTCAGCTTCGTACCTCCCAAATACTAATTTACCCTTTCTCATTAACTGGAGAAGAGCAAGGTCGGCAGCTCTGAACATAGTGCCGACAAGCACAGGAGCAGTGGAGGTGGCGCCATTGGTGCTACTAAAGCTGGAGGGGAAGCTGAACGGAATAGCAAAGGGTGCCGACGCCATTCATATCAGGGGTGGAGCATTAGATGAGGTGAACTCGCCTGGGTTTCCATTAAGCAGAAGAAGAAAGATACAACAGCGCCATGTGTTGCTGAGCTGGACGCAAATATTTGCCACATAAGATGAGTTATAGGAGAAATATTTATACGCTCCCGGAACGTCACGTTATCTATCTGAGTTCTTCCAATCAAAACACAATAATTAAAGAAATCACGATTTATTTTATTCTTAAAAAAAATAAATATTTTAATTCAAAAAATAAATATTTATCTAAACTAAATTAACGAGTTTATTTTTTTCTTAAAATGAAGATAAAATGTGAACTATTTCAAATAAATCATCGGCCAATTAAAATTAAAATATATTGAATTGTTATAATTTAATTTAATATAGTTTAGATAATGTGACACTCTATGATTATAGAAGTATTTCTTAGGTTATAGATGATAATATAAAAATTGAAAAGATGAAAGCCTAAATTATAAGTGGGTTAAAAGTTTAAAGACTAAGTTATAAGAGTCATGGTTAAAAGGTTGAATTACTGATGAATTAAAAAGTTAAAGTATTAAAATATTAATTTTCCCTTTATTCTATCTTCTCCTAATATGATTGATATTTTATGTTAACATTAAATTTTATTTTAATCTCTTAAATTTTTAAAAAATACCTTTTATTTTCTTAAACTTAATGCCGGAGAATGCTGACTAAATAAATTTTAAATATTGATCAACAATTAATTAATTATGAAGCATCTCTAAATTTTAATTTTAATTATTTAATATAATTATTTTTTATTTTAAAATTACACTCAGCCTTATACAAATATAAAAATCTATAATTGTTACATGACTATTTTTCTAAAATATATTTTAAATTAAAAATTAATATATCAATATTTAAATTTTGGGTTCATATTTTTTATTTACTGACTTAATAATATTTTTTTGTTAATGAAGTTAACTAGCGTTACATTTTGATATATTTGGTATAATAGAAGGAAAAGTAGAAGTATAATCTTCTACTTCTCTTATTTAGTATAATAGAAGCCACTTTAACTTCTAATATTTTGGGTCATTTTATTTTTATAAAAAAAATTAGGAAATAAGATGATGAAAGTAAAAGTAAAATATTTTAGATTATTTTATCCCAAGTTATAAAATTTATAGACTTTAACCCTTTTCAATTTATAAAAAAATATTTTAAGCAATTTTACCCCAAATTATAAAAAAAATATATTAATTATATACTCATTTTTATTCTACCAAATAAATTTTTACCCTAATTCTAGTCTAATTCTATTTTTATTTCTACTTTTATTTTCACTTTTACTTTTATCAAAAAAATCTTCCATAAACGTACCCATTACTAAGCACTTCCACTTCAATCAAAATCTACTTCCAGTTCCAATTTTTTATGGAATTTGTTTTGAAAAATATTTAAATTATCCCATTCTTTTATTTTATATTCTCTTTCGTTTTTTCCAAAATCTTTCTATATAACTAGTTCCCTACTGCCCATGCTTAAGAAATAAGAGTCCGCATTACCTTCTATGCGCTTCTATAAGCACCAGGATACATTTGTAAGGATAGAAGAATTTTAAAAAAAAAGTATAATTAAAAATAAAAATAAAAATAAAATTAAGTTGTAAATGCGCTTCCAAAATGATGTTGTTTGGATTTAAGTGACCAATCTGAGTATTTTATTAGGAGAATCTCACTCAAGTTCCACTTAAGAGACTTTATCTAAGGTCTCACAAAATCATCAAATTATTGATAAATCTTATAAGATCTTAGAGGGATATATTCTAATTCTAAAATAATTATTTTATTCTTATTTATTAAAAATGACAAGTGAGAAAGCACAAATGGTAATTATATATGTATTGCAATTAACAAGTCAAACAATTATGAATGACAACTCTATTTCTCTAAAAATATTAAGTTCAGATTATATAAGTTATCATTCGTTATTATTTGACTTATTAATTATAACATATAAAATTATCATTTGTATTATTTTATTTGTCATTTTTTAGGATAAGAGGGAAAATCTTTTCTACCCTAAAAAATTAGGGAAATTTTAGAGGAAAATTAAATTTTTATCTTATTTTGACTATTATATTCATAATATTTTTTAATATCCCTAAAATATGCCTTTCACATCTTATAATTATTTATATAAAAATATTTTTTCTCCTTTTTACTACTAAATTAAACAATATAATATTAAAATCTTACCTAACAATATTAAAATCATTTTATTTCATTTCTCTCCTTTTTCCCTTCACTAAAATTCCTTCCCACCATTCTCACGGTTGAGCCAAACACACTAATATAAAACTTAATTAATTTTTTATAAATTAAAAAAATAAATTAATTAATTATAACTAATATAAAAATTAATTAATTAATTTGAGTATATTAAAAAATATATAATATGAATTTGTTATGTGATTAAATTTAGTTATAATCAATTAATTTATTTAATTGTTTTAATCTTCAAAAAAAATAAGATAAATATACATATAGTATCCTAAACTATTTTTAAAATAGCAATTAACATAATTATGTATTAAAATTGGTGTCATTAGGACCCTTCCCTAACAGAGATGATAACGTCCGTTTACCTTACATATATAGGTCCTGTTTAGATAGGATTTTAAAAAATGGCTTATGAAAAAAAAGTGCTTATGGACAGCTTATGGAAAATGGCTTTTAGAGAAGAGTTTATGAAAAAAAAAAGTGGTTTTGAATAAATAAGTATTTGGATAGTTATTTTTAGAATGACTTTTTATATTGGTAAATTACCAAAAAGGGTATGATTTGATTTAAAGTAAGAGAGGAGAGAGGTAGAGAAAAGAGAAGAGAGGGTAGAGAGGAGAGAGGATATAAGAAAAAGTAGGAGAGATGATGTAAAAAAAAGTAGGAGAGAGGAGAGAGGGTGTAAGAAAAAGTAAGGGTAAGATAGTAATTGGATAGTCCATAAGTGCTTTTACTATTGAAAAAGCTAATTTTAATAGTTTATTCAAAACCATGTTTTTAAACCATGGTTTTGCCCAAAAGTACTTGTGGACAAATATGGCTGTTTGTTTTAAAATTTCCCCAAACTAAAGTTTGAGCCAAAAATCCTTTTAAAATCATGGTTTAGTATCTTACCAAACAGACCCATAGGCATTTTGTTGTTGTTTTGCCTTCATATACTTTTATTTTTATAATAATTAGCACGTCATTATCAAGGGCCCATCCTTTCTTCTCTGTAATTAGAGCTGGGAATGCGGGCTGGCCCACCAAAAATAGGCCAGCCCGCCAAAATACGTGGCGGGCGCTGGCAAAACGCCAGCCTGAGCCCGCCCCCCTTAGTGGCGGGGTGGCCCGCCAGCCTACCACTAAACGGGCCCGCCCGCTAATTTGGCGGGTTGGGGGGCGAGCTGCAAAAACGGGCTGGCAAATCCGCCCCCCTTAAGGTAAAACGGGTTGGGCCCATTTTACCAGCTCTATCTGTAATTCCATTGTAGAGAGAGATAGAAACCCATATACGAAGAGAGCCTCCTTTGTTTCTCACCTTCTTTCTTCGTTTCTTCCAAGCCCAAAATCGAGACTGAGAAAGAGTACCACTGTAGCATGTCATGACGTTTGAAAAAATATTTTAACTCTTACATGTTTAAATTTATCTTTAAGAGTAATAGACAGCTCACCTGCTAAATATTAATATCGTCTTAAAAGAATAAAAATATCGTTCTACCCTTAAATCTTGAGGCTCATTTTTTCCCTAAAAATTCTTATAATAAAAAAAAAAAGACCGAGAAAGAGTAGTGTAACTTCCTTCTCTACCTTCCAAAAGTGTCCATTCTTCCTCTCTTCTCTTTTCGACTGCGGCATCCCACTCTCAGGTCCCTCTAGTTTCCTGAGAAAAAAAAACTGGAACTTTTATGGAGTTTGATATTTGTAATCTGAATAAAAGACCTAAACCCAACAAGCCCTTAAAAGCTTAGTATTTAATTTTGTTGCCACCCTAGATGTTTGAGCCATGGACATAACCCCCTCAATCGCCAACACCACCCCCGCCACTGCAATTTCCACCGCTGCGAGCCCAAAGAGCCTATAGCTACGACCCACGTCATCCAGTACCAATCTCACCAATGGCGCTATCCCCAGTATCCGCCTTTTCAGGTTTCCAATCGAAGCCCAAATTTGGTCACTCTCTGCGGCCGGGATACAAGATCCTCCAGAGAGCGTGGCTACTCCCGGAAACGCTCTCACAACGCCGAGCCCAAATGAGCAGAAGCGGTTCAAGCCCAAGTTGGCTCAGGGTGGAAGATGCAAAAGAGGGACTCTTAGTTGGTTCAAGATTCATGTGATGATTGTACCAAAAAAAAAAAGATTCATGTGATGAACCAGCGGGAGTTAGTTCGAGTGGTAAGCGGCTCGATATCGTTTAAACGAGGTCTCGAGTTCGAGCCTTAGCGAATGCAAAAAAATCTCGTTAGGAGGCTCACCCACCATAGTCAGGTGCGCAACGCGGGTTGGATCCGGATATAGTTGGGGCAAAGCTCTGGTGAACCGGGTGGGTAAAAAAAAAAAAAGATTTATGTGATGAATTGTATATAAAAAAAAAGATTTATGTGATGAATCAATAGGAGTTAATTCGAGTGGTAAGCGACTGAGTATCGCTTAAACGAGATCTCGAGTTCGAACCTTGGTGTATGCAAAATTTTCTATTAGGAGACTCACTAATTATTGCTAAGTGCGCGACGCGAATCAGATCCAAATATAATCGAGATAAAACTCCGATGAACCGGATGCACAAAAAAAAAAATTATGCTGAGGTTAGAGTTGATTGGGGAGTGTTGAAGCCTTGAAGGTTTGGATGCACAATAACAAAGAACACTTGGCATGAGAGATTCGAAGATGAGGATGGTTGTGCCTGTATGTCAGGTGGAGAAACGGACCTCATCATCTTTGTTAGGGAAGGGTGCTCGCACCACTTACTACTTATCTAAAAATAATTTAGCACGCTAGATATACTTCTACCTTAAAAATTAATTAGATCAAAAGGAGCATATTTTTTTGGTATTGTAATTTTGAAAAAATATCTTACTTTATTGTTACATTATGCCTATTTCAAATTCAACTCGAGTTACAAATATTACTTCCCCCTCCATCTTTTCTCTTCATACCATCTTTTCTCTTCATACCAATCAGGACAAATGTTTTATTTTTCTTTGGTCGAAATGCAAGTTACAGCTATGTATCATTAAAAAAAATAACAATCAAACAGCTCATCCAGCTTTAGATCAAGTCCCGCGCCTATTTGTGTGTCTAATATCTGAGAACCGAGGAACTACAACAGGTGCTCCACGGACCTTCTCAAGAGCAAAATTTATTCTCAACGGTCTTCATAAAAGTGCCTGCATGCAAAATGTCACCAACACAAGAAACTTGGATAGGCAATAATAATAATAAGATACTCTCTTCAGTCCTAAATATAAGAGTTAAATAACTAATTTACATATACTCTTTAGAGGACTTCATCGAGAAGTTGATCTTGATCATAAATATAATCAAGAGAGGGAGGGTGAGAGTTAAGAAAGATCATTACGATATTTTAAAAAAAATGTCATATTAGCTAACTTCACTAATTTTATTAATATAATCAATTTAGTTAAATAGGTCTTATATTAAGGATCGGAGTAGTATTAAATAAATTAATTTAGTTATTTATAACAAATGTGTGCTAGTCTCTCTAAAGTACCTTTTTAATCATTTCCCCTATCAATAAAAACCTCTTTTAATATATGCAATCAACAGGGACAGCTATTAGAAAAAAAATATAAATTTAGAAGATAAAATAGATTGAGGTCTTACTTTTACGTTTAGTAAGAAAACAAACCCCTCAAGTAGGACATTTAGGACCGGGGGAGTATAATGCAAGATATAAGCAAAGTTCCCTAGCTGTTAACAGTTCATAACTTATTTGAAACAGCAAAAGGTCCAGTCCAAGATATGGTTAGTAGAACTGTAGGTTGGATAATATCAATTTGTTGTGATTGTATTGAAGAATCTGACAGTAAAGACCCACTAAATCTTTAATTTCTTATTGAGATGCATTGGTTTCTCACCTTGCCATCCATGGCGTCTTTTGCAGCTTTGGCATTATTTTCATCCGAAAATATGACAAATCCAAACCCTCTAGACCGACCACTGTCTTTATCATAAGCCATCCTCACTGCAAGAAAAGAAATCCGGTGATGTCGAAACTACAGCAAAAATGAAAACTAATTCTGTATGAAGCATGACAAAGGAACACTTTGAAAGGAGTAAAGGAAGCTAGTGATCCTTATTATGTCAAATAAATATGTTTGCACCAAAAATGTAATAAAGTTGTCCAATTCTTGTAAAGTCTGCACAGCCCAATAATTAGGCAATGTATAAAACAGCTAAGTTCTTTTCTGTTTTCTCAGCCCATCACTTTCGTTCATGGAATTCGGCACATATATAGATATTTGGGGCAACAAGCCTGCCTCTTAGCTCCAGGCTTATGAAATCTAGGTTAAATCTAACTAAAATTACTAAAGGACAAGATAACTATAAACAACTTGATAAAAGGACTAATGGATTAGTAACAATAAAATAAGATTAAAAAAACTAAAGTAAACATGCTGAAAAGAGGAGGTGCCAAACTCTACTAGGGGCAGAGACCCGTGGCATTCAACAGGCAACATACACTATTTTAAAAGCCGTAATAAACCAAAAGGCATACCAAAGCGAACAAATTGTTTCTACATAAGGAAGTAAAAAAGTGTCAATAATGACAAGCAATTACTTTGAACATTTGTATAACGAACGCACCGCCTAACCAAAGCAAGAAGAATTATATAGTTTTTATGGTTGAACAGCCATATTCGTGTGGTCCAAACTTCAACCAGGTTTTAAGAGGGTAATCTCTTACAGTGACACGTTTTCTAATCTAGGGTGAGTCTGGATTAGTTTTAGGAGAATAGTTTATAGATAAAAGTGATTTTAGTAGAGAATAACTTCTGAAAAAGCAAAAATTTTGGATTTATGGAAAACCATGGTGTTCAATCATAAAGTACTTATTCGAAAAAATAAGGTGTTTGGCTACCTTTTTTTCAAAACCATGATTTTTACTCCAAAAAGTGCTTTTTATTATCACCCAAACGCACTCCTAATGAATAACAAGTGATAAAAATTACTTAAGTTTGGAATCCTAAAATCCAACTTGATAAATTACTCCCAAAACCATCATTTGAAGCTGTTGAGAAGCACAAGTATTCAAGCTGTAGATCGAGCGTGAGGGGGAGTGTTAAGATACGCTAGTTTAGAATTAATTAATATTATATTTTATTAGTTAGGATCAGATTTGAATATTAAATTATCATATCTTAGAAGAATAAATCTGAGATATTAGGATTATGATAGATTATAGGTTTAGCCTATTAGCTTATATTTTTACCTATATAAAAGCCTATTTGTATTCTCATTCATTCAAGAATTAATAATATTTTGAGGCTTTATTTTCCTCTACTTTCAATCCTTCAAATTTTCACATGGTATCAGAGCAGGCATAATTCCTGGCATTTTTTTCCCTCTCTTTCCTGGTTGAGCGTCAGATTCAGGAGGCAGGAGCTTGGTCCTCTGCCAGTAAACGACCAGTGAATAACGTTAGATTTTGGCTCTTCTCCTTCCCATGATGAATTAGCTAAGTTTGATTTGAAGTGATTTCGGCCAGTTGAATTATGGTGGGGCTATAGTACATTGCTGTGTTGATGCCAACAAATTGTTGGAAGATTTGAAGGCCCATTCCAGCATATAGAGCTCTTCTCGCTGCCGTGTATGTGTGTGTGAAGAAGAACCTTTTGATGGGCCAACGAGTGGGTGGTATGTTTGAACCCTTCTATTGCCTTACTGCCTCCTTGAGAACTCCTCTCTTCTCTTTGTTGGTGGCATGGTTGTGCAGTAGTTGGCTAAATATTATTCTTTCTTCTTGACACGTGTGCGTGAAGCTGGGGTGAAGTTAGAATTCAAAAAAATTAAACCCCTACACTTCTGCCCTCTCGACCATCTCGCTGTTCCTATGAAACAGCTTTGATAGCCTTCAGCATTCAGACAAGTTCTGCTCTCCATCATGCTACCCCTGCTATGACTTGGAGTTTCTATTTTTCAGACAATTTTGGTTATTGTTTTGACCCCTGGAGTGGTATTCTTCTACTTGTTTGAATATTGGGTCTTACGGACCTCCCGGTGAAGCTCCGGTAATTGGGTAATCTGGTTCTTTTGTTTAGTCGTTGTCCGGCTACTTTTGCTTTTGTTACTGATCCTTTTACGGACTCCTAGTAGTTTTGCACTCTAGTTCGATGTTTCCAGTTTGGGCCATCTCTATTTTGTTCGATTCATGATCCCCTCTGTCCCCGTGAGACAGGTTTGGCATCTTGGTTAATATTTTCTTGCTGATTGGTCCCTAGAGTGGCCTTTGGTTGCTATATTTAGTTTGATTAAATGCTTCAAATACTAATCGGCTATATATCATATCACGTAATGTCTGGTGTAATGCCTGTGTTTAATATTTTCTGTGACAAAGCCCCTGGTGTGGCTATTGCTCTCTCTAGTATATTGTTCTTAGCTTGGATGCTTGTTGATTATTTGTCCCTGGTGTGACATCTGGTTAAGCTTTTTTGATCTGGATATAGCGATTGGTTTGCTAAATCTTCTCCTATGGTATTTTATGGATGATAACTGTGATAACACATTCATAATATCTGCCTTGAAGTATACCCAGTTTCTTAAATATGAGCAAGTTGCTCTATAATGGAAGAAGATAACTTGGATCTCTTCTACTTCTAAATGGATCATAGATTCGGGTGCTACTGATCATATGACAGACATCCAACAATAATGTTCTTTCTCAAGTTCGTAACTTTGTCTTAAGATTCAGATTCAAGATTCAATCAACTTCAGTTCAGTAGTCATTATTGATTTAAAGATTCAAAGTTTTGGTTCTTCTATAATGATGCTGCTCACATCCAAGCTACCTCCCAGCTTGAGGGGGAATGTTGAGAAACACAAGTATTCAAGCTGTAGATCCAGCGTGACGGGGAGTGCTAAGATATGCTAGTTTAGAATTAATTAATATTATATTTTGTTAGTTAGGATCAGATTTGAATATTAAATTATCATATCTTAGAAGAATAAATCTGAGATATTAGGATTATGATAGATTCTAAGTTTAACCTATTAGCTTATATTTTTGCCTATATAAAAGCCTATTTGTATTCTCATTCATTCAAAGATTAATAATATTTTGAGACTTTATTTTCCTCTACTTTCAATCCTTCAAATTTTCACAGAAGCAAATATTTTGCTTAATCCTAGTGTACAAATTACCTAAGTTTGGAATCCTAAAATCCAACTTGATAAAAAACAGCAGTAGATTCTCAATGTAATGAAAAAACTTACTATATTAGAAAACTGGAGCGCTGAGACTCCATAACTATGCCAGTCAGACACATTATCCAATATGTAGGACCCATATCAGCAATATATTAAAATGGAAAACTACAAAGGCTCAGAAAAATAGATATATACATATTACCTTCAGTTACTTCACCAAATGAAGAGAAAGCATCTTTGAGGGACTTCTCATCCACGGACCATGACAACCCTGAAACACCATAAGCCATAGGCAATTGGCTAAGAGCTCATCATATTCATAACAAGACAAGATACAGAGAAATGAATAATGAGAGAAACCTCCGACAAAGAGTTTATTGCTGGAAGGAGGAGAAGACGCTGAGGAGGTTAAACAATAGATTCGCAATGACGATGGGCTACAAAATTTTGTTGCAACAGTTCTTGCAAGAAATGCCAGACTGTTGTTCATAGCAGAGATCAGTCAAAATAATCCAAAAACCGAGCAGGCTACCTTATTCCTTTCCTGTTTATTTCTGAAATAAAAATGTCAACCTCTATTCTGATGTCACTCACTGCTGCAAGCCAAATGTACAGGAGATAAATGCTGAAAGAAAAACTAATACAGTTAACTCAAGAAGAGAGATAAAAGGCTAAGACATACAGCATTCGTGTTAAAACTCAAATTAGTTTCTTGAGCCACCCAAAAATAACCTCAAATTAGTTGCAAGATGTAAAATATAAAATTAGATTCCAAAAGCCCAAACTAGCTACATGTTGCTCTGTAAAATGGGATACAATCACCATCACTTTATATTCAATATTTGTAGTACAACTTTTCTATCATCACACAAAATTACTAGTAAAAGCTTCCCATCATTGTAAAGACTCAAATGACTTAAAGCAACAAAAATCTTTCCAACATCAGTAATTTACATCAAATAAAATAATCACGAGAGATGATTCCTAGAGACCCTGGAGTTTTCAGTGATAACAGGAATATCAAAATTGTAAGAAGTGAATTAACTGTACATATAAGATAACAATAAGCAAACTGTGCCTAACAGTTTGATGAAGGTTGATCATACATAATCCCAGAGATGCTTATGAACATGTGAACTCAAAACCCCATATACTCTTATGCCTTGTGAATTCCAAAATATTTATGAGATTGCAATTCAAAATTAGAACTCAAAACAGAATATCCAGTATTTTTTTTTAATGAATTCAAAATAACTTCTCACATTAAGAAAATACATACATCCCTTTTGAGTCGGAGAACAGGGATTAGCATTTGAGAGTCAAGAGCTCTTGAAACTCAAACCTATTCCTCAAAACTATAAACTGAGAGGATCACAAAATCAGATTATTATCAGAGAAAAGGCAACAAACTCAAGCTTAAAGTTTATAATCGAGTAGAAGCTATCCATCAAAATAAGCTCTTATAATATCTTTTTTCCCTTCAAATACGAATGGCATGCACCATGCAGGGTTGTAAAATGCTGTTACAATCTCAAAAACAAAAACAAAAAAAGCGTTGATTCCGTAGCTGCCCGCTGGTATTACGCCTATCCTACAAATTGCGGAGCACAAACGATAAGATGAAATGTCTTTATGTGCCTCAAATGAATCATTCAATTTTATATGTATATGATTCGGTCCTGAAAATTTTTAGCATTAAAAAAGACAAGTGGGCATGCTCTATGAAGTTGAAGGATTTACCATAAATTCTCAAGAACCAGGACCAATAAGTTGAGGCGTCTAACAAAAAAAATATATTAACATTCAGGTTAGCAAAATAAAAATTGTAGACACAAAAACAAGAAACCTACATCAGATAGCCGGATTGAGCTCGTTCGGCGGCCGGTGGCGAAGCAAAGTTGCAACTCCCAAGTTCGACGGGACTTCGGAGAGCACATAGTCAGGTACCTTCCGCTGTGAGGGCTAAAAGGATTTTCAATATGAAAAAGTTTTTCATTTTTATCTATTTGAATTATTTTGAGAAATTTAAATATTTTAAATAGGGAATATTAACATACAAATCCCTCTAATTTCATCTTATTTATTAAGTAAGTCATTATAATTTTTTTCTTACCAAGTGCTTATAATTTTCTCAATTAATTGTAGGTATTAGTCTTTATTATCAAAATCTATTAATTTGTAAAAAGAAAAATAGTATTAATAGAAGACATGACTTTCACTCAACTTATATCTGTATTAATTCTATTTTATGGATACACATAAAATTAAAATAAATTAGATTACAAATTCTATATAAATGTAAAGAGATGATTACACATAATAATTTTTTTATCTTTATATTAATAATAAATAAATTATATTCCGTTTTAAAAAATTTTCTTTTTTGTTTTACATTTTGTGAAAACTTACGTTGAATAAGTATTTATATCAGCTTTAATTAACACATTATAAATATAGGGACAAATACTTGTAATTAAGAAAAAAATAGGGAGAATTACATATAGGTCATGTGGAAGGAATTAAATTGCCAAAAAGTCTCACGAAATGGCAAAACTATTATGAAGTCCTATGGAATCTGAGATTAATTTTTTTTCAATTGTAAAAATATATAGCCGCCCCTTGTTCATATTCTCTCGGTAAGATTATCTTTAATGTTGGGAAGAGAGAAAGAAAAGTGGCCACTTCTCACTATCGACGCTCTTCTCCTTATTGCCTTTGTCTTCTGTTCTCTTCGCACCTCTCACCTCCTCGCATCCTTCTTCTTCTTTGCCTTAATTTCGAACAAGTTGCACAATTATTTTTCCAAGCTTTTCTTCTTCAACGCCAACCCAGAACGAGGACTCATTTAGTCTTGAGTCTAAAGACATCCCCGAAGAAACAGACAAGAAGGGAAGAAGGACTCAGATACTCACTCTGGTTACTATAAAATATGAATGACAGAGCATGCTCTAATATAGGAGGGAACATGAGTTGTTATTATAGTATGAGATAATTGTTAATATGAGTGATTGAGTTGTTAATAATTTGACTTGATAAAACAACAGCTGTTCTTGTTTCTGAACTAACTTTGATTTCCAGAAAAGTGAGCAATCTATTTTATAGTAATTATGGAACTACAAATTATAAAAAGCAAATTTGTTCAAGATTTGTATTTTTGTTTTCTTTCTTCTAGAACAATAAAATTTGAGGAAAAACATCTCTAACAGTGATTTTTAGGGTTGAGGCAGAGTCATTATAGCATTTATAAGCTAAATATTATCCCTTGTTGCTTCCCCCATGGTCTACTATTGCAACTGCATTTAGTCTAGATGGCAAAGTGCTTGCATCAACACAGTAAGTTGTACTTTCCTCCTCCTCCTCCTCCTCCTTTTGTTAATTTGAACTCCTTTGTAGTTGAGCTTAGTTTTTTGTTTGGCATGTATAGTAGTGACCATACCGTAAAGATAATTGATTGGAAAAATAGAAGTTGCTTATATGTGTTAATTGGCAATAGAAGGACCCCTTAGGTAATAAGCTTGTTATTTTATTGTTTTCCTCAATTTCTTGTAGTTAAATTTTATTTCATAGTTTCTCTTATTCCTAGTACTGATTACCATTCCTAGAGGGTGAAACTTTTTTACATCAAGTTTAATATGATATATTGTCAAAGAAGGAACTGTTTACAAGGTTCTGATTTTATACATAAAACAAAGCTCTTTTCCGGTCATTTATATCTATTAAATGTATTAGTTTATGGCATTTTTTATCTTTTATAGGTTTAAGGTGTTATATTATATAACAGTAGTTTGATTTTGTGGCTGGTGCATTGGAGTTTTCTTTGAGCACATGGCAATTAGCAACTTTGTTCAGTCCCTTTTGTCATCTTCTCTTTGTTGGTTACATTTGTTTGTGTGATTTAATAGACTTTAAATAATTTTCGTATTATGCTTTTGGGATAAATTGGTTTGGGGCACTTAAGAGTTAGTTATGTTGTGATTTGCAACATGTTTCATGGTTGAGCTTTCTTTTACTAGTTGTCATTGCACTAATAATCTCTGTGCTGCTAGAGTATCACATTTAAATATAAAAGTTTTTTTGGAAGCATCATACATGTTTTAAAATTGAATACAATTAAGTTCTTCTTTAGACTTCTTCTTCTTCTTGGCTTGGCTTATTTTTTATTGAATTATGAGGTTATGATGCAATAGTGGCATTAATACAAATAAGTCCAAGAAATGGGTAAAAGTTTGCTAATATGGAGGGAAACATGGTCAGATATGGTGCAAGTTGTTATTACTTATGGTTGAGCTATAAAATCAAGCCAAAGTTTGTTATTGCTATGCACTCACTTAAACGTACTACTATGTCATCTTACTTTGTTTTATGTATATGTTTAGTTCAACTTCTTAGTCTTCTAGAATCCATTAGATATTTTTTTTAGTGCAAGAGAATCTGGTTACTGATTCAATTTACTTTACAATGATGCATTGCGTCATATTTCTTTCTTTAATTATATATATGTCTACTTGCTTTTATACAACTAATAGCTTCCATTTTTATATTATTATCCCTCTGCATTCTGCATATGATCTATTACAAATGACTTATAACATATCCTTAATTATTCGATCCTTAGATCTAAAATAAAAATAATTCCTATGGGTAGCTACCTTCGTATCATGGACAGTAACAATAATACTTTTGAGCTGTGAATATTACTTATGTTACTATTATTGTTTATCTTTTATTTAAATATTTTGAAAACCTCTTATAGAGCTTTTGAAATATCATTTCAATTATATTTTTAGTTGAGCTTTGGTCTTCTCTTAGATTATGGTGTGCTGAGATTGTGGTTGGTATATGTTACATCAATATGAAAAGATATGAACAACATTTATAGAGGAAGGCTTATTAGCAGTGTAATTTGATAAAATGTCATTTTAACATACGTCAAATATAGTATTTTGCATGGATGATTATTGTGATTATTCATTCATTGGGTGAAACTATGAATCTCTGAAAATATCACTATGTCTTGTGTGCTTATGAGTCTTGGACTTAGTCTCATCTAAGTACTGCTAATAGACGTATGACAAAATGCCCCAAAGGGCAAACACCAAAGAGATCACCTTCAGCTCATTCATTGTGTCATCGAACAAAACTACAGCAAAAATTATAGATTTTCAAGTTCTCCCATCTATATCACATTAGATTCAATTTTATATATAGGTTTGATTTTTCCATTGATTGTGTCATTGACAGTCTTGTACACTAGCTTTACTGTTGTTATGTTTTGACAGAGCATGGTTTAATATAGGAGGGAAACATGAGTTGCTATTATAACATGCGATAGTTGTTAATATGAGTGATTGAGTTGTTAATAATCTATATCTAGTGTAAGTTGTCATTACTGATTGCTAGATCGTCTGGAAAGCATCTATTCTGTTATGTTCATATGTGGGACAATTTGAAAATGATGGATGAGGTCAAATATATGTTGGTGGTCAAGTGAGAAAAAGGATTGAGTCTTAATTTCATAACAAAAAGACTTATTACTGTGGAAGATGCTATGAGGCTAGACACACAATCAAGACTTGTAATAATCTAAACCCGAGCTAAGAAATGGTGCTAGGTTGTATTTTTTTGTGTAAATACAGAGCATACTAATATTTGCTTTGTAAATAGCTAAGCAAAGTGAGAATGTTATTTTTTTTGTAACCTTCATCAAGCTTCACCTTTTGGATGATAGGGTGGATCTTGATACAAATGATTGTGTATATTGTACTTATTTTATATTTGCTTCTCATTACTGTTGTAACTGTAAAGTGCATATATATATGAAGTTAGATCTCATCAGAGTAGTGTTGGAAAGTTTTGTGCTAAAGTTGTTATTTTTACACAATAGAGTTATCATTTGTTATTGATGGGTTGCTATTTTCATACACACAGTATGTTCAGTCTGGTTCAGCCTAAGTATTGTGCTGGTGTCCCCAGTTCACTTTCTATCTATTCTAATCTTGGGAAGAATTATGAAGATGCCGTTATTTAGAAGTGGTGTTGTTATTTTTCTTCTTGTTGGTTTAGTTTTTTTTTTACAATGGTGGAGTTATTATTCCTCTAGCATGCACTGGTGGAAAATGGGCAATTGAAATCCCCATTTTTAAACCGGTCAATGCGGAGACGGTTTTAAAAAAATGAGCGGTGGCATTTTTGTAAATAAAATGAAATATTCACACCGTATTTACTCATGAACGATGTGAAAATATTTAGTCCGGTTTAGATTTTTACTTTCTACAGCGAATTTTATAGAGACCGATGTGGAAATATTTTGTCCGGTTTAGATTTTTACTTTCTACAGCGTATTTATATTGACCGAGGTGGAAATATTTAGTCCGGTGTCTGTTTTATAAAAAAATTAAATTTTTACACCGGTTTTAAAATTAACCGATTTAAATATAAACACCCGGTGCAGCTTCGTCTTATCTGCCTCTTCAGTTTCCTGTCTATGCTTTCCCGCTCGCTTTCTTTATTTGTCAGACCGTTCATTTCACTTCTTGGGTTCCCAACGTTTGTAGTCATTATGATAGAAGGCCAATTGCATTCTTCTATATTCTTATTGATCATGAACGTTAACCATATATATATGTATACCATTCTTCTGTTTTATTTTCTTTTTATCTATCTGACTCCTCCAATAGCCTCTTCCTCACGCACGCCTCCTTCTCCGCCCAACAAAAGAAACAGAGACGACTTTGAAGACAAACATCCTGATCCTCACCCTTCTGTTCCTTCTCCTCCTCCCCTGGTTGTGACTCTGATGGAGAGCCTTGAGGAACTCATACTGCGCTTCAATGGGCTGGAGGACTCCATGGAAGAACTGAATCGCAAAGTTGACAGACTGAAAGTAAGTTTCAGGGATTTCCGCTCAGAAGTTCGCCGCCATCAACCCCGTGATAGCTTCTTTAATCCTGTTGATCTCACCCAATCTGATGACTCCCAAAACTCCGAGTCTGATGAATAGTGAAAGATTGCAACTTTTATATATTCTGATGTATATATTTTTTTGTGTAAAAGTTGATGACATGGCTGGTCTCTGGAAGTTGGAAAAAAAAACTGATATATTTTACACCGGTCCATATATATTGACCGGTGTAAAATATACTATAAATAAACTGATATATTTTACACCGGTCCATATATATTGTCCGGTGTAAAATATACTATAAATACAACTTTTATATTTATATCTACACCGGTGTAACATTTTGTCCGGTGTATATTTTCTTATTTTTTTTCCAAATACTCTTTTTATTTGGTACATTTCTCGCGCATTCCATCTCTCATTTTTCCCTGATTCGCCCGTTAAGACTTCTCGGCGCTTCACGGACGGTGAGTTTTGTTTTGAACTCCTCTCGCGAACTGAAAATTTATTCTCTGCATGCATTAGCTGCAACGTAATGGTTTGATTTCTTGTTTTTTGCTTTTCTAGTTCTTATAGTCTTCCACAAATATGGATCGTAAGTTGGATAAATGCTAAACGAACAAGTGTTGAGTATGGTGAGGGGGTGAAGGAGTTTTTGGATTTTGCTAAACGGAATGGTGATGATGACAATGGAAGGTTTTATTGTCCTTGTGTGAGTTGTTTGAATGAGAGGAAACAAAGTCCTGCTGATATTTACACTCATCTAATTTGCGAGGGGTTTTGCAAGAGTTACACGGTATGGGTATGGCATGGTGAACAGGTGGAACAGACCTTTGACGATGACATGGATACTGATGATAGAGTAGAGGATATGATTCGTGATGTTGGAGAAGATGCTTTTATGCGGTCACACGCATATGGTAATATGTGCAATGATGCAGAAAAGCCTCTATACCTAGGGCGCAGAAAATACAACCTGTTGAATGCAGTGTTGAGATTGGTAAGTGTGAAAGCTCGGCATGGGTGGAGTGACAGTAGTTTTTCAGAATTGCTTGACTTGTTACAGAACATGTTTCCTGAAGAAAATGCTTTACCCAAACGCTATTATGATGCGAAGAAAATAATAGGTCCTTTAGGCATACAGTATAGAAAGACTCATGCATGCCCAAATGATTGCATATTGTACAGGAAAGAGTTTGAAGATGAGGAGAAGTGTCCAATATGTAAGACACCAAGGTACAAATCAAACAATTCTCCTGCCAAATTGTTATGGTATCTTCCAATTTTACCAAGGTTTAAGCGACTTTTTTCTAATGAAGATGATGCAAAGAAATTGTTATGGCATGCAAATGAAAGGATTAATGATGGAAAGATTCGTCATCCTGCTGACTCTTTGCAATGGAAGAAGATTCATGACTTATTTCCCGAGTTCGGCAATGAACCACGAAACCTAAGGCTTGGATTTAGTACGGATGGAATGAACCCTTATAGTAGCCTTAGTAGTATCCATAGTTCATGGCCCGTCCTTCTGGTGATTTACAACCTATCTCCCTTGCTGTGTATGAAACGGAAGTATGTAATGTTGTCCATGCTGATCTCAGGACCAAAACAACCGGGGAATGACATAGACGTTTACCTAACACCCTTGATCGAAGATTTGAAGAAGCTATGGGAAGGTGTGGATGTCTTTGATGCTGTTAAGAAGGAGGTCTTCAATTTGCGGGCCTTGATCTTTTGTACAATTAATGACTTTCCTGCATACGGAAATTTGTCAGGGTATAGTGTTAAGGGCCATAAAGCATGTCCGATTTGTGAGGAAGGGACTTGCTACTATCAACTTCGTCATAGAAGAAAGACGGTCTACCTAGGTCATAGGAGATTTCTAAGACAAGCCCACCCATACCGTCGACTGAAGAAGAAATTTTATGGCGGCCAAGAATTTGAAAATGCTCCAAAGCCATTGACTGGCGAACAAGTTTATGAAAAGGTGAGAGACATCAATGTCACTTTCAGTAAGCTTACCAAGAAAAGTGAGAAAAATGTATGGAAAAAAAGATATGTGTTCTTTGAGCTTCCTTATTGGCGACATCTTCATGTAAGGCACTGTCTTGATGTGATACATGTGGAGAAAAATGTGTGTGACAGCATTGTTGGAACACTTCTCAGCACACATGGTAGTTCCAAAGACGGTTTGAAGGCAAGATTGGATTTGGAATAAATGAGAATATGGGAGGAGTTACATCCGAGGCCAGATAGTGAGGGGAGCTATCATGTTGAAGAGACTAATATTTTGTCCAAGGATGAGAGAAGAAGTATTTGTGAGTGTTTGCAAGGAATCAAAGTTCCCTCTGGGTACTCATCTAATCTTAAGAGGATTGTGTCCATGAAAGATTTGAAATTAGTAGGCCAAAAGTTTCATGATTGTCATGTATTGATGCAACAATTACTCCCAGTGGCTGTTCGAGGAATCCTTCAAGATGAGTTGAGACACATTGTAACCCGACTTTGCTTCTTCTTTAATGCTATATGTGGCAAAGTCTTTGAGACTGAAAGGTTGGAGGAATTGGAGCACGAGGGTTATGTTATTTTGTGCCAGCTTGAAAAACAGTTTCTTCCTTCCTTTTTTGACATCATGGTACACCTCATCGTTCATCTAGTGCGAGAGATAAAACTGTGTGGCCCTGTATACTTACGATGGATGTACCCATTTGAAAGATACATGAAAATCCTTAAAGGGTATATGAAGAATCCAAATCGGCCCGAAGCATCCATTGTTCAAAAATATGTGGCCGAAGAAGCTATGGATTTTTGTCAACAATACCTGTCTAAAGCAAGACTTACTGGTCTCCACAAACCCATTACCACACAGGGGGTCAATGCGGAATGTCAGTGAGGAGTGTTGATCGTAATGAACTGCAGCAAGTACACTTACACATCTTGAATAACATTGATGAAGTTCAAGACTATATTGTTGTTCATAAAGATCTTGTCCGGAAAACAAATAATAGGATGACAGAGCAAAGGCTCATTAGAGAACACACCAAATCTTTTGCACATTGGTTCAAATTGGAGGTTGAAAATGAGGATTGTGTTTCTGATACAGTTAGATGGTTGGCATGTGGTCCTGAACATAATGTGATCTGTTGGAATTCATTTGATATCAATGGGTATTCCTTTTATACGAAGTCTCTAGATGATAGAAGTAGCGTGCAAAACAGTGGTGTTATGTTAGTGGCTGAAGCTATGCATTTCTCTAGTTCAAAAGACAACAATCTTAAATTAGCAGTCATTCCTTATTATGGCGTTGTTGAAGAGATTTGGGAGGTGGACTACTCCAAATTCAAAGTTCCCGTATTCAAATGCAAGTGGGCTAATGTAAACAACGGTGTTATGGTCGATCAGTTAGGATTTACACTGGTGGATTTGAATAATATAAGTTTTGGGAATGAGCCTTTCATTATGGCAGACCAAGCAAAGCAAATGTTCTTTATCACTGATCCTCAAAATGAAAGATGGTCTGTCGCGCTCCAAGGAAAAAGTGTTGTTGACAATGATGATTCTTTTTATGAGATCCCTTCTTTTTCAGTAGGTTTACCACAGTTAAATGAAGAAGAAGTGGATTCTGGTTAATTTCTATGTGTTTCTTGTTTCTGATGTAGTCTAAACATGCAATTTTAAGTTTCTTGTAATGATTGCGTATATGATTTTGATGTAATAATAACAGAGACAGATTCTTGTTCTGATAAGAATGTTGTGACGCTAAGGATGGGATGATATATAATGATATAGTTAAAAAAAAAAACTACAACATTTAACACCGGTCTTAAGTGATATCCGGTGTAAAAAGTCACGTCTGACAATTTGTAAAATAATTATTGTTCGATTTTACACCGGGTTATACTTTATCCGGTGTTATACTTATCGATGTTTATTTTTTACACCGGTTGTTAAAATTAGCCGGTGTAAAATTTTTCAATTTTACATCGTTTATGTTTTTGTCCGGGTTAGAATAATTTACAACCGGTGTTAAATGTTTATATTCATTTTTTTAACCCGCCCCTTGGCGCGATGACCTTCATTCTTCTCCTTTCTCACGTACTCTGTCATATCGCCGCTCGTCGTGCTCTGTGGTTCTCGCGAGGCTTCTCCGTGCTCGATCAGTCGTTCTTCTCTGTCACCTCTCTCGTTCTGCTATTCCGTAAGTGTACGTGTTCTCTGCATTTTTTTCCCTGTGTACGTGCGATGCCGTTTTTATGTTCGTTTAATCTAGGTTTTCTATTTTTCCTGATGAATGCTGGCACATCTTTTCATTCATAACTGCTAAAGGAACAAGTTTTGTGTATTCTGACGGGTTGAGGGAAAAAGGGTTAAGTCTGTTTTCAATGTTTTTGATGTTGTTATTGTGTACATAGGAATATGGAGGATAGAGTTACTCAGATTGAGGCTGGTGATACTCCAAGCGCCACTAAGCAAAGGAAGGGCAGAAGTGCGACTCGTTTGAAAGACATTACGAAGGACAGGATAGAGGGAAAACTGCTTCCGATAGAGTTTGATAGAAACTGGAACCCAACTGGTGAACACAGGACAAAGTACGTAAGTTTTGTCAGCCTCCTAGCACGCAACAAGCCTAGCATCACCTATTTGACTTGGGATGCTGTGGATGATCGCGTGAAGAATCAAATTTGGGACACTATCCGGGTATAGGAACTATCTAATATTGCATGCAGAGCAATACCAAATACACAACTGTTTGTTGATTACTCTGCTTTCAATGGCAAACATTGCAGCTCACTTACGATGTGCCCAACAATGAGTTCTTGAAGAAGAAGACGTTGTCTTATTGCGCTGAGCATTGGAGGGCATTCAAGACACAGCTAGCTCGTCAGTATCTGCATGGACAGGACAGAAGTGGTCATCCTCAACCTTCTCCATGCAGCAAGTATCAATTCATTGACAAAGCTGCGTGGGAACAATTTGTTAGGAATCGGACCACGCCAGTAGCAATGGTGAGTGTATCCTTTTGTATGTGGCTGCAGAAAACGTATCAGAGTATCATATGTATTGATTTTAAATACTTTATGTCTTGTAGGATAAAAGAGCAAAAGCGATTGAATACGCCCTCAAGAATGATTGCCCCCACACAATGTCTCGAGGGGGTTATGCGAAGGCAGAAAGAGAGTTGTTGGGGGCCAAGAGGAAGAGGTTAGAAGAAAATGCTGGGTCGGATCCTAGTGTTCTTCTTGACCCCCCCCCTCTCCGATACGTCGTGAAGAAAAATGGTTGTACGCTCGCCAAAGAAAGAGCGGAGCTTTTACAAGCGACAATGCTCGCATGATTGCTGAAAAATTGTAAGCACTACTTGCATTATTTTGTGATAGTAGACTATATATAATTATATCATTTTCCTTATGTTTGTTCTTTCTATGTTATAGAGTGATCTTAAACAACAAGAGTCCCATGGATCCTTCAAGTCAGATGGTAGGAATGACATCTTGACTGTTGCCACTGGGAAACAAGAACATGGGGGCCGTGTCAGGGGAGTTGGAAGAGGTGTGGGTATAAGAGATTACTTTGGAGCATCTCAAATATGTTCCCCACATGTGGTGCCGAGGGCAGAGTTGGCATCCTTGCTCTCCACCATAAGGGCAGAGGCTAAGGAAGAGGCTTGGATAGAGGCTAGGGCACAAGCAGAAGCTTCAATTGAGGCGCGATTACAAGAGGGGTTCGCAAAGATGAAGGAAGAAATGTTGTCCATGATGACATCAAGGCAGCAAGAGCCAACTGATCCCCTCCCGCCCTCAACTGCAGTCCGTCCAAGCACTAAGGGGAGTTGTTGCTTGCCGCTGTCAGAGGATGCAGAACATTGTGATCTATATGTTGAGGATCCTCTTAGACGCCTAGTGGCACGTGGCTCCATCCATAGCCTAAGGGCAACTACTGTTCACCACGTCCAAATTCAGGACGATCAATTAAGGGTGACAGTTGAAGCCGTGCTAATTGGAGATGCTCTTGTCCCAATTCCCACTGATGAGGTGAAGACAGTGAGCCAAGCAAAAGGGACTTTCATATTGTGGCCAAAGCATCTTGTTTCGGATCACGTCGCCTCATCCCCCGACCAACTTCCCACCCCTCCCGCTTTGAATGCCATGCAACGTGTGATCCTAATGGCATATGACAAAACGTTCCATGTGGACGCGTTGCCTATGGATTCAGTTGTGGGCGACATGGGGGCACCGGCCTTCCTGGACCATGCGGACGTCAAATCTCTGATCACTCCCAAGGAAGAACTGACCTCCGGCTGCATCCAAGTGTTTTTGATGTAAGTATAATTTAAATATAAATATATGTAATAACAAAGTTCAAGTCTTATAACTAATGTCGTGCATGCATTGCCTGTAGGTACATGCAAGCTGAGTTGGTTTCCTCCAAGGGCAAACAAAAAAAGTTCGGATTCCTATGCCCAATTCAGATTTATGCTAAAGGGACCTCTCAATCTTCGAGGCTTGCATACATTTCAGAGAGGCTCGGTGAAACCGATATTGATTGTTTCTTCGCACCATATATGCATGAGTAAGAATAATAATGTTTCATTTTATTTTATATATACTAGTTTTGTAGTTGCTTAATTATAATACTCATTCTCTTTTAACTAATCTCTACAGCAATCATTGGCAACTTGTCATCCTATGTAAGCATAGCTATAAAGTTTTCTTCTTATGCTCTCTCCATTATAAGCCCTCGGTTGATGTCAGGAAGATCATGAACATGTACGTGAGTTCTCTTCTATACACAATGATCTGTGTGATAAATGGGTTACTAACTTGTTAACTTTGGTCATAGGGCTATGAGGACATTCGCAGTTGCAAGGGGCCTTAAGCACGCTAATTTGGTGAGGGACCCTGAATGGATCACACCGATGGTAATAAAAGTATATATTAGGTGTTAGCTAGGTTCCCCGTTTTGATGATGAGAAATAATTTTTATCTTGTTAACATTACAGAGTCGAAGGCAACCCAGAGAAAGCAACTTGTGCGGCTTCTACATAGTCAGACACATGGTCAATATTATCTTGGCAAATAGGATTGACCTAACTTGGGAGGTAAAATTGTATTTTGAATGATTTCATATTTCTTAATTGTCAATCTAATCTAAATTAGTAATGCCTTAATTTCTTTGATTTTGATTTCATATTTCAGATGTTTGAACAACCTGATCCATTTCCTGACCAAGATATTGAGGACCTGCGTAATCGGTGGGCAGAGTTTTTTGTTCAAATCCTTCCTTCTCAATAGTATTTGTCTTTCACTGAATACCTTTTTCTACTTGTCTGTTCAAATTGTAGCATTTTTGTATTGAGTTTTATTCAATGAATAATATAATGAGCAATTGAATTATATATGTCTCTGGCATCTTGAACTGATGATGATCGATGATTGAGTCATATATTACATTTGGGCAGTTTACTTCTGAAGCTTCAGGCCAACGAAATGTATTAAATATAAATTTAATAACATCTACATCGGAGGTATATACCCACCGGTGTAGTAAGAACATATATTATAATATATAAATTAAATTTAATAACATCTACACCGTCCCAATATTCAACCGGTGTTAAAAATTGAACAATCTACACCGTCCCAATATTCCAACCGGTGTAGATGTTAAAACATAATACACCGGATGTAAATGTGAACCGCTTTAACATGAAGACCGGTGTAAAATGTCTGACTTTTTACACGATCCGTTTCTACACCGGTTGTGTGTACGATGTTGAATGCCATTTTCAACCAGTGTTGAAATGCTTTTTTCCAGCTGTGGCATAGAGTTGTTATTTAGTAGTTATGCACTTGTTATGTTTCCAAGTAGTGGAGTTGTTATTTTTTAGTTGTGGGGTAGTTACTTTTCCAATTGGTGAGTTATTATTTCTTCAGCATGGAGTTGTTATTTCTAAGTAATTGAGTTATAATTATTCCCCCAATAATTAGGTTTTGTTAGGTTCATTTCAGGAGTTAGTAGGGCATCATGCAGTCCACATTTGTTATTGGTGGAGTTAGATTCCTGTGTCACCCAAAATGCTTAGAAGAATTATGCCCATGTTGTTATTCCTTCACTGTGAACTTGTTATTACCTAGTGGTGGAGTTATTATTTCACACACCTGTTTTTATTTCTTATGTTTTATTTGTCGAATTTCCTACCTACCTAAGCAATGAAATGTCACACCACACCATGATAAAATTATTTCATTAACAACATTATAATTTTAAATTTTTATTACCAAAGGTAGGAGCCTTAATAGCAGCTACTTTCAACAATCTTTAAACTACTTTCAATGCTCTTTCCAGTTTCAATTGTTACCACTCCTATAAGTTCACTGATTACTGCAACATCTGTAAGTTCATTATCTTCAACCTACAAATGCTACCAAGGTTATAAATGAATTTACAAAGTCTGAAACTACATGTAATGTAATAGTCAGGAGGTAGAAAAATACATAATTTAATTAGCATTTAAAGCAAGATATTTGCCATTATAATTCTGAACATGTTCAATCATCTAAGAAATAACTTAAATAAAATACTAAAGTTTATAAGATAAATTGCTCACTTATCTGGAAATCGAAGCTAGTTCAAAAATAAGAACAACTGTTGTTTTATCGATCCAAATTATTAACAACTCAATCACTCATATTAACAACTATCATAGTACTATAATAACAATTAATATTGTGGTTCCAATCGTGGTGCTTGGGGAGACATCATAACTCCTGGGTGCCTATGTTTACACTTGAGAGTAATAGACAAATCGTCCTACCCGATATTGGTATTGCCTAAGAGGAATGGAGACTTCACCTTACCTTTAGATCGTGAGTGAGCTTAACCTCTTTTCAAAAAAATTTTGTACTAAAACAAAATAATAACAATTAATGTTCCCTCCCATATCAGAACATACTCTGTCATTCAAGTTTTACAGCAACTAGAGTGAGTATCTGAGTTCTTCTTCCCTTCGTGTCTATTTCTTCGAGGATGCCTCTAAACTTAAGACTAAATAGGTCCTCATTCTGGGTCAGTGTTGAAGAAGAAAAGTATAGAAAAATAACTGTGCAACTTGCTCGAAATTAAGGCGAAAAAGAAGAAGGACGCGAGGAGGTGAGAGGTAAGAAGAGAACAGAAGACGAAGGCGATAAGGAGAAGAGCATCGACAATGAGGAGTAGCAACTCCTTTCTCTATTTCCAACATTGAGAATAATCCGACTAAGAAAATATGAACAAAGGGCCAGTAATATTTTTTCATAATTGAAAAAAATTAATTTCAGATCTCACAAGACTTCATAATAGTTTTGTCATTTCACGAAACTTTTTTACAATTTAATTCCTTCCACGAGACCTAGATACAATTCTCCCAAAAAATTATGAGAATGCCCATGCCTCCTTAGATTTTGAAAGAACATAATGCACATGCCTTCTTTTCTTTTCTTGTACAAACACTTGCTACGTAGCAAGAACAAGAAATTGTCATACTACAAATGAAACAATTGTGCATCATCGATCTTGTCAATCAATATCTTCCATCAATATTAACATTCATACATTCCTACAAATATGGGAATTATCAACTGAAGCTTGAAAATGTGTTGACGATTGTGCAGAAACAGCATTGACTACTGTTAAAAATATATTTATGATACAAGTGAAAGAGAAAGAGGAAAGTTATTTCGTTTAAAACTAAAAAAACTTCTAAAAGAGGGAATAAAAAGTGAAGAACGAATATGCCTTATGGAAAAAAGTATGGGGAAGAAAAAAATGCAGACTTTGAAATGGAAGAAAGAAAAAGGACGATAAACTTTACTATCAATTGGCCATTTTTTGTGACTACCAACATCTCAAAAACGTTCCCCGTTAACAGTAAAATACACTCAACCACATGAATACATGCAATCTTTATCTCCAATTTCTTTTCTTGAATCCAGCTTCATTTCCTTCCCCACAGCAGATTATAAATTAGTGCCTATAAGAGAAAGTCACCATTAAATAAATATATATATATATACACACACATACTCCCACACACATATCAATAATTGAACATAATCTACTAGCATATTGGCAATAAGAGAGCATGTAATTATAGTAAAAGAGGACAAGTTTCCATTGAAGATGGCATCAATAAGGGTTTGTCAATGGAAAATACATTTTTGTGTTATCTTAATAGTATAAGTAAAGCGTTTTTGTTTTTTTTATATATTTTGAAAGATAATAATTTTTGTCTAGACTTTGATGGGCACCTAAGTGGGATGGGGAAACCTACCCCAAAAGCTAGTTATTAAGGTGAGAAAACTAATTCACTTAAATAATCTATTGAACATCACATACCATTTCATATGGGACTTAATATCCCATAGTATCAAGTCTCTATTAGATTTCAAGATCAACTTCAATCATAATTCAAACTATCCACGATCTAGTTTTTATACATTTGCTATCAAGTTCTCTAGTAAAAATATAACAACTAGAAATATTTTTGCGGTTTTAGAATTACATGATGATTGGGTCATTCAAAAAAGTTCGATTACATGCTATGGTATTGATGGGTATTTACCGAACTCTTGTTTTTCTCCTTCACAATCCTTTCCTTTAATGGCAGGAAGGTAAACAAAATCCTTAAAAGCTGGTAATTGAAAATCACAATTATTAACAGTCAGGAATTGAAAAAAAGGGACTAAATTTACCTTCAACATAAGCCCAACGTTTGTGCACAATGATCAAATCTCGAAGATGCAGACAAACCAGAAGGTAGCCATAACATTGCCAAGTAACTTGCTAGCATGGCCTTTTGTGAGCACAAATATCAGCAGAGCTATTTGATTGCAGATGCTGAGGCAGCTGCCGCCTCCGATATTAAGGAAATAGGTTGGCGAGCCTGCTGGCAAGCACCTATGTCGAACGGATGTAAACCAGATCCATCAAAAATAAGATTTACACCAGGAAGGACTACTTCTTTACTGTCATTTTCATCTGGTTCAGCTCTTGTCGTATTATTGCCCGGAGAGAATTCTCCAGCAGGCCTTGTGATATCATCGTAACCGGTTAAGGAATAAGATCTGCATGCACCATTCAAAATCATCCAGTTTTAGAGACTTGGATGGTAAGCAAAATCAAATTATGAACCCCCCCATGCATAGTGAAAAGAGCTAGATTTGGTTTCTCACTATTTCTATCACTGCACTTGGCTTAGAATATTGTCATTTAAAGAAAATCAATATCATCTAAAAAACTTAAAAACAAAGACAAAGGAACATATAGAATGACAAGAACCAAAGAAATGGCCAGGAGATTGTTTAAAAGCAATTGATCTTACATTTGTCAAAATATTGGTAGCTATTTTATATGAGAACATTCAGCATTGAAAGAATAAGTGAACGCAAAAGTATAAACCTAAGAATGTTGCCATCAAAGCTCAAAATTTCTGTTCGCCCGCGCTGTCAATTAACAAGATTTAACCTCTGCTGCTCATTTGATGGCCCTGAAATTGGAGAGGAAGGGTCCAAAAGTGGGTTCCATCTTCCACTAGCATAGTGCATAAGTTGTTGAGAAGATTCCTTAGCATGCTCTTTCTGGTATAGAAGCTTGGCAGCAGGACCTGTTGCGTGGTATTCAGCACAAATGTCACGCAACTTTTTCCTTAAGCTTTGCATTGCATCATGGTATTCACTAAATGAACCAGTTTGAAGGAAATCTGATGAAACCACCTTCTTACATATTTTATCGCACAACGTTGGACTAAATAGAGGAATCCCAAACTCCACACTTAGTGGAACCCATTCATACTTTTCTTCAGGTGACAAATGATCTGGTTCTTTTCCATGAAATAATTTCAACAGGCGAATGTAACCAACTGTCCACAATTCCATCTTGTTTGACAAATCAGTCAACTGAGAAGTCAACTTTGAGCTTTCTGCTTCACATAGACCTGACTCTTTTCCTACAGGAGCAATGGAGCCGTCAGAATTCTTTAGGGGTAGAGGGATATCAATAGTAATCACATTTCCAGAATCATCAAAATCATATCTACTTAGAGGTTGCACCAACAAAGCTGAACGTTTAAGAAGTGAATTTAAGCAATGCAAGAGTTTATTTCCTTTCACTAAGTCTCCTTCCAGCTTCCCTCCCAACCCTCCTACAGTGGAACCATCCCAAGACCATATAAGGGCCTTCTCACATACAGCCAATGGGGCAGGAAGCATACGCAAGCATTATCCTTTCATTAGTACAACTGACAATGGCCCACTAGCTATAGTTGTATATAATACCAGTTTCATCCAAGGAGTCATAGAAGAATATGAGGGAGGACCAAAATGAACAGGACCTGAAGGTCCAGGAAGAATTGATGAATGAGGAAGAGGCACTATGGACACAACTATATCATAGTCACGATGAAACAGACGATCTAGAGTAGCTGATGCAAGAGAAGCCAAGCTTTCACAGCGGAGAATATCTAGACGATATTTCTTTTTCCTCTTTAGTATTTCTGTTCCGACATCTGATGCATCAGCTGCGATTAGTTTCTCGTTATTCTGGAGATTTGCATCAGATTCACTGGCTTCTTGCTCATGACTAATGTCATCTTCTGATGTAATAGAATGTGTTCCATCATGTGCACTGCTAGGAGAAGGTTCAGAGGAAACAAGAGCATCCCCATGCTTCTTTTTATCCAAATTTAGCAAATCATCACTGTCCTTCCTGAATTCTATGATACCAGAATCACCAGATTTGTCAGCCATGGATATTTCAGATATTAGAGAAGCTGATTCATCATTGCTTGAAGTTAACATACCCATACTGTCAATTTTTCCGCCACTTTTGCATCAGTAGGAAGTCCACCTGATTGTAAACATTCTAATACACAACGCAGGCTAAAAGCATGTTTTGCAAATTCCTGTAGTTCACCCTCAAATTTTGCACCCCCAAAGGTACTTAGATCCTTGCAAAGATCAGCAATGCTGACATGACCCAATTTTCCCGCTTCATAGAGTGTCACAGCATGAGAATTCAAGCCTTAACAAATTTCAGAGGTGAGATTTATGTCAGAGACTTCAAACAGATTTTTTTTTGGTAAAAAAAACATAGAACGAATTCCCACACACATGGGAAGGCAGAGGACTAACAAACTCAAATGAGCTTATTGACAGTGAAACAAAAAGGCTTGCTAAAACTGCTTAGGCATAATAAGAATATGCCCCATTTTTGCAAGCTTTGGGACTCAGATCACAACACAGCAATTCATGGGCATTCATCAAACAGTTTAAGCTTGTGATCTGATGCATACTTTGACAATTAGAGCCCCCATGACAATGAGGTTAGACTAATGAATTTGATACTTGAAGTCTCCATTTCAATAATCAAATTAAGTTTCACCACAAGGACTGGTGGGCGTGTTAGATATTAAGAGAAAGCTATTCAATATTCATGGATCTTCATAGATTAAGATAAAGCTATTTCAATATCCATGGATCTTCAATCTTCATAAATTAAGATGAATCTATTCAAGATCTTCATTTAATAAGTTAAGCTTAAGTGATGAACTAACCCTAGGTAAATCTCATTAAAGCTAGGACCAATATTAATGCAGACAATGTAGAATCCCAAGTCAATAGGAAATCTACTACAGGTCATTGAACTTTTCTTGGAGAAAACCTTGTTATCAGGAGAAGCTTGGACTTGGACTTTGTGAGCTATTTTTAATGAAAATAAGATTAAAAGATTTGAAAACCAAGTGGGAAAGCCCACTGAAACTTTGCTGTGTCAATAAATCAGCTGTAAATATTGCCCACAATCCAGTACAACATGATTACTATTGAACCAGCACTTTATAAAACAGAAGTTGGACAGTGGCACTCATATCTACAACAAATCAGCTCACAAATGTGCTAACTAAACGGATGTCTTGTTTTAATTTCCTAGACTAGAAACCAAGACAAACATCCACCCACTAGCTTGAGGGGGAGTGATCGACTTTATAATTATTTTGTAATTGGTCATAAGATTTATTGTATTTATTTCCTTTATCATTTAAACCAAGAATCAGGGATATGATCAAAGGATTACCAATCCCCTAAATTTTGTAATTTGTCCCGAGAACGTTAAATGTCTTTCATATGATAGCTTCACCCTTTGTATAAATGTATGTACCCCTTCTATTTGGATTATTAGAAAATATCTAGACATTTATTAGTCTGGCAATCAGAGTAGTGATCCAGTTTTTATATTCTCTGACAACTTGTCATTAGAACTTTGAAGGATGCAGTTGAATATGGCTAGTTGACTGGCTGCAATGGTCGAACCTAATTCAAATGCTAATTTGGCTGTATCTCTGATACACTGAACTCTGAAGGCCTGCAAGTGGTGATTTCATTTCTGTTGGCAGAAATTTGATGTCAGGAACGGTAGGAAGCAGACTGTGGCAGTTCACTCTAGTTCAGAATTGAAGGCCTGTGGCACAAACTACTAGCAAGTTTTTTGCAGGGAAAAGCAACACTGACAACCTATAGAACTACTGTGTGACACTGAATAACAACCTATATTGCTTCTAATCCAGTGTTCCAAGAAAACACAAAACATATAGAAGTTGTGTCATCTTGTTACAAAAAAGTTTTAACAGATCCCAGACCAAAATACTCTGCAATCTGTACCAAATTTGAAAATCAGCTGGGGGATTTATTTACCAAATTTGTTGGAGGTTCGTAAGTGAAACTAATTTGAAATAAGCTTGAATGATATGATATTTATGCTCCAACTTACAGGAGAGTGTTGAAGGATAAAATCTAGAACTATCCAAGCGTTGTTTTCAAGGGTGATTATAGTTATCTTGGATTTATCCAACTTCTGTCCAGCGCATAGAGTAATTAGTTGGCCTTGATTCCTTCATCATTTGGTTTATCTTGATAAAATTATAAATAAAAGGCCAGTATTTCAGCGTCAGTTGATGAACTCTGTTACACATGTACTTTAAAAAGAGGATAAGAACAAAAAGCAACAGGCTCACTTCTTTCCGAATTGCTGCAGCATAGTTTTTTGATATCACTTGTGAAAAACCAAACAAATAGAAAAACCCTCCTGTCAAAGAAGAACAGCCCAAAAAGGGCATTGGAATAAAAGTCCTCACATATGCATACTATTTATGCCTAGATGACGACACCTTGACACAAAAATTAGAATGAAGAGGATCAGTTTTTGCCTCAAGCAGTAAAAGATCATTAGTAAGTAAAAAAGTTAAGACAAAATGAAGGAGATCAGCTTGGGAAAACACTAGCTGTTAAAGCTCAGTTTCTACCTTGATTTTTCCCAACAGTATCTAGCATACGTAATACAATACATGTCCCACGTGACATTCAACCATATCTCTCAATCATGTCATTCAAGCAACTATCATGATCAATCTGCTATCTAGCAATGAGTACACTATCAAAGAGCAAACCAACGCAGAAAGTTGGCTGCACTAACGTTTCAATATTCTTGCAGAACTTCCGAGAAATAAATTTCTGATCTTAGCATCCTGTAATTTTCAGATCCATTTTTTATTACTACCTCAGTCTCTGAGATCAGTTACAGAACCCAGGTTTCACATCCATATTCCTATCAAATTGCTATATGTCCCTAGATAAACAGGATTCCAGGCAGAAAGATTGGATACTATCATGAACTGTCTTCAGACAAAAACAAAGTCATATTGGAAGCTTAGAAAGCATGATTGCAAGGTAGCATCGGACACTATTAAGACTCAAGGACAGATACAAATTGTTGGACTGGGAAACACCATCTGAAGCGTGTTTAAATCTGACAGAAATGTGAGAAGACAGCATTCAAGATAAGTTACACCAGACTAGATTTAAATATGAAATATAAATTAAGAATGACAAAATAACTAAGGAAGTCTGTAAGTATTTATCCACGTATCTAAGAGAGACACCTAATAATGATGGCTTTCATCCAAAGTATCAAAAATTGGTCATCAGAAATCTTAGAATGGGCTTCCTGTGGCCTTTCGTTTTCCCACTCAAAACAACTGACATTACAGACAATATGTTAAAAACAATTCCCAGAGTTTTCTAGAAAAAGAATTTAGGCTTTAAGGAAAAGGAAAGAGAGGGGGGATTTGAAAATGAACAAAACCTGGTGAAACAGAACCCATCATTAGATAGGAAGTAATGTTAGCATCAACTATAAAAGCAACACGAGTGTAGGCTGAACGAAGACCATATTTCCCTGACCCTGGAACATCCCCTTGCTGATTGGTATCATTATCATTAAGAATATTCTCAGAACCCAGACTAGCATGAGAACCATCTTCATCACTGACTACACTTCGAGGAGAAGCAGGTATGCTAATATCTTGAAGAATAGCTGATGGATCAATTACTTTTGTTGCCCATCCCAATCGGCATACAAAAGATGCAGCAGCCTGCAGTTGAGATAAATCAGCCTGTAGTGTGGCTGCCAATTCTGCAACAGTTGCATTCTCACTTGAAACAACAAAGATTGCATAAAGTAACCTGGAAAATAAGCTTCCAACTTAGACTCTTTTAATGGAAATAACATTTTAAACAAAAAAGGATGGAACTGCAAATTGAAACAACTGCATTACTCTTCAATAGGATCTTTATAGGACTGCTCCCTGTTGAAAACAAAACCTTCAAGCCTGGAAACTGAACCATTATAAATTATAAATTTAAATGTTACTGAAATCACTTGCCAACCTTCACCAGTTCAGATGACAAAGCAGAACCTCTAAAATTCATTTTACGTATATAAACTTAGATTTTCTACATTTATGCCTGCACATTTTGCATATTTATAAAACCATGCTTAATTGAACATGTCTAGCTATGAAGCACCGATGCTTCAAAAAGGTAAACATACCCGTTTCTGATACGTATCCAAAATGATACACCTACTGTACTTCATTATACATATCACATATTCTAACATTTGTGTTACATCTTCTTTCAACAAAATTTTTCTGTATTACTTTAAAAACTTGAAACCAATTAATATTTTTGTTGATTGTTATAAATATCTTTATATTACTTTGGAAATACTTGTTAAAAACTCAAGATACTCATACTCATGTCCAAAAATTTTGAAATATATATTATATATATTCCCATGCCCGTATCCTAAAATTTTGAAAATTGCCATATCCACTGCATCATGTTTTATCGTATCTGATACACATACCCGTATCAGTTTAGATGTCAACAATCATGGAAGTTTTTATACAGAATAATAATAAATTTATTTGCTGCATTTTTTGCATTTCAGGAGTAAAATAATAAAACCTAATTATTTAAAGCAAGGAATAAAACATAAAATACAGAACACACCTTTGAACCGGTCATCAGGGTATACAGGAACATCAAAATAGATTAATCCACGTCTATAAAGACCCTTCACTGTGTCAGGATCAAGCAGGATAAACGAACTTGCTTCTTCTTTACAGATTTTGTCTATATTAGCTGTTTCGTCATCTGAGAGTTTCTATAAGGCAAGAAACAAATGTGAGAAAAGTCAACATAAAAACCTGACGTGAAGAAAAAGTTCACATTCCTAAATTAAAACAACAATCAACATTACCAAGTGAACCTCCAGTTTATTAAGATCAAAGACAGGCCTCACCTTAAATTCTTCCAAGGTAAAGTTCACAAGACAGATTCCCCACCAGGGCTCCATTGGGAAATTGTTATGAGTCCCACATTGGGGAGCCTCACAAGTAGAGTGGGGTTTATAAGTTCAAGGGGTTCTCCCTCCTAACAGGCTAGTCTTTTGGGAATGGGCTCTCCCTTTGGGCTTATGCTCATCTCATTGGTGCTCTCGTTGAGAGTGGCATTGTTATGAGTCCCACATTGGGGAGCCTCACAAGTAGAGTAGGGTTTATAAGTTCAAGGGGTTCTCCCTCCTAATAGGCTAGTCTTTTGGGAATGGGCTCTCCCTTTGGGCTTATGCTCATCTCATTGACACTTCACTCGGCCTTCTGCCGGTCCGAACCCTCCGTAGGTAGCCCTCTCCAGTGAGCCGACTCTCAATGAAAGCACCAATGAGATGAGCATAAGCCCAAAGGAAGAGCCCATTCCCAAAAGACTAGCCTGTTAGGAGGGAGAACCCCTTGAACTTATAAACCCCACTCTACTTGTGAGGCTCCCCAATGTGGGACTCATAACAGAAATCCACAGGTTGCGTAGGTAAAAGTTCTCTTGCAATTGACTTGTTCAGTTTCCACATGATTTTCTGGTTACCCCAAAAAAAGGAAATGACAGGTGAGATAAGAAGACAAAAAAGCTTTCATATTTGCAAGTCTGCAGGAAGGCGTATAATTGGGGACAGAAGTAGGCGGCATGTCTCTCTAAAGACCATTTTTTCCTAGTTTTTCTTTTGAAAACATTCATTTTGGAAAAGTTAAATTTTATTTTTGACTCCCTTAATTCACCATATTTTATATACCCCAAGATTAAGGGGGGACAATCATATAATACTCTTGTAAGTATTCCTATAGATAATGCATGCATTTATCTATGTCATGAGGACCAGAAAAAAAATGAAAAGTATTGTACATCCAAGTTAAGTCACTAAAGAAGTGATGCCGAACCAAAAATAAAAACTCAGGAAGAACTCTATGGAACTCAACTCAATCTCAATATTCAGGAAATCATGAATGTGAAACAAAGGTGAATAAACCAATAAACTAGCAAACCTATCATAGGCATATATGCTACAAAATTTTATTTGACTAGAATTATAACTAATCTAAGGCCCTTAACAAAAGATATTATGGTTATCACATAGATGGATATCTACCGACTAATACATTATACAATTAATTAAATTATTTCTGGAAAAAAATTAGTTTAATTAATATAATTCCATAATTGTTCAAGATCAGAAAATATAATAGCAAAAAATAATATATGATCTTATTCTATTATTAGCAAACACCCCCTCAACTTTGAAACTCCTAAGCTATCATCATTTTAACATTTGGGAATTTTGGGATTTAGGATTAGATTATCCATTCCCTCATAAAGCTTTTTCCAACATTTTAACCTCCTAATTTACTTTCAAAACAACAGGGCCATGGCATGTTGCAAGGAAAATAGTATGAGGTGACACCTCTGTTGATGGAAAATGGACAAAAAGCTTAGAATGTTGAAGGTGAAAATTTAAGGGGATAACTCTGGCTTTCAGAGCAAAAGGGGTGTTCACAAATGACCTAAAACTAAAAGTGTGTATTTGTATTTCGTTTCCCAAAATAATAGAATAACTAAAATGGCTATCTTCTCATCTTGCACCAGGAAGTGTCAAAGGAATAATATATTCATAGAGGCATTATTAGTTTGGAACCAATTTCAGTGTCTTGTCAGCCCAAAATAGTCGCTTGAAGGGTAAAATTGACAATATTCTTGCTACAGCTAATTAAACAAACAAAAATATGCATACACAGGCATACATGGAATCCAGGCATCAATTCTATTTTTATATATTATTATACAAAGGAAAATCATTGTGGTACCTTAGATCTGCACTTATTCATTATATCAATAAATTCATTTCTCCTAATTCTTGTGAGTCTTAGAGCATCCGCAGCACTAAAATTTGGGATGCTGTCGTAAAGTTGCTCTGCAAACAATTAAAAAGTGCAGCAAGTTTTTAAAGGCCATCTTCAACATAAACATACTTTTAACATCATACATATCTACAAAGCTGACAGTAAACAATCAAACAAGTGGAAGGAAGAAAAATAAGGTACATCATACAACCCATACATTAATGAATAATAAATCTTGTAGATTATGCATATATTAACATGTTACATACGCAAACAAACATTTAAATCAGATCATTGATATGATGAAATCTTCTACACATAAAACAACGAAATCTGACAAAAAGTTGATACAAACTGCTCCAAAAATCTTATTAAGGTAATACTAATCTCACCAGCATGTAGGTCTTAGTAAGTACTACAGGCTAACACTCACGCCCTGAATATATACAACTTACAGCCCTTCTCTCTTTCACAATCACACACATCACACGTTTGCCCAAAAGTTAGTTACCGGCTCAGTCAATTAGCTACAGGTCCAACAAAACGGTTTATTGGAAAAAGCAGAGGTCACAAAAGTAACTATTGTAATTGCTGTATTGATTGTTTCTTTCCTACTATAATAAATCGAGAAGCAAATCCCAAGAAAAAATGAAAGAAACGAAAAGGAAAAAAAAATGTCATCAGCAAGAATACCTAGGACAAATGCTTTTGGCAATATATTTGCATCAAGTCATCTCTTTCCTTAAAGCTTCCTTCACCTTTCCTTTTATTTTACTTCATCACGGTTCATCTATGACACACCAACATCATTTAAATACAAGCATGGTTTGAACCAAAGGGGCAGAGTTCATTGTGTTGCTACTTGGGTAACCATTACCCTCTTCATCGTGCTTCTTCAGCTTTCAATAACCAGTAATTGCTATAAGCCCTTAGCCCCTGACTAATACAACTTTACTATAGCCGAAACCTATCAAGGTAGCATGAGATCCCAAACCTTTTGAATATTTCATCTTGTACCACAAGTGATAGGGGGTAAAGTACTATAGGATGCCTTAATCCCCCATCAAATAGCATCCACTATCCAATGGGATGCCTAAGAAGGGTAGTTTCCTCATCTCAACAATTAACTTTTAGAGAAGGTTTGTCCTATCAACTTGGGGCTTATCATTTGGTACCAAAGCTCGCAATTGAAGTCTCTAGAAAAGGCTACTTACAAAGGTGTCTGGCAGGTGAAAGGCTGAATAAAGTGTGTTATGTGTAGCCATTAGGGAAATCAAGTTTCCCAGGATGGCCAATTGACAAGGACAAAGTTCCATGAAACTTGAAGTCTCGTATCAAGCAGTATGGACAAGAGTTCCCCTCCTCAATTGGGTGCCTATCAACAAGCATGGACCCTAAATGTATTCATTTGAAAGGGTCATCTTAATACTGGATGTCTCACTATAGATTTTTAATATAAAAATAGTAAGCATTAAAGACCAACATAAAAATACAACTCCACTAGCAACTCAAGAAATAGACGCACCAACAATTCATACAAACGCTATTCATCTGGTAATCAAGAAGCTATCAATTGTCAAGAACCCTAAAAGACCAACAAACAAAATGACAGATCTAACATGAAAAGATTCTAGTAGTTTCATCTATGTACATAAAAAAAATAGTACAAGACCCAATGGAGAATACAATTCATTTGAGAATTGCGAAATAGAGAAGTTACCATTTTTCATTACTTCAAAATTATATCACAATAATATTTGAAAGGCAAGATTCTCATTATGCGGCAAATGTATTCTGCAAGATGATAAGGAAATAGCTGCAAGTGGAAAAACAGAAGAAAAATATAGACTCATTAAATGCACATGTCCTACAACTAAAGCAAAAGAAATTGAGGGCCCACCCAACATCCAAGTAGTTCTAGTTAATGTTAATTTTATTTTTTAAATATGCAGAACCATAGACAAACAGATATTATCCTTTTGATAAGAAGAAAATTAAATATAATCTATCATAAACTAATCTCAAAAATAAAGAAAAAAACTAAGATCTATATTCAAAAATACTATTCAAGGCATAAAAACTTTATATATGACAATGTAATGGTGAGAATAAACAAATGATAGATGTTTCTATTCACTAAAAAAATTACAGCATTTTTCTACTATACAAAATCCATCATCAAACTTTTCTGATCATCTAAATAAAAATCATAGACATATAACACTATTTAACGATGCATTAGATACACATTTTTCAGAAATAGGAGTCGAATAGAATTTCTAGAGCACATACAGCTAAGTTCTTCCCATCATCTCTTCATAATATTCAGTTTCTTTACAAAGTTTGAAAACAGTTATTCCACTGGAGTCTCTTCCTTATGAAGTATTCTATAATCCTGCATTAAATTTCCAGGGTCAGCAAAAGAAATAAGGCAATCTAAAAATGCATTTGAAAAAGAAACCCATTCAAGGATGCTGTTTGGACAGTGATATCAATGTCAGGAAACTAAAATTAAACAATCCATAGAGACAAAAAACGAAAGCAATAAATTTAGAAGGGCAGCAATGACGCTAAACTCCTTTTATGCCATTGTTCTTTGGGAGAAAGAGTTACTTGAAGTCGTTTTGGAAGATTTTCCCAGGGGCATTCTTCCTTAATAGCTCTCTTTAACAATTGTTCCTCCACTGCCACTGGACCATGGTGCATTTTCCACTGCCCAGATATCTAGCCTTCCTCTACACTATAAAACACCATAAAGTCACCACAATTCATTATGGTCATGATCTCGACCTTGAACCTGGAGCTAAATCTTTTAACATACAAAAATTGACGCCAATTATGCAGAGAGAATAACAGTTCTAAAAATCATTTCATAAATCTTAGCTTCGAATTGTAAGGATCCGAACTAGATTACCACGGTTACCAGCTATGCTATGATAGTGACAAGGAATTCACAGGAAGGGGGAAGAAATTACATGAATGTTGGTCAAAACTGAAAAAGAGTAACGGACATTGAGCACCTGATCTTCGTCGTTTGAGATGCCGAATTCAGCTAGGGTTTCAAAATTCAAATCCACTGACTCTGTTTCTTCTTCAGTGAAGCAAGGATGAAGATTTTCGCACGAGATCTGCAGAGTGAAATTCGCCAGAGTTCATAGTCGTGTTACGTTTCGCCGGTCGTTCGACCCGTTGGATTTTATCCTACCGTTATAGTGAAATAATAAAAACTAATTTTTATACAAAAAAAAAACTAATTTTAAAATTAAAATATAAACATATATTTATTCTTCAAAATTTTCTTTTATCTGAAAAAATGTTACTAAATAAATTTATTGATCAAATTATATGATTGTATGAATAATAAGTATTTTAATTTAAATTTAATAATTAAAAAATATTTATCTTATATAATTAATGTTTTCACATTTAGTTATAAGATTCTAATTATACAACTAATCTTTAATATAAGATATATTTAATTAATTTAATTTAATTAAAAAATTAAATTAGTTAATATGGTATATTTATTTAAAATATTTTAATTATTTTCTTTAATAATTGTTTGCCCTCACTCACAAAATCAAGTTAAAAATAAACCAAGCATTCAATGCCCGTTTGATTCAAAAAATTATAAGGAATGTAATGGTGATCAAAGAGAATTTATTTGACATGCCATCAAAAAATCATAAATTAAAAGTCATATTTTATCTAAAAAATAAAATAAACATGAAATGACTTTTTTAACTCTACGAATATAAAAAATAGAAAGTATAAATATCTAGATATTAATTCATAGAAAGAATAAATACCTATATATTGAATTTATACAATCATAGTTAGAATTATTTTAATATAAAAATATTTGTGAACATTTTTTGGCGTCTAAAACCTCTCTAGTTAAAAATTAATTTAATCTCATCAAACGTCTTGAGTTAACAAATCTTTCACAATTTATCTCTTGTATGTACGAGAAACTTTTAAGCTTTGATATGATTTAGTTTTGTTATACTTTGTACAATTTTTTTTTATAAAAAGTCAATTTAGAGTTCAAAATTTAAAATATAATTATTTTGCATATTTTAAATTCATGTTCGCACCGTTATTTTGAACAACCATGTATTTATCACAGTTTCCACGAAGAAAGTGATTTTCACAAATATTTATATTTAGAGAGATTAATTAAATAATTTTTTTATACATGAGATTAATTAAATTGCATAATTTCAAGAGAGGAAAAAAGGAACAAACTAAAAGTTTTTTTAAATTCTTATATAAATGAGAAAGGTTGAATGGTTGATAACTAAATGCCAAATAACAAATGCATCTCTATACCAAAAAAGGAAAAAAGTTGTTAACATGTGGAAAATTTTACCTGTTAAAAAAGTACATGGTGTACAAATGAAGACAAATTACTTGAAATTCATAAAAATGAGAAAAACAATAACTTATATTACAATGAAAATTACGATACATTTCAATTACTAATAGTATATTTACAAGACACGCAACAAGAACAATATAGGGAACATGAAAGGTAAAGAAAAAAAAGACAACAAAATATATAATGAAGCCACATTTTGTGCCTAATTCACTCTTCTTTTATTTGGATGAGTTCTTTTTCTTGTCCTTTTTTCTTGTTTCTTAGGCCTAGCTTGAAAAATTCTAACAAGCCATTCAGGTTTCCCAATCAAAAAGACAACTTGTCCCATTAACATTCCAAACACCATCCCACATCCAAATCCCATGGCTACTGGTTTCCAACCAAATCCAAATTTGTCATTAGTTGATGAAGTTGGTTGTGGCAATTTCCCTTCATCTGGATTACATACTTTTGACAATGGAAATCCACACAGTCCTAAATTTCCTTGATAAGAATCATTGGAAAATGTATCAAATTGCTTACCTCTTGGTATTTCTCCGACGAGTTGATTCTATGAAAGATTCAAAACTTCTAGAGAGTTGAGATTAGCCAGTGCAAGAGGAATCACACCTGTAAGCCTATTTGATGATAAGTCTAACCATTCTAGATTTGTCAAATTTTCAATGGATCGAGGAATAGGACCAGTGATTTTATTGTGGGAGAGGTTCAGCCCCTTTAGTGAATATAGCTTACCAATAACTTGTGGAATCTCTCCATCAAACATGTTATTTGATAAGTCAATGACAGTCAATGTAGTTATGATCCTTTCAAGCTCAACCTCATTACCTTTCAATGTGACTTTCACTGATTCTTTATACAAGACACTGCTATAATTATTGCTCATGTAATGCAAACCAACTGCATAATCTATTTCCATCATTCCCTTAAATTCTTTGATGTATGCAGTTGTCAAAGATCCACTAAAATGGTTGTTGGAAACATCAAAAATTCTCAACATAGGAAAAGGATGTTTGGTGTTGGAAATATAAATGGCACCATAGAACTTGTTATCTCTCAAAATGAGTACCTGTAGCTGCGATAAGCCATCAAGCCAATTGGGAAATTCATCTTCAATCATGTTTGCTCCCACATCTAAAATCTCTAATTGCTTGCAATGGGTCAAAGACAAAGGCAAGCGTCCCTCAAATTGGTTGTTGTTCAAATGCAAAGATTGCAAGGAATTACTCTCAGAAAAATTGTTTGGTAGTCTTCCAACAAAGTTATTCATCTGTAGATCTAAACTCTCAAGATTTGGTAAAGCAACAAGGCACTCTGGGATATGGCCTGACAAGTTATTTTGAGATAAGTTGAGGATCACAAGTGAGCTTGCATTGCAAAATGAGGAAGAAATGTGTCCACTAAATTTATTGTTGGACACTGAAAAGAATTCAACACCAAAGGATGGAATTGGGAGATTTCCTTGCAACATGTTGAAGCTGAGATCAAGAGATCTGAATTTTCCCATTGACAGATGTTCAACTGATGTCAAGTTATTATGAGAAAGATCAAAATCCTGCAAAGAACCATTCCCCATATCCTTCAACCACATGGGAATATTTCCATGAATTTTGTTATTGGAAAGACCTAAGGACTTCAAATTTTGAAGGTTTCCTAACTGTGTAGGAAATTCATTGATGTCGCAAGAGGATAAGTCTAATGTGACAAGATTGGGAATGGTGAAGTTAAGATTATTATCAGAGCTAAGTGAGAGAAACTTGTTGTTTGAAAGATCAAGTATTTCAAGATTTTGAAGCTTTGAAAATTGATGAAGACTAATTGGGCCTCTCAAATTGTTTGATGATAGATATAAACTAGAAAGATTCAAGAAACCAAAAATTGACTCAGGAATACCTTGTAGCTCATTATCATCAAGATATAACCCTTGTAAATTTGGGAGGCCTAAGAATTTGGGAAAGATAGTGATATGGCAATAAGACAAATCTAATATTCTAAGATTAGGAATAGTGTAGTTAAGATTATAATCAGATGCAAGTGAGAGAAACTTATTGTTCAAAAGATAAAGACCTTCAAGCTTTTGAAACTTGGAAAATTGGTGAAAACTAATAGAGCCACTCAAGTTATTGAATGATAGACTCAAAGAAGAAAGATTTACGAGACTAAAAATTACCTCAGGGAAATTTCCTTGTAGCTTGTTGTTAGAGAAATCAAGAAGTTTCAAATTTGGAAGTTTGAAGTCAGTAGGAAATATTAATTTGTTAGAGCTACAGGATAAATCAGTAAGATGGGTGAGATTACACAATGAAAATGGTAATTGCCCTTCGATGTTATTTCCAGAAATGGAGAAAACTTTCAATTTTCTATGATTTCCAAACACATTTGGTATCTCACCACTAAAAGAATTGTATCTGAGGATCAATGAAGTGAGACTTTGGAGATTTGAAATAAATGAGAGCTCACCACTAAAATTGTTTAATGCAAGGTCCAAATAAGTTAAGTGAGTAAGGTTCTCAAAACTTGCAGGAATAGGCCCATCAAATTGACAGTTTTGGAGAATCAAAAAATTGAGAAACTTCAAATGGCCTATGGAATTTGGTAATCCACCACGAAAAGAATTGTGACTGAGGTCCAATAAAGTGAGACTTTGGAGATTTGAAAGAAATGAGAGCTTACCACTAAAATTGTTTGACGCAAGGTTCAAATAAGTTAAGTGAGTGAGGTTCTCAAAACTTGTAGGAATAGGCCCATCAAATTGACAGAATCTGAGACTCAAAAAACTGAGAGACTTCAAATGGCCTATGGAATTTGGAAGTTGACCCATGAGATTTTCATTTCTTGACAAATCTAACTTTTGAAGATTTTGTAAATTAAAAATGTTATTTGCCAAATTTCCCATCAACGAAGTCTCTTGAAGACTAAGATAGACCAAAGAGGACGACAAATTCATGAGCATAGACAAGTGGCTTGGTGCAATGGAAGACATATCTACATAATCTAAAACAAGTTCTCGTAGATGAGTCATGTTTTGAATGAGTTTCTCCCAAGATGATGGTTCAAGTCTTAATAAACTCAACCGTTCATTTGAGAAAAAGTAATTCCAAGACAAATCAAGATAAGTCAATTTAGACAATTCTGCAATTTTAGGAGAAATTGCACCAATAAAACCAGAGGAGCTCAAGTTTAGATGCAAGAGAGTGGAAAGATAACTAAATTGAGAAGATATCAAAGACCCACTAAAATCATTGTAAGCCAAGTTGAGTGTTTGGAGATGAGAAAGTTGGAAGATGCTATTGTTAGGATGGAGTTGACCTTGGAGCCAACTGCAACTTAGGTCGAGGCCAATCACATGACCAAACATGGAGTCACATGTGATCCCATCCCACAAGCAGCAATTTGAATCATTTCCCCATGAAGCTGTCTTTGGATAATAGTCATCAGAAATCTCATCACACTCTATTGAAGCAGAATGATTAAGAGAGAAAGAGTTTTTGAATTGGAGGAGTGCAGAGGAATCATGAGGATTACATAATGGCGGTGAGTTGAGAGAAGAAGAAAGGGAAGAAGAAAGAAAGAACAAGTACAAACAGAGGATAATTCGAAATGCCATAAGTGAAGTTGGAAGGATATGAAGAAGTGAAAGATTGATATATGGACTTTAACAAAAGAGGCTATATTTATAATGGTACCAACACTACACATGGCATTATGCACACGCAAACTAAAAAGGAAAAGATGGAACTTTGCTAATGTTTTCTTACTTGACTTCGGCAACTTAGACTATTTATCTAAAAAAAATAGTCTATCCTACACACCTTCTCTAAATCTTTATCGCTGTTATATACTTTCAAGCTCTGTAATACTCTATATGTAAATGGCAATTTGCATTATGGGTTTCTCTTGCTGAAAAAATAAAAAGAAACTAAGAAAAATTTGGGAAAATTAGCTAAAAGTCCTTAGTTGATAAATTAATTGGCCTTTGGAACTTACAACAGACATTCATCAATATGTAACTATTTTTCATAAAATGCAATTAGTATCAATATGCAAATGACATTCTACAATTTGCGATTACCTTCTGTCATTTGTAATTAACTTTCTGTAATATGAAACAACCTTCCGTCAAGTTTCAAATCCCATTCTCCAATTTAATTATCAAATAGGGATTTATCCCCAATTTTCCTATAAATTTATTGCAATATTTTTTTTTTTAAAAAAATGAAGTCAGTCAATGACATCTTATGATTTGTTCGTAGATGATTGATGTGTCGTGATAAAGGTTTGTAGTAACAACTAATAAAGAATTTTCAAAATGGGTCCCATATTAATAAATTATATTGACTACACATGTGCATTGTAGAATATAGAAAAATATTTGATGGATGAACAAGAGAAAAGACTTTGGTGTTAATAACTAAATTTATTAATTAGCTTCTTCAATGTAGTGAAACTGCATAATAAATTTATCAATTTATTAATTAGCAAAGACTTTGAGGTATCATTTCAAGAGTATATAAGTATTTCTCATATATATATATATAATATGTATGTAGGTGATGACGTTGTCATCTCCAGCAGGGAAATTGCATAATAAGGCTATTTTGATGTTGAAAATATTTGTCTGCGAATTGTCACAAGGCTTAGTTAATTGTTTTAAAAAAATTAAAAAGCTTCATTGAGAATTTGAAAATTTTTAAACAATATATATATGTTTGATTAAATGTGACTAATATTTTTATATTATAAAAATTAAAGAGTTTTATGAACAATTAATAATTCATTATAATATCATTTTTATAATCTGAAAAGGTAATTCAAACTCACATATTTAAACAATCTTTTTAGCCAACTTTCATGTTTAAGAGATTACTATATATTGAAAATAAAAGAAGAGTTTATGTAATCCAATTTTTAATTTTAGAAGAGGCCCCTACATATATTTTTAAATTCGAATAGAGATAGTTATGCTTGACTTGGGAAAAAAAATAGACTTGGACTAAAAATAATGTCATATGTTATGTAATTAAGAAAATGTTATCTAATATTAGATAAATTTTGGCATAAAATAGGGAAATTTGGAAAAAGTAATTAAATTTTAATATTATTTGAAGATAAGGAAATAATTCAAAATTGTTTTTGTTGTTATTAGAGTGACATTGACAAAGGTTGGGAGGTGAGAGAAAATTCAACATTGTCTTTCGCTACTGTTTGTGAAATAAATTCATTTTTGTCCTACCAAATTTGATTTTGAATAGTTCTAACTTCAATGCCACGCAAACTATCTAACACACTATAAGTCTCCTTTAGTTATAATTCGCTAACTAAATTTTAAGTTTATGAAAATTAAAATTTTTATTTTAAATGACTATCTGATTGAATCAGATTTGAGAAGTGTTATATCCAACTACGATTAGCTCTTCTAAATATATTTTCTACATTCACACACATTTAAACTTGAGACTTCATATTTAAACAGCCAAAAACTCCTTCTATTTAGATAAATGGATATAATGTAAAATCTAACATAAGATAAATGAAAAATTGGGTCTAAACAACATTTAACATAATTTCAAAAAATTAATTTCATTTATTAATTTAAGTTAATATAATATTTGGTCATTATAATTTACACTCACTTTAGTTTTTCATTTAGTAAAAATCCTATAATAGACAATGGTCCTGACAACACAATTGGACCTGCTTGGCTAAAAAAAGTGTGAAGAAGGACTTGCGCATGTCCACATTCAAGCCTTATGGAATATTGATTCAAGAAATATGTTCAAAAATTAATCATTAGTTGTTTATGTATAATTTAATAATTACTAATATGGTCAAGAAATATGGGATTTTGTGTGGCTGATCAATTTGATAACTATTTATATGATAAATCATGAACAATTTCAGTTAAGAATTTAAAATAAAGTGAAATATAAGAGAGATCTTAATTATAAGATAAGTTTTAAAAAAAAAAGTGATTAAATTTAAACATTATCTCTAAATATAAGGAAGATGAGAAAGAGACAAGAGATTATCATATTATATATCAATAATTTTTGTGACTATTATTTGAATGACGTGTTATAAAGTTTGAAAGTGAGAAAATTTGAAATGGTCATTCATTCTGGAAGTGTCATAAAATCAATAATTCTATTCTAATTTTAGTATAACCTTAAAGTGTAAAACAATCTATAAATCTCTTATAAATTCAATGGTTTTAATCATATGATTATTTTCACTGTACTGAAAAATTAGTAGAAGATAAAAAATGGAGTCAGTCAATGACTTCTTATGATTTATTCGTAGATGAATTGATGTGCTGTGAATAAAGGTTTGTAGCATCAACTAATAAAGAATTTTCAAAATAGTCCCATATTAACAAATTATATTGACTACACACATGTGCATTGTAGAATATAGTACTAAAAGGCTATTGGTTGAAGTGATAAGCAATCTCATCTCTCTAAGGGAGAGAACACAAGTTAAATTTTGAGAAGCATATTTGTTTAATCAAGATGGAAACTTTTTATATTATAAATATCGAAAGAAATTAGTCTCAAATCTAAAATAGTTTAAAATATCTTAATTAAATAAAATTAATAATCATACTAAACAAAACTAGATTTTTAACTTATGATAAAATGTAATATTTAAAGTTTGCTAGCAGGCTTCATACACCTTTTTTAATATTTTATATAGATAGGATTTTTTTCAAGGTAATTAAAACTTGACCTAAGTTATCTAATATATAATGAATTCATATATAGCATTTTTTTTCTACGTATGAACTCTTGTAAGGAAACTTCAGGTAAAAAATAAATCTAAAAAAAGAAGTATACAGAATAAATAATTATAAAGAAGATTGATTTTTCTTTCTTTGACTTAAAATTACTTGGAAGCATACTTTATGACTAAGACTAGTTATGATCCATAAATCAAAAAATTTGAGTTGTCTTGTTAATTTGATATAATTTTCTATGGATTTAAAATATTAAGCAACAAATAAATAGTTAAAAATTAAAATTGATGGACAATCCAAATAATGAGTGATTTGCACATGGTGCCTATACAAATAAGACTTATAACCTAAATCTTTATCCATGGAATAGCAATTAACAGGAGTTTTTTGTTTTTTGGTTGGCCAGAGGAGTTCCTTTAGTTTTAACAAAACTCAAACAAAAAATTCTTAATCTTTTTTGCCACCAAAACTTTGTCCATTTTTTTTTGTTAAGAGTAGGTATCATTTTATTGGAGATAATTTTATTTGAGATACTATCAGGCACTAAATTTAAATATATCTTTCAACTGAGATTCAAACCTTAGTTTATTACATTATAAGAGACTAACTATTTTCATTAAATATAGCCCAATTCATAAAATTTAGACAAATTCATTGTAATTTATTAAAAAAAAATTCAGTCAAACAATAGTGGACCGTAAATAAGGGATTGTAGACTTATAATAAACTTTCAAAGTTTGATAAAGTTTATTGTTATACCTTAAAGGGGCCCCTTTTAATAAATTTTAATGACCATACATTGCAATATCTAGAATAAGATGTGATGTTCAAATAAATGCAAAGACTTATTGTTCATAATCATATTAACATCAAATCTAAAATAATTGTCAATAAAGAATTGAATTTCTTAATTCACAATTAGTAATTACTATTAACTACAAATAAAGAATATCATTCAATCATTGATTTAATAACTTAGAATTTTCACTCATTAAAAACTTTGAGTAATAGAGTGAATTGTAAGTGAGCTCGTAATAAAACTTACATGAATTATAACTGGTGATGTTATAACTCAAGTTGGAAGGAGCTATAAATGTAAAGGATATGGTATCCAACATATGCAAGGCTTCTTTTATATTATGTTATAAATAAATGTTCACCCGTTCAAATTAGAGTGTTAAATGCTTGATAGTTAATATATTTTTAGTTAATCATATAAAAATTAAAATTTTCAAAAGAAAAATAAAAGTCATGGCCTGAAATGAAAGAGAATTTTGTTATTTATACATATAATAAATAATTTAAAAATTAGCTATTTATATTTAATTTAATAACTACTAATATTTTCAAGAAATATGGAATTTTGTGAGGTTGATCAATTTGATAATTATTTTTATACTAAATCATGAACAATTTTAGTTAAGAATTTAAAATAAAGTGAAATATAATATGCGAGAGAGATTTTAATTATAATGTAATATTTTAAAAAAAAAGTTATTAAATTTTAACATTATATTATCTAAATATATGGAGCGTAGGAGAGATATAAGAGATTACCATATTATATATCAATAATTTTTGTGGCTATTATTTGAATGGCATGATATAAGATTTGAAAGTGAGAAAATTCAAAATTGCACTTCATTGTGAAAGTGCCATAAATTCAATAATTCTATTATAAGTTTAATGTCATCTCAACGTGTAAAACATGCTATAAGTTTTTTGTAATTTCACTAGCTATTCATATGGTGATAGTGAATGTAAGATTTTTCTCCTCCCTTTGAATATATCTACTAATACACCAATACGAAATAATTTTTATATATAAATATATATAAATTAAACCAAACTCATTTAATCATGGTATTATTTTCATTGCATTGAAAAATTAGTAGAAAATAAAAATGATACCTTTGAAATTTAAATAGTAATATTAATTTATAAAATTTAATATATTGATCTAAATATAGGTGATTTTAACATTAGATTAATTTTGTGTATTAGTTTGCTTAATAATTTGCGTTCATTTTAATTTTAGTCTTTACAGCTTTAAACTATAAGTTTTAGTCCTTTAAGAGAGTAAAACTTATAGAATTGTATTAACCAAAACTCAAATAATAAACCCCAAACAAAGTTTTCAATTACCAATGGGTGAAATAGAATTATCGTTGTGATGTAATTGAAATAAAAATTAATCAAATAATACTCTAATCCCGATAAATAATTCATATGTTATGTAACTAAGAAAATGTTTTCTTAATTTAGATAAATTTTGGCATAAAATAGAGAAATTTAGAAAAAAGTAATTAAATTTTAATATTATTTGAAGATAAGGAAATAATTTAAAATTGCTTTTGTTATTATTAGAGTCACGTGGTCAAAAGTCTAGAAGTAAAAAATTTTAGTATTGTCCTTCACTACCAATTGTGGAATAAATTTATTTTTATCCCACCAGATATAGTTTTAAATAGTTCTAACTTTAATAACATGCAAAATATCAAACGCACTATAAATATCTTATAGTTGTAATTACGTAATTAAGTTGTAGAAAACTATCAAAAATAAGTTCTTATAAAATTAAGTTTATGAAAATTAAAGTTTTTATTTTATATTGAATCAAATTTGATAAGTGTCATGTCCAACTGCAAGTAGATTTTCTAAGTATATTTTTTGTATTCGCACGAATTCGAATATGAGACTTCATGCTTAAACAGCCAAAACTCTTTTTATTTAGATAAATTGATAGAATGTAAAATCTAACATAAGATAAATAAAAAAATAGGTTCTATGCAATAAATAAAAAATTGGATCTAAAATGCATTTAATATAATTTCAAAAAATTAATTTCATATATTAATTTGGGTTAATATAATGTTTGGTTCGTATAATTTATACTTACTTTGACTTTTTTATAGTTTTAAATTATAAGCTTTAATCCTTCAAAAGGTAAAGTCTTTGAGCGAATAAAACTTATAATTTAAAACTATATATGTCAAAATTAAAATAATAGTAAACTATAAATACTAAATATAATATTAATCCTATTAGCTTTCATAATTGAAAAGTTACTTGAAAGCATGGCGCTTCTTTTCTTTTCATTTATTTTTTTTCTTAATACTTTAATGGGGAGAAACATGCTAAAGTACCTGAGATATTAATTAATCTTTAAATTCAGAATATTTTAATTAAGAGGTAAGCTCAAAATTTTGTTTTAAATTAAGTTCATTGAATTGATATTTTTTTTATGCAAGACACAGGTTAAAACCATGCAAACGAAAGCAAGATTAAGTCAAGTCAAAAAACAAAAACAAAAATTTCTACACCCAAGGGTGGGCCATTGAAAATTTTTAATATGCAATCTATTTGAGTTGACTCCTAAAAACATAAATTTAAATAAATTCTTGAGGAACAAAGTTTTCCAAAGAAATTGTATATCAACCAAATTTGTCTATCACTGTAACCTATTGAAACCCACAATTTGAAGACTTTACAAACCCAAAACTAAAATTTAATTTCTAAGATTCCATTCATTTATTAATGAAACTGATTTTAACAGCGCCGATTTTTAATTGTTTCACAGTTTCATAAATTGGTATGTATGTATTTGAGTGTATATAAATGTTTTTGGCTTGGAAATGGAATAATCTAAAAACAGCTCTTTTTTATTTTAATCTGCACCCAATTTAAATTTAAAGAAGCAAAACTTATATTAGCCAAAACTAAAATAATAAATGCCCCACAAAGCTTTCAATTACGGATTATTTTTCTATAAACGTACCAAATGGGGTAGAATAGAATTGTCTTTGTGATGTGATTGAAATGAAAATGAATCAAAGAATACTCTCAACCCAATAAATTCTTAACAAATGAAATATTAAATTATACTCTTGACATAATTTAGATAAATCGATAGAATGTAAAATCTAATATAAGATAAATAAAAAATTGGGTTCTATGTAATAAATAAAAAATTGGGTCTAAGTAGCATTTAACATAATTTCAGAAAATTAATTTGATGTATTAATTTAAGTTAATATAATATTTAGTTCTTATAATTTATGCTCTTTTTAGTTTTTGTTTCTAGTAAAAATCCTATAATGGACAATGTCCTGACAACACAATTGGATGCTTGGCTAGAAAATGTGTGAAGAAGGACTTGCACATGTCCACATTCAAGCCTGATGGAATATTGATATGTATAATTTAATAATTACTAATATGGTCGAGAAATATGGGATTTTGTGTGGCTGATTAATTTGATAACTATTTTTATGCTAAATCATGAACAATTTCAGTTAAGAATTTAAAATAAAGTGAAATATAAGAGAGATCTTAATTATAAGATAATTTTTAGAAAAAATATATTAAATTTGAACATTATATCTGAATATAAGGAATGTGGGAGAGATATAAGAGATTACCATATTATATATCAATAATTTTTGTGGCTATTATTTGAATGACATATTATAAGGTTTGGAAGTGAGAAAATTCAAAATGGTCATTCATTATAGAATTGTCATAAATTCAATAATTCTATTCTCACTTTAAAACACGCTATAAGTATCTTATAAATTCAATAGTTTTAATCATGTTATTGAAGTCATTGCAACACCCTGCATGGAATGCCAATAGGCTCCCTAAGTTTAAATATTCGGCAACTAAGACTATTTATCTAAAAAAAAATTCAATAATATAACATTTATAAATAAAAGTCTATCCTACACACACACTCTAAATCTATATAGCTAAAAAAAAAAAAGAAACTAAGAAAAATTTAGGTAAAAATAGCCAAAAATCCCTATTGATAAATTAATTGGCCTTTGGGACATATAACAACCGCAATATAAAATTACTTTATCATAAAATATAATTAGTACTAATATACAAGTGACTTTTTACAATATATAATTATCTTCTATTATATGTAACTAACATTTTGTAATATGTAATTACCTTTTGTCAAGTTTTAATTTTCATTCTCTAATTAATTTGTCAAACTGATGACTTATCCCCAATTTTTCTATAAATTTATTGTAATATTTGTTTTAAAAAAATGGAGTCAATCAATGACATTCTATAATTTGTCCGTAGATGAATTGATGTGCCGTGAATAAAGGTTTATAGAATCAACTAATAAAGAATTTTTAAAATGGGTCTCATATTAACAAATTATATTGACTACACATGTGCATTGTAGAATATAGAAAAGTATTTTATGGATGAACAAAAGAAAAGTCTTTGACGTCTCGATCAAAAAAAAACACAAAAGAAAAGACTTTTCTTAATTAGCAATGTCATCTTCAATGTAGTGACATGATGGACCTGGATATGCAATACTTTTCTTCTCAATTTAAAAAAAAAAAATCCTTTTTTGCAAAATTCTCAAAACTTTTTTTTTTTTGCAAACATATTTGTTAAAATATTTTCTTGGCCGCTATGGTCACAAAGTTCACTCCTTTGATTATTCCAAAAAATAATTGTAATGAAAGAAGGGATGGATACACACAATCGCAACAGTATTTACGACATATTTTTCGTTTTACAATTTTGAACAAAAATTTGATCCCATATAAAGATTTAAAATGATTTATAATTATACTACTAAAAAGCTATTGATTGAGGTGATAAGTAGTCTCATATCTCTAAGAGAGAAAACATAAATTTAAATCTTGAGAAACGTATTTGTTTAATCAAAGTAAAAAAAAATTATATTATAAATATCGAAAGAGATTAGTCTCAAGTCTAAAATAGTTTGTTATATCTTAATTAAATAAAAAATATATAATCATACCAAAAAAATTAAATTTTTAACTTTGGATGAAGTTCGAGATAAAATGTAATATTTAAAATTTGCTAGCAAGCTTTATACACCTTTTTTTTAATATTTTATATGGATGGACTTATGTAAGATTTTTTCAAGGTAATTAAAACTTGAACTAAGTTATCTAATATAATATAATGAATTCATATATAGCATTTATTTCTACGTATGAACTCTTGTCATGAAACTTTGAGGAAATATTAGGTCAAAAGTAAATCTAAAAAAAAAGTATATAGAATAAATAATTATAGAGAAGATTGATTTTTCTTTCTTTGACTTAAAATTACTTGGAAGCATGATTTATGACTAAGACTAGTTACAATCGATAAATCAAAAAAGTTGAGTTGCCTTGTTGATTTGATATAATTTTCTATGGATCTAAAATATGAAGCAATAAATAAACAGTTAAAAAATAAAATTAATAGACGATCCAAATAATGAATGATTTGCACATGGTGCCTATGCAAACAAGACTTAGAACCTAAATCTTTATCCATAGAAATAGCAATTAAGAGGAGTTTTTGTTGTTGTTCGCCAGAGGAGTTTCTTTAGTTTTAACAAAACTCAAAAAAAATATTCTTAATCTTTTTTGCCACTAAAACTTTGAAAAAAAATTTTTGCTAAGATTATTAGAGATAATTTTACTCGAGGCACTGTTAGGCACTGTTAGGCACTAAATATTCAAATATTGATTTGTTACATTGTAAGAAACTAATTATTTTCGTTAAACACAACTCAGTTCATAAAACTTAGAAAAATTCATTATAATTTATTCAAAAAAAATTCAGTCAATTAATAATAGACCATGAATAAAAGGTTGTAGACTTATAATAGACTTTCAAAGTTTGAAAAAGTTTATCATCGTATACCGTAAAAGGGCCCCTTTTAATAAATTTTAATGACTATACATTTGCAATATCTAGAATAAGATGTGATGTTCAAATAAATGCAAAGACTTTTTGTTCATAATCATATTAATATCACATCTAAAATAATTGTCAATAAAGAATTGAATGTGTTAATTCACAATTAGTAATGAATGTTAACTACAAATGAAGAATATGAATAATATCATGCAATCGTTGATTTAATCACTTAGAGTTTCACTCGTTAAAAATTTTGAGTAATTAAGTTAATTGTAACTTGTTATAAAACTTACATAAATTACAGCTGGTGATGTCATAATTCAAATTAGAAAGAGCTATGAATGCAAAGGATATGATATCTAACATATGCTGGGCTTCCTTTATATTGTGTTATAAATAAATACTCGCACGTTCAAGTTGGAGTGTTAAATGCTTGATAGTTAATATATTTTTAGCTAATGGTATAAAAATTAAAATTTTCAAAAGAATAACTAAGTCAAGCCCTCAAATGAAAGAGAATTTTGTTATTTATACATATCATAGATAATTTAAAAATTGGTTGTATAGATTTAATTTAATAATTACTAATATGGTCAAGAAATATGGAATTTTGTGAGGCTTATCAATTTAATAATTATTTTTATACTAAACATAAACAATTTCAGTTAATAATTTAAAATAAAATGAAATATAATATAAGAGAGAGATTTTAATTATAAAGTAATATTGAGAAAAAGTGATCAAATTTTAACATTATATTATCTGAGTATAACGAGGGTGGGAGAGATACAAGACTTTACCATATTATATATCAACAATTTTTGTGGCTATTATTTGAATGACATGTTCTAAGATTTAGAATTGAGAAAATTTAAAATAGTCATTCACTAGTTGTTCATATAGGTGACGGTAAATGCAAGACTTTTCTCCTCCCTTTTGAATATACCTCTTAATATACCAATATGAAGTAATTTATATATATAAATTTAAACAATCTCGTTTTAATCATGTTATTATTTTAAACATGAAATTAATTTTATGTATTAATTTGATCAATACAATGTTTGATCACTATAACAGGGGTTTATTTTAGTTGTTGTCCCAATAATTTTGATGTTGAAATTATTTGTCTTCGAATTGTCACAAAGCTTAGTTAATTGTTTTTAAAAAAATTAAAAGGCCTCTTTGAAAATTTGAAAATTTTTAAACGAATATATATATATATATGTTTGATTATATGTGACTAATGTTTTTATATTATAAAAATTAAAGTGTTTTATGAACAATTAATAATTCATTATTATATCATTTTTATAATCCAAAAATGTAATTCAAAATCACTTATATTTAATATAAGATTCTAATTTACTTTGTCTCCTAATTAAATTTAATATATTTAATATAATTATACATATTAGGATACTAGGCCTGCATGTTTATTCTTCACATTCTCCATTTATATATAAAATGTTGTTTGTGACTCATTTATGTTAATATCTTCTTAATGTTTACTCTTTTCGATGAAATTTTAATAAAAAAATAACATCAAATTAAATACTCTATTAACGTAGTCATATATAACTTCTTTGGAATGAATAATTTTTGTTTAGTTTATAAAATTCATGAAATATATAGGATTAAAATATATATGAAAAAGCCTAACTTTAGCTTAGTTTAGATGGAGTCAACAATTAAATGAGAGAAAAATCGGGAAAAAGTACTATGAAAAAAAAAACTCCTCAAAATAGTAAAAAAATAATATTTTTGAGAATTTCTCCCTTCTTAATGGATATATACTTTTATATTTTATAATTATATATGTATATCTTATTAAAATTTGAATCAGTATGTTAATAAAAAATTGTAAAAGAAAGCATGACAGTTCAACATAATTGGTAGATAAATAGGTAATTTAAACATGATGTCTTAAATTTAAATTAGGTTGGGATGATTAAAATATGTATATTGCTAAGGTAAAACCCCTAAACATGATTACTATATGTATATCTTATTAAAATATTTTTTTTATGTAAAAAATTTTGTTGCTATTATTTGAACGACGTGTTCTAAGATTTAGAAGTGAGAAAAATTTAAAATAGTAATTCACTAGCTGTTCATATGGGTGACAGTAAATGCAAGACTTTTCTCCTCCCTTTGAATATACCTCTTAATACACCAATATGAAGTAATTTATATATATAAATTAAAACAATCTCGCTTTAATCAACATGAAATTAATTTTATGTATTAATTTGATTAATATAATGTTTGATCATTATAACTCACGTTTATTTTAGTTGTTGTCTCAATAATTTTGATGTTGAAAATATTTGTCTTCGAATTGTCACAAAGCTTAGTTAATTGTTTTTAAACAAATTAAAAGGCCTTATTGAAAATTTGAAAATTTTTAAACGAATATATATATGTTTGATTAAATGTGACTAATGTTTTTATATTATAAAAATTAAAGAGTTTTATGAACAATTAATAATTCATTATTATATCATTTTTATAATCCGAAAAGGTAATTTAAATTCACAGATATTTAAACAATCTCTTTAGCCAACTTTCATGTTTAAGAGATTACTAGATATTGAAAATAAAAGAAGAGTTTGTGTAATACAATTTTTAATTTTAGAAGAGGCCCCTACATATATTTTTAAATTCGAATAGAAATAGTTATGCTTGGCTTGAAAAAAGAAGAAGAAGACTTAGATAAAAATAATGTCATATGTTATGTAATTAAGAAAATGTTTTATAATTTTAGATAAATTTTGGCATAAAATAGGGAAATTTAGAAAAAGTAATTAAATTTCAATCTTATTTAAAGATAAGGAAATAATTCAAAATTATTTTTGTTATTATTAGAGTGACGTGGTAAAAGGTTTGGAAGTGAGAAAATTCAACATCGTATTTCACTACTCATTGCGGAATAACTTTATTTTTGTCCCACAAGATATAATTTTAAATAGTTCTAACTTTAATAGCACGCAAATTATCAAACACGTTATATGTTTCTTTTAGTTGTAATTCGTTAACTAAATTTTAAGTTTATAAAAATTAAACTTTTATTTTATATAATTATCTAATTGAATCAAATTCGATGAGAAGTGTAATGTCAAACTGTAAGTATTTAAAATAATTTTAGAAAATTAATTTCATGTATTAATTTAAGTTAATATAGTGTTTTGTCCTTATAATTTACATTTATTTTAGTTTTTCATTTGCTTGGCTAGAAAATGTGTGAAGAAGGACTTGTACATGTCCACATTTAAATCTGATAGAATATTGATTTAAGAAATATGTTCAAGAATTAATAAATAATTTATGTATAATTTAATAATTACTAATATGGTCAAGAAATATAGGATTTTGTGTGGCTGATCAATTTGATAATTATTTTTATGCTAAATTATGAATAATTTCAGTTAAGAATTTAAAATAAAATGAAACATAAGAGAAATTAGTAGAAAATAAAAAGAGGCATCAGTCAATGATATCTTATGATTTGTTCGTAGTAGATGAATTGATGTGCCGTGAATGAAAGTTTATAGTCAATGGAGTCAGTCTATGACGCGTCAACTAACAAAGATTTTTTCAAAATGTGTCCTATATTAACAAATTATATTGACTACACATGTGCATTGTAGAATATAGAAAAGTATTTAATGGATGAACAAAGAAAAGTCTTTGACGTCTCGATCGAAAAAAAAAATATTTTGATGTTAATAATTAAATTTATTAATTAGCAATGTCATCTTCAATGTAGTGACATGATGACCCAGATGTGTAATACTTTTCTTCCCAATCACAAACTCTTTCTTTTCTGCAAACATATTTGTTACAATATTTCCTTAGCCGCTAATAGTCACAAAGTTCAGTCCTATGATTATTCCGCAAAATAATTTCAATGAAAGAAGGGATGGATACACATAACATATTTTTCTTTTTATAATTTTGAACAAAAATTTGAACCCATATAATGCTGAAAAATTATTTATAATTATATTACTAAAAAACTATTGGTTGAAGTAATAAGCAATCTCGTCTCTCTAAGGGAAAGAATATAAATTTAAATATCGAGAAATGTATTTGTTTAATCAAAGTTAAAAAATTTTATATTATAAATATTAAAAGAGATTAGTCTCATGTCTAAAATAATTTAAAATATCTTAATTAAATAAAAAATTAATAATTATACTAAATGAAACTAGATTTTTAGCTTTGGATATATGAAGTTAGAGATGAAGTGTGATTTTTAAAGTTTGCTAGCAGGCTTCATACACCTTTTTTTAATATTTTATTTAGATGGACTTATGTAGGATTTTTTTAAGGTCATTAAAACTTGAACTAAGTTATCTAAATATTATATAATAAATTTATATATGATATTTATTTTCTACGTATGAACTATTGTAATTTTGCTAAGAGGCAAGTTAGAAGTAACTTGGATGTCAGATTAGGAGATCAAGTTATTCCACAAATAGATAAGTTCAAATATTTGGGATCAATTATACAGAAAGATGGTGAAATTTTAGAGGATGTTAATCATAGAATTCAGGCTGGGTGGTTTAAATGGAGAAAGGCTACTGGGGTTATATGTGATCGGAAAGTACCAGATAAAGTAAAAGGAAAGTTTTATCGTACTGCTATAAGACCAGCAATGCTTTATGGAAGTGAATGTTGGGCTTTAAAAGGACAGCAAGAGCATAAAGTTAGGATAGCCGAAATGAGGATGTTGAGATGGATATGTGGGCATACAAGAAAAGATAAGATTCGTAATGAACAAATACGGGGAAGAGTTGGAGTGGCACCTATTGAAGAGAAAATAGTGGAGAACCGTCTTAGGTGGTTTGGACACGTCCAAAGAAGGCCAAGGGATGCGCCGGTGAGGAGGGTGGATCAAACGGTATGGAGTCCGGTTAAAAGGAGCAGAGGAAGGCTAAAGAGAACGCTCAACGAGGTTATTGAGCGGGATCTCCTGGTCAATAACCTATCCAAGGATTTAGTTCTTGACAGAGCACAATGACGTCGTATGATCCATGTAGCCGACCCTATTTAATGGGAAAAGGCTTTGTTGTTGTTGTTGTATGAACTATTATAAGGAAACTTTGAGTAAACATCATGTCAAAAATAAATCTAAAAAAAATATGCAGAATAACTAATTACAAAGAAGATTGATTTTTGAAAAAAGACAATAAAAGATCTTTTCCAATTCAATAAGATAAAAAAGGCATCTAAATTTTAAAAGTGACAGATTGGGCCTTTTGCACAATTTTTTTTTTATAAATTTGAGGTAAAAGATGTAATTGCCATTTGGAAGAGAAAAAACTCAAAATAATCAAGTGAAAAAATTCAAAATAATCATTCATTGTGAAAATACCATAAATTCAATTCATATATTCAAAGTTCAATGTCATCTGAACGTATAAAACACGTTATAAGTTTTTCACTAGCTATTCATATGATGATAGTGAATGCAAAACTTTTCTCCTCCCTTTGAATATACCTCATAATACACCAATATGAAATAATTTATATATATAAATTAAGACAATCTTATTTTAATCATGTTATTATTTTCATTGCACTGAAAAATTAGTAGAAAATAAAAAATGATACTTTTGAATATTAAATAGTAATATTAATTTAGAAAATTTAATATATTGATCTAAACATAGGCAATTATAACATGAACCTAATTTCGTGTACTACTTTGGTTAATATAGTGTTTGATAATTATACTTACATTTATTTTGGCTTTTGTCTTTATAATTTTAAATTATAAGTTTTAGTCTCTTGAAAGATAAAACGATCCAGATCCTTATTAAACTATTGAGATAAACGTTTTAGATGACAATAAATTTAAGGAAATAAAATCTATATTAGCTAAAACTAAAATAATATAAACACCCAACAAAGTTTTTAATTAGTGATTATTTTTCCTTACACTTACCAAATGGGGTAGAATAGAATTGTCTTTGTGATGTGATAGAAATGAAAATGGATCAAAGAATATTCTCTAGCCCAATAAATCCTCTTCAACCTATATAAATATATAAATATATATATAATTAATATATGTATTTAGGCGATGACGTTGTCATCTCCAAGAAGGAAATTTCATCATAAGGTTATTTTGATGTTAAAAATATTTGTTCGCGAATTGTCACAAAGCTTAGTTAATTGTTTAAAAAAAAATAAAAAGCTTAATTGAGAATTTGAAAATTTTTAAACGAATATATATATGTTTCATTAAATGTGACTAATATTTTTATATTATAAAAATTAAATAGTTTTATGAGCAATTAATAATTCATTATTATATCATTTTTTTAATTTGAAAATGTAATTCAAACTCACACATATTTAAACAATTACTTTAACTAACTTTCATGTTTAAGAGATTACTAGATATTGAAAATAAAAGAAGAGTTTGTATAATACAATTTTTAAATTTTAAAAGAGGCCCCTACATATATTTTTAAAATCGAATATAGATAGTTATGCTTGACTTGGAAAAAAAAAGAAGACTTAGACTAAAAATAATGTCATACGTTATGTAATTAAGAAAACGTTTTATAATTTTTGGCATAAAATAGGGAAATCTAGAAAAAATAATTAAATTTTAATATTATTTAAAGATAAGGAAATAATTTAAAATTATTTTTGTTATTATTAGAGTGACTTGGTCAAAGGTTTGGAAGTGAAAAAAATACAACATTGTCTTTCACTAGTGTTTGTGGAATAAATTCATTTTTGTCCCACTAAATGTGGTTTGAATAGTTCTAACTTCAATGCCACGCAAACTATCAAACATGCTACAAGTCTCCTATAGTTGTAATTCGCTAACTAAATTTAAGTTTATGAAAATTAAATTTTTTATTTTATATGACTATCTGATTGAATCAAACTCGAGAAGTGTTATGTCTAATTGCGAGTAGCTCTTTAAAATATATTTTTTACATTCACACATTCGAACTTGAGACTTCGTGTTTAAAAGGTTAAAACTCCTTCTATTTAGATAAATTGATATAATATAAAATCTAACATAAGATAAATGAAAAATTGGGTTCTATGCAATAAATGAAAAATTAGGTCTAAACAACATTTAACATAATTTCAGAAAATTAATTTCTTCTACTAATTTGATTTAATACTGTGTGATCCTTATAATTTACATTCATTTTAGCTTTTCATTTTAGTAAAAATCCTATAACAGACAATACTCATGACAACACAATTAGACCTGCTTGGCTAGAAAATGTGTGAAGAAGGACTTGCACATGTCCACATTCAAGCCTGATGGAATATTTATTCAATTTTTTTTTTTTGAAAATTAGTTGTTTATGTATAATTTAATAATTTTTGTGTGTCTGATCAATTTGATAACTATTTTTATGCTAAATCATGAACAATTTCAGATAATAATTTAAAATAAAGTGAATATAAGAGAGATCTTAATTATAACATAATTTTTAGAAAAAAGTGATTAAATTTGAACATTATCTCTCAATATATGGAGTGTGGGAGAGATATAGGAGATTACCATATTATATATCAACAATTTTTATGACTATTATTTAAATGACGTGTTATAAAGTTTAGAAGTAAAAAAATTCAAAATAGTCATTGTGAAAATGTCATAAATTTTATTCTTAATCTTTTTTGCCATCAAAACTTTGACAATATTTTTTTGTTAAGAGTGGGTATCATCTTACTAGAGATAATTTTATTTGAGGCATTGTCAAATACTAAATATAAATGTCTCTTTCAGCTGAGATTCAAATCTTAGTTTGTTATATTATAAGAGACCAACTATTTTTATTAAACCCAACTCAGTTCATAAAACTTAGAAAAATTTCTTGTAATTTATTCAAAAGAAATTTCAATAAATCAATAATAGACCATGAATAAAAGGTTGTAGACTTATAATAAACTTTGAAATCTTGAAAAAGTTTATTGTCGTATACCTTAAAAGGGCCCCTTTTAATAAATTTTAATGACCATACATTGCAATATCTAGAATAAGAAGTGATGTTCAAATAAATGCAAAGACTTTTTGTTCATAATCACATTAACATGACATCTAAAATAATTGTCAATAAAGAATTGAATGTGTTAATTCACAATTAGTAATTAATGTTAACTACAATTAAAGAATATGAATAATATCATTCAATCATTGATTTAATCACTTAGAGTTTTCACTCGTTAAAAATTTTGAGTAATTAAATGAATTGTAACTTCTTATAAAACTTACATAAATTACAATTGGTGATGTCATAATTTAAAGTTAGAAGGAGCTATGAATGCAAAGGATATGGTATCTAACATATATGCTGGGCTTCCTTTATATTGTGTAATAAATAAATGCTCATACGTTCAAGTTGGAGTGTTAAATGCTTGATAGTTAATATACTTTTAGCTAATAGTATAAAAATTAAAATTTTCAAAAGAAAAACTAAGTCAAGCCCTCAAATGAAAGAGAATTTTGTTATTTATACATATCATAGATAATTTAATGGTTACTAATACCGTCAAGAAATATAGAATTTTGTGAGGCTGATCAATTTGATAATTATTTTTATACTAAATCATGAAAAAATTCAGTTAATAATTTAAAATAAAGTGAAATATAATATAAGAAAAAGATCTTAATTATAAAGTAATATTTAGAAAAGTAATCAAATTTTAACATTATATTATCCGAGTATAACAAGGGTGGGAGAGATACAATAGTTTACCATATTATATATCAATAATTTTTATGATTATTATTTGAATGATGTGTTCTAAGATTTAGAAATAAGAAAATTAAAATAGTCATTCACTAGCTGTTCATATGGATAACAGTAAATGCAAGACTTTTCTCCTCCCTTTGAATATAGCTCTTAATACACCAATATGAAGTAATTTATATATATAAATTAAAACAATCTCGCTTTAATCATGTTATTATTTTAAACATAAAATTAATTTTATGCATTAATTTGATTAATACAGTGTTTTATCATTATAACTTTCATTTATTTTAGTTGTTTCTCAATAATTTTGATGTTGAAAATATTTGTCTTCGAATTGTCACAAAGCTTAGTTAATTGTTTTAAAAAAAAAATAAAAAGCTTTATTGAGAATTTGAAAATTTTTAAACGAATATATATATGTTTGATTAAATGTGACTAATATTTTTATATTATAAAAATCAAAGAGTTTTATGAACAATTAATAATTCATTTTTATAATCTGAAAAGGTAATTCAAACTCACACATATTTAAACAATCTCTTTAGCCAACTTTCACGTTTAAGAGATTACTAGATATTGAAAATAAAAGAAGAGTTTGTATAATATAATTTTTAATTTTAGAAGAGGCCCCTACATATATTTTTAAATTCGAATAGAGATAGTTATGCTTGGCTTGAAAAAAGAAGACTTAGACTAAAAATAATGTCATATGTTATGGAACTAAGAAAATGTTTTCTAATTTTAGATAAATTTTGGCATAAAATAGGAAAACTTAGAAAAAGTAATTAAATTTCAATCTTATTTGAAGATAAGGAAATAATTCAAAATTGTTTTTATTATTATTAGAGTGACGTGGTAAAAGGTTTGAAAGTGAGAAAATTCAACATCGTCTTTCACTACTTATTGCGGAATAAATTTATTTTTGTCCCACAAAATATAATATTGAATAGTTCTAACTTTAATAGCACGCAAACTATCAAACACGCTATATGTTTCTTTTAGTTATATTTCGTTAACTAAATTTTAAGTTTATGAAAATTAAATTTTTTATTTTATATAATTATCTGATTGAATCAAATTTGAGAAGTGTAATGTCAAACTGCAAGTATTTAAAATAATTTTAGAAAATTAATTTCATGTATTAATTTAAGTTAATATATTGTTTTGTCCTTATAATTTACATTTATTTTAGTTTTTCATTTGCTTGGCTAGAAAATGTGTGAAGAAGGACTTGCACATGTCCACATTTAAGCCTGATGAAATATTGATTCAAGAAATATGTTCAAGAATTAATAAATAATTTATGTATAATTTAATAATTACTAATATTGTCAAGAAATATAGGATTTTGTGTGGCTGATCAATTTGATAATTATTTTTATCCTAAATTATGAATAATTTTAGTTAAGAATTTAAAATAAAGTGAAACATAAGAGAAATTAGTAGAAAATAAAAAAAAGGAGTCAGTCAGTGATATCTTATGATTTGTTCGCAGATGAATTGATGTGCCGTGAATAAAGGTTTGTAGTCAATGGAGTCAGTCAATGACGCGTCAACTAATAATTTTTTTTTTCAAAATGGGTCCCATATTAATAAATTATATTGACTACACATGTGCATTGTAGAATATAGAAAAGTATTTGATGGATGAACAAAAGAAAAGACTTTGATGTTAATAATTAAAATTATTAATTAGCAATGTCATCTTCCAGGTAGTGACATGATGGACCCGGATATGCAATACTTTTCTTCCCAATTACAAAAACAAATCCTTTTTAGCGAAATTCTCAAAACCTTTTTTTTTTTCGCAAACATATTTGTTACAATATTTTCTTGGCGCTATTAAGCTAAAAAATTATTTATAATTATAGTACTAACAGGCTATTAGTTGAAGTGATAAGGAGTTTCATCTCTCTAAAAAATAGAACACAAGTTTAAATTTTGAGAAACGTATTTGTTTAATTAAGATGAAGACTTTTTATATTATAAATATCGAAAGAGATTAGTCTCAAATCTAAAATATTTTAAAATATCTTAATTAAATAAAAATTAATAATTATAATAAACAAAGCTCTTGATATAATGAATTTATATGTAGCATTTTTTTAAGGTAATTAAAATTTGAACTAAGTTATCTAATATTATATAATAAATTTATATATAGTATTTTTTTATATGTATCAACTCTTGCAAAGAAACCTTGAGGAAATTTCATGTCAAAAGTAAATTTAAAAAAAGAAGTATACAGAATAAATAATTACAGAGAAGATTAATGTTTCTTTCTTTGACTTAAAATTACTTAGAAGCATGCTTTATGACTAAGAGAATTTTGTTATTTATATATATCATAAATAATTTAAAAATTGGTTGTTTATATTTAATTTAATAATTACTAATATGGTCAAGAAATATGGAATTTTGTGAGGCTGATCAATTTGATAATTATTTTTATGCTAAATCAAGAACAATTTTAGTTAGTAATTTAAAATAACATGAAATATAATATAAGGGAGAGATTTTAATTATAAAGTAATATTAGAAAGAGTGATCGAATTTTAACATTATATTATCTGAATATAAGAAGTGTGGGAGAGATACACAAGATAATTATATTATAATCAACAAATTTTGTGGCAATTATTTAAATGACGTGTTATAAGGTTTAGAAGTGAGAAAATTTAAAATAGTCATTCATTGTGAAAGTGCTATAAATTTAATGGTTCTATTCTAATTTCAATGTCACCTCAAAGTGTAAAAGCACACTATAAATCTTTTATAATATAATTTCACTAGCTATTCATATGTGTGACAGTGAATACAAGAACTTTTCTCCTCCCTTTGAATATACCTCGTAATACACCAATATGAAGTAATTTATATATATATATATAAATTAAAATAATCTCGTTTTAATCATGTTATTATTTTTAATGCACTGAAAAATTACTAGAAAATAAAAAATGATACTTTTGAAATTTAAATAGTAATATTAATTTAAAAAATTTAATAAATTGATCTAAACATAGATAACTTTAACATGAAATTAATTTTATGTAATAATTTGGTTAATACACTGTTTGATCATTATAACTTACGATTTATTTTAGTTGTTGTCTCAATAATTTTAAACTTTAAATTTTAGTCCGTAAAACTTATGAAATTGTATTAGTTAAAATTAAAATAATAAACACCAACACAATTTTCAATTACGAATTATTTTTCCATAATCGTACCAAATGGGGTAGAATAGAATTGTCTTTGTGATGTGATTGAAATTACAATGAATCAAAGAATACTCTCAGCCAAATAAATTCTTAATAAATGAAATATTAAATCATCCTCTTAACTCATTTGAGTTGAATCCTAAAAGTATTAATTTAAGGGAATTCTTGAGGAACAAAATTCTCAACCAAAGTTGACTGTCATTATAAATTGTTGAAGCCGACAAAATTTGAAGACTTCACAAACCCAAAACCAAAATTTAATTTCTAAGATTCCATTCATTTATCAATCAAACTGATTTTAACAGCACCAACTTTTAATTGTTTTACAATTTCATACATAAAAAATTATATTTAAGTGATGACATATTAAACCTCTACTTAAACTATTGATATATAAATCCTCATTAACATATATACTTACATACTCTCATAATGCCACCTCATTTATACTCTAATCAATTAAAATATACAATTTATTCTCATTTATTGCCAACAATTCATATATATCTATTGTTACTCTAATTGTGAGATATTTTTTCTATTTTTTAAATGAGTTGTTATATTTTAATTAGTCATAATACAAATGAGATAGCATTTTAGGAGTACGTAAGTATTTCTCTCATATATATATAATATAAAATTAATATATGTATGTAGGTGATGACTTGGTCATCTCTAGAGGGGAAATGCATAATAAGGCTATTTGGATGTTGAAAATATTTATCTGAGAATTGTCACAAAGCTTAGTTAATTATTTTAAAAAAATTAAAAAGCTTCATTTAGAATTTGAAAATTTTTTGAACATTAAAAAGCTTTATGTACTGCATTTTCTTGTTTTTTGAACATTATATCTAAATATAAAGGTGTAGGAGAGATGTAAGAGATTACTATATTATATATCAATAATTTTTGTGGCTATTATTTGAATGATATGTTATAAAGTTTAGAAATAAAAAATTCAAAATGATCCTTTATTATGGAAGTGCCATAAATTTAATAATTTTATTCTAACTTTAATGTCATTTCAAAGTGTAAAACACGCTACAAATCTCTTATAAATTTAACGATTGATTTTAATCATGTTATTATTTTCACTCCACAGAAAAATTAGTAAAAATTGAAAAATAAAGTCAGCCAATAACATCTTATGATTTGTTCGTAGATAAATTGATGTACCGTGAATAAAAGTTTGTAGTATCAATTAATGAAGAATTTTCAAAATGGGTCCTATATTAACAAATTATATTACACATGTCCATTGTAGAATATAGAAAAATATTTTATGGATGAACAAAAGAAAAGACTTTGACGTCTCGATAAAAAAAAAAAACAAAAGAAAGGGCTTTGATGTTAATAATTAGATTTATTAATTAGCAATGTCATCTTCAGTGTAGTGACATGAAGGACCCCTATATGCAATACTTTTCTTCCCAATTAAAAATCAATCCTTTTTTGTGAAATTCTCAAAACCTTTTTTTTTTTTTTTGAAAACATATTTGTTACAAAAAGGTCACTCCCTTGATTATTCTGCAAAATAATTTCAATGAAAGAAGGGATGGATACACACAACATAGTTTTCTTTTTATAATTTTGAACAAAATTTTGATCCCATATAAAGCTAAAAAATTATTTATAATTATACTATCAAAAGGCTATTAGTTGAGATGATAAGCAATCTCATCTCTATAAAGAAGAGAACATTTGTTTAATTAAAGTGAAAATCTTCTATGCTATAAATATCGAAAGAGATTAATCTCAAATCTAAAATAGTTTAAGATATTTACGTTAAAAATGGAATGTAATATTTAAAGTTTGCTAGCAGGCTTCATACACTTTTTTTAATATTTTATATAGATAGGATATTTTCAAGGTAATTAAAACTTGAACTAAGTTATCTAATATTGTATAATGAATTCATATATAGCATTTTGTTTCTACTTATGAACTCTTGTAAGAAAACTTTAGGTAATTTATGTTACACTCAACCGCGTTCATCAAACTTAAACACATTCGTTGTAATTTATTTAAAAGAAAATTTTGTCAATTAATAATGGACCGTGAACAAGGGTTGTAGACTTATACTAAACTTTCAAAAATTGGAAATGTTTATTGTGGAATAGCTTAAAAGGGCCCCTTTTAATAAAATTTAATGACCATACATTGCAATATCTAGAATAAGATGTGATGTTCAAATAATTTCAAAGACTTCTTGTTCATAATCATATTAACATCACGTCTATAATAATTGTCAATAAAAATTGAATGTCTTAATTCACAATTAGTAATTAATATTAATTACAAATAAAGAATATGAATAATATTCAATTTAATCACTTAGAGTTTTCAGTCTTAAAAACTTTGAGCAATTGAGTGAATTGTCACTGATGAGCTCATTATAAAACTTATATGAATTGTAACTGGTGATGTCATAACTCAAGTTAAAAAGAACTATGAATGCAAAGGATATGATATCTAACATATGAGAGGCTTCCTTTATATTGAATCATTAATGAATATTTACCCTTTCAAATGGAGTGTTAAATATTTGATAGTTAATATATATTTTAGCTAGAAGTATAAAAATTAAATTTTTTAAAAGAAAATTTGAAAGTCATGCCCTCAAGTGAAAGAGAAATTTTTTATTTATACATAAAGTAAATAATTTAAAAATTAGTTGTTTATATTTAATTTAATAATTACTAATATGGTTAAGAAATATTTTATTTTGTGAGGCTGATTAATTTGATAATTATTTTTGTGCTAAATCATGAACAATTTCACTTAATAATTTAAAATGAAGTGAATTATAATATAAGAGAGAGATCTTAATTATAAAGTAATATTTAGAAAAAGTGATCAAATTTTAATATTATATTAATTTTTGTAACTATTATTTGAATGACATGTATAAGGTTTGGAGATGAGAAAATTCAAAATGGCTTTTCACTGTGGAAGTACCATAAATTCAATGGTTCTATTGTAATTTTAGTGTCACAATAAATTATAAAACACGTTATAAATCTCTTATAATATAATTTCACTAGCTATTAATATGGTGATAGTGAATGCAAATCATTTCTCCTTCCTTTGAATATACCTCATGTTATACCAATATGAAATAATTTATATATATAAATTAAAGCAATCTCGTTTTAATCATATTATTATTTTTACTGCACTGAAAAATTAGTAAAAAATAAAAAATGATACCTTTGAAATTTAAATAGTAATATTAATTTAGAAAATTTAATATATATTGATCTAGACATAGGTAACTTCAACATAAAATTAATTTCGTGTATTAGTTTGGTTAATATAGTCTTTGATCATTATAACTTGTGTTTATTTTAGTTTTTGTTTATATAATTTTAAACTATAAGTTTTAATCTTTCGAAGGTAAAATTGTCCAAATCTTTATTAAACTATTGAGAGTAACATTTTAGATGAAAATAAATTTAAAAAAACAAAACCTATATTAGCCAAAACTAAAATAATAAACACCCAACAAAGCTTTCAATTACAGATTATTTTTCTATTAACGTACCAAATGGGGTAGCATAGAATTGTCAAATGAAAATGAATCAAACAATACTCTCATCCCAGTAAATTATTAACAAATAAAATATTAAATTATCCTCTTGACTCATTTGAGTTGACAACTAAAAATATTAATTTAAAGGAACTCTTGAGAAATAAAATTTTTCAAAGTACTTGTATATCAACCAAAGTTGACTGTCATTTTATAAATTGTTGAAGCCGACAAAATTTGAAGACTTCACAATCCCAAAACCAAAATTTAATTTCTAAGATTCCATTTATTTATCAATCAAACTGATTTTAATAGCACCGATTTTTAATTGTTTCACAATTTCATACATAAAAAAAGTTATATTTAAGTGATGACATATTAAACCTCTACTTAAACTATTGATATATAAGTCCTCTTCAACCTATTTATTTATATACTCTCATAATGCTACTTCATTTATATTCTAATAAATTAAAATATAACAATTCATATACCACTGGTGGAAAATTGACATTCTAAATTCCTATTTTTAAACTGGTCAATGAGGAGACGATTTTAAAAAAATGACTGGTGGCATTTTTGTAAATAATATGAAATATTTACACCGTATTTACTCGTGAACGATGTGAAAAAATTTAGTCCGGTTTAGATGTTTACTTTCTACAGCGGATGTTATATGACCGATGTGGAAATATTTAATCCGGTTTAGATGAACTCTGTCTGTATCCTTTCCCGCTATTTTATGTCAAGTCTTCTCAGACATGCGCAGTAGTTCATCATGATCAACCTTCTCCGATATCTATTTTATATTCATTTCTTCTATTCTTCTATCTTAACTCTCCAATGGCTTCTTCCTCATCTACCCCTCCTTCTTCGCCTCACAAAAGACAAAGACATAATTTTGAAGACAAACATGTCTGTCATGATAACCCTTCAGTTCCTTCTCCTCCTCCCCTGCTTCAGAATCTGGTGGAGTGCCTGGAGGAACTCATCCCGCGCTTCAATGCCCTGGAGCAGTCGATGGAAGAACTGAGTCTAAAAGTTGAGAGGATGAATCAATATTTCAGAGCCTTCTGTTCTGAAGTTCGTCGCCATCAATAGGATGATAGTTTCTTTTATCATGTTGTTAATCCCAACTTCGACTCCCAAAACACTGACTCGGAAGATGATGATAAGTGAAAATGGGGTCACCTGCCTATTTCTCTATTCCCCACCTCCTTTTTGATGTAATGAAAAGAATGAGGAGATGATGATATTTATTTATATAGGTTGATAGAGCGAGGTCTTTTTTTTAGATTTCAAGATGTAAAGTTAGTTAGTAAAGTTTAATTTGAATGAATGAAGTTTAACAAGTTTCTTGTTCTGCATACGTTGCTGATGATCTGTTTATTTTTCAAAATGTATACATCTAGTGTTAATCTAATTGTGAAGAGTTTTTTTATTTTTTTAAAATAATAGAGATGTTGTATTTTAATTAGTCAGAATATAAATGAGGTAGTATTTTGAAAATATGTAAATATTTCTCCCTCATAAATATATAATATAAAATTAATATATGTATGTAGGTGATGACGTGATCATCTCCAGCGGGGAAATTGCATAGTAAGGGAATTTGGATGTTGAAAATATTTGTCTACGAACTGTCACAAAGCTTAGTTAATTGTTTTAAAAAAAAATTAAAAGCTTCGTTGAGAATTTGAAAATTTTTAAATAAATATTTATATGTTTGATTAAATGTGACTAATATTTTGATATTATAAAAATTAAAGAGTTTTATGAACAATTAGTAATTCATTATTATATCATTTGTATAACAGGTAATTTAAACAACTCACAGATATTTAAACAATCTCTTTAGTCCACTTTGAGATTACTAGATATTAAAAATAAAAGAAGAGTCTGTGAAATACAATTTTTAATTTTAGAAGAGGCCCCTACATATATTTATAAAATCGAATAGAGATAGTTATGCTTGACTTAGGGGGAAAAAAACAAGAAGACTTAGACTGAAAATAATGCCATATGTTATGCAATTAAGAAAGTGTTTCATAATTTTAGATAAATTTTGGCATAAAATAGGGAAATTTAGAAAAAGTAATTAAATTTTAATATTATTTGAAGACAAGGAAATAATTCAAAATTATTTTTGTTATTATTAGAGTGACGTGGTCAAAAGTTTAGAAGTGAGAAAATTCAACATCTGTCTTTCACTATAGATTGTGGAATAAATTTATTTATGTCCCACCAGATGTGATTTTAAATGGTTCTAATTTCAATGCCACGTAAACTATCAAACACGCTATAAGTCTCCTATAGTTATAATTTGTTAACTAAATTGTAGCGAACTATTAACTATAAATACTCATAAAATTAAGTTTATGAAAATTAAAGTTTTTATTTTGTATGGCTATCTAGTTGAATTAAATTTGAGAAGGATCATATCCAAAATAGCTCTTCCAAATATGTTTCCAACATTTGCACATATTCGAACTTGAGACTTAGTGTTTAAGCAACAAAAAATCACTCTATTTGATAATTACTAATATGGCCAAGAAATATAGAATTTTGTGAGGCTGATCAATTTTATAATTATTTTTATCCTAAATCAAGAACAATTTCAATTAATAATTTTAGTGAATACAAAACTTTTCTCCTCCCTTTGAATATACCTAATATTACCCCAATATGAAGTAATTTATATATAAATTGAAACAATCTCATTTTAATCATGTTATTATTTTTAATGTACTGAAAAATTACTAGAAAATAAAAAATGATACTTTTGAAATTTAAATAGTAATATTAATTTAGAAAATTTAATAAATTGATCTAAAAATAGGTAACTTTACCATGAAATTAATTTTGTGTATTAATTTAGTTAATGCAGTGTTTGATCATTATAACTTATATTTATTTTAGTTTTTATCCCTATAATTTTAAATTATAAATTTTAATCCTTTAAAAAATAAAACTTATGAAATTGTATCGATCAAAACTAAAATAATAAACACTCAACAAAATTTTCAATTAAGAATTATTTTTCCATAAACGTATCAAATGGGATAGAATACAATTGTCTTTGTGATGTGATTGAAATGAGAATGAATAAAGAATACTCTTAGCCCAATAAATTCTTAATAAATGAAATATTAAATTATTCTCTTGACTCATTTGAGTTGACTCCTAAAAGTATTAACTTAAAGGAATTCTTAAGGAACAAAATTTTCTAAAGTACTTGTATATCAACCAAAATTGATTGTCATTTTATAAATTGTTGAAGCCGATAAAATTTGAAGACTTCACAAACCCAAACCCAAAATTTAATTTCTAAGATTACATTCACTTAACAATCAAATTGATTTTAACAACATTAAGTTTCAATTTTTTCACAATTTCATCATAAAAAAATTATATTTAAGTGATGATATATTAAACCTCTACTTAAACCACTGATATAAAAATCCTCTTCAACATATATATATATAATTAATATATGTATGTAGGTGATGACGTTGTCATCTCCATCAAGGAAATTTCATAATAAGGCTATTTTGATGTGAAAAATATTTGTCTGCGAATTATCGCAAAGCTTAGTTAATTGCTTTTAAAAAAATTAAAAAGCTTTGTTGAAAATTTGAAAATTTTTAAACGAATATATATGTGTTTGATTAAATGTGACTAATATTTTTATATTATAAAAATTAAAGAGTTTTATGAACAATTAATAATTTATTATTATATCATTTTTATAATCTGAAAAGGTAATTCAAACTCACATATGACACATATGTTTAAACAATCTTTTTAAATTTTTAAATTTAAAGAGAGGCCCCTACATATATTTAAAGAGTTTGTGTAATACAATTTTTAAATTTTAGAAGAGGCCCCTACATATATTTTTAAAATCGAATAGAGATAGTTATGCTTGACTTAGAAAAAAAAAGAAGATTTAGACTAAAAATAATGTCGTATGTTATGTAATTAAGAAATATTTTATAATTTTAGATAAATTTTGGCATAAAATAGGAAAATTTAGAAAAATAATTAAATTTTAATATTATTTAAAGATAAGAAAATAATTCAAAATTATTTTTGTTATTATTAGAGTGGCCTGGTCAAAGGTTTGAAAGTGAGAAAATTCAATATTGTCTTTCACTACCGTTTATGCAATAAATTTATTTTTATCCCGCAAGATATAGTTTTGAATTGTTCTAACTTCAGTAGTACGCAAACTATCAAACACGCTATAAGTTTCTTTTAATTGTAATTTGTTAACTAAATTTTAAGTTTATAAAAATTAAACTTTTTATTTTATATGATTATCTAATTAAATTAAATTCGAGAAGTGTTATGTCCAACTTCGAGTATTTAACATAATTTTAAAAAATTAATTTTGTATATTAATTTAAGTTAATATAGTATTTAGTTTTTCATTTTAGTGTAAATCCTATAATGAACAATGGTCCAGACAACACAATTGGACCTGCTTGGCTAGAAAATGTGTGAAGAAGGACTTGCACATATCTACATTTAAGCCTGATGGATTATTTATTCAAGAAATATAGGATTTTGTGTGGCTGATCAATTTGATAACTATTTTTATGCTAAATCATGAACAATTTCAGTTAGGAATTTAAAATAAAGTAAAACATAAGAAAAATTAGTAGAAAATAAAAAATAAGTCAATCAATGACATCTTATGATTTGTTTGTAGATAAATTGATATGGCGTGAATAAAGGTTTATAGTCAATGACGGGTCAACTAATAAAGAATTTTTAAAATGGGTCCCATATTAACCAATTACATTGACTACACATGAGCCCTGTAGAATATAGAAAAGTATTTAATTGATGAACAAAGAAAAGTCTTTGACGTCTCCAATAAAAAAAACACAAAAGAAAAGACTTTGATGTTAATAATTAAAATTATTAATTAGCAATGTCATCTTCAATGTAGTGACATGATGGACCTAGATGTGCAATACTTTTCTTCCCAATTACAAAAAAAAAAAAAAAATCTTTCTTGCAAAATTCTCAAAACTTTTTCTTTTTTGCAAACATATTTGTTACAATATTTTCTTGGCCTCTATAGTCACAAAGTTCAGTCCTCTGATTATTCCGCAAAATAATTTCAATGAAAGAAGGGATGGATACACACAATCGCAGTAGCATTTATGACATTTTTTGTTTTATAATTTTGAACAAAAATTTGATCCCATATAAAGCTTTAAAATGATTTATAATTATACTACTAAAAATTTATTGATTGAAGTGATAAGTAATCTCATTTTTTTAAAAGAAAAAAAATATAAATTTAAATTTTAAGAAATTTATTTATTTAATCAAAGTAAAAAAAATTTATGTTATAATATCAAAAGAGATTAGTTTCAAATCTAAAATAGTTTGTGATATTTTAATTAAATAAAAATTGTATAATTATACTAAACAAAACTATATTTTTAGCTTTGGATGAAGTTCGAGATGAAATGTAATATTTAAAATTTGCTAACAGGTTTTATACACCTTTTTTTTGATATTTTATATAGATGGACTTATGTAGGATTTTTTAAGGTAATTAACACTTGAACTAAGTTATCTAATATTATATAATCAATTCATATATAGCATTTTTTTATACGTATGAACTCTTGTAAAGAAAAGTAAATCTAAAAAATGAAATATACAGAATAAATAATTATAGAAAAGATTGATTTTTCTTTCTTTGACTTAAAATTACTTAGAAGCATGCTTTATGACTAAGAGAATTTTCTTATTTATACATATCATAAATAATTTAAAAATTGGTTGTTTATATTTAATTTAATAATTACTAATATAATTTCACTAGCTATTCATATGCGTCACAGTGAATACAACACTTTTCTCCTCCCTTTGAATATACCTTGTAATACACTAATATGAAGTAATTTATATATATAAATTAAAACAATCTCGTTTTAATCATGTTATTATTTTTAATGCACTGAAAAATTACTAGAAAATAAAAAATGATAGTTTTGAAATTTAAATATTAATATTAATTTAGAAAATTTAATAAATTGATCTAATTATAGGTAACTTTAACATGAAATTAATTTCGTGTATTAATTTAGTTAATATAATATTTGATCATTATAACATTGTTTGGTTGGGGGGTTTTAGAAGAGAGGATAGAGGATAGGAGGTATAAGTATGTTTGGTTGGAAAAAATAAAGGGGAGGGGAGGTAAAATTTTTTGTCTTTATGTGCTCACCTCCCCTCCTCCACCTCCCTCCAAAAGTGGGGGTTTTTGGAGAGGGGAGAAAATTTTCATTTATTTTTGACAAAATTATCCATTATTTTTTTTAATATTCCAACTGTACCCTCATGAGCTAAAACCTTTTTTTTTTATTCTCTTCACTTATGATTTTTGCTTTGATGGATGAAGCCTAATAAACATGATAAATTATTTATATATTATATTAATATATATAATAATTATAAAATTATTGAGAGACAATGTTAAAATTTGTCATATTTTTATTTTTTTTTAATTTTATTATATATATAAATGAGATAAAAAAAATTTAGATTCATAAATTAAAAAATAATAATTTTGATATGAATATTATAAATAAAGAGTAAATAAATTTAAATAAAGAGATAAGGATATATTTGTCAACTTTTAATTAACTCCCATCCCCTCCCCTTTTGAACCAAACAAGAAACACCATCTCTCCTCCCCTACCTTTACACCTATAACCTCCCCTACCCTTCCTTACCCTCCCTTATATTAATCTAACCTACCATCCCCTAAGTTGAAACAAACAAAGCCTATAACTTACGTTTATTTTAGTTTTTGTCCTCATAATTTTAAACTATAAATTTTAGTTCTTTTAAAAAAGTAAAACTAATGAAATTGTATCAATAAAAACTAAAATAATAAACACCCAACAAAATTTTTAATTATGAATTATTTTTCCATAAACGTACTAAATGGGGTAGAATAGAATTGTCTTTGTGATGTGATTGAAATGAAAATGAATCAAAGAATACTTTCAACCCAATAAATTCTTAAGAAATAAAATATTAAATTATCCTCTTGACTCATTTGAGTTGACTCCTAAAAGCATTAATTTAAAGGAACTCTTAAGGAACAAAATTTTCTAAAATAACTTGTATATCAACCAAAGTTGACTGTCATTTTGTAAATTGTTGAAGTTGACAAAATTTGAAGACTTCACAAACCCAAAACGAAAATTTAATTTCTAAGATTCCATTCATTTATCAGTCAAACTTATTTTAACAACACCAATTTTTAATTGTTTTACAATTTCATACATAAAAAAATTATAATTTATGCTCATTTTAATTTTAATCATTATAATTTCAAACTATAAATTTTAGTCTTTTAAGGGAGTAAAACCTATAGAATTGTATTAACTAAAACTAAAATAATAAACACCCAACAAAGTTTTCAATTACGAATTATTTTTCCATAAACGTATCAGATGAGTAGAATAGAATTGTCGTTGTGATGTGATAGAAATGAAAATGAATCAAAAAATACCCTCAGCCCAATAAATAATGTCATATGTTATGTAATTAAGAAAATATTTTCTTAATTTAGATAAATTTTGGCATAAAATAGGAAAATTTAGAAAAAAATAATTAAATTTTAATATTATTTGTAGATAAGGAAATAATTCAAAATTGCTTTTGCTATTATTAAAGTGATGTGGTCAAAGGCTTAAAAGTGAGAAAATTTAGTATCATCTTTCACTACGGATTGTGAAATAAATTCATATTTGTTTCACGATGTAATTTTGAATGGTTTTAACTTAAATGTCACACAAAATATCAAATACGTTATAAGTCTCCTATAGTTATAATTTGTTAACTAAATTGTAGCATACTATTAAATATAAATTCTCATAAAATTAAATTTATGAAAATTAAAGTATTTATTTTATGTTGAATCAAACTCGATAAGTGTTACATCCAAGTGCAAGTAGCTTTTTAAAGTATTTTTTTTTGTATTCACACAAATTTAAACTTGAGACTTCATGCTTAAATGACTAAAACTCTTTTTATTTAGATAAATCGATAGAATGTAAAATCTAATATAAGATAAATGAAAATTTGGGTTCTATGCAATAAATGAAAAATTGGGTCTAAATAGCATTTAATATAATTTCAGAAAATTAAGTTCATGTATTAATTTGGGTTAATACAGTATTTGTCCTTATAATTTACGTTTATTTTGACTTTTTTTATAGTTTCAAATTATAAGTTTTAGTCTTTCAAAAGTAAAAGGGTATAGATCTTTATTAAATTATAGACATTTCCGTTTTAGTTAAAAAGAAATTTGAGCGACTAAAATTTATAATTTAAAATTATATATGCCAAAATTAAAATAATAGCAAATTATAAATACTAAATATCATATTAGTCCTATTAGCTTTCATAATTGAAAAGTTGCTTAAAAGCAGGGCGCTTCTGCTCTTTTCGTTTATTTTTCTCCTTAATACTTTAATGGGGAGAAACATGCTAAAGTAACTGAGATATTAATTAATCCTTAAATTTAGAATATTTTAATTAAGATGTAAGCTCCATTTTTTTTTAAATTAAGTTCATTGAATTGATATTTTTTTTATGCAAGACACAGGTTAAAACCATGCAAACGAAATCAAGATTAAGTCAAGTCAAAAAGATAAAAACAAAAATTTCTACACCCAAGGGTGGGCCATTGAAAATTTCTAATATGCAATCCATTTTTAGTTGACTCCTAAAAACATAAATTTAAATAAATTTTTTAGGAACAAAATTTTCTGAAGACATTGTATAACAACCAAATTTGTTTATCATTGTAACCTATTGAAACCCACAAAATTTGAAGACTTTACAAACCCAAAAAGATTTTTTTTTTGCAAACATATTTGTTACAATATTTTCTTGGCCGCAATAGTCACAAAGTTCATTCCTTTGATTATTCCGCAAAATAATTTCAATGAAAGAAGGGATGGATATATGCAATCACCGCATTTACTTTTTATAATTTTGAACAAAAATTTAATCACATATAAAGCTAAAAATGATTTATAATTAAACTATTAAAAAACTATTAATTGAGATGATAAGTAGTCTTTTTTCTCTAAGGGAGATAACCCAAATTTAAATATCGAGAAGTGGATTTGTTTAACCAAGGTAAAAATTTGTTATTTTATAATTAAATATCGAAAGAGATTGGTCTTACGATCTAAAATAGTTAGGATATCTTAATTAAATAAAAAATTAATAATCATACTGAATAAAACTAAATTTTTAGCTTGAGATGAAGTATAATATTTAAAGTTTGTTAGCATGCTTCATACACCTTTTTCTTATATTTTATATAGATGGACTTATGTAGGATTTTTTTAAGGTAATTAAAAATTGACTTAAGTTATATGATATTATATAATGAATTTGTATATGGCATTTATTTTCTACGTATGAACTATTGTAAGGAAACTTCGAGTAAACATCAGGTCAAAAATAAATATGAAAAAAGAAGTATATAGAATAAATAATTACAAAAAAAATTGATTTTTGAAAAAAGATAATAAAATATCTTTTGAAATTTAAAAAGATAAAAATAGCCTCTGAATTTTAAAAATAAGAGATTACGTCTCTTACCCAATCCATTCTTTTGAGACAAAAGACGTAATTGCCATTTGAAAATGAGAAAATTTAAAATAGTCATTCATTGTAAAAATATCATAAATTCAATAGTTCTATTCTAATTTTAATGTCACCTCAACGTATAAAACACACTATAAGTCTCTTACAATTTCACTAGCTATTCATATGGGGATAGTGAATGTAAGACTTTTCCTCTCCTTTTGAATATACCTCATAATATAGCAATACAAAATAATTTATTTATATATAAATTAAGGTAATATTGTTTTAATCATGTTATTATTTTCATTGCATTGAAAAATTAGTAAAAAAATGATACTTTTGAATATTAAATAGTAATATTAATTTAGAAGATTTAATATATTGATCTAAACATAGGCAATTATAACATGAAATTAATTTCGTGTACTAGTTTGGTTAATATAGTGTTTGATAATTATATTTGCATTCATTTTAGCTTTTGTCCTTATAGTTTTAAACTATAAATTTTAGTCATTTGAAAGATAAAACGATCCAGATATTTATTGTAACCTATTGAAACCCACAAAATTTGAAGACTTCACAAACCCAAAACCAAAATTTAATATCTAAGATTCCATTCATTTATCAATGAAACTAATTTTAACAGCACCAATTTTTAATTGTTTCACAATTTCATAAATTGGTATGTATGTATTTGAGTGTATGTAAATGTTTTTGGCTTGGAAATGGAATAATCTAAGAATAGATATGTCTATATGTATGTGCGCTTCCTTTAATTTTCACTTTACTTAGTATAATCTAAGCATTGATGGCTTGGAATAACATATTAATGTAATCAAAAACAGCTTCTTCTTCTTTAATCTGCACACACTTTAATTTTTGTTTTTATACATTGAGAGTGTTTGAATTTTTTTTTATTAGTGAATTACTTTTAAGAATTAGAGTTTAAAAGATTTTTATATCTCCAAATAAATATTTTTTTTAGAATTCAAATTTCTATTTTTCTTCTTATAGATGTGAGGTGACTAACAACTTATTCATAAAAGTGTTTGAACTTTAATATCCCATCACACTTTTTACCACTTCAAGTAGCTAACCCAGTGATTTTCCAAGCCCTAATTTTTCCTCGAAACAGAAAAAAATAAGTGTACACATCAATTCAATGTACATTTTTAATCAAAATGTTCGTTATTTATTTTTTAAAATATATATCTAAATTAATTAATAAAAAAATACAAAAATATTTGTGATGGCCTTTAAAACTACTACAATAAATAAACCAAAAATTTAAGTATCATATTAACTCTTAACTTTGGTTCTAATTATTCTCTCAGTTAAATAAAAAGTACCCTAAAAATTATGGATTATTTTTCCATAAGCGTACCAAATGGATTAGAAGACTTGTCTTTATGATGTGATGAAAATGAAAATGAATCAAAAGAAAACTCATAGCCAAATAAATTCTTAACAATTAAAATATTAAATTTTCTTATTGACTCATTTGAGTTAACTCCTCAAGACACAAATTCTTCTCTTCAAATAATCTTTTTTGTTGCCTCTTTAATAGGTCTATGCATTTTCATTGAGCTTTTTTTGGTAATAAAAAGTTAAGAAGAGTTGGGTTTTAGGGACTCACCAAAATTAGTGCATACTTCAAAACTCAAAGAATATTTATAAAGGTATTTACAGATTTTTTTTACTAATAAAGTTTGCACATCGGCAATTAGATTTATACTCATGACTTTGTTGTTTATAAGCTAACTCCTTATTAACTATATTGATCTTTGTTAGCTTTATGGAACCTTTTTACACTTTATAGGGTAAATTAATTCTTTGAGGTTATGAGTTATTGATCCCTTCAACATACACTCAACCTTAGTTATAGATTTTATTTCAGGTAAAAGAAAAATTTGGTTTGATTTTATTGCATTCTCCCTTTTTTTTTGGTTGCCCACCTGGTTCACCAGAGTTTTGTCCCGACTACATCCGGATCTGACCCGCGTCATGCATCTGGTTATGGTGGGTGAGTCTCCCAATGGAAATTTTTTGCATACGCCAATGATCGAAATCAAGACCTAACTTAAGTGATACTGAGCCGCTTATTACTCACACCAATCCACGTTAGTTATCTCTTGATATATCGTAGGTTTTGTTGAAGATTGTAAGAAATAGGAGTTATAATTAATTTATTGGGCCTGCAGCCATATTTGTATGAGCCCAATAAGAAACTATATGTATTAATGAGCTTGCATAATTAATTAGATGAGTAAGTAAAGGTCTATCTTGGCCCATCTCCTTTTCTTTTTGGTAAAAAAGAGGGACTAAGACCAAAAGTACATTAGAAAACATAATAGTGTGGGAGTTAAAAGCAGTTTAATCTTATTTATAAGTTCATTTTAAACAAAATATTTAGGTCCTTAATATAATTTCACCTTGAAGGATGTTAATGAGTGTGTTCCAATTTTATTTTTATTGAATGTAATAAAACATTAGTTGATTCAAGTTGAAATATGAATTAATTAATTCAGGTTGAAATAATTGCCTTTAATTTTTAAATAAAGATAAATTTAAAAAATAAAATTCAATCTAAAACATATTACATAATTTAACTAATATTTTTTAATATAGGAGAATTAGTTTAGATAAATTTATATATAGTACCATAGTAGTATTTTGATTTTCTTCCCAAACCCTCAAATATTGTGGAGTCATCTCATAAAGCTCTAAATATTGGAGTCCCTTCCTTATTAAATCATCTACAACCTTATTTAGTTCATACAAAATATATTGGCACTTATCATTAAGAAACAAGCATATTCTTAATTTCATAAGTAAAGAATTACCAATAGTGTATGCATTGTGATATAGATAATTCTCTATAAGGGTTTTTGAATCAAGATTTAAACTCAATTAACCACATGAGTTTAAGCTCGATAGAGGAGGGTCTCAAGCAAATACTTTCAATTTGCTAACAATGTGCACTCGGGATTCTAACCTCGTGAAATTTCAAGTATCCTTGAGATTTAAAAAATTATTTAAGAGTTTATTTTTTTTAAAAAAACTTAAATGATTTAATAACTATTTTTTTAGAATTAAATGTCTATTTTTTAAAAAAATTTAAAAAAATAACTATAAATTATCCTTTATCGTAAAATTTTTAAAGAAATTATATTATGGAGTGAAGAAACTATAAAATAAAATTTAAATTTTAACACGTGGTGTAATTTTTAAAAAATTCAGGATAACTAAAACATTTTAAAAAAATGATATAGGGTTAAAATTAAATTAGGGACAAATAAACTCTGGTTATATTTACTCAAAAGTTTGAAGGTTACTATTTTAGACACCTAAAAACACATGCCACCCTCTCATCCACCTACCCCCACGTGACCCTCTCTCTAACTTACACCTCACCACCATCACTTCTTTTCTCTCTTTTCCGTCGCCTTCATCTGCAGAGGAGAAGAGAAATACAGTGAGGCAAAAAGTGAGAGGAAGCGGAGGCTGTCGTCGATGGAGGCCGTTCATCGTCTTCCTCACGCCTCCATCACCGTCATCTGCACGTGGAGAGAGCAGAGACCAGAGGCAGAGAGCGAGAGAGCGAGAGGCGAGACAGAGCATGAGAGTGAGAGAGGAAGCGAGAGAGGAGCAAAGACAGAGCAGGAGAAGTGGAGGCCGTCGTCGAAGGTTGGAGAAGGACTAGACGCCATCGGCCGCTTGAGGTGAGTATTCCCTGTTGTCTTCCGCCATTATTTCCGGCGATCTGATTGTTTGCTCTGTCCGATCAAAGTTGAAGCTTGAGAGAGTAATGTTTGATTTGTTGAGGATAGCTAAATATTGAAGCTTGTTAACTTGAAATTTAGCTTAAATCAAAGAGCTTGGTTGCTGCATGTGCTGTGGTAGATTTGAGTTGGGATTGTTTGAGGCAGAGCTTCGTCCTTGCTGTGTGTGGCTTCAGGATCTTTGAAAACAGAGAAATAAAGACTAAAGATTTCAAAGGAAAGATAATGGAAGGAATTGTATATGATTTAAGGTCTTTAGTTGGTGCGTACGAACTGTGAAGGCTGGAACTAGAAACAGATATATATTTAAGACAATGCTTTCAGTGCTGTGGTAGATTTGAGTTGGGATTGTTTGAGGCAGAGCTTCGTCATTGCTGTGTGTGGCTTCAGGATCTTTGAAAACAGAGAAATAAAGACTAAAGATTTCAAAGGAAAGATAATGGAAGGAATTGTATATGATTTAAGGTCTTTAGTTGGTGCGTACGAACTGTGAAGGCTGGAACTAGAAACAGATATATATTTAAGACAATGCTTTCAAGATGTGTGTGATGATAAAAAGAACAAAGGTTTATGATTTTCTTTCCTTTGTCTGGTTTTGGTTAGCTGCTGTTTTTATACGAAAGTTGAATTTAGTTTAAACTGGTACTCCAATGGATTTAGAATGTTGAAGTTATATAAGAACGTGTCACGAGTTGAAGGCTACAAGCTTCAAGAGTTCAATGAGGGTAAAAGTTAATGAAAACCCACTGGTTGAAGCTTCCAAATGATAAACAAGTATCTTAGATGATTAAAGCTAAGCATGCAAAAGGTTCTTGATATGAAGACAAATACTAGTTGGGCTAAATTTTAAGAAGCTGAAATTTATTAAGTGCCTGTTGTTTTAAGATACCTTAATATGAACTAAGAGAATTATATTTATAAACCACCCTTGGAATACGTTTAAAGGCTTCTAAATGGTGACTTGAAGTAATTAAAGAAATTGAATTCGTGAAATTGTATGGCAATAGGCCTTAAGTTAAGTTTGAAGACAATAAACAAGTTTAGAAACTAAAAAATAATAAAGTTAAGACTTAAACTCAAAGTGAGAGTTTGGGGGGAGTTTTTGAGAAAGATTTATTATGAAATTAAAGCACCAAAGAGTGGGCATTAATCTTCCTTATGCATATATAATTCATAGGTTTGGTTTTGTGCCAAGCCTTCCAACAAGACACAACGAAAGGAATCAAGAAAAAGGTCCAAGTTGAACGGAGAAAGATAAAGGTAGTGGAACTTATTAACTCTTAAATAGTTTGTGCTTAGTTGTTTGCATGTTTATTTGCCATGTAACCTATATTGATGCTTTTGAACATGTAATACCTTTGCTTGAGTTGTGCTGTGGCCATGTGTATTTGCTTGTAAGGTGTTGTTTTTGCATTGGCTATTTACATACTTAGTTAATTACTATTGCATATTATATATTGAATTGTAGTTTTGCTACTGGGATTTCTCGAATTTCACCCCCTTTTCTTCCATGTACCCACAGTAGGAGCAAGTTCCTGGAAAGGAAAGAGTAAGCTTGTGGAGGAAATTTTGGATGTTGAGACCTGAAGGAAGCCACTTAGCTATCAGTAGTTGTTTACTATTTATCTATTTGTGGCTGTTAGGGTACATATATATAAATATATATGTTTGTACAATCTAATTAAATAAGTTAAGTGCATATGATGGTATGTAATTAACCTCCATAAGAAAGATCAGGAGAAGTAAGCACAAGCTAAAGTAAATGCTATATTAAAGCATAGCTAGAATGCATGATTAGTAGTAGCTATAATTTCATCAAGCATTGATGAACTATGGAATTGCTTCTATTCAGAAGCAGTGCAATTGCATGAGTTAATCCCTAAGATTTTATAGGGTAAAAGTAGACATCCAGAGCTTTAAAATGAGTAGTAGCTTGTAATTTTTGGATGTAAAGATTAAAATATATGATTTTTCAAAGTTTTAAGAAAAATCAATGCCATTGGTACCAAAGTTTTAAAGGAAAAGCTTGGAAGTGTTTGGGCTTGCTAATGGTGATAATTGGGTCACATGTGGTTCTAAAACCGATAAACAACTCTGATAAGTGACTCTAGAGTTAGGTGTGACATGAAATCTCTTTGTGAATCCTACAAATTCACCCTTGATAGCAATACTATCCTGTTTCCCTAATCCCTGTCACTGATTGGTCTCCTGGTCAAAACTTCATCATCATTTGATGTTTTCATTTAGCTCATTGAGTTGGTTAAATGTTACTCGTCTGTGAAATTCTCATGGGGGAATGCTTTGTTTGATTTGAGTAATTTGGTGATGGAATTTATTTGCTAAGTCTTAACAGCGATGGATTTATTCTGAGGAGTTTGTGTTTAATTGCTTGTTCATAGCCAATATTTTCTCACATGTAAGTGGTGAAATATAAGGGGCCATTATGTGCAAAGTTGTGTTTGTTTCTTTTGCCTGTGTTTTCTGCTGTTTGTACTACTAAGAATACATGAGAATGTGGTTTTGGGTTACTCAAATCCCTCGTGCTTGGCCTATGTTAGTCAACTGATAAATAATCTAATAAAAAAGTCATTTTATAGATGGCTTGCTGTACTATGCATTTTAGATGATAAAGGAACCATAATTTTACTCTATTTCCTCTTCAAATCCCTAACTTGGATTCATTATATGCTGTGTATGACTTTGTTATTCTTGATTTCTTGTGCTAGTTCATCACATGAATTAGTGCCCAGGATTGTGTAGTGTTTTTTTTTTGGGATATGGTCGGGAAATTTAGTTATTCTGATTGACAAAAAGATAACCCTATGAGGAAGAGACTCCAAATTTATTGGAAGTGCCGTGTTGGGTTGAAACAGCACTGTGGTTTTTCTTTATTTTTATTTTGTTGTGTGATTTTTTTTTTGGGGCCATTGTGTTTGTGATATGGTGGTATTAACCTTACCAATCTACTGCTTTTAAACGTAAGTTCAAATGTCCCATCTCCGGTAGCAATTGAGTAATGACCGGCGATGCTATGATTGGACAAAGAGCAAGATTATTCCATTTCACATCCTGGTAGGAACCGTGGTTCCTGTTTTCTTTGGATCCACAGTGTTAATTTCTGGGATTACATATTTCTCTTATTTATCTTTTTTAAAATGTGGTTTCTATTTAATGATATACATTGCTCGAAGTTGATGAGTATTTAAGTTAAAGTTGCAATTGTAGGTTGCCGAATACTTTGACCTTGATGTGAATTTCTGGTTGACGGAGGCTACATATTTTAATATGCTCTTATTGTTTGTTTGATTTGGGTTCTCCACTCAAGTCTTCATTGTTGTGGGGAGAGGTAGAAATAACGAGGGCCTATTTTTAGTCTGAGTAAAAGTATTTGCGCTCGTGATTTGGTGCATTCTAACTTCTATTCTTAATTCATTCAATGATAATATTTTGTGAGAACTTGGTTTAGAATTTTTACAAATGAAGATAGAAAGGATGGATTTAAATGCTTCTTCTATTCTCTCACTGTTTTTTTGGAAGCACAAGTATACTCACTAACAGCTCGTGCTATAGTGAGTGATACCAGAATCACCACATTTGTCAGCCAAGGATATTTCAGATATTAGAGAAGCTGATTCATCATTGCTTCAAGTTAACATACCCATACTGTCAAATTTTTCCTCCACTTTTGCATCAGTAGAAGTCCACCTGATTGTAAACATTCTAATACACAACGCAGGCTAAAAGCATGATTTGCAAATTCCTGTAGTTCACCCTCAAATTTTGCACCCTCCAAGGTACATAGATCCTTGCAAAGATCAGCAATGCTGGCATGACCCAATTTTCTCGCTTCATAGAGTGTAACAGCATGAGATGTCAAGTCTTAACAAATTTCACAGAGATGAGATTTATGTCAGATTTCAAACAGATTTTTTTTGGTAAAGAAAATATACAAACAATTCTCACACACATGGGAAGGCAGAGGACTAACAAACTCATATGAGCTTATTGACAGTGAAAAGAAAAGCTTGCTAAAACTGCGTAGGCATAATAAGAATATGCCCCCCTTTTTTGCAAGCTTTGGGACTCAGATCACAACACAGCAACAGTTTAAGCTTGTGATTTGACGCATCTTTTGACAATTAGAGCCTCCATGGCAATGAGGTTAGACTTATGAATTTGATCCTTGAAGTCTCCATTTCTATAATCAAATTAAGTTTCACCAGAAGGACTGGTGGGCGTGTTAGAGATTAAGAGAAAGCTATTCAATTTTCATGGATAATCATAGATTAAGATAAAGCTATTTCAATATTCATGGATCTTGAATCTTCATAGATTAAGATAAAGCTATTCAAGATTTTCATTTAATAAGTCAAGCTTAAGATAAAGCTATTTCAATATTCATGGATCTTGAATCTTCATAGATTAAGATAAAGCTATTCAAGATTTTCATTTAATAAGTCAAGCTTAAGTAATAAACTGACCTTAGGTAAATCTCATTTAAAGCTAGGACCAATATTAATGCGGACAATGTAGAGAATCCCAAGTCTACGGGAAATCAACTACAGGTCATTGAACTTTTGTTGGGGAAAACCTTGTTATCAGGAGAAGCTTGGACTTCGACTTTGTGAGCTATTTTTAATGAAAAAAAGATTTGAAAATCAAGTCGGAAAGCCCCCTGAAGCTTTACTGTGCCAATAAATCAGCTATAAATATTCCCACAATCCAGTACAACATGATTGCATGAAATACATTGAACTAGCACTTTATATCCAAGACTAGTAACCTAGCCGAACATCCACCCACTAGCTTGAGTGGAAGTGTTCGACTTTATTATTATTTTTTAATTGGTCATAAGATTTATTGTATTTATTCCTTTATTATTTAACCCAAGAATAAGGGATATGATCAAAGGATTACCAATCCCCTAAATTTTGTAATTTGTCCCCAGAACGTTAAATGCCTTTCAGATGATAGCTTCACCCTTTGTATTAATATATTGTACCCTTTCTATTTGGATTATTAGAAAATATCTAGACATTTATTAGTCTGGCAATCAGAGTAGTGATCCAGTTTTTATATTCTCTGACAACTTGTTATTAGAAACTTTGAAGGATGCAGTTGAATATGGCTAGTTGACTGGCTGCAATGGTCGAACCTAATTCAATGATTCACAATGCTAATTTGGCTGTTTCTCTAATACACTAAACTCTGAGGGCCTGCAACTGGTTATTGCATTTCTGTTGGCAGAAATTTGATGTCAGGAACGGCAGGAATCAGACTGTGGTAGCTCACTCTAGTTCAGAATTGAAGGGCTGTGGCACAAACAACTAGCAAGTTTTTTGCAGGAAAAACAACACCGAAAACCTATAGAACTACTGTGTGACACTGAATAAAGCGTAAAGCTTGAATGATATGCTCCAACTTATAGGGAAGTGTTGAAGGATAAAATCTAGAATTATCCAAGCGCTGTTTGCTAGGGTGATTATATTTATCTTAGATTTATCCAACTTCTGTCCAGCGCATAGAGTAATTAGTTTGTCTTGATTCCTTCATCATTTGGTTTATCTTGATAAAATTACAAATAAAAGGCCAGTATTTCAGCCTCAGTTTATGAAATCTGTTAAACATGTACTTTAAAAAGAGGAAATGAACAAGAAGCAACAGGCTCACTTCTTTCCGAATTGCTGCAGCATTGTTTTTTGATATCATTTGTGAAAAACCAAACTAATAGAAAAAGCCTCTTGTCAAAGAACAGCCCAAATAGGGCATTGAAATAAAAGTCCTCACACGTATGCTATTTATGCCTAGATGACGACACCTTGACACAAAAATTAGAATGAAGAGGATCGGTTTTTGCCTCAAGCAGTAAAAAATCATTAGTAAGGAAAAAAAGTTCAGACAAAATGAAGGGGATCAGCTTGGGAAAACACTAGCTGTTAAAGCTCAGTTTCTACCTTGAGTTTTCCCAACAGATGCAAATTAGGCAATATAAGTAGTCTGGTTATTTAAAAGCGAAGAAAATGCTCAGTCTTATTATCCATGCATAACGAGATCCGTCCGGTTCTCGGCCACTGCATTGTTGCCCTCCTTGCAATCATAGCCTCCGGCAACGATGAACGTGCCATTGAAGGCTTTTCTCATTGGCACAAGACTATCAGGGGTCTCAGTTATTTCTTTAAAAGTCTTCATCCTTGGCTCTACCATGTGGCAATACGGAATACCATATTTGTTCAGAGAATTTGCCATGTACAGGCTGAGTTCTTCAGGATTGGAGTCTCCGCATTCAGCATAATTTGCAAAAGGAGATAATCTAATTCCAACTCGCTCTGGTCCTATTTCATTTGAAACAGCTTTAAAGACCTCCAAGGGAAATCGGCAACGGTTCCTTGGTGATGCGCCATATTCATCCGTTCGATCATTAACCTGATCTTTCATAAACTGGTCAAGAAGGTAAATATGGACACCATGAATCTCAACCCCATCAAAACCTACAATTGGACAAGCATTATCTTCTTAAACCAAATTGGGAATAATATTAGCATAGCTCATTTGCAAACATTGTCTTTTTTTTTGTGGTTACAAAATTTTTGGAAAAATGTTGGGCTCAACTTCAATCCAAAGGTAAAACGAAATCTCCCTTTTTTCTAGACGATACTAATGTCAGGCAGTATGAGTCATCTATTACTCTTAGCCGTAAACTTAGGCACCTAAAAGCTTGCAAACATTGTCTTTAAATATGAGAACCATAGACAAACAGATATTATCCTTTTGATAAGAAGATAATTAGATATAATCTATCATAAACTAATCTCAAAAATAAAGAAAATACTATTCCCGGCATAAAAAATTTATTATGACATTGTAACGGTGAGAGAAAAAAAATGATAGATGTTTTTATTCACTAAAAACTTTATGTATGACAAAGTGAATAGTACTGAAGAGTGTGGGTTAATTTTTTTATTTCACAAGCACAGCCTTAGCAAGGGAGTTTGTCTGTTCCTTTATTTTTATTTATATATATGTATGTGCAAATACTATCCCCCTCAATATGATGATCCTAGGCAAGGTCCCAACAAGAAGTTTAGGTCAGGAGGAAACTAACATGCCTGAAACACAAGCTCGCCTGATTGTTTGGACTAATATTTGCAAGAGCGATTTTTATTTTAACTGATTTTTCTAAATTGAAATTGGGATAATTTGATAAAAGTTAATTAATGTGATGTAATGTATGTTTGGATAGATTTTAGAAAAAAATAAGTTTGATATATAGTATATTAAAAAGTTAATTTCAGAAAAATAAAAAATATATAAAAAAAACTAAAAACTAAAAAAAGTTATTTAAATTTTAAAATGTTTTTTTGTCCTTTTTTTGGGGACATAAATCGGTTCCTCCAAGAAGTATATCAAACATCATCTTTTTTATTCAATTAACGTTTATTTTTGTTCCAGTCAACTTCTGAAGTTTCCTAAGGCTATCCCAAACAATAACTTTATTGATTTTTTTTGTTGATATAAAAATTTTTAGAAAAGGGTTGGGCTCACCCACGATTCAAGAGTAGGGCAAAATCTCCCTTTTTCCTAGGTAATACTAATGTCAGGTAGGGCGTAAATTTAGGCACTCAAGAACTAGGATGTCTCCCAAGCGCCGCGACTGGAATCACAACAAAGTGGTACTCCCCAGGGTTTGAATTCGCTCCAAATAATCGCATGTTTCACCCTTTCGTCAGTTGAATCTACAAATAATGGGTAATACTTTTATTGATTAATTCTATATAAAAAATTTTAACACCGGCTTCTCCCTTCAGCCCAAAAAACACCGAGTTTTCCACATGTAAAAATAAGATATACTAATTTTTTTTTGTCCACCCAGTTTCTCAGAGTTTTACCCCAATTACATCTGGATCTGAATTTTTTAATAGAGAATAAAATATCTAAGGTTATAAATTTGAAAATGAGATGCATTTGTTTGACTAAAAAAATCGATGAGTGAGTTATCATTTTCCAATTTTGAAATTAATCGTGAATTAGTAAAATTAACCAATTTTTTTAATCTAAATAATCCAGTTATTTATATCTTTATATATAGGATAGGATGGGGGGATGTATATATAATTAGGACAATGCTAATTGACTTATTCATGAATCATTATCATGACAATCGCACAGCACTGCGCGAGCGGCAGGACGGCGAAATATTATTTAACGCTCTAATACGGTCAAGTGATGACTCACCCCAATATCATCCCCTGGCCTCCATTAATTAGCTTCTAAATATCCATACATATTGCTTTCCCACTTTAGGAAGCATATTCGTATATTTTATAATACTATGTATTTAAAAAATAAAATAATATAAGGGAATAAAAAGAAAACTGCTCTACTTATATTTTATAACAAAACGCTTTGTTTTAACTAAATAGAGACATAATGGAGAAATCATTTTATCATGAAATTAGGTGGGGTGGTGGGATGGAGCTTGATTAGCAATACGTGGTAGACATAGAATGTTGAAAGGATATTTTATAATGTTTAGATAACATTCTGAATCATCGACTCTTATAACTCAAAATGACGACCAGACATTCTTTTTAGAAGTTATTTTGAAACATGAAAAGTACAATAGATGTGTGGGTTATGGGGGGGAAAAAGACATCATAGATGGAAAAGTCTCTGAATGAAACGAGAATACTTTAATTTAGTTTGGTATTAGAGAATATTAAGGAATTATATTAAAAAAGTGTGGGACCCGGACAATGGGAGGAATCCTTGCAAGGCAGACATGGCAACGGGATGCTGGTCCTCCCTGCACGGCCAGCCACATGTTGAAGTTGGCCATTCCCTGCTCATCCCCTCTCTTCTTTCTCTAAATTTTGGATCATATAAAAATAACTCTTATTTAAAATTTAATAATAAATCCCTATAAGTTTTCAAGTCTATGTATGGTTAAACATCTATCATCTATCATTTTTTCTACTAAACAAACTCCATCATCAAACTTTTCTGATCATCTAAATAAAAACCATAGACATATAACACTATTTAACAATGCATTAGATACACATTTTCAGAAATAGGAGTCAAATAGAATTTCTAGAGCACATACAGCTAAGTTCTTCCGCAAGTAACGTATCATCTCTTCAGTTCCTTTACAAACTTTGCGAGCAAAACAGTTATTCCACTGGAGTCTCTTCCTTATGCAGTATCCTATAATCCTTCATTAAATTTCCAAGGCCTGCAAAAGAAATAAGGCAACCTAAAAATGCATTTGAAAAAGAAACCCATTCAAGGATGCTATTTGGACAGTGATATCTATGTCAGGTAACTAAAACTAAACAATCCATAGAGACAAAAAATGAAAGCAATACTAACGGGGGTTGGTCCGAGTGATAAGCGGCTCGGTATTGCTTAAGTGAGGTCTTGAGTTCGAGCCTTGACGTATACAGAAAATTTCCGTTAGGAGACTCACCCACCATAGCTAGTTGCGCGATGCGGATTGGATCCGGATGTAGTCGAGGCAAAGCTCCGGAGAACCAGGCGGGTAACTAAAAAAAAAATGAAAGCAATAAATTTAGGAGGGCAGTAATGAAGCTAAACTCACCTTCTATGCCATTCTTCTTTGGAAGAAAGTGTTACTTGAAGTCGTTTTGGAAATTGGAAGATTTTCCCAGGGGCATTCTTCCTTAATAGCTCTGTAACAATTGTTCCTCCAGTGCAACTGGACCACGGTGCATCTTCCACTGCCCAGATATCTAGCCTTCCTCTACACTATAAAACACCATAAAGTCACCACAAGTCATTATGGTCATGATCTCGACCTTGAACCTGGAGCTAAATCTTTTAACATACAAAAAATTGACCCCAATTATGCAGAGAATAACAGTTCTAAAAATCATTTCATAAAACTTGGCTTCGAATTGTAAGGATCCGAACTAGATTATCATTTCATAAAACTTAGCTTCGAATTGTAAGGATCTGAACTAGATTACCACGGTTACCGGCTATGCTATAATAGTGATAAGGAATTCACAGGAAAGTGGAAGAAATTACATGAATGTTGGTCAAAGCTGAAAAAGTGTAACGGACATTGAGTACCTGATCTTCGTCGTTTGAGATGCCAAATTCAGCAAGGGTTTCAAAATTCAAATCCACTGACTCTGTTTCTTCTTCAGTGAAGCAAGGATGAAGATTTTCGCTCGAGATCTGCAGGGTGAAATTTACCAGATTTCATAGTCGTGTTACGTTTCACCGGTCGTGAAACTTGTTGGATTTTATCCGACCCGTTATAGTGAAATAATAAAAACTAATTTTAAAATTAAAATATAAACATATATTTATGCTTCAAAATTTTCTTTTATTTGAAAAATGTTACTAAATAAATTTATTGATCAAATTATATGATTGTATGAATACTAAGTATTTTAATTTAAGTTTAAGGATTAAAAAATATTTATTTTATATAATTAATGTTTTTCACATTTGGCTATAAGATTCCAATTATTCAACATGTCCTTAATATATGACATATTTAATTAATTTGATTAGATTAAGAAAGTTAGTTAGGTTAGTTAATATGACATATTTTTTTCTAAAACACCCTAATTATTTTTCTTAACTCTATCTCTTCTTTTCTTACTTGATTATTATTGAAGGAGTATCAATAAAGATAATTTGAGAAAAATTTGATAAATATAAAAAATACATCTTATATTTATGACAAAGATCAAATTTCTAATTATATCATATATTAAAAATATGGTGAGTATAAAATAAGAGATCATTCTTATCCTATCTTTTAAAGACATCTTATCATATTCTTTTACATCCCCTCCCTCAAAAACCAAATTAAAAATAAAACAAGCATTCAATGCCTCTATCCACAACTTATATTTATCATAATGATTTACTACAATTTTATATATACATTAAATATTGATATTGAATATCATTATAATACTTGATTATTATTGTAATCATGTGTTATTATCAATATAATAAAACTCTTTTATTTTTTGAAGGATTTGAAAATTGGGAGAAAATGGGGGGAAATGTATGAAGGAACTTAGATAAAAATAAATATTTGAAAATTATTTTTTTGGAAAAAATTGATAGATTAAGGTCCGAATTAGATTTTCTTTGTTTGTCCTTTATTCTACTTCATATTTACAATATTTCATTGACCTTTATCTTTTTATTGTATTTCAATGATGTTTATATCCAATATAAACTGTCATAGCCAAAACTAGTCTTAAAAAAAATTATTAATGTAGGAAAAAAATGTCACAAACCATTAGAATTATTTTGCTTATTTTAAATTCGTGTTTGCGCCGTTATTTTGAACAACCATGTATTTATCAAAGTTTCAACAAAGTAAGTGATTTTTAAAAATATTTATATGTAGAGAGATTAATTAAATTACTTTTTTTTATACATGAGATTAATTAAATTACATAATTTCAAGAGGGGGAAAAAGGAACAAAATAAAAGTTTCTTTAAATTCTTATATAAATGAAAAAAGGTTGAATGGTTGATAACAAAATGCCAAATAGCAAAATTTAATGCATCTCTATACCAAAAAAGGAAAAAAGTTGCTAATATGTGGAAAATTTTACTTGTTAAAAAAGTACATGGTGTACAAATGAAGACAAATTATATTACTTGAAATTCGTAAAAAGGAGAAAAACAATAACTTACATTAAAATGAAAATTACAATACATTTCAATTACTAATAGTATATTACAAGACAAGCAACAAGAACAATATAGAGAACATGAAAGGTAAAAAAGAAAAATAAAAAGATGACACAATATATAATGAAGACACATTTTGTGCCTAATTCACTCTTCTTTTATTTGGATGAGTTCTTTTCCTTGTCCTTTTTGCTTGTTTCATAGGCCTAGCTTGAAAAGTTCTAACAAGCCATTCAGGTTTACCAATAAAAAAGACAATTTGTCCCATGAACATTCCAAACACCATCCCACATCCATATCCTATGGCTACTGGTTTCCAACTAAATCTAAATTTGTCATTAGTTGACGAAGTTGGTTGTGGCAATTTCCCTTCATCTGGATTACATGCTTTTGACAATGGAAATCCACACAGTCCTAAATTTCCCTGATAGGAATCATTGGAAAATGTATCAAATTGATTACCTCTTGGTATTTCTCCGATGAGTTGATTCTGTGAAAGATTCAAAACTTCCAGAGAGTTGAGATTAGCCAGTGCAAGAGGAATCACACCCGTAAGCCTATTTGATGATAAGTCTAACCATTCTAGATTTGTCAAATTTTCAATGGATCTAGAAATAGGACCAGTGATTTTATTATGGGAGAGGTTCAGCCCTTTTAGTGAATATAGCTTACCAATAACTTGTGGAATCTCTCCATCAAACATGTTATTTGATAAGTCAATGACTGTCAATGTAGTTATGATCCTTTCAAGCTCAACCTCATTACCTTTCAATGTGACCTTCACTGATTCTTTATACAAGACACTACTATAATTATTGCTCATGTAATGCAAACCAACTGCATAATCTATTTCCATCATCCCCTTAAATTCTTTGATGTATGCAGTTGGCAAAGATCCACTAAAATGGTTGTTTGATACATCAAAAATTCGCAACATAGGAAAAGGATGTTTGGTGTTGGAAATATAAATGGCACCATAGAACTTGTTATCTCTCAAAATGAGTACTTGTAGCTCCGATAAGCCTTCAATCCAATTGGGAAATTCATCTTTGATGTTGTTGGCTCCCACATCTAAAATCTCTAATTGCTTGCAATGGGTCAAAGACAAAGGCAACTGTCCCTCAAATTGGTTGTTGTTCAAATGCAAAGATTGCAAGGAATTACTCTCAGAAAAATTGTTTGGTAGTTTTCCCACAAAGTTATTCATCTGTAGATCTAAACTCTCAATATATGGGAAAGCAACAAGGCACTTTGGGATGTGGCCTGACAAGTTGTTGTGAGATAAGTTGAGGATCACAAGTGAGCTTGCATTGCAAAATGAGGAAGAAATGTGTCCACTGAATTTGTTGTTGGACACTGAAAAGAATTCAATACCAAAGGATGGAATTGGGAGATTTCCTTGCAACATGTTGAAGCTGAGATCAAGAGATCTGAATTTTCCCATTGACAGATGTTCAACTGATGTCAAGTTATTATGAGAAATATCCAAATATTGTAAAGAACCATTCCCCACATCATTGAACCACTTGGGAATATTTCCATGAATTTTGTTATTGGAAAGAATGAAAGACTCCAAATTTTGAAGGTTTCCTAACTGTGTAGGAATGTCATTGATGTCGCAAGAGGATAAGAGTAATGTGACAAGATTGGGAATGGTGAAGTTAAGATTATTATCAGAGCTAAGTGAGAGAAACTTGTTATTTGAAAGATCAAGTAATTCAAGATTTTGAAGCTTTGAAAATTGTTGAAGACTAATTGGGCCTCTCAAATTGTTTGATGATAGATATAGACTAAACAGATTTACGAAATCGAAAATCGACTCTGGAATACCTTGAAGCTCATTATCATCAAGAATTAATAATTGCAAATTTGGGAGGCCTAAGAATTTGGGAAAGACATTGATATGGCAAGAAGACAAATCTAATATTATGAGATTAGGAAAAGTGTAGTTAAGATTATTATCAAATGCAAGTGAGAGAAACTTATTGTACCCAAGATCAAGATCTTTAAGCTTTTGAAACTTGGAAAATTGGTGAAAATTGACAGAGCCACTCAAGTTGTTTGATGATAGACTCAAAGAAGAAAGATTTACGAGACTAAAAAGTGACTCAGGGAAATTACCTTGTAGCTTGTTGTTAGAGAAATGAAGAAGTTCCAAATTTGGAAGTTTGTAGTCAGTTGGAAATATTAATTTGTTAGAGCTACAAGATAAATCAGTAAGTTGGGTGAGATTACACAATGAAGATGGCAATTTCCCTTCGATGTTATTTCTAGAAATATAGAAAGATTTCAATTTTCTATGATTTCCAAACACATCTGGTATCTCACCACTAAAAGAATTTGCAGTGAGGTCCAATGAAGTGAGACTTTGGAGATTTGAAAGAAATGAGAGCTCACCACTAAAATTGTTTGATGCAAGGTCTAAATAAGTTAAGTGAGTGAGGTTCTCAAAACTTGCAGGAATAGGCCCATCAAATTGACAGTTTCTGAGACTCAAAAAATTGAGAGACTTCAAATGGCCAATGGAATTTGGTAATCCACCACTAAAAGAATTGTCACTGAGGTATAATGAAGTGAGACTTTGGAGATTTGAAAGAAATGATATCTCACCACTAAAATGGTTTAATGAAAGGTCTAAATAAGTTAAGTGAGTGAGGTTCTCAAAACTTGCAGGAATAGGCCCATTAAATTGACAGTATTTGAGACTCAAAAAATTGAGAGACTTCAAATGGCCTATGGAATTTGGAAGTTGACCTGTGAGATTTTCATTTATTGACAAATCTAACTTTTGAAGATTTTGTAAACGAAAAATGTTAGTTGCCAAATTTCCCTGCAACGAAGTCTCTTGAAGACTAAGATAGACCAAAGAGGATGACAAATTTATGAGCATAGACAAGTGGCTTGGTACAATGGAAGACATATCTACATCATCTAAAATAAGTTCTCGTAGATGAGTCATGTTTAGAACGAGCCTCTCCCAAATGGATGGTTCAAGTCTTAAACTCAACACTTCATTGGAGAGAAAATAATTCCAAGACAAATCAAGAGAAGTCAATTTAGACAATTCTGCAATTTTAGGAGGAATTGCACCAATAAAACCAGAGGAGCTCAAGTTTAGATGCAAGAGAGTTGAAAGATCACCAAATTGAGAAGATATCAAAGACCCACTAAAATTATTGTGAGCCAAGTTGAGTGTTTGGAGATGAGAAAGTTGGAAGATGCTATTGTTAGGATGGAGTTGACCTTGGAGCCAACTGCAACTTAGGTCGAGGCCAATCACATGACCAAAGATAGAGTCGCATGTGATCCCATCCCACAAGCAGCAATTTGAATCATTTTCCCATGAAGTTGTCTTTGGGTAAGATATGTTCTTAAAATAAATATTATAGGTATAATGGTCATCAAAAAACTCATCACACTCTAGTGAAGCGGAATGATTAAGAGAGAGAGAGTGTTTGAATTGGAGGAGTGCAGAGGAATCATGACGATTACATAATGGTGGTGGGTTGAGAGGAGAAGAAAGGGAAGGAGAAAGAAAGAACAAGTACAAACAGAGGATAGTTCGAAATGCCATAAGTGAAGTTGGAAGGCTATGAAGAAGTGAAAGATTGATATATGGACTTTAAGAAAAGAGGCTATATTTATAATGGTACCAACACTACACATGGCATGATGCACATGCAAACTTAAGATTTTGGCTACCAAAAGAACCCAAAAAGAGAATATTCGGCAACTAAGACTATTTATGCTTAAAACAAAAGGGAAAACGTGTAACTTTGCTAATGTTTTCTTACTTGACTTGGTCCCAAAAAAAGAGAGTAATTAGAGGGGGAAAAGATAATGAACGAACTGGATGGTTGTTTCTTGCAGGACTTCGCTATTGATATTTCTCCAATATTAGGGAGATATTATAAACAAATTTGAAAAGCTTTTGAAGGGTTGCATTTCTTTTTCACTTCACTTGAAAAATTTGGGTGCAATTAAGTCTAAAGATGTAACACCATGCAATTAAATATTCGGCAACTAAGACTATTTATCTAAAAAAATCAATAATATAACATTTATAAATAAAATTTTCAATAATGTTCATAGATGATTTGATGTGCCGTGGTAAAGGTTTGTAGCGTCAGCTAATAAAGAATTTTCAAAATGGTTCCCATATTAACAAATTATATTGACTACATATGTGCATTGTAGGAAAGAAAATACTTTGATGTTAATAAATAAATTTATTAATTAGCATTGTCATCTTCAATGTAGTGATATGATGGACCCGATATGCAATAATTTTCTTCCCAATTAAAAAAAATCCGTTTTTACAAAATTCCCAAAACTTTTTTTGCAAACATATTTGTTACAACATTTTCTTGGCTGCAATATTCACATATTTATCTTTTTATAATTTTGAAGAAAAATTTGCTCTCATATAAAGCTGAAAATGATTTATACTTATACTACTAAAAATACTATTGGTTGAAGTGATAAGTAGTCTTATCTATCTAAGGGGAGAGAACAAAAATTTAAATCTCCAGAAACATATTTGTTTAATCAATGTGAAGATTTTTGTTGTTATAAATATCAAAAGAGATTAATCTCAAGTCTAAAATAGTTTAAAATATCTTAATTAAATAACAAATTAATAATTATACTGGACAAAACTAGATTTTTAGCTTAGGACGATGCTTGAGATGAAATGTAACATTTAAAGTTGGCTAGCAAGTCTTCATACACATTTGTTTTTTTATATTTTATATAGATGAACTTATCTATTTTTTCAAGGTAATTAAAACTTGAACTAAGTTGTTTAATATTATATAATGAATTCATATATATCATTTTTTTCTACTATGAACTCTTGTAATGAAACTTTGAGGAAATTTCAGGTCAAAAATAAATCTAAAAAAAGTATACAGAATAAATAATTACAAAGAAGATTTATTTTTCTTTCTTTGACTTAAAATTACTTAGAAGCATACTTTATATCTAAGACTAGTTGCGATCAATAAATCAAGAAATTTGAATTATCTTGTTAATTTGATATAATTTTCTATGGATCTAAAATATTAAGCAACAAATAAATAGTTAAAAATTAAAATTATTAGACGATCCAAAGAATGAATGATTTGCGCATGGTGCCTATACAAACAAGACTTATAACCTAAATCTTTATCCATGGAAATAGCAATTAACATGATTTTTTTTGCCAGATGAGTTTCTTTAGTTTTAACAAAACTCAAAAATATAGTATGAATTGTAACTGTTGAAGTTATATAAATCAAGTTGGAAAGAGCTATGAATGCAAAAGATATAGTATCCAACATATGAGAGGCTTCTTTTATATTGTGTCATAAATAAATGTTTGCCCATTCCAATTAGAGTGTTAAATGCTCAATAGTTAATATATTTTTAGCTAATCGTAAAAAATTAAAATTTTTAAAAGAAAAACGAAAGTCATGCCCTCAAATGAAAGAGGATTTTGTTATTTATACATATAATAAATAATTTAAAAATTAGCTGTTTATATTTAATTTAATAACTACTAATATGGTCAAGAAATATGGAATTTTGTGAGGTTGATTAATTTGATAATTAGTTTTATGCTAAATCATGAACAATTTTAGTTAAGAATTTAAAATAAACTGAAATATAATGTACGAGAGAGATCTTAATTATAATGTAATCTTTAAAAAAAAGTGATTAAATTTCAACATTATATTATCTAAATATAAGGAGCGTAGGACAGATATAAGATATTACTATATCAATAATTTTTGTGGCTATTTTTTTAATGACATGTTATAAAGTTTGAAAGTGAGAAAATTCAAAATGGTTCTTCACTGTGGAAGTGCCGTAAATTCAATAATTCTATTATAAGTTTAATGTCCTCTCAACATGTAAAATATGCTATTTAAGTCTTTTATAGTTTCACGAGCCAAGATTTTTCTCCTCCCTTTAAATATATCTCCTAATACACCAATATGAAATAATTTATATATATATATATATATATATATAAATTAAACCAATTTCATTTAATCATGGTATTATTTTCACTGCACCTAAAAAATTAGTAGAAAATAAAAATGATACCTTTGAAATTTAAATAGTAATATTAATTTAAAAAATTTAATATATTGATCTAAACATAGGTAACTTCAACATTAGATTAATTTCGTATATTAGTTTGCTTAATATGGTGTTAAATTATTATAATTTGTGCTCATTTTAATTTTAATCCTTATAATTTTAAACTATACATTTTAGTCTTTTAAGGGAGTAAAACCTATAGAATTGTATTAACCAAAACTAAAATAATAAACACCCAACAAAGTTTTTAATTACGAATTATTTTTCTATAAACGTATCATATGGGTAGAATAGAATTGCGTTGTGATGTGATTGAAATGAAAATGAATCAAAGAATACTCTCAACTCAATAAATTCTTAACAAATGCAAATATTAAATTATTCTCTTGACTCATTTGAGTTGACTCCTAAAAATATTAATTTAAAGGAATTCTTAAAAAATAAAATTTTTCAAAATACTTGTATATTAACCAAAGTTGGCTGTTATTGTAAATTGCTGAAGCCGACAAAGTTTAAAGACTTTACAAACCCAAAACTAAAATTTAATTTCTAAGATTACATTCACTTATCAATCAAATTGATTTCAACAACACTGAGTTTTAATTGTTTTAAAATTTCATCATAAAAAAATTATATTTAAGTGATGACATATTAAACCTCTACTTAAACCACTGATATATAAATCCTCTTCAATCTAGATACATATAAATATAATTAATATATGTATGTAGGTGATGACGTTGTCATCTCCAACAATGAAATTTCATAATAAGGCTATTTTGATGTCAAAAATATTTGTCTGCGAATTGCCACAAAGCTTAGTTAGTTAATTGTTTTAAAAAAAATTAAAAAGCTTCATTGAGAATTTGAAAATTTTTAAACGAATATATATATATATATATGTTTGATTAAAAGTGACTAATATTTTTATATTATTAAAATTAAAGAGTTTTATGAACAACTAATAATTCATTATTATATCATTTTTATAATCTGAAAAGGTAATTTAAACTAACACATATGTAAACAATCTCTTTAGCTAACTTTCATGTTTAAGAGATTACTAGATATTGAAAATAAAAGAAGAGTTTGTATAATACAATTTTTAAATTTTAGAAGAGGCCCCTACATATATTTATAAAATCGATTAGAGATAGTTATGCTTGACTTAGGGAAAAAAACAAGAAGACTTAGACTAAAAATAATGCCATATGTTATGCAATTAAGAAAGCGTTTTATAATTTTAGATAAATTTTGGCATAAAATAGGGAAATTTAGAAAAAGTAATTAAATTTCAATATTATTTGAAGATAAGGAAATAATTTCAAATTATTTTTGTTATTATTAGAGTGACGTGGTCAAAAGTTTAGAAGTGAGCAAATTTAACATTGTCTTTCACTAACGTTTGTGGAATAAATTCATTTTTGTCCCACTAGATGTGATTTTGAATAGTTCTGACTTCAATGCCACGTAAACTATCAAACACGCTATAAGTCTTCTACAGTTGTAATTCTCTAACTAAATTTAAAGTTTATGAAAATTAAATTTTTTATTTTATATGACTATCTGATTGAATTAAATTTGAGAAGTGTTATATCAAACTGTGAGCTCTTCCAAATATGTTTTCTACATTCACATATATTCGAACTTGAGACTTCGCGTTTAAAAGATCAAAATTCTTTCTATTTAGATAAATCGATAGAATATAAAATCTAACATAAGATAAATGAAAAATTGGTTCTATGCAATAAATGAAAAATTGGGTCTAAACAGTATTTAACATAATTTCAGAAAATTCATTTGATGTATTAATTTAAATTAATACAGTATTTAGTTCTTATAATTTACGCTCTTTTTAGTTTTTGTTTTCAGTAAAAATCCTATAATGGACAATGGTCCTGACAACACAATTGGACCTGCTTGGCTAGAAAATGTGTGAAGAAGGACTTGCACATGTCCACATTTAAGCCTGATGGAATATTGATTCAAGAAATATGTTCAAGAATTAATAAATAGTATTTTATGTATAATTTAATAATTATAAATATGGTTAAGAAATATAGGATTTTGCGTGGCTGATCAATTTGATAACTATTTTTATGCTAAATCATAAACAATTTCAGTTAGGAATTTAAAATAAAGTAAAACATAAGAGAAATTAGTAGAAAATAAGAAATGGAGTCAATCAATGACATCTTATGATTTGTTCGTAGATGAATTGATGTGCCGTGAATAAAGGTTTGTAGTCAATGACGCGTCAACTAATAAAGAATTTTTAAAATGGGTCCCATATTAACCAATTATATTGACTACACATTGTGCATTGTAGAAGATAGAAAAGTATTTAATTGATGAAAAAAGAAAAGTCTTTGAAAAAAAATACAAAAGAAATGACTTTAATGTTAATAATTAAATTTATTAATTAGCAATGTCATCTTCAAGGTAGTGACATGATGGACCCGGATGTGCAATACTTTTCTTCCTAATTACCAAAAAAAAATCTTTCTTGCAAAATTCTCAAAACTCTTTCTTTTCTGCAAACATATTTGTTACAGTATTTTCTTGGCCTCTATAGTCAAAAAGTTCAGTCCTCTGATTATTCGACAAAATAATTTCAATGAAAGAAGGGATGGATACACATAGTCGCAGTAGCATTTATGACATTTTTCGTGTTATAATTTTGAACAAAAAATTGATCCCATATAAAGCTTTAAAATTATTTATAATTATACTACTAAAAAATTATTGGTTGAAGTGATAAGTAATCTCATCTTTCTAAAAGAAAAAATATAAATTTAAATCTTAAGAAACATATTTGTTTACTCAAAGTAAAAAAAATTTATATTATAAATATCAAAAGAGATTAGTCTTAAGTCTAAAATAATTTATGATATTTTAATTAAATAAAAATTGTATAATTATACTAAACAAAACTAGATTTTTAGCTTTGGATGAAGTCCCAGATGAAATGTAATATTTAAAATTTGCTAGTAGGCTTTATATACCTTTTTTTTATATTTTATATAGATGGACTTAAGTAAGATTTTTTTAAGGTAATTAACTCTTGAACTAAGTTATCTAATATTATATAATGAATTCATATATAGCATTTTTTACACGTGTGAACTCTTGTAAAGAAACTTTGAGGAAATTTCAAGTCAAAAGTAAATCTAAAAAAAGAAGTATACAGAATAAATAATTATAGAAAAGATTGATTTTTCTTTCTTTTGACTTAAAATTACTTAGAAGCATGCTTTATGACTAAGAGAATCTTCTTATTTATACATATCATAAATAATTTAAAAATTGGTTATTTATATTTAATTTAATAATTACTAATAGGGTCAAGAAATATAGAATTTTGTGAGGTGGAACAATTTGATAATTATTTTTATGCTAAATCAAGAACAATTTCAGTTAATAATTTAAAATAAAATGAAATATAATATAAGAGAGAGATCTTAATTATAAAGTAATATTTAGAAATAGTGATCAAATTTTAACATTATATTATGTGAATATAAGGAGTGTGGCAGAGATACAAGAGATTACCATATTATATATCAATAATTTTTTTGACAATTATTTAAATGACGTGTTATAAATTTAGAAGTGAGAAAATTTAAAATAGTCATTTATTGTGAAAATGCCATAAATTCAATAGTTCTATTCTAATTTCAATGTCACCTCAAAGTGTGAAACACACTATAAATTTTTTATAATATAATTTCACTAGCTATTCATATGGGACAGTGAATACAAGACTTTTCTCCTCCCTTTGAATATACCTCGTAATACACCAATATGTTATTATTTTAATCTCATTTTATTTGGGACAGCAAAGGGATGATTCCTATTGGAGTTTCCACATGAATGATATATAAATAAAAGAAAAAATGTTGAAAATCCGTTAGTTAAAAATAATAATTTTATTAAGTGGTTGCCAAACAAAATTGTATGGCAATATGTTAGAGAAACGAAGAAATGCTAATTTAGACAGGTTTGGTTTTAATTTGGTTATGGGTACTTGGTGGATATTTTACATTTGAATATGTGATATCTGATTTTGTTTTTCAAGAATTTTGAACTAATGTCTTAATGTTTAATAAATAAAATATTCCCTACATGTTTATAATTTTTTTATAACTATTTGATATTGATATCCAACACAACAATCCAAATAAGATAATTAATTAAAGTTATATTTTTAATTCACAAAATTTGAACTCTTAAGCTTGTTTAAGAGTTATACACTCTCTTTTTCTAATATGGTTTCCCTTTTGTTTCTATTTTGCCACGTGCACCAAGAGAATTTTTAAATTAATTTGTCATTAATTAATATAGAATTTTAATTTATCTTACGTGCAACATTTGCCCTTTAGTTTTGTTTATTGAAAAGAATAATTATTTTTAATAAAATTTAAGATTATTTTAATATTTTTTTATTTATTTTTATCACCAATCTTGATCATTTATAATTTGGTCACGTTTGAGAACATAAAACGTTAAGAAAATAAATTAAGATCAAACCTGTCTAAATTAATTTAGGGTGTTAATATAACTAAAAATGGAACTTAACCTTTAATTTAAAGCTTAAACTTGTTGGAGAAATGAGGTGACTTTGAGCTGAAGAATTTGTGAAGCTCGTTTCCAAATTTTAACATAATTCATGTTAAGGGCTACAGGGGGATTTTGCCGAGGAAGGGTTCCCTTACCACAGCCAATGGAATGGAGTAGTGGTCCGTGTAAACTGTACCGTATTAATTAATTCCCACATATTAATAAAGATTAGCTAAGTGATTTAATATATTTTATATTTAAAGTTTTTTTTAATTTGTCCTTATTTAAATATAAGTATTGCCTTGCATTTTTTCTCTCCCTCTTTAATAGGGGTAATTGATTAGATACTCATTAATACCCTCTAAATAGATTCATATTGAAGATCAAAATTTTTAGTTACAATGGATTTATATATAGGATGAGTGCTAGAAGGATGTTAATTAGAGTATGTCACAGGGACCAAACGGCCACAGAAGCATTCATTTTTTCTTAGGGCTGCAATGGATGAATTTCGGGGAGTCTCATGACAGTGGTAAGGCTATGAATGATCACTAGAGGCTGCCACAGGAATCATCCCTTTGCTGAAAAATAATACAAGACTATTATTTGGGATGGTGAAACAATCTCATTTTAATCATGTTATTATTTTTAATGCACTGAAAAATTACTAGAAAAATAAAAAAAATGATACTTATGAAATTTAAATAAATATTAATTTAGAAAATTTAATAAATTGATCTAAACATAGGTAACTTTAACATGAAATTAATTTCGTGTATTAATTTAGTTAATACAATGTTTGATCATTATAATTTACGTCTATTTTAGTTTTTATCCTTATAATTTTAAACCATAAATTTTAGTCCTTTAAAAAAGTAAAACCTGTGAAATTGTATCAATCAAAACTAAAATAATAAACACCCAACAAAATTTTTAATTACGAATTATTTTTCTATAAACGTATCAAATGGGGTAGAAAAGAATTGTCATTGTGATGTGATTGAAATGAAAATGAATCAAAGAATACTCTCAGCCTAATAGATTTTTAATAAATAAAATATTAAATTATCCTTTTGACTCATTTGAGTTGACTCGCATTAATTTAAGGGAATACTAGAGGAACAAAATTTTCTAAAGGACTTTTATATATCAACCAAAGTTGACTGTCATTTTGTAAATTATTGAAGAAAACAAAATTTGAAGACTTCACAAACCCAAAACCAAAATTTAATTTCTAAGATTCCATTCATTTATCAATCAAACTGATTTTAACAGCATCGATTTTTAATTGTTTTACAATTTCATACATAAAAAATTATATTTAAGTGATGACATATTAAACCTCTACTTAAACTATTAATATATAAAACTTCATTAACCTATATACTTACATTCTCTCATAATGCCACCTCATTTATACTCTAATCAATTAAAATACACAATTTATTCTCATTTATTGCCAACAATTCATATATATCTATTGTTACTCTAATTGTGAGAGAATTTTTATTTTTTAAATGAATTGTTATATTTTAATTAGTCATAATACAAAGGAGATAGCATTTTATGAGTACTTAAGTATTTCTCTCACATATATATATAATATAAAATTAATATATGTATGTAGTGATGACTTGGTCATCTCCAGAGGGGAATGCATAATAAGGCTATTTGGATGTTGAAAATATTTGTCTGCAAATTGTCACAAAGCTTAGTTAATTGTTTTTAAAAAAATTTAAAAGCTTCATTTAGAATTTGAAAATTTTTTGAACATTAAAAAGCTTTATGTACTGCATTCTCTTGTTTCTTTTTAACATTATATCTAAATATAAAGGTGTGGAAGAGATATAAGAGATTACTATATTATATATCAATAATTTTTGTGACTATTATTTGAATGATGTGTTATAAAGTTTGGAAGTAAAAAATTTAAAATGGTCATGTATTATGAAGGGTCATAAATTCAATAATTTTATTCTAATTTTAATGTCACTTTAAAGTGTAAAACGCGCTACAAATCTCTTATAAATTCAATGATTGATTTTAATCATGTTATTATTTTCACTGCACAAAGTTAGTAGAAAATGAAAAATAGAGTTAGCCAATGGCATCTTATGATTTGTTCGTAGATAAATTGATGTGCCGTGAATGAAGGTTTGTAGTGTCAATTAATAAAGAATTTTCAAAATGGGTCCTCTATTAACAAATTATATTACACATGTCTATTGTAGAATATAGAAAAATATTTGATGGATGAACAAAAGAAAAGACTTTGACGTCTCCATATAAAAAGAAAAGACTTTGATGTTAATAATTAAATTTATTAATTAGCAATGTCATCTTCAATGTAGTGACTTGATGGACCCCTATATGCAATACTTTTCTTCCCAATTAAAAAACAATCCTTCTTTGCGAAATTGGAAATGTTTATTGTGGAATAGCTTAAAAGGGCCCCTTTTAATAAATTTTAATGACCATACATTGCAATATCTAGAATAAGATGTGATGTTCAAATAATTTCAAAGACTTTTTGGTCATAATCATATTAAAATCACGTCTAAAATAATTGTCAATAAAAATTGAATGTCTTAATTCACAATTAGTAATTAATATTAACTACAAATAAAGAATATGAATAATATTCAATTTAATCACTTAGAGTTTTCAATCTTAAAATCTTTGAGTAATTGAGTGAATTGTCATTGAGCTGGTTATAAAACTCTTATAGGAATTGTAACTGGTGATGTCATAACTCAAGTTAAAAAGAGCTATGGATGCAAAGGATATGATATCCAACATACCCTTTCAAATGGAGTGTTAAATATTTGATAGTTAATATATGTTTAGCTAATAGTATAAAAATTAAAATTTTTAAAAGAAAAATTGAAAGTCATGCCCTCAAATGAAAGAGAAATTTGTTATTTATACATAAAGTAAATAATTTAAAAATTAGTTGTTTATATTTAATTTAATAATTACTAATATGGTTAAGAAATATTTTATTTTGTGAGGCTGATCAATTTGATAATTATTTTTGTGCTAAATCATGAACAATTTCAATTAATAATTTAAAATGAAATGAATTATAATATAAGAGACTGATCTTAATTATAAAGTAATATTTAGAAAAAGTGATCAAATTTTAATATTATATTAATTTTTGTGACTATTATTCCCTTCTATTTAGATAAATTGATAGAATATAAAATTTAACATAAGATAAATGAAAAATTGGGTGTAAATAGCATTTAACATATAATTTTTAGAAAATTAATTTCATGTATTAATTTTGGATTAATACAGTGTTTTGGTCCTTATAATTTATGCTCATATTAATGTTTTCTCTATAATTTCAAATTATAAGTTTTAGTCTTTCAAAAAGTAAAGTGGTATATGTCTGTATTAAATTATAGAGACCACCGCTTTAGTTAAAAAGAAATTTGAGAGATCAAAATCTATAATTTAAAAATATATATGCGAAAACTAAAATAAAAGACTAAATATCATATTAATCCCATTAGGTTTTATAATTGAAAAGATGCTTGAAAGCAGGAAGCTTCAGCTCTATTCATTTTTTTCTTCTTCTTAATACTTTAAAGGGGAGAAACATGCTAAAGTAACTGAAAATATTAATAAAAGTGTTTGAACTTTAAACTTTTACGTGTTTTGTATCCCATCACACATTTATGATGTGATCAAAATCCTTATATAACATTTAAAGCCTCATCTTGAGCTATTGTAACTGTAATACTTTTAAAAAGTATTACAGTTATTTAGTTTCAAACTCGACTTCTTTTGCATTGGGAAAGTATTCGTGAAATACGTTTATTTAGTTTCATACTCAGTGTTAAATACTTTAAAAGGAATTCACTCTTTTGAGTTAACTCCTCAAGACACAAATTCTTCTCTTCAAATAAATTATCTTCTTTTTATTGCCTCTTTAATAGGCCGTGCATTTTCATGGAGCCTTTCCTTTTTGGTAATAAAAAGTTAAAAATAGTTGGGTCTTGGAGGCTCATTAGGGTCAGATCAAAAAGTATTTACAGATTGTTTACCAATAAAGCCTTTACATCAGAAATGAGATTTATATTTATAACCTCATGGATTATAAGCTCACTCCTTATCAATTTGATCAATATTTGTTGGCTTCATGGAACCTTTTTACACTTCATAGGGTAAATTAATTCTTTGAGGTTATGAGTTATTGATCACTTCAACATACACTCAACCTTAGTTATAGGTTTTTTTTTCAGGTAAAAGAAAAACTTGGGTTGATTTTATTGTACTCTCCCTCTTGATATATCGTAGATTTTGTTAAAAATTATAAGAAATATGAGTTAGAATTAATTCATTGGGTCTGTAAGCCTACTTGTGCGAGCCTAATAAGAAATAATATATATTAATGAGCTTACGTAATTAATTAGATGAGTAAGTAAAGGTCCATCTTGGCCTATCTTCTTTTGTTTTCAGTGAAAAAGAGGGACTAAGCCCAAAAGTACATTAGAAAACTAAATAATATGGGAGTTAAATCTCAAGCAGTTTAGTTCTATATATAAGTTCATTAAAAAAAATATTTAGGTCCTTAATATAATTCTACCTTGAAGAGTATTAATGAGCATCTTCTAATTTTATATCCATTTAATGTAATAAAACATTAATTAATTCAAGTTGAAATATGAATTAATTAATTCAGGTTGAAATATTTGCCTTTCATTCTTAAATAAATGTAAATTTAAAAAATAAATTTATATATATTACCATAGTAGTATTTTGATCAATTTTCTTCCCAAACCCTCAAATATTGAGGAGTCATCTCATAAAGCTCTATATATTGGAGTCCCTTCTTTGCTAAATCATCTACAGCCTTATTTAGTTGTTGAGAAATGCATTGGTACTTATCATTGAGAAACAAGTATATTCTTAATTTCATAAGTAAAAAATTACTAGTGCATGCGCTATGAATAATATGGATAATTCTCTATAAGGGTCTTTGACCTAAGATTTAAACTTGACTAATCACAGGGGTTTAAGCTCAATGGAGGAGGGTCCCAAGCAAACACTTTTAGTTTACTAACAATGTGTATTACACCAGCCTCATGATATTCCAGGTTTCTTTGATAAAGTTTGTGCAATTCGTATAGGTTTTTTATCTTTGTAAATCTCGAGTCAAAATCTAGCTTCAATTTTATAGGATGCTTTGAAAGGTTGGGGACTGGTTAATTTTAAATATATTATCCTGTGATCATTCATGTTTTCTATTAATTTAATTTACATCTGATAAAGTTGCTAAAATAAGAATATAGTAAAATTCTCTCAGTCACGAAGCCATAAAGCCCCCAAGCAAACCCTCCTATCCCTTTTTGGGCTTTCCCACATGTGGAGTTTATGAGAGATTAAGGTATTGTTTGCTTGAGGGAAAGGTAAAGGAGATGTGGCATGAGTTTGTTTAGTTAGGAAAAATAGAAGGAAAAGGGTTTAATTTTTTTTTTTTTGTGTTTTTCTCCCCCTCTCACCCCTTCTAAATTGGATTGGGATCCTCTCATAAGCACTTTCCTTATAATCACCTTGCCTCCTCTTATTTTATCCCTCCCCTTTCAATAAAAAAAATCCTCTTCCTTTATGCATCCGCTTCCCTCTGTTAAATAAAAAAAAAAGTGTTTTAAAAAACTGCTTTTTAAAAAAAAATTAAAAGTGTTTTTTAAAAAAATTAAAAAATACACTTTTAAAAAAATTCAAAAACACTTTTTTAAAGTGTTTATAAAAATATTTTTTCAAAAAAAAAATATTAAAATGGTGTTTTTAAAAGAATTTAAAAAATATGCTTTTTTAAAAAAATTGAAAACACTTTTTTAAAGTGTTTTTAAAAACTTTTTTTTTAAAAAAATTGTTTAAAAGAGTGGCTAGAGGATGCATAAGTTTTTTTTTTTTAAAAAAAAGAACTCTTTAATAGCATTCATCTAACAGTTTAAGCTTGTGATCTGATGCATCCTTTGACAATTAGAGCCTCCATGGTAATGAGGTTACACTTATGAATTTGATCCTTGAAGTCTCCATTTCCATAATCAAATTAAAGTTTCACCATAAGGACTAGTGGGCGTGCTAGAGATTAAGAGAAAGCTATTCAATTTTCATGGATCTTCATAGATTAAGATAAAGCTATTTAAGATCTTCATTTAATAAGTCAAGCTAAAGTGATGAACTGGCCTTAGGTGAATCTCATTAAAGCTATCACCAATATTAATGCAGACAATGTAGAATCCGAAGTCGATAGGAAATCAACTAGAGGTCATTGAATTTTTCTTGGAGAAAACCTCGTTATTAGGAGAAGCTTGGACTTGGAATTTGTGAGCTCTTTTTAATGAAAATAAGATTAAAAGCCCACTGAAGCTTTACTGTGTCAACAGATAAGCTATAAATATTTCCTACAATCCAGTACAACATAATTGCATGAAATACATTGAACCAGCACTTTATAAAACAGAAGTTGGACAGTGGCACTCATATCTACAACAAATCAGCTCACAAATATGAACGGAGGTCTTGTTTCAATTTCCAAGACTAATAACCAAGCCAACATCCACCTACTAGCTTGAGGGGGAGTATTTGACTTTATAATTATTTTGTAATTGGTCATAAGATTTACCGTATTTATTTCCTTTATCATTTAACTCAAGCATTAGGTATATGATCAAAGGATTACCAATCCACTAAATTTTGTAATTTGTCCCGAGAACATTAAATGTCTTTCATATGATAGCTTCACCCTTTGTATAAAATATATTGTACCCATTCTATTTGGGTTATGAGAATTGAAGGGCTGTGGCAAAAACTACTAGTAAGTTTTTTGCAGGAAAAAGCAACACTGACAACCTATAGAACTACTGTGTGACATCGAATAACAACCTATATTGCTTCAAATCCAGTGTTACAAGAAAACACAGAATATATGGAAGTTGAGTGTCATCTTGTTACAAAAAAGCTTTAGCAGATCCTAGACCAAAATATTCTGCAGTCTGTACCAAGTGTGAAAATCAGGTGGGGGATTTATTTACCAAACTTGTTGGAGGTTCTTAAGTGAAACTAATTTGAAATAAGCTTGAATGATATGATATTTATTCTCCAACTTACAGGAGAGTGTTGAAGGATAAAATCTAGAATTATCCAAGTTTTGTTCTCTAGGGTGATTATGGTTATCTTAGATTTACCCAACTTCTGTCCAGCTCATAGAGTAATTAGTTTGTCTTGATTCCTTCGTCATTTGGTTTATCTTGATAAAATTATAAATAAAAGGCCAGTATTTCAGCGTCAGTTTATGAACTCTGTTAAACATGTACTTTAAAAAGAGGATAAGATCAAGAAGCAGCAGGCTCACTTCTTTTCGAATTGCTGCAGCATAATTTTTGGATATCACTTGTGAAAAACCAAACAAATAGAAAAACCCTCCTGTCAAAGAAGAACAACCCAAAAAGGGCATTGAAATAAAAGTCCTTACATATGTATGCTATTTATGCCTAGATGACGACACCTTGCCACAAAAATTAGAATGAAGAGGATCAGTTTTTGCCTCAAGCAGTAAAAAATCATTAGTAAGGAAAAAAGTTAAGGCAAAATGAAGGGGATCAGCTTGGGAAAACACTAGCTGTTAAAGCTCAATTTCTACCTTGATTTTTTCCAACAGAATCTAGCATACGTAATACAATACATGTCCCACGTGACATTCAACCATATCTCTCAATCATGTCATTCAAGCAGTTATCATGATCAATCTGCTATCTAACAACGTGTACACTATCAAAGAGCAAACCAATGCAGGAAGTTGGTTGTACTAGTTTCAATATTCTTGCAGAACTTCCGAGAAATAAATTTCTGATCTTAGCATCCTGTAATTTTCAGATCCATTTTTTATTACAACTTCAGTCTCTGAGATCAGTTACAGAACCCCAGGTTTCACATCCATATTCCTATCAAATTGCTATCTGTCCCTATATAAATAGGATTCTAGGCAGAAAGATTGAATATTATCATGAACTATCTTCAGACAAAAACAAAGTTGACATATATTGGAAGCTTAGAAAGCATGGTTGCAAGGTAGCATCGGACACTATTAAGACTCAAGGACAGATACAAATTGTTGGACCGGGAAACACCATCTGAAGCGTGTTTAAATCTGACAGAACTGTGAGAAGACAGCATTCAAGATAAGTTATACCAGACTAGATTTACAGATGAAATATAAAATAAGAATGACAAAATTACTAAGCAGGGCTGTAAGTATTTATCCACATATCTAAGAGAGACACCTAATAATGATGGCTTTCATCCAAAGTATCAAAAATAGGTCATCAGAAATCTTAGAATGGGCTTCCTATGACCTTTCGTTTTCCCACTCAAAACAATTGACATTACAGGCAATATGTTAAAAACAATTCCCAGAGTTTTCTAGAAAAAGAATTTAGGCTTTAAGGAAAAGGAAAAAGAGGGGGGATTTGAAAATGAACAAACCTGGTGAAACAGAACCCATCATTAGATAGGAAGTAATGTTAGCATTAACTATGAAAGCAACACGAGTGTAGGCTGAACGAAGACCATAGTTCCCTGACCATGGAACATCCCCTTGCTGATTGGTATCACTATCAATAAGCATATTCTCAGAACCCAGACTAGCATGAGAACCATCTTCATCACTGAATAGACTTCGAGGAGAAGCAGGTATGCTAATATCTTGAAGAATAGCTGATGGATCAATTACTTTTGTTGCCCATCCCAATCGGTAGATAAAAGATGCAGCAGCCTGCAGTTGAGATAAATAAGCCTGTAGTGTAGCTGCCAATTCAGCAACAGTTGCATTCTCACTTGAAACAACAAAGACTGCATAAATTAACCTGGAAAATAAGCTTCCAACTTAGACTCTTTTAATGGAAATAACATTTTAAACATAAAAGGATGGAATTGCAAATTGAAACAACTGCATTACTCTTCAATAGGATCTTCATAAGACTGCTCCCTGTTGGAAACAAAACCTTCAATTCTAGAAACTGAACCATTATAAATTATAAATTTAAATGTTACTGAAATCACTTGCCAACCTTCACCAGTTCAGATGACAAAGCAGAACCTCTAAAATTCATTTTACATATATAAACTTAGATTTTCTACATTTATGCCTGCACATTTTGCTTATTTATAAAACCATGCCTAATTGAACATGTCTAGCTATGAAGGACCGATGCTTCAAAAAAGTAAACGTACCCGTTTCTAATACGTATACGAAATGATACACCTACTGTACTTCATGATACATATCACATATTCTAACATTTGTGTTACATTTCATCAAAATTTTTCTATATAACTTAAAAAACTTGAAACCAATTAATATTTCTGTTGATTATTATAAATATCTTTATATTACTTTGGAAATACTTGTTAAAAGCTCAAGATACTCGTACTCATGTCCAAAAATTTTGAAATATATATTATATATATTCCCCATGCCCGTATCCTAAAATTTTGAAAATTGCCATATCCACTGCATCATGTTGTATCGTATCCGATACATATACCTGTGTCAGTGCTTCTTAGATGTCAACAATGATGGAAATTTTTATACAGAATAATAATAAATTTATTTGCTGCACTTTTTGCATTTCAAGAGTAAAATAATAAAACCTAATTATTTAAAGCAAGGAATAAAACATAAAATACAGAACACACCTTTGAACCGGTCATCAGGGTATACAGGAACATCAAAATAGATTAATCCTCGTCCATAAAGACCCTTCACTGTGTCAGGATCAAACAGGATAAACGAATTTGCTGCTTCTTTACAGATTTTGTCTATAGTAGCTGTTTCCTCATCTGAGAGTTTCTATAAGGCAAAACACAAATGTGAGAAAAGTCAACATAAAAACCTGACATGTGAAGAAAAAGCTAACATTCCTAAATTAAAACAACAATCAACATTACCAAGTGAACCTCCAGTTTATTATGATCAAAGACAGGCCTCACCTTAAATTCTTCCAAGGTAAAGTTCGCAAGACAGATTTCCCACCAGGGCTCAATTGGGAAATCCACAGGTTGCGTAGGTAAAAGTTCTATTGCAATTGACTTGTTCAGTTTCCACATGATTTTCTGGTTACTCCAAAAAAAGGAAATGACAGGTGAGATAAGAAGACCAAAAAGCTTTCATGCTTGCAAGTCTATAGGAAGGCGCATACTTGGGGACAGAAGTAGGCTGCATGTCTCTTTAAAGACCATTTTTTCGTACTTTTTCTTTTGAAAACATTCATTTTGGAAAAGTTAAATTTTATTGTTGACTCCCTTAATTCACCATATTTCATATACCCAAGATTAAGGGGGGGAAATCATATAATACTCTTAGTATTCCTATAGATAATGCATGCATTTATCTATGTCATGAGGACCAGAAAACAAAATAAAAAATATTATACATCCAAGTGAAGTCACTAAAGAAGTGATGCCGAATAAAAGCTCAGGAAGAACTCTATGGAACTCAACGCAATCTCAATATTCAGAAAATTATGAATGCGAAACAAAGGTGAATAAACCAATAAACTAGCAAACCTATCATAGGCTACAAAAATTTTATTTGACTAGAATTATAACTAATCTAAGGCTCCTAACAAAAGATATTATGGTTATCACATAGATGGATATCTACCTACTAATAGATTATCCAATTAAATAAATTATTTCTGGAAAAAATTAGTTTACTTAATATAATTCCATAATTGTTCCAGATCAGAAAATATAATAGCAAAAAATAATATATGATCTTAAATATTCTATTATTAGCAAACAGCCCCTTAAATATTCTGTTGATGGAAAATGGACAGAAAGCTTAGAATGTTGAAGGTGAAAATTTAAGGGGATAACTCTGGCTTTCAGAGTAAAAGGGGTGTTCACAAATGACCTAGAACTAAAAGGGATAACTCTGCACTTATTCATCGTATCAATAAATTCATTTCTCCCAATTCCTGTGAGTCTTAGAGCATCCGCAGATCTAAAATTTGGGATGCTGTCGTGAGGTTGCTCTGCAAACAACTAAAGAGTGCAGCAAGTTTTTAAAGGCCATCTTTAACCTAAACATACCTTTAACATCACATCATACCTATCTACAAAGCTTACATTAAACAATCAAACAAGTGGAAGGAAGAAAAAGAAGGTACATAACACAATCCATCCATTAATGAATAATAAATCTTGTAGATTATGCATATATTAACATGTTACATCCGCAAACAAATATTTTAACCAAATTATTGATACGATGAAATCTTCTACACATAAAATGATGAAATCTGACAAAAAGTTGATACAAAATGCTCCAAAAATCTTATTAAGGTAATACTAATCTCACCAGCATGTATGGCTTAGTAAGTACTACAGGCTAACACTCACGCCCTGAATATGTACAACTTACAGCCCTTCTCTCTTTCACAATCACACACATCACACCTTTGCCCAGACGTTGGTTACCGGCTCGGTCCATTAGCTACAGGTCCAACAAAAGACTTATTGGAAAAAGCAGAGGTTACAAAAGAAACTAGGGTTATGCATCAGCAGGGCTGGGTAGGATAACCCTCTACCCGGTGCCTTACCCGATAAAAGCTCTAACCATTTTGGGCTTGGCATAGGAGGGCTGAGTAGGGCGGACTTCTATACCTAAGTGATGATATCCTGCTCATATTGTGAAATAAAAATTAGCAATTATGAACTTTTAAAATAATACCATATTTATATGTGTTTAAGAGTTAAATAATATCAATAATTCGCTAAGAACAAGGTAACAAAAAGATAGTAATTAAAGTATTGAAGTACATTGCATATATTAAAAAAGCTTTGAAGTTTGAGTAGTTTATAATTGCAACTTTTCATCAATCTCCCAAATGTTGACAAGGATGAAGCATCTGAAAAAAATAAAATAAATAATTATAATTTGTAATGTAATCATATGATGGTTGGCAAAGTTAAAAAAAAGAAAAAATCAATATAGTTATAAAGTTTAAAAGATACAATTTACCTACTTGATTACTCATATTTCTAAAATGATTCTTTAGTTACCAGTATTCATCATAGTCTCCCTTCCAAATGTAGTATTTAAGGGAAAAGTAAATAAGTAAAAGAAGGAGTACTTATGGGCAGGGCAGGGTAGGGTAGCCCCCTGCCCGAAAAAAATATGGGCTGTATATTATAGCTCGGTGCCCGGCCAAGCCCTATATTTTTCGGGTAGGCAGGGCTTTTTTTTTCTGAGCTCGGGTGGACACATCGGGCTACGAACTTTATGTACACCCCTAAAAGAAACTATTGTAATTGTTGTATTTATTGTTTCTTTCCTAATATAATAAATCGAGAAGCAAATCCCAAGAAAAAAAAATGAAAGAAAGGAAAAGGAAAAAAAATAATGTCATCAGCAAGAATACCTAGGACAAATGCTTTTGGCAATATATTTGCATCAAGTCATCTCTTTCCTTAAAGCATCCTCTCACCTTTCCTTTTATTTTACTTCATCGCGGTTCATCTATGATACACCAACATCATTTAAATACAAGCATGGTTTGAACCAAAGGGCCACATGAAAGAGTTCATTCTGTTGCGACTTGCGTAACCATTACCCTCTTCATCGTGCTTCTTCAGCTTTCAATAACCAGTAATTGCTATAAGCCCTTAGGCTCTGACTAATTCTCATACAACTTTACTATAGCCAAAACCTATCAAGGTAGCATGATATCCCAAACCTTTTGAATATTTCATCTTGTACCACAAGTGATAGTGGGTAAAGTACTATAGGATGCCTTAATCCACCATCAAATAGCATCCACTATTCAATGGGATGCTTAAGAAGGGTAGTTTTCTAGTATCAATAGTTAACTTTTCAATAGTTAACTTTTACAGAAGCGTTGTCCTATCAACTTGGGGCTTATCATTTGGTACCAAAGCTAACAATTAAAGTCTCTACAAAAGGCTAGTTACAAAGGTTTCTGGCAGGTGAAAGGCTGAATAAAGCGTGTTAAGTGTAGCCATTTGGGAAATCAAGTTTCCCACGACGGCCAATTGACAAGGACAAAGTGCTATGAAACTTGAAGTCTCATATCAAGCATGGACAAGAGTTCCCCTCCTCACTCGGGTGCCTATCAACAAGCATGAACCCTAAATGTATTCATTTGAAAAGGTCATCTTAATACTGGGTGTCTCACTATAGATTTTTAATATGAAAATAGTAAGCATTAAAGACCAACATAAAAATACAACTCCACTAGCAACTCAAGAAATAGAAGAACCTACAATTCTTACAAACCCTATTCATCTGGTAATCAAGAAGCTGTCAATTGTCAAGAACCCTAAAAGACCAACAAACAAAATGACATATCTAACTTTTAGAGATTCCATAGTTCCATCTATGTTCATTAAAAAGAATAGCGCACGACCCACTGGAGAATACAATTCATTTGAGAATTGTGAATAGAGAAGTTACCGTTTTTCATTACTTCAAAAATTATATCACAATAATATTTGAAAGGTGAGGTTCTCATTATGCGGCAAATGTACTCTGCAAGATGATAAGGAAATAGCTGCAAGTGGAAAAACAAAAGTAAAAGATAAACTCATTAAATGCCCATGTCCTTTAACAAAAGCAAAAGAAATTGAGGGCCTCACCCAACTTCCAAGTAGTTCTAGTTAATATTAATTTCATTTTTTTACTATGCAGAACCATAGACAAACAGATATTATCCTTTTGATAAGAAGACAATTAAATATAATCTATCTTAAACTAATCTCAAAAATAAAGAAGAAAACTAAGATCTATATTCAAAAATACTATGCAAGGCATAAAAACTTTATATATGACATTGTAATGGTGAGAATAAATTTTTTTTAGATGTTTCTATTCACTAAAAAAAAATTACAGCTTTTTTCTACTAAACAAAATCCATCATCAAACTTTTCTGATCATCTAAACAAAAACCGTAGACATATAACACTATTTAACAATGCATTAGATACACATTTTCAGAAATAGGAGTCAAATAGAATTTCTGGAGCACATACAGCTAAGTTCTTCTGCAAGTAACACATCATCTCTTCATAATATCCAGTTTCTTTACAAACTTTGAGAGTAAAACAGTTATATTTATGACTAAAATTAAAATAAAAAATCATTCATATCCTCTCTTTTAAAGACATCTTATCATATTCTTTTAGAAAAATCTTCTCAAGATTCAAAGGTCTATACCTATCTGCTAAGAGAATGGTATTAAAGAAGATCTTTTGCTGTTATTTCTTCTACAATTAGAAAAGTTGTCACGCGTTAGAAAAGTGCAAATTCTCACTTAGATATTGTGTGTTATGAATGTGACAGAAAACAATAAAAAATGGTTGTATGCTTTTATCAAACTACGAGGTGTCCGAGTAAGCACAATCTTTACTCTTGTGCTAAATTTAACTAATTCTTTTTTTATTTCATACGCAACAACCCCTTTTTTCTCCACTTACACCTTATATTCTAAGCATACATAAATGTTTAAAAGATATTGATCACACAATTTGGCTCCTAAAACCTCTCTAGTTAAGAATTAATTTAATCCATCCATGTTGGTAGTTAAAGCTTTGGGATAGTAATTTTGGTTGTGGGATTTTGTGAATGGTTTATGATGATTGAGCTTCAAATGTCTTGACTCCAATTATGTGTATGATTTTTTATATCTAGGATCTCAAATGGTTTTCATCTCAACTATTTTATAATTTTGTTTAGTAAACAAGCTTTTTAAAGTACGGTATTACAAAAAATAAACTAAAGTTATGATCTATCTGAATTTTGTTGAAACCTTTACGTTTATCCAAAATGAATTTTCTCAGACTTTCGCCCTCTCTATATCTATCTAATAATGTGCTCATCAAACGCCTCGAGGTAACAAATCTTGCACAATTTATTAATCTAGCAAAATGAAAAAGCCCCCAACTTAACATGTATCAACACTTAAGTCACAAAGACACAAGACAACCTAACTTAGGTCCATACAAAATTAAACAGAAGATACAATGGATTGGTCCGGTGACGGCTAGCTTCTTGAAGACCCGCCAAAGCTAAAGACTCACTCTAACCGAGCAACCACTCCACTAAGGAGGACATGGCCCATATTCTCAAATAGAGCACATTGTACTTACAAAACTCAAAGAACGGGAAATGAAGTAACACGCCTAACGATACATCAAAAGACTCCGATGACATAGGATGTGCATAATCTATAGGTAAAAAAGATATTCAGCATTAACTTACTAAGAATTAAAGAGTGGCTGAGTAGAGAATTGAGCATATAAAGTTCAGTTATTCATAACTTATATATCATCATGACTTACTATAGTTTTATATGTACATTAAATATTGATATTGAATATTATTGAAATACTTGATTATTATTGTCATCATGTGTTATTATCAATATAATAAAACTCGTTTATTTTTTGAAGGATTAAAAAATTGGGAGAAAATGGAGGAAAATGTATGAATGAACTTAGATATAAATTAATCTATTAATTTTGGAAAAAATTGATAGATTGAGGTACGAATTAGATTTCCTTTGTTTGTCCTCTATCCTACTTCATATTTACAATATTTCATTGATCTTTATCTTTTTATTGTATTTCAATGATGTTGATGTCCAATATAAAATGCCAAAGTCAAAGCTAGTCTCAAAAAAATAATATTAATTTAGAAAAAAGAATGTCACATAAATTGTTGGTGGGCCCAAATGCTTTCATCACTGTTTTAGGCCTAAGGTTGACATAAGCAAAGAATTTACTGTTTGGGCATAAATTCTTTGAGGAGGCTGAAGGAATGTTACTCAATAAATTAATTCAGGCCCATATTTTGCATTGCTATGTTTTTAATCTTTGTTAGACGTTAGCAAAACAAAAACAAAAAACAAAAATTTAGAGTTCAAAATTTGAAATCTAATTATTTTGCTTATTTTAAATTTGTGTTTGCACATTATTTTGAACAACCATGTATGTATCACAGTTTCAACGAAGAAAGTAATTTTCACAAATATTTATATATAGAGAGATTAATTAAATTACTTGTTCTTATATATGAGATTAATTGAATTACGTAATTTCAAGAGGGGAAAAGGTTTCTTTAAATTCTTATATAAATGAGAAAGGTTGGATGGTTGATAACTAAATGCCAAATAACAAAAGTTAATGCCCCTCTATATCAAAAAAGGAAGAAAAAAAAAGTTGCTAATATGTGAAAATTTTTACTTGTTAAAAAATGGACATAGTGTACAAATGAAGAAAGTGACTTTCACAAATATTTATATGTAGAGAGATTAATTAAATGACTTTTTTTAATACATGAGATTAATTAAATTGCATAATTTCAAGAGAGGAAAAAAGGAACAAACTAAAAGTTTTTTTAAAGGTTTCTTTAAATTCTTATATAAAGGAGAAAGGTTGAATGGTTGATAACTAAATGCCAACTAACAAAAGTTGATGCATCTCTATACCTAAAAAGGAAAAAACCAAATTACTTGAAATTCATAAAAACGAGAAAAATAATAACTTACATTAATATGAAAATTACAATACATCTCAACTACTAACATTATGTTTACAAGACACGCAACAAGAACAATATAAGGAACATGAAAGGTAGAAAAAAAAGATGACACAATATCTAACGAAGCCAAATTTTGTGCCTAATTCACTCTTCTTTGATTTGGATAAGTTATTTTCCTTGTCCTTTTTGCTTGTTTCTTAGGCCTAGCTTGAAAAATTCTGACAAGCCATTCAGGTTTCCCAATCAAAAAGACAACTTGTCCCGTGAACATTCCAAACACCATCCCACATCCATATCCCATGGCTACTGGTTTCCGACCAAATCCAAATTTGTCATCAGTTGATGAAGTTGGTTGTGGCAATTTCTCTTCATCTGGATTACATACTTTTAACAATGGAAATCCACACAGCCCTAAATTTTCCTCGTAGGAATCATTAGAAAATGTATCAAACTACTTACCTCTTGGTATTTCTCTAATGAGTTGATTATGTGAAAGATTCAAAATTTCAAGAGAGTTGAGATCCACCAGTACAAGAGGAATCACACCAGTAAGCCTGTTTGATGACAAGTCTAACCATTCTAGATTTGTCAAATTTGCCATGGATCGAGGAATATGACTAGTGATTTTATTGTGGGAGAGGTTCAACCCTTTAAGTGAATATAGCTTACCAATAACTTGTGGAATCTCTCCATCAAACATGTTATTTGAGAGGTCAATGACTGTCAATGTAGTTAAGATTCTTTCAAGCTTAACCTCATTACCTTTCAATATGACCTTCACTGATTCTTCATACGAGCCACTGCTATAATTATTTCTCATGTATTGCAAACCAACTGCATAATATATTTCCATCATTCCCTTAAATTCTTTGATATATGCAGTTGGCAAAGGTCCAATAAAATGGTTGTTGGAAACATAAAAAATTCTCAACATAGGAAAAGGATGTTTGGTGTTGGAAATATGAATGGCACCATAGAACTTGTTATCTCTCAAAATGAGTACTTATAGCTTCGATAAGCCTTTAATCCAATTGGGAAATTCATCTTTGATGTTGTTTGCTCCCACATCTAAGATCTCTAATTGCTTGCAATGGGTCAAAGACAAAGGCAATCGTCCCTCAAATTGGTTGTTGTTCAAATGCAAAGATTGAAAGGAATTACTCTCAGAAAAATTGTTTGGTAGTTTTCCCACAAAGTTATTCATTTGTAGATCTAAACTCTCAAGATCTGGTAAAGCAACAAGGCACTCTGGGATGGGGCCTGACAAGTTGTTGTGAGATAAGTTGAGGATCACAAGTGAGCTTGCATTGTAAAATAAGGAAGAAATGGGTCCACTAAATTTGTTGTTGGAAACTAAAAAGAATTCAACACCAAAGGATGGAATTGGTAGATTTCCTTGCAACATGTTGAAGCTGAGATCAAGAAATTTGAATTTTCTCATTGACAGATGTTCAACTAATGTCAAGTTATTATGAGAAAGATCCAAATACCGAAAAGAACCATTCCCCATATCATTGAACCACTTGGGAATGTTTCTATGAATTTTGTTATTGGAAAGATATAAATACTTCAAATTTTGAAGGTTTCCTAACTGTATAGGAATGTCATTGATGTCGCAAGAGGATAAGCGTAATGCGACAAGATTGGGAATGGTGAAGTTAAGATTATTATCAGAGCTAAGTGAGAGAAACTTGTTATTTGAAAGATCAAATATTTCAAGATTTTGAAGCTTTGAAAATTGATGAAGACTAATTGGGCCTCTCAAATTGTTTGATGATAGATATAAAAGAGAAAGATTCAAGAAACCGAAAATCGACTCTGGAATACCTTGCGGCTCAATATCAGAAAGAATTAACCTTCGCAAATTTGGGAGGCCTAAGAATTTGGGAAAGATATATGGCAAGAAGACAAATCTAATATTATAAGATTAGGAAAAGTGTAGTTAAGATTATTATCAAATGCAAGTGAGAGAAACTTATTGTACCCAAGATCAAGACCTTTAAGCTTTTGAAATTTGGAAAATTGGTGAAAATTAACAGAGCCACTCAAGTTATTTGATGATAGACTCAAAGAAGAAAGATTTATAAGACTAAAAATTGACTCAGGGAAATTACCTTGTAGCTTGTTGTTAGAGAAACCAAGAAATTCCAAATTTGGAAGTTTGTAGTCAGTTGGAAATATTAATTTGTTATAGCTACAGGATAAATCAGTAAGTTGGGTGAGATTACACAATGAAGATGGCAATTGCCCTTCGATGTTATTTCCAGAAATTGAGAAAGCTTTCAATTTTGTATGATTTCCAAACACATTTGGTATCTCACCACTAAAAGAATTGTAACTAAGGTCCAATAAAGTGAGACTTTGGAGATTTGAAAGAAATGAGAGATCACCACTAAAATTGTTTGATGCAAGGTCCAAATAAGTTAAGTGAGTGAGGTTCTTAAAACTTGTAGGAATATGCCATCAAATTGACAGTATCTGAGACTCAAAAAATTGAGAGACTTCAAATGGCCTATGGAATTTGAAAGTTGACCCATAAGATTTTCATTGTTTGACAAATTTAACTTTTGAAGATTTTGTAAATGAAAAATGTTATTTGCCAAATTTTCCTGTAACGATGTATGTTGAAGACTAAGATAGACCAAAGAGGATGAAAAATTCATGTGCATAGACAAGTGGCTTGGTGCAATAGAAGACATATCTACATCATCTAAAACAAGTTCTTGTAGATGAGTCATGTTTAGAACGAGCTTCTCCCAAGATGGTGGTTCAAGTCTTAAACTCAACAGTTCATTTGAGAAAAATTCATTCCAAGACAAATCTACAGAGATCAATTTAGACAATTCTACAATTTTAGGAGGAATTGCACCAATAAAACCAGAGGAGCTCAAGTTTAGATGCAAAAGAGTGGAAAAATCACCAAATTGAGAAGATATCAAAGACCCACTAAAATCATTAAAAGCCAAGTTGAGTGTTTGGAGATGAGAAAGTTGGAAGATACTATTGTTAGGATGGAGTTGAACTTGGAGCCAACTGCAACTTAGGTCGAGGCCAATCACATGACCAAACATGAAGTCACATGTGATCCCATCCCACAAGCAGCAATTTGAATCATGTCCCCATGAAGCTGTCTTTGGGTAAGATATATTCTTAAATTTAAGATAATAGTCATAATAAAACTCATCACACTGTATTGAAGCAGAATGATTAAGAGAGAGAGAGTTTTTGTTGAAGGAGTATAGAGGAATCATGACGATTACATAATGGCGGTGGGTTGAGAGAAGAAGAAAGGGAAGGAGAAAGAAAGAACAAGTACAAGCAGATGATAACTCGAAATGCCATAAGTGAAGTTGGAAGTAGGAGTGTTCACGGGACGGGTCGGGACCGGGACAACCCCGTCCCGTGTCCCGTCCCGATACAGTACACGGGACGCAAAATGCGTCCCGTGTCCCGTCCCGTCCCGAATTTGTCCCGGTCCCAACGAGACCGGGACGGGAATTCCCGAATTTTTTTTAAACAAATATATTATAATAAAACCATCTCAATAAATTATTCCATATAAAATGCCCTAGCAACTTACTCTAAATACCAACATTTCTCCTTGATATAATATAATAACTTACCCATATAAGGGAAAAAAAGTAATAGTAAGAAAGAATAGAAATATCAATAGAAAAATATCTGTATAAGAATAAAAATATCTATATAAGAGTGGGAAAGATAGGATAATGTAAATGTTTAAAAAAAAAAAAATCGGGACGGGACGGGATTCCCGAGGGACGGGCCGAAACTCGTCCTGTCCCGAATACCAACCTTATCCCGTCTCGGTCCATTTTGGGACAGGACGGACCCGTCCCGAAATCCCCGAGACCGGGTCGGGACACCCGGGACGGGACAAGGTTGGACACCCCTAGTTGGAAGGCTATGAAGAAGGGAAAGATTGAGATATGGGCTTTAACAAAAGAGGCTATATTTATAATGGTACCAACACTACTCATGGCATGATGCATAGTAGGACTATTCAAATATAATTGCTGCTAATAAAAAAATTAAACCAAATGAAATGCTATAATAAATGATAAGTTTAGTAGGACTATTCAAGGGAAAAAATTAATGTACTCTGAAAAGTTTCAATCTTATTTTAGTAAGTTTAATCGTCCATATTAATACCTGATAAGTTTCAATCGGAATTTTCTTGTCAAAATAAATGAGAAAATTGATATATAATTATAGGTAACAGAAGTTCCAACAAATTAAAGGGATTATTAATTAAAAAAGGAAAAAGAAGTCCCAACACAGGCTTTTATTACAATATATAAATATAGTATATAATGCTTGTAAATTTAATGATTATAATTCTAAGATTTGTGGCAAACACTATATAGGCTATGGAAAAAAAACAGGAAAGGAAAGGCGATACGAAATTCACAAGTATGAAAAGAATAGTGAGCATTTTTTGTTTTTGTTTTTTAAGCATTAATCTTCTAATATTCATGGAACTGGATCATCTGCAGCCAGAAAATCACAGCACAAATCATTCAGAAATGGTTTAGAATCATAATTTCAGAGATCGCTAGAGAGCCTTTCATTTAGATATGCAGCCAATATTCCCTTTGAAGTTCATCACCTTTCAAGGAAAATAACATTTTCTGTTAGGCGACCTAAGAAAATGAATTTCAAGCTTTTCTTAGAAAATTGTTTCTTGGAAAATGCATTATTTTACTTTTTTTCTTTCTTTCTTCCTTTCTTTTTTCCACATGCATGTTCTTCATGGAACCCAATGCTCCTAACCCTTACAAAACCATAGTACAATAATTTTTCTTCAAAGAATCAGATAATGATTCAAACGTACTGAAAAAGAGAAACCAATGCTACAAAGTCCAAACGCAATAATTTCTCCTCAGACAAAACCATCTGGACAAATTTATATTTTGAGATAATTGATGCATGGTCTAGAAATGAAAAGTTCGCAACACGTAAGAAATAACACAGCCAATAGTTGTTAGCTTAGTAGGAGAAAACTTTTACCATTTAAACAATATATCGTCTAAATGTAAAAAATATATTTAAAACAAATTGATATACAATGCTTATTATAATTCTAACTTTAATGTCATTTTAAAGTGTAAAACACGTTACAAATCTCTTATAAATTTAATGATTGATTTTAATCATGTTATTATTTTACTGTACAAAAAAATTAGTAAAAAATAAAAAATAGAGTAAGCCAATGATATCTTATAATTTGTTCGTAGATAAATTGATGTGCCGTGAATAAAGGTTTGTAGTGTCAACTAATAAAGAATTTTTAAAATGAGTCCCATATTAATAAATTATATTACACATGTCCAAATATAGAAAAGTATTTGATGGATGAACAAAAGAAAAGACTTTGACGTCTCGATAAAAAAACAAAAAGAAAAGACTTTGACGTTAATAATTAAATTTATTAATTAGCAATGTCATCTGCAGTGTAGTGACATGATAGACCCGGGCGCAATACTTTTCTTCCCAATTAAAAAACAATCCTTTTTTTTTTTTTTGCGACATTCTCAAAACCTTTTTCTTTTTGCAAACATATTTGTTACACAGAGGTCCCTCCTTTGATGATTCCGCAAAATAATTTCAATAAAAGAAGGGATGGATACACACAACATGGTTTTCTTTTTATAATTTTGAACAAAAATTTGATCCCATATAAAGCTAAAAAATAATTTATAATTATACTATCAAAAGGTTATTGGTTAACATGATAAACAGTCTTATCTCTTTAAGGAGAGAACATTTGTTTAATCAAGATAAAAATATTTTATGCTATAAATATTTAAAGAGATTGGTCTCAAATTTAAAATAGTTTATAATATCTTAATTAAATAAAAAAATTGATAATTATACTAAACAAAATTATATTTTTAGATTTGGATATATGAAGTTAGAGATAAAATGTAATATTTAAAGTTTACTAGCAGGCTTCATACACCTTTTTTAATATTTTATATAGATGGACTTATGTAGGATTTTTTCAAGGTAATTAAAACTTAAATTAAGTTATCTAATATTATATAATAATATTATATAATGAATTCATATATAGCATTTATTTTTACGTACGAACTTTTGTAAGGAAATTTCACATCAAAAATAAATCTAAACAAAAGTATACAGAATAAATAATTATAAAGATTAATTTTTCTTTCTTTGACTTAAAATTACTTAGAAGCGTGATTTATAATTAAGTGTATATTTGGATAAGATTTTAAGAACGGGCTTATGAAAAAAAATGGACTTTTGGACAGCTTATGGAAAAGGGTTTTTAGAGAAGAGTTTATGAAAAAAAAATAGTTTTGAATAAATAATTGTTTAGATAGTTATTTTTAGAATGCCTTTTTATATTGGTAAATTATTAAAAAAGATATGATTTGATTAAAAGTAGGAGAGAGGAAAGAAGGTAGAGAAAAGAGAAGAGAGAGGAGAGATGGTGGAGAAGAGAGAGGAGATAGGAGAGAGGCTAGAAAAGAGACATGAGAGAGGGTATAAGAAAAAATATAGGTAATATAGTAATTAAATAGTCCATAAGCTCTTTTACTGTTCCAAAAGTTAGTTTCAGTAGCTTATTCAAAATCATGGTTTTACCCAAAAATACTTATGGACAAATATGGCTGTTTGTTTTAAAATTTCTCTAAACTGAGGTTTTGCCCAAAAAGATTTATAAAACCATGATTTTATTTTAAACCAAACAGGCCCTAAGACTAGTTACAGTATAAATCAAAAAATTTGAATTATCTTATTGATTTGATATAATTTTCTATGGATCTAAAATATTAAGTAACACCTAAAGAGTCAAAAATTAAAATTATTAGACGATCCAAAGAATGAATGATTTGCACATGGCGCCTATACAAACAAGACTTAGAATCTAAATCTTCATCCATGGAAATAGCAATTAACATGAGTCTTTTTTTTTTGTTGCCAAAGGAGTTTCTTTAGTTTTAACAAAACTCAGAAAAATATGCTTAATCTTTTTTTTTTTCATCAAAACTTTGACAATTTTTTTTTTTTTTGCTAAGAGTAAGTATCCTCTTATTGGAAAATGTCATATTCGATACACTGTCAGTCACTAAATATAGATGCTTCTTTAGTAGACATTCGGATATTAGTTCGTTATATTATAAGAGACTAACTATTTATGTCATACTAAACCGCGTTTATAAAACTTAGACGCATTCATTGTAATTTATTTAAAAGAAAATTTGTCAATCAATAATGGGTCGTGAACAAGGGGTCGTAGACTTATACTAAACTTTCAAAAATTAGAAATGTTTATTGTGGAATAGCTTAAAAGGGCCCCTTTTAATAAATTTTAATGCCCATACATTGCAATATAAAATAATTGTCAATAAAAAATTAAATGTCTTCATTCACAATTAGTAATTAATATTAACTACAAATAAAGAATATGAATAATCATGTTATTATTTTTACTGCACTGAAAAAATAGTAAAAAATAAAAAATGTTACCTTTGAAATTTAAATAATAATATTAATGTAGAAAATTTAATATATTGATCTAAACATTGGTAATTTTAATATGAAATTAATTGTGTATTAGTTTGGTTAATACAGTATTTAATCATTATAACTTGCGTTCATTTTAATTTTTGTTCATATAATTTTAAACTATAAGTTTTAGTCCTTCAAAGGTAAAATGATCCATATCTTTATTAAACTATTGAGATTAACATTTTAGACAAAAATAAATTTAAAGAAATAAAACCTATATTAGCCAAAACTAAAATAATAAACACCCACCAAAGCTTTCAATTACAGATTATTTTTCCATAAAGGTACCAAATGGGGTAGAATAGAATTGTCTTTATGATTGAAATGAAAATGAATCAAAAAAATACTCTCAGCCCAATAAATTCTTAACAAATAAAATATTAATTTAAAGGAATTCTTGAGAATTTTTTTTTTCAAAGTACTTGTATATCAATCAAACTGATTTTAACAGCACCGAGTTTTCATTGTTTCACAATTTTATACATAAAACAAATTATATTTAAGTGATAACATATTAAACCTCTACTTAAACCATTGATGTATAAATCCTCTTCAACCTATATATATATATATATATATATATATATATAATTAATATATGTATGTAGGTGATGACGTTGTCATCTCCAACAAGGGAATTTCATAATAAGGCTATTTTAATAATAAAAATATTTGACCGCGAATTGTCACAAAGCTTAGTTAATTGTTTTAAAAAAAATTAAAAAGCTTCATTGAGAATTTGAAAATTTTTAAAAGAATATATATGTTTGATTAAATGTGACTAATATTTTTAAATTATAAAAATTAAAGAGTTTTATGAACAACTAATAATTTATTATAATATTATTTTTATAATCTGAAAAGGTAATTCAAACTACTCACAAATATTTAAACAACCTCTTTAGCCAACTTTTATGTTTAAGAGATTACTAGATATTGAAAATAAAAGAAGAGTTTGTGTAATACAATTTTTAATTTTAGAAGAGGCCCATGCATATATTTTTAAATTCGAATAGAGATAGTTATGCTTGACTTGGAAAAAAAAGAAGACTTGGTCTAAAAATAATGTCATATGTTATGTAATTAAGAAAATGTTTTCTAATATTAGATAAATTTTTCATAAAATAGGAAAATTTAGAAAAAGTAATTAAATTTCAATATTATTTGAAGATAAGGAAATAATTCAAAATTATTTTTGTTATTATTAGAGTGACGTGGTCAAAGGTTTAAAGATGAGAGAAAATTCAATATCATCTTTCGCTATTGTTTGTGTAATAAATTCATTTTTGTCCTACTAGATGTGGTTTTGAATGGTTCTAACTTTAATACCACGCAAACTATTTAACACGTGATAAGTCTCCTTTAGTTGTAATTTGCTAACTAAATTTTAAGTTTATGAAAATTAAAGTTTTTATTTTATATAACTATCTGATTGAATCAAATTCAAGAAGTGTTATGTCCAACTGCAAGTAGCTCTTCTAAATATATTTTTTACATTCATACAGATTTAAATTTGATACTTCATATTTAAACGGTTAAAACTACTTCTATTCAGATAAATGGATAGAATGTAAAAACTAACATAAGATAAATGAAAAATTGGTTTCCATGCAATAAATAAAAAATTGGGTCTAAAAAGCATTTAACATAATTTCAAAAAATTAATTTCATGTATTAAGTTAATATAGTATTTAGTCCTTATAATTTACGCTCACTTTAGTTTTCATTTTAGTAAAAATCCTATAATGGACAATGGTCCTGACAACACAATTGGACCTACTTGGCTAGAAAATGTGTGAAGAAGGACTTGCACATGTCCACATTTAAAACTGATGGAATATTGATTCAAGAAATATGTTCAATAATTAATCATTAGTTGTTTATGTATAATTTAATAATTACTAATATGATTAAGAAATATGGGATTTTGATAATTTTGATAACTATTTATATGCTAAATCATGAACAATTTCAATTAAGAATTTAAAATAAAGTGAAATATAAGAGAGATCTTAATTATAAGATAAGTTTTCTTAAAAAATGATTAAATTTAAACATTATCTCTAAATACAAGGAGGGTGAGAGAGATACAAGAGATTACCATATTATATATCAATAATTTTTATGACTATTATTTGAATGACGTATTATAAGGTTTAAAAGTGAGAAAATTCAGAATGGTCCTTAATTATGAAAGTGTTATAAATTCAATAATTCTATTCTAATTTTAATGTAACTTTAAAGTGTAAAACAAACTATAAATCTCTTATAAATTCAATAGTTTTAATCACATTATTATTTTTACTGTACTTAAAATTAGTAGAAAATAAAAAATGGAGTCAATCAATGCTATCTTATGATTTATTTGTAAAAGAATTGATGTGCCGTGAATAAAGGTTTATAGTTAATAGAGTCAGTCAATGACGCGTCAACTAATAAAGAATTTTTAAAATGGCCCCGTATTAATAAATTATATTGACTAAATATATGCATTGTAGAATATAGAAAAGTATTTGATGGATGAACAAAAAGAAAAGACTTTGATGTTAATAATTAAAATTATTAATTAGTAATGTCATCTTCAATGTTGACATGATGGACCCGGATGTGCAATACTTTTCTTCCCAATTACAAAAAAAAAATCCTTTTCAGCAAAATTGTCAAAACTTTTTTTTTGGCAAACATATTTGTTACAATATTTTCTTGGCCACTATAGTCACAAAGTTCACTCCTTTGATTATTCCGCAAAATAATTTCAATGAAAGAAGGGAGGGATACACGCAATCGCAGCATTCACCACATTTTTTTTTATAATTTTGAACAAAAATTTGATCCCATATTAAGCTGAAAATGATTTATAATTATAGTACTAAAAAGTTATTGGTTGAAGTGATAAACAGTCTCATCTCTCTAAGGGAGAGAATACAAATTTAAATCTCAAAAAACATATTTATTTAATCAAAATAAATATTTTTTATATTATAAATATCGAATGAGATTAATCTCAAGTTTAAAATAATATGAAATATCTTAATTAAATAAAAAAATAATAATTATACTAAACAAAATAGATTTTTAGCTTAGGATGAAATGTAATATTTAAAGTTTGCTAGCAGGCTTCATACACCTTTTTTAATATTTTATATAGATAGGATTTTTTAAGGTAATTAAAACTTGAACTAAGTTATCTAATATTATATAATGAATTCATATATAGCATTTTTTTCTATGTATGAACTCTTGTAAGGAAACTTCAGGTCAAAAATAAATCTAAAAAAAGAAGTGTACAGAATAAATAATTACAAAGAAGATTGATTTTTCTTTCTTTGACTTAAAATTACTTGGAAGCATACTTTATGACTAAGACTAGCTATGATCAATAAATCAAAAAATTTGAGTTGTCTTATTAATTTAATATAATCTTCTATAGACCTAAAATATTAAGCAACAAATAAATAGTTAAAAATTAAAATTAATGGGCGATCCAAATAATGAATGATTTGCACATGGTGCCTATACAAATAACGCTTATAACCTAAATCTTTATCCATGGAATAGCAATTAACAGGAGTTTTTTTTTTGGTTGGCCAGAGGAGTTTCTTTAGTTTTAACAAAACTCAAAAAAAAAAATTCTTAATCTTTTTTGCCGCCAAAACTCTGACAATTTTTTTTGCTAAGAATAGGTATCATCTTATTGAAGATAATTTTATTCGAAATACTATCAGACACTAAATTTAAATATCTCTTTCAACTGAGATTCGAACCTTAGTTTATTACATTGTAAGAGACTAATTATTTTCGTTAAACACAGCCCAATTCATAAAATTTAGACAAATTCATTGTAATTTATTCAAAAGAAAATTCAATCAATCAATAGTGGACAGTGAATAAGGGCTTGTAGACTTATAATAAACTTTTAAAGTTTGAAAAAGTTTATTGTCGTATTTTAAAAGTTTATTGTCGTATACCTTAAAGGGGGCCCCTTTTAATAAATTTTAATGACCATACATTGCAATATCTAAAATAAGATGTGATTTTCAAATAAATGCAAAGACTTTTTGTTTATAATCACATTAAAATCACATCTAAAATAATTGTCAATAAAGAATTGAATGTCTTAATTCACAATTAGTAATTACTATTAACTACAAATAAAGAATATCATTCAATCATTGATTTAATCACTTAGAATTTTCACTCATTAAAAACTTTGAGTAATTGAAAGTGAGCTCGTTATAAAACTTACATGAATTATAACTGGGGATGTTATAACTCAAGTTGGAAGGAGCCATGAATGTAAAGGATATGGTATCCAACATATGCAAGGCTTCCTTTATATTATGTTATAAATAAATGCTCACCCTCCAAATTAGATTGTTAAATGCTTGATAGTTAATATATTTTTAGTTAATCATACAAAAATTAAAATTTTCAAAAGAAAAATAAAAGTCATGCCCTGAAATGAAAGAGAATTTTATTATTTATACATATAATAAATAATTTAAGAATGAGCTGTTTATACTTAATTTAATAACTATTAATATGGTCAAGAAATATGAAATTTTGTAAGGTTGATCAATTTGATAATTATTTTTACGCTAAATCATGAACAATTTTAGTTATGAATTTAAAATAAAGTGAAATATAATATAAGAGAGAAATCTTAATTATATTGTAATCTTTAAAGAAAGTGATCAAATTTCAACATTATATTATCTAAATATAAAGAGTCGTGGGAGAGATACAAGAAATTATCATATTATATATCAATAATTTTTGTGGCTATTATTTGAAAGGCATGTTATAAAGTTTTTGATAACTATTAATATGGTCAAGAAATAATTAAATTTGAGAAGTGTCATATCTAACTGTGAGTAAATCTTCTAAATATATTTTTTATATTCATATGAAATCGAATTTGAGACTTCATGTTTAAATAGCTAAAACCCCTTCTATTTAAATAAATTCATAGAATTTAAAATCTAACATAAGATAAATGAAAAATTGGGTCTAAACAGCATTTAACATAATTTCAAAAAATTAATTTCATGTATTAATTTAGGTTAATACAGTGTTTGGTCTTTATAATTTAATCTTATTTTGACGTTTTTTATGGTTTCAAATTATAAATTTTAGTCCTTAAAAAATAAAGTGATATAGGTCTTTATTAAATTATAGATACCACCATTTTAGTTAAAAAAATTTGAGCGACTAAAACTTATAATTTAAAATTGTATATGTCAAAATTAAAATAATAAATTATAAATACTATATATCATATTAGTCCTATTAGCTTTTATAATTGAAAAGTTGCTAGAAAGTTGGGCGCTTATGCTCTTTTCGTTTATTTTTCTCCTTAATACTTTAATGGGGTGAAACATGCTAAAGTAACAAGATATTAATTATTCCTTAAATTCAGAATATTTTAATTAAGAGGTAAGCTCAAAATTTTGTTTTAAATTAAATTCATTGAATTGATTTTTTTTTATGCAAGACACAGGTTAAAACCATGCAAACGAAAGCAAGATTAAGTAAAAAAAACAAAACAAAAATTTCTACACCCAAGTTGCCGTTGAAAAATTCTAATATGCAATCCATTTGAGTTGACTCCTAATTATATATCGACTAAATTTGTCTATCACTGTAACCTATTGAAACCCACAAAATTTGAAGACTTCACAAACACAAAATCAAAATTTAATCTCTAAGATTCCATTCATTTATCAATGAAACTGATTTTAACAGCACCGATTTTAATTGTTTTACAGTTCGTAAATTGGTATGTATGTATTTGAGTGTATGTAAATGTTTTGGCTTGGAAATGGAATAATCTAAGAATAGATATGTATATATGTATGTGCTCTTCCTTTAATTTTCCCTCTACTTAGTATAATCTAATCATTGATGGCTATATTTTTTATTTTTAATCTGCACCCAATTTAATTTTTGTTTTGATACATTGAAAGTGTTTGAATTTTTTTTATTAGTGAATCACTTTTTAAAAATTAGAGTTTAAAAAGTTTTCACCGTTCCCAATAAATAATATTTTTAAAATTTAAATTTATATTTTTCTCAAATGTGAGGTGGCTAACAACTTATTGATAAAAGTATTTGAATTTTAAACTTTTATGTGTTTTATATCCCATCACACCTTTTACTTCTTCAAGAAGCTAACCTAGTGATTTTTCAAGCCCTAGTATGTGTTTGGATATCAATTCTGAGAATTGATTCTGGCTAAAATCGCGGTTTAGAAAATTTTTACACAAACAGTCATTTTTGTTGAGAATTGATTTTGGGCAAAACTTCGATTTAAAACCTAGGTTTTGAATAAGCCACTAAAAATAGCTTTTGGTTTGAAACCTAGGTTATGGATTATCCAATTACTATTCTACCCCTACTTTTTCTTACACCCTCTCTCCTCTCCTCTCTCCTCTCTCTTCTCTTATCTCTCTTTTTCTCTCTCCTCTCTCCTCTCTCCTTTTTCTTCTCTACACTCTCTTCTCTCTCCTCTTTCTTCTCTATCATCTTTCCTTTTTCTTACTTTTAATCAAATCATACCCTTTTTAATAATTTACCAATATAAAAAGTAATTCTACTACTAATCATCCAAACATCTCTATTCCTAAAATCCATTCTTCCTAAAATCTATTCTTCCCAGAATCTATTCTCCAAAAGTTAATCCAAACACACCCCTAATTTTCCCTCAAAACAGAGAAAAATAAGTGCACACATCAATTCAATGTACATTTTTTAATTAAAATATTCGTTATTTATTTTTTAAAAAATATATTTAAATTAATTAATGAAAAAAATACAAAAATATCTGTGATGGCCTTTAAAATTACTACAATAAATAAACCAAAATTTTAAGTATCGTATTACCTCTGGTTCTAATTATTCTTAGTTAAATAAAAAGTACCCTACAAATTATGGATTATTTTTTCAAAAGCGTACCAAATAGAGTAGAAGACTTATCTTTTTGATGTGATCGAAATAAAAATAAATCAAAGAAAACTCATAACTAAATAAATTCATAACAATTGAAATATTAAATTATTTTATTGACTCATTTGAGTTAACTCCTCATGACACAAATTCTTCTCTTCAAATAATTTTTTTTGTTGCCTCTTTAATAGATCCATGCATTTTCATAAAGCCTTTTTTTTTAATAAAAAGTTAAGAAGAGTTGGGTTTCGAGACTCACCAACGTCATTATATGTTTTAAGGCTCAAAAATTGTTTATAAAGGGTACTTATAGATTTTTTTACTAATAAAGCTTCATGTTGACAAGGAGATTTATACTTATAACTTTATGAGTTATAAGCTAACTCTTTATTAACTATATCAATCCTTGTTGGCTTCATGGAAGTTTTTACACTTTATAGGGTAAATTAATTTTTTGAGTTTATGAGTATTTAATCACTTCAACATACACTCAACCTTGGTTATAGGTTCTTTTTAAGTAAAAGAAAAACTTGGTTTGATTTTATTGTACTCTCCCTTTTGATATATCGTAGGTTTTGTTGAAGATTGCAAGAAATAGGAGTTAGAATTAATTCATTGGGACTGAAACCCTATATGTGCCCAATAAGAAACTATATGTATTAATGGGCCTACATAATTAATTAGATGAGAATTGTAACCAAAAAAAAAAAATAGATGAGTAAGTAAAAGTCCATCTTGGTCCATCTCCTTTTGTTTTCGGTGAAAAAGAGGGACTAAGACCAAAAGTATATTAGAAAACTAAATAGTGTGGGAGTTAAATCTCAAGCAGCTTAGTCCTATTTATAAGTTTATTTTAAAACAAAATATTTAGGTCCTTAATATAATTTCATCTTGAAGAGTATTAATGAGTGTTTTCTAATTTTATTTTTATTGAATGTAATAAAACATTAATTAATTCAAGTTAAAATATGAATTAATTAATTCACGTTGAAATATTTGTCTTTCATTCTTAAATAAAAGTAAATTTAGAAAATAAAATTCAATCTAAAACATATTAAATAATTTAACTAATATTTTTTAATATAGGAGAATTAGTTTAGATAAATTTATATGTAGTTCCATCGTAGTATTTTGATTTTCTTCCCAAACCCTCAAATATTGAATCATCTCATAAAGCTTCAAATATTAGAGTCCCTTCCTTACTAAATCATTTACAACCTTATTTAGTTCATAAGAAATATATTGGTACTTATAATTGAGAAACAAGCATATTCTTAATTTCATATGTAAAAAATTACTAGTGCCTACATTGTGAACAACACAGATAATTCTCTATAAGGGTCTTTGAATCAGGATTTAAGCTCGATTAACCACATGAGTTTAAGCTCGATGGAGGAGGGTCTCATGCAAACACTTTCAGTTTGCTAACAATGTGCACTCGGGATTCCAACCTCATGAGATTTCAAGTATCTATCTTTGATAAATTCTCCAAGATATGAAGTTTGTGCAATTCATACGATTTTTTCTTCTTCACAAGTCTCGAGTCAAAACCCCATCTTCAATTTTATCGAATGCCCCCAAGGGTCAGGAATTGATTAATTTCAAATATATTATTCTGTGAGCGTTCATGTTTTCTCTTAATTTAATTTAAATATGATGAAGTTGCTAAAATAAGAATACAGACACAAAGTCCCCAAGCAAACACTTCTACCCTTTCTGGCTTTCCCACATGTGGAATTTCTGAGAGATTAATGGTCAAAGAATATCATACGGGTAATATATCTCCCTTCCCCCTTTTTGTTAATCCAGTTCATGTCGTGCTATAGACGAATTTTATTCCATTTTTTAAAATGAAAATTCTATCCTGAATTTTGGCCCATCCCATGTTGTTTTTCTGATTTTTTTACTAATGAAAATCCAATTAGAGAATAGGATGGTTTAGTACGAACTGTAACCTCCTAAATTTTGATAAAAAAATTTATAAAATATTATTGAGATCAATAATATTTTTTTTAAATTAAAAAGTTTCAATGGTAAAATTTTAGTGAAAGAAAGAAGGAAAGAATAATCATTAAAGATATTTTAGGTTCTAAAAAAATTAAAGAAAATTAAAAAATGAGTATTCTTGAGACTTAGAAAATTATGTAAGAGTTTATTTCCTCAAAAGAGGCTTAAATGATTTAATAGCTATTTTTTAGGAATTAAATACCTATTTTCTTAGAAAATTTAAGAAACGTAGCTATGAGTTGTCGTCGTGAAAATTTTAGGAAAATTATATTTTGGGTTGAAAAAGCTATAGAAAAAAGAAAATCTGAATTGTGACATGTGATATAATTTTTAGAAAACTCAAGGTGGATCCTTTTTTCTTTGGATTCATGGTGTTGATCTCTGGGATTGCAAATTTTTCTTGATTTTTTTTTTAAATATGGTTTCTATTTCTGATATGCATTTCTAGAGGTCGATGAGCATAGTTAGATTTTAGTGTTTTGTGTTGTTTAATTGATTTGGATTCTCTTCTCATTGCCTTGAAATCATTAATTGTTGTGAACAGAGATAAAAATAATGAGAGTCTTCCACTTTAGCATCTATATTCTCTACGTACAAGAGTATTTGGGTTCACTGTTTGTTGCATTTTGATTTATATTTTTGATTGATCAATCATAGAATTTTTGTAAGAATTTGGTTTGGAATCTTTGTAAGAATTTATGGATTGTTTATGCACAAAATCAACTAGGTATTCATCCTTCCAAAATGCAGAGTAGTAAGCGGTCTCCACCGTAGAAGTTATAATCTGACTAATAAGGATGGCTGGTGGGTTTGATTGAAAATATAATATATTACCCTACTATATTAGCTTAAGTTTAGAGGATCCTTAGAGCTGTGTTTGAATATTAATTTGGAGGTCTAAATCCAGTTTTGCAAACCCAGTTTCCATTGAATGTTTGTTTTGCTGCTTTTGCTAAATTGTGTTTTGCTTATCAAACTTCAGGTTTTCCAACACAAGTAGAAGGTTGATTTTTTTGTTAGGATCTGGAAAGTAAGTGGAAATGGGAAAAAGGGAAAAGAAAAAAGAGAGGGGGGAGAGAGCAGAAACTTTAGAACTAGAATATGAAATTTTAGAGTGAGGGAGAGGCAAAGTTATACTGGATAATATTTCATTCATGTCATTGACAGAGGGCATGGTTGGTATTTATAGTCTAGTACATTAGCTGAAAATAGCCATTCTGTCCTACATACATGAAACTTCTAAGCAGTTGAAGTGGGTATTTATAGTCTAATATCTTCAGCCAACCAGTTTCTCATTTAATGGGTCTGTGAAAAGCTTTGTGATTTATTTTGCATGGGTTTGCAGCTGTGTGGACTATTAAGAATATATAGGAATATGGTTTGGGTTATTCGAAATTCCATTGTACTTGGCCCATGTTAATCTAGTTAGAAAAAGTCAGTGCATATATGGCTTAGTATACAATAAATTCGAGATGAGAAAGGAATCATAATTTCTCTTATTTACTCTATTTCCTCTACAAATCCCTAACATGAACTCATTATATGCTGTGTATGACTTTGTTATTCTTTATTTCTTGTGCTAGTTCATTAAAAGAATTAGTGCCCATGATTGTGTAGTTTTTTTACTTTGGATATGGTTGAGAATTTTAGTTTTTCTGATTAACAAAAAGATAAACACTATTAGTATGTTTGGTTGGAGGGAAGTGGGGGTGGGGAAGTGGAACTGGAAGTGAAATCTTCCACTTCCCTCATTTAATACGATGGAAGTCACTTCTACTTCTACTTCCTTAGGCTATTTCAGTTCCATCAGAAAAGTTGGGAATTGAGATGATGGAAGTGGAAGTAAAATTTTTTAGATAATTTTACCCGAATTATAAAATTCTTAGATAACTTTAACCCTTCCTAAGTTATAAAAAAATATTTTGGACTATTTTACTCCAAGTTATAAAAAAAATATACATCAATTCTATACTCACTTCCATCCTACTAAATAAATTTTTAAAACCCATTTCTAATCTAATTCTACTTCCACTTCTACTTCCATCAAAAACTCTTCCATCCTACCAAACGTACCCTATGAGGAAGAGATCCTTAATTGATTGGAAGTGCTATGTTGGGTTGAAACAACACTGGTTTTTCTTTATTTTTATTTTGTTGTGTGTGGTTTTTTTTGGGGCCATTGTGTTTGTGATATAGGGGTATTATGATTAATATTACCAATCTATTGCTTTTAAAGGTAAGTCTAAATGTCCCATCTCCTGTAGCCATCGCGTAATGACCGGCGATGCTATGATTGGATAAAGAGCAAGATTATTCCATTCCACATCCTGGTAGGTATCGTGGTTCCTATTTTCTTTGGATCCACAATGTTAATTTCTGGGATTACATGTTTCTCTTATTTATCTTTTTTAAAACGTAGTTTCTATTTAATGATATACATTGCTTGAAGTTGATGCGTATTTAAGTTAAAGTTGGAATTGTATGTTGATGAACACTTTGACCTAGATGTGAATTTCTGGCTTACGGAGGCTACATATTTTAATATGCTCTTATTGTATTGTTTGTTTGATTTGGGTTCTCTACTCAAGTCTTCATTATTGTGGAGATAGGTAGAAATAACGAGGGCTTCCCCCTCATAGCACCTATTTTTAGTCTGAGTAAGAGTATTTGCGCTCGTGAGTTGGTGCATTCTGACTTCTATTCTAAATTCATTCAATGATAATATTTTGTAAGAACATGTTTTATAATTTTTACAAATGAAGATGGGATGGGAAGGATGGATTTAAATGCTTCTTCTATTCTCTCACTATTTTTTTGGAGGCACAAGGACTATGCTCTCCATTAATAGCTCGTGCTATAGTGAGTGATACCAGAATCACCAGATTTGTCAGCTAAGGATATTTTAGATATTAGAGTAACTAATTCATCATTGCTTGAAGTTAAAATACCCATAATGTCAAAGTTTTGCTCCACTTTTGCATCAGGCTAAAAGCATGGTTTGCAAATTCCTGTAGTTCACCCTCAAATTTTGCACCCTCCAAGGTACATAGTGTTGGAAATTGTGCCATAGAAGCAAATCATTGTATTATGAACATTGTTGATTTATGAATTTCTTAATCATATTATCATGTTTACTGTGATGACCATCCTTGGATAACTCATGATCTTATCCTAAATGTCCCTGGTCTGTCATCTATGCGGGAGCAGAGATGAAATAAGACCAATATGATTTTGAAGAGTATAGAGATATAAATCAAAGTCATAGGCACATGTAAAAGTACAAGGTGTTGGACCGACCCGCTATGAGAGAGCTGCATGGGTTAAGTCATAAACTTCTCTCATATACAAACCATGTCACTATGCCCTTTGACCTGATATCATCATGGATTCCTACATGACAAACGCTCAGCTTTGACCTAGTCAAAAGTCACTTTTGACCGAGTGATCATAAAGACTATGTTGGGGCTTAGTGGTTTTTCATGCGGAGGAATGTGAATGGTCAAGATGGAATTTATCCCTCACATTCATAGAGAGATATTACTGGGCCCCTGATGAGTGAGTCTGATAAATATATGGCCATACTGTAATGGAAAGGTAGTTCCATTTCTATAGTCAGACTACTCAGGGATCGAGAAAGTAATGGTCAGGAATAGGAGAATGACGTTCTCTATGCCTCATCCATGACCAAAATATCGTGTGACAAAAGGGGACGTGATATGGTTGTATGAAAGGTTGTATCGTTCATCGATCCTCACATGATTTGGGTAGTCGTGATGTCTTGCTAGAGACCGCTTACGACTTGTGAGTCAGTATAGTAAGTGGCCCACTGCCAACTTCATGTGGGCCTACAGGGTCTCACACAATATTGCCCAACAAGAGCTATGATGTCCAGATTCATTGAATCTAAGATATGTCCAGGTTCAATGAATAATTTAGAGTGGACGTATATATATATGTATATAATTCGTATATATATTATATTATAAATATAAGAGATATTTATAAGATTTAATTTATAAGGATAAATTAAATCTCTATCATTTTTTAATTTGAAATTTAAATTGATGTGATATAATATCTCAATTTTGATTTATGAGAATAAATCAAATATAATTCTGTTTTATCTTTATTTTAAATTAAATGAATAGGTGAATTAAATCTGTGGGACGGATTTAATATAAATCATATTTATTTAATTGGTTTCTTATCAAATTATGCAATATATATGATATTGTATTAATTTTGGAATTAATATAGGATTAATTCCGAAATCCAACTCAATCAGAACACCGATAGCATCCTATATATTTGACATTATGAGCTAGGGTTTTGGTGTGAGAGTGCAAACAATTTTTGCAGATAACAAACGGCTAAATAGAGACGGAGATGACTGATTCTGGAGAAAAACCCTAGAAGGACAAGAGGCGCTAGCACGTCGTTCGTGATTGGAATGCTGTTCGTGTGGATACCGGTAGAGGAAGCCGATATGAGTAGTCGACTTCTCGCGATAGAAAAGAGAGCATAGGCATCCCGAACGTCGGAATCCTCGAGCCACCAATAATTTGAATATCGAAGGTAACACATCTTACTACTTGACTTAAACACAATCGGTAGATCCTGGTAGGGACTAGAAGAATTTTTAAAGTTAATTTCTGCTGCGTGTTTTTCAATTCCCTACACATAGATCCTTGCAAAGATCAGCAATGCTCGCAGGACCAAATTTTCCCGCTTCATAGAGTGTCACAGCATGAGATGTCAAGCCTTAACAAATTTCACAGAGATGAGATTTATGTCAGACTTCAAACAGATTTTCTTTTGGTAAAAAAATATACAAACAATTCTCACACACATGGGAAGGCAAAGGACTAACAAACTCATATGAGCTTATTGACAGTGAAAAGGAAGGCTTGCTAAAACTACTTAGGCATAATAAGAATATGCCCCCTTTTTTTGCAAGCTTTGGGACTCAGATCACAACACAGAAACAGTTTAAGCTTGTGATCTGACGCATCCTTTGACAATTAGAGCCTCCATGGCAATGAGGTTAGACTTATGAATTTGACTCTTGAAGTCTCCATTTCCATAATCAAATTAAGTTTCACCACTGAAGCTTTACTGTGTCAATAAATCAGCTATAAATATTACCCACAATCCAATACAACATGATTGCATGAAATACATTGAACCAGCACTTTATAAAACAAAAGTTGGATAGTGGCACTAATATCTACAACAAATCAGCTCAGAAATGTGCTAACTAAACGAATGTCTTGTTTTATTTTCCAAGACTAGTAACCAAGCCGAACATCCACCCCAAGCTTGAGGGGAAGTGTTCGACTTTATAATTATTTTCTAATTGTTCATAAGATTTATTGTATTTATTTCCTTTATTATTTTACCCAATAATCAGGGATATGATCAAAGGATTACCAATCCCCTAAATTTTGTAATTTGTCCCCAGAACATTAATGCCTTTCAGATGATAGCTTGATCCTTTGTATAACTATATTGTACCCATTCTATTTGGATTATTAGAAAATATCTAGACATTTATTATTCTGGCAATCAGAGTAGTGATCCAGTTTTTATATTCTCTCACAACTTGTCATTAGAACTTTGAAGGATGCAGTTGAATATGGCTAGTTCACTGGCTGCAATGGTTGAACCTAATTCAATGGTTCACAAATGCTAAATTTGGTTGTTTCTCTAATACACTGAACTCTGAAGGCCCGTAACTTGGTTATTGCATTTCTATTGGCAGTAATTTGATATCAGTAACGGTAGGAAGCAGAATGTGGCAGCTCACTCTAGTTCAGAATTGAAGGGATGACACCGAATAACAACCTATATTGCTTCAAATCTAGTGTTCTAAGAAAATACATAACATATAGAAGTTGAGTGACATCTTATTACAAAGCTTCAGCAGATCCCAGATCAAAATACTCTGCAGTCTGCACCAAGTTTGAAAATCAGCTGGGGGATTTATTTACCAAATTTGTTGGAGGTTCTTAAATGAAACTAATTTGAAATAAGCTTGAATGATATGATATTTATGCTCCAACTTACAGGAGAGTGTTGAAGGATAAAATCTAGAATTATCCAAGTGTTGTCCTCTAGGGTGATTATAGTTATCTTAGATTTATCCAACTTCTATCCAGCGCATAGAGCAATTAGTTTGCCTTGATTCCTTCATCATTTGGTTTATCTTGATAAAACTATAAATAAAAGGCCAATATTTCAGCGTCAGTTTATGAACTCTGTTAAACGTACTTTAAAAAGAGGATAAGAACAAGAAGCCGTAGGCTCAAACTTCTTTCCGAATTGCTGCAGCATAGTTTTTTGATATCCCTTGTGACAAACCCAACAAATAGAAAAAGCGCCAATGAGAGTTGACACAAAACAAATTGAACCATAGAAAACAGATATTATCCTTTTGACAAGAAGACAATTAAATATAATCTATCATAAACTACTCTCAAAAATAAAGAAAAAAACTAAGATCTATATTCAAAAATACTATTCAAGGCTTAAAAACTTTATATATGACATTGTAATGGTGAGAATAAAAAAATGATAGATGTTTCTATTCACTAAAACAAATTACAGCATTTTTCTACTAAACAAATCCATCATCAAACTTTTCTGATCATCATTTTTCTACTAAATTACAGCATTAGATACACATTTGCAGAAATAGAAGTCAAATAGAATTTCTAGAGCACATACATCTAAGTTCTTCCGCAAGTAACGCATCATCTCTTCATAATATTCAGTTTCTTTACAAACTTTGCGAGCAAAACAGTTATTCCACTGGAGTCTCTTCCTTATACAGTATTCTATAATCCTGCATTAAATTTCCAGGGCCAGCCAAAAAAAAAAAAATAGAGCAATCTAAAAATGCATTTGAAAAAGAAACCCATTCAAGGATGCTGTTTGGACAGTGATATCTATGTCAGGTAACTAAAACTAAACAATCCATAGGGACAAAAAATGAAAGCAATAAATTTAGAAGGGCGGCAATGACGCTAAACTCACCTTCTATGCCATTCTTCTTTGGAAGAAAGAGTTACTTGAAGTCGTTTCGGAAGATTTTCCCAGGGGAATTCTTCCTTAATAGCTCTCTGTAACAATTGTTCCTCCACTGCCACTGGACCACGGTGCATTTTCCACTGCCCAGATATCTAGCCTTCCTCTACACTATAAAACACCATAAAGTCACCACAAGTCATTATGGTCATGATCTCGAGCTTGAACCTGGAACTAAATCTTTTAATATACAAAAATTGACCCCAATTATGCATAGAATAACAGTTATAAAAATAATTTCATAAAACTTAGCTTCGAATTGTAAGGATTCGAACTAGATTACCACGGTTACCAGCTATGCTATGATAGTGACAAGGAATTCACAGGAAAGTGGAAGAAATTACATGAATGTTGGTCAAAACAGAAAAAGAGTAATGGACATTGAGCACCTGATCTTCGTCGCTTGAGATGTCGAATTCAGCTAGGGTTTCAAAATTCAAATCCATTGACTCTGTTTCTTCTTCAGTGAAGCAAGGATGAAAATTTTCGCACGAGATCTGCAGAGTGAAATTCGCCAGAGTTCATAGTCGTGTTACGTTTCGCCTGTCATTCAACCTGTTGGATTTTATCTGACCCGTTATAGTGAAATAATAAAAACTAATTTTTATACAAAAAACTAATTTTAAAATTAAAATATAAACATATATTTATGCTTCAAAATTTTCTTTTATCTGAAAAAATGTTACTAAATAAATTTATTGATTAAATTACATGATTGTATGAATAATAAGTATTTTAATTTAAATTTAATAATTAAAAAATATTTATTTTATATAATTAATGTTTTCACATTTAGTTACAAGATTCTAATTACCCAGTCCTTAATATAGGACATATTTAATTAATTTAATTTGATTAAAAAATTAGATTAGTTAATATGATATATTTTTTTAAAATATTTTAATTATTTTTTTAATAATTATTTATGTGGAACTACCAAATAATTATTAAAGAAAGTTAGTTAAGTTAGTTATTGTTAAGGGAATATCAATAAGAATAATTTAAAAAAATTAATAAATATAAAAAATATATTTTATATTTGTGATAAAAATTAACTTCTTAATTAGACTCTATATTAATGATATAATAAATATAAAATAAGAGATCATTCTTGTCCTCCCTCTTAAAGACATCTTATCATATCCTTTTAGAAAAATCTTCTCAAGATTCAAAGGTCTATACCTATACGCTAAGAGAATGGTATTAAAAAAGATATTTTTCCGTTATTTCTTCTATAATTTTTTACATCCCCTCACTCACAAAACCAAGTTAAAAATAAAACAACCATTCAATGCCCCTTTGATTCAAAAAATTATAGGGAATGTAATGGTGATCAAAGAGAATTTGTTTGGCATGCGATCAAAAAATAATAAATAAAAATTTATATTTTATCTAAAAATTAAAATAAATATGAAATGATTTTTTAACTCTACAAATATAAAAAATAAAAAGTATAAATATCTAAATATTGATTCATAGAAGGAATAATATCTATATATTGAATATATACAATCAAAGTTATGTAATAAGGATTATATTGAATTATTTGAATGTATAAAGATTTGTGAAAACTTTTTGCATCTAAAACCTCTCTAGTTAATAATTAATTTAATCTCATCAAACACCTTGAGGTAACGAATCCTTCACAATTTACCTCTTGAGTGTAGAGAGTTGCATATTTTAAGTTTGTGTTTGCACTGTTATTTTGAACAACCATTTATTTATCCTAGTTTTGACGAAGAAAGTGATTTTTACAAATATTTATATAGAGAGAGATTAATTAAATGATATTTTTTATTCATGAGATTAATTAAATTGCATAATTTCATGAGTGGAAAAAAAGCAATAAACTAAAAGTTTCTTTAAATTCTTATATAAATGAGAAAGGTTGAATGGTTGATAACTAAATGCCAAATAATAAAAGTTAATGCATCTCTATACCAAAAAAAGAAAAAAGTTACTAATATGTGAACACTTTTACTTGTTAAAAAAGTCCATGGTGTATAAATGAAGACAAATTACTTGAAATTCATAAAAACGAGAAAAACAATAACTTACATTAAAATGAAAATTACAATACATTTCAATTACTAATAGTATATTTATAAGACACGTAACAAAAACAATATAAGAAACATTAAAGATAAAAAAACAAAGAAAAGCTGACACGATATCTAATGAAGCCACATTTTGTGCCTAATTCACTCTTCTTTGATCTTGATGAGTTCTTTTCCTTGTCCTTTTCGCTTGTTTCTTAGGCCTAGCTTGAAAAATTCTAATAAGCCATTCAGGTTTCCCAATCAAAAAGACAACTTGTCCCATGAACATTCCAAACACCATCCCACATCCATATCCCATGGCTACTGGTTTCCAACCAAATCCAAATTTGTCATCAGTTGACGAAGTTAGTTGTGGCAATTTCTCTTCATCTGGAGTACATGCTTTTGACAATGGAAATCCACACAGACCTAAATTTCCCTTGTAAGAATCATTGGAAAATGTATCAAACTGCTTACCTCTTGGTATTTCTCCGACGAGTTGATTCTGTGAAAGATTCAAAACTTCAAGAGAGTTGAGATTCACCAGTGCAAGAGGAATCACACCCGTAAGCATGTTTGATGACAAGTCTAACCATTCTAGATTTGTCAAATTTGCAAAGGATCGAGGAATAGGACCAGTGATTTTATTGTGGGAGAGGTTCAGCCCTTTAAGTGAATATAACTTACCAATAACTTGTGGAATCTCTCCATCAAACATGTTATTTGAGAGGTCAATGGTTGTGAATGTAGTTAAGATCCTTTCTAGCTTTACAACATTTCCTTTCAATGTGACCTTCACTGATTCTTCATATGAGTCACTGCTATAATTATTTCTCATGTAATTCAAACCAACTGCATAATCTATTTCCATCATCCCCTTAAATTCTTTAATGTATGCAGTTGGCAAAGATTCACTAAAATGGTTGTTGGAAACATCAAAAATTCTCAACATAGGAAAAGGATGTTTGGTGTTGGAAATATAAATGGCACCATAGAACTTGTTATCTCTCAAAATGAGTACCTGTAGTTGCGATAAGCCGTCAAGCCAATTGGGAAATTCATCTTTGATATTGTTTGCTCCCACATCTAAAATCACTAATTGCTTGCAATGGGTTAAAGGCAAAGGCAACCTTCCCTCAAATTGGTTGTTGTTCAAATGCAAAGATTGCAAGGAATTACTTTCAGAAAAATTGTCTGGTAGTCTTCCAACAAAGTTATTCATCTGTAGATCTAAACTCTCAAGATCTGGGAAAGCAACAAGGCACTCTGGGATGTGGCCTGACAAGTTGTTGTGAGATAAGTTGAGGATCACAAGTGAGCTTGCATTGCAAAATGAGGAAGAAATGTGTCCACTGAATTTGTTGTTGGACACTGAAAAGAATTCAACACCAAAGGATGGAATTGGGAGATTTCCTTGCAACATGTTGAAGCTGAGATCAAGAAATCTGAATTTTCCCATTGACAGATGTTCAACTGATGTCAAGTTATTATGAGAAAGATCAAAATCCTGCAAAGAACCATTCCCCACATCATTCAACCACATGGGAATATTTCCATGAATTTTGTTATTGGAAAGACCTAAGGATTTCAAATTTTGAAGGCTTCCTAACTGTGTAGGAAATTCATTGATGTCGCAAGAGGATAAGCGTAATACAACAAGATTAGGAATGGTGAAGTTAAGATTATTATTAGAGCTAAGTGAGAGAAACTTGTTATTTGAAAGATCAAGTATTTCAAGATTTTGAAGCTTTGAAAATTGATGAAGACTAATTGGGCCTCTCAAATTGTTTGATGATAGATATAGACGGGAAAGATTTACGAAATCAAAAATTGACTCTGGGATACCTTGTAGCTCAATATCAGAAAGATTTAACCTTCGCAAATTTGGGAGGCCTAAGAATTTGGGAAAGATAGTGATATGGCAAGAAGACAAATCTAATATTATAAGATTAGGAAAAGTGTAGTTAAGATTATTATCAAATGCAAGTGAGAGAAACTTATTGTACCCAAGATCAAGATATGTAAGCTTTTGAAATTTGGAAAATTGGTGAAAATTAACAGAGCCACTCAAGTTATTTGATGATAGACTCAAAGAAGAAAGATTTATAAGACTAAAAATTGACTCAGGGAAATTACCTTGTAGCTTGTTGTTAGAGAAACCAAGAAATTCCAAATTTGGAAGTTTGTAGTCAGTTGGAAATATTAATTTGTTATAGCTACAGGATAAATCAGTAAGTTGGGTGAGATTACACAATGAAGATGGCAATTGCCCTTTGATGTTATTTCCAGAAATTGAGAAAGCTTTCAATTTTGTATGATTTCCAAACACATTTGGTATCTCACCACTAAAAGAATTGTAACTAAGGTCCAATAAAGTGAGACTTTGGAGATTTGAAAGAAATGAGAGATCACCACTAAAATTGTTTGATGCAAGGTCCAAATAAGTTAAGTGAGTGAGGTTCTCAAAACTTGCAGGAATATGCCCATGAAATTGAGAGTATCTGATACTCAAAAAATTGAGAGACTTCAAATTGCCTATGGAATTTGAAAGTTGACCCGTGAGATTTTCATTTCTTGACAAATCTAAATTTTGAATATTTTGTAAATGAAAAATGTTATTTGCCAAATTTCCCATCAACGATGTCAGTTGAAGACTAAGATAGACCAAAGAGGATGACAAATTCATGAGCATAGACAAGTGGCTTGGTGCAATAGAAGACATATCTACACCATTTAAAACAAGTTCCCGTACATGAGTCATGTTTAGAATGAGCTTCTCCCAAGAGGATGGTTCAAGTCTTAACCATTCATTTGAGAAAAAGTAATTCCAAGACAAATCTAGAGAGATCAATTTAGACAATTCTGCAATTTTAGGAGGAAATGCACCAATAAAACCAGAGCAGCTCAAGTTTAGATGCAAGAGAGTGGAAAGATCACCAAATTGAGAAGATATCAAAGACCCACTAAAATCATTGTAAGCCAAGTTGAGTGTTTGGAGATGAGAAAGTTGGAAGATGCTATTGTTAGGATGGAGTTGACCTTGGAGCCAACTGCAACTTAGGTTGAGGCCAATCACATGACCAAACATGGAGTCGCATGTGATCCCATCCCACAAGCAGCAATTTGAATCATGTCCCCATGAAGCTGTCTTTGGGTAAGATATGTTCTTAAATTTAAGATAATAGTCATAATAAAACTCATCACACTCTATTGAAGTAGAATGATTAAGAGAGAGAGAGTTTTTGAATTGAAGGAGTGTAGAGGAATCATGACGATTACATAATGGCGGTGGGTTGAGAGAAGAAGAAAAGGAAGGAGAAAGAAAGAACAAGTATAAACAGAGGAAAACTCGAATTTGATCATTATAACTTGTGTTTATTTTAGTTTTTGTTTATATAATTTTAAACTATAAGTTTTAATATTTCGAAGGTAAAATTGTCCAAATCTTTATTAAACTATTGAGAGTAACATTTTAGATGAAAATAAATTTAAAAAAACAAAACCTATATTAGCTAAAACTAAAATAATAAACACCCAACAAAGCTTTCAATTACAGATTATTTTTCTATTAACGTACCAAATGGGGTAGAATAGAATTGTCAAATGAAAATGAATCAAACAATACTCTCATCCCAGTAAATTATTAACAAATAAAATATTAAATTATCCTCTTGACTCATTTGAGTTGACTACTAAAAATATTAATTTAAAGGAACTCTTGAGAAATAAAATTTTTCAAAGTACTTGTATATCAACCAAAGTTGACTGTCATTTTATAAATTGTTGAAGCCGACAAAATTTGAAGACTTCACAATCCCAAAACCAAAATTTAATTTCTAAGATTCCATTCATTTATCAATCAAACTGATTTTAATAGCACCGATTTTTAATTGTTTCACAATTTCATACATAAAAAAAGTTATATTTAAGTGATGACATATTAAACCTCTACTTAAACTATTGATATATAAGTCCTCTTCAACCTATTTATTTATATACTCTCATAATGCTACTTCATTTATATTCTAATAAATTAAAATATAACAATTCATATACCACTGGTGGAAAATTGACATTCTAAATTCCTATTTTTAAACTGGTCAATGAGGAGACGGTTTTAAAAAAATGACTGGTGGCATTTTTGTAAATAATATGAAATATTTACACCGTATTTACTCGTGAACGATGTGAAAAAATTTAGTCCGGTTTAGATGTTTACTTTCTACAGCGGATGTTATATGACCGATGTGGAAATATTTAATCCGGTTTAGATGAACTCTGTCTGTATCCTTTCCCGCTATTTTATGTCAAGTCTTCTCAGACATGCGCAGTAGTTCATCATGATCAACCTTCTCCGATATCTATTTTATATTCATTTCTTCTATTCTTCTATCTTAACTCTCCAATGGCTTCTTCCTCATCTACCCCTCCTTCTCCGCCTCACAAAAGACAAAGACATAATTTTGAAGACAAACATGTCTGTCATGATAACCCTTTAGTTCCTTCTCCTCCTCCCCTGCTTCAGAATCTGGTGGAGTGCCTGGAGGAACTCATCCCGCGCTTCAATGCCCTGGAGCAGTCGATGGAAGAACTGAGTCTGAAAGTTGAGAGGATGAATCAATATTTCAAAGCCTTCTGTTCTGAAGTTCGTCACCATCAATAGGATGATAGTTTCTTTCATCATGTTGTTAATCCCAACTTCGACTCCCAAAACACTGACTCGGAAGATGATGATAAGTGAAAATGGGGTCACCTGCCTATTTCTCTATTCCCCACCTCCTTTTTGATGTAATGAAAAGAATGAGGAGATGATGATATTGTATTTATATAGGTTGATAGAGCGAGGTATTTTTTTTAGATTTCAAGATGTAAAGTTAGTTAGTAAAGTTTAATTTGAATGAATGAAGTTTAACAAGTTTCTTGTTCTGCATACGTTGCTGATGATCTGTTTATTTTTCAAAATGTATACATCTAGTGTTAATCTAATTGTGAAGAATTTTTTTATTTTTTTAAAATAATAGAGATGTTGTATTTTAATTAGTCAGAATATAAATGAGGTAGTATTTTGAAAATATGTAAATATTTCTCCCTCATATATATATAATATAAAATTAATATATGTATGTAGGTGATGACGTGATCATCTCCAGCGGGGAAATTGCATAGTAAGGGAATTTGGATGTTGAAAATATTTGTCTACGAATTGTCACAAAGCTTAGTTAATTGTTTTAAAAAAAATTAAAAGCTTTGTTGAGAATTTAAAAATTTTTAAATAAATATTTATATGTTTGATTAAATGTGACTAATATTTTGATGTTATAAAAATTAAAGAGTTTTATGAACAATTAGTAATTCATTATTATATCATTTGTATAACAGGTAATTTAAACAACTCACAGATATTTAAACAATCTCTTTAGTCCACTTTGAGATTACTAGATATTAAAAATAAAAGAAGAGTCTGTGAAATACAATTTTTAATTTTAGAAGAGGCCCCTACATATATTTATAAAATCGAATAGAGATAGTTATGCTTGACTTAGGGGAAAAAAACAAGAAGACTTAGACTGAAAATAATGCCATATGTTATGCAATTAAGAAAGTGTTTCATAATTTTAGATAAATTTTGGCATAAAATAGGGAAATTTAGAAAAAGTAATTAAATTTCAATATTATTTGAAGACAAGGAAATAATTCAAAATTATTTTTGTTATTATTAGAGTGACGTGGTCAAAAGTTTAGAAGTGAGAAAATTCAACATCTGTTTTCACTATAGATTGTGGAATAAATTTATTTATGTCCCACCAGATGTGATTTTAAATGGTTCTAACTTCAATGCCACGTAAACTATCAAACACGCTATAAGTCTCCTATAGTTATAATTTGTTAACTAAATTGTAACGAACTATTAACTATAAATACTCATAAAATTAAGTTTATGAAAATTAAAGTTTTTATTTTGTATGGCTATTTAGTTGAATTAAATTTGAGAAGTATCATATCCAAAATAGCTCTTCCAAATATGTTTCCAACATTTGCACATATTCGAACTTGAGACTTAGTGTTTAAGCAACAAAAAATCATTCTATTTGATAATTACTAATATGGCTAAGAAATATAGAATTTTGTGAGGCTGATCAATTTTATAATTATTTTTATCCTAAATCAAGAACAATTTCAATTAATAATTTTAGTGAATACAAAACTTTTCTCCTCCCTTTGAATATACCTAATATTACCCCAATATGAAGTAATTTATATATAAATTGAAACAATCTCATTTTAATCATGTTATTATTTTTAATGTACTGAAAAATTACTAGAAAATAAAAAATGATACTTTTAAAATTTAAATAGTAATATTAATTTAGAAAATTTAATAAATTGATCTAAAAATAGATAACTTTACCATGAAATTAATTTTCTGTATTAATTTGATTAATACAGTGTTTGATCATTATAACTTACGTTTATTTTAGTTTTTGTCTCCATAATTTTAAATTATAAATTTTAGTCCTTTAAAAAATAAAACCTATGAAATTGTTTCAATCAAAACTAAAATAATAAATACCCAACAAAATTTTCAATTAAGAATTATTTTTCCATAAACGTACCAAATGGGGTAGAATAGAATTGTCTTTGTGATGCGATTGAAATGAGAATGAATCAAAGAATACTCTTAGCCCAATAAATTCTTAATAAATGAAATATTAAATTATTCTCTTGACTCATTTGACTCCTAAAAGCATTAACTTAAAGGAATTCTTGAGGAACAAAATTTTCCAAAGTATTTGTATATCAACCAAAGTTGATTGTCATTTTATAAATTTTTGAAGCCAATAAAATTTGAAGACTTCACAAACCGAAAACCAAAATTTAATTTCTAAGATTACATTCACTTATCAATCAAATTGATTTCAACAACACTAAGTTTCAAATTTTTCACAATTTCATCATAAAAAATTATATTTAAGTGATGACATATTAAACCTCTACTTAAACCACTGATATAAAAATCCTCTTCAACCTATATATATATATAATTAATATATGTACGTAGGTGATGACGTTGTCATCTCCATCAAGGAAATTTCATAATAAGGCTATTTTGATGTGAAAAACATTTGTCCGCGAATTATCGCAAAGCTTAGTTAATTGTATTTAAAAAAATTAAAAAGCTTCATTGAAAATTTGAAAATTTTTAAACCAATATATATGTGTTTGATTAAATGTGACTAATATTTTTATATTACAAACAAGAGTTTTATGAACAATTAATAATTTATTATTATATTATTTTTATAATCTGAAAAGGTAATTCAAACTCACAGATGTTTAAACAATCTTTTTAAATTTTTAAATTTAAAGAGAGGCCCCTACATATATTTAAAGAGTTTGTGTAATACAATTTTTAAATTTTAGAAGAGGCCCCTACATATATTTTTAAAATCGAATAGAGATAGTTATGCTTGGCTTGAAAAAAGAAGAAGAAGACTTAGACTAAAAATAATGCCATATGTTATGCAATTAAGAAAGCGTTTTATAATTTTAGATAAATTTTGGCATAAAATAGGGAAATTTAGAAAAAATAATTAAATTTCAATATTATTTGAAGATAAGGAAATAATTCAAAATTGTTTTTGTTATTATTAGAGTGGCGTGGTCAAAGGTTTGGAAGTGAGAAAATTCAATATTGTCTTTCACTACCGTTTGTGGAATAAATTTATTTTTGTCCCACAAGATATAGTTTTGAATGGTTCTAACTTCAATAGCATGCAAACTATCAAACACGTTATAAGTTTCTTTTAGTTGTAATTTGTTAACTAAAATTTAAGTTTATGAAAATTAATCTTTTTATTTTATATGATTATCTAATTAAATTAAATTCGAGAAGTGTTATGTCCAACTTCGAGTATTTAACATAATTTTAAAAAATTAATTTTATATATTAATTTAAGTTAATATAGTATTTAGTTTTTATAATTTACGCTTATTTTAGTTTTTCATTTTAGTGTAAATCCTATAATGAACAATGGTCCAGACAACACAATTGGACCTGTTTGGCTAGAAAATGTGTGAAGAAGGACTTGCACATGTCTACATTGATGGAATATTTATTCAAGAAATATAGGATTTTGTGTGGCTGATCAATTGTATAACTATTTTTGTGATAAATCATGAACAATTTCAGTTAGGAATTTAAAATAAAGTAAAACATAAGAAAAATTAGTAGAAAATCTTATGATTTGTTCGTAGATGAATTGATATGCCGTGAATAAAGGTTTGTAGTCAATGACGCGTCAACTAATAAAGAATTTTTAAAATGGGTCCCATATTAACCAATTACATTGACTACACATGTGCGTGTTAGAATATAGAAAAGTATTTAATTGATGAACAAAAAAAAGTCTTTGACGTCTCCGATCAAAAAAAAAACACAAAAGAAAAAAATTCTTTCTTGCAAAATTCTCAAAACTCTTTCTTTTCTGCAAACATATTTGTTACAATATTTTCTTGGCCTCTATAGTCACAAAGTTCAGTCCTCTGATTACTCCGCAAAATAATTTCAATGAAAGAAGGGATTGATCCCATATAAAGCTTTAAAATTATTTATAATTATACTACTAAAAAGTTATTAGTTGAAGTGATAAGTAATCTCATCTTTCTAAAGGACAAAATATAAATTTAAATCTTGAGAAACATATTTGTTTAATCAAAGTAAAAAAAATTTATGTTATAAATATCAAAAGAGATTAGTCTTAAGTCTAAAATAATTTATGATATTTTAATTAAATAAAAATTGTATAATTATACTAAACAAAACTAGATTTTTAGCTTTGGATGAAGTCGAGATGAAATGTAATATTTAAAATTTGCTAACAGGCTTTATACACCTTTTTTTTATATTTTATATAGATGGACTTATGTAGGATTTTTTTAAGGTAATTAACACTTGAACTAAGTTATCTAATATTATATAATCAATTCATATATAGCATTTTTTTATACGTATGAACTCTTGTAAAGAAACTTTGAGGAAATTTCAGGTCAAAAGTAAATCTAAAAAAAGAAGTTTACAGAATAAATAATTATAGAAAAGATTGATTTTTCTTTCTTTGACTTAAAATTACTTAGAAGCATGCTTTATGACTAAGAGAATTTTGTTATTTATACATATCATAAATAATTTAAAAATTGGTTGTTTATATTTAATTTAATAATTACTAATATAATTTCACTAGCTATTCATATGTGTGACAGTGAATACAACACTTTTCTCCTCCCTTTGAATATACCTCGTAATACACCAATATGAAGTAATTTATATATATATATATATATATATATATATATATATATATAAATTAAAACAATCTCGTTTTAATCATGTTATTATTTTTAATGCACTGAAAAATTACTAGAAAATAAAAAAAATGATACTTTTGAAATTTAAATAGTAATATTAATTTAAAAAATTTAATAAATTGATCTAAACATAGATAACTTTAACATGAAATTAATTTTATGTATTAATTTGGTTAATACACTGTTTGATCATTATAACTTACAATGAATCAAAGAATACTCTCAGCCAAATAAATTCTTAATAAATGAAATATTAAATCATCCTCTTAACTCATTTGAGTTGAATCCTAAAAGTATTAATTTAAGGGAATTCTTGAGGAACAAAATTCTCAACCAAAGTTGACTGTCATTATAAATTGTTGAAGCCGACAAAATTTGAAGACTTCACAAACCCAAAAACAAAATTTAATTTCTAAGATTCCATTCATTTATCAATCAAACTAATTTTAACAGCACCGACTTTTAATTGTTTTACAATTTCATACATAAAAAATTATATTTAAGTGATGACATATTAAACCTCTACTTAAACTATTGATATATAAATCTTCATTAACCTATATTCTTAATTTCATGGTGCATGCGCTGTGAATAATACGGATAATTCTCTATAAGAGTCTTTGACTTAAGATTTAAATTTGACTAATCACAGGGGTTTAAGCTCAGCGGAGGAGGGTCTCAAGCAAACACTCTTAGTTTACTAACAATACGTATTAGGCCAGCCTCATGATATTTCAGGTTTCTTTGATAAAGTTTGTGCAATTCATACAGTTTTTTATCTTTGTAAATCTCGGGTCAAAACCCTAGCTTCAATTTTATAGGATGCTTTAAAAGGTTGGGGACTGGTTAATTTTAAATATATTATCCTGTGATCATTCATGTTTTCTCTTAATTTAATTTAGATCTAATAAAGTTGCTAAAATAAGAATATAGTAAAATCCTCTAGCCACAAAGCCACCAAGCCTCCAAGCAAACCCTCCTACCCTTTTTTTGGCTTTCCCACATGTGGAATTTATGAGAGATTAAGGTATTGTTTGGTTGAGGGAAAGGTAAAGGAGATGTGGTATAAGTTTGTTTAGTTAAGAAAAATAGAAGGGAAGGGGTTTAAAAATTTTTTTTTTTTTGTGTTTTTCTCCCCCTCTCACCCCTTCTAAATTGGATTGGGATCCTCTCAGAAGCACTTCCTTCATAATCACCTTGCCTCCTCTTATTTTATCCCTCCCCTTTTTAAAAAAAAAATCCTCTTCCTTTATGCATCCGCTTCCCTCTGTTAAATAAAAAAAAACTGTTTTAAAAAACTGTTTTTTTAAAAAAATTTAAAAAGTGTTTTTAAAAAAAATTAAAAAAATACACTTTTAAAAAAATTCAAAAACACTTTTTTAAAGTGTTTTTAAAAAACTGTTTTTTAAAAATATTTTTTTAAAAAAATTAAAATGGTGTTTTTAAAAGAATTTAAAAAATATGCTTTTTTAAAGTGTTTTTAAAAACTTTTTAAAAAAAAAACGTTTAAAAGAGTGGCTAGAGGATGCATAAGTTTTTTTTTTTTTTGAAAAAAAACTCTTCAATAGCATTCATCTAACAGTTTAAGCTTGTGATCTGACGCATCCTTTGACAATTAGAGCCTTCATGGCAATGAGGTTAGACTTATGAATTTGATCCTTGAAGTCCCCATTTCCATAATAAAATTAAGTTTCACCACAAGGACTAGTGGGTGTGTTAGAGATTAAAAGAAAACTATTCAATTTTCATGGATCTTCATAGATTAAGATAAAGCTATTCAAAATCTTCATTTAATAAATCAGGCTTAAGTGATGAACTGACCTTAGGTAAATCTCAGTAAAGCTAACACCAATATTAATGCAGACAATGTAGAATCCGAAGTATCAACTACAGGTCATTGAATTTTTCTTGGAGAAAACCTTGTTATCAGGAGAAGCTTGGACTTGGAATTTGCGAGCTATTTTTAATGAAAATAAGATTAAAAGATTTGAAAATCAAGTGGGAAAGCCCACTGAAGCTTTATTATGTCAATAGATAAGCTATAAATATTGCTCACAATCTATTACAACATGATTACATGAAATACATTGAACAACCACTTTATAAAATAGAAGTTGGATAGTGGCACTGATATCTGCAACAAATCAGCTCACAAATGTGCTAACTAAACGGATGTCTTGTTTCAATTTCCAAGACTAGTAAACAAGCCAACATCCACCCAGTAGCTTGAGGGGGAGTGTTCGACTTTATAATTATTTTGTAATTAGTCATAAGATTTACTATATTTATTTCCTTTATCATTTAACACAAGAATCAGGGATATGATCAAAGGATTACCAATCCACTAAATTTTGTAATTTGTCCCGAGAACATTAAATGTATAAAATATATTGTACCCATTCTATTTGGATTATGAGAATTGAAGGGTTGTGGCACAAACTACTAGCAAGTTTTTTGTAGAAAAAAACAACATTGACAACCTATAGAACTATTGTGTAACACCGAATAACAACCTATATTACTTCAAATCCAGTGTTCTAAGAAAACACAAAACATATAGAAGTTGAGTGTCATCTTATTACAAAAAAAGCTTTAGCAGATCCCAGACCAAATACTCTGCAGTCTACACCAAGTGTGAAAATCAGCTGGGGGATTTATTTACCCAACTTGTTGGAGGTTCTTAAGTGAAACTAATTTGAAATAAGCTTGAATGATATATTTATTCTCCAACTTACAGGAGAGTGTTGAAGGATAAAATCTAGAATTATCCAAGTGTTGTTCTCTACGGTGATTATGGTTATCTTAGATTTACCCAACTTCTGTCCAGCGCATAGAGTAATTAGTTTGTCTTGATTCCTTCATCATTTGGTTTATCTTGATAAAATTATAAATAAAAGGCCAGTATTTCAGCGTCAGTTGATGAACTCTGTTAAACATGTACTTTAAAAAGAGGATAAGAACAAGAAGCAACAGGCTCACTTCTTTTCGAATTGCTGCAGCATAGTTTTTTGATATCACTTGTGAAAAACCAAACAAATAGAAAAACCCTCCTGTGAAGGAAGAACAGCCCAAAAAGGGCATTGAAATAAAAGTCATCACATATGTATGCTATTTATGCCTAGATGACGACACCTTGACACAAAAATTAGAATGAAGAGGATCAGTTTTTGCCTCAAGCAGTAAAAAATCATTAGTAAGGAAAAAAGTTAAGACAAAATGAAGGGGATCAGCTTGGGAAAACACTATCTATTAAAGCTCAGTTTCTACCTTGATTTTTCCCAACAGAATCTAGCATACGTAATACAATAAATGTCCCACGTGACATTCAACCATATCTCTCATTCATGTCATTCAAGCAGTTATCATGATCAATCTGCTATCTAACAATGAGTACACTATCAAAGAGCAAACCAATGCAGGAAGTTGGCTACACTAATGTTTCAATATTCTTGCAGAACTTCCGAGAAATAAATTTCTGATCTTAGCATCCTGTAATTTTCAGATCCATTTTTTATTACTACTTCAGTCTCTGAGATCAGTTACAGAACCCCAGGTTTCACATCCATATTCCTATCAAATTGCTATGTTTCTCTATATAAATAGGATTCCAGGCAGAAAGATTGGATACTATCATGAACTGTCTTCAAACAAAAACAAAGTTGACATATATTGGAAGCTTAGAAAGCATGATTGCAAGGTGGCATCGGACACTATTAAGACTCAAGGACTGATACAAATTGTTGGACTGGGAAACACCATCTGAAGTGTGTTTAAATCTGACAGAAATGTGAGAAGACAGCATTCACGATAAGTTACACCAGACTAGATTTAAATATGAAATATAAATTAAGAATGACAAAATCACTAAGGAGGTCTGTAAGTATTTATCCACATATCTAAGAGAAACACCTAATAATGATGGCTTTCATCCAAAGTATCAAAAATAGGTCATCAGAAATCTTAGAATGGGCTTCCTGTGACCTTTTGTTTTCCCACTCAAAACAACTGACATTACAGGCAATATGTTAAAAACAATTCCCAGAGTTTTCTAGAAAAAGAATTTAGCTTGAAGGAAAAGGAAAAAGAGGGGGGACTTGAAAATGAACAAACCTGGTGAAACAGAACCCATCATTAGATAGGAAGTAATGTTAGCATCAACTATGAAAGCAACACGAGTGTAGGCTGAACGAAGACCATAGTTCCCTGACCATGGAACATTCCCTTGCTGATTGGTATCACTATCATTAAGCATATTCTCAGAACCCAGACTAGCATGAGAACCATCTTCATCACTGACTACACTTCGAGGAGAAGCAGGTATGCTAATATATTGAAGAATAGCTGATGGGTCAATTACTTTTGTTGCCCATCCCAATCGGCATACAAAAGATGCAGCAGCCTGCAGTTGAGATAAATAATCCTTTAGTGTAGCTGCCAATTCAGCAACAGTTGCATTCTCTCTTGAAACAACAAAGACTTCATAAATTAACCTGGAAAATAAGCTTCCAACTTAGACCCTTTTAATGGGAATAACATTTTAAACAAAACAAGATGAAACTGCAAATTGAAACAACTGCATTACTCTTCAATAGGATCTTTATAAGACTACTCCCTGTTGGAAACAAAACCTTTAAGCCTGGAAATTGAACCATTATAAATTTAAATGTTACCGAAATCACTTGCCAACCTTCACCAGTTCAGATGACAAAGTAGAACCTTTAAAATTCATTTTACATATATAAACTTAGATTTTCTACATTTATGCCTGCACATTTTGCATATTTATAAAACCATGCCTAATTGAACATGTCTAGCTATGAAAATGATCCACCTACTGTACTTCATGGTACATATCACATATTCTAACATTTATATATCTTCTTTTCATCAAAATTTTTCTATATTACTTAAAAAACTTGAAACCAATTAATATTTTTTGTTGATTGTTATAAATATCTTTATATTACTTTGGAAATACTTGTTAAAAACTCAAGATACTCATACTCATGTCCAAAAATTTTGAAATATATATTATATATATTCCCACGCCCGTATCCTAAAATTTTGAAAATTGCCATATCAACTGCATCATGTTGTATCGTATCCGATACATTTACCTGTATCAGTGCTTCTTAGATGTCAAAAATGATGGAAATTTTTATACAGAACAATAATAAATTTATTTGCTGCACTTTTTGCATTTCAGGAGTAAAATAATAAAACCTAATTATTTAAAGCAAGGACTAAAACATAAAATACAGAACACACCTTTGAACCGGTCATCAGGGTATACAGGAACATCAAAATAGATTAATCCTCGTCCAAAAAGACCCTTCACTGTGTTAGGATCAAACAGGATAAACGAATTTGCTTCTTCTTTACAGATTTTGTCTACAGTAGTTGTTTTCTCATATGAGAGTTTCTATAAGGCAAAACACAAATGTGAGAAAAGTCAACATAAAAACCTGACATGTGAAGAAAAAGCTAACATTCCTAAATTAAAACAACAATCAGCATTACCAGGTGAACCTCCAGTTTATTAAGATCAAAGACAGGCCTCACCTTAAATTCTTCCAAGGTAAAGTTAACAAGATAGATTCCCCGCCAAGGCTCCATTAGGAAATCCACAGGTTGCAGAGGTAAAAGTTCTCTTGCAATTGACTTGTTCAGTTTCCACATGATTTTCTGGTTGCTCCGAAAAGAGGAAATGACAGGTGAGGTAAGAAGACCAAAAAGCTTTCATGCTTGCAAGTCTGCAGGAAGGCGCATACTTGGCGACAGAAGTAGGCTGCATGGCTCTTTAAAGACCATTTTTTCCTACTTTTTCTTTTGAAAACATTCATTTTGGAAAAGTTAAATTTTAGTTTTGACTCCCTTAATTCACCATATTTCATATACCCCAAGATTAAGGGGGGGAAATCATATAATACTGTTAGTATTCCTATAGATAATGCATGCATTTATCTATGTCATGAGGACCAGAAAACAAAATGAAAAATATTATACATCCAAGTGAAGTCACTAAAGAAGTGATGCCGAACCAAAAATAAAAACTCAGGAAGAACTCTATGGAACTCAACGCAATCTCAATATCAGGAAATTATGAATGTGAAACAAAGGTGAATAAACCAATAAACTAGCAAACCTATCATAGACTACAAAAATTTTATTTGACTAGAATTATAACTAATATAAGGCTCCTAACAAAAGATATTATGGTTATCACATAGATGGATATCTACCGACTAATAGATTATCTAATTAATTAAATTATTTCTGGAAAAAATTAGTTTAATTAAGATAACTCCATAATAGTTCCAGATCAGAAAATATAATAGCAGAAAATAATATATGATCTTAAATATTCTATTATTAGCAAACACCCCCTCAACTTCTATTTTGAAACTCCTAAGCTATCATCATTTTAACATTTGGGAATTTTGGGATTTAGGATTAGATGCTCCATTCCCTCACAAAGCGTTTTCCAACATTTTAACCTCCTAATTTACTTTCAAAACAACAGGGCCATGGAATGTTGGAAGGAAAATAGTATGAGGTGACACCTCTGTTGATGGAAAATGGACAAAAAGCTTAGAATGTTGAAGGTGAGAATTTAAGGGGATAACTCTGGATTTCAGAGTAAAAGGGTGTTCACAAATGACCTAAAACTAAAATTGTGTATTTGTATTTTGTTTACCAATATAATAGGACAACTAAAATGGCTATCTTCTCATCTTGCACCAGGAAGTGTCAAAGGAAGAAGATAGTCATAGAGGCATTATTAGCTTGGCACCAATTTCAGTGCCTTGTCAGCCCAAAATAGTTGCTTGAAGGGTAAAATTGACAATATTCTTGCGACAGCTAATTAAACAAACAAAAATATGCGTACACAAGCATACATGGAATCCAGTTATCACTTCTATTTTTATATATCATTATACAAAGGAAAATCATTGCGGCACCTTAGATCTGCACTTATTCATTATATCAATAAATTCATTTCTCCCAATTCCTGTGAGTCTTAGAGCATCCAACAACAACAACAACAACAACAAAGCCTTTTCCCATTAAATGGGGTCGGCTACATGGATCATACGACGCCATTGTGCTCTTTCAAAAACTAAATCCTTGGATAGGTTATTGACCAGGAGATCCCGCTCAATGACTTCGTTGAGCGTTTTCTTTGGCCTTCCTCTACTCCTTTTAACCGGACTCCAAACCGTTTGATCCACCCTCCTCACCGGCGCATCCCTTGGCCTTCTTTGTACGTGTCCAAACCACCTAAGACGGTTCTCCACTATTTTTTCCTCAATATGTGCCACTCCAACTCTTCCCCGTATTTGTTCATTGCGAATCTTATCTTTTCTTGTATGCCCACACATCCATCTCAACATCCTCATTTCGGCTACCCCAATTTTATGCTCTTGTTGTCCTTTTAAAGCCCAACATTCACTTCCATAAAGCATTGCTGGTCTTATAGCAGTACGATAAAACTTTCCTTTTACTTTATCTGGCACTTTCCGATCACATATAACCCCAGTAGCCTTTCTCCATTTAAACCACCCAGCCTGGATTCTATGATTAACATCCTCCAAAATTTCACCATCTTTCTGTATAATTGATCCCAAATATTTGAACTTATCTATTTGTGGAATAACTTGATCTCCTAATTTGACCTCCAAGTTACTTCTAACTTGCCTCTTAGAAAAATTACAATGCATGTATTCAGTCTTACTTCTACTCGGACGAAAACCCTTCGACTCTAAAGTACTTCTCCATAACTCAAGTTTAAAATTAATTTCTTCTCTTGACTCCGCCATAAGAACTATATCGTCCGCAAAAAGTATGCACTTAGGGATTTCATCTTGAATAGGTTTAGTTAGAACATCCACTACCAGATTAAATAAATAAGGACTCAATGATGATCCCTGATGTAGGCCAATCTTTATGGGAAAATCATTTGTTTCGCCCACAGACGTTCTTACAGTAGTAGTTACCCCTTCATACATATCTTTTATTGCTTTGATATATGTCATGCGCACACCTTTCTTTTCTAAAGCTTTCCAAAGCACCTCCCTTGGCACTCGATCATACGCTTTTTTTAAGTCAATGAAGACCAAATGTAAATCTCTTCTTTTGGTCCGGTACCTTTCCATTAACCCCCTTAATAAATAAATCTCCTCCATTGTAGACCTACCTGGCATGAAACCACACTGACTCTCCGTAATATCAGTCTCTAATCTCAACCTGTGTTCAATTACCTTTTCTCATAACTTCATAGTGTGACTCATAAGCTTTATCCCTCTATAATTTGCACAATTTTGAATATCTCCTTTATTTTTATAAATAGGAACTAAAGTACTTTTCCTCCAATCATCGGACATTTTCTTAGAACTTAAGATCACATTAAATAGTTTAGCAAGCCACACCACTCCCGTTTCGCCTAAACACTTCCAAACTTCAATAGAAATATCGTCAGGTCCAACCGCTTTACTATTTTCCATTTTCTTAAGCGCCTCTTTAACCTCGCCAACACGGATCCTACGGTAAAATGCCAAATTTGGTTCAACTTCTCGTGATAAATCTCCTATCTCATAACTCGATCCTCCTCCCTCGTCATTAAATAATTTGTAAAAATAGGTCTCCCACCATTCTTTAATATCACCATCTACAACCAACACCTTGCCTTCTTCATCCTTAATACATCGCACTTGATCCAAATCCCTCGATTTCCTTTCCCTGTCTCTTGCAATCTTATAAATCTTTCGTTCTCCCAACTTTGTCCCTAACACCTTATAAAATTTCTCAAAAGCTTTAGAACGAGCTGCACTCACTGCCTTCTTCGTTTCCTTCTTAGCTAAATGATATTTTCCCCAATTTTTAGTATTATCACATAAGTGTATAGCCTTGAAACAGTCTCTCTTGTTCTTAACTTTCTCTTGCACGTCCTCGTTCCACCACCAAGTCTCCTTATCTCGTCGACCAAAACCTTTAGATTCTCCCAAAATTACTTTAGCAACTGTTTGGACTTTTTCAGCCATTTCCTTCCACATGATATTAGCATTTTCCTGCACCTCCCAAGCCCATTCATTTAACATAATTCTTTTAAAAGTTTCCCTCTTCTCTCCCTTTAACTGCCACCACTTGACTCTTGTGTTTAAAACATGTTGGCGCTTTTCCTTACTGCACTTAATACGCACGTCAAGGGCCATTAACCTGTACTGGGTTGTCACTCCGTCCCCTGGAATCACTTTACAATTTGTACAAAGTCTTCTGTCATGACTCCTTACCAAAAAGAAATCAATCTGTGACCTGTGAACCCCACTCTTGTAAGTGATCAAGTGCTCCTCCCGCTTTTTAAAGCATGTGTTGACAATCTTAAAATTGTAGGCTAAGGAAAACTCTAGGATAGATCGTCCTTCATTATTAATCTCTCCAAAATCAAAACCACCATGAGCCCCGCATATTCCCCTGTCTCCTTACCAACATGACCATTAAGGTCCCCACCAATAAAAATATTCTCACTATGTGGTATGCTTTAAATCAACCCCTCCAAATCTTCCCAAAACTTTTCCTTAAGATGTGCTTTTGTTCCCACTTGAGGTGCATAGACACTAATAACGTTGATTGTATCCCTTCCAACAATTATTCTCAAAGATATAATTCTGTCATCAATCCTTCTAACATCCACCACATTCTTCTTCCACTCTTTATCCACAATGATACCAACCCCATTCCTCGTACCTGTTTTACCTGTGTACCAAAATTTGAACTCATTGATTTCCCGAGATTTTTCTCCGACCCATTTAGTTTCCTGAAGGCACAAGATGTTAATCTTTCGCTTTACCATTACTCCCACCACCTCCCACGCTTTTCCGTTCATAGTTCCAACATTCCAAGTGCCAAATCTGATCTTTCTCTCCTGAACTAGCTTCTTTAGCCGCCTCCGTTCGTAAGAGAGCGGTATGTCACGCACTTAGCGATTCCAACGCCTAAGCTACGTGTGGCCTTAGCTCGACTTCCTCCCTATGCTCGAACTAAGTCAGCCAACCTACAAAACACTTAGCAAGCAACACGAAATAGGCGACAAGAGAACAATATCGAAGAAGACAATTATATTATCTCAAAGGAAGCTTTTCAAAGAAGGCTTAGAGAACTTACAACTCTTCATGCTACAAATGAATGAGGGGGTGGGTATTTATAGCCATCCCACCTCCTTAAAGAATAATTCTAGAATTCTCTACACACACCTTTATTCTATACCTTTCTACACAAGTATAGAATTATCTAGAATAAGCTAGGCTTCTCCATAGTCTTCTAGATATCTCCATAGAGTTCTCCATCTTTCCACACTTCTCTAGGATCTTCTAGAAACTTCCGCAACCTTCTAGCTCACTCTAGGAACATATAGGAGCTTCCAAAACCTCTATTGGCATCATTTCTCGTGGGTACTCCCATTCCCACGAGTTTTCGGTTGTCTTCTTCTTTTGGGCTGACATTCTCCCCCACCGGAGTCCTTGACGCCCTCGTCAAGTTTCCCCTTCGCGTAGGCAGCAATCTTCTCCTTGAATTGCCACAAATCCGCCTCCTTCTCCCATGACGCTTCGCTATCGGGTAAACCTCGCCACTTCACCAAAAATTCCTTATGCGCTGGAATGCCTCGTTGTCGCACGAGTCTTTCGGCCATGATCTCGTCAACTTCACGATCGTACGAAGATACCATCACGGGTGGTGCTCATTTTGATTCTCCTCGCTCGGGATTCTCGCCATCTCCATGGTAAGGTTTGAGACAACTTACATGGAAGACATTATGCACCTTCAATTGTTGAGGTAACTCCACTCGATACGACACCTTGCCTACCTTTGTGACGATAGGAAAGGGTCCTTCATACTTGCGCACCAAACCCTTATGCACTTGGCGATAAGCCTTGAATTGCGTCGGAGGCAGTTTCACCATCACCAAATCGCCTACTTGAAACTCAAGGGGTCTCCGCTTCTTGTCCGCCCACTTCTTCATCCTCTTTGACGCCTTGTCCAAGTAAACCCGCGCCACGTCAAGCTGTTCTTGCCAACCTTTCGCCCATTTATATGCCGAAGGGCTAGTCCCAGTATAGCCCGCCGCAATCGTGTGTGGGGTTAGTGGTTGTTGCCCTATCACTATCTCGAATGGGCTTTGCTTTGTGGCTTCGCTCCGTTGCAAATTATACGAGAATTGGGCAACATCCAACAACTTTGCCCAATCTCTTTGGTTGGCACTCACAAAGTGCCGCAAATACAACTCCAACAAGGCATTTACTCGCTCGGTTTGCCCATCGGTTTGGGGATGGAATGACGTTGAAAAGTGGAGTTCTGAACCCATCATCTTGAACAACTCCCTCCAAAACTTGCCCGTGAATCTCGGATCTCTATCACTCACAATGCTTCGAGGAAGTCCCCAATACTTCACCACATGCTTGAAGAACAATCGAGCGGCTTCCTCGGCCGTACAATCTCGCTGGGCGGGGATGAAAGTGCCATACTTGGATAGTCGGTCGACTACCACCATGATCGAACCATAACCTTCGGACTGGGGTAAAGCCGAAATGAAATCCATCGTCACACATTCCCACGGCTTCTCGGGTGTAGGAAGAGGCTCTAGTAATCCCGCTGGTTGCCTTTGTTCAATCTTGTCTTGTTGACACACAAGACATGTCCGCACATATCCCTCGATCTCTTCCTCCATCCTTGGCCAATAATACGATCGCTCCACCAAAGCAATCGTTCGTTGAATCCCCGGATGGCCAGCCCACATCGAATCATGGCACTCCTTCATGATCTCCTTTCGTAAATTTCCCCATCGAGGCACGAACAAGCGGTTTCCAATGGTGTAGAGACAACCATCTCGCTCCCAAAACCGCCTTGTCTTTCCTTGCTTCGCCAGCTCAACGAGATTCTTGGCAAAATCATCCTTCTCCATCCCTTCCTTAATGCGTTGTAGTAGATTGCCTTCCACCACGCTTACCGCAGTCAACTCTGCCTTGCGACTAAGCGCATCTGCTATAACATTCGCCGTACCGGGCTTGTATTCCATTACATAATCAAATTCGGCAAGAAAGTCTTGCCACCGAGCTTGCTTAGGAGTAAGCTTCTTTTGATTTTGAAAGTAGCTCGTCGCCACGTTGTCGGTTTTGATCACAAATCGTCTCCCAAGCAAATAATGCCTCCATACTCGCAAGCAATGGATGATCGCTGTCATCTCCTTATCGTGCACGGGGTACCGCCTCTCCGTGTCATTAAGCTTGCGACTCTCGTATGCAATGGGGTGTCTCTCTTGCATTAACACGCCCCCAATTGCAAAATCTGACGCATCAGTATGGACCTCGAATGGTTTCTCATAGTTCGGCAACGCCAACACCGGATCGCTCATCACTGCTTGCTTAAGGTCTTCAAACGCCTTTTGACAAGCATCGTCCCACTCCCACGGGACATTCTTCTTCAATAGATTCGTCAAGGGTGTCGCCTTCTTCGAATAACTTTGGATGAACCTACGATAGTAGTTCACCAACCCAAGAAACGATCTCAAACCCGAGACATTTGTTGGCGCTTCCCATTCAACAATCGCCTTCACCTTGTCTTCGTCCATACTTATCTTTCCACCAGAAATCTTGTGCCCCAAGAACATCACCTCTTGTTGCGCAAACTAGCATTTCTCCCGCTTGACATATAACTCGTTCTCCCGCAACACTTGGAACACTTTACGTAGGTGCCCGATGTGCTCCTCAAGGGTCTCACTATAGACAACAATATCATCGAGATAGACTACCACGAACTTGTCTAGGAACGGGTAGAATATCTTATTCATCAACGTGCAAAATGTCGCGGGCGCATTTGTTAACCCAAACGGCATGACTAAGAACTCGAAAGCGCCATACCTCATCACACAAGTGGTCTTCGCCTCATCTCCCTCCGCAATACGAACTTGCCAATATCCCGATCGCAAGTCCAACTTCGAGAACCACTTCGTCTTTCCTAACCGGTCGAATAAGTCATCCACTAGCGGAATGGGATACTTGTTCTTGATCATCACCTTGTTGAGAGCCCTATAGTCGATGCACATACGCAAGCTTCCATCATGTTTCTTTTGGAACAAGACAGGAGCTCCGTATGGCGCTTTGGATGGTCGAATGAATCCCGCCTCCAACAACTCCTTCAATTGCTTCCGCAACTCCTCTAATTCTGGAGGAGCCATTCGATAAGGCACCATTGCTGGAGGTCTAGCTCCGGGCTCCAACTCTATGGCATGATCAACTTCCCTTCGAGGAGGAAGTTTCTTTGGCAACTCGGGCGGCATAACATCTTTGTACTCCTCAAGCACGCCCTTAACTTGTGGAGGTATGTCAAGAGAGTTGGGGACATTACCTTCTTCTTCCTTGAAGGCTACTAGGAATATTTCTTCACCCTTCTTGACTCCTTTGGCCACTTGCATTGTCGATAGCACACTTGACCCAACCGATATGCACTCCACCGCAACACGATGCTCACAACTGCCACTTCGAAAGTGAGCAAACCCATCCTCGGCGAGAGTGAACGGTAACACTCTCTCGATGAAGTCGAGACCTAGCACCATCTTGTAATCCTTCAATGGCACCACGTTCAAATCTAACTGTCCAGCCCACGTACCCACGGTGATGGGAGCTTTGCGGATAATTCCCATCATGGGCTGTGAGGGTTGATCCACCGTCTTAATCCACCCTACTTCCTTGGTCATTGCCAATCCAAGCTTTGCGGCCTCGTCACTTGCTATGAGATTTTGATTCGCCCCCGAATCAAGCAACGCCTTGATGTCCCTCCCGTTTACTCGGACATCTACATATAGCAAGTTCTTCCCTGGTTGGAACTTCGCCTTTACGTCGACCGCAACTCCTTCACGATTGTCCTCCACCTTCGTCTTCGCCTTGACGGAGTTCACCACACTCGCATTCCCCAAGTGCGCTTGATCACCTCGTTGGGCACTCTCATCATGTGCCGCAACAATGGCATTGAGCTTTCCTCGATTCGGACAATCCTTTACCAAATGCGGTCCTCCACATAGGAAGCATTCTCGTCGAAACTTCGACGGTTCCCTCGATTGCTCCCTCGGACGTTCCCTCGAGTGATCTCTCGATGGCTCACCTTGTTTCTTTTTCCCGTTGAAGGGCTTCGTTGCCTTGAAGTGGGATTTCTCTCCCCCACCTTTGCCAAAGTTCCCCTTCTTTGGCTTGTTGTCCTTCTGGGTGTTCCCAAACTCGACAAGCGACTCCGCTTCCGCTATGGCACTCGCTAGATCTTGGACGCTGCGTCTCTTGAGCTCTTGCTCGGCCCACCGTTGTAAACCGTCCATGAAGTAGAGCAAACGAGTCTTGTCGCTCATGTCGGAAATTTCTAGCATCAACGACGAATACTCCCGCACATAGTCCTTCACCGAGCCCGTTTGCTTTAGTCCCCTCAACTTCTTCATGGCTAGCTCCTCGGCATTCTCAGGATAGAATTGCCTCTTCAATTCCGCCTTGAATGCTTCCCACGTCGCTATCTCGATCAATCCTCGCTTCATCTCCGTATAGCGCCTTCTCCACCATAAGGTCGCATCTCCCTCGAGATAGAGAGTCGAGGTGTTGATCTTGGCCGCATCATCAGTCATGCTAGTGGCCTCCAAGTAGCGCTCCATGTGCCAAATGAAATTGTCGATCTCCTTAGCATCTCGCTTACCAGCGAACTTCGCCGGCTCCGGGACTCTTACTCGCGAGACACTTGTACCAACACCGCTTGACAAGGTAACTTTGCACAAGGATAAGTCGGCTTTCGTCTTTGCTAACTCGTTCTGCAAGGACTGCATCTCGGCCTCCGTCCGCAGCCGATATTCCTCCATTGTCTCGTTCATCTTATCGACGAACTCATTGAACATGCCTTGTAACTGACCTTCAAGTGACTTAATCCACGCGGTTTCCTTCTCCTCTTGGTCATTCTCCTTAACACCAAGAGTGTCACAAAGTTCTCCCACGGCCAACTCCATCTTGGTCAGCCTTACGTTGAAAGCATCCACAATGTCCTTGGAGAAACTCCCCTCCCGTGGAGCCTCCTTGGATTTCCCCCTAGTTTTCTTCGACAGAACTCGGGCCTCCTCTCGCCCACGCTCCTCTTGTACCTCGGAAGTGTTGCTAGCTTCACCAGGGTTTGCCATGGTCACGATACTCCCTTTGTCGTAACCTGGCTCTGATACCACGTGTCACGCACTTAGCAATTCCAACGCCTAAGCTACGTGTGGCCTTAGCTCGACTTCCTCCCTATGCTCGAACTAAGTCAGCCAACCTACAAAACACTTAGCAAGCAACACGAAATAGGCGACAAGAGAACAATATCGAAGAAGACAATTATATTATCTCAAAGAAAGCTTTTCAAAGAAGGCTTAGAGAACTTACAACTCTTCATGCTACAAATGAATGAGGGGGTGGGTATTTATAGCCATCCCACCTCCTTAAAGAATAATTCTAGAATTCTCTACACACACCTTTATTCTATACCTTTCTACACAAGTATAGAATTATCTAGAATAAGCTAGGCTTCTCCATAGTCTTCTAGATATCTCCATAGAGTTCTCCATCTTTCCACACTTCTCTAGGATCTTCTAGAAACTTCCGCAACCTTCTAGCTCACTCTAGGAACATGTAGGAGCTTCCAAAACCTCTATTGGCATCATTTCTCGTGGGTACTCCCATTCCCACGAGTTTTTAGTTGTCTTCTTCTTTTGGGCTGACAGATAGCCCTTGCTCATTTAACACTACATCCGGGCGACGATGCAGCGGCCCTTGCTCACTTCTCACTGTACTCGAGCCATACAGCGCGTTACTTACGGGCAAAGACCTAGTAATAGCGCAATTTCTTCGTATGTCCATGTTCATAAGATTCGACAAGTTTTACGTTGGCTGTCGGGGCCTAACACAACCCTCCTCCTTTACCCAGGCTTGGGACCGGCTACATGTGTAGGCGGAGTTAGTCTTAGAGCATCCGCAGCACTAAAATTTGGGATGCTGTCGTAAGGTTGCTCTGCAAACAATTAAAGAGTGGAGCAAGTTTTTAAAGGCCATCTTCAACATAAACATACTTTTAACATCACATCATACATATCTACAAAGGTTACAGTAAACAATCAAACAAGTGGAAGGAAGAAAAAGAAGGTACATAACACAATCCATCCATTAATGAATAATAAATCTTGTAGATGATGCATATATTAACATGTTACATACTAAAACAAACATTTAAACCAAATCATTGATATGATGAAATCTTCTACACATAAAACGATGAAATCTGACAAGAAGTTGTTACAAACTACTCCAAAAATCTTATCAAGGTAATACTAATCTCATCAGCATGTAGGTCTTAGTAAGTACTACAGGCTAACACTCAAGCCCTGAATATATACAACTTACAGCCCTTCTCTCTTTCAGAATCACACACATCACACCTTTGCCCAAAAGTTAGTTACCGGCTCGGTCCATTAACTAAAGGTCCAACAAAAAGGCTTATTGGAAAAGGCAGAGGTCACAAAAGTAAATATTGTAATTGCTGTTTTTGTTGTTTCTTTCCTAATATAAAAAAAAAATGTGAAGCAAACCCCAAGACAAAAAATGAAAGAAAGGAAAAGGAAAAAAATAATGTCATCAGCAAGAATACCTAGGACAATTGCTTTTGGCAATATATTTGCATCAAGTCATCTCTTTCCTTAAAGCATCCTCTCACCTTTCCTTTTATTTTACTTCATCATAGTTCATCTATGACACACCAACATCATTTAGATGCAAGCATGGTTTGAATAACCATTACCCTCTTCATCTTGCTTCTTCAGCTTTCAATAACTAGTAATTGCTATAAGCCCTTAGCCCCTGACTAATTCTCATACAACTTTACGATAGCCAAAACCCATCAAGGTAGCATGATATCCCAAACCTTTTGAATATTTCATCTTGTACCACAAGTGATAGTAGGTAAAGTATTATAGGATGCCTTAATCCACCATCGAATAACATCTGCTATTCAATGGGATGCTTAAGAAGGGTAGTTTTTTCGTATCAATAGTTAACTTTTAGAAGAACGTTGTCCTATCAACTTGGGGCTTATCATTTGGTACCAAAGCTGGCAATTGAAATGTCTACAAAAGGCTACTTACCAAGGTTTCTGGGAAGGCTGAATAAAGTGTGTTAAGTGTAGCCATTCGGGAAATTAAGTTTCCCACGACGGTCAATTGTTAAGGACAAAGTGCTATGAAACTTGAAGTCTCATATCAAGCATCGACAAGAGTTCCCCTCCTCACTCAGGTGCCTATCAACAAGCATGGACCCTAAATGTATTCATTTGGAAAGGTCATCTTAATACTGGATGTCTCACTATAGATTTTTAATATGAAAATAGTAAGCATTAAAGACCAACATAAAAGTACAACTCCACTAGCAACTCAAGAACTAGAAGCACCAACAATTCATACAAACACTATTCATCTGGTAATCAAGAAGCTGTCAATTGTCAAGAACCCTAAAAGACCAACAAACAAAATAACATATCTAACTTGAAAAGATTCCAATAGTTCCATCTATGTACATTAAAAAAAAATAGCGCAAGACCCACTGGAGAATACAATTCATTTGAGAATTGTGAATAGAGAAGTTAGCGTTTTTCATTACTTCAAAAATTATATCACAATAATATTTGAAAGGCGAGATTCTCATTATGCGGCAAATGTACTCTGCAAGATGATAAGGAAATAGCTGCAAGTGGAAAAACAAAAGGAAAAGATAAACTCATTAAATGCACATGTCCTACAACAAAAGCAAAAGAAATTGATGGCCTCACCCAACATCCAAGTAGTTCTAGTTAATGTTAATTTTATTTTTTAATATGCAGAACCATAGACAAACATATATTATCCTTTTGATAAGAAGACAATTAAATATAATATATCTTAAACTAATCTCAAAAATACAGAAAAAAAAACTAAGATCTATATTCAAAAATACTATTCAAGGCAGAAAAACTTTATATATGACACTGTAACGGTGAGAATAAAAAAAATCTTAGATGATTCTATTCACTAAAAAAAATTACAGCATTTTTCTACTAAACAAAATCCATTATCAAACTTTTCTGATCATCTAAACAAAAACCATAGACATATAACACTATTTATCAATGCATCTAGACCACATAGAGCTAAGTTCTTCCGCAAGTAACGCATCATCTCTTCGTAATATTCAGTTTCTTTACAAACTTTGTGAGTAAAACAGTTATATTTCATACGCAACAACGCCTTTTTTTTCCCGCTTACACCTTATATTCTAAGCATATATAAATTTTTAAAAGATATTGATCACACAATTTGGGATGCCATTGTATAAAGGTTTGTGAACACTTTTTGGCGCCTAAAATCTCTCTAGTTAAGAATTAATTTAATCCATCCATGTTGGTAGTTAAAGCTTTGGGATAGTTAAGAATGGTATTAAATGAATTTTCTCAGACTTTCGCCCTCTCTATATACTCTTAGACTCTCACATCTATCAAATAATGTGCTCATCAAACGCCTTGAGGTAACGAATCCTTCACAATTTACCTCTTGCGTGTACAGATACTTTTGAGCTTTGATATGACTTAATTTATTAATCTAGCAAAATGAAAAAGCCCCCCAACTTAACATTTATCACCACTTAAGTCACAAAGACACAAAACAACCTAACTTAGGTCCATACAAAATTAAACAGAAGATACGATGGATTGATCCCGTGACGGCTAGCTTCTTGAAGACCCACCAAAGCTAAAGACTCACTCTAGCCGAGCAACCACTCCACCAAGGAGGACATAGACTATATTCTCAAATAGCAAGAGCACATTGTACTTGCAAAACTCAAAGAACGGGAAATGAAGTAACACGCCTAACAGTACATCAGAAGACTCTGATGACATAGGATGTGCATAACCTATAGGTGAACAAGATATTCGCCATTAACTTACTAAGAATTAAAGAGTAGTTGAGTAGAGAATTGAGCAGATATAGTTCAGTTATTCACAACTTATATCATCATGACTTACTATAGTTTTATATATACATTAAATATTGATATTGAATATTATTGAAATACTTGATTATTATTGTCATCATGTGTTATTATCAATATAATAAAACTCTTTTATTTTTTGAAGGATTAAAAAATTGGGAGAAAATGGGGGAAAATGTATGAATGAACTTAGATATAAATTAATCTATTAATTTAAGAAAAAATTGATAGATTGAGGTACGAATTAGATTTCCTTTGTTTGTCCTCCATCCTACTTCATATTTACAATATTTCATTGACCTTTATCTTTTTATTGTATTTCAATGATGTTGAGGTCCAATATAAACTGCCAAAGCCAAAGCTAGTCTAAAAAAATAATTTATTAATTTAGAAAAAAGAATGTCACATAAATTGTTGGTGGGCCAAAATGCTTTCATCACTGTTTTAGGCCCAAGGTTTACATAAGCAAAGAATTTACTGTTTGGGCATAAATTCTTTGAGGAGGCTAAAGGATTGTTACTCAATAAATTAATTCAGGCCCATATTTTGCATTATTATATTTTTAATCTTTGTTATAGACGTTAGCAAAACAAAAACAAAAAACAAAAATTTAGTGTTCAAAATTTGAAATCTAATTATTTTGCTTATTTTAGATTCGTGTTTGCACCATTATTTTGAACAACCATTATGTATCACAGTTTCAACGAAGAAAGTAATTTTCACAAATATTTATATGTAGAGAGATTAATTAAATTACTTATTTTTATACATGAGATTAATTAAATTACGTAATTTTAAGAGGGAAAAATGTTTCTTTAAATTCTTATATAAATGAGAAATATTGGATGGTTGATAACTAAATGCCAAATAACAAAAGTTAATGCTCCTCGATACCAAAAAAGGAAAAAAAGTTGCTAATATGTGGAAATTTTTACTTTTTAAAAAAATACATAGTGTACAAATGAAGAAAGTGATTTTTCACAAATATTTATATGTCGAGAGATTAATTAAATGACTTTTTTTAATACATGAGATTAATTAAATTGCATAATTTCAAGAGAGGAAAAAAGGAACAAACTAAAAGTTTTTTTAAATTCTTATATAAAGGAGAAAGGTTGAATGGTTGATAACTAAATGCCAACTAACAAAAGTTGATGCATCTCTATACCTAAAAAGGAAAAATACAAATTACTTGAAATTCATAAAAACGGGAAAAATAATAACTTACATTAATATGAAAATTACAATACCTATCAACTACTAACATTATGTTTACAAGACACGCAACAAGAACAACATAGGGAACATGAAAGGTTAAAAAAAAAAAGATGACACAATATCTAACGAAGGCAAATTTTGTGCCTAATTCACTCTTTGATTTGGATAAGTTATTTTCCTTGTCCTTTTTGCTTGTTTCTTAGGCCTAGCTTGAAAAATTCTGACAAGCCATTTAGGTTTCCCAATCAAAAAGACAACTTGTCCCATGAACATTCCAAACACCATCCCACATCCATATCCCATGGCTACTGGTTTCCAACCAAATCCAAATTTGTCATTAGAAGTTGGTTGTGGCAATTTCTCTTCATCTGGATTACATGCTTTTGACAATGGAAATCCACACAGCCCTAAATTTTCCTCGTAGGAATCATTGGAAAATGTATCAAACTGCTTACCTCTTGATATTTCTCCAACAAGTTGATTATGTGAAAGATTCAAAATTTCAAGAGAGTTGAGATTCACCAGTACAAGAGGAATCACACCCGTAAGCCTGTTTGATGACAAGTCTAACCATTCTAGATTTGTCAAATTTGCCATGGATCGAGGAATATGACTAGTGATTTTATTGTGGGAGAGGTTCAGCCCTTTAAGTGAATATAGCTTACCAATAACTTGTGGAATCTCTCCATCAAACATGTTATTTGAGAGGTCAATGACTGTCAATGTAGTTAAGATTCTTTCAAGCTTAACCTCATTACCTTTCAATATGACTTTCACTGATTCTTCATACGAGCCGCTGCTATAATTATTTCTCATGTATTGCAAACCAACTGCGTAATATATTTCCATCATTCCCTTAAATTCTTTGATGTATGCAGTTGGCAAAGGTCCAACAAAATGGTTGTTGGAAACATCAAAAATTCTCAACATAGGAAAAGGATGTTTGGTGTTGGAAATATAAATGGCACCATAGAACTTGTTATCTCTCAAAATGAGTACCTGTAGCTCTGATAAGCCTTCAATCCAATTGGGAAATTCATCTTTGATCTTGTTGGCTCCCACATCTAAAATCTCTAATTGCTTGCAATGGGTCAAAGATAAAGGCAACCGCCCCTCAAATTGGTTGTTGTTCAAATGCAAAGATTGCAAGGAATTACTCAAAAAAAAAATTGTTTGGTAGTCTTCCCACAAAGTTATTCATCTGTAGATCTAAACTCTCAAGATCTAGTAAAGCAACAAGGCACTCTGGGATGGGGCCCGACAAGTTGTTGTAAGATAAGTTGATGATCACAAGTGAGCTTGCATTGCAAAATAAGGAAGAAATGGGTCCACTGAATTTGTTGTTGGAAACTGAAAAGAATTCAACACCAAAGGATGGAATTGGGAGATTTCCTTGCAACATGTTGAAGCTGAGATCAAGAAATTTGAATTTTCTCATGGACAGATGTTCAACTGATGTTAAGTTATTATGAAAAAGATCCAAATACCGAAAAGAACCATTCCCCATATCATTGAACCACATGGGAATATTTCCATGAATTTTGTTATTGGAAAGATATAAATACTTCAAATTTTGAAGGTTTCCTAACTGTGTAGGAAATTCATTGATGTCGCAAGAGTATAAGCGTAATAAGACAAGATTGGGAATGGTGAAGTCAAGATTATTATCAGAGCTAAGTGAGAGAAAATTGTTATTTGAAAGATCAAGTACTTCAAGATTTTGAAGCTTTGAAAATTGATGAAGACTAATTGGGTCTCTCAAATTGTTTGATGATAGATATAGACGAGAAAGATTTACGAAATCAAAAATTGACTCTGGAATACCTTGTAGCGCATTATCATCAAGAATTAACTCTTGCAAATTTGGGAGGCCTAAGAATTTGGGAAAGATAGGGATATGGCAAGAAGACAAATCTAATCTTATAAGATTAGGAAAAGTGTAGTTAAGATTATTATCAAATGCAAGTGAGAGAAACTTATTGTACCCAAGATCAAGATATTTAAGCTTTTGAAATTTGGAAAATTGGTGAAAATTAACAGAGCCACTCAAGTTATTTAATGACAGACTCAAAGAAGAAAGATTTACGACACTAAAAATTGACTCAGGGAAATTACCATGTAGCTTGTTGTTAGAGAAATCAAGAAGTTCCAAATTTGGAAGTTTGTAGTCAGTTGGAAATATTAATTTGTTAGAGCTACAGGATAAATCGGTAAGTTGGGTGAGATTACACAATGAAGATGGCAATTGACCTTCCATGTTATTTCCAGAAATTGAGAAAGCTTTCAATTTTGTATGATTTCCAAACACGTTTGGTATTTCACCACTAAAAGAATTGTAAATGAGGTCCAATGAAGTGAGACTTTGTAGATTTGAAAGAAATGAGAGATCACCACTAAAATTGTTTGATCCAAGGTCCAAATAAGTTAAGTGAGTGAGGTTCTCAAAACTTGCAGGAATAGGCCCATCAAATTGACAATTTGCGAGACTCAAAAAATTGAGAGACTTCAAATGGCCTATGGAATTTGGAAGTTGAGCCATGAGATTTTGATTGCTTGACAAATCTAACTTTTGAAGATTTTGTAAATGAAAAATGTTATTTGCCAAATTTTCCTGCAACGAAGACTCTTGAAGACTAAGATAGATCAAAGAGGATGACAAATTCATGAGCATAGAGAAGTGGCTTGGTGCAATGGAAGACATATCTACATCATCTAAAACAAGTTCTCGTAGATGAGTCATGTTTAGAATGAGCTTCTCCCAAGTAGATGGTTCAAGTCTTAACCATTCATTTGAGAAAAAGTTATTCCAAGACAAATCTAGAGAGATCAATTTAGACAATTCTGCAAGATAAAACCAGAGTAGCTCAAGTTTAGATGCAAGAGAGTGGAAAGATCACCAAATTGAGAAGATATCAAAGACCCACTAAAATCATTGTGAGCCAAGTTGAGTGTTTGGAGATGAGAAAGTTGGAAGATGCTATTGTTAGGATGGAGTTGACCTTGGAGCCAACTGCAACTTAGGTCGAGGCCAATCACATGACTAAACATGCCATAAGCAGCAATTTGAATCATTTTCCCATGAAGCTGTCTTTGGGTAAGATATGTTCTTAAATTTAGGATAATAGTAATCATACAACTCATCACACCATATTGAAGCTGAATGATTAAGAGAGAAAGAGTTTTTGAATTGGAGGAGCATAGAGGAATCGTGAGAATTACATAATGGCGGTGGGTTGAGTGAAGAAGAAAGGGAAGGAGAAAGAAAGAACAAGTACAAATAGAGGATAATTCGAAATGCCATAAGTGAAGTTGGAAGGCTATGAAGAACCGAAAGATTGATAAATGGACTTTAACAAAAGAGGCTATATTTATAATGGTACCAATACTACACATGGCATGATGCATAGTAAGACTATTCAAATATAATTGCTACTAATAAAAAAATTAAACCAAATGGAATGCTATAATAAATGATAAGTTTAGTAGGACTATTCAAGGGAAAAAATTAATGTACTCTGAAAAGTTTCAATCTTATTTTAGTAAGTTTAATCGTCCATATTAATACTTGATAAGTTTCAATCGGAATTTTCTTGTCAAAAAAAATGAGAAAATTGATATATAATTATAGGTAACCGAAGTTCCAACAAATTAAAGGGATTATTAATTAAAAAAGGAAAAAGAAGTCCCAACACAGGCTCTTATTACAATATATATAAATTGATATACAATGCTTATTATAATTCTGACTTTAATGTCATTTTAAAGTGTAAAAATCTCTTATAAATTTAATGATTGATTTTAATCATGTTATTATTTTCACTGTATAAAAAATTAGTAGAAAATGAAAAATAGAGTCAGCCAAGGACATCTTATGATTTGTTCGTAAATAAATTGATATGCCGTGAATAAAGATTAGTAGTATCAACTAATAAAGAATTTTTAAAATGGGTTCCATATTTACAAATTATATTACACATGTCCATTTGTAGAATATAGAAAAGTATTTGATGGATGAACAAAAGAAAAGACTTTGACATCTCGATAAAAAAAACAAAAAGAAAAGACTTTGACGTTAATAATTAAATTTATTAATTAGCAATGTCATCTTCAATGTAGTGACATAATAGACCCGGATGCAATACTTTTCTTCCTAATTAAAAAACAATCCTTTTGTTTTTATTTTTGCGATATTCTCAAAAATAAAAACCTTTTTCTTTTTTGCAAACATATTTGTTACACAAAGGTCACTCCTTTGATGATTCCGCAAAATAATTTCAATGAAAGAAGGGATGGACACACAACGTGGTTTTCTTTTTATAATTTTGAATAAAAATTTGATCCCATATAAAGCTAAAAAATGATTTATAATTATACTACCAAAAGTTATAGATTGAGATAATAAACAGCCTCATCTCTCTAAGGGAGAGAGAGAGAACATTTGTTTAATCAAGATGAAAATGTTTTATGCTATAAATATTGAAAGAGATTAGTCTCAAGTATAAAATAATTTATAATATCTTAATTAAATAAAAAATTGATAATTATACTAAATAAAACTATATTTTTAGATTTGGAAATATGAAGTTAGAGATGAAATGTAATATTTAAAATTTGTTAGTAGGCTTCATACAGCTTTTTTAATATTTTATATAGATGGACTTATGTAGGATTTTTTTCAAGGTAATTAAAACTTGAACTAAGTTATCTACTATTATATAATGAATTCATATATAGCATTTATTTTTACGTATGAACTCTTTTAAGGAAACTTCACGTCCAAAATAAATCTAAAAAAAGTATGCAAAATAAATAATTATAAAGAAGATTGATTTTTCTTTCTTTGCCTTAAAATTACTTAGAAGCATGATTTATGATTAAGACTAGTTACGATATAAATAAAAAAATTTGAATTATCTTATTAATTTGATATAATTTTCTATAGATCTAAACTATTAAGTAACAAATAAAGAGTAAAAAATTAAAATTATTAGACTATCCAAAGAATGAATGATTTGCACATGGCGCCTATACAAACAAGACGTAGAATCTAAATCTTCACCCATGGAAATAGCAATTAACATGAGTTTTTTTTTTTTTTGTTGACAGAGAAGTTTCTTTAGTTTTAACAAACCTCAAAAAAATATGCTTAATCTTTTTGTTTCCATCGAAACTTTGACAATTTGTTTTTTTGCTAGGAGTAAATATCCTCTTATTGGAGGATGTCATATTCGATGCTTTGTCAGACACTAAATATAAATATTTTTTTAAGAGACATTCAAATATTAGTTCGTTATATTGTAAAAAACTAACTATTTATGTTACACTAAACCCCACATTCATATAACTTAAACACATTCATTGTAATTTATTTAAAAAAAATCTATCAATTAATAATGGGCCGTGAAATACCTTAAAAGGGCCCCTTTTAATAAAATTTAATGTCCATACATTGCAATATCTAGAATAAGATGTGATATTCAAATAAATGCAAAGACTTATTGTTCATAATCATATTAACATCACATCTAAAATAATTGTCAATAAAAAATTGAAAGTCTTAATTCACAATTAGTAATTAATATTAACTACAAATAATTTAATCACTTAGAGTTTTCAATCTTAAAAACTTTGAGTAACTGAGTGAATTGTCACTGAGCTCATTATAAAACTTATATGAATTGTAACTGGTGATGTCATAACTCAAGTTAAAAATAGCTATGAATGCAAAGGATATGATATCCAACATATGAGAGGCTTCCTTTATATTGAGTCATTAATGAATATTTACCCTTTTAAATGGAGTGTTAAATATTTCATAGTTAATATATTTTTAGCTAATAGTAAAAATATTAAAATTTTTAAAAGAAAATTTGAAAGTCATGCCCTCAAGTGAAAGAGAAATTTTTATTTATACATAAAGTAAATAATTTCAAAATTAGTTGTTTATATTTAATTTAATAATTACTAATATGGTTAAGAAATATTTTATTTTGTGAGGCTGATTAATTTGATAACTATTTTTGTGCTAAATCATGAACAATTTCACTTAATAATTTAAAATGAAGTGAATTATAATATAAGAGAGAGATCTTAATTATAAAGTAATATTTAGAAAAAGTGATCAAATTTTAATATTATATTAATTTTTGTAACTATTATTTGAATGACATGTTATAAGGTTTGGAGATGAGAAAATTCAAAATGGTTTTTCATTGTAAAAACTTTTGAACTAAATCATGATTTTAGATAAGTTATTAAGAATAACTTCTAAAATAATAAAGAGTTTATAAACTATCCAATTACCATTTTACTTTTATTTTTATAGCACTCTTTCTCGTATCTTTTCTCTTTTCTCTCTCTTCTCTCTCCGCCTTTTCTCTTTGCTGGTTCTTCTCGACATCATGTCTGAGTCACCTCCGTCGATGTCCATCGCTGTGTCCGTGCTACTTCTTCTCTCTGGAGCGATGAGACGCCGACGATGGAGGAAGAAGAAGAAGAAGTAGAGCGAGAAGACGTCGATGGTGTCAACTAGATCTAGAATGTGTCACCTCCACTGATGTCGCCGTTAAAGGTCGCTATTTCGCTTGAGGGATGGACGAGGGAAGAAGAGGAAGAACATGAATAGTTCGTAAAGAAAATTCACTGGTCGGAAGAAGAGAGGAATAAGCGAGAAGAAAGATAAACAGTACGAGTGAACAATGTCAACTTTTTTTTTTAATCTCATACTCTTTCTGATAATTTATCAATCACAAAAGTCCTTCTTGTAATAACTATCCAAACACTTATTTATTCAGAATAATTTTTTTTTATAAGCCATTCTCCAAAAGTCATTTTCTAAAAACTGTTCAAAAACCCATTTTTTTCATAAGCATTTTTTTTAAAAGTTTATCTAAACATACCCTTAAATATAGTAGTTGGGTAAGATATTTATTTTAATTAATCCCAAATATAAAATATAAGTTTAATTTATCTCTCTAATTTATAATTTATTAAATAATTTTTTTAATTACATATATTAAATAAGGTTTTTATCAATTAGGAAAAATTTTAATATACATTCTTAAAAGGAATATTCTAAGTAAAACAACATATTTTTTAAAAATAATTAATTTAAATAAATTTTTTAATATTTATAAATTAGTTAGATGAAGTATATATAATCCTAAACCCTCCATGTTGCAAACAAACACATACACATACACACATATTTCTTTAATTTTTATTTCAATTAAATTTTAATTAATTTAAAATATGTTAATTATATTATGATTAAAGATGTTGTAAAAAATTAATAATGTCGCTTTGGCCGAGTGGTTAAGGTGTGTGCCTTCTAAGTATATAGGAGTTCAAATATGATGATTTCATCGGGAAATATCAAGGCATATCACTATCTTCTTATATGTAAATCATTTATATCTTATTTTTACATATCAAAAAATAAATTAAATTAATAAAATTATTTATATTTACCCTTATTAAAAAAATAGTATTGAAAAAAATGTTATTAATTACCTTATAAATTTCTTGTATTTAGTAGGGGTAAAATTAAAAAAATGTCATTAATTATTATATAAATGATTTATATTTAAAAATAATTTTTTTTAACAAGTGACTTAAATAGAAACAGAGTGATATTCTATGTTTAAACTGTATGTTGTTCTTGGCTGCCAGCCTTTCACTACGCTGAGAAAATCCAATTATCCACTCGAGTATTTTGGCAATTTGGTGGTTTATTTTACTTCATTCTTACCCAAGTATATATTGCTTATTCAATTTCTCATATCTGCAGTTATTCTTTTACAGATAACTGTCCTTCTAAAGTGAAATTGTAAGGTATTGTTTAATTAAGAGTTTTTAGAAAGGAGAATAAAGAAGAGGAAGTATAAATATATTTAGTTGAGAAAAATAAAAAAAGAGAGGAGATCAAAATTTTTGTCATTATATACTCCTCTACCCTCCACTCTCGCGTATTGAGGAGGTAACTTTGGATCTTATTTTGCGTGTTATGTTACAATTTCTCACACTTATCCTTCCATTTCTTGCTTGCTGTATTGAGTGAAATCTGTATCTCATTCTCTAAATGCCATTAAACAAAATTCTGTGGGGGGTGCTACACTAAGGATGAAGGATTCCTTCCATTCCTTTATAATACTGGAAGGATGTTGTCTCCTGGGGCGTTTTCCTTGTACTAGATGACCTCATGGAGAAACTAGTTCTCATGTTAAATTTCTTGTCATCAACTTTATAGAACGACCCAAGTTGGAATTGCCTAAGAAGATAGTACCTCTAGATTAGCTGGATTAAAGCCTTAAAGGATCTTGCAGGAACTCTACAAAGTTGAAGTCTGACGGTCTTAATCGTAATGCATTTAAATATTAATTGGACGTGTGAAAATTTTGCCTTGTGATATCCTTCAGCCTGATAGATTGTTTGCTCTGTTTGTTTTAAATTTTGGAAACAGTTTTCCTACTCAAGATAAATTCATTAGAGAGTTAGCTTTTATGCTTTCAAGACACGATTCCTCTTAACAAATGCCCTGTTTCTGTAGGCATTAGAGTGTAAATGATGCATAAGGTGGCAGCATGGCTTCATTTATCCTTTCTAATATGATCTTATAATATATCTTATTTGAAAGATTCATAACTTTTACAATCTGGCATTTATTCTAAGTGAATGCAAAAACAGAGTATGATATGATACAGTTTGAATTTATGTATTTTTTAGCATGAATTGTAAGAATGATTTCAAAGTCTCATAATTTTCCTTGTTAAGTGATCTTGTGGTTATCCCCAACAAATTTCAGTGCATCAGTTTTCTCTCTTTTTCCTTTTTTGGTATTTTTGCTTTGATTGCTGAAGCTTTCCATTTATCCTACCACGTAGGATTAATGTCCGCCATGCTTATAAATTGTCGTTATTTTCAGCTGAAAAATGCAGGCTGCTGGTTGGGGAGTAGTCGGCATCCCAAAGTGGAAAGTTTACATTCTTAAACTGCTTGAAGTGGTTAATGGAGGTAGAATAGGACTGATGTTCTATGATGCGGTTAATGGAGGGCATTTCATGTTGAATTTTTTTTTTCAAACCGTTGGCAGTGAAGTTCAAGATACATTGGATCATGTCAAATTGTGATGAAATTTTTTAGCTGATGCGCGCAAGGCATCATCTGCTCAAACAATAATTGGATGCATGATGTGTACGTATGTGCCTTTGGTGTATTATTTACTTCGACCATTGTGTAACTCCCTGTAAACCGAGCGAGGGCAGTTTGGTATGGTATTCCTTTAAGCATTCGTTCTGAGGATTCCTCGTACGGACCTGTGTCCTGTCACGTCCTGAAAACTGTCCTATCTCTATTGTAATTGAGACCGGTACAGGACACTATGAACACCTGTACTCATGGTAAATCTGATGAGTGAATTTCCTATGCCTCTCGAATGCATAAGGTTGAGTTTGTTTCTCTATTTAGCTTCTCCTCCATATGACTTACACTCTGTGGAGGAGCTTTTCATTGGATAATACATATATTTTTTGAGTTGATTCCCTCAAAGTGATAAATGGAGAAACAATGTCATACCCGAGAAAATCTGGAGACTTATTATTGTCAATCATTTGTGCTAAGCTCTTCTTGGACCCACCGAATTTATTTCCACCTTTTTTATTACTCTCCTGAATAATTGAGCAATTCAGGTTATCCAAATCTGAACATTATCCTTTGTATCCTTGTGCACTATAGATAAATATTATCCGAATTTCTTCTATTCTTCATTCTGAGGAAGGGGATATATATACAGGAGAGAGGAGCCGAGGTTTTGATGGCTCATAATGATAGCATAATATCCTATCCTTATGATTATGGTACAAATTACAACATCTACACATCAATGAGTAAATCCTCTAATATCTTCAAACCAAGCACATGATCAGTACCAAAACTCCATTTACAGATATATCTTGTGCTTCAATAGTTTCTGCCAAAGTATTGAAGACAAGATTGAAATATTTGCATCTATCTTCCAGACATAAGATTCACGAGATTAGGATTATCGTAGAAGGCAGCAACATCCCAATCATCAGCAGTGGAAGAATAAAGTGTCATGAGAGCAACTACAATAGATCTCATAGTTGGACGCAGTTGGGGATTCTCTTGTGTGCATGCTTTTGCAAGTTGAGCCATCTGCAAGACATAAAAGCCATACATTGAACAGTTTAAAATCGGAAACACAAACATTCTCATGTTCTGAGAGAAATTAAAATGGTAAATACTAGGAAGAGATAGACAAAAATGATTTCCAACCGGTGTTTCAGAAATAAGTAGGATCTACCACTAATTGTATAGTGAGGTGAGTCTCACGTGTGTTTATCCCTCCAAAGTTTATCACATTAGTTTCAGTAAAACGGATTTAGATCCTCTCTCTCTCCTTTTCTTCTCCGCATTCCATCCTCACCATAAGATTGAAAAATGAATGGTTGAGATTCAGTATTTTATAAAACCATTATTTTTTTTTCTATTTTTTTGTAGTCTACAGTTACAGTTGTGAACTGTCCAAATCAAATTTTAACAGTTTATTTTTTTATTTTTATGTAATATTATAATATAATTTTATAAGATTAAATCTCCACCGTTCAATTTTAATCCAAAGGTAGAGATGAGAAGAAAAGGAAAACAAGGATGAGGAGAGGATCCAAGATCCCAGTGAAACTTAGGAGAATTCTAATACCAAATGCACATACTTTCAAAACAGAGTCAGTAGGGTAGTCATCCCCCAGCCTTGGGTCGACCAATTTGCGAAGATCTTCCGAGGGTCAGGCTGATTAAGAACTCCATGAAACTGCATTACATGAAACATAAATAATGACTACTACTGACATAATGCTAGTTGCTATGAAACTAATAATAACGTGATAATAATAATAATGGTGCACAGATCTAAGAGATCAAGATTCAAGAATGACCATTGTTACAAGGCCCTTTGAGTCGGCATCAGATTGAGTTGTCTTGACAATTGCTTCCTTGGCAGAAATAAGTTCAAAAAGAACAACTCCAAAAGCGTAGACATCTACTTTAGGAGAGACATCACCATACTGGGCATATCTGTGGATAAGAGCATAATACTTTTAATATAAAACATAATAGTGAAATTTTACCTCTAATGAATATACATTATTTCCTATTCAATCATACTTAAAAAATATATATACTCCTCCAGTCCTTAATATAAAACATATTCAATTAATTTAATTAGATTAAGGAAGTTACTTAATATGACATTTTTTTTCTAAAACACTCTAATCATCTTCCTTAACTCCCTTCCTCCCTCTCTTACTTGATTATTGCTGAGAACGTATCAATATGGATAATTTAGGAAATAGCTGATAAATATAGAAAATATGTCTTATATTTAGAATCAAGATTAATTTCTCAATTAAATTCCTATATTAAAAATCGGATGAGTATATAATTAATCATCTTCCTTAACTCCCTTCCTCCTACTCTTCTTTGTCGTTGCCATGTCGCCATCGTTGTGCCGTCGCCTCCACCATCTTCGCTTCTAAGGTCGCATACATGGTCATCATTTCACTGCAAGTCGCGTTCTCCAGTTTTCTCTTCAGCTGCTAATCGTCGTCGCTGGTCGTCAGTTGAAGAAGAAGAGGCACGAGATGATGAACGGAGGTCGTCGCTGGTCGACCAGATCTGGCTTTTCTTCGTCGCTATTCTCTCCGTCAGACACTAGATCTGGGGTCGCTGGTCTTCTTCTACTTCAGATGTCGACCGTGTAGGAGGGATGGAGGAGCTGGTTGTCACGACGGAGATGATGAACTTGTTGGTTTTCTTCTTTACATATTTAATTATTATGTTATCTCATACATTTTCTAATAATTTACCAATCACAAAAGTCATTCTACTAAAAACTATCCAAAATTTTATTTATTCAGAACTATTTTTTTTTTCATAAGTTCTTATAGAAAAGAGTTTATACAAAAGTTATCCAATTTTTTTTTTCATAAATCATTTTATAAAAGCTTATCTAAATAGGCCCATATTTTCTAAAATCGAATCTCCATAGTCTATTATACTCAAAATCTATTCTATCCAAAATTTATTTTTTTAATCACCCTATATTTAAAATGGGGAAAATGACAGAGAAAGCCTAACTGAATTTTAAAATGACAATTTAGGCAGTCGAATATCTAAAAGGACAGATTGGGCCTCCTGCCCAATCTGTCTTTTTCAATTTTAGGTGAAAAGACCAAATTAGCCCTAAAAGATTTTGAAAAAAAAGCAAGAGAATTAAGCCAAAACTCAAAGAAGCTGCGCTCCTCGACTATATTCGACCCACATCTCAAAGTTGCACTCACCTTGGCACCATCGAAGAGCATCGAAGCTCATTACAGCACCATTGAAGGCAACGAACTCAAAGCAGACACACGCCATGTCACCTCGAAAGTCACTGTGCATTTAAGATTGAGAGGAAGATTAGGGCTTAGAAATTAAGGCTCAAATGCCAGCACTCTCACCGTCCATTTCTCAACATCAACAGGTTTTTCGATCAGAAATAGGAACTCCCTTCTTCGTCTATCTCTCAACATTTTTGCGTCTATGTTTCTGTTCATACTTAGTGCTTTAGTTTTTGTTCAGTTTGTGTTGCCATTCAGCTGGTTAAATAATTATTTTTTTGGCATTATTCATTATTTTATTTCATTGTTTATTTGCTATATTTTATTTGCTCTGCATTAAGATTCTCATTGTTGAGCAACTAGGACACGAAGAAAATAGAGGCTACTGAGTTTTGGTCTTGAAAAGGCTCACCTTGTTTCAATTTGCTTAAAGATTGGTGGAGAATTGATGTACAGTTATATTTTTGAAATGATATTATTGTTTCTTAGTGGGAAAAAATAGAGGGTACAAGCACTGGGCATGTTGGGCTTAGACCTCTTGTTATCTAAATTTAGTTTGGACATTTTAGATTTTAAATTTTGTTTGGTAATCTAAACTCGTGGCTATCTATTGACTTGATTACCTTATTCCCAAGCTTCATTCCAAAATCTTCACCTTCTCCTTCACCATTACTATCACCATCCAGCTGAAATGATTATGTAACAAAGGTTATTTTTATCGCATGTATGTATCTATCTATCTATCTATCCGTGCTGCTTGCGCTTTGATCTCTAGCTCTTGCAGAAGTCAGCACAGTGCACTGGAAAGAAATTTGGCATTTTCTTCTTTTTATTCAGAGGCAATTTGTTTTATTTTCGGTGATGGAGTTTTCTTTTCTTTTCCTTCTTTGTTTCTTGCCATGTTTCTTACATGCCTTGATATGTATATTTGTGGTTGTATTGTCCTTGTTTATTAGATGGCTACAAATATAAATCTGAATATATGTGTTATGCTTTTTTTTTTAAAAAAAAAAGAAGTTGGACAAGATCACTGGTTGGATTGCTTATGTCCTAATTGCACTAGCTTCTGTAAATGATTGAATTTTTGATACTATGATTGGTTAATTAGTTGTACATTTTGATGAATTTTCTAGGGCTTAGCTTCTGAACCTTAACTTTTTCATTGTAATTTCATTCTGATTATGCTTGTGCTTTGAGTTAACATTTCTATAATTTTGAATTGTTTGTTCTTATTCTATTGGATGCAAATTTTTTTATGGTCTTTGTCATTCCTTGGTTTAGTTAAGTGTGTGCTTTATTGAAATTGTTGTTCTAATTAGCACTATATCGAATTGATTGGAAACAAGATTGTTGGATGTTTTCATCATTGTTAGACAAAACTGACATATATTGGTTTTAATTTCACTTGTACATAGGGGCCCTCTCAATGGAATTTTTTACTTGAATTAGTTTGTTGATTAAACATTTGGTCCTTAACATTCGGTGCATTTCTGTAATATGTGCAAAAACATACTGCCCCTTGGACTCTTACCAGTTATGGATGTTTTAGGCAAAAAAAAAAGTTTGGGCCTTTAGATTCATTGAGTTTTATCTGCCTCTTCTACTGTTTACATCCTCTCTTGGATTTTTCTCTATTCTGGAATTTATTCCAATTATGTTAATTGGTCACTCATTTTGCATTATTGAAACACTTAATTTTTGGGTTCATGGTTGTTCCTTCATAGTCTCTAATCTTTGATAGCCTGCATATCTAGTTGAATTTAAGAAAAACTGGTTGTTACTTATGTGGTTATTACTTTAAACTTGTTGCTAGAGCTTTTAGAAATCAATTTTTTTTCTGTTTCATATGCCATCTCCTTCCTATGCTTTTGAATTTATATTATTTATTTAGGTATTTTTATGACTATAATGCTAGTATTTTGACTTGTATAGAATAATGGTAGGGGAATATTGGCTAAAGGACCTTGTACAGATTGAACAAGCCACTTTAGCAAGTAGAGGAGCTCCTCCAAGACTAGATGCATATGCCATTAACGGTAATCTATGCACCATCTACAATTGCTCCACTAATGGTATATGAGATACCAAACAATACTACAATCTGATTATGATGAAGAATATGAAATACTATTATCTAGATTGCTTTAAATTTTCTCACAGTGGCTTTTAATAAGAGTCCCTAGAAAACAGAATGATTCATAACTTTAACTTATTATAAACATACTTGACTAAAAATGACTGCTCTTATAATATAATCTATCATAACTTATAACTGCATGTATTTAAAGTTTCTGTCTCCCCTTTTCCTGTTTTTCTCTCATATGTGTTTTTTTCTCAACATTTCAGATGTCCATAAAATTGATGTGATTACTAGCAGGATTTATATGTTAAGAATTATTAATAAAAAATATAAGTTTCAATCAGCCCAAGCTGTCAATTCTGGAAGCTTATTATAAGAAGATAAATGGATCATATACTAAAGATTTTCCTGATGCACCCGCAAAGGTCTATGACTTTGTATATGAGGCACCTAATAAAATTTGTTATGATACACAGTCATTGAATGGAACCAGAGCAAAGGTCTTTGAATATGGCATTAAGGTGCAAATAATTCTGCAGGACACTGGTACAGTAAACACTAAAAATCACCCAATGCATTTTTATGGTCACAGCTTTTATGTCATAGGTTATGGCACAAGGAACTATAACCCACAAACTGCACAATTCAACTTAGTGGATCTCCCTTACATAAGCACAGTCGAAGTTCCAGTGGGTGGATGGCCATCAATTCGATTCGTTGCAGATAATCCAGGAATAAAAATGTAAAAAAACTATCTTATTTGTCTTTTTAGCTGTTTGGTTTAACGTTTTTGTCATTTTTCTGCAGGGGTATGCTATATGCCCTGTCACATTGACATATACCAGTCATGGGGACTAGGAATGGTGTTTATTGTGAAGAATGGAAAATGAGAGCAAGAATCCTTACCATACCCTCCCACAGACATGCCACAACTTGATCTGGATGATGTTTAAATTGTTGTAATGTCTAACTTTTCTAATATTTTATTTTTGGAAAGTTCATCCATTGACCAACTGATATTGGAACTTAGGCAATCACATTTCTTTGTACGATATTTGTAGTGTTAAATTTTCTAATGACTATAACTAAATTTTGTAATGACTATGTACATATGGTTTTGGCAAGTTTCACAATGGTATTTGTAACTCTTCAATGCGGTCCGCAAGTAATGCATTAGGTTTGCAACGCTCATAATAGTATTTGTAATTCTGACAATGGTATTTGCAAGTTTCACAATGGAATTTGTAACTGCCACAATTGGATTTATAACTCCGACAATGGTATTTGCAAATTCCACAATGGTATTTGCAAGTTTAATAATGGGATTTACAACTCCTATAATGGGATTTATAAATTCTACAATAGTATTTGCAACTAATTGCACAATGACATTTGCAAGTCCCACAATTGGATTTGGAAATGCCACAATTAGATTTGTAACTCTGACAATGAGATTTATAACTTTCACAATAAGATTTGCAACTCTAATAATGGGATTTACAACTCTGACAATAAGATTTGCAACTCCGACAATAGTATTTACAACTCCCACAATGAGATTTACAACTTCCATAATAGTATTTGCAACTCTAACAATAGAATTTATAACTCTGACAATAGGATTTGCAACTCCGACAATAGTATTTACAACTCCCACAACGGAATTTACAACTTCTATAATAGTATTTGCAACTAATTGCACAATAATATTTGCAAGTCCCATAATTGGATTTAAAACTGCCACAATTGTATTTGCAACTCTGACAATGGTATTTATAACTTCCATAATAGTATTTGTAACTCCGACAATGGTATTTGCAACTTTTACAATTGGATTTGTAACTGATATAATTGGATTTGTAACTCTAACAATATTATTTACAACTCCCACAATAGGATTTATAACTTCCACAATGGTATTTACAACTAATTGCACAATGATATTTTCAAGTCCCACAATTGGATTTAGAACTGCCATAATTGGATTTGCACTCTGACAATGATATTTACAACTTCCATAATGGTATTTGCAACTCCGACAATGGTATTTACAACTTCCACAATTAGATTTACAATTTCCACAATTAGATTTGCAGCTGCTACAATTGGATTTGCAAATCTGACAATAGTAAATGTCATTGTTGAAGTTACAAATCCCATTACAAGAGTTATAAATCCCATTAGCAATATGTTACAATTTTAGTTATAAATGTCATTGTGGGAGTTACAAATCCCATTATTGAAGTTGCAAATCCCATTAGATGAGTTGCAAATGTCATTACAGGAATTGTAAATCCCATTAGCAATAGGTTACAATTTTACTTGTAAATATCATTGCAGGAGTTGCAAATCCCATTGTTGAAGTTATAAATTTCATTAGACAGTTGCAAACTTCCAATATAACAATTATGAGTCCCACCAGCCAGAAATTCACAAATTCCCAAACTACAAATATATAAAACTAACTTACGTCAACAAAACTGATTGATGGGTCTTTCATTTTCTAAATCATCATATGCTATAAAAGACCTGTTTGAGAAAGTTCACTAGCTTATTCACTTCAAACTTCTATTGAATTAGTTCTCCTTCATTTTGAGTCAGTGTAACTACTAAAGCTTCCACCTACACATAATAGATTTTTCATACATTTCCATCCTCCAATCAATGAATGTTTCGAATTCTGAATAAAGCAATGTAGTCAATATAATTCAGTTGCCTAAGAAAAATGAACCATATAAATAGCCTTCTTCACATCCTCCTTATGTTTTCCTTGCAAACGGCCCTTTAAGGATTATAATGCATCTCTTAGCTTTTTCACAAGAGCATGTCCCTCCAAAGATGGTATCTCTCTTAGATTTGTCTGAAATCATTAACAAATCTTAGTATTCTTCATAATATCATTCTGAATTTTATAGAAAATATGGCCTAATAACACAAGTACCTCATCAGACAACTTAGCACCTGCAGCCAAGTTCTTGTCAAATTTGCTGGCAAGGTCATGAACTGAGAGGCATTTGTGCTGATCTAATAAGTTAGATACTTCTTTCTCAATAACATCCTTCACGGAAGGTTCACAATTTTCCTCCATTAGCTCTTCCACAATTTGGTTATAAGGTCCAAGTTTATATTTTAGAAAACTGTTAGAAATGAAGCTGACATAAGCTGAAACAGGAGGAAATGCTTCCATTAGCATCTTCACTATGACTTCAGGGCTTATCTTCGTCATGGCTCTCTTCAGTGTTATGCTGAAATTAAAATGCAATATTGTTAAAAAAAAATATCTCAACACTGAATCTAAAGTAAAACAAAGTTAAAGGCACAAACAGAAGTTTTTTTCCTTTTTTGTTCTAATAACTTAAATTTTCCAAAACTACACTATCAAATGTAAAATTAAGTTCTTGAAGCAGTGTCTAACCCAAACAAAAGACAGACAAATGTTCGATGTTCCATTTTTAGAGCTAATACCCTTGCTAACATCGACTGAAATTTCATTTTCAGAGCAATGTTCAATGAGAGTTAGAACCTAATCTCCTGCTTCATTCTCCCACTTTTTCTCCCACTTCGTTCTGTTCTGAGTTTCATTCTCCAGCTTTTTCTTCAAATGCTTTTAGGGGTCATTTGGTCTTTTCACCCAAATTATAAACTACAGATTGAGCCTCCTGCCTAATTTGTTCTTTTAGATATTCAGATGCTCAAATTGTTTTTTCTAAATTCATATGGTTGTTTCTTGTCTTTTTCCCTAAAAAAATTTGCATCCAATAGAATAAGAACAAACGATTCAAAATTATAGAAATGTTAACTCAAAGCACTAGCATAATCAGAATGAAATTACAATGAAAAAGTTAAGGTTCAGAAGCTAAGCCCTAGAAAATTCATCAAAATGTACAACTAACCAATCATAGTATCAAAAATTCAATCATTTACAGAAGCTAGTGCAATTAGGACATAAGCAATCCAACTAGTGATCTTGTCCAACTTCTTCTTTTTTTTAAAAAAAAAAAAAAGCATAACACATATATTCAGATTTATATTTGTAGCCATCTAATAAACAAGGACAATACAACCACAAATATACATATCAAGGCATGTAAGAAACATGGCAAGAAACAAAGAAGGAAAAGAAAAGAAAACTCCATCACCGAAAATAAAACAAATTGCCTCTGAATAAAAAGAAGAAAATGTCAAATTTCTTTCCAGTGCGCTGTGCTGACTTCTGCAAGAGCTAGAGATCAAAGCGCAAGCAGCACGGATAGATAGATAGATAGATACATGCGATAAAAATAACCTTTGTTACATAATCGTTTCAGCTGGATGGTGATGGTAATGGTGAAGGAGAAGGTGAAGATTTTGGAATGAAGCTTAGGAACAAGGTAATCAAGTCAATAGATAGCCACGAGTTTAGATTACCAAACAAAATTTAAAATCTAAAATGTCCAAACTAAATTTAGATAACAGGGGTCTAAGCCCAACATGCCCAGTGCTTGTACCCTCTATTTTTTCCCACTAAGAAACAATAATATCATTTCAAAAATATAACTGTACATCAATTCTCCACCAATCTTTATGCAAATTGAAACAAGGTGAGCCTTTTCAAGACCAAAACTCAGTAGCCTCTATTTTCTTCGTGTCCTAGTTGCTCAACAATGAGAATCTTAATGCAGAGCAATAAAATATAGCAAATAAACAATGAAATAAAATAATGAATAATGCCAAAAAAATAATTATTTAACCAGCTGAATGGCAACACAAACTGAACAAAAACTAAAGCACTAAGTATGAACAGAAACATAGACGCAAAAATGTTGAGAGATAGACGAAGAAGGGAGTTCCTATTTCTGATCGAAAAACCTGTTGATGTTGAGAAATGGACGGTGAGAGTGCTGGCATTTGAGCCTTAATTTCTAAACCCTAATCTTCCTCTCAATCTTAAATGCACAGTGACTTTTGACGGTGACATGGCGTGTGTCTGCTTTGAGTTCGTTGCCTTCGATGGTGCTGTAATGAGTTTCGATGCTCTTCGATGGTGCCAAGGTGAGTGCAACTTTGAGATGTGGGTCGAATATAGTCGAGGAGCGCAGCTTCTTTGAGTTTTGGCTTAATTCTCTTGCTTTTTCTTCAAAATCTTTTAGGACTAATTTAGTCTTTTCACCTGAAATTGAAAAAGACAGATTGGGCAGGAGGCCCAATATGTCCTTTTAGATATTCAACTGCCTAAATTATCATTTTAAAATTCAGTTAGGCTTTCTCTGTCATTTTCCCTTTAAAATGTAGAAATACCCACATGCCTCTCTCAAATTTTAAATAATTGAAAAAAAAAAACTCAGCGGCCCCTTTCTCTTTGCTCGATTTGTCACGCCGACAACCGCCACTAAACTGAAGACCTCGATAAAGCACAGCAACTATTTGTTAACACTCTCAACCCAAAATCAACGGAGCTTTAGATCTTCTCCCATGGATGAGCAACGGCCAGAAAAACACGAACTCACAAGCTTCTCAGTCATGCGCTTCTTCGGAGCAAATTTCTCTGTCACAAACCAGAACAACGAGAAATGCAGAACCACAGATCACAAGGAACAAGAAATTTTGGCTTCTGACCACTCCACGCTGCTCCCCTCTTCCGCCGACACGCCCTTGGGGCCGCAGTCACGCCCTTCTAACCCCTCCATGTTGCTCTCCCTTCTGACCCCTCTACTATGCTCCCCTCTCATTGAGGAGGCCGATTTCAACCTGGACTCGATTTAAGCAGTCCAAGCTATGGAGATCTGGCAATGGCGGATTGATAGTGTGGGAAAATCTGGAGGTGAAGATTGAAGTGGTGGTCGGCTATGGAGATGGATGAAGGAGTTGAGGACGATGGAGATTATGGAGAAGAGTGGAACGAGTTACGGAGCAGCAATTTACGGTGGCCTATACGGTTTGAGAAATGTGAAAGAGAAGGAGAAGACACTGGACAAGTGTGGGGCTCACAAAAAAATAAAGTAAAGGAGTTTAGGCAAGGTTAATGAAAATGGAAAAATTGCTCAATTTTTAAATGATCATGGATATTATAAAACCTTTTAAAATTTTATAGTGCCAGGTGCACGTGATACAAAACGTTGTTATTAAAATTGTATATTAACCCTTCAATAAATACATATGTGCTATTTAACATTCCCAATTCTAAATACCGGTTAAACAAGTCAAGTTAGCCAAAATTAAAATATGAGAAATTTAGGGGCAAAAGTATAAATGTAAAAAATTTGTCCAGAATTAGAAAAAAATTCCGAAAAGTCAAGAAAAATCTTGAAAATAGGAAAGATATTTGTAAGGCACTTTTTTAGATGTACACAAATTTTGAAGTGAACCTACTATTTGAGTGAGATTTTAAGGAAATAAATGAAAAGAATAATTATTAAAATTATTTAAGGGTCCATAAAAATTGAGGAAAAATATAAAATATTATTTTGGAATTTTAGGAAAATTATGAAGATATTTAATTCCTCAAAAATGGTCTAAATAATTTTAAAACTTAGTTTTGGGAATTAAAGGGCATATTTTTCCAAAAATTTGAGGAAAATTAGTTAGAGGTTAATGTTTTAGCTGAAATTTGTAAGCTAATTATTTTATAAGTTAAATATGCTAATCAAAGCAGAAATTTCTTACAAAGTATTCTGGATTAAATTATGAAATTTAATTGGTAATTAAGTATCAATAGAGGAGGGGTAAAATGGAATTGGGCCATTGTTAAGCCCAAAATGGGAAGTCAAGACGCGCCTAATCTCATCAAGATGATGAGGTCCAGATTTTGTAAAGACTTGGCCCAATAAAATGCTTAAAACCAAGTTTACGAGATAAGTTACCATGTGTGGGACCAAGTGACTAAAATAATTGGCTAGTTGTCTACTCTTAAGTGAAAGTCCCGTGGCAAGGAGATAGTCACTACTACTAGCAACGGGTTCCCTGATCTATATAAAAAAAGTGAGTAAAATAATCCTCTTTTGATTAACTTAAACACATCAGCACCTCCCCCACACCCCTCATTTCGTCCCTGCACTAGAAACAAGTGAGAGAGCGAGAGTTAGAGATGGTGAAAAAGGCTGGATCGGATACGGAGAGGATGTGGTGTGAAGAAGAGAAGATCACCCTCATACAACCAGATATCTAGGCTAAGGATTTGGTATTTGCTGTCAAACAAAGGAGGAAGCAAAATTAAAGAAGTTCAAATAAGCTAGTAAATGGAAGTAAGTTGAAAGATTGTGTAATAGTAGGAGCTAGTACCTTACAAGGAAAGAGCAAATTGGTGGAAGAGATGGGAAGGGGAAGACTCAGAGGAAGCTATTTGTTACATACTGTGGCTAATTTTGTGTGTGTGTATATATGCTTTAGTTTAAATTTACTAAAGTATATGTTATATATTGGTATATGAACAACCTCCATAAGGAGGAGCAGGAGAGCTATGCTCAAGACCAAGGTAAGTGCTATCTCACAATATAGTAGAATGCATGAAGTAGAAACTTAGTTTAGTAGTTGTTTTAGTCTCAATCGTAATTTTGGGAGTACCAATATAAATGTATGAGTTAAGCTTTGAAACTTTACCTGTTAAAAGTACATATCCTAAGCTTTAAAATGAGCCAGTTTATAATTTTTTTAGATGTGTAGATTAATTAGAAGATATTGTTTTTTAAAGTTAGGTTATAATTTCAAAAATTACAACAAAAATCCCACTAACCAATTTTGGTTTAGATGGGTTTTTGGATCAAATGGGTTAGAAATTAACTGGGTTTTATTTTTATTGCAAAGAGCTATACAAAAACTTTAAGTAGAACTTTGAACCACTTTAATTGAAATTTTGTAGAATTAGTTGTAAATTTTTAAAATTATTTAAGAAAATTTATTTCACATTTATGCTATCGAAGTTTCTAGAAAAGTTTTAAATATAAATTATAATATTGGTATATATATATAGTTTATAAAAATTATAATTTAATCCTTATTGTTAAAATTTTGTTAATATCTTATTATAATATACTAATTTGTTTCTTGAGATGGTGTTATTCTACCCATCTCCTTGATCTACAACTCTTACTTTGTAACATTTTTTTATCTTGTGAATATATATTGATATTTTTCTAAAAAATATATTAAATTTTATTAATGTAACCATTTGTATATTATTTATAAAGACCTGATTTAAAATTGATATAAAAATTATATTACTTGTAAATTAATTTTCCAAAAGTTAAAGTATATCACCACTCATTAGATTAGAATGCCAGGATAATTTGAATTTGAAATATAAAATAATAAATTTAGCTAATCTTATCCTTAATGATATAACTTAATCAATCACATTAAAAAGATTCCCATCAGCTTATTAAGCCCAACTTTATCCAAGGTGAGATTTCTCACATGATCAACTCTAACTCATGTTTTTATATTCTAACGAAAATAAATATAGATTACTTATTTTAACATTTAAAAAATAATCTAAAAATATAATTTCAACAATAAAACCTTAAAAACTTGTTACAAAGTTTAAATATTATCCTCATTCATTAGAATGCAAAGATAATTTGAATTTGAAATATAAACTAATAAGTTTTCGTAATCTTATCCTTGTTGAGATATCGTAATCTATAAATCGTATGAAAAGGATTCTCATCAGCATTAGCTCTTACCGACTACTCTTAGAATTCTCGTCTCCCCCCAAAACATTGTTATATAAATCAAGGCCCGTTCATTTGGGGTGTATTATAGTTCATTGATTTCAAAAGAAATGTGTTTTATATATCCTCAAGTAAGTTCTACGTTTATTTTTTTCATGTTTGTTTAGTATTGCAAAATAATTTTCTAATTTCATTTTATGGCATATTCGAGTATTGTTGATCTTAGAAGTAATTTTTTTTAAATATGTTTCTGCATTCACATAACTTGAAATCTCATTCTTAAGTGACAATAACCCCATTTTACTAAGAACAGTCCATGTTGGTTGTATAATTTATAATCCTCTTCTATCACAATTAAAACAAAATTATACGCAATAATGGCTTGTAAGCATATGTTGCAGTTAATTTCTGTAAGATATAATGATTCCATATTTTGAAGTTTTAGATATTTATACTAATATGTCATTTATTGTACTTTCAGTTTAAGGAATGGAAATATCAGAAGACATTATATCTGAAATATTTTCTTTACTTCCTGCAAAATCAATATGCAAGTTCAAGTCTTGTTCCAAGTCCATCTCTAAGCTGACCCAAGAAACGAACTTTGCATTGAAGCAATCTAAACATTCAATGATTATGAATGATTCTTGCTTCTTTATTCAACCACGTTCATCTCAATCATTCAAACTAGAAACACATGCATTACCTGGAGAAGAGAAATCTTCCGGTGTCCCCAGAAATTTCCTTCAGTTTCTTACTGAAACCTCCTCAATAATTCTTGCTTCTAGTAATGGATTGCTTCTCTGTCAATATCTGAAAGGAGGAAGAAAACAACTACTCATCTGTAATCCAATAACAAAATCATGCTTTGATGTTCCCACTCCAAACAAATTGATAGAAAGTCGTCCTCGTTTTGTGAAATTCGTCCTTGAATGCAACCATAACTTGGAGGAATACAAGTTGATTCTTCTTGTTGAGTATGATATATCTAGTTATGATTATGAGATCGAAACTTATATGCCGAAATATGGCGTCTGGAAAGCAATAGATGGAGGCCTGTTGACACGACGATATTTGGGCAAGGTTTGTAAGTCTCCATTGATCTACATGGGAGCCCTTCACATCATTTTAATTGATTCACTTTTCTACTTTTTTGATAATCCTGTTTTTACTCCGAAAATAGTAGCACATCAACTCGACAGTGGCACGTCGAAATTTCTCAGTCTTCCGAATGAAGCCTTTGATGAGAATGTTCCAAAAAACCAGCTTGATATGAGGATTTTCAAGTGGGGTAAAGCTGAAAGTTCAAATGAGTCATTATGTTTTGTGTCATTGGTCAAGCGTTATATTTTTACCATATGGGTGTTGATGGATTATGAATCAAGTTCTTGGTCAAAGCATTTAACCCTAAGTTTGGAAGAAATAATGGGGTTGAAGAAATCTGTTACCATTGGATTTACAATTATGAATTGGAATTCTTTGGTGTTTGCTACAAGGTCAAGCTTGTATAAGTATGATTTATCAGTTGGTGAAAGAAATAATAAGAAGCTTGAATATATTAGTGAGCATGGATATGAAGAGGATTTAGTTTCTAATGAGTTTGGATATGAAGAGGCTTTCAATTTGGACTTCATTTCTTATTCACCTACTCTTCAATCATGTGGCATTGGTGCAACAACTTCTTTTTCTGTTTGAGGGAAGATATAAGATTATAATTTCTAGTTTGAATTTTGATTACTTGATTCATTTTTCAGAGAATTATAATTTTTTTTAATAATATTGTTTTTTTTTTTACTTTGTTTGTTGCTCTAATTTTTTTTATGGTGTTAAATATCGAAAAGGTTATATATGTATTGTTGTCAAATAAGACATAAATAAATTAATATATTTAAATCTTATACTTATTATTTCAAATCAAATAGATAAAGTGTCTAATTGGTTTAGCGATGAGAGTTTGAATGCACCTGTTTAAGCCTTAAAAAGTGATTATGAAACTTATTTACTATGTTTGGTTAATTTTCTTGAAATCTTGATCAATTGTAATTTCAGCCCCTACCGCAATTTTTATATTAGTGATAAGGGGGTTGCTTATGTGTGTAGAATAATCCTGATAGATTTCAATAATAATTTTTTTCTCCATTTACCAACTCCTTTCTTCTTATAATAATAATAATAATAATAATAATAGTATTTTTAATAATAAATATTATTGTAATAAAATTATATTTAAATATTCATATAGTTTATTGAATTATATTTAATAATAATAACTATTAATTATAATTATGGAAATGTTAAAAATTTTATAAAATTTATACCCTTTTTAGTGATTATACATTCATAAGTAATTTTAATAGAAAAAAATATAAACATAATCAAAATTCTCAAAGTCACTTGTTAAAAAAAATATTCAAACAAAAGTCACAAATAATCAACATTACTTATAACATATTTCTAACTTTAAAGTTAAAATAATCACATAAATTTATTTTCCTATATATATATGTTTTTCAATCTGTATAAGAATATTTTTCCTATATATATATATATCATATAAGCATTCCTCCTTTCTTTTGTAACATTCAATTTGATAACCATGTCTATATGAAATTATGATGGTGATACTCTTTTTGAATAAAAAACGAGCCCCCCTTAAATCGAAATTCTTTGCATCTTGAACTCTCATCACATATATTTCTTTTTGATACAGCTTTATGGTATCAAGTATTTAGCTTGTGGTCAGTGCATCACATAGTTCAATCTAAAAGGATTGTCAGCCAAAACTACCCATAAAATAATGGTGCAGTTATATGTGATATGCTTCTGATCATATTTCTAGTGTAGAGAGAAAACTAATTTTTTAGTCATATTTATAAGTCATATTATTAAATTTTTTATATGAATGTATTATATTAATTTTTATTTATTATTATATTGACTTTATTCTCATGGAGTATAATATATATTAAATAGATATAAATAAATTAAAAAAATTGTTGTAGTTTAAATCAGAGCTAATAAAGTTTAAAATTTTATTAGGTATGTGCGAAATATACTGGAATTGACTTATAAATATCGCGCGGGCGCGCGCACACATATATATATATAAGCTAACTAGCTATAGGACACTACTTGACAAATATCTATACAACCTATGCATAACCTAGCTTTGTTCTATCCTCTTCCTTATTTCCTTCTTCTCCTCTACTTCTCTCCTCTTTCCCAATCTTTCCCTATTCTTTCTATAGTTATACATCAGTGGTATCAAAGTTAATTTATGCATATTAGATACCCAACATGTCATGGACATTTCTTAGCAGCAGCCCTTAAGGACGTTTTAAATAGAAACTAAATACAGTTTATACCGTTCTTCACATATGAAAACAAAGTTCATAATCAAACATCTTCAACACTAATTGGTGCTAAAGCCAACAACAACAAACCTCACACACCTTATATCGCAACAGTTCATACACTAAATTTTTTGATGTTTCAAGTAAACAACAATTAGTAAACCATATTCAAACTGGAAGATACATGTGAATGATATTTTTCACTACTAAAATCAATGAAAGGGAATTACACCGTGCCAATAATTATAGTGGTAAGGAACCAAGTGAATCAGTCTGATGTAATTTGAACACACCATCTTCAGATTTCTTTTCAGTCAATTCATGGACCTTGTACAAAATTTCATCGTCAATGCCACAATGATCAGACTTCAAAGGTTAACTTATAAAGAAAAAAATAATATATACATATAAAGGAGACCATCCATTATCGAAAGAAAAGAATATATATATACTACTTGAATCTTAAATAAAAAAAAATCCTCAATTGTCGTAATCTATAAGTGACATAAAACATTATAATCTTAAATAGGCCTAAAGAAGTCATTAACCCATCCACGGTCAAACCAATATTAGTTTTCAACATTGACTTGAATTTAAGATTTATTCTTTAAACAGTCAAAACTCTTTTTACTAGCTAGGACTAACACCTGTTGATATAGTGAATTTATTTTTAAAGGTAGGCTTTTAATTATTAGGGAATTCAAGTGTTCATCCATTGTTACTTCTTATATTTATATTTTATGTTTCTTGGAGAGTTTATAATAAAAGAGCATTGGGACGGGAAAGAGAAAGGTACCTTTCCAAGGCAAAAGGGTGGTAATTGAAGTCTTTGTCATTGAGAAAAAGTTTAAAGATCTAGAAGCATTATAAGTATCAACCCTCGGTCCTTAAAGACCTATAGCACTTGAACCACTTTAGGCCATGCATTCCTAACAGTAACAATATCCTACGTCTACCTTTCCCTCACCTTCAACTGCAAAAACTAGCCGACAACCATACACCCATATATTAGAAGCAGTTGATTTGCCACGTAAAGTGATTTTATTATTCAAAGATCCCACTAAATGTCTAAACTATTATAAAGTCCCATGAGAATCTAATTATGAATTTGTTAAACTATCTCTATTAATTAGTTTAGTTGTTAATATATACCCCCATAGTTATTAATGTGGTTAGTTTTGTTGTCAATAATAAGTAAATAGTATATGTTGATATTAATTGTTAATACATGCTATTATATGTGTTAATATAACTAATCTAGCTGTTAATAATAAATATATAGTATAAGTTGACATTATTTATTAATATATGTGATGATATTTGTTAATATAATTAGTTTAATTATAAATTAGAAGTTTGTTATGATATAAATTTTGTGAGTTTGTCAGTCACTCAACTCCCCTCTTTTTATCTCTCCTTTTTTCTCTCTCTCCTGCAACACTCCTCTCAGAAACTTTCCCTCACCGCCACTCCTCTCTCATCTCTCTTTGCCCCCACCTCCACGCATCCCTCCCTCTTCCCCTCTCCCTTCCCACCTCTACTCTCTCTCTCTCTCTCTCTCTCATATGTGCTTTTGATGCCTCTGATCCCGCCATGGAGCGCTCTACAAATCACACAAATAGATGCTTTGTTTTATTTGCTTTTCTTTCACGTGAAGAAGCACTGTATGAACAAGATACTGACATTTTTCACGGGTCACAAGCTTCTCTTCCTTTCTCATATTCTCCAAACAAATCAGACACTAAAATCTTGAGGAACCTCTCGAAAGCGACATGCGGCCACCACCGTGGAGGGTGTCTTGCTGAGACAACGGCCGATGCAGCTGGTGGAGATGTTCAGAGCACAGAAAAAATGAACAAAACGTATTTCCAAAAGAATGAGTATGGGTTGCAAAATTTAGAGCACACATGAGAAAAAGAGAGAGAGATGGTAGGTGAGAGGCGATCGGAGAAAGAGATGCAGAAGCACAAGAACCCTCCTGTTTTACTTCACTTTCATTTTAAATTCATAAGGTATCTCAGGTAATTTCATACATAGAATCTCTTACTATCAGGTCATTTGGGACTTCTTATTTATTTATTTGATGATTTTCAAGGACTTTTTAGTAATAAAATAACTTTCGTGGGAGCTCTGAGCCATTCTGCTAAAAATTTATTTAGATGATTGTTCTGAAAAATCATATTTAAGAGAGCGTGGCCGTGAGCGAAAGTACAAATTAAAATAAAAAGAAAGAAAGAAAACAATAGAAAACATAAAAATTGTTTGAGTTTTTTATTTGGGAAAATCATATGGGTCCTTGTAGTTTTAGTCAAATTTGGTCTGGTTCCTAAAATTTAACCGTTAATTTTTGGCTTAACACTGTCAAAAAGGATTATGTGTAGCAAAATGCTGACTTGATGAGTTCGCAAATTATTTTATGGTGATTGGGTCTTTTTCTTTTAAAAAAAAAAAATCACCCCTCTTCCAATTGCCTTCTCCGGCGAAAAGCCCCTCCACCACATTCTTCTTCACATCCCTCCTCGAACGGCAACACTTATTGGAGACTCAAGGTATAGTCTACTTTGTATTCATCAGTGACTTCAATCAACCTCCTAACTCATCAATACGATCAAAAGGAAGATGATTTCCTTCTAAAGGACAAAATGGAAACGAAAATAAACTAGCAAATAAAAGGTAAAGCAAGAAGACTTTTGATGATCAAGGAGAGATTTCTTAAGGTGATTGTGATTTTGAGTGTTGAGAGCGGTGTTCAAGAGATGAATATTTTGGCCTCTTTTTAATTGCCTTACATTTCCCAATCATTGCTCTTGACATATTTGTTAGTGATTTAATTATCCAGAGCTAAATTTAAATATTATTTAAGATCAGATTTAAATATTATATTGTCTTAGAACAATAAATTTAAGATATTAGGATCATGATAGAATTTTATATTTAGTTTATTAGCTCTATATTTTTGTTTATATAAAAATCTATTTTTATTCTTATTTACAAGGATTAATAATACTCTTGTTTTCCCTAGAATTTTAATCTTTCAATTCTCACAATTGCCAGTATTTTTCTTCGACATAAGATAATAGATCCCACCTCAATATTCCGTTCCTAGGGGCCTCAGCTCCTTTCATCATCTATTTCCTGATTCCGATTCTGTTGCTTTAGTCTCTTTGGCTGAATGAAGAGAAAAATGAGTGGAAAATAGGAGGGAAGAAATACTAAGAAAGAAATTTTTCTAAAATATTAAAATAATTTACTGTTTTTGAGATTTTTTTCTCATCCAAACGGTTAAGGAATGACACAAACAGGCTAATTTTGGGTTGGGGCTTGGTTTGGGAAAGGCGGAGGACTTTTTCTGAATTGAAAGAGCGGCTAAGAAGAAGTGCCGCCGTTCCAGCAAGGATGTGAAGAAGAATGGGATTACTTAGGGGCTGTTAGCCAGAGAAGGCAATTGGAAGAGGGGTTATTTTCTTTTTAATAAAAAAAGCTCAGTCACAAGAAAACAAATTGCCAACTCATTAGACCATTTGCCACATGCAATCCTTTTTAAGACTGTTAAGCCAAAACTTAACGGTTCTAAACTACATACAAATATCCATGCCTTGAAAAATAAATTTTAGGCACGTTGCCGTCTGTTTATGTTTATACCATCACTTGTCACACTTGGAGGGCCAGATCTGCAGCATCTTGTTCTGTGTAGAAACCCCATGATTTTTATCACCCCTAATATCTGATAACTAATCAAAAATCACTATCAGATTCAGTTTTCAGCAACCGCATAGATAGATATGAGCATGCTAGCCCACAATGAGATCTCATAGCTAAGTATAAAAAGTGTGACCTCATTTATATATAGATATGATAAATTTAAGAAAATTAAAAGAGTAAATAAATTTAAATAAATGAGGTAAAAAGTTTTTTAAAATTTATAAATTAAGAAATAATAATTATGATATAAATATTGTAAATAAATAGTAAATAAATTTAAATAAAGACAAAATGGTATATTTCTCAACTTTTAATTATACACCCTCCCCCAACTAAACAAGAAACATTATCTCTCTTGACCTACCTTCATACTTATAACTTCTCTTGCCCTTCCCTACCCATCCCTTAAATTAACCTAACCTACCCTCCCCTTCATAGAACCAAACATAGCCTAAAGTTTTTATATTTCATGATATATATATATATATATATATATATATATATATATATATATAAAAAGAAAGCGATAAACCCTATATAGTATAGGTTGCTCTACTCGCCTCCTCTGACGTCTGTGTCTCCTCATGCCCGCAGGTCAGTCTCTCTTTCTTCCCTTCGTGTGCTTTGTCTTCTAATGTTATGGCGGATCTGAAAGAGAATGTTACAGGATATATATATATATATATATAAGCATAAACTGTTATTTGAAATCTGTTTTAACCTATTTTAATAACAATCTCTCTTCTGCCCGTTCTTTCATTTCTTGGTCTTTCCACTTTTGCTTCCTATACCTTATCCCTGATACTCAAATTTCATAGTTTACATTAATTAACCTTCTTTCATGCACATAACTCTGACTTAGGCTTTGACCTGTCACCTCATTCACCGATAAATTACTTTATTAGTTTATCTCTTTCACTATATATTCACTGATCGATGGGTATATTTGACTTTGGCAAACCAAGAAAATCAATTGTATATACTGGAATTGTATTATAATGAATTAATTTACTTGCCCCTTTCTCATTGCATATCTCATATTAACCATATGTACTAGATCTAAGGAGCATCTAAAGTCATGACAATATAGAAGAACTAGTTCAAATTTTTCTAAGGAAAACAGGTATGCACAATTAGCTTCAATACAAGGTACCTATGGAATAGTTTTCCCTCTTTCTAATTAACTTGCTGTATTGATTTTTTTAAGTAAAAAGAAAAAAAGCTATGGAGTGCAGATGCGAGTGCACAATTCATACTTATTATATCTGTTTAGACTTTATAGATGGGGCTCCAGAATTTCCTCCCTCAGGTGATAGATACTTCCATATTAGAATTTTTCTAGAAAAGCGCTATTGTCATGCTTCAAACATGCACCTAGCACAAACCAATACTGCTAGATATGATTTCTACAACATGTCGAAGAAGTCAATGAAGCAAGCAACAAATCATATTCTTAACGTTCCTGAAGAAAATCAGAAATCAAAGGCACAACATATTCTGGATTATGTTAAAAAAACTTGTCTAAAACGTATAGACGTTGTAATATTTTATATATCATTGTGATGGTGAATGTTGACATTCTTTACTACAACAATGACGATTATGATCGAGCTATAGAAACATCTCTGAAGGATCAATTTTGCCAAGCAAAGCTTGCAAGCATCTAACAATAAATTGAAGGGCGTGAAGCATCAACAAAAAGAAGGTGATTGTACAATTTGTTTGAAAGATTTCAGGGTTAATGCAGCTCAAATGTCTTGTTCTCATTTCTTTCATGGAAACTGCATTGTTAATTGGTTATTGATCAAGAATAATTGCCCCATATGTCGTTTTGAAATTTCTTCAAGTGAAGATCGACCCAAAAAGTAGAAATGTTTGTTTAGGTGTTTATTCATATTTTTATGTTTTATATTAGCATTAATTACTTATATATTATTGAATCTTGAATATTTACGATTTTGTGGATGTTATCGGATGATAATAAATTTTTAGAAGTCAAGAATATGAAGAGGCATCATATATAATTTTTTTTTTTGATAAAAAAAAAATTTTGGAAAGGGGTCGGGCTCACCCACAATTCAAGGGCAAGGCGAAGTCTCCCTTCCCCCTTGACGATACCAATGTCAGATAGGACGAGCCATCTATTACCCTCAGACATAAACCTAGGCACTTAGGAGCTATAATGCCTCCCTAAGCGCCGCGATTGAAACCACAATAAAGTGGTACTCTCCAAGGTTCGAACACGCTCTAAATGGTTATATGCCTCATCCCTTCGCCAGTTGAACCTACGAACGATAGGTTGAAGAGACATCATATTGCTCCTACTCCTTCTTCCTAATTCCTAACGGGATTTTTGGTACATTGGATTTGGAAGGTTGGGGAAATTTTTGTAAGTACAACTTAAAAAAATTGGAGAAATGTAGTTAAAAACTTTTAATTTATTTTTTTATCATTTTATCTTATATCTTGTCTTCATTAAAATTTTATAACCTCATACTAAAAATAATTTTCTCTCTGGAATTTGGTATTTTTTACTCATTTTTAAACTTTTGTACTTTCAAAAACTTTATAGTGCTTGCCCCTTCTCAAGTAAAAATTCGTGTGTATTTTTACACCTTTGCCCTACATTTTAATTAGCTTGTAAGTTCTCAAATTTGTTATTGGAATAAAACCGTTTTTTTTTTTTTTTTAAAAAGATTCCATCGTACCAAACCAGTTTTGGAATTATTTCTGATAACCATGCCAACTCCTGAATTAGATTTGTGAGCGGATCTGAAACATTGTCACCACCTAAATCTCACTTGGCGGCGAAGTTCTTTAGTTGTGTTCGAGTTGGTGACAACGAACAAGTGTAGATGTACGGTGAGCAGAATATTTCATAAGGTGGAGAAGCAGTCACGACGAAGAAGTCGAATAGTGTGGAGCCTAGTTAGATCCGCAACATCTTTGACAGTTGAGCACAACGTCCATAGTTGTAGAAGGTCCATGGTGGAGGAAGGTGTGAAGGTGATGAAGAAGAAGGTGAGAGGGGGTTCTCATCAGGGAAGAAGAAGGTCACGACAGATGGTGGGAGGTGTTCACAAGATATGACCCAGATGGTAGAATAGGAATATTAAAAATAACATTGGGTATATCAGTCATCACATGGCAAAATATTGCCCTTTCCTCCCAAATGTAGCTTCTTGTACGAAATTTTTATAAAAATCTTGTTGACACAAACAACTTCCTTGATTTCTGCAACTTTGAAAGCTGAGTACTGTATTTAGGGATTGAGACCTTCTTTACATTTGATTTAAACTTCCTCAATTAGAAAGAAAAATTAAAGCTTAGTACTGTATTCTGTAATCTAGAAAAGGATTAAATGAAGGGAGGAAAATCACCATGTGGTTTCAAAAATAGGAATATAATTACTAAAAAGCAGAAAATCAAATTATACTATTAAAATCTTATAATACTTAATTTAGTTCAAAATAGATTTGGATCGATCTTACTCAATATTTCAATTCCTTTGTATAAAGTCGCAATGAATAATCCGATTAGTAATATCTTACTTTGATTTTTAAAAGATTTTAAGTTATATCATGGTAATTAATTCATAATCTCACCAATTGATTCTATAATATTTTAAATTTATAACTATAATGATGATTCATAATAATCATAAATTACATTAATATTTTGAAGATTTTGAACCTCATAATAGTAATTAGTTAGTAATCTCATTAAATATTATATGATATTTTAAATTTTTAACTATAATATTAATTTATAATAATAAGGAAAAATTATAATAAAGGGCCTATAGTAAATAATATTTATTAGAATAGACCGTAAAATTTTAATTATTTAAAATGACCAAATAGTAAAATAAAAATTTAAAATTATTAAATTGTCACTTAACAAAATTCCCTATATTTTCTCCCATATCCTATTTTTAAAACTAATATGAATTAAATAAACTTTATCTCAATGTTTACAACTGACCTAGATATCAATTGAAAAAAAGAAGACAGACTGGTTTAATTTTATCAAAATTATAATTTTATTTTTTGAAATTGACACAAACTTTAGTTGAAAAACTTCACATCTTTTATAATTTATTATATATATATATTAAAGAAAGGTTATACATATGTAAAAAGATTAAAAAATTGCAGTATAATTTATTCTTATTTTAGAAAAAATTTGTGAGTTTTAAAATAAAAAATTCATATAATGTTAATATATTTTATTGAAATACAAATAATTTAATATATTATGATGTTATAAATGTGTTTAGTTTTTTTTATTTTAGTGACCAGAGTTTATTTTATATCACATGATGTAAATTAGGAAAAGCCTTAATAATATATATGGATAAATATTTATGTTAATAATTAATCGATATATTGAATACATTATCATGTGGATGTTAGTAGAAAATAAAAGTTAGAAAATAAGTCCTATCATAGATGATTGTGGGTTTTAATTTTTGTGAAAAATAAACTTTATATTAGTTTTAAAATAGAATGTAGGAGATAATGTAGGAGGTTTAAAAATAAAACGTAGGAAAAAATATAGGGAGTTTGGTAAGTGCAATTTAATAATTATACATTTTTATTTTAATATTTGGTCATTTTAAATAATTAAAACTTTTACATTCTTTTCTAATAAATATAATTTACTATAGGTTTCTAATTCTAATTCTCCCTAATAATAATTATAAATAATTAATTAATCATAATATATTTTTTCTTGCTCCCCTATATAACCCACTGGGATAAATCTCTAGTTTATATTTAAATTCTTATAGTTTCACATAATTTTTAATTAGGTCTTTAAACCTTTTTCTTTTTTATTAAATCCTTATTGTTTAAACTGTTTTGGACGTTAATCCTTCCCATTAATTAAGAACTAATAGGGCAATATATTGAAGGTTGATCAAAACCTCTATCATCTTAGTACTCTTTTTAGATTAAAGAAGAAGTCCTATATTTGATTAAAGTTTTTTTGTCTTTTATAGTTCATCTCATATTTATTGAGACTTATTCTAAAACTTTTGCTAATAATGTATGTTACGTGTTTTGGCTTTATATAAGACTGGTATTAATTAATGTCATTTTAATTTTTTATAAAAAAAAAACAAAATAGCTATAGCATTAACGATTAACGAATTTAGTAACATGAATCATTGGCAAAAATAAACAAGTAAAAGGAGTTCACTCAACAGTTATATATACGAAGTTTTTAAATTTATCTAGCAGTATTTGGCGATATAGCAACCGACTAATCCAATTCACGGGAATCTAGATACAGCCTTATTATGTTAGTTGTCACGACTGGATACCCAATACCACTATTTAAATTGAAACAAAACCAGTATAGATGCAAAGTTTAAAACAGAAAAAAGAAAGAAGGGGAATGAAAGAACAACTAAATGAAGAGAATTGAGGAGAAGATGTAAAATAAAAAAACAAAATTTCAGTAGAAATTTATATTATCGTCCCTTGAAATACGAACTCTGAGAAAGGGTAAGGACATGGAGGTGATAAGTGGAACCCCCATTGCAGGTAGCACGTTATCGATCGGAGAATAAGCCGGAATTGAAGCCGAGCTCGCTTTTCGGAGCTGCTCCGATGGTTGTCGGAAAATTGGGAGTGACGAATTGTCATCTCTCTAGACATATTGGCGTTTCTCTTCTTATATTCCAGATCACTTAATTATCAGCATCAGAATTAATCCGTCTAGCTGCCACATCAGAGATAGATGAGCTTAACGAATCAAAGTTATAAGAGTTTAATTGAAAAGAAATAAATTATTTGGACCTGATTTAAAATTTATGTAAATTATAAGACTTCTAAATTAATTTTTGGGAAAATTAGTCTTCGGATCCTTATAATTTAAATAGATTTTGAATCAAGTCCTTATACTTTTTTTTTTCCTTTTTAATGGAATCCTTATAATTCGCACCGTTAGAGGCACCTTCAGATGCCGTTAGTTATATTAACCGGAGATGATGTGGCCCTGGAGAGAGGGACAAATATTGCGTGTGAGAAGGGAGCACGCCGAATTCTTCCATGGGAGAGCAAGCAAGTGGTTTCATCAGATTCAAACTCAGATCTGTGAAGGAGCAATAGTAAATAGTCGTAATCAGAAGCAAAAACCAATAGTTGAAGATTCAAAATCAATGTTGGAAGAACCAGAGGAAACCAAAAAGAAATTAAAATTAGAAATTAATAAAATAATAAATTTAGCCTAATCTTATCCTTAATGAGATAACTTAATAAATCAAATTAAAAGATTCCCATAAGCATATTAAGCCCAAATTTATCCGATTCAAATCTGCTCACATTTGTATTTTTAAATCAAAATAAATATAGATTAGTCATTTAAACATTTAAAAGATAGTCTAAAAATATAATTTCAATAATAAAACGTTAAAAACTTGTTAAAAAGTTTAAATATATATCACCCCTCATTTATTGGAAGATAATTTGAATTTGATATATAAAATAATAACTTTTGCTTTATCTTATCCTTGATGAGATAACTTAATCATTTGTATTAAAAGGATTCACATCCATCCGCATTAGCTCTTACCGACTACTATTAGAATTCTCGTCCCCCAAGAAAACATGATTATATAAATCAAGGCCTGTTCATTTTGGGTGGATTATAGTTCCTTGATTTTGGAGGAAAGGCATTTTATATATCCTCAAGTAAGTTTTACATTTATCTTTCCATGTTTGTTTGGTATTGTAAAATTTTCTAATTTTTAAAGTTTTCAGGAGTAATGTTGCTCCGAAAGTTTTTTGAATTCAAAGTTATCTTGGAATAATTAATATGAAGCAATGTTACCTTTTAACATTAAAAATGTTATAGTTTATACCAATTTTTTAACTATCAACCTTAATTTTTTAACGAGATAAGGTAATATTGTTATCTTTTGAAACTTCTAGGGTAATATTAAACTAAATTTTTTTTAGGTAACATTGCTCATGAACAAAAATTTTTGGGTCAACATTAACCCCTTTTTTATGTGACTACTTTTTTACTGAGTTATATTTGAGTATTGTCAATCTCAATCTCAAGTAACGTTTTAAATTGTTTTTTGGCATTTACACATGAGATCTCATGTTTTTAAGCGTCAGTTGCTATAATTTCTAATTCTCTTCGGTCACAATTAACACAAAATTATACGCAATAATGGCTTGTCAGCACATTTTGAAGTTTTATATAGTTATACTAATATGATATTTATTGTATTTTCAGTTCAAAGAATGGAGATATCAGAAGACATTATATCTGAAATATTTTCTTTGCTTCCTGCAAAATCAATATGCAAGTTCAAGTCTTGTTCCAAGTCCATCTCTAAGCTGACCCAAGAAACGAACTTTGCATTGAAGCAATCTCAACATTCAATGATTATGAATGATTCTTGCTTCTTTATTCAACCACGTTCATCTCAATCATTCAAACTAGAAACACATGCATTACCTGGAGAAGAGAAATCTTCAGGTGTCCCCAGAAATTTCCTTCAGTTTCTTACTCAAACCTCCTCAAGAATTCTTGCTTCTAGTAATGGATTGCTTCTCTGTCAATATCTGAAAGGAGGAAGCAAACAACTATTTATTTGTAATCCAATAACAAAATCTTTCTTTGAGATTCCCACTCCAAACAAATTGATACAAAATCGTCCTACTTTTGTGAAATTCGTCCTTGAATGCAACCATAATACAAGTGTTAACTTGGAGGAATGCAAGTTGATTCTTCTTGTTCAGTATGAGGTATCTAGTTATAATTATGAGATCGAAACTTATATGAAGAAATATGGCGTGTGGAAAGCTACAGATGGAGGCCTCTCGACACGAGGATATCGTGGTATGGTTTGTAAGTCTCCATTGATCTACATGGGAGACCTTCACCTCATTTTAATTGATTCACTCTTCTACTTTTTTGATAGTGCTGTTTTTGCTCCAAAAATAGTAGCACATCAACTCGACAGTGGCACGTCGAAATTTCTCAGTCTTCCAAAAGAAGCCTTTGATGAGTATGTGCTGAAAAACCTGCTCGATATGAGGATTTTCAAATGGGGCAAAGCTGAAAGTTCAAATGAATCATTATGTTTTGTGACATTTTTCAAGCGTTCGATTTTTACCATATGGGTGTTGATGGATTATGAATCAAGTTCTTGGTCAAAGCATTTAACCATAAGTTTGGAAGATATAATAATGGGGTTGAAGATTTCTGACGTTGCCATTGGATTTACAATCATGAATGGGAATTCTTTGGTGTTTGCTACAAGGTCAAGCTTGTATAAGTATGATTTATTAGTTGGTGAAAGAAATAATAATAATAATAATAAAAAGGCTGAATATATTATGGAGCATGGATATGAAAAGGATTTTATTTTTAATGAGTTTGAAGTTAAAGAGGCTTTCAATGTGGACTTCATTTCCTATTCACCAACTCTTCAATCATGTGGTGTTGGGGCAACAACTTTTTCTGTTTGAGGGAAGATATGATATTATGATTTCTAGTTCGAAATTTGATGATTTGATATTTGATTTCCTTTTAAGAGAATATATTATATTTTTAATAATATTGTTTATTTTCTTTCTTTGTATGTTATATGGTCTAATTTTTCTTATACAGGTTGAAAACAGTTACAGAGAATGTATTATCGTCAAATAAGTCATAATTAAATTAATATAATAAGATGGAAAAATTAATATTTAAACTCTTTAACTTTTAATTTACTTATAACTTAATCTTTCATCTATGACTCGATATGATTCAGTCTCTCATTTTTTTAGTTTTATTTTTAAATTATTATCGTTATCATCTATAATTCAGTCCTACATGGCAAAATATACTGCCTCCAACTCAGCCCCACCTGTATTTTTTTATAAAATCTAAATAAAAGAAGAGAAGGGCGCTGGGGCAGACGGAGTAAGAGGAAAAAATTTGCAGAGACATGACAACTCACAAGCTTGCCAGCGTCTGTGGTCTCGGAAGAACAGACCCTCCTCCTCCATTCCTACCCCAATTATGCAAATACTTTCTTCTTCTGCAATTGATGGCTGACTCATAATGACCGCAAAATTCGGGCGCCATCAAGAATAGGTGACAATGTAGATACTCCCAGCAAGACAAAATGTAAAATGAAAATAATTAAATCACCTAATTCAAAAAGTTAGCTAAAATTAATTAAAGATAATAAATATATAAAAAATGTAATTTATTTTCCTAAAACACATTTACTTATGGAGATGGTAAGTGAGAGAGAATGAGTGGATAAAGATACGAGAGATAGTAGATGAAAAAAAAAAAAAGATGTATGAAAGATAATATTAATTAGGGATAAAATTAAAAAAAATAAATAAATTATGAGACACTCCCAAACTTCAACAACAACAACAAAGCCTTTTCCCATGGGGACACTCCCAAACTTCATCTTATAAAAAAATAGAGACCCCTCTCAACTTCTTCACCTTATATTTTAAACTGGAAGGAGTATTATGAAGACATGGAGAAGAGGTGAGATTGCTTGCAAGACAGGAAATTACAAATTCTTGGGCATAGTGTTGGTGGAAGAATTCAACTCTATGGCTGAACCCCTTGATATTCATGCTGAGATGAGAATGTTTGAGAAACAAGATATTTGGGGTTTGTTTGTTTCTATTTTATGTTTTTAGAATAGTTTTATAAAATTGTTTTTTAAAACAAATTTATAAAAGAAAAAATAAAATTTATTTGGATGATTGTTCTAAAAAAATTATATTTAAAAACAAAAGAACATAAAAGTTTATTTGGAATCATTATTCTTAAAATCAATTTAGAGAATTAAGATAAGGTAAGAGACAAAGTGCATGGATAAAAAATCAAAAGATTAAGAGACGATATAGAGGGGTACGAGTTTGAAAATCTTTAAATTCACATTTCATATATATCAGAATATATCAAAATAATTTCATACCTTTATTTTACCTTCCCCTTCCAAGTAACAGTATTTGAACTTAAAAACAAAAGTAAAAACACTGTAATTAAAAACAGAATGAAAAAATAGCCTGTACTTGCTTTGGTGAATAAGAACAAATATTTATGTTCCTCGTGGAAGACCATATTTGAGCATGTTTGTTGGTAGAAATCATAATACCTAAGGCTACTATTTTGCTGAAGAAAAAACCTTTAATAAATATGACGATTCATTAGGAATAATCGTTCCCCAATTTACTAACAATGGAAGGCTATCTTGATAAAAGAGAAGATGATACCAAGAACTTTATTTACCATTTGGTCCCCAACACAGTTTTAATTACTTAAACCTCCAGAAGAAGAACCATATCTCATGCTGGAATGCTGAAATAAACTGTATAAGGTTCATCTCTGATGGAAAATAATGGCTCCAAAAGAAAATTCCTCTTTGCTCCTTTAGCCACAAAGCTATCGCACTGTACTGGCTTAGTCCCTCTCTTGCTTTGAAGCTGGCTGTTTGATTTGAAAATAATACTTCCTCTAGTATTTAATATAAGAGTTAGATAACAAATTTAGTTAAATTAAATAAATTAGTTATTTATAACAAATGTGTGTTAATTTTCTATAATACTCTTCCTAATCATATGCATTATAACTACCCTTTGATATGATTCATTTACCATTTGTAGAGAATTTAAGGGAAAAATTATAAAAACGGGGGAATAAAGTAGACTAAAATCTTATATTTAAGATCAAAATAAACATGTTATCTAACTTTTATATTTAAGACCAAGGGTAGTATTAAAATCATATTAGCATTTGAGCATCACTATACACAAAAAGATTCATTATTGCTTTTGGATTGAAAGGATATAGTTTCATTTTGTCCTATCCAATCCTGCTACCACAAGGAAAACTTCAGAGATCTTAGCATGGGAGGAATCACGGAGCCGTGTGGTGGGCACAGAGCGAACTATTCTTTCGCCTTTTACTAAAGCATGGGAGGAATCTTTTATATATATATATATATATATATATATAAAAGTTTAGGTAGGTTGGGCACCGGCTCTCCACTAAGGTCAGAGTATAGCCCCAGGGTTTAGAGAGTAATTACAAGGGACTTACGAGATTGTCTACCAAATGAGTCTTCATGACAATAGTAAGAATCGAACTCACGTCCTTGTGAAATACGAGAATGCATCAAGAGCATCCCAGGATGATCAAATGATGCTAACATCATGGATTTGCCAATCGCATCTCGTGACGTTGAATGCTCTGAAGAAGATTCAATGGAAATAAGTCTAAAGGTTGCATGAAGAGCAGATTCTGTGCTGGGTTCATGTAATTTTTCCATTGCAAGAGATTGATTAGAGTTTCTTAACACTAGTTGTTAGCTCATCAAAATCTGGGGAAGAAGTTGCTACTTGAGTATTGTAACTTAAAGGGATTGGAACAATCCAATGAGTAATAGATGCATTTGACCCAACTTTGATGTTCCAATCACCAGTGGTATGACCAACAAGAAGATAGCGACCATAACGAATTGCTTGTTTAGAAGCATACTCTGACCTGTCATCTGGATTTAGGATGTGCTTGGGTAAATGTGAAAAATCATTTCTAACATTCAAAACTAAAGTTTTGAGAAAAAAATGTCAAACAACTGATTTTTTTACAAAAAATATTTCTACATTGAAAAATCATGATTTAGGGGCGGAAATCATGATTTTCCATGAGTCCAAAATTTCTAATTTTTCAAAAATTATTTTCTACTAAACTCACTTTTCTCTAGAAGTTATTTTCTAAAAGCTAATACAAACACAACTTTAATTCAAAAGACAATATCAGTATTGCTTGACAAACTTCTTTTAATGTGTATATATGATAGAGCAACGAGTGGCACACATGGATTACTAGCTTTTATAGCCTCTGTGAGTAATGAGTAATTCTTTTTTGTTACAAAAATTTTTGTAAAAAGGTTGACCTCACCTACGACCCAAAGGCAGGGCCAAGTCTCCCTTTCTCCTAAGCTATATTAATGTCAGGTAGGGCGAGCTGTCAATTACTCTCAAGCGTAAACCTAAGCACCCAAGAGCTCGGATGCCTCTCTAAACATCGTGACTAGAATCACTACAAAGTGATACTCCCTAAAGATCGAACATACTCCAAATGATCGTATATCTTACTCCTTCGCCAGTTAAATCCACGGACGATAGGTGAGTAATGAGTAATTGAAGGGTCAGCTTGTCACTGGAACTCCACATTTGTGTGACTTTGACAAAAGTTTCCTACAAGTCCACAAATTAAAATTTTAATTTCAACCTTCAGCCTTTACAGGAGTTGAATTCACTGTATACATATATGGACTTCTGGCCTTCTAGACTGGAAAACATTGCATTTTTGCTCCCAAGTCTAAATTTACATAATTGTCTTTTTAGCTTTCATTTTTGCCGTCAGCAAAAGTGGAGCCTCACCTCTAGATGTTGACTGGAGGGCCTAAATTTCATCAATTTGAAAACATATGTCTAGATGAAAATATAATAAAACTACAGTGAAATCTCCACTTTACAAATGAAGCCAGTTAAATACCTGGAGATGAAAGAGATAAAATTTCATTGTTTAAAATTGCCTTGGCACCATCCAAACGTGGATGAAGTGCCAGTCCCATGCAAAAGTGACTTTCAATGGAAGGAAGCAAAAGAGAAATGTAGAGTATCTTATTGTTAAAATCTTCAGGGTTTTCTACAAAACAAGGTAACAAATTGGCACCACAAGCTTCATAAATACATCACATATCATTGCAAGTAATTGTGATTTAGCTAATTTGTCTTAACAATTAAAATAAATAAATTTAAGCCACAGAATGGTCATTGTCGGCTTGAAAGTAGCATACTTCTCACAAATCATATAGCATATTGTTTTTCCATATCTCATGTAATCATGATGTATTAATCATATTAGTATTGCAGACAGACCAATTCAGACCCTTGACATTTTACAGTTTTCAAAGGATTGTAAATACCCATCACTTTGCAGTGCAAGGACGGGGTTAGCATTCTGTTAGTGTATAGAACAAATGTGAGCATTGGCATAGTCAACGAACCATCGGACAAGTACAACCTTGGTTTGTTCGAGGACTCAAGTCAACTGCATTATATGCTACTCTTCCGGTCCTTCGTATAAGACCTATTTAACTAATAATATATGCTTTTTCTAAAACATCCTAATTATCTTCCTTAACTCTTTCCCTCCCTCTCTTACTCGATTAACATTGAGGGAGTATCAATAGGGGTAATTTGGAAAAATGTTCATTAATATAGGAAATAAGTTTTATATTTAGGACTAAGATCAACTTTTCAATCAGATCCTATATTAAAGACCACAGGAGTATAATATGAAACCATTTAGTCATTAACACAAGATATCATGGTGCTGAACTGCAACAATGGTATTGCCATCTTGTACTACAGCCTCTTAAAAAGAGATTCCTATATTACAAAAAGAACAATATGTTCTAATCACATGGTTTCAATACAGGTATTCATTCATTTTTAATTAGTTTATGAGCTAATCAAAATGGACAGGTTTCGTTTTTGTCGTCTCTTCTTTGCAAGTAGGGGTATTTTTCTTTTAGGGCTAGGGTGTGAATGAATTTATCTAAAAGTAATTGTCAAGTGACAAACGGGCTTGGGGGCAAATGGCAACTAATAAAATTACCACAGGAGTACTGATGGGAGCTGAAGCCAGTCCATTGACAATATCATTTATGTCTTTTTTTGACAGTATCATTTATGTCAATCCTTCAAAAATGATGGAATTCTAAGAAAAGATGTGCTCCCTGCAATTCATAAATCAAGCATGATTAATATTTTAAAAACAATCATAATAGTCCGCTGTCTACTGAAACATTATAGATTCCATGCCACTAACCATGTCACTTTAAGGTATTGGTCAAGAAAAATTATGCCACTTTTAGCTGTATAGGCTAGTTTAGGAAATAAACTTTATTCCCAAGCAAAATAATCAAGTTAAGTTGTCAGAGCAATTTGGATATATGTATGAGTGGAGCATATACCATTTAAACCCACATGTTAAGAGTTAAAACAGGATGGTAGTACAACTCTTCGATACATAAAACAGTAGCAATCAGCGAACCATTCTTTTTTAGGGGCCCTAAAACCGTAAAAGAATTTTGAACCTGAATAAACATGAAGAATTACCTTTAAGGATAGGACCATCAACCTCAATGAGTCCAAGGAAATAATAAACTTTCTCTGTTCCTCTCACAAATTGCCTGGCCAGAAATGAGAAAGGGTATTAAAGCATGTTACTCAGGAAATAGCATTTATTTAGGTCAAAAAGAAAGTCTTATTTTTCCAGGACCAATAACGTATAGACATCCTGTTCTCAATTGAATCTTGTAGCATGTTGGGACTAGGCCATTTCCTTTAAGACAGCACCAACAATTGCCGCCTGCTCAAGGCAATCAGCCTTATGCAATGCATCTAAAAGAACAACACAGGTTTTGCTATTTATGTGACAGCCTTTCCTGAGAGTCTCCTCAAAAAGTGCATATGCATCTATTGCTTTATTGGCATTGCTTAAGCCGTCTATCATAGCATAACAAGCTGAATCAGGTATGCCACCACTTGACATAAATCTCCCAAAGAGATCATTAGCCTCATAAACGTTACCAGCCTTTGCAAGCCCTGATATTATGTTGGTATACGTGATGGTATTGGGCTTTAACCCCTTTTACTGCATCTTTTGCCAGAATACAAAGGCCTTGTTAAATTTTCTAATCTTGCAAAGGCCATTTATCATAATGCTGTAAGTTACTACATCTGGATCACATTTAATGTCTTTAATGGATTGAAAGCAGACAAGAGCTTCATCAATTTCTTCAGCTTTCACCAATGCATCAAGTAAGCAATTCCATGTGAATATACTAGGGGTCAAACCTCTCTGCATTAACTCCTCCATAATTAAATATGCTTCATCAATCCTTCCCACCTTCCCAAACCCATCAATATGGCTACTATAGATGACTATGTTAACATCAAAACCTTTTGATTTTGCTTCTTCAAAGAACATGTATGCTTCATCAAGCCTGTCTATCTTAGCGAGTCCATCAATGACAGAACCATAAGTTACAACAGTAGGTTGGAAACCCCTTGTCTTCATTTCCTCAAGCAGTTCATATGCTTTATTTACCTTTCCAGCCTTGCAGAATCCATCAATAACAGCATTGTAAAATACAATCCTTGCTCCTTCATCTCATCAAATAACTTATATGTTTCTTTTGCAAAACCTGCTTTAACAAGACCATGAATTAAAATTGAATACCTCCTAACCTCAGGAATTAACCCTCGAGTCCTTATTTCTTCAAATAAAGCCCTCCCTTTCTCAATGATAAGATCCCAAAGGAAAGTAAGCTGTTATTGACCTATTCAAGAAGGCGGAAGAATAGGAACTAGAAGTTGTTATTTAATTATGATTGTTATTTAATTTAATTATGTTATTCAATGTTGAGTCAGTCAAATAACTAAGTGGAGCATTAGTCCCACTAAGTCCACTATGCATGCGTCATTCCTGAAAATGTAGGGAATTCAGTTGTGTTTCATTCTTAGTTAAGTCTTAGCCGGTTTATGCTAAGATACGCAGAAAATAACATCAGATTTCCCTTAAGAGATTCTCTTGACTCTAGCTTGTGTTCTTGGTAAGATTCTTATTAAGAGTGTGAGAGAGAAGAGCTTACTTTTGTTCTGTTTTGCTGACTAGTTAACATTTGGTATTCGAGCCGTGATCCACATGGTGGTAACCCGTTCATCATCCATAGGTAACGTTGAGCATCAGCAACAAATGGCGAGCCATACGCCATCAGGAGAAGACCCACTTCCTGCCATTGCTATGAAACTCGACATGCTTAATGAATTGCGTGATAAGGTGGCGTCCTTGGAGATGCATGCTAGTCAGAACATGTAACATCCCGATTTTTGGTCTAGGAGAACTGGGAGGTAGTCTGATATGAGCAGGCTGCTAAACCCGTAGTCCCAGGGTAGTAATCTGATATGGGCGAATTACTAACATATATTTTGTAGGAATCCGAGGGATGAGCTAAGTCCTTCAAGATTTAAAGATGAGCTAAGTTTTTAACCTACAAGATCGGGACAGTTCACCTAGGTTCAAATGAGGAATGTGAAGAATGTCCTAAGTCTTAAGCCTAGGAATTCTGTAGGTAGCTTGATATGGGTTAGCTCCTGTGTAAGATAACCTGATATGGGCGGGTTGTCGAGCCTTTCAATTAACGATGACTCCCGAAGAGTTTAGGGGATGAGTTATTAAAAGAGAATTTCTAGAACTTAAGATGAAGGATGAGAAGATGAGTAAAGAGGCCAGAAAAAGAATGCAGGGGCAAAATCGTAATTATGGGAAAGATCGGGTTGGTAGCCGATGAGTACCATATTTTGCCAGAAAATAGAGAAAATTATGCTGATCATTTCACTGAACTGTGAAATGTGCATATGAGGTCTCTATGTGTATGAAAGAATTAGAAATATGACCAGGGGTAAAATGGTCATTTTGGAAAAATGTGCGCGTGAGAGCTTTTTCAGGTCAAAACAGCCCTGTCCGAATAAAATATCTGAAAATACCGGGAGATAGAGAAAAGGATTCCGGGTTGAATGAGGGGTCACAGAATTTTGATTTGAGGTCCCGATTTTTCTGTAAAAATTCTGGAAGATGGGAATTTACAGTTATAATCGGTAAAGAAAAAGCAGTCCCGATAGGGATGATCGGACTGTGGCCATGGGGCCTATAGTGTTTCTAAGGCCTTTAGTGACACCAGGGAAGGCCTAGGCCCATAATATCAGTTCAGTGGAAAAAGGGGCCGGTGTCCGGGAAAAATGTACAAAATGACGAAAATGCCTTTATGTTATAAAATAGTGAAAGAATGAGTAAAGGGTATTTTGGTCATTTGCCTAAGGTTAGACAGTCAAGAAAGGGTATCTGGATAGTTGACTAGGGTCAGAGAATACTCTGGTAAGATGTGAAAAGACAATAATGCCCCTAGACGCATTAAAGTAAAGAAAGAGAGACTAAGGGCATTTTGGTAATTTGCCAATGGGTGTTTCTTGGGAATCATGCCATCAGAGTACTTGGGCTGGATCAGAGACCCAAGATGATATTCCCAGGCCCAAAAACGCAGGCCCAGTGATTCATGGGGAAAAATGGCCACATGTTCAGAGGGCTTCAAAATTACAGAAATGCCATCCATCAAAACTATAAATACCCCCTTCCCCTCCCATTTCATGCATCCCACGGCCAAGAGCAAGATTAGAGAGAGAAGGAAGTCCTTGAGAGATAAAGTGAGAGAAAGAAAGAAGAAAGGAAGTTCTGGTGAAGTTGAAAGCAGTAGAGAGGTTCTAAAGTTTTGTTTTTAAGGTAGTAACTAATCCTAACTTTTATGTAATGTCTTTGTGATTTATTGTGCTATTGTTTGGTTGGATTGTTGTCTTATATGTTATGCTTGAAGCTCTACTGCAATGCTATGATCATATGTTATTGAGTATTGAAGCATGCAGCATACTTATCTGTACACAATCACAAGCAAGCACTGTCACACTGCATTACATATATTGTTATGATTATTTATTACTGAGATTCCCCCGAATCTCATTCCCCATATCTAACCCATTACAAGGAGATTATGTTGAAGTGAATTTTAAGAATTTTGAAAGACGTCGTTATGCTGCTGAATTTAAGACTAAACATCATTTAATATGATAAGTACTGCGTACGTAGTGCTGTCTAAGGAGGCTGGAAGTGAGTGGACCTAGCCGGTTCATCCAGCCTTTCCTGGGTACTTACGTAGAATGGTAATTCTCATGAGGGAATTACCAAATCAGTACGGTTCAGTTCTTTGTACAGATGAAGCCTAGCGGTTATACTGTCGAATTTTAGGTAGAAAAAGATGTAATAGAAATATGAGAATTTTGTGTATGTCCGGTTGTATTACATTTTATTATTTAATAATAAATATTGTTTGGCATGTTCAATTTATGAATGGGGAATTAAGGGAGAAATTCGCAGGTCCTGAGGTAGCAGTGTTTTGACCTCAGTTTGACCTAGTAAACAGAAGAATTTGGCCACGAAATTTGGTGAGCCAGTGGTACACATCTGGGGCATTCCGTGGATAGGTAATAAGGCTCATTTGGATGTGTAGAATGAGATTAATAAGTTCTCAAAATAAAGGTTCAGAATAAGGGACTTAAGAGTAAAATTTTAAATTTCTGGGCTTAAGTTAAGATATAATAAAGCTAATATCGCTTCCGTAAGTGTACTCTGAGGGGTCTAAGGGAGGATGTTTCAGAACAAGGGGAAGAAAGCGCTACACTGGCGCGACGGAGAGGAGGAAGAAGAAAGAAGCCTGTACCAAAAGAGCCGAGCACCTTTTGCCAAAATTGAGTTTCCCAAATTCAATGCAGGCAACCCGAGGGGCTGGGTTTTGAAGGAAGAATTTTTTTTTGGGTATTACGACATACCTAAAGATGACAAGGTGGAAATAGCTGCGATGTACTTCGAAGGTGACGCGCTGGATTTGTTCTCCTGAATCAACACCGAGCGAACCCTATTGTATTGGGCAGAATTAGTGAAGGTTCTAAATGAGCATTACGAACCTCCAGAGTTCGTCAACCTTGACGAACACCTCTGTGCAATACAGCATATAGGCAGTGTAGCCGAGTATTGTCAAGAATGGGCAAAGAGGGTGGCTAGAGTAATAAATTGGCCTAACCATTATCTTCTCGGAGTATTTCTGAATGGGTTAAGAGAGGAACTGCGCACGGAGGTAAGGATTCATAAGCCTGGCACAGTATATCAGCATCCAGTTTGGCTTTAGAAAAAGATAAGGCTGCCCAATTGAACCCAAGCCACCGAACCGGAAGCCCAGGGCACTCAACCCGGTTCACTAATAATTCAGCCAACCCGAGGAGCTTCCAACCCTCTCGTTCGCTCCTATCATCGCAGTCATCTTCAGCCATGGCACCTGTATCATCTTTGGCCTCGCAGAAGAACTCCTGGGAACTTCGACAACAGCGGAGAGATAAGGGCCTTTGTTTTCGATGTGGCGACCCATTCCGTCCTGGGCATCACTGTAGTTTGTCGACCTTCTCTCTCATGGAGGTAGACGATGATGGAAACCCATTGCAAGAGCAAGCCGAACAGGAACCCGAGGGAGAAGAAGAACCTCGCGAAGCCGCCATCACTTTTCACGTCATCCTAGGGAAACTGACAGCAGCTATCATGAAACTTCAAGGACTAATTGGCAATCAGAAGGTCCTTTTATTGGTAGACAGTGGTTCCACTCACAATTTCATTTCCCCAAAATTGGTAAAATCTCTTCACTTACCCTTCTCTGAAGTACCTTGGTTTGGAGTGCAAATTGGGGATGGCAGCCTGGTAAGATGCCGTCAAGTATGCCGAGATGTTACTGTCCAAATTGCTAATTTAGAGATAACCCAGGATTTCTTCCCTTTTCCCTTGGTTGGAGTAGATATGGTTTTGGGCATTCAGTGGCTGGTTTCCTTAAATACAATCCAAGCCAATTGGAACGAGATGTTCCTAATTTTTTGGGTTCAAGGGAAGCAATATAAATTACAGGGAGTGGCCAAGAAAGAGCCAAAGGCAATCCTCAACAGTATGTACTTGCATCAACAGGAGGCTAGTTCAGATTCCTTCGAATTAACGGCAATTATGGCTGAATTTGATGAAGTATTCTCAGATCCAACTTCTCTGCCCCCATGGAGAACCCACCAGCATGCTATCAATTTAATGTCGGGAGCGCAAGCTCCCAACTTAAGGCCTTATCGCTGCCCTTATTTTCAAAAAGATGAGATTGAACGACAAGTGGAGGAATTGTTGCAGAAAGGATTCATCCGACCCAGTTCCAGCCCATTTGCTAGTCCAGTTCTATTGGTCAAAAAGAAGGATGATACGTGGAGAATGTGCGTAGATTATAGGGCCCCAAACAAAATTACCGTACCTGACAAGTACCCCATCCCGAATATTGATGAGCTGTTGGATGAGTTACATAGGGCAGCCTACTTCTCTAAGATCGATCTTCGTTCAGGCTATCACCAAATTCGAATGCTGGAAACCGATATCCATAAAACAGCATTTCGAACTCCTAATGGCCACTATGAATACCTCATGATGCCTTTTGGGTTGACCAACGCACTGGATACCTTTCAATCAACCATGAATGATCTATTCAGGCCCTTCCTATGAAAGGTTGTTCTAGTATTCTTCGATGATATTCTGGTGTACAGCAGGACGGCGAGGCAACACCAGGAACATCTTAGCTCCATCCTTCGAGTACTCCAACAGAATTCCTTCTACGCCAACTTTAAAAAATGTGAATTGGGTAGAACTCAAGTCTCATTTTTGGGTCACCGAATCTCAGAAAAGGGGGTTGAAACTCACTATAAGAAGATTGATGCAGTTAGAACTTGGCGCATACCGACCTCAGTCTCAGAATTACGAGGATTTCTGGGACTTACCAGCTACTACAGACGCTTTGTGAAAGATTTCGGTATGATCGCTAGACCCTTGACTGATTTAACTAAGAACAATGCATTTTGCTGGTCTACGGAGGCCCAAAAAGCCTTCGACAGACTTAAGGTAGCTTTAATGACTGCCCCTGTGATCAAATTACCTGATTTCACTAAGTAGTTTGTCATTGAATGTGATGCATCGATGGAGGGAGTGGGTGTTATTCTGTTACAACAGGGACATCCCATTTCCTTCTATAGCAAGGGTTTCTCATTTTCTAACTGGTTTAAATCAGCATATGATCGAGAATTATTGGCCATGGTGTTAGCCCTGCAGAAATGGCGACATTACTTGTTGGGACGCCATTTCATTGTTTGTACAGATCATCACAGTCTTAAGAGCCTGTTAGATCAGAGAATCCTTTCTAACACCCAGCAACGCCTTATCCTGAAACTGTTACCCTATAATTTCAGCATTGAATATAAGGCGGGAAAGGATAACGTGGGGGCAGATGCTGTGTCTCGAAAACCACAACATGCTGACTTCCTGAGATTGGTAGTACCAGTACCAATAGATTTCTTAGATCTAGAAGATGCCTTGATAGAGGATCAATTTGCAGCACCCATCATTGCTGCTCTACAGCAAGACCCACTCTCCAAACCAGGTTATTCTCTGGTACAAGGGCGTCTTTACTACAAGGGGAGACTTGTTATCCCACATAGTTCTCCTATCCGGGCCAAGTTACTGGAAGAGGCTCACATTACTCCTGCAGGAGGACATGGAGGCTTTCTAAAGACATTAAAGAAACTCACCAGCTCAGCCTTCTGGCCTCAAATGAAAGCCGATGTTAAAAAACTGGTTCAACAATGTTATGTGTGTCAACGGAACAAATATGACACCTTGTCGCCCGCTGGCCTACTCCAACCGTTGCCTATTCCTCGACAGATTTGGGAAGACATATCTATGGACTTCATTGTGGGCTTGCCAAAATCAGAGACTCATGACTCCATACTGGTGGTGGTTGACCGCTTAAGTAAGTATTGCCATTTCATCGCCCTGAGTCATCCCTATACAGCAAAATCCGTTGCTGCAAAATTCTGTAAAGAGGTTGTGAAATTGCATGGCATACCCAGATCCATTGTCTCGGATCGAGATCCCCTATTCCTTAGTACTTTTTGGTAGGAGCTCTTCAAACTCAATCAGACCCACTTGCGAATGAGCACAGCTTATCATCCACAAACAGATAGACAAACTGAGGTAATGAACCGATGTCTGGAAGCTTACTTACACTGTTTTGCACATGAACAGCCGAAGACATGGAGCAAGTATCTATGCTGGGTGAAGTATTCGTTCAACACAGGCTTCCATTCAGCCACTAACACTACCCCATTCAAGACAGTTTACGGGAGAGATCCACTACCACTCCAACCATTTGTACCTGGAGAAACGCAGGTCGCAGAGTTGGCTGACCTTTTAGTAGCTAGAGACGAAGCCCTCAAATTACTGCAAGACAACTTGCTGAAAGTACAACATAGAATGAAGATATATGCAGATCAGCACAGAAGAGAACAGGTCTTTAATGTCGGGGACTCCGTGTTTTTACGCATTCAGCCCTTCCGTTAATGTTCTCTCACCCATAAAAAATTCATTAAGTTATCACCAAGGTCCTTTGGGCCCTACACAATCAAAAGAAAAATTGGGGAAGTTACCTATGAGCTAGAGCTACCTTCTACGGCCAGGATCCACCCCATCTTCCATGTTTCATTGCTTCGTCCTGCACATGGACAACAACCCACAGACCCGCTTCCAGAGCTTCCAATTTCTGCGGATTTTGAGCTGCTATTCGAACCTAAAATAGTGCTGAACCATCGTTGGAATGGACACTGCTTCGAAGTGTTGATCAAATGGAAGTCACGTCACGACGATGAGGCCACGTGGGAAGAGTATGACTTGGTAGCTCAGCAATTTCCAGAGTTGCGACTTGAGGACAAGACGGTTTTCCTAGGGGGAGTAATGATAAGATCCCAAAGGAAAGTAAGCCGTTATTGACCTATTCAAGAAGGCGGAAGAATAGGAACTAGAAGTTGTTATTTAATTATGATTGTTATTTAATTTAATTATGTTATTCAATGTTGAGTCAGTCAAATAACTAAGTGGAGCATTAGTCCCACTAAGTCCACTATGCATGCGTCATTCCCGAAAATGTAGGGAATAGTTTTGTTTCATTCATATTTAAGTCTTAGCCGGTTTATGCTAAGATATGCAGAAAATAACATCAGATTTCCCTTAAAAGATTCTCTTGACTTCTAGCTTGTGTTCTTGGTAAGATTCTTATTAAGAGTGTGAGAGAGAAGAGCTTACTTTTGTTCTGTTTTGCTGACTGGTTAACACTCAACTTCGCCAGATTTGAAAACACAATCCATATAAGTATTTAGGAGCTCAAGATCAGGAGAACCGCCACAAAGGAGCATCTCTTTGTAAATTTTGTGAGCATCCTCTTTCCTATTACATTGAAAGAAATTCTGGATGAGGGATGTATATGTAACAACATATGGAATCTGACCAGAATCTAACATCTGCTCATAGAGCTTGTAGGCATCATCCACCCTGCCATGTTTGCCCAAGCCATCAATAAGAGAACAAAATGTACCTGCATCAGGTGTGCAAACTTTATGGTCCAATTGTAAGAATATGTAGCAAGCCTCATCAAGTCTTCGAGCCTTGCACAATCTATCAATCATTATGTTTATAGTTATGATATTAGGGAATAAACCAGCTCTTTTAATCTAATCCTGAACATCCAGAACAGAATCAACTTTTCCTGCTCTGCAAAGCATGTCAACTAAAATATTGTAGGTTGTAAGATTGGGTGATGCATCCTTCTTCATTTCTTCATAGACTGTCAATACTTCCACTATTTTACCCCCTTTTCCTAGTCAAGTAAGAATACAATTGTACGCAATTACACTAGGAATAAATTCCCTTTCTCTTTTGCCTCTCAAGCAAACTGTATGCTTCATCAAACTTTCCAGCTGAATCATAACCCATGATCATGGTATTATAAGCATATACACAAGATACACTCCTGTTGAGATCCATTTGCTCGAACAACTCAACAGCCTCATCCGACCTCCCTGCCTTGCAAAGAACCCCTATCATGCTAGTATATGTCACATCATCAGGCATTAACCCATGTGCTTTCATTTCATGGAAGAATTTCCAGGCCATATCCACCTTACCAACTTTGTCAAAACAATCTGTACATACATTATAGAGAACTACATCAGCAATAACTGAGTTAGTCTTCATATCATCCAAGAAGGAAAGTGCAGAATCAACAAGGCCCTCCTTGGCAAATACACGAACAAGGGTACTGAAAAAATGAACACTTATTTCATAACCTAGTTCTTGCATCTGAAGAAAAAGTCTGAGCATAAGATCGGATTCATTAGCACGAGATACAGAGAGGGCACCAATCAGCATTGTGTAAGCTGAAAAGGCAGGGCGAAATTTGAATTTCCTCATTGTTTCAATGATGCCAAAAGCTTCTCTCACCTTCCGTGATTTGACAGAGGAAGCAACTAATTCCACACGAGTATCACCAGATAATCCAAATCCAGCAATACTCATTTCTTCAAGAATTTCTTCCAAGAAGAAAGTTTTTTCTCCTAGCCATAACCTTGAGAAGTGAATTGTATGATTCAGGATAATGTGCTTTTTCAGTCTTTCCCTCCACCCACCTAAAATAGTGTAATGCCTTCTTGACATCCTTTAACCTCCTTAATACTCCAACAATAGCTCGTCCCCAAGGATCAGTCTCCAAAACCCGGCATACATCATCCACCACTTGTTTGTCACTAACCAAATTTCTTGAATAATCTTGATTTCTCCCCCCCCCCCCCCCCACAGAGGGAACAACTTTTCCGTACGTATCAGAAGGCCCATTTGACGAAGATGAGAACTTACCGAAAGTTTAATACTGCAACAATGACAATAACAACAACAAAACTGAAACTTAAAGTGCAGGAGGAAAAAAATTGAATCTAAGAACAAACGAGTTTGATATTGCATCCAGTGAATAAGGCATTTGGTAACGAAAGTAATCAATAATTTAAACAAAAACTACCTTGACAGTTGACACTTCAAGTGAATCTTCACGTATGCAGACCCAAGGCAAGATGCCGATGTGTACTCCTTGGGCAGCTTATTGCACTTTACGTCAATTCATAGAGGAATGAACCATCCAGTATAAACTATCCAGTCCATGAAAACATGTACAAGTCATTTCGTTGTTAAATAAATATATATTCAAACTGAAGGGAACAGGCAATGAAACCCTCTTTGGTTTCCTTGAAATCTATGGGCTTGGGCCCTCGTCTTGGTAAAAAAAATCACCTTCTGCGTTTATTTTTAGTACAAACAGTATCCAAAAACTAATAACTAAGACTAATTTTTCTGAGACGTAAAAATTAGTTTTTCCTCTTCCAACAAAAAAAAGTTCTTTGCTAATGACAATTGACACAAATGATAAAGAATGGGCTCGTATCTTATAATGATGTGAGTTCTATTCTAGCTATCGTTGTGAGTGATCTTTTAATAGGTAATCTCATAAGTCTCTTGTAAACATTCTTTGAATCTTACAGTTATACCCTAACCTTAATAGGGGACCGGTGCCGAACTCACAAAACTTTTATGCATATAAAACAATAACCTTCTTTATAATTTGATCAAATTTTATTTTTCCTCCTTATAGTTTCAAGTCGTTAGTTTTAGCTTTTATAATTTCATAAGAATTTAATATGAATTTAATGATTAATTTCTATATTTTTAATAAATTTTGTTTTTAGTTTCTATAGTTAAACCTAAACTAAATTTTTATAAAACTATAAAGACCAAAACTAATTAATAGTTTAAAACTTTATGAATTAAAATTAAAATTTAATCAAATTATAAAGAGCAATAATGATATTACCTCATTTTCTTTATTTTATTTTATTATTACAAAGAAATTTGTTCAAAATCTATTAAAATCAAATGTTACGCGCAAGCAGCTTTTTTTTTTTTTGCCCACCTATTTTACTGGAGTTTTACTCTGACTACATCCGGATCCAACCCGCGTCGCATACCTGGTTATGGTGGGTGAGTCTCCCAATGGGGATTTTCTGCATATGTTAAAACTCAAACTCGAGATCTCACTTAAACGATACTGAGCTACTTACCACCGAAGCTATTTGTGTACGCTAAAAGACACAAAGCATGCGAACCTTTATATTCCTAAGCCACATATCCCTTATGATGGCTTGTGAAAAATAATATGAGTCTAGAGCAAGTGATAAGTCATATTTATTAAATATATTAATATTATATTATTTTAAATGGGTCTGCTGTAAGTTTTTATTTGCCTCAGAAGTCATACATCCATACATACATCTTGATGTTTAATAATGCTCAACATCTTGATGTTTTTATGCTTCCTATGTTCATATGTGCATATTGTGATTGCTTCTCGACCAACTGAATCTAAACCAAGTTTTTTTTTTATATATATATATAAATCTAAACTAAGTTGTGATGCTTTGGTAAGCCAGCAAATTAATTAGTACCCTTATTTGGGCCTAGACCAAGTGACTCTGTTTTGTTAATTGTGTTAATGATATTTTTAAATATACACCTTCGGTATTTAATATAAAAATCAATTAATTTTTTTAGATGAATTAAAAAAATTAAATTAATTAATTAATTATAAATAATATAAATGTTATTTAACTAATTTAAATATATTAAAAATATATATTATTAATTCGTCTTTACAGGTTAGATTTTGTCATAATTAATTAATTTATTTATTTGATTTTTTTAATCTTATTAAAAAATTAATTAACTCTTATATTAAGTACCGAAAGAGTTCATATTTTTATCATATATCATGACATATAATTAAATCATTACTTGTAATATCGTCTCCTACATCGCATAGGGTTTTGGCTTGTTTAAGATTATATATTGAGAGTTTGGCGAAATTTCTTTCAGACAGATACCCAGTTAAGTGATTATCACCAAGACCTAATACCTCTAAGTTGAAGTTTGTCCAAGGCTTTTTGGTACACTTCCATTTAAGAAATTTGAGCTGACTTCCTAGACAATCAAGGATCAGATATTTCCCAAATTTGAAGGAATTGGGCCCGACAACGAATTGTCAGTATAATCAACCTGAAGATGTTCAAGTTGGCCTACAATTTGGAATTAACCCAAATAATTCATTGGAGCTCATATCCAAGCTTTGAATTTTTCTAAGACTTAATAAAGTCTCTGGGAGTTGGGCTTGAAAGTAATTTTGGCTCAAGTCAATAGTAGTGGCATCCCAAAGATTGAATAACCAATATGGAATACCTATCATCTATAGGTTCAGTTAGTGAAAAGGTAAGACACAGGACTATTTAGAGCGTGTTCAATCTCTGGGGAATACCACTTTGTTGTGCTTTCAGTCGCAGCGCCATCCTAACTCTTGGGTGCCTAGATTTACGCCTGAGGGTAATTAACGGTTCACCCTGCCCGATATTAGTATCGCTTAGGAGGAAGGGAGATTTCACCTTGCCCTTAGACCGTGGGTGAGCCCAACTCCTTTACAAAAATTTTTGTATAAAAAAAACTAATGTAGAATGAATTCAGAGCTAAAAGTTGTTTGTACCAAAAAAAAAGAGCTAAAAGTGGTATAAAAAAAAATTCAGAGCTAAAAGCATATTATCAGAAAGGCTAAGGACTTCAAGTCAAGTAAAATTGACATAACGAAGAGATGGACTAATGTTTGATATTTGACAACTATCAAAGTGCAACTCTACAAGAAAAGGAAGAAGAGTTGCTAATTGATGTCAATCAACTCTCCCTTGAAGATTAATGCCACCAAAGTTAACATATTTTAAGGAGGAAACACGAGAAAGCCAATCAAGGGTATCAGAGTGAAGATCCTCATTATAGGACAAATCAAGATAATGAAGATTGGAAGAATTTTCATGTCGTTCAACCACATTATCATTCTGGATAATAGCATGGAAGTCATGATTTCTCAAATTCAAGTAATTTAAAAACCCAAGTTCCAGAAGCAAAGATAGGTGGAGTTAACCTGTAAGATACTGCGATTTCTTCTCTCTGCAATCTGTGGCATAGTTTGTCGGGGGAACTTGGGAGGTTGAGCTTGATGACTCTACCAGTGGTGTTGTCACACTTAACTCTATTCCATTGACAACCTTCTCGCTCATCATACCAAGAAGAGAGGATGGCCGATGGATCACAGTGTGTTTGAAGTTTTGGAGAAGATGGTGGTCTCTTTCATTGCATTGCATCCTCAAATTGCACATGCCTTCAGGGAGCAAGACTGCAAATATTATTAAGCATAGCGATAAAACATTAGGAATATTGGGAAGGGAATGAGGTTTTCATGATCACTCACTCACGATATGGTTTGATGGTGGCAAGGATATATTGTCATTAGTAATGGCACCTATTTATATGTGTAGATTGAGTTTATCTTCATGAAGTAATCCATGACATAATTTGAGAAAATAAAGGCCAAATACTTTAGCCAAATTTTGTTGATTTTGTTGTAATACAACGGGAAAAAAAACAAAGAAAAGTAATTAAACCAAGGTCTTTGATCTACCAAAATTGGAGCTAAGATAGCAAGTGCTGTCTCTAGACTTGACACTTCTAGGCCATTCATTCCATTCAATGCGTTTTAGTAAGAATATATATTTTTTTGTTCAAATGAAACTAAACTATAAGGGGATTAAATCCCAAACATTCATTAATAACAAGAGATGTCAAATGTGAAGGATAAAAATATAATATGACGTGGTAGTCAAATCATCCTTTGTCAGTGCATCCTTCAGTTTATTTTGCTCTCTAAAAATATGTCAGATCTCCAAGTCCTATGATAGATCTAGAAGAATCTGTATCTATGACACCAATAGGTTACATGTATTAATTCTAAGATTAAACAGCATGTGCACAATATTCTTAGCATCTATTTCCAGGATAATCTTCTTAATTCCTAGATCCCAAGCAAGTTTGAGACCTTTATAAACAGCTAATTGTTCTACTTTCATCACACTGTAAGAGCCCAATTTACTTGTAAATCTAGCAATCCAACTGCCTAAATGATCTCTAATGACTCCACCACACCTCGCCTTATTGTAACCAGATATAATAGCTCCATCAACATTTAATTTGAGCCATTCCAAAGGGGGAGGTTTCCAATTAGATGAAATTGGAATCATTAAGTCATTAATTAAACATTCATGTTGAACCTGCACAAAGCTCCTCTATGTTTACATGATAACCAAGTAAGGATCCAAAGGTTTGAAGTAATCCTGATCAAATGTAGCTTGATTCCTCCACTTCTATAAATTCCAAATTGAAACTCCTCAAATTAGCCCCTAATTGTTAATAACATCTGCTCCCAAATCCTTTTTGAGATTTAAGGCAAACCAATCTCATAAAGGAGCTCTAAAGAAGGCGAAATAATACTTAGGGTGAATTAACCAAAACCAAAGCTGTTTAGCATAACTACAATAACAAAGAATATGTAAAATATCCTCTGTATCCCTTACTAAAAAATTGACATATTACATTAGTTGATGACTACTTGCTTCTCTAGGCATTAGTTGCAAGACGATTATTGAAAGCTATCTACATGAATACTCGAATACGCTCAGCACCCCTTCACTTCCAGATATCTTTATAGATAGAGCTATATGTATTGGCATGTTGAAACTCAATTAGAAAATAGGCACTTTTAATAGTAAAATTATCCTTATTTGTAGTATTTCATGCCATGACATCATTACCCGCCTCAGACATCGGGGGTAACATGATGATTAACCTTTGAAAGGCATTACTTGGGAGAAAAGTAACAAGTCTTTGAAAATTCCAAGTCCCCAAATCAATCCAATCTATTACTTTACTATTTTCTTCTTTAGTTGTAAGTGGTCAGAGACACAATTCTTTTAATTTTATGTTAGGAAACAACCAATCTTCAGTAAAAAAATTCACAAGATGTCAATTTCTGATGTGCTATCTTGTGCCTAAATTTACTACGTCTTGTTGTTGGGAAATGAACTTCCATAATGCATAATCTCCTTTCTTTGCATCTAGTAGATTGTTCTGATTCCTAAGCATATATTTGTGTAAGAGTGTAAGAGCACATCTACCTACGGGCCTTTACCACCATTAACTAGTTTCTAAGCTATTTTGGCTCCACAAGCACGATTAAAGGGTGATAATTTCTTGAACCCAAACTCACCATATAATTTAGGCCTAACAATTTGATCCCACCTAATAAGATGGAATCCATGTAAGCTTTGGTTATTTTCCCATATAAAATTTCTTTGTAATCTCTCCACTTCCTGACATATTGAAATTGGTATTTTAGAAACTAGCATAGGATACATCGGTATAGAACTCATAATATATTTGGCCAAGGTGATCCTGCTAGCTACAGAGAAGGTATTCTCTTTCCAAGCTGAAAGTTTAGACTTAACTCTGTCTACGATGTAGTGGAAAGAATCTTTAGGTTTCCTCCCTCTGATAATTGGAAAATCCAGATACTTCCCTATATCAGCAGAAACCTCCATTCCTGTAATGTTGCTAATCCTTCTTCTTGTATTGACATGTACCTTTAGAGAAAAGAATATTGAAGATTTGCTTTTACTAATTTTTCAGCCGATTCTAAGCAAAATTGATCCAGGCAATTCATAATACACTTAGCTTATTTTTCAGTAGTCACTCCAAAAAGAAGAATGTAATATGCAAACATAAGATAAGAAATGGTCAGACCACTGGTTGTAACCCTAATTGTTTTCCAATGGCCTTCATTCATTGCATCACTAATTAAATGGGATAATCTGTCTATACAGAGAACAAACAACAAAGGTGAGATAGGATCTCTTTGTCGGAGATCTCTTTTAAGAGAAAAAAAATCCAGTTTTAGATCAATTCCATAACAAATTATATAATACAAATGTAACATAACCCATGATAAGATTCATAAGAATAGAATCTAAACCAACATCAATAAGAACTTATTGGAGAAAGTCTTATTGAATGCGATCATAGGTCTTCTCCAGATCAATCTTCAAAGCCATTAAGCCAATTTTCCCTCTGGCATTGTTCATTATATGCATGACTTCTTGCCCTTCTATGATGTTATCCTATATGTTCCTACCTTTTATAAAACTAGATTGAAAAGGAGAAATAAGCTCATCCATAATGTTCCTCAATCTACTGACAATCACCTGAATAGGTCTAAAGTGATAGGTCTAAAGTGACCAATTACTTCAGAATGCTCACTCTTTGATAGGAGTGAAATCAAAGTCTTGTTTGCATTAGCTTAAAAAAATGTCAAAATATTTTTTTACAAATTTGCATAAAGGATTTCCCACCTCGTTCCAATTGACTTGGTAGAAAATTGGGGAGAAACCTTCAATACCAGGAACCTTATACTGCCCATAGAAAAAGAACTTCCTTTATTTCCTTATCATTTAGAAAATAACCCATATTCATAAGGCAATGTTTAACACCAGATGGAAAATTGCTCTTTGTTTATAAAACACATGAATTAGAATCATCACGATCATAAAGATTCTTAAAATTATTTATAACCATAGCAATCAAATCAGATTCATCCTCAATCTAGATCCCCCTATCATTTTTAAGAGTTAGAATTCTATTTCTCCTTCTTATCATTTTTGTTTTCAAATTATAATACCGAATATTTCGGTCACCTTTAGTAATCCAATTAGTCCTAACTTTTTGAAATCATTTAATTTATTCTAATTTTATAATATAATCTAATTCAATTTGCAATTCATTTTTAAGAGAAGTTAAAATCCTATAATGAGTATAAGATGGAGACTTTTGAATACCACCACCCAACCTAGCTAATAAAATTTTTTTCCTTTTCTCTACCAACCCAAAAGTATTTTTATTCCAGTAAATAAGAAAGGCACCTAAATCTTCTAGAGACTTATTAAAATCATCAAAATCCACCCATGCATTAGACAAAAATTCTTTAAAATTTTTATGAGTAAGCCACATAGCCTCAAAACAAAAAGGTATATTTCTTCCATCATAAGAATGATTATGAAATTGTAACACAATAGGATTATGATCAGAAAATTGAGTTTTAGATAGTACATTCAAAATATAGTCATACATAAGGTAAAGAAAATAAGAATTAGCAAGAGTCCGATTTAATCTTTTATATAATCAAGAGCATCCAGCAATTTTAGGACCCTTCCATGTAAATTTTGGTCCCTGAAATCCCATATCTGAATGACCACAATCCCTAATCCTCTATTGGAACCATTTAATTCTATTATGAGAACAACTAACACTACCAACTCTATCAGTAGGCTGGAGAATATAATTAAAATCACCATAAATCACCCACGGCATAAAAATAGAAGTAGATAAATTCTTTAACTCATTCCGTAAATTTCTAACGAAAATTAGAGTGAGGAATTGCATATATTGCCTTAAGTAAAACAGAAGGACACCCAGCAATTTGATAGTGAAGGTGAAAAAATTGCCTATTTTCAATTAAAACTAAAACTTTGATGATATCACTCCTCCAGGCTGCAACTAATTAATCTCCCAGAACGCCCTGAGCTAGGAATAACTTTAAGAGAGTCAAAGCCCCATTAATATAGAAACTGAAAACGAGCTTCCATTTCACATTTGGTTTCAGTCAATATAATAAGATTTGGTTTTGGGCCACTGCACACATTCTTTAGATATCTAAGAAACCCATTAGCATATGCCTCTCTTGCATTACAATATAATAGGCTATCCATAAATTAAAAATTCATGATCATAAGCCCAGGTCCAAATTCACCGTTCCAGTCTAGGCCTATTCACAAATTGAGTCTTAGGTACCAGCTGCCCTTCACCATCCTCAAGCCTTTCAGCAATTAACAGTATTGGGCTTATGTCTATAAGCCCAAACTCAGGATCTCCAGGAGCTTCCCGTGCTCTTCTTCTAATCTCTCTCTACAACATCTTCGTCAGACTTACCTTCCTCTATCATTTCCTCTGTACTCTCCTCCAGTCTCAACATTAATGTTGCGCCGCTCTTTTTTCCCTCTTGAATCACTGCACGGTTTCTCTTCTCAGATCTCTTATGTACCTCCTCTCCATCACATCTCATTTCACTCTCCAGCTGAACCCCGCTCGTTGAAACCTCTAATGTTTTCTTTTTCAGAGTCCCCTTTTTTTGCCCTTTCACTGATCGTATCGTGATTGCTCCCCTCGGTTGCTGTGAAGTCCCTAGCCCCTGAATAGATACATTTAGGTTATTACCATTGTCATCCAGGTTGTGCACCTGAGATTCCATGTCATCAAGGATTCTGAATCGAGAACCTCGATTTTCCTGGCGGGTTGACTCAGGTTTGGTCTCTTTCATCTTCCTTTGTCTGCGTGACCTTGGAACCACTCTTCATTGTGTTTGATGACTGCAACCTTCAACAATTGAAACTCCCATGTTTTCTTGCTGGGCTTGTTGAACATTTTCCTCATTCATACTTGTTTCATGAGTTTCTGTTTGGACAAGTTTCCATCCGTGGCCATACATGCCACAATTAGTACATAACATATGGAGCCCCTCTTATTTTAGATAATAATTCTCCCCATCTAATGAGAATCCAGATATCAGCTACTTCTTTAGGTCCACCAGAACATAAATTCTTGCATAATGACCTCGTAATTGCCACGATATGTATTCATATCAACTTTCACTGTTTCCCTAATTCTATTACCACTTCATCATCATAATATTCTAAAGCTACCTTTGGCATTCTAACCCAAACTGCAACCTTACTAATTGTAGCTTTCTCAAGCTTAAAGTTAGGTTCCCACGGTCTCACAGTCAAATAATGGTCATAGATCATCTATAGACCTCCTATTAACGCATGGAAATAATCTTCTCTATTTGGCATCTTAACAACATAAAAACCATATCCAATATCAATAAAACTTATCACCCTTTTTTCTACCCACATAGATTGCAACCAAGAATGCAGAGCTTTGTAACCAATACCTCTATCCAGTAGTTTGACAATCACTGCCTTACGCCATGCTCTGTAAAGTTTTTTCTTCATCTTTATTGAAAAAGTGAAGGTGGGAAAGTTCCTTGTCGGATCTTCAATGGTGTTTCATAAGGGTTCTTCATTATTCAAATGACTCTGTTTAGATGATTCTGACATACTATCATCAGATAAAATGTCTTCATCTCCTTCTATATCATCCTCTACACGATCACTGTTTCTATCAACACCTCTAAGCTTTTTTGCAAAAGAAAGTCCACCCTTTGCATATTCAGTCTCTTTTGCTCCCAGTGTTAGCCAATGACCCAGTAGGATATTCTCACCCCCATCTTTGTTCCCATCATTTTTGGCCTTCTTAAAGCTTCGTAGCATTAGATCATCTTCCTCATGTTCCCAAAAATTCTGAATTATTAATTATATAAATGGACTACAAATGTCATATTCAATATTATGCCTACATGCATTGAGAACTCTTCCACTTTGCCCTTGAATTTGTGATTATAGATTTTTTTTTTCTTTTTTCTCCTTTGTTCTGTTAAACATAATTTCAAAGTGGGTTCATGTCAGTCTTCTCTTTATTTTTCCCCCTTTTTTTTCCACTAAATACTCTTTTCTTTGATGTGCTCGTTCAATTAAAATTGAAAATCAAATTGTTTTTATCTGAAAAATTCAGCATAATCAAAGGGTTATCAAGTAAATCAATGAGTCGCGTTGCAGGGATCATATTAAAAATATGTTACCAAAGTTGAATTTGGTAAAGATCCATTCAAAGTGCATGTAATCTTTTCTTTATTATTTTTAACAATTTCTTGTTTACTAAATTAAATACTTATTTCATTGATTGGCTACTTTTGATAAAATTGACCGTATAGTTTTTCCCCAAAACAACATCCGCATAATAAATGACGTTCCAATGAATAAATTGAATGGAACGATCAAATTTAACGTTATTTCTACGTCTTGAGGACCTTTTCACTTTGTTGGTAAACATCGCTTCAAAGTGGCTACATGTTAATTTTCCTCTTTTTATTTTCCATGTATTTTTTCTTCATTAAATAGTATTTTTCTTTGACGTCTATCTTCAATTTAAATTGAAAATAACTTCGTTTCATATCTGAAAAAAAGTCTGCATAATCAATGTTTTCTCAAAAAATAAATAGATATGTCTTCATACCATCTAAATATGTTACCAAATTGACAATAGATTTTGTTTCCCCGGTATATCAACATAATTGATTAATTAGGTTCCTATAAATAAATGGACTGGAAGGATAATATTCAAATATTCAATACTATATCTACTTGAGGGTTTTTCTGCTGCGCTCTTAAAATTGTGAGTATATTTTTTTTCTGACAATGATCACTTCAATTTAAAGCGGGTAATGCTTTTATCATTAAAAATTTTATTTAATTTTTATTAGAGGAATTACTACAAGATCCTAAATTCTTATAATCAAATTAGTTAAATGATACTAAGTTATATATTAAGGACATTATGAGCACTATTATAATGCCCTTATAATGCTAGGGAGGCTACCACGTGTCACTCTTTGAAAGTCCTACTCTTCATATAAGTATAAAATTATATTTACAATATACTCAGAATAGCACATAGAGGTTGCCACGTCACACCCTAGGAATCCTACTTGACCTCTGCTTTAATATTCATATATAAAACTATTTTTTAAGCCCAATAAAAAACGTAAATAACAAATAAAGCATAAACTAATTGTTATTTTTATATCAAAATTAATTATTATATTTTTTTAATTGTTATTGAACTTTTAGATAATTAAATTTTTTTAGGATCTTGTAGTAATTCCTCTAATTAAAATTAAATAAAATTTTTAATGATAAAAATATTACCCACTTTAAATTGAAGTGATCATTGTCAGAAAAAATATATACTCACAATTTTAAGAGCGCAGCAGAAAAACCCTCAAGTAGATATAGTATTGAATATTTGAATATTATCCTTCCAGTCCATTTATTTATACAGAAAAAGTTTTCTATCTCGTTCATAAACCAAAGGAGGAAGAAGCGATGATCGTTGTCTGCCGTCCCATCTCGTCATCTTTTTCTCCGTCTTCTTCTTCTCTGACTTATTATCCGTCTTCTTCTATGATTTATTTTTCTATGTCTTCTTCTTCTCTGACTTCTTCTTATCCGTCTTCTTCTTCTCCGTCTTCTTCTGCCTTTGATTCTCACCATCCGAAGAAGATAGCATCGACGGTGAGATCTAGAAGAGGGGTGATGATGACGAGATATGGAGAACGGATTACGACGATGAGATCTAGAGGAGGGATGATGACAGGGAGATATGGAGGAGGGATTACGACCACGAGATGTGGAGGAGGGATGACGACGATGAGACATGGAGGAGGGATGACGACAACAAAATATGGAAGAGGGATGATGATGGCGAGATCTAGAAGATGGATGAACAGTTATTACACTAATTATTTTTCACCTTATAATTTTTTTAGTAATTTACCAATCACAAAATTTATTCTGATAATAACTATCCAAACACTCAATTTATTTAAAATAACTTTTTTTAACAAGAGTTTCTCTAGAAGAGTTTTAAAATCACTTATTTTTCATAAGACCTTTGCTAAAAGCTAAACTAAACGAGCCATAGTCACATTAGAATTTGAGCTTAAATTTTAATTTTATTAATTCTTATAAGAGATTGAGCAATTAATAAAGTTAAACACTTATTCTTGACTTACGATAGCATTTACAAATACTTTTTTAATCATAGACTACACATGTTTTTATTTAAAAATATTTATGAGAGGAGATTAATTGATTGTTAAGACATACGAGCGAGATAAATAATTCTAGAATCAATTTTATCCTTGAGGTAGGAGAACCACTTGTGTGTGTGTGTGTGTTAAGTTTTAGTTTTTGTTTATATTTACTTCATAGTCTTTACTCTTGATGGTTATTTCATTCGAATTAGGCGAAATTGTAATAATTAATACTTGATCGGGTTTTAGAACTAAATCTTCGTGGGAATGATACTTTATTTATCACTTTATTACTTGGCATGGCCTGTGCATTTGCGGAGCGAACAGTTATAAATGAGTAGAATACATATGCTACTTAAGTTATTAAATCTGGGTATTTAAGTTTATTCAAAGTATTTTAATGAAGTTTAAGTATTTATATTAAGTTTAACTTTGAGGGGAAAAAATTTAGTTGTGAATTTTAATTTTTTAAAGAAAATCCCATTCTTTTGAAAAAAGAAGAACCCTTTTGGTATTATAAAGTTTGTAAAACTTTGGCTTTTAAAGGAACTAATAAAAAATCTTTTATAGAAAATCCTCGGTAAAACTCATAATAAAGTTGTCTATTTTTAAGGAAATTAAATGTCAATTGTGTTAAGCCTCACAGTTATACCAAATCCTTTTAATTGAATTAACCATTATTGGATATGGAGGATAAAGCATTTTTGTTTTTTGCACAAAAAAGTTGAGGTGAGTTCGGCACCGGTCTCCTACTAAGGTTAAGACATAGCCCTAAAGTTCAGAGAATGTTTACATGAGACTTAAGAGATCATCTACTAAAAGAGCCATTACGACAGCAGTAAAAATAAAACTCGCATCCTTATAGAATATGAGCCCGTTCTTTATTATTTGTGTCAACTCTTGCAAACTCTAAGTGAGAAATTGAAAAAAGAGTTTTCGGCCTAAATAAAGTATTATAAGCCCATGAAGGCCAATACTTTGCAACCTTTATTTATTTAATGCTCTAGTAGCTACCCATCATCTATAGGTTTAGTTAGTGAAATAGTAAAATATCTACCATTTGAAATATATTCGATCTCTAAGAAGTAACAATTTATTACAGTTTCATTCACGGCTGCTGGAGGCATTTTAGCTCTTGCAAAGGTTCAAACTAAATGACATAGATAAAGAATATTCTGCACTTTGCACTAATATGCCTTTTTTTTCAATCTAATATATAGCCAATGAAACCTGAAAATTGTAAATTATTTCTATTTGCTTGATTATTAACATGAAGCATTTGCCATTTACTAAATAACACATATTTAATTAATTAAGGATACAGACCGCATTAGCATGACGAAAACCAAACCAATTTAAAATGAAAAAATTAAAAAGAAAAACTGTGCTTCATTAATAATGTCTTGGCTAACGCCACTTTATTGTCAGGAGGCATATGGAAGTATGCACAGCAAGAACCTGCACAATATAATCAAATTGAATAGAATCTAATCTAAGGCATGCATTATATGAATAGAGAAATATACTAGAATTCAAACAATAAGAAAAAAACACAGTTAATTAAAACAAAAATAAAAAGTTTGTTTAACTCACCATAGTGCCAATTTTTAATTATAACAATTCAACTCAAAGATGATCATAGAAAGCTTGTCCTTGATACGATATGAGAAACTAAAGTAAGAATATTTGAAATTATTGTTGAAGTTGAGGATTCCCAATATAGCTTTTCATATCAAACCCTTGAAGTTGAGTTACGTTCCTGATGGGATCTTCCCTGTGAAATTGTTGAAGGAGAGGTTCAAGTTTCCTAGAAAAGACAAGTCAGCCATGCTTCGAGGAATTTCACCAGAAAGTCGATTGCCTGCCAGATCAAGAGCCTCCAAATTTTTCAAGTTGCCAATCTCATTTGGTATGCTTCCCTCAAGATGATTATGGGACAAGTTCAAAGATTGCAATCCAATAAGGCCAAATATTTCTTGAGGCGTTGATCCAGATATATTATTACTTGATAGATCAATAGCATGCAAGAACTCCAAGTTTTCACCATAGATCAATTCTTGGCCTTTTGTATGGACCCTAATGTTCTCTCGAGCTTCATAAGTCACATATGGAGTTCTGATACAAAATCTGTGAACCCCATTACCATTAGATGAAGAATGACAGAAAACCATGGCTGTTATATTTTGTAGACAGGTAGATATTGAAACTGATATTTTGTTGTTAGCAAAATCCAAGATTACAAGGGAAGCTAATTGGCATATTTGGAGAGGTATATGTTTCCACTGAATTGATTGGATCTTAGTACAAGAATCTTTGTATTATTTACGGTCCAATTTGGTAGGAATCAAGAATTTTTTTTCCCCACATCAAGTATCTGTAGCTTTTGGCAATTTTTCAGCTCCAAAGGCAGCTTCCGAATAAGTTATTTTCATAGACATGAAAAACCATAAGGTTAGACAAGAAGCATATTGATGGAGGGATTGTGTGCCCGTTAGAAAATTGTGACTTAGATTAACAATAACCAACGATTTCCAATACATCCAACATTTTGTAAGCCCTCCAGACAAAAGATTGTAAGGCATGCTCAAATGTTGTAATTGGTTTGTCCCCTTCATTTTTTGACACAATAATGAATAAATAGGTCCTTGGAAAGAGTTATGTGTCGCACTGAACATCATAACATTTGGTGATAATTGAGGAAGGTTGCCTTTGATTTTGTTTGAACACAGATTTATGAAGGTAGAGTTTAGTAACACGTTAGAAATATCACATGTATTGTTATTTTGTAAGCATATGTATTGCACTCCTGCTACAAAGTCTCAAAACTTGTCTTGAGGTTCAAATGAAATGATTGAGTAGGTACTTGTTAATCTGGTAAGAGATGTTTGTGTATATATCCATGTGGGAAGTTTGGAGCTTACCATATGATACAAATAGATCCGTTCAAGCTGAAATGGAGGGACACATAGGGTACGTTTGGTAGGATAGAGGAATTTTTTATAGAAGTAGAAGTAAAAGTAGAAATAGAAATATAAGTAAAATGATACTAAAAATTGGCTTTAAAAGTTTGTTTGGTAAAATAGAAGTGAGTATAAAATTATATATATATTTTATAATTTGGGGTAAAATAATTCAAAATATTTTTTATAATTTGGGAAGGGTTAAAGTTGTCTAAGAATTTTATAACTGGGGTTAAAATAGTGCAAAAAATTTTACTTCTACTTTCATCATCTCAATTTTCAGCTTTTATGATAGAACTGAAATAGCCCAAAGAAGTGGAAATGAAAGTGACTTAAATCATATTAAATGAAGAAATTGGAAGATTTCACTTTCACTTCCATTTTCCCAACCCTACTTCCCTCCAACTAAACATACCAATAGAGAATCGAATTCAGACTAAAATAGGGGATCCCAAGTGAAGAATATTCAAATGTAAAGTTAAGTAAATATATCTCTATCTTACCAAAAAAAAACTATCTATTCATTTTGCAAACTTCAAGTTCTTACACAATTTTACTCAAATTCTACTCTCAAATTAGTCCTCTCAAGCATAACCTAAATAGATAAATTAAAACAATCTAAATAGTGATCAAGCACTTAGAAGCATTAAGAAAAGAGTAAAATAAACACATATATCATTAATCATAAAATGACAGGAATAATTGAGTTAATCAACATAAAGGTTCAAAATAATCCTACTCATTGTCAGCCACAAGCTAAAAATATACAAAAACAATATCGGTTATAGCAAAAAAAAAAAAAAAAGATATGAAGAGAAAGAAAATCAGAAAAACCAAATGAAAGTAGCTTGAATCTCTTCAAATCCTTCAACATTAGCTTCCCAACCTTCAAGAGCCCCAAAACTCTAGCAGAGTACACCCCTAATTGGCCTCCAAAGTAAAAGAAAATACCAAAGCAGAACGGAATAAAAAGGGACCCCTTTTGCGTCTCTGTAGCTATCGGAAAAAAAAGAAGAAGAAGAAGAAACTTGCTCTTTTTTTAATATTCCAGAAACTCAAGCCAACTATTATTAATTTTTATCCAAAACTAAAATATTTCTATTTTTATTTTAAAACTATGATATTTAAAATAAAATACCCAAATAATGCATTAAACTGAACTATTATCAAAAACTCAAATAAATCCCTCAAATCTTGCATGAATGACTCCCCAAATATATCAAAATATAATTAAAATTAAAGAGTCATCAATAACCAAACTAGACTCTTAATGGTAATATTGCTATTCAACCATCCGTATTGACGTCACTCGTCTCTAACAAGAATTTAGACTTTCTCTTAAAGAAGGTTACATACTTCATTATATAATTCATAGACTTTAATCAAAACGTTAAACTATTTTAATCAAAAAAAATAAATCCGTCTCCAGAAGTCTAAAGCGTCCATGAATCTAAGGTTGATTGCGGCTGTCTCTGTCGAGCATGCCTCCTACTCTCGCCTGGAGATGAAAACGGAAGCAGAGAAGAGAGACTTGCTGTAGTTTGAACTTTGAAAGGCCCCAAGACAAAGACGCCGGCTCCCATCCTCAATCTTCCTAAACCAAGTAAATGATAAATTACCCTTTAATTCCCTAATTCTTATTCACACAACTTTATTCAAAAAGAAAAACAATAAAAATGAATTCATTTAAGCCCAATTTTTTTCATCATTATTATTAAATTAAACTCAAAATCTGCACAAAATGAAATAATCTTCAATGACCATATGTGTAAAAATATTAAATAAAAAAGTTAATCATAAATGTTTAAGATTTAACTGATAATTTTTTATAACATATAAAATGGTTCATAAAATAAAATATAATCTAAATAAGTTCAATTATCAACAATTTATCACTAAAAAATAATTGAAGAGGATAAAAATATATTTTATCACTAAGAATAAGATAATTGAAGAGAATAATTAAAGAAAATTTAATCCTTGAAAACACATTTCGTATTTAATTAGAAATATTCATAGTCAAATATCAACGTTTTCAATTAAATTATATTATTTCAATATGATCAATTTGATTTTGAGTTAACCCTGATCTGAACTTTTGAACCTTGAACAATTTTCTCGATTGGTCTGGTTTTTTTGAACCTTTTGAGAAAGAGAAAATAGGCGATGGTAGAAGACTTGCAATTTTTTTTAATTAAAAAAAAGACTTCCAATTTGTTTACCAGCAACATGCAATTAATAATGTTGATCAATTAATAATGCAAAAAAGACTTGCAATTAATAATGCAATTTATCTCTCCAACTCAAAAATCAAACAAGAAAAGACAAAGTCTAACGTGGAATACCAAACAAAAATAATTTTAAAATCCTAATCCCATATATAAAATCTAGAACCTTCTATCTTCACCTACAATACTCTCTGTTTTCCTTAGACTTCTCCAAAAGCCACCATGGAAGAAGCAGCTCAAGATAAGCAAGAACCAATAATTATTACAGAAAAAGCAGCTTCATCTTCTCCAACCATGGATCCTTCAGAATCACCACCAACAAACCTACATGAAGTAGAAGAGAAGATCGGATACATCTTCAAGAACAAGCGCTTATTGGAGGAGGCATTCACACATTCGTCTTATTATTATACCAAAGACAATCACGATGAAATTGAAATCAAGCCCTTCTCATTTCAGCGTTTAGAATATTTAGGAGACGCTGTACTCAATTTGTTGGTGACTAGAGAGCAGTTCTTCCTATATCCAAGCTTTTCATCGGGTCAGTTGACCCAACTCCGAGCCGCCAACGTGGACAACGAGAAGCTTGCACGTGTGGCTATTAAATATGGACTTCATTGTTACTTGCGCCACAAGACATATCTTCTTGAAGAAAGAGTAATTTAATTTAATTTGTCATATTTTGTGTTTTACTCATTTACCTTGTCAATATGTTGTATTTTCAATTGAATTGTTTTTAAACTGAATGGCAAAGGATCAATTTTTAATTTTGATTCTATGTGATGGAAGCAGATCAATGAGTTCAAAGAAGAAATACTGGAATACCCAATGCATTCAAATGGACTCATAAAAATTCCGAAGTGTCTTGCCAATTTAGTGGAATCCATTATTGGAGCCATCTTCATTGATTCTGACTCCAACATTGACATTGTGTGGCAGGTACATACCTTCTTTCCTCTCTTAAATTTAACACGGAAGGTGATTTTATAATTTAATAGACATGCCGATAAGGTGATTAAATAATTTATTATTTTGAAAAACTATATTTTATGTAAATTAAAAGCTAATTTAATTTCATTGATAAGATAAAATAAAATAGATATTATGCATTATGATTTCTAGAATTGGATTGTCATAAGAGAATGTCATCGTCGGTTCACTTTAAATTTTATCTGACTCTATTTGAATATATATATTTGATATTAATTTAAACATAATGCATACTCATTTTTGCATTAAATAAATTATATGTATATATGGTGTTAAAATAATTATCTAATAGATTTGATTTAATTGCACAAATATAAAAGGAATAAGACTTATTTCTATCATATTCTACATTGTTGAAACGATCTATTACTGTGCATTTTCTATGGAAAAAGAAGTTCAAACCCATCAATTCTTTGGAACTATCATATTTCTAGACAAACCTTTATTAGATTTATAATAGAAAAGATCTCTCGACTTCTAAGGGGAATAATTTGGAACTTATTTACAGTAACAAAAGAATGATTGATCCTAATCAATTTTCTACTTCCTCAAACGTTAACGTGAACTTTGGTCAAATAGTTTTCTGAAGTTTTTGTTTTCACTGTCTCTCCCTCTTTGTTTGAGAATTTTGTTAATCTTTTCCCGTATCCTCCTATTTATAGTACTTTGTAATGTACTTGTTTATTAATTAATATCATTTTTCCTATTATAAAAGGAAGAAAATGAAACAGATGAAATGTTTTCACAGGTATTTAGACGTTTGTTGGAGCCAATGATAGATGCAGAAACCTTAAAGGCACATCCAAAGAAAGCGTTGAATGAAGTTTGCCAGAAACTTAATCGGAAGGTTACATTTGTGGATTCATATTCGCAGGATTCAAAGACAGTGAATGTTCTGATGGATGATCAATGGGTTGGAAGCGCCATTGTTGATTCCAAAAAGGAAATCGTTCAGAATAGAGCTGCACTAAATGCTTTGAAAAACATTCAAACTAATTTGACTATTAAAGACGACAATTCAGCTTAATTTAGACGACATTGTGGATTAGATTTTGCGTACTTCTTGTTTTTCCATTTCACATATGAAAGTGTGTATTCAATCAACATTCCCTATATATATAGAAATATAAAAGTTTGAACAAATATTGTTGTCATAGGGTATTTCTCTAAAAGAATTCTTATAGAGAAATTAGATCTCACTTTCCTTTCCAAATACTTAAGAGCTTCAATATTTTGGATCCTTAAGTCTAGCTTGATTGAAGCTGATACTACAAGCCACCTGTCACGCCCTAACATGCTAAAGCGTGACCGGAAATGATCTAACTTTGTAAGCCTATTTATTTAATAATTTTTATTTCAATTGGCAAGATCTACTTCGTTGATACTCTTTCAAGTGACTTTAAAATACTCATTTAGAAAATTTTATATAAATATTCAATATGAATCTCTTTAACCATGCAACATCTCTATATTCGCAACAATCAATAAACCATTTTTCTAAGCTATGATACCCTTTTCTCATTATATATATATATATGTATGTATATGTATATGAATATAACATAAAAACACAAATAAAAACAAAGTGGATATCATGTCTAAAAAATTTGTAGAGTAACTTTTAGTAAGAATAAATCAAGGTTATCGTCAAATAAAATTTACCATAACGAATGATACGCCAATGCGTTAAGAAGGTTGTCCATTCTACTACATAGGTAAAGCAGTAAGTTCATTTCTTCTCTCTAAAATACAAGTAACTTGATAAGTAAATTAAATCTCATTATACAACTTATTACTAAAGTAATTGAAGAGTATATAATTAAAAAATATATCATAATAAGCTTCTCAAGTTGAAAGAAACCATACTTCAGTTACTCAAATCTATTGAATACATGAAATGAATACGTGCATATGCATACTACCTGAAACAAAATTTTCAATATAAAAGAGACAAAAATCATTGATATATGTATAAATCTTGTTTCCAAACTTATCATAATCATATACTTGTATTTAAAAAAAACATACAGAAATTCAAGAAAATAATTGTAAGTTCAAGTCAAATACAAATTCAATAAAGCAACTCCTTTTTCAATAAAATAATGATGAAAACATTTTTCCTAAAACATGTTTGATCAAAAGAACTAACACAATAAATAACAAGCTTAGCATGAAGGCTACGAATAACAAGCGTAGTACGAGACTACGAGTAACAAGCGTAGTTACAAAGTCTATAGGGATAAGTAACCAGTCAAGTGTGACTTGTAGATGTAAAACAGGTGTAAATACAAAATCCACGAATGACAAAAGAAATCCCTTTGATAAAAAAAAAAAAAGTTCAAAATCATGTAAAAACCATTTCATTGTACTTTATGAAAATCTTCTCAAGTAAAATATATATAAATAAATTTTGTAAATCTTCGAGAATCAAATTTTCAACTTCCTCAGAAATACATTATATATAACAATAATAATAATAATAATAATAATAATAATAATAGCGACAACAATACAGAAGCTATGAAATATCACTATAACATGTCATTTTCTTTCCTTTACAATCAAAGCAAATATCAAATGCTTTTTCTTATCCAACAAAATCTATAGTTACATGACAAGACCTTCATTTACAAAATAACGGGAAACAAACTACAACCAATTACTTTTAAATATACCAACATTTCCTCTCCTTTGAGGCATTTTATCAAACAAGTAATATGCATTAACTCAATAATATAAAATGAGCTTTATATCATATAAGCTTCATCCCAACAACATCCAAACACTCTATATACTTATTGCTTTCTTAGACTTCTTAGTGCCTGTTTAGGTAAACCCCAAACCTAAGTTTTAAAATGACTTCTGGCCCAAATCAAACAGTCATATTTATCCAAAAGGGCTTATAGATCAAACTGTAGTTTTAAATCATAGTTTTGAATAAACTTCTGATAATAGCTTCTGTAATAGTAAAAGAACTTATAGACTAACCAATTATTATTTTACCCTACTTTTTCTGATACTCTTTCTTCTCTCTTCTCTTTCTACTCCAATGTCTCCTCTCCACTACCATTTCTATCCTATGGGAAGAAAGAAGAAGGAGGCGAGATGACAGGTCGTCGTCACTAGAGGAGGAAGTAGACGTCGCTGGGAGATGCTCTGAGGTCACTGGTCATCAACTGGAAGAAAGAAGAAGAAATATACATCACTGGTCGTCGACGCCAAGAAAGAAGAAGCAGGTGTCTCTAGTCTTCGCTGCTGCAAATCTGAGGTCGAGAGGTCGTGGTCTAAGCTCTTATCTTCTCCTCCGTCTTTGTTCTTCTCCTCCTTTATGTGTAAGCTTGTGGAGGTCGGTGGAGGTTGGGAGACTGGCAGCTGAAGATGATGAACAGTGGTCAAAAATTTTTAACTCATACCCTTTCTAGTAATTTATTAATAACAAAAGTCTTTTTAATAATAATCATCCAAACACTCATTTATTCAAAATCACTTTTTTTCATGAGCTTTTCTTCAGAAGAGCTCATACAAAAGCTATCCAAAAACTTTTTTTCTATAAGTCATTTTCTAAAATCCTATCTAAATGGGCCCTTAGTTCAAGGTTCACTCAAACAATTGTATAATATAATATCATGTAGAGACACAAGATAGAGAAATATAACCATCTACATTCTATACGGTTTCCTCGACCACAGCAACATGTTGCTAGATGATCAACCTCTCCAAATGAAGGGAGAGACAGATTGAAAAGAAAAAGTTGGAATGTAAGATAAAATCAACTAAAGGAATGGAAAAAAATTTGATTCCAAGCAACTTTATTACAAAACTACCCAAGCCCAAGTTCAACTTTCAGATTTAGTTTATAATCATTTTCAACATTGTCACAAATACTAGGTGAGGACATATAAAATCATCCACCTAATAACAAGTTCTTACTTATATATTAACAATCATTCGACATAACATACAACTTGCCTTCATGACTTTTTATTTTTCAATCAATAGCCCTTTTGGTTCTTTCAAAGCAACCTTTTATCTTTTTCCAATTCCAACTTAAAGAATAAACAGTGTTTGCATTATAATTTGGTCAATATTATGTTAATCACACTTAAAAGCTCGTTTTAGTTAAAATTCATCTATTACACATTTTGTCAAACACTTGATGTGCGTGAAAATACCAAAGTTGTGGAGCAAGCTTCTTAGTTTCATATCGCTGACCAAACAACTTGTATACATTAACAAGCTCAAATATTTCATCAACCAAAATAAAGTCCCAAATTTCTTGTCCAGGTTTTGGTTTTAAGGAAAAGAGGAATAATCCAAGAAAAACAGATTACGACAAATTTAAGGATATATGTACCTTGTTCATATGAGTTCTTCTGCTCCAATACTTCAACAGATCGTCTTTTCAACACCTTCCCCAGTTACATACACCCGAGGTAGTAAAGGCGAGGAGGGGCAGAGAACTCGCACGCCACAGTCCTACCACCCACATGAGAAGAAACAGGGAGGAAGAAGGGGAGGTTTGGTGGTTTGAGAGCTCCATGGAAGAGATGGAGAGAAGAACCCACATGAGAAGAAACAAGGAGGAAAAGGGGGAGGTTCAGTGGTTTGAGAGCTCCATGGCAGAGATGGAGAGAAGAACCCACATGAGAAGAAACGAGGAAAAAGAGGAGGTTCGGTGGTTTGAGAGCTCCATGGCAGAGATGGAGACAAGGATGGAGATGAAGGAGATTGAAGCTTGAAGAGGAAGCTAGGTAAATCGTCGTTACCGGAGAAGGGTGTAGGCCATCAGATTATTCTTGCGAGAAGGTTCCTCATCTCACGAGTAAATATGACGTTAAGTGGAAGGAAAACAAATCTGCCGTTGTTTCTTTTTCTTTTTCTTGTTTAGAAGGGTATAATGGTAATTGCAAGGTGTTTTTTCACCCCACTTCTCTCACAGGATTTGAACACGAAGCTCGTAACCTCAATACCACTAAGCCACTAGCTTACATAATAAAGAAGGCAACAAAAAAATATATAAAATATTAACTACGGATAAATTGATTATTAGAGCTATTACATCTCTTCTTACAATCTATTGTGTCAAAAAATACTTCATTCTTTTTTTTTTTAGATTTTTCTCTATTACATCTCTAATATTTTCTATATATATGAATTTTTTTGTTGTTGCTGTTGTATCACTAAATCTATTCATGCCCCTGTTTAGAGAGCACACTTAATACTCATAACCCATGCATGGTTGCACATGTACAGCGTGGAGACTTTGAATTTTTTTTTTCTTTTCAAAAACTTCACGTGAACATCATTGATCCTCTGCACAGTGAAGTATTTGTTCTCTAACTCAGTTTAATATAACTTTAGTAATATTTAAAAACATTGTTATGCTGTGTAAAGTAAGTACAATCTTGGTTAATTAACCATTTCATTCAAGATTAAATTTTTATATCCCTCTCCATCCCTTCAAAAATATGAAAATAGAAAAAAATCCCAGACTCCTAAAAATTGGGGTGTTATTTATTTGTTTATTTTTAAATATACATCATGATATTCATTGTGAAGTATTTCTGATGTTCCTTGGTAGTTTGTAATAGTCTGCAGTTATTGTTGATGCAACCCGTGTTCTTGCTTTCTACAAGCCCTCATATAATTTCCTCTCTGATTGCAGGGTTCAATGATATGGTTCTTGGCAAGCTTGGATAATTGTTTTTCTAAATATCCTCTGTTGAAAACATTTTTTCACTATCCCTTCATTTTGCAAACTCAATTTGAACATGTTAATCTTATTTAAACAAGAAATAAGAATGAACATTGTCATGATAAAGCATAATGATACCGTGTAATCCCTATAGTCGATACTATTTAATAGGATAAGATTTGTTATTATAGTAGAACCGTGACTATATTCAAAATAGGTATAAATGTGGATGATGAATTTGAATATTTTTGAGCATTTGCACTTTTGCCTTGTGGAGGTACTGAATTATATTGAAATATTGTTCCAAGCGTTTTCCACATGTTTGGCTCCTTTAATGCTTTTGGTTATCAATAAGATTAAATAATGTAACGACGGAAACTTTTCTTCAACGAGACAAAAACCAAAGGCAAAAGGCAAAAAGCAAAAGGGGCCATTTACTATAATGGATGTCACAATGGTGATATCTAATGGCGAGTTAAGATGAAGGAAAGTCTACACTTTCCGAAATCTTTGTCAATTAGATAAAAATTAAAGCGAAAAAGTTAGAGGGGCTATTTATCACAATGGTTGACAGAATGATGATAAAAATAAGCTTAATGACAAGTTAAGATGAGGTAATGACATCACTTTCCAGAACTCTTCTTCAATTAGACAAAAATCAAAGGGAAAAGTTAAGAGGGAAACAATACGATGCACTTCAAATCTTCAACAAGTTAGCTCTCTGCTTTTTTCAACTGCTTCGGTGCTAAGTACTATTGAGTTGAAAAATGTCTCAAAGGAGGAAGAAATCAAAGTTGATGATGGAAGAGAGATTAAAAGAACTGATCCGAAATGAAATTAATTCCTCCCATACCCTCAAACTAAATGTTTAGTCAAGAAAATATCACCGAAATTATTTATTATAAAGTTGGGCAATATTATTGCAAAACAAATGGTTAAAAGGATAGGACAAATTAAAAGTTTATTGACCTTGAAACTTGAATTTCTTAACGTTTATAATATATTATATTCTTTTTAATAGAACTACAGCGGTATCTTTTAGCTAATAACTAAAGACCAATTCTCTTGAAGCACGCAAATTATTGAAGTTAATTTTTTTTCTCCCAACAAAGCTCATATAATATATTCCAATTATAAAGAAAAAAAATAAAAATGTACAGGACCTCCAAATAGAATTTATATATTTATCTTCTTATATGTTAGCCGATAATTTTTTTTAATCTATCGATATAATACTATTTGAAGGGTTGGTACTATAAAGAGACATTGAAATCAAAGATTCACTACTAACCATTATAAAAACGAAAAAGATTCGCTACCAATTAACTTATCTAAATTTGCCCCATACAAAATTATATCGATTAAGTATACCTATTCCTAATATAATATTCACAGGTAATTATTAAAGCACTGTCAATCACTAGTTATAATTATACAATTATAATAATTAGAATTTACAAGTTTACAACTATGTAATCTTTTCATAAATATTAATAACCTCGTTTTGACCGAGTGATTAAGGTGTATCTGCTAAGTATATATATAGGGTTTCTTTGCGATAGTTCGAATCTCTAAGGTGATGATGACTTTTTAAAGTTTCTTATGATCACTTGAAGATAAACATATTTCTAAAAATTGTCACAAAAATTAATAATGTCGTTTTGGCCAAGTAGTTAAGTCGTGTGCCTGCTAAGTACATGTGGTAAGAGGGGTTAAGACTTGTGCCTACTAAATGCTAAGTACATGGGTTTTCTCCATGAGAGTTCGAATTTGAATATCTCGGGATGATGACTTTTTAAAGTTCTTATTCCCTTGAAGATAAACATATTTCTTAAAAATGTCGTAAATATTAATAATTTTGTTTTGATGGAGCGATTAAGGCATGTGCCATAGTCATTTTTATCCTATAATTTTATACGTATCACTTTAAATTAATTTCTCAATAGCAGCGAATATTTTTAAATTAATTTGTTGGATGTAATTAAAAAAAATATCAATTATGTATATGAGATGAAATCGGCAAATATCAATCGTTCAGTATATCAGATTGTTCAACACACTGGAATGTACTCAATCCTCTGTACTACTAAGTACAAAAAACAGTGAGACATTAAAATAAAAGATTCACTACCAACTTACCTAAATTTGTCCCATGCAAAATTATTCATAATATAATATTCACATGTAATTATTAAGGCACTGACAATCATTAGGTGTAAATCTACAATGATAATAATTAGAATTCAATAATTTACATGTATAACTTCATGCCAAAATTTCATGGTTCAGTCAAATTTTACATTGCTTTCATTTAAAATATGCTACAATTTTGAATATTTTCATATATTTTAAGTGAAAGGAATGTAAAATTATTTTTGCTAAGAAAAATAATTTAAAATAATTACTGGGAGTAATAATTATTTTTTTATAGTAAAAATGTAACATATACAATTTTGAATATTGCAAAACTAAAAACATCGCAGAGTAGCTAGCCGCTCTCATTGTTCTCCACTTCCAACATTCTCTTTGTCTTCATCGTTTTGCTTTTCCCTCCCCAATCTTCAGGGTCATTCGAATTTAGTGTTAATAATGCCTTGGCCTTGCGATACAAAAGTCGAAGTGTATCTGCTACAAAGTTTCTCGTACTCTTTAATTTATAACATATTTTATTTAAAATATTAATTTTTTTACCTAATATCCTAATTAATATTACTTCCTATTCTTAATATAAAAGTAAGATCCCTAATTTAAAATAAATTAAAGAAGTTAGTTATATTATTTATTTATAATAAATATAATTTAATTTTTTTAAAATATCATCTTTCATCATAATTATCTTTTTAAAGATACATTTTAATAAGGATATTTTATAATAAAAAATTAAAAATTTAGAAAATAAATTATAATATATAAGAAATAAATTTTTGATAAGTCTAATTATCAAAATAACAACATAATATATGAAGTTTTTTAATAAAATAATACTATATGACTATAAATAGAATCTGAAAATCTAGATAGAGTCATTTTTTTAAAATCTTTTTGTTAGGTTTTTAATTTTTTTATATTTTTTTTCTATTAGGCCCATAACCCATCCATCTCTAAAAGCTGTTTCAAGTTATTGATACGGGGGCTTAACTTTAGTATAGCCGGAAGGTAATAGACAGTTTATTATGTTTAATATTAATATCGTCTTAAAAAAATAGAGATTTCGTCTTATCCTTAGATCATGGATGAGCCCAACCTCTTTTCAAAAATTTTGTTACAAAAAAAAAACCCTATTATAACCTGACTCAACTATAAAAAACGGTTTTTTAGTTTAAATCGAGCTACTCACGAGTATGGTTAATAGTTCAATCAATCAGACTATTGGGTTTGTCTTAGTTTCCAAAACAATGGATCTTCAACGAGGTAGCTAGTGTGCTAATAATTTCATTTGGAATCAATCTCTTTATAGCATAGTACATTGATTAAAAAAATTCTTTTTTTACATGGCTAAAAAAGGAGTTCTACTTATAACAAAGAATTTTTACACCTGTTCTGGAACTGCTCTAGATGCATAATACTGCTTTAAAATATAGTTCACTCTTGCTCCATGAGATATAAGGGGATAATGCTCTTCTTTTTAGAGAATTGACCAGGTTGATTCGTCCAGGGAATGTTTACTTTATTCACGGTGCTTTTATACTTCACTCTTCTTTTTCACTTCCCACTGACCATTATACTCATCTTTTGGGTTTGAGATTTGTTATGCTTTCAATGGAAGAGTTTATCTTAATTCTAGGTCTAAGAAATATTTTTTATATGTATTACTTTTTTTTTAAATTAACAGGACTAATACTCTATCAATAATAATGATATATAACTATAGATTTCTCTCGTACAAATGCATGGGACGGAAAACTATATTGAACTTTAACGTGTTATTATAATTAATTTGTAGGAAGATATAAGTTGGTGGTGCAATAAGTAAATGTTAAATATTGACCATAATAGTTTTTTCATGGGAAATATATTTTTTTTTCAAAAATTTAGAATATCATAGAACTAATTAATAGGATTACTGATCAAAATCTTTTAAAGATCATAGTAAAATTACTTATTAAAATTATTAATTAGGACTTATAAATAAAAGAATTAAAAGTATTGAGTTGGACTTACTTAAACTTTTTTTTAATTAAACTGAGCATTATAAAATTTTAAGAGTATAGTTGATATTTAATAATGTATCCATGTATAAGACGTACCATATAAAGTGAGTAATACTTGTTGGTGTAGAGAAATTTATTAAAATCACATAGAATTATACTGTTGTTTTAAATAAAATAATTTAAAACATTTTAAAAAAAATCATTTGCCAATCCCAAACAAAAATTATCATTAAATATTGGTGGATTTCATTCATTAAATATTAAAATAATGCTCTGTATATATGAAGTTTATTGTAGCTTCTTATAAAAGTATTAAAAGTTGAAACAATATCTTATATGGAAAACAATCAATTAATTAATTTATTTATTTTCTTTAAATTAGTTAATTAATTTTTATATTAAAAAATGGGTGAGTATTTAATATTGTATTGAGGACAGATAGTTACTGTGAGTCAAAGATGGTTGAGATTGCATAACTCGTCAGGGAAACAATGCAATGGACTTCATATATTCCACAATCAGGCTCTTTTAACATTCCAAAAATTAGGAAAAAGGGATATATATATAAGTATAAATTAGGCCGCAAGGCATTTTATTTGATAAAAATTAAAATGCCTTAAAGAATGAAATTTTAGGATAAAGCAATAGAAAGAATAATTATTAAAAATATTTGGAGACTCAGAAAAATTAGAAAAAAATCATGAGATAGGTAATTTAAGGATGCAAAAATATTATAGAAGAGTTTAATTCTCTAAAAAGATGCCTACAATATTTAATAGTTTTTTTTAATTTTTTAAGCTTTATTTTCTTAAAAGATTTAAGAAAAATAGTCAGTGATTAATGTTGGAGCTGAAATATTTAGAAAAATTACCTTTATGGTCTAGAAAAGTTATTGGAAGAAGAAGATTTTTATTTTATAATGTAAAGAAAATTCGGATTGAGGGGTATAATGGACATTTTACCCACACCACACCTCCATCTCACGTAAACACCACGTCTCATTTTCTTCTCATTCGCCATCGTCATCTTCATTCCGGAGAAACAGAGAGGTGAGGACTAGAGGTTTGCGACGCTGCAGAAGGTGATCGGCGGGTCAGATTGTGCGTGAAACCGGTGTTCCTAAGTTAGGTAAGCCTCCTCAACCTCCTTCTACCTTCAAGTTCTTCGATCTCTGCGATTTTGGGCATATGGATTAGTTAAAAAACGAAGCTTGGGTGGTAGAATGTGCGATTCAGTTAATAAAGAAAGAGATTAAAGCTTTTAAACTTGGAATCTAACTTGAATCATGGATCTTGGCTACTGCGTGTACCTCCCCTGTTTTGAACCATGACTTTTGAAACAGAGCTCTGCGATTTTTGTTGTGTTGGTTCGGTTTCCTGAAATTAAAGCTAAGAAAAAGTATAATGTAGCCCGATTGAATTTTATACTGATTGCATTTTCTTGCTCTGTTCTAGGTCATGCTTGCTGAAGACAGGGGTTTGATGTTTTGATTTTGTAGTTCGGTTTCTCTGGATTTTGATTTTTAAGTTAGATTATTGTTGCTTTTGGGGTATTAATTTTCGAAAGACAGAGGTAGCTTGCTGGGTGGTTTTGTAGTTTTGGGTCTTATGGAATTGGAAGCTTGAATTTGATTATGTTCTGGAGAAGGATCTAAATATGCATACTGACCAAAAGAGTTTTATTCGCTTCTCTTTTGGTTGTTCTGTGTTGAGCTTGGTGGTCTTGGATTCTCTGTAATGACTGTTAAAGAGTAATTAGATTGATTTTGGTTGCTGAAGCAAGTTCTTAATATGTCCATTCCCTTTATAAGGAAGTAACTTCTAATATTACAAAGTTTTAAGAACTTTGACCTTTTAAGGAACTATGGAAAGTCTTTAGAAGATATAGGTTTATGTTTTTAAGGTATTACAGCTCTCCAGTTTTGCTTACTGCTTCAGTGCTTAACCCTATTAAGACTAAAAATGTCCAAGGACGGTAGTGAACAGAGGATGAAGGAATCAAAGCTGATGATGGACAAGTGACGAAAACAACCAATACATGTGACTGGTTAATTTTTTTAAATAAATTTAAAGAAATAAAAAATATATAAGTTAATTATAAGAGTTAGTTGACTAATTTAAATATTATGGAGATAATATAATATGAATTCATCTTGATGAGTTGAATTTGCTCATAATTAATTAATTTATTTAGTTTTTTAAATCTATATAAAAAAATTAACTAGTTCTTATAATTAATACAGGAGATAGCCTCAGTCTCTGACGAATAAATGTAGTTACTAAATGAGAGATGTACACAAAAATACAGTCTTACAATTTATCATATCTTATTTTGACTTGTTTTTCAAGATGTTTAATTGCTGCTTAGGATTTCCATGAGGTTATGTATATTAAAACTAGTATTTACTTTTGCTATATAATTAATTATTGAAGCCGTTGTAGTATAGTGGTAAATATTTCCACTTGTCATGCGAACAACCCATGTTTGATCCTTGGGAATGGCGTCTTGATGCAAAACTAAGTATAGGGTTAAGAATTAATAATTTTATCAATTTTGCCAAAGAAAATCAAGCAGGGAGTTGGGGGGGGGGGGGAATGAATTTGATTGGTTTTTTTCAATTATGTCAGTTATATAAGTTTGGACTGAATTACATATTGTTTTTTACTTGTTTTGTCCTCTTTTTTCCAATTGTGTACATATCTTACAACAACAACAACAACAAAAAAGCCTTTTCCCATTAAATGGGGTCGGCTACATGGATCATACGACGCCATTATGCTCTGTCAAAAACTAAATCCTTAGATAGGTTATTGACCCGGAGATCCCGCTCAATGACCTCGTTAAGCGTTTTCTTTGGCCTTCCTCGACTCCTTTTAATCGGACTCCAATCCGTTTGATCCACCCTCCTCACCGGCGCATCCCTTGGCCTTCTTTGTACGTGTCCAAACCACCTAAGACGGTTCTTCACTATTTTCTCCTCAATAGGTGCCACTCCAACTCTTCCCCGTATTTGTTCATTGCGAATCTTATCTTTTCTTGTATGCCCACACATCCATCTCAACATCCTCATTTCGGCTACCCCAATTTTATGCTCTTACTGTCCTTTTAAAGCCCAACATTCACTTCCATAAAGCATTACTGGTCTTATAGCAGTACGATAAAACTTTCCTTTTACTTTATCTGGTACTTTTCGATCACATATAACCCCAGTAGCCTTTCTCCATTTAAACCACCCAGCCTGGATTCTAAATGTACATATCTTACATATGATCAAAATACGATTCCTATTAATCTGTTATAAAACTATGAGAATATAAGAAAGATTTGGAATGAGAAAGATGACCAAGATAATAGAGAAATGGAGAGAAAAAACATCAAATATTTCCATTCCTAATATAATATTCATATGTAATTATCAAGACACTATCAATCGATTCACATTTGCAATTTTGAATGTTGAAAAAACAAAAAATCACAGCCCAGCTAGCCAATCTCATTGTTCTCCACTTCCAATATTCTTCGTCTTTCTTCTTTGTTTTTGCTTTGTGCCTCACCGATCTTCATCGTCATTCGAATTTAGTGTTGATTATGCTTTGGTCTCGAACTGTGTTGTTCCCATAGCTTGATTGTGTAGTTGGTGATGCTTGTCTCTAATTCTGTTTAAAGGTTACTTAAATATTTAATTTTCCAATTATCTTAAAATTTGACAATTTCTTAACATTCTCATGGTTGTATATATTCTAATTATCAAATAAAAATAAAAATGTAAACTCACAAGATATTTTGCCCCAGAAAATTCTTACCTTTTTATTGCCGTAGCTATTATCGCAACCTTCACATCGGCATGCACTTGAACATCCAAGTTGACCCTTCATTGAAAAGAGAAAAATATTAACAAAAATTAATTTTAATTTATTATTTAATTTTGCAATAAGTTTTTAAAACAAGACACAATCATGTCATTAAATAATTTAATCGCCAAAATTTAATAAAATGCACATGATAAATAATTACCTTGTGACATGTGCAATATCCATTTTTACACATTGATTTTGTGCAATTGCATCCTCTTCCAGATTTTTCCTGATCAACAATGTTCTACAAAGAGCACAATAATGAAGTCATGAAGACAACAAGCCAAAAAAAAGAACAAGAAGATTGAGTAATGAATAACAATTTATGATGTCTAAGCTGTTGGCCGAAGAACTTACAATTGCCAATGGATTGTGACATGAAATGTTGTTCTTTCTCTCCAGAATAACTCTGTTTTCATACTTCCATCTGTTATAACAGTCTTGGCAATTGCAATTCTGACCACATAATTCTCCAGCAGCAAAACATTCACAATAACTGAAGAGCCAAACAAAACAATTTAATTTGCGTATATTAATAATAGAATATATATATATATATATCTTGATAATTGAAAAGGGATGATACCATAATTATTAATACAAGCATACAAATTAGACTTACAGCTTTTGACAGTGGCTCTTCTTGCAGTTGGAGTGTATGATGCTGGATGTCTTCTGCCTGTTATGATATACAAGATTGGTTAAAAATTGACCCAGGGAGGAAATAATAAGAAAATTAAAGAGAGTGAAATTAGTGATTTAATGACAATTCCTTTGCTAATTTAATTAGTCTTCAAATTTTTTTTATCAATTTATATAATCCCCTAGTAAAAAATAATATTATAGTAAATTACACGTTTTTCTTAAGTTCTTTTCCTCAAAAGGATAAAAATTCTCTTAAATTGAACTAAAATAATGAGAAATTTATTTAATTTACTTCGATTGAAGAAATAAATCATTGAATTATCCTTAAGATAATGAATTAGAAAAACAAACAAATAAACCTCTTAATTTGGGGAATTGACAATTGAGTGAATTGGTGAGATTGGCCAAAAATTTGAGGAGAAGTTGAGGTACTTCGATCTTTGATAATTAAATCAGGCACATATTTAAATTTCGGAATATTTGTGTTGGTTTCTGTAAATTGAGTTATATTTCTATTCCTCCAACCCTGCATATGAAACAAAAATCAATATTGATGAATATATATATGTTTGGTGTGTGTTTTACAGAATTTGATATATATATATATATATAGAGAGAGAGAGAGAGAGAGAGAGAGAGTTAATTGAAGCAACAAGAGCAAGCATATGTATAGATAATTACCTGGGCGTAACAATCTTTATGTTCTTGAAAAGCTTTTGTTGAAATGACTTCACAAATTCCCCCAAAGTTGCCATACGCAATATAATCTTCAAAACTTAGGGAAGCATTATTTATTGTATTGTTGTGTCTGTTGATATACTCTTGTGACATGAGGATAGTATTCATCCCATCCTTCATAAAAATATAATTTTAGAGCTCTCATTATCAACAAAACAATATAATGAAAATTCATTATTTAGTCTTTGCAATTCACATTAATGTTAAAATAGATTCCTTTAGGAAAAAAAAAGTTCCATCTAACGTTCTCAAATATTTTTTTAGTAGTATTAAATATTTTAAATTAGTTTGTGATTTCTTCGGCACCTCAATATCCTAAAATATTTTTTTAATAATTTTTTATATATCTAACACTCTAAAGTTTATAGCGCTCATTGCTATTAAAAAAATATTTTAAAGGTAATATTATACCAATGGGTGCTAGTGAAAAAAAAAATATTTTAGGGTTCTTGATGAATTACAAATTAATTTAGGATAATGAATATTCTAATTAAAATATACTTGATATTCATAATGCTGTATGTCTCTTAACCTTGTTAAAATAGCCACTTCGCTGATTACCTTATGAGCATCCAGAATATAACCGTCGACATTTATATAATCTTCTGATTGAAAAGTATCCATCTCGCTGTCATTTGTAGAATTTTGAACTGATTGAGATCCCACTTTGATATATTGTGATATGGGTTTACTAGTCAACCCATCCTGCATAAAAGCAAAACCTTAGTTCTCCTTACAACATCAAGAATATAATGATAATTCATTTTTTTATCTATCCCTTTCTGCAGTCCTCATAAAAATTTCGAAATAGATTCTTTTAAATATAATTTTTTTAAAAAAATATAATTCACATTATTAATTTTTTTAAAACAATTAACACTTTGCGCCATTAATCATCACTATAATGATTTACCTGATGAGCATCGTAATATTCTTGACCTTCGTGAGGATCCACGATATAATCATCAATATGATCTTCCAATACAGAGTTCTCCAATTCGTTGTCATTTGTAGAATTTTTACAAGATTCAGATCCATCCTGCATAGAAACAAATCTTTAGTTCTCGTAATCTCTCGCTCTCTGCGCAGTTCACATTATTAATTTCGAAATAGATTCTTTGAAAAGAATTTTAACCCACATCGCTGTTATAATGTTATATATGGTTAAAATTACATAAAAAGCAGAAGAGATCGTGGTAATTACGTACCTGGCCTTGGAAATCTTGATTTTCTTGAGAAACCTCCAAAAGTTCATTATTATTTGAAATAATAGAACCATCAGAGAAATCTCTCAAGAATGGAAATTCATGACGAACGGTGGATGGAGTCCATTGCATTGTAAAAATTTCAATGTAACATTCCATCGGGTCCTAAAATTTAAAGTATATATTTGCGTTTTATTTATATTGCGACTATATATAAAATGTACAAGAATATGTAAAAATATAAATTAAGATATATTTACCTTTGAAATATCATTTGAAGGCTTTTCAGCATCCATGTTCGTGCTTTATTTGTGTAGCTTGAAATATAAAACTATCACCAACGACATGAAAAAAATATCAAGATATATATAAGACCCCTAAGTACGTAGGAAGAGAAGTGGCTAAAATAGCATTATATATATATATATATATATATATGTATATATATAACAACTTAGTACGTAGCTTCTCAAGTTTATATATCAGCAGATATATATATATAATCTGGATATATTTATTTATCAAGTTTATATATCAGGAGATATATATTTCTAATCTTGATATATTTAATTATCAAGTTTATTTATCAGGATATATATATATATATAAAAGACCACTTAGTACGTAGCTTCTAAAATTTAATAATTGACAAGAGTTTAGTGAAGGGGATAAAATAGCATAATATATATATACACACACACGTATGTATTCGTTATTGTCCAATACAAAATCTTGATATATTTAATTTATAATTATTTTATGCTAATGGAGCGATGAAGATACATCAAACCACACTTTTCTTGGAGCGGGAGGCAGGAGGAATAATTTATAATTTATTGATGATTTTCTTTTTCAATATTTTTTCATTTTTGAGATTAAATTTGAGGAGAATCATGTGGATACACGTATAAAATAAGAACAAAATTATCTATATAAAAATATTTTTCCTACTCCTCCTAAACCAAACAACTTAACATCAACACCATTTATCTGTCCTTCCTTTTAATCATTCTGAGTTAATATTATTAAAATGCATTCCTTTCTCGTAGTGGACTGAACAAATCCAATATTTTTCTCTCTCTATTTAAGTAAGAAAAAAATTACAATTTTTAATCATATTTTCCTCTCTACTTCTTCCCCACTTTTCTCCCTAGCCAAGCACAATGTTACTCTTTTAATATAAAATTATAAAAAAAATTATCAAATAGCCAAAACATAATATATGATAAAATAAATTTTAGATACGTTGAGAGAAAATAACCTTTCTTGATGTGGGTGGTCTTTTATATGACGCTTTCACTCTCACCTCGTCTTGAGTTTGATTCAGCCAAAGTATTTATATCTTTTTAATGGTTGACCAGGTCAAAAATTATTAACTAAAGGGATAAATTATATAACAGGATGTGATAATAAGATGATTAGATTATTTAAAATATATAAAACTGTATAAACAACCGTTTTAAAAATGAACCTTCGTGATGTGAGTATTTTTTACTTGTACGTTGCTTTTGCTCTCACCTCGTCCTTAGTTCAATTCAGCAAATGTGATTTTTCACAGCAGGGTAGGTGTATTTTTTACCTTTTTAATTTTTGACCAAGTCAAAAAAATATTAATATATATCATTGACAAAATTATAATCTATAACAAATAATATTTATTCCGGTAATATAAAAAATAGCGTGACTTACTGTTGACGCCACATTAGAGTCATTTGAATGATCAAACGTATTATTATTTCCTCTCTAAAATACAAGTTCAACGTAGATATAAATTTTATATCCATCTGAGAACTATATAATCTATATGAAATTATATTAATCACAATATATATAAAATGTAACGTCTTATTGTTAATGACGCCATCTTCAGAAAATATGATTGGATGAGTGGCTAATTAATGATAAGAGTTTGTTTCAGTCGGAGTATAACTAAAGGGATAAAGGATATATGATAATAGAAAGATTAGATTATTAATATATATATATATATATATATATATATAATTTGAAAAAAAAGGCTAATTGATAATTTAAGGATTATTTAAATCAAATTCCCGAAGGAAATCTAATTTTTTTAATAGAATTTTAAACAACAATTTTTTTTACGGTCTTTAAATATTGAATTTGGGTTTAAAGTTTGAACTTTTAACTTATGATTGGATTGTAGGTATTTATTGTGTATTTATCTCAGAAATCAAATTAAAATAAAGTTATGTGTATTTATTATGTCTTATCTCTAACGCATAAAAAATCACCGGAATGGCATTTCACCTTTGACCTTTTATTGACCTTGACCAACAAGTGGATGTATGGCCATCAAACCACCGGTAGCTAGCAGCCAAACAAAATGAGTTATAAGAAACATTATTTAATATGTTAATTTTTTTAATGAATTTTGATTTTAATCTTTATAAATAAACCATATCAAGTTTAGTCATCCATGTCAGTGTAATGGGCCAAATGAGATGGGCCATGAGAACGCAAATGGGACTGGCATAGAGGGTATTGGCATACGTAGGAGTAATCGTCAAAGGCGACCTACATGGAAAATGAGAGGAAATTAGTTATTTAAGGAGGAAAATAGAATGAGGGGTGTGTGATTAGTGTGTGTACTCTTTCTTCCTTTCTCTTCCTCTCTCTGTGTGGACTCTCTCTCTGAATTTCCCTATCTTTCTGTTAATGCTTTTCTGTACTGTTCTGACATTTCTGTTATTGTGGCATTCTAGTATCGATTTCCAGTATATTGGTTGATATCAGGACTGTGAAGATATCAATCCATTTCAGAATTTCAGTACCGACATCATATTACTCTTGAGTTTTTTATATTTCAGAATTTTCATATATGTGAACATTACATTTGGTGCTTTCACTGAGCTCCATGGCCGAGGCTACATGGTTCAAGGATTTACAGGTTGATGTCAAAAATATGACAGAATACGTATCACAGTTGGAGTCTTCAACAAACTCCAAATTTCAACAGATTCAGGAGCATAACAATGCTCATTTTGATCAACTTCAAGCTGGACTGGAGGCACTTGTTCGGGCTCCTAATCCAAGGTTTGATCGATTGGAGGCAACACTTGAAAACTTATCCAGAAACATAGCTATTTCCCATCAGGGGATGGAACAGAGTAGTGGCTTCATGGCAGCTGGACAAAACCAACCCCATTTGAAAATGGATTTTCCTAAATTCAGTGGCACAGATCCAATAGCTTGGATTTTTCGTGCGGAACAATATTTCGCGTATTATGGAACTCCTGATTTACAACGGGTCCTCATTGCATCTATGAATTTGGAAGGTGATGTGGTGCCATGGTTTCAGTTACTACAGAAATCACAAGTTATTACCGACTGGTCATCCCTTACAAAGGCCATCGAGAATGAGTATGGACCATCATTGTTTGATAAACCTCGGGTTCGGTTGTTCAAGCTAACTCAAAAGGGACTTGCAGAGGACTATTGCCGTGAGTTCATGGCTCTGGCAAATCGCACAGAAGGTGTCTCCGATGAGGCACTGCTTGACTGCTTCTTGGGTGGGTTGAAAATGGAAGTCCAACGTGATGTGATGGCCCAAAATCCTTCTTCTCTTTTAAGGGCCACTGAATTAGCCAAGTTGTTTGATAGGGCTGGGGGTTCTCATAGTGGGTCCGGTGGGTGGTCCAGGTCCACTATATTTAGCCCACTTCGTTCTACCATGCCAGTGAAGGGTGGTTCTTCTTCCTCCACACCGACAACTTCAACGAAGTCAGGTGCTCCGCCACTTCTTCCTACGCCACCGATGAAACCTTTTCCATCTGTCAAGAAGATGTCCCCTGCGGAAATGGCTTTTCGACGAGAAAAGGGTCTTTGTTATACTTGTGATGAGAAATTTTCGCCTACCCATCGCTGTGCCAATAGACAGTATATGCTCTTAGAGTGGGAGGACATTTCCGATGGACTTCAGGCGGATCCTGTCTACAAGGAGTAAGGTACTAGTGACGATAATGAGAAACCTTCTCTGCATCATCTCTCATTACATTCTTTTCAGGGACACCAGGGAACAGCTACGATTCATTTTAAAGGTTGCATCGCAGGTATCAAGGTGCAGGTGCTCCTGGACGGTGGCAGTACTGATAGTTTTATTCACCCCCGGATTGTTAAACATCTTCACCTACCAGTAGAACCAGTGGGTCGCATACAGGTGATGATTGGTGATGGGTATTCAATGAAAGGGGAAGGCCTCGTTCGTTCTTTACCCCTCCATATTCAGGACCATCCAATTCATATTCCTACGTATGTATTACCTATAGCAGGATATGATGTCGTTATTGGGGCTTCCTAGTTGGCAACTTTGGGTCCTCATGTTGCTAATTATACAGTGGGTAATTCTTACATTAAGTTTTTACATAAAGGGAGATTTATAACATTGCAAGGGACTCTCAGCTCATCTATCTCTAAGGCTGCATTGCATCAATTTCAAAGATTGGTCAATATTGGAGCAATTGCAGAGTTGTTTTATATGCAATTGGATGCCCATGTTTCTCCTGATCCTGGAGTAATGCAGTTACCTGCAGAGGTTCCCGAGGATATGCGACTGCTAGTGCACCAGTATAAATTGATATTTGAGAAGGCCACTGGATTACCTCCAAAGAGGACCCACGAACATCACATTTTATTACAACCGGATACAGCCCCTGTTAAGGTTAGACCTTATCGATATCCTTTTAGTCAAAAGGATGTGATAGAACATATGACGGCTGAGTTGTTACAAGAAGGTTTAATTCAACCTAGTACTAGTCCTTTTTCTGCTCCTGTGATCCTCGTAAAGAAAAAAGATGGTACATGGCGTTTCTGTGTAGACTATAGGGCTATAAACATGGTGACAATTAAGGATTCTTTTCCTATACCTACTGTGGATGAACTTTTGGATGAGTTAGGTGGCTCAGTTTATTATACAAAGCTTGATTTGCGTTCAGGTTATCATCAGATCCTCATGGGTCCAGGTGATAGGGACAAGACAACTTTTCAAACTCATCAAGGATTGTATGAATGGCTGGTGATGCCATTTGGGCTCACTAATGCTCCAGCCACCTTTCAAGCTCTTATAAATTCTGTGTTTCAGCCTTTCTTAAGGAAATTTGTTTTAATCTTCTTCGATGATATCCTAATTTATAGTGGGTCTTGGTCTCAGCACCTTTTTCATGTAGAAGAAGTGTTTAAGATTATGGTTCAACATCGTCTCTTTGCCAAATTGTCCAAATGTTCTTTTGGAAGCACTAGAGTGGACTACCTTGGCCATATTGTATCTGGAGCTGGGGTTGCCATGGATCCTTCTAAAGTTGAGGCAGTTCAACAATGGCCTACACCAAGATCTGTTTCACAATTAAGGGGTTTCCTTGGGTTATCTGGTTATTATAGGCGTTTTATTAAACACTATGCCTCATTAGCCAGCCCATTAACGCAACTATTACAGAAGGATTCTTTTCAGTGGTCTCCAGAAGAACAAATAGCTTTTGATCAACTCAAGTTGGCTCTTATCCAGGCTCCCACACTGGTTTTACCTGATTTTTTAGAATCTTTTGTGCTAGAGACAGATGCTTCGGGGCTGGGTATTGGTGCTATTTTAAGTCAGCGTGGTCATCCAATTGCTTATTTTTCCAAGCATTTATCACCCAGAATGCAATCTCAGTCGACTTATGTTCGGGAATTATATGCTATCACTCAGGCGGTAGCAAAATTTTGACATTACTTAGTTGGTCATCGTTTTGTCATACGGACTGATCAGGAAAGTCTGAAACATCTATGTACCCAAGCACTCCAGACACCGGAACAAGAAGCTTTTCTACCGAAATTGCTAGGTTATGATTATACAATTGATTATAAACAAGGCAAGACAAATATGGCAGCAGATTCTTTATCTCAGGTCACTTGTATGGCACTCATTCAACTCAATTCTTCTATTATCGAAGATATAATTCCGTGTTTGAAAGCTTCTTCTTATATTCAGGATACTCTCGTTAGTTTACAACAGAATCCTACATTATTACAAGGGTTTGAGAGTAAAGATGGCTTGTTGTATTGGAAAGGTCGTCTTGTTATTCCTGCTGATCATTCAGAGCTGAAACGGCGCATATTACTTGAATACCATTCTTCTCCTATTGGGGGGCATGCTGGTGTGCTGAGAACTTTTTATCGGTTGGCTGCTCTATTCTATTGGCCACATATGAGAAAAGATGTTAAGGATTTTATTCGTCAATGCATTATTTGTCAGTAAGCCAAGTCCCTACAAACACAGCCTGCAGGTCTGTTATCTCCTTTACCGATACCTTCTCAAATTTAGGAAGACATTGCTATGGATTTTATTACTGCCTTACCTCCTGTTTAGGGATATTCTGTCATTTTTGTAGTCATTGATCGCCTATCTAAGTATGCTCACTTTATGCCCTTGAAAGCTTCTTATACCAGTGAGCAAGTTGCAGAAGTTTTTCTACATTTGGTGGTCAAACTTCATGGGGTTCCCGAAGACAATAGTTTCTGATAGAGATAAGGTGTTTGTGAGTTCTTTTTGGAGACACTTAACTAAAGTACATGGCAGTATCCTTCATATGACTTCTTCATATCATCCACAGTCGGATGGGCAATCTAAAATCTTAAATAAATGTCTAGAGATGTATTTATGCTGCTTTGTATTTGACAGTCCTCGTCATTGGATGGACTATCTCCCTTAGGCTGAATTTTGGTATAACACATCTCATCATACAGCTATCGGCATGACCCCATTTCGTGCCGTTTATGGTCGTGATCCCCCATCCATTTTGCCTGCTGATTTGTCTACAGATATGCCTACTGATTTAGCTAATCAATTGCAATACAGGGATCAATTACTGGTCTATTTGAAGAGGAATATGTTGAAAGCACAACACAGAATGCAGAAGTACGCAGATTTAAGACGCACAGAAGTTCAATTCAATGTAGGTGACTTTGTTTTTGTAAAATCACAGCCCTATCGCCAATATTCTGTTGCATTGAGGAAACATAGTAAGTTAGCTATGAAGTATTTTGGGCCTTTTCCAATCACTCATAAAATCGGGATGGTGGCTTACCGTTTACAACTTCCTGATCATGCGAGGATTCATCTGGTGTTTCATGTATCTTTATTAAAAAGATATCATGGGCCAGTTACAACTCCTTATGCGCCTTTACCATTATTATCTGAACCAGAGGGACCAATTTTACGGCCCATTGACATTGTGGAGTCTCGTGTTGTACAGCAAGGAAATGACTGGTTGCCACAGATTTTAGTTCAGTGGGAAGGTCTAGACAATCCTACCTGGGAATTTGTTTCAGAGTTTCAATCTTGGCATCCTTCATTTGACCTTGAGGACAAGGTCCCTCTCGCACAAGGGGGTATTGTAATGGGCCCAAATGAGATGGGCCATGAGAACGCAAATGAGACTGGCATAGAGGGTATTGGCATACGTAGGAGTAATCGTCAGAGGCGACCTACATGGAAAATGAGAGGAAATTAGTTATTTAAGGAGGAAAATAGAATGAGGGGTGTGATTAGTGTGTATACTCTTTCTCCCTTTCTCTTCCTCTCTCTGTGTGGACCCTCTCTCTGAATTTCCCTATCTTTCTGTTAATGCTTTTCTGTACTGTTCTGACATTTCTGTTATTGTGGCATTTTAGTATTGATTTCCAGTATATTGGTTGATATCAGGACTGTGAAGATATCAATCCATTTCAGAATTTCAGTACCGACATCATATTACTCTTGAGTTTTTTATATTTCAGAATTTTCATATCTGTGAACATTACAGTCAGTTTATTTAACGGTATGTAACATGAGTGAAGTTAACAATGTTAACTTCAAAGTGTAACTTTTATAAAATTATAGATATTAACTTTTAAACGGTATAAAATATAAGAATAAAAAATAATAAAAAAGGTATAGAGATCAAAATTAAAATTTGTTAAAAATATAGGAAATGAAGAAGACATGAGGAGATCCACACAAAGCAATAGATCAATTATATTCGATATTGCATTGAGGAGAGATAGTTGCCGAGAGTAAAATATTGTTGCAATTGCACAAATAGTGCAATGGATTCCAGATCATGTACAAATGACTTCCACAGTCTCCAATGAGAGATCCACATGTACACAAAAATACAGGAGTCTTGCAGTTTATTGCATTTTATTTCGACTTGTTTCTCAAGATATTCACTTGCTGCTTAGGATTTTGATGACTTTAGGTATATTAAAAGTAGTATATTATAATCTTGTGAAATGTGGATATTATTATTTATCCCATTCTACGTAAACAGAAAATTTTAGTGCTCTCATTGTCAGCAAAACAATATAATGAAAGATTATTGTTTATTCTCTGCAATTGGCATTAATTTTAAAATGCAAATATACCTATAAATGTTAATGATGTCGTTTTAGCTGAGTGGTTAAAGTTTTTGCTTGCTAAGTATATGGGGTTTCTTTGCGAGAGTTTGAATCTCTCTAGCGACGATAAATTTTTTAAATTAACTTATTTATAAAAAGGTAATGTACAAATTTACTCATAAATATTAAGATATAACATGATCAAATTTATTTTTTTGTACCACAATTTTTGAAAAATTATAATCAAGTCGCTATAAATAAATTAATTTCAAATAAGTCCATTAATTTTTTTTTTATAAAGGAAGAGGCTAAAAGCCCAAAGAACTACAGAAAAAACAAGAGAGACTCAAACTGCCCTCTCAAAAGCCAGGCCACCTCATACATATATAGTTTGGTGACCATCCAATAATGGTTGGTCAAGGCCAATCATAGGTCAATGGTAACGTGGTAGAAGTGAACTTTGTAGCTGATTCCAAATTTCCAATAGTCTCTTTAACCATTGTGTCTTGTTGTCTTTTAAACATGGAATTTTCAGGTATTCTTTCAAAATTTGTGAGCTAAATTGTCAAATTTAGAACTTATATTGTGTGTTTTTTTACACATGGTATGCACATGATGTTTGAAGAACCAAATCATGATTGTTGTAACTTGTAACCATGTTTTGATGATAATAGAGTCTAGAGAAGTTTGTTTTGCAGGACTTTTTCAATTGTGTTTTAAATAGTTTTCAAGTCAAAGAAATCTTTAATATAAAAGTTTTTGTTTTATAAACTCAAATTGGTATTGTTAAATCATTTTCTAAACTTAAAGTGTTCAATTTGTTAAAATCAAGTTTTGTTCTTTGTTCTTAGAGTTTACATAAACAAAAATCGTTTTCCCATTAAAATCAAGTTTAGCAATTAGAAATCGAGTTTTTAGTGGAAAAAAAAAAATCACTCACTTAACTCACATCTCAACCCAAATGGAGTCCTTAGGTAAAAATCAATTTCATCTTCTATATTTGAGTAAAACTTTGCAAATAAAATTCTGCTAAATCCAATTTTGTACCTCAACTTTCAAAATTTGTGTTTACTGCTAAAACTTGTGTTTGTAATGAAAGTTTTTTAAAAAAAAAAAACTTTACAAAAATCATGTTTGTCCTCAAACATGGATCGAGTTATTACTTTTGAAACTGCAATTTTGCTTCATAAATGGATTTTTGCTCCATAAATTGAGTTTTGTTTCATAGAGTTTCGCTCTATAAATCGAGTTTCATATCATAAATTTAGTGGAAACGGAGGGAAGTGGAGATACTCCGCTCTCTACCAATGCACTTCTCCTCCGCATCATAAAGTGAGCTTCTCTCCATCTCTCTCTCAATGCGACAACGTTTAAAAGAAATGAAGAGAAGTGGACCATCAGGAAAATGGAGACACCCCGCTCCCCGGTGATCATAGCATACTCATCATCATTCATCTAAACTACCTAGTTAGGTTAAATTGGACAGTCAAAATTTTATGTTATTTTACTATATATTCTACTCTAATATTTTTTTAATAGATGTCAGTGTTATCATGGTAATCCTAAACCCTATAAGAGGTATTATGGTAACCCTAAACCCTAAATTAACCTATGAATGTCAGACAAATATTGAGAATATTTTATTGGAGAATTAGTATCTCTGTTTTACCTTATAAATTGAATGAATGGGGTAGTTTTGTCCAAGTCTAGGATTCACGAGGTTGCGAAGATCTTCAATAGCATCAGGCCTACAAAGAGATTTCTCAAACTGGAATGATGACAAGTGAAAAGGCCAAAAAATAAACTCAGATTCAGACGTATATCCATCAGAAAGTTCTAGGACAAATCTGTTTTTTTTTTTAAATAGGGTTTATATATAATAGGATTATATTTTTATATATAATTAAACTCATATATCTATATAATAAATCATCGGTAAGATCGTTATATAATAATTGCATACTTCCAATGGGTACCTTATGAGAAATTTAACAAGCAGATGTAGAAGACTAGAAATGAAAAAGAGCACGGCTAGAATAATCACTATGAAACATGTTTCTTTGTAAGGAGAGACCCATGAAACATGCTCTTAACAGTTCATGAAAGAACACAATCATAATAGTAACACTTCGTGGCTAGACAGAGCCAAAATCCTTCGATTTGTTTGCGTTTACTCTCAGAATCAGAGAAAATAAGGGCAAGAGATAAAGTATTGTATTCTTCCATTACGTCAGGAAATCAACTTACCTATGATTCTGGGTAGTCCAACACTACAGCGCTTTCTCAAAATCTCGTCTGGGACTAAAATTTGATAAATGAAAACGCAACTTTATAGAGGTCCCAGGTTCCTGAAGAAGAATAGGCGTAGGCACAGGCTTTTGAGTTTGGTGAAATAGCTAAGGTCTGTATGAGGAGATGGGAGAAGTGAAATGTCATAATTAGGCACGGGCTTCACTCTGTCTTTTGAGATGGGAGAAGTGAATTGTTGTAACCATGTTTTTAATGATAACAAAACTCTAGAGAAGTTTGTTTTGCAGGAGAATTAGTAACAATTGTGTTTTAAGGGCAATAAGATTTCTTATTTGTGTTTCAAATGATTTTCAAGTTAAAGAGAACTTTAATCTGAAAGTTTTAGTTTTATAAACTTGAATTTGTCTTGGTAAATTGTTTTCTAAACTTAAAGTGTAGTTCAATACGTTAAAATCGAGTTTTAAGGTATAAATTGAGTTTCAGCTGAGCTATAAAATCGTGTTCAATCTTTTAAATTGAGTTTTGGTTTCTGTTTTCAAAGTTTAAATGAACAAAAATCGGGTTTTCCAATTGACATCGAGTTTAGCTTTCACGAAATTGAGTTTTCAGTGACAAATAGAGTTTTATTCATTCAGCTCACATTTCAACCTTTGCAAATCAAGTTTTTAGGTAAAAATCAATTTCATCTTCTATACTTGAGTAAACCTTCGCAAATCGAGTTCTGTAAAATCAAATTTTATACCCCACATCTTTCAACAAAGATCGAGTTTTTTGTTAAAACTTGCGTTTGATCTGAAACCTTGAAGGAAGACTTTACGAAAATCATGTTTGTCCTCAAATGTCGAGTTATATTGACTTCACTAACCAGCCCTTATCAGCTTAACCCAAGTCTCTATTATAACAGGCTTTCGATACTTGAGTTTTGCTCTATATACTGAGTTTTGCGACAAAAATCAAGTTTTACATCATAAATAGTGTTTTCTTTTATAAATCAAGTTTTGATTACGTAATTAGTTTAGAGCATAATGAAAATCGCGCTACTATATCTAAAGTTCATTTTCATCTTTTCAAAATCGATTTCTATTCATTAAATTGATTTTAACTCCTTGAGGAACAATGTTGACTTCTGAACAAATATTAATTTATCTCCTTGAACTTGAGATCAACTCGTTGTTTTCACATAAACGTTGCTAAATCCAGTTTTGGTTATAAAATCGCTTTTAGTGGGTGTTTGTATAGGTTCTAAACTATCGCTTTTAGTGGGTGTTTGTATAGGTTCTAAACTAAGGTTTGAAAATGGTTTTTAGTTTAAACAAAGTCTTTAAAAGTACATAAAAGTTTATAGAGCAAACTGTGATTTTGGATAAGTTTAAGAGTATAGCTTTTGGATAGAGAAAAGAACTTATGTACTGTTCAATGACTATTTTGCCCCTATTTTTTCTACTATCTCCTCCCTCTTCCCTTCCATATCTGGTTTTCTCTGGTGGTCCATTGTTGATGGCATCGCCGTCCATTCTATCATTGTCGTTGTCCTTTCTCTCCTCCTCCTCTCCTCGATGATGACGACTGGCTCTGTCCTATTATCCTTACTTTAGATCTGTCATCGTTGACGACCGGGTTTAGATATGTCGTCCTTGCTAGTTGTCATAGAGCTTCGTCGCCCCTTCCATCTTCTTCAAGTCGCTGCTCTCTTAGTGTGTCGTCGTCGCTCTCTCCATACAGATCTCTGTCAATAATGGCTTCAGATCTTTGTTGATACTCTCTCTGTCAACCATCTCTGCAGATCCTACCACTGTTACTGTCTTCTTCTTTTTCAAATGTCGATAGTGGAGGAGGGATAGATGAGATGAACAATGGTGCATTTTTTTGTTCACTTCATACCCTTTCTGATAATTTATAAATCGCAAAATTTATTATAGTAATAATCAATCAATCCAAATACTTATTTTATTCAAAATCACTTTCTTCTATAAACTCTTATCTATAAGAGCTTTTAAGTTACTTATTCTCCATAAAAATTTCTCTAAAAGTCAAAACAAATTGACCTTTAGTATGATCTAAATTAAGTTTTCAAGTATAAATCGATTTAAACTTATTTATATGTTATGTCGATTTCATTATACAAAATCAAGTTAAATGCCTTTAAAAAATTATATTTTATTAAAATTCAAAATATTATTTATAAAACAAAATAGTATTTATCTTCTTTTCAGTGATAACATATAACTAAAAAATTACAATAAATATTTTACATAAAAGTAAATTATTTTTTATAATTAAAAAATAATTGTATTGTTATATATTTTTTATAAAAAGAAACCAACAAATTAAAAGTTAAGATTAAATAGGGGAGTGGAGGGAGAGATTAAAATTATAGGATTTAAAAGGCATTTGATAATTAAATTGAATAGAGAAGATTTATTAATAAAAGAAAATAATAGATCAGATGAAGGGAAGATATAAAGGGAGGGTGGGAAACTTGGGAATTAATGGGGCACAAGGGTCATACTCATATCCCTAAACTCCCATTTTTCTCGTCTTTTCGATTCTAGCGGCCTTTGCTTATTTGGGTGCTAAGAAAACAATGTCATTTCAACTTAGTAGATGGAAATGGAGAAAGCACTAAATACTCTGCACTATATGTCAACAGAGTTTTGTTTCGTATAACACTGGAGGCTTGTCTCATCAAACGCAAATGAGTCTAGTCTTATCAATTAGATATGTATCAAATATTTTTAGGATAAATGTTTAAAAAGAAATATTTTTTTAAAAAAAAAAAGAACTTTGCTAATAAAACTACTCAGAAGGAACAGAATATTTGATTTGAAATCAATTTGCTCGTCATGGCAAAGATCAACCACGGTTTCTAGGTCACATGAACGATGGATTCCCAAGCACATGGTCAGATGATGAATATGATTATATGAATATCCACTTTAATAATTTGTATAAAATAAAATCAGATAGTCTTCTTCAACAATTTCTGAATTTTATTTAATTATAATGAATGTGCACTTAGGCCATCGTGCAAGATAACAGTCGTCTTCAACTTTCCAGACACATGATGCTGACCAAAAAGCACGGGAACTTCTTCAAGAAAGGAAACTGACAAGTTATGAATCCTCACTTTGAGAAGGAACTGTTTTCTGCACAAAGCATTGGATAATGGATAAGGAAAAGAAGAAGATCATCAGGAGGTCAACAGAAAGCGTTGGATAAAATATAATCCCCGTAGGACTAAATATAAAAATTATTTAATATTTTTTTAGATGAATTTAAAAAACTAAATAAATTAATTAATTATGATCAAATTTAATATATTAAGATGAATTCATATTATATACTATTCAATATAACTAAATTAATCAATTATTTATTATATTAATTATTATTAATTTATTTATTTTATTTTTTAGATCTACTTAAAAAAATTAAATAATTTTTATAATTAGGATACGTGTAATATTTGATATTGCATTGAGGAGAGATAGTTACCAGGAGACAAAGATTGTTGGAATTTCATAACTCATCAAGGAAACAATGCAATGCACTTCAGATTTTCAACAAGTTGACTCTCCAGTTTTTCCAACTGCTTCGGTGCTTCTATTGAGACGAAAAATATCCAAAAATGATAGTGGTGAACAGAGGAGGAAGAAATCAAAGTTGACGATGGAGGAGTGACAAAAAAAAAGCTGATTCAAAAGAAATTAATTCCTCAATCTCCGAAGATCGACAAGCAAAGAAACAAGGGTAGGTGATTGCTCAATGAGAGATTCACATGTACACAAAAATATAGTCTTACCTGCTGCTTAGGATTTCTATGAAGTTAAGTATAAATAGTATTAATTGTTAATATATACTTAATCATTGAAATCCTTGTAGTATAGTGGTAAGTATTTATGCCTGTCACGCGTACCACCTACGTTTCTTTTGCGTTCTTATTTTACTTTCCAGTGTATATATAAAAAAAAAGTATGTCAAATTCCAATATTGTTACAGATCAGATAAACCTTTTGACCATGTTTGTAACTTACACTCTTCTCAATGAGCAGTTGATCCTTCCACAAGAAGCTTTGAAAGTTGAATCCCTCTTCGTGTTGCACTATTCCTCCTGTGTTCCAAATATGCCATGTTGTCACACGTTGATGAAGGTATCTAGGTTAGAATACCTAACTAGTTTAATAATGGATATAGAATAATAAATAATTAAAACTTTAGATATTTAATATTATTATAGAATATTTAGTTTTAATACAAATTTTTTGTCCCTTAAATACTTTGCCCCTAATTTGAGTTAAACTTAGCATCTGAAATAATTTTAGTGCTGGATATCTCTAAAACTAAAGTTTTAAAAGGGTTTCTGACCTAAATTTTAGTTTAAAAAACTTTTAAAACAGTCATATTTATCTAAAAAGGCTTTTGGACCAAACTATAGTTTAAAACTATGGTTTTGGATAAGCTACTGGGAGTAGCTTCTGGAATAGTAAAATAGCTTATAGACTATCTAATTACTATTTTACCTTTATTTTTTCTAACACCCTCTATTATCTCTCCTCTATCCTCTCTCATCTCTTATCTCCCTCTCTACCATCCCCATTTCTACTGTCGTCATCGCCAATGCTGGGAGGTCATGGTCCGCATTGTCAGAAGGAGAGGAGGAAGATGGTGGTCGCTAGTCGAAGGTCCTCCTTCGTCGTTGTTCGTGCCATCACATCTCCGTGTTCTCCTCTGTCGCTGTTCATGTAGCACCCATACCCTTTTCTTTTCATGTGTTCTTCCTTCACCACCGTTGTTCATGTGTTCTCCTCCGTGTTCATCGCTTTTCATTTTTCTCTTCTTTCTTTCATGGTCGAAGGGGAGGAGGAACATGATGGTGAGAGAGAAATGATGGTGAGTGAGACGATAAGAGAGAGATGATAGGAGATAATTAATTTTTTTTTATCTCATACACTTTCTAATAATTTATTAATCATAAAAGTTTTTCTGTTAATAACTATCTAAATACTCATTTTTTCAAAATCACTTTTTTTCCCATAAGCTCTTATCCAGAAGTTTTTTTTAAAAGCTATCCAAAAGCATTTTTTCTTCCATAAACCCTTTTTTAAAAGTCTATCTAAACATCGGTAGTGATGATATAATTGATACTTTAAACTATTTAATAGTATAATTAACATTTTAAAATAATTTTTTATACAATCAACACTCTAGTAAAAAATGATGTGAATCCTTGTAGCATAATTTTTTTATTTTCCATATAATTTTTTAAAATCTATCTCTAAAAATAATTGTCAGAGTTTAATATCACACTTTCAAATCCAACTCTCCTAAAAAAAAAAGAGTAAATGTGTATTCAACACCTCAAATTAATTTTAGAGAAGTAATTAGCACCTTAAAATATTTAAGGGTACAATCAATATCCCAAATTAGTTTTGAAGGTACAATTAACACCTAAAGTATTTAAATTATTATAATTTTACCCATTTGCTAATAAAAATATAAACTTTTATTTGATAAATGTCACACAAACTTTTTATTTTGACATATTATTACTCTTTTTTAAACAATATGACATATGTGACATTTTAAATAATAATGTGGTAAAATAAAAAGTTTACGTGATATGGACGGATATAAATTTATATTTCTATTAGTAAAAATATAAAATTGTACTAATTTAAATATTTTATAGTGATGGTTGCACCTCTAAAATTAATTTAAGATATTAATTACACCTATAAATATTTTAAAATATTAATTACTTTAATTTGAAGCGCTGAATACAATTTTACCTAGAAAAAATATCACAAGAACTTCAACCAAGAGTTGTAGTCCCCGTTGCCGGAAATATCAACCCAGATCTAGAAATGGACGCTCAGAAATCTCTTCAATCTCTTAAATATATGAACGTTTGAATGAAAAAATGTTAATGGACTGAAAGCTTAGCTCAAAATCGAAGAAGAATCATATGGACGCTTTCGAGCTTCAGCCATTTTCATGAAGGCTGTTGTCGTTGTCGCGGTTCACTGACGGAGGTGGTCGTCGCTGGTTGTTAGAGTCGCAGTTGTGGTTCGGTGAGGGAGGTCAAATTTAATTATATCCTTAAATAGTTTAGAATATTAATTATACAATAAAAATATTTTAGAGTATTAAACTCATTTTAATCCTTTTAATTTTAATCTCTCAATTTTTTTATCTAAAATATTAATTTTTATAATTTAATAAATATTTTGATTATTTTACTTTTTGTGATATCAAATTTAGCAATTAAAACTTGAGGAATTGAAATTAAAATTTAGATAAATTTAAAAGATAAAAAAATTATATTATTCTATATATAGTTATAGTGAATGTTGATAGAATACAATATTTAATTTGTGAAATAGAAGAACAAAAAGTACACAAAATCTAATCCACATTGTCATATAAATTAAGTTAATCTAGTTGTCGTCTTTAATACTCAAAATGGTTTGAATGTTTTGCAAAAAGCATTTAATGCCGCACTATTATGAGCTACCATTCTATTTTTAAACAAAAAATATATTTAACTAATTTAGATAAATTAATTAAATTATTTAATATATTTTTTTAAAATATTCTAATTATTTTTATAATTTTTTTACTCTCTTATTTAATTATTATTGAGAAAATATCAATGGAATAATATAGAGAAACATTGATAAATATAAAAAATATATTTTATATTTAAGACTAAATTTAATTTTTTAATTAGACTCTATTTAAGAGTAGAGGAGTATTTTTTTTTTTAACTCACAAATGCCTCTTCCAACCAATTGATCATCCACCAGAACATCCACTGCCTTTAAATTCTTCCAATATGAATCTACAAATTTAACCTTCAGATTATGTTTCTGGCAAACTTCATATAGCTCTCTGTCTTTGGATGTGTCTTTAGGGTTTCTACATCTATCATTGGCTCCAACAACTGTCTGAAAACCTGTAAAAAATATTTCATCTGTTTAATTTTCTTCCAATCAAATCCATCAGGTAATTATTTTAACATGAAACTATATACATAATTTATTTAATGCAAAACTCGTTACACATGTTTAAAATAATATCAACTAATTGTTAGATAAAATTTAAAGTCATATTAGTCATGTTTTTATTAATTGATAACATTCTCTTATAACAATTGAATGTTAATAAGAAATCATAATACATAATATTTCTTTTATTTTATTTTACTTTAACAATGAAATTTACATAGAACATACTTTTTTGAATTTAATAAATAATATAATTTTTGTAAAGCTTAGAGTGTAAATGTTTTTCACTTTTTCTAGTAAGTGGTACTTCTTAAAATTTAAACTTTTATTCTCTTCCTTATAGGTTAATGCTGCTTACCACCTCAATTATCAATTTTTTAGTTAAAACATAATTTTTTTCAAAATAATAAATTATTTAATCATCTTTATTGTACTTCATGTCTATTAAATATAAAATCACTTTCCGTGTTAAATTTGAGAGGAAAGAAGTTATGTAACTGTCACACAATGTCAATATTAGAGTCAGAATCAATGAAAATTTCTCAAATAATGGATTTTTTTTTGTACAAATTTTTTTTAAAAAAAGTTTGACTCTAGCTATGGTTGAGAAATACTATTTAGATTTTATTAAAAAAATATTATCAATTGACTAATTAATTTTTTTAATTTTTTTCAATTAAATAAGTCTAGAGAGAGGGAATAAAATGACGTGGGGAATCTTGTTGATTGAGGATGTTCGGTTTTATTTGTTTGTGTTTTCGAAAGGCCAGGTTGCCAGCCATTGTCCCGCCACCATCTTCCCGCTTCGAATCTTCCAAAGAAAAATTAATTTGTGTGTCTTTATAGTTTATCTCAATTTTAATTAGACTTTATCAAATAATAAGAGTCCAATTTAAACAAAATAAATTATGATATAATTCAAAATTGAGATATATGATATGAGTTCATGATCTAGGTTTGCGAAGTCAAAATGGGCCTAAAAAGCTCAAATTTATTATTATTTTATAAAAGTATCATTTGTGTTTTTTTAATAATGAGCAAACATTAATTTCAATTCTAACGCGTTTTACTTATGTTAAAAACTTAACGCGTCAATCTCTAGCATTAACGTGTTATCGTGGGTTTTTGAAAAACTTGGTTTCATTTTTCAAAAGATTTAATGCATCAACTTTCATTTAATAACATGTCAAATCTTTTACTCCGTCTCTTATTAGTAAGACTCTCTATAGTTAGTCATCTTTAGTTGGCAACTCCACTTTACACATTTCACTTGTGTTTCACTCAGCCTCCTATTAAGCAACTCTTCGGTCAGAACCTTTTACAAGTAGTCATCTCTAGTTGGTCGATCGACTCTCAATAAAAATACTAATATGATGAGCATAAATTTAAAAGAAGAACCCAGAGTTTAATTATTAAATAAGATATTTATATTGATAGGAGTAATTATAAATCCTAAAATTATATATCTAATAATAAGATTTAATAAATAATATAAAAAAACATATCAACGTCTTTACTTTCTTAAAACTGTTTTTCATTTTTCAATCTTTATGTGTTAACTTCATTTTTAACTCAACCTCGAGATAACGAGATGTTAAAATTGCCTATATGACACTACTTGCAACTAAGATTAATGTGTCAATCTCAATTCTAACACGTTAATACTGGTCATCAAAGTATTGAATACGATAGTTGAATAACTACTTTTTCTAATAAACAAGATGATCTCTTTTGCTTTCCAACCGTTATAATTTTGTTTCTAATGGTTATATCTTTGTTAAAGTGATCAATAACAACGTATTGATGATTGTTGGTGAGATTAACAAGTGTTGAATTGTTGAAAACTTATTTTCAACCAATTTTGTATTCAAAGTTCTCATATATTACTTCAGTGTATGTATATACTCTTCAAGAGAGTTTTTAAGCATTCAGCTCCTCTTTATTTGTGAGGAATACTTAAGGTGAGGTATCCTTGATTGTGTTATCTGAATTTACAACCCTTTTTAAGAGATTAGTTGAAGAGATTAAAAATTAAAACTAGATCATCAGTTTTGTACTCATACTGTAGTTTTTTATACCATTTGCCGGATTATATTACTAGGTATTTAGTTTTAGAGTTTATGACTGTCCCTTCTAATATAGGTGTCTCATCTTGTAACATTCCAATTTTTATTTTTTATTTTAAGCACAACTAAAAATATTATTTATCAATAACATAAAAATATTAACTAATTAAATTAATATGGTTGGATATTTTTATATTTTTTAATAAAATAGGATATCTGAATTATCCTATCATTATTTTACTTAGGGTTTTATAATTTGATTGTTGTTATTAGTTAAGGATTTATTAAAATTTATATTCAGATTTAGATATTTTATTATTATTATCTTTATAACTTATTAGAGTCCTATTAAATATGGTAATTTAAAATTTAAATTATATTTTCAAAATTTAAATTCATAATATGAATTTAAATTCATAATTTTTTCTCTCTTTATTAGTCTTTTCTTTCTTATTAGTGTTTATTATTTAGCGCCCCTGATTCTTTCTTTTGCTAAGTCCTTTTATTGTCACGCCATTGCTCCTTTTTTTTTTTTTTTGTCAAATCCTTAGTATGTCACTGCCTTTTCTTTTGTCAGGTAGAGATGCAAGTTCTTATTATAGATATAAAATATATATAAGTCTGGGTTTCAACGTTTGCCTTCATAAAGAAATATATATACATACACGCTTTTCCCAAACGTCATCAATCGATACATAAAAGTAATAGGAAGGAATAGGGCTCTAGTTTGAAGCATATAACTACATCTACATGCTTCTCTACAAGTAGATAGACTATATATATAGGGTATATTTAGATAAGAGTTTAAAAAAATTATAAAAAAAAATTTAAACAATTTTTAAAAAAGAATTTTTGGAGAAAAGTTTATAAAAAAAAAATAATTTTAAATAAATGAGTGTTTAGATAGTTATTGTTAAAATGACTTTTATAATTGAAAAATTATTAAAAAAGATATAATTTTATTAAAAATAAGATAGACGAGAAAAGAGATGAGAGAAGGTAGAGAGGAGAGAGGAGAGATGAGAGATATATAGTATAAAAAAAGTAAGGATAAAATAATAATTGGATAGTTCATAGATAGTATAAAAAAAGTAAGGATAAAATAGTAATTGGATAGTTCATAAGTTCTTTTACTGTTTTAGAAGCTAGTCTCAGTAGCTTATCCAAAACTTTAGTTTGGTCCAAAAGCCTTTTTAGACAAATGTTACTATTTATTTTAAAATTTTTCTAAATTAAAATTTGAGTCAAAAACTATTTTAAAACTACCGTTTCGTGCCTTTCCAAACATGCACATAAACATATAGGCTTGGTCAGGAAACATTGTAAACTAGCTTTTTTTTATCATACTGCAATAAATAGTAAAAGAATTTACTTAAGATACTATATTGTAGAAAGTATTTACTAAAAATCAATACTCAAAGTCATTCTTTACTCAAAGTCATACTCAAAATCAATTACTATTTTATCCTTACTTTTTCTTACACTATCTTTTCTCTCTCTTCTATCTTTTCCACTATCTCTCATCTTTCCTCTCTACCCTCTTTCCTCTCTTCTCTATACCCTCTCTCCTCTCTCTTCTCCACCCTCTCTCCTCTCTCCTCATTTTAATAAAATCATACCCTTTTTAGTAATTTACCAATACAAAAAGTTATTTTAAAAATAACTATCCAAACACTTATTTTTTCAAAATCACTTTTCCCTAAAATCTATTCTTTCCAAAATCTATTTTTTAAAAGCTAATCCAAACAAGCCCTAAATGAACTATTGATTTCTGAAAAAGTTATTCACTACTAATACAACTTTGAGGATGTGACAATTTTTTAAATTACAAAAATTGAAAGTTGTTCTATGGTAAAACAACTTTAAAAGTTATTCTCTAATAGAACAACTTCTATTTTGTCCACGTCTAAATAATGCTTCGGCATGCCCTCCTCTCATTGTGATATTCTTGAGCCTATCAATCTATCATATTCTTTGCCTTAATAAAGTCTAAGGCTTTCTATGTGAGCTCGTGAATACATAATGTAAGCTGAAGATTTAAAGTGATAGAAGAAAAAATGATATGTGAGAATAATAAGCGTTGTATAAACTTTACAAGCTCGTTCCTTTTTTCCCCTGTCCATTTCTCTTCTTCTTTCTCAGTTCATTCCTTTCTCTTTCATATTAGACATTTATTTTTCTTTGTCAATTGCTTCCTTCCTCTTCTAGCTGGATATTGGTGGTATGCACATATTGTGGTCTACTGCATTTTATTCTAGTTGGAGTTTGATTATTGATATAATTAAGGTACATTTTCTTAATTTATTTTTTAATTTTTATAGCAAAGTTATTATATTTAGTCATGATTTTTTTGACTGGTTGAATTTAGTATTAAAAATATAGACTATTCCCTCTTCTATTACTTTAAATCTTTAGTTTTATATTATGCCTTCATGAGTTCACATAGAAAGCCTTGGACTTTATGAAGATTAAGAATCTAATGGATTGATAGACTCAGGAATCTCATAGGTAGACGATGGCATGTCAGAGCACTATTTAGATAGGGATAAAACTAAAATTGTTCTGTCAAAGAACAATTTTTAAAATTATTTTGTCATAGAGCAACTTTCAATTTTTATAAATTAAAAAAATATCATATCCTCAAAGTCATATCGGTAGTAAACTACCTGTTCAAAAATAAAAAATATATCTAGTAGAGAATAATTTTAAGTATAAATTTTTAGTAGATATTTTTTACGGAATAGTATATTAGATAAATTCTTTTACTATTTATAGTATTATGGGGAAAAAAGCCCTGTACGCCTTCCTCTTCCTTTTGTTCTGGACATAAATTTCGTCTCATCCTTATTTTTGAATTTCTTATTCTCTCTATTTCTCTCCCACGTGCGTATATGTCAATTTTTCTCTAAACCCTAAACCCTAATCTCACCAGCCAGCCATCGAATTTTCTGGATTTTTCTCCTATTTCTTTCACACTTGTGTGGAGCATTGCTGCAATCACAACTCAGTTCTAGTAATAGTAACCTGACTTGCGTGAGCTCCATATTCGACCTTTGCAGTGTGTATTTGATCGCTGACCTTAATGTCGGTAGGGGACTTGTTACTGGAAGACAAAGGGGGTTGGAATGTGAGACTTATCAGATTGTGATATGTCGATGTTGTGGCAGATGAAATTTTGAAAACCCCCTTCGCCTTGTTTAGTGTGGAGGATAAGTTTTGTTGGTTGGGTAACACTTATGAGTCTTATTCTGCTGCGGATGGTTATCGCGTTTATATGGCAAATCAGGGCATCTTGTCTAGGAATGGTGGATTCTTGCAGAGTTTATCTAAATTCAAGATTCCCTCACAGTGAGATTATTTTTATTGATGCTCTGCCCTTGAAAACCACTCTAGTTAGGCATCACTTGAACATAGATCCTAACTGTCTTTTCTGTAATGGTCATGCTGAAACAAAACACTTGTTTTTACAGTGTCACTGAGCGAGGGCAGTTTGGTATGGTATTCCTTTGTGCATTCGTTCTGAGGATTTCCCGTAAGGACCCGTGTCCTGTCATATCCTGAAAACTGTCCTATCTCGATTGTAATCGAGACCGTTACAGGACACCATGAACACCTGTACTCATGGTAAATCTGATGAGTGAATTGGGAGAGTTCCGATGCCTCTCGAATGCATAGGTTTGAGTTTGTTTCTCTATTTAGCTTCTCCTCCATATGACTTGCACTCTGTGGAGGAGCTTTTCATTGAATAATACATATATTTTTTGAGTTGATTCCCACGTGATAAATGGAGATAGAATGTCATACCTGAGAAAATCTGGAGACTTATTATTGTCAATCATTTGTGCTAAGCTCTTCTTGGACCCACCGGGGTACCACTTATTTCCACCTTTTTTATTACTCGCTTGAATAATTGAGCAATTGAGGTTATCCAAATCCGAACATTATCCTTTGTATCATTGTGCACTATAGATAAATATGATCCGAATTTCTTCTATTCTTCATTCTGAGGAAGGGGATATATATACAGGAGAGAGAAGCCGAGGTTTTGATGGCTCATAATGATAGAATAATATCCTATCCTTATGATTATGGTACAAATTACAACATCTACACATCAATGAGTAAATCCTTTAATATCTTCAAACCAAGCACAACGAAACCTACATGATCAGTACCAAAACTCCATTTACAGATATATCTTGTGCTTCAATAGTTTTTGCCAAAGTATTGAAGACAAGATTGAAATATTTGCATCTATCTTCCAGACATAAGATTAACGAGATTAGGATTATCGTAGAAGGCAGCAACATCCCAATCGTCAGCAGTGGAAGAATAAAGTGTCATGAGAGCAACTACAATAGATCTCATACTTGGACGCAGTTGGGGATTCTCTTGTGTGCATGCTTTTGCAAGTTGAGCCATCTGCAAGACATAAAAGCCATACATTGAACAGTTTAAAATCGGAAACAAACATTCTCATCGTCTAGAAATGTATGGATTTGATTCTTTCAAAGTTCTGAGAAAAATTTAAATGGTAAATACTAGGAAGAGATAGACAAAAATGATTTCCAACCGGTGTTTCAGAAATAAGTAGGATCTACCACTAATTGAATAGTGAGTCTCACGTGTGTTTATCCCTCCAAAGTTTATCACATTAGTTTCAGTAAAAAGGATTTAGATCCTCTTTCTCTCCTTTTCTTCCCCTCATTCCATCCTCACCATAAGATTGAAAAATGAATAGTTGAGATTCAGTACTTTACAAAACCATTATTTTTTTCTATTTTTAGGTAGTCTACAGTTGTGAACTGTCCAAATCAAATTTTAACAGTTTATTTTTTTATTTTTATGTAATATTATAATATAATTTTATAAGATTAAATCTCCACCGTTCAATTTTAATCCAAAGGTGGAGATGAGAAGAAAAGGAAAACAAGGATGAGGAGAGGATCCAAGATCCCAGTGAAACTTAGGAGAATTCTAATACCAAATGCACATACTTTCAAAACTGAGTCAGTAGGGTAGTCATCCCCCAGCCTTGGGTCGACCAATTTGCGAAGATCTTCCGAAGGGTCAGGTTGATTAAGAACTCCATGAAACTGCATTAGATGAAACATAAATAATGACTACTACTGACATAATGCTAGTTGCTATGAAACTAATAATAACGTTATAATAATAATAATGGTGCAAAGATCTAAGAGATCAAGATTCAAGAATGACCATTGTTACAAGGCCCTTTGAGTCAGCATCAGATTGAGTTGTCTTGACAATTGCTTCCTTGGCAGAAATAAGTTCAAAAAGAACAACTCCAAAAGCGTAGACATCTACTTTAGGAGAGACATCACCATACTGGGCATATCTGTGGATAAGAGCATAATACTTTTAATATAAAACATAATAGTGAAATTTTACCTCTAATGAATATACACTATTTCCTATTCAATCATACTTAAAAAATATATATACTCCTCCAGTCCTTAATATAGGACATATTCAATTAATTTAATTAGATTAAAGAAATTACTTAATATGACATTTTTTTCTAAAACACTCTAATCATCTTCTTTAACTCCCTTCCTCCCTCTCTTACTTGATTATTGCTGAGAGAGTATCAATATGGATAATTTAAGAAAAAGCTGATAAATATATAAAATATGTCTTATATTTAGAATCAAGATTAACTTCTCAATTAAATTCCTATATTAAAAACCGGACGAATATATAATTAAATAAGAAAGACAAGATGCAGTTGCTAGCAATGAAACTGGAATGGCTGCGTTCTCTTCCGTGAAAAGAATGGACTCATTGGCTTGTTTGGGAATTTCGGAGAGTGCAGTTGTCATCAATAGAGTGGGGTGAGATGGTATGGAGTGGGAAGAAAAGGGAAAGCTCTCTCTCTCTCTCTATTGCTTATGCATTTAATAGAGAAAAACGATAAATAACTGATAACACCTCTTAATATTAAGAATTCTCTTTATTGTTGTTCATTTCTTGATTTAACCATATGTTTTAAGCTTACTTTGTAAGCCATTGGCGGTAGATTTTTCATTCAGTTGAGAGAATCAATAACATGAGTTTTCGTCTCTGTCTCTCTCTCTCTGCCTTTTCTCCCTCATTTTCTCTCCTTTCCCCTACTGGTTCCACATCAATAAATTACCCTGTCCCTATTTGGAAGTTAAGAAAGTCATCTATGGATTATGGCAAGTCCAAAGTATGAGTTTTCAACATTAGTTCTATAGAAAAGAAGGAAAATGAAGAGTATTCCTATGATGAAGGGTTGAATGGCAGTAAAAAATCAGAATTGGGGCATGGCATGAGGAGGAGGCATTTGGAAACTTATCCGTACCCACACTATTTCGGACCTTTTAACCATCCAAACAAGGGTTTGTGTTTTTCCACCCCCAACAACATCCTCCTAAACGAGCCCTCAAAAAAACAAAGAGGAAAAAATTAGTGAAAAGTCCATGTTTAGAAATTTTATTGATCATAAGGATCTAATATGTTTAGAAAGTATCAGTACACAGAAAGTACAAGAATTCGAACTAAAGTCCTTCTTCCCAATAAAATTTTTAAATAGGGACTTTTCATTGATTTTCCTAAAAAGAAAGATAAAGATAAAGGTTTTCGATCTAGAAAGGACAAATGATACATACTCTGGTGGCATATATCCAAATGTTCCCACAAGATGACCAGTGGGAAGTGATGAGTTTCCCACTTCAGTCAGTTTGGTTAATCCAAAATCTGCAACCTGCAAATATGAATATTTTAGGAACATCTCTTTAATAGCTCCAAAAATTAATATAAAGACAAGCATCCTGATTATATCAACCTTCCCATGGAAGCTCTTATCTATCAATATATTTGCTGACTTTATGTCACGGTGGATATACACAGGAACTGTATGCTCATGAATATATTCAAGACCTCTGGCAGAATCCAGAGCAATTTGAACTCGAGTAGACCATGTCAGTGGATCTCTTCCTGGCAACATTATGACAAAAGTATTTCATGATTGCAATCAAAATGCAGAGTATGTGAAAGAAGAACTACATTAAGTTCTGTTCTAACCTGTGCCACGCAGATGTTGACTTAAGTTTCCATTATCAATGTATTCATAAACCAGGAAAAGAGAGTTCTCAGTGCAATATCCAATTAAGCGCACCTACATGGCATTCATACATACATATTTATTACTTGAACATGTATTCTTGCATATCTGACCTACAATTCTAGGTATTTAAATTATGATTTCCATCCTGCAGGACAAATAATTCACATACATGGAAAAGATGGGATTTAAAAGTAATTTCCATGTTGATCAAGCATTGAAGACTTTAGAAAATAGCAACAGCTACGAAATCAAATAGGTTATATCTTCTATCTATTTTAAAATTTTCTGTACCTTAATTTTGGGATAGATGGATGAGATACCAAACAACATTGGATTAGTGGATTTAGTTAAGAATTCATACCAAAGGAAGTTATTCAATGGCTAGACACTAATGTCAATTACTCCCTTCTCATACAAATACATGAAAATAGTGGCATCTGTGTTTAATGCCCTTGATCACAAATACAAGCACAAAACACAACACTAATAGGACAAAACATATATGCTCATAAGAGGAGTAACTGTGGTAGTGACACAATGCACTTTTTCCATCAAAAATTTCCACCTGCTTCCTACATCACTAGGTATTTTAAAGCACTGTAAATTCTTATCAGCTTGAGTGACTTAGTACCAGGTTAAGGTGATGAACATTTGTTAGGACTTTTAATTCAGCTAGAAATTCTCTTGTTGCTTGCATATCCATCTTCTTGATTGCGGCTTTCTGCATGGCAAAATCATTCAAATGAGCTTATTTAAGGAGAATATGGAATTCAAATTTAAAGGAAAACACAGTATAGCTATAAAGCATAAGTAAATGTTGATCCATAATAAGAGCTTTATCAGGAATTATGTAATTCTGCACAAACTGTCTCCTCAACAAGAAAACTTATTTTTGTATTAATTCATTAATTCCTTTAGGTATTATGTAATTATATCTTTCATTATATGTAAAACCAAAGAAAATGTTCTGAGCAAAACAGAGAAACAGAATCCAGGGGCAAAAAAAAAGATTCTTTGTGAAGGATAAATATTGACCAAACTGTTCACCTATCTTGTATTCATGTTTTTTCTTCCAGTCTGGCTGTTCAGGTAAACTTATACAGTTGTTCTTAATCCTCCTAACCTATCAATTCAGCTATCCTTCCACAATGGACTTATAAACAAAAGAAGATTCTGTTTGAATTGCTCATGCATATCACATACAGAGCAGATATGGTCTTATCTTTAATCTTAAATTGGCAAAACAAATAATTTAGTCAGACCCCAACATTCACCAATCAATCATTAACTAACCAGAACAATATTATATGTTACTACCTCGCCTCTCAGCTCTGCATAATAGACAGCACCAAAGCCTCCTTGACCAATTTTGTTAGCCATACTGAAGTTATTTGTGGCACCAGCTAGTTCTTCATAAGAGAACTCCACTGATTTGTCCACTGTGATGCCAGTAGGACCACCATACCCTGAAGTTTCAGATTCGACATTAGCAGAGGCTTCATCTAACAACGGAAACTAAAGTGACATAATGTGGAATTGCTATCTTTAACTAATTTCTTAGAATGTGCAATAGTAAGAAAATAAATTGCAATGAAAGACACATCAACTGAGCAAAGGATAATCTAGTGCAGCTGGAACAGCTTTCAAGTCATGTCAAAGTAAACACAAGGGCTGGTTAAAAGGGATTATCAAAGTTAGTTTATTTTCTCCCAATACCTCAATATTTGCCGTTCACTATTTTCTAGGAACATGATGCCACCCTGAATGAGGAATGAAAAATATCTACATAAAAAAATTTAGTAACAGCACCAGATACAGTAAAGTTTTCCCTTTGAGATGTCCACTAGAGATAAGGATCATGTGACCTATAATTGAATAGTCATATGAGGTCTTTGAATTGGATTTTATATGTGAAGTTATAGAAGAACTATTGAATGAAGTAAAATTAACAACATCGTTTCTTTAGCCATGTTCAAAGGGAAATTGTAGAAGGGTTGAAAGAGGAAGAGAGTCATTGAATCAAAATAAGTAAACCCTTCCCCAACATGAGCAAAGAGCCCTTGAAAATATTCAGAGAGTAACTCTCAGAAATGGTAGAAGGAAAAAAGGAAGGAGCTGTTGGAACAATTATAAGTAATTACAGGAGAAAAAAGTCTTACCCTTCTCTTCTTGAACAGAGAACTCCTGGAAATCTTGAGAGAGTGATTTCCTTTCATCTATCTTCTTTCGGAAATATCCAAAATATATAGAAACCGCCAGCAGCAGAAGTCCAGCTACTACTCCAATAGATATTCCAGCAATAACCCCACCAGACAGACCTGCTTATGTGGAATTAACTTCAGATTTTTAGTACAAGCCAACCATTGACAAATATGAAAGTCAAACTGAAGAGGCACAATCAAATGACCAGCTTTCTGAGAAGAGAACAGAGCAAAACACCTGTTCTGGAACTGCAGAGTGAAAGCAAAAATATTCATTGATAATTGTCCATTGAAGAACTAAAATGTTACACAACCAAAGTGCTGACAGCATGCAAAAAGAAAAACTTACCTAGACTCCATTGGAACGTAGACGCCATTTTGATCTGGAAAATTAAAGGAAAAGTGAGACTGACGTTGAAAAACATAGAAGTTACCATGTAAGCTGCTTCTAAAAAGCATTAAACAGAAAAAAATTACTACTCTCGTATTAAATGCTTCATAAAACTTACCAGATGAAATCACTTTTTCCTGATATTAACAAAAATCAAACATTATTCATTCCATCAACATCATTTTCAGGCAGAAAGCGTAATTACATAATCCAGACTTGATATAATACCGGCTCCAAGTTAGCATTTAAACAAGTTTCATACATGGAAACCTAATTTGAGGCCATGTGAAAAAATACCCTTGAATTGATATTGCAAGTGGATATATGTTACAGCTTAGCAATTAGCATCACATACTTGGGTGTTTGAGAAAGATTCTGCACGTGTCATGTGTTTATTGAAGAATCTTATAGCAAGCACACTTAAACCATAAGTTTCTTTCTAGACCATAACCATCATCAAAAGCAAAAGCAAAAGCAGAATCTACCTTTGCCTGGTATATAAACCAATCCACTCCCTTGGCTGAAATTCACACCCGGATTATACCTCTGCAGCAACCCAGAGTCAAGTTTCTCATTACTGGCAATTGATTCCAAAGTATCCTCAGGCCTAAGTGGCCATGTGATGAACAATCCATAGAGCTTTGATACTTCGCTGTTACCACAAGAACAATTAACAGCAACATTAAGTGTTCCACTTTGAGGTATTGTGTCGCCATTCAAATTCCTCAACGACTCAACAGTGGTCAAATTGGAATAGTAAGTCTCAGCAATTGTCTTGTAGGTATCCCCTTGGTTAATCTCGTACTGAAACAAATGACCCAGAATTCCACCTTCAAGACAATCACATGGGAATGGGATGTTGATTCTTGTAGTGGATTGGACATAATCTCTGCTGATTGTTTGGCCTTTGTTGTAGTTGACGATGGCGTTTTCGTCTGTCAGAATCTGGGATCGCACTTGTTGCGTGATGAATGAGAGATTGGAACCCGGCCAAACGTAGTAAGAACCTAGAGCTAAATCACAACCCTTGCTGCAACTGGACTCTGCACTGGGAAAAACTGAAGCGAAGAAGATGAAGAAGAAAGCAAGAAATACATATCTGGGTTCCATTAAGTGGTGCGAAATGAAAGTTGAAAATTGAGAAAACCCCAGATCAGATAAACAAGAAACAAATGAAGAACCAACTAGGAATTAAAAAGAAGATAAGCTTTTTAGATTATTTTAATGGGGAAGGTGAAAGAGAAAGAAAATTAGGAGCGCACAACCGCCCTGGTTAATGAAATGCTATTATTTGAGCTTTGGATGAGAAAATTCAAAATATGTGAATTCAAAGTATGTGCTTTCCCAATAAAATGTCAACAGCATTAACCAACACGACCCCAACTATTTTGTACGGTCAAATCAAGCTGGTTTTAATTTACTGATGGGAGGCGTAGAGGGATGGTAAATCCTGTGAAAAGTTTTAATAAACTTGCCCCAAAGTTTCTGCATGTGTTATGTATGCTAATGATATTGATAGAAGTGCGGAAGTTTCAAAGTGAATTTGTTGACATATTTGATCTGTTCTTGTTTATGCAGCTATTTTGGACCGTTTGAAGTCACGTGGTCAAGGGTTCCGTATCTCGCCTCAAAAAGGTGAAATAAGTATCTTCTTGAAAATGTCAAATCCCCTACAATTAAATCAAAAAATTAAAAGGGAGAATTGCCCATAAATGCCCATATTTGAAAATTTATTTAGGAAATGGGACCTAACATCATGAAAAGATGCGTGATCCTTCCGTGTAAATAAGTGTGATATGAAAAAGACTAAATCACCCTTAAAATTTAATACAGAAAGTAATTGCATATTATAAAGAATATAATTACATATTATAAAAGCTTATTGCATAGAACAAAAGGTAATTGTACATAGATTTTCATTGTATATGATGAAAACTAATTTCATATTATAAAAGTTTATTGCATATAATAAAAGATAATTACATATAATAGGAAAAATAATTACAAATTATGGAAGCTTATTACATATGACGGAAAGTAATTATAGGAAAGGTTATAAGTTTATTACATATGACAGAAAATATTTGTATATAGAATGAGTAACATGTATATTTGAATTTCAACCCTTTTTTCTCATGTAAAAAAATCAGTGTTTCTTCTAATAACCTCTATTTATTTTGACCTTCCATTGTAAAATCTCTAAGTTAATAAATAAAGAGATTATTAGAAGAAACAAAGATTTCATTATTTTTCTTACCTATGAAGAAAAGGTGGAAACACATTTTACCTTAAAAAATATACATATTATTCATTCCATATGCAATTATATTCGGTCATATATAATAAGATTCCATAATATATAATTATATTTTTTATAATAGGCCCGTTTGGATTAGCTTTTGGAAGACAGTTTATGAAAAAAAAATTTAAAGTGATTTTGGATAAGCTCTTATAGAAAAGAACTTATGAAAAAAAGTGATTATGAATAAATGAGTATTTAGATAATTATTACCAGGATGACTTATCTGATTGATAAATTCTCAAAAAGGATATAAGGTGAAAAAATCAAATTAATAAATAAATACTGTTCATTGTTCATCAATATCTTGAAACCTCCTTCGTCTTCCTCCTCCCACAACGCCGACACTACTGAGCCCACAATCCAAATTTGGACTTCATCTTCAACAAAATGCCACCGCTACCTTCAACACGAGCTATTGAAACCTCCTTCGTCTTCCTCTCTTTCTCACTCTCTTACTTGATTATTATTGAAATAGTATTAATAGCAATAATTTAGAAAATAATTCATAAATATAAAGAATATATCTTATATTTAGAATCAAAATCAACTTCTCAATTAGATATTATATTAAAGATGAGAGGAGTATAATTTTAGTTTTTCTCTAACGTTAGCATTATTAGTATTGTTAAAAGGTAAGGAGTTTAAATGGTTATTCTATAATTAAATATTGATATATTAATTTTTAATCAAAAAAATTGTAAATTAATAATATTTCAAATAAAATACAATGAAGATAATGTCTAATCTAAATTTTTAACATTAATCACTCATCTTTCAAAATATAAAAATATTATATTAAATTTTAAACATATTTTGTCAGTATTTACTTATAGAATTACTATTTAAATTCTTTGAGTTAACTTTTTTCAAACATAAAATTAACATGTTAATATTAAGAGACTGAAAATATATTTTATAAACTTAAAGAACTTAATTAAAATTTAATATAAATTTTTAGAACTAAACGTATACTTTAACTAAATACTATCAAAATTATAATTTTTATAAAAAAATTTAAAATTATAATAGAATATTATGGTCAACTTGCAGTGATTTCTTGCAAGCAAAAGTGACTTGTTGGACATAGAATCACATGCTTGTTTTCTTCCTTTTAATATGATACTTGTAGAAGTTTTTGATGTTTATGATGATTTAGGTGGCTGTATCATATATTTCACCACACCATGGTATGCCTCTGCAATAGTTCCATAAACGGTTCCAATGGCAAGAAGAAATCCAAAGGCCAACACTTTTCTAATTTTGTATCTTTTCGGTGGAATCCAAGTAGTATTCCTTAGTCGATAACTATAAATTAATCCTCTTGAGATATAGAGATCATCAAAGTGATTTTGCATCTCCCAATAAAATATTTTTCATGCGCACGGCCTAATTTAAACTCAAGACATCTTGTTTAAGAAACTTAGTGATCTATCAACAATACCAAGCTTTATTGAATTATTAATTTTGATATACCTGCAACATTCAGAGGAAACAATAGGCACCAAGGGATACGGGTGTAACAGAAGGAATTAATACCTCACAATGTAGCATGGTGCAAATTCTTATTAAAAAAAATATCTATATTTAGTATGCGACAATATTTTAAATAAAACTATCCCTCCAGACACCTATGTATGGCAACAAAAGAAAAACTGTAACAGGCAAGTTAGGAATCCTCTATATCACAAAGCAATTCATCATCTTAGACCGCTCCAGCACTACTTCAAAACACATCGTTTGGCTAGACATTGTCAATAATATCTGAGTTCTCAAATGTGGCAGTCCAAACAGCAAAACCATCTCTTTTGCATCAATTATTTACTATATTTTTTTTCACATTTATTTTTTCTGTACTATAACTCTTTTTCATTCTAATATCATTTTGTCTTTTCTAAAAAGCGAAAACCTCATTCATTAAGCTCTCAAACCTACTAGAACTGGGTACTGCAACACGGTAACCAACCCTGGGTCGAATCACTTGAAATCTAATCTCTTGGAACTTATGATTTGGCCAAGCACAGAACAAATTAATCAAGAGTAAGAGGTGAATAGAATATGTATCCAATGATCTATTCTAATTGACAGAAACTATAATTGCTTAGTTTGTTTTCTAAATTTTAAGAATGAAAGAATGATGTAGCAATGAGATTTAAGTAGATGAAATTCCCCCGAGAGTTCTCACCTAGCCTTCACTATCAACTATAGTAATTAAGCAATCTGCCCATTCTTTGAAGAATCCAGATTAATTTCCAGATTATGCCAAAACTTGACAACAAAGACTACTCCTCTTGTCCTTAATAAAGCATGTAATTGGGAAATTGATCTTAATCCTAAATATAAGACTTATTTCCTATATTTATTTTTCCTAAATTATTCCCTATTAATACTCCCTCAATAATAATTAAACAAGAGAGGGGTTAGAAAAAAATATGACATATTAACTAACTTAACTGACCCCCTTAATCTAATCAAATTAGTTAAATAGGTCTTATATTAAAGATTAGAGGAGTAATTGCACAATAATCAATCTTGCTCAATGTTAACATTCAGATTTATAGGCAAAGTAGCAGCATAATGCATTCAATTGAATTACATAATCCAGATTCAACCGAAATAGTAGTATGGTTCAATCTACTCAAAATATCAGAATGATACAAGCAGAATGCACTACGAAACTATTCTTCAATTGATCATCTAGTCATGCAATATCATATTACAAATATGTTTATATAGTCTGTAATTAATCATTGACTGAACAATTAAATCACAGAAGGTAGATGAATGAATATCACTCCCATTGAAAGGTATTTTGGGCATAGTGGAGGTGATAGTGGAAAGCATTTAAATACGCTTCAGCCTTCCATTTTCCAGAAGAAACAGATTGCAGAAAAACAAAGAGAGGAGAAGGATGCAACATTCTCATTATCATATTGAGAAAGAACAAAGAGGAAAAGTGAATAAGTGATAGAGGCATCTAGGCATTTCAAATTTCAAATGGAAAGAAAAGGACAAGAAGCTACTGAGAAAGATTAAGAAGAAAAAATAAAAAAAACTATTAGATTAAAAGAGGAAATGCGGATCCATTGAAAATTGGTGGAGCCGGATAACACAGTATTTTTGAGAACACACACGTAACATGGGCTGTCAAAAATTTAATCAATACAAAACCACACCACCAATTACACCACTCCTCAAGGACACCACTGCATTGATTGCACCATTAATTGTTCCGAGCATAACATGACCCACCCAACAATGTTCAAGGTATAGGTATCAAATTAGAAATTGAGAGGAAGTATAGGTACCTGCAAAATGGTTTTCCCCCTTTGAGGAATATCAGAATAATAAAATTATTCATCTTTGTATCTCTTGCTCCAACATCAGAAGCATTGCATGAACATCTAAATAACCACAAACTGGAGTTCTCTATGCTGACTTGACGGCCAAAAATCTGTTATAAAACAGGCCTCTCCAACACGTATTCTTATGCATTACTAAGCTTCATAGCCCAACAATCTTCATGATAAATTTGAGAGTATAAAATATTTAGATTTGAAACGTTTGTGACCATAGGCTATTAGTGTAGAAATTATTGAGGGCACACAATGACCAATAACTTCGGCTCAAACATTGGAACTTAGATCCCCTACTTGCATTCCACTGATCTCTCTCCATTTTACATCACAGTGAACTTAAATCTCAAATATGGCCCTGTTGTATACAGCCGATTGATTGATGGTTAAGGAAGTTAAAATGTGATCACCAAACCTTTCACTAATGATGGCTTGAATATGGTTGAAGGAAGCAGAAAAGTATGTGAATCTAACAATAGTCAGATTAGAGGAAATAGAAAGGAAAATACATCAGACGTTCACCAAAAATCCCCACAAGAACAGATGCCATCCTTCAAGTGGTGAAAACGATTTATATCTCGTATAATGATTTCCCTGTTTACGAACTTTGATACCAGTTTCATAAAAGTGTGGCAATCACCACAGATTCTAAGGTTTTTCATAATTCTTATTGGTACATCACAAGGCAAACACATCAGCCCAAGGGTAAGAGCAAGCTTCTCACTATGATGCCTCAAAAGCACCTGTTTTGTGCCCTCCTCCAGATCATGAAGATCATGATTAGTTTCAACTTTGTAGCCAACCTTCATTAACTCTTCTATCAAATTATCCAAATATGCATAAATCTCATCTAGTTTTGGATGATTTCTATCACCAGCTGTAAAAGAATGAACCTTATTCTTAATTTCAATCCAACTCTTACCTCTCTCTTTCTTCAAATCAGTCTCTCTGAGAAGCTTCCTTGCTCTTGCAACTTCCTCCCACTGTTTATTTGCTGCATATATGTTTGATAGCAAGATGTGGTTCCCTGCATTGTTAGGTTCCATTTCAAATAGGTGCTTGGCTGCAACCTCAGCAAGCTCAATATTGCCATATTTCCTACAAGAGGCCAAAAGTGATCCCCACATGGAAGTAGTTGCATTATATGGCATTGTCTCCATCAACTCATATGCCTCATGAACTAGTCCAGCTCGACCAAGGATGTCAACCATGCACGAATAGTGAATGACATTGGGAGAATGATTGTGTTGTCTTACCATAAGGTCAAGGTACTTCCGTCCTTCTTCATGCAAGCCCATATGACTACATGAATTTAATACAGATAAGTATGTTACATCATCAGGGCAGAAGCCTATCTGCTGCAATTTCTCAAACAAAATCATGGCCTCTAGTGCACAGGAATGTCTGGCAAACCCTGATATAATTGCATTCCATAATACAATGCTTCTCTTCTCCACATACTGAAACACAAGGTATGCTTCTTTTATGCAGCCACATTTGGCATACATATCTATGAGGGAGGCAACAATATACACGTTTGAATCAAATCCTAATTTACATGACACAGCATGCACCTGCATCCCCTTGATCAAAGTTGACAGACCTGCACAAGCACTAATAGCAGATGAAATCATAAACTGATCTAGCTCCAAACCCATTAACTGATAACTATGAAACAGTAGCAAGGCCTCCTCATGGAGCCCATTTTGCACATATCCTGCAACCATAGAACTCCATGTTACAGGATTTCTTTCTGGCATGCTCTGAAATACCTGATTCGCATCTTTTATTGAAGAGGACTTAGCATAAACATCAATCAAAGCAGTTCCAACAAAAACATTTGAATCTATAGAAGCCTTAATGGCAAAAGCATGCAACTGCATGCACTCAACTATAGAACATTTTGTGGCACAAGCACACAGTACACTAGAAATGCTAAACTCATTACATGAACTTCCATCTCTTTGCATTTTAATGAAAAGTGTGAGAGCTTCCTGCTCCTCCCCATTTCGGGTAAGAGATCCAATCATTGTATTCCATGAAACTAAGCTTTTCTCTGGCATTTCACTGAACTTTCTGAAAGCGTTGTCCACTAAACCACATTTAGAGTACATATTAATAAGCATATTTGATGTTAATATGTCTATTTCAAAGCCAATACGGATAGTCTGAGCATGGCATGCACTCCCTTCCATCAATGACTGTGTTTTAGCACATAGTTGTATAAGATAATGCAAAGTAGAAATACGAGCAACATCTGCATCCACGTGAACTGTTTCTTTCACCTTTAAGGGCTCTGTCTTGGCCTCAGTGACAACTGATAATGGTCTAGAATGTATGCTGAATCCAAAACTGTCACAGAATCTCCTAAACCTTCTGACGGATTTCATGACGTTGCATTGAAGGTAAAGCAAACCAATATGGTATCAGTTTCCTAACTGATTTAGAAAGCACTTGGTTTATTAGAGGATGTAATCTTTACCATCCAATTCCACATGTATATTTTTGTAGTTTGGAGGAGTTGGAGATGATGCATTTATGCTGAAGCAAGCTAGTCTTCTCCAGTTACACAAGTCTTGACTGTTGACTTGGCCAAACTTCAGATTATAAAATAAATTAGTTAAAGGTAGGGAACAAACAAATATTAAAAACCAGAACATCATAAATAAATAAAGAAACTATTTGGGAGAAAAATTAAGAATCCAACTACGATAAATAACATAATGATGTCTACGGCCAAATAAAAAAAAAATTAAAAAAAAATAAAGATGGATATAAAGGTTCACTTCATTAAGGTAATAAAATCTAATATCTAAAGATCAATCAATGTTTCCTGTAGATCACAAAGACTTTCAAAAACTGCAAAAGCAATCAATATTTTCTAGGGCTGAAAGTGTGAAGGTGTTCAACGCTCTTTCTGCTAATGCGTAAAGAAAATTAAAGAATTCAAAATAACATTACCAATGTCTCTCTAATTGTATAAACTGAAATAGTATAATTTAGAGTAATTCAAGGAAAATATCTAATAGAACAGCATAACGCAGGATTTATAACAAGGAAGGAAAGGGCTAGTTTTCTCCATTCTGATAAGCATTATTGTTCTGAATTCAGGTGTGATCACAGGAAAGGCCCAAATTAAATCCTAAAGTATAACTTTTCTTTTGGATAGATCCCAAAAATTCAATTAGTCCAGTCCCAAAACAAAATTTAGCCAAAGATGAGTTACAAATATATTTAGACAATTATAAATGAGAGCATCAGCTACAAATCACTACGAATGACCTATAAGAATTAAATATCTTATTTGCAACTAAGATCCCTTTCAACCAATATTTTTGGACCTAACTCATTGAATTGACTTTTAGGACCTAATTGTAATTCCCCAATTTTTTTCTTTCCAAGTTAGCTGCTTCCTTCCATTCGGAAGTCTCCCCGAATGCAAAAGTGATCGTGCATTATAAGGAAAAACTGTTTGCAGAAGCTACGGCTGACTGAATCCTGAAGTAATATCGGTTTGAAAAAATAATACTAATATGAACACAATTCAACATTTACTTCAGATCATCCGATACTAAGAGGGACACTCATCTTCAAACATATCGACAAAAGTAAGAGAAATACTTCTCAGATTGTGCAGCATTAAGTAAGGAATATGAAGCGATATCGTACCTCCACCGTCAAAGGAAGATAGAGTTTAAATAGTTTGCCAAGTGCTGAGTTTCACTCTGTTTCGGGCTTCGGCGATCAACTGAACAGTGTGAACCAGAGACTTCAGTTTTGTTTGAGATAGTGCAAGAGCGATGTCGTTTCGTAGGCCATTTTGTTTTCCTTCATAGTCTTATAAGCCCTGTTTGGATGGAAGGAAATGGAGAGAAAATGACCTAGGAAAGAGAACTAGGGAGTAAAACAGGCGGAGGAATGAGTTTCTCATATCTTTTTTTATACTATTTACATTAATAAATCTTATTATTAAGAATTCAGTTTTGATTTGTACATAAATATATTATCTAAAAATTATACTCAAAACCTAAAAAAATCTAGTATAACCTTACACAAAGGTATGAGTTTGTTTACATGAAGACTATTTGGCTAAAGATTTGGAACATAGAGAACATTTTTATGAGTTAGATTTAAAAAAAATGTAAAGAAAAAATATTATAAAATTTTAGAAAATTCATGTGTATTTTTACACAATTTTTTTAACTGACATTTATTAAATAGTCAACTTGGTTATGACATGTTTTTACTATTTTGCAAATTTCACGTGTACTTTTGCAATTTAAAAAAAATTATGGTGTCCGATGTGTGCAACAAAATATTTCATGTGTAGATACACTTTAACCCCTGTAATTATTTATTTTATTAATTTCATTTTGTCTTTTACTCAAAAAAAATTATTCATTGATATATTGAGAAAAAAAAATTGTAAGTTTCCCAACACAATATGCCTGCATTGGAAAAGGGAGAAAAAACAATTAAAAATCTTTTAAAATTAAAATGATAAAAAGGGTTTCTGAATTTTAATAAAGATATATTGGGTAGGAAGTTTAATCTGTCATTTATAAATTCTTGTGCAGAGTTACAAATACCATTGTGGAAGTTGTAAATACTATTAGTAAAGTTGTAAATACTATTTTAAGAGTTACAAATACTATTAGCAGAGTTGCAAATATCATTGATAAAGTGGTAAATACCATTATAAGAGTTACAAATACCATTGGCAGAGTTGTAAAAAGTGTAATTTTGTCTTTTGCCTCAGATTTACGTTTACAACTCTGTCAATAGTATTTGTAATTCTGCAAAGAAATTTCTAAATGACAGATTGGGTCTCCTGCCCAATCTATCATTTTTAAAATTCAAAAGCCTTTTTTATCTTTTTGAATTTCAAAATATCTTTAATTATCTTTTTCCCAAGTGCTTTTAAAATTAAAATATTGATTATGAGTAAATTTATTTAAAAGTTTTAATGGCGTAAAGAAGTTTCGGATTAAAACAAATTCTGTAGAAAAGTAATAGTAATTAATTTTTGTAGATAAATTAAAAAAATTAAATAAATTAATTATAAATCAGTTAAAAAATTCTGCAGAAAAGTATGACCTTGTGACTCTATAGGATGGTGCATAGACTTCTTTTAATAGCTCAGTGCCTGTTTGGCACCATGGTTTGAGAATCAATTATGGGGCAAAACTTTAGTTTGAAAAATTTTCACACAAACAGTAATTTTTGTTGAGAATTGATTTTGGACAAAACCTCGGTTTGAAACCTAGGTTTTGAATAAGCTACTGAAAATAGCTTTTTCTTTAAAACCTAGGTTTTGGATTATCCAATTACTATTATACCCTTACTTTTTTTACACTCTCTCTCCTCTCTCCTCTCTATTATCTCTCCTCTCTCTTCTCTTATCTCTCTTTTTCTCTCTCTTCTCTCCTCTCTTATCTCTCTTTTTCTCTCTCCTCTCTCCTCTCTACACTCTCTTCTCTCTCCTCTTTCTTCTCTATCATCTTTCATCTCTCTTACTTTTAATCATATCATACCATTTTTAGTAATTTACTAATATAAAAAGTGATTCTACTACTAATCATCCAAACATCTTTATTCCCAAAATCTATTCTTCCCAAAATCTATTCTACCCAGAATCTATTCTCCAGAATCTATTCTTCCCATAATCTATTCTCCAAAAGCTAATACAAACACACCCTTAGAAGCTTTTGAGGCCGTGGCTCACCGTTGTGAGTTAGCGGTTCATATTGGCGTCGGCGTCCTCTTGTATCTCTTGTTTTATCGATGTTGCTAAATAGTATCTACTCTTACATTTTTAAACTTTTTAGAAATATCTGATTTGGTAGTATTATAGTTAGTTCAAGATGATACTCATGTATCTATTGTTCGTGAATTTAATTGATAAAAGAGTGAAATATATGATTATTTATAACATATTTAATTTTTAAAAAATATTATTTTATTGTAATTCTAATCGTAATATTTAAAAAATATTTTAATTTTTAGGTGTTTAGGTTTACATCTGACGGTAATAGACAGCTTATCATGTCTAACATTAATATCATTTAGGAAGAAGAGAGATTTCACCTTATCCTTAGATAATAAGTGAGTCTATTCTCATCCTAAAAATTTTTGTATATAAAAAAATAAAGATGATACTCATGCTCTAACTTGTCTTTAAAATGTTAATTATATTTTAGGCCTATTGGCCGTACCTTTATATTTTCTTTATTTTAGTTTAGTTGTTGAGTCACTACTTTTGTTCTTCTATGATAATGTGTTTCTGATTCTAGATTTTGTACCTCCAATTTGATCTTTACCTAAGATCAATTGAGGGTTTTCGTATGTATTATTTTATCATTTAATTAAATAAATTTTTTATAAAAAGAATTGTTGGAAAACTTGGACCTTTTTTAAAATTAAAGTAAATAAATAGTTGAATTATTCAACCGTATGGCGGCTAAGAAATGAATCATATTTTTTATGAATTATCTATTATATCTTCTGATCTTTAATATATGACACATTTAACTAATTTAATTAAATTAAAGAAATTAGTCCAATTAATTAATAAGATATATTTTTTTTTAAATACCATAATCATCTTCTTTAACTCTTTTCTTTTCTCTCTTACTTACTAATTGTTGAAGAAACACCAATAGAAATAATTTAAAAAATAATTAATAAATATATAAAATAAATTTTATATTTAAAATTAATATTAATTCTCTTCATAGAAATGGTAATATAGGCAAACTCATCGGTCATAGGTTGACTTGTAGTGGGTTTTGGGCTTGGCGAGGCAAGTTAAAAAGTTCACGCCAGACATTTAGCCGCCAACTCACTACTTTTAATTTTTTTTAAAAATATTTTTTTTATTTTCTACTAATATAATATACATGAAAATATATAAAAAGTTTTTCTTTAGGTCTAAATTATTGAAAGGCATTATTGGTATTTACAAAGATTAAATATTTAAATTTTTCAAAATATTATAAATATAAAACATCTAATTTAAATATGATTTTCAAATGAAATGATTAATATAATCATGAATGATCAAATCATCATGTTAAAAGAATTCAAGTTCAATATTAAACTAACGTTTTAGCACAATAACATTTGTAAAATATGCCTTTATAAATTATAATAAGATATTCTGCATAAAAGTTTCATGAAATGGCGACTATAAGATTGACTACGGTCAACTAGCAATGGTTTCTTGCAAATAAAATTACTGGACACACAGGATCTCATGCGTGTTTTCTCCCTTCTAATATGATACTTGTAGGATGGTCATGTAGTCTAATGGTGTAAAAATTCCACTTAATGTAGGAAATCGCAGGTTTGAAGACATTAGTAATAATCTATATAGTTATGAGTTTAAATCCAATTACTTATACAAAAATTTTATTAATAAAAGATCAGTAAGTACTTTTATAAGTATTTTTTGATTCTGGAAACATACTCTAACTCTAATAAACCCCTAGAACCAACCCACTTTGGGCCTGTTTGGAAAACAACAAAATCATAGTTTTAAAAAGGCTTCTAGCCCAAGCTTCGGTTTGGAGAAATTTTAAAACAAACAGTCATATTTGTCCAAACCTCAATTTGGACCAAATCATAATTTCAGATAAGCTGGTCAGAGTAGCTTTTAGAATAGTAAAAGAACTTATGAACTACTCAATTATTATTTTACCCTTACTTTTTCTTACACCCTCTCTCCTCTCTCCTATATATTTTCCATTATCTCTCCTCTCTCTCCTCTCTCTTCTATTTTCTTCACCCTTTCTCCTCTCTTCTCTCCCCTCTATCTTTTTTACCCTCTTTCCTCTCTTATCTCTCATACATACCATTTTTAGTAATTTTTCAATTATAAAATCCCTTTTGATAATAACTATCCAAACACTCATTTATCTAGAACCATTTTTTTTCCATAAACTCTTCTCTAAAAGCCTTTTTTTCATAAACTGTCTAAAAGTCCTTTTTTTTAAATCTTATCCAAACACACACTTTAACATTTTTGTATAAAAGAAATTTTTCACTCTCTATATGTTGCATGGAAATATTAAAAACAAATTGTTGTAAAAATGAAACAGTAAATATTTCATTACCCACATAAACTTACAATATTGCCGATCATCATTGAAGAAAATCATCATTTGTAAATTACAATAATGAACATCAATAGCAACATGCAGTTGCTGTATGCAATTTCCATGAGGTCAAATAATTTAAATTTTGTAACACATGGAAGAAAATATGCACTATAAGTAGAGCATACAATGATATAAAGCAATATTCCCTTTTGTCCTTAATATAAAAATTAGTTAATCATTTTGAGTAGATTAAAAAAATTAAATAAATTAATTAATTATAATAAATGAAAGATGATTTCTCTAAAATATTTTTGTATAATATTAAACTATATATCAATTTATAAGTTAGGTAAATTAATTTAAAAAAATAATAATTTAGATATAAAATAAATTAAAATCTTATATTTAAAACTAAATCTAACTCCTCAACTAACTCATATATTAAATACTATAGCTAGTAAATTATAAGCCTAACCATTTTAACACAAATAATAGACTCATGAAATATAAAGAGATAACGTATAAATATGATTCAATACATAAAATAGGAAAAAGGGCAGCCTTAAAGCTAACATCGCATACTCTTCTATGAGTTTTAATCTTATGGATAAAATTAATGCCAAGATGAGACAGTTCCATAGCGATTCTTCAAAAGCAAACTGAAAGAAAGCAATAGAGAAACGCGTTAGAAAAAAGCTTGAATATGATCCTAAGAGGAATTACTATAAAGTTTAAAATAAAAAAATTAATTACTCAAGAGTCCTAATAATAATTGAAGAATTAATAATGATAAATTTTAATATAAAAATTAACAATAAATTTATGTTACTCAGGATTTTTTTTAGACTTTATAGTAATTTATCCACATATACTATAAAACTTAGAAGAGCATAATTTTCAACTTAAATAAAAAGGTTAAATAGTAAATTTACTTCGAAAATATATCTTAAGCTATATTATTTTAAAAGTTTTTTTTAGGTCAACATTGTCTTAGAATTATTTTAGGGGCAATATCACTCTGCCTTTGTTCAGTATTAAGTCTGACTGGTTTGAATTCCTCATTGTCACTGGTTTTATTTTTGGTAGAGGATAGAGAAAGAAGAAAGAGAAAAAAGATGGAGAGGGTTTAAGAAAGAGGGAAGATGAGGTGGAAGAAATTGCTATGACCCAAGCATGAATTAGAGATGAGGTGGTAAGCTGTGAGAGGTCAAACTTATTTAACAGTCAGACTTAACATTAAATACTAGTAAGGCGACATTATCTCTAAAATAATACTTCCATTACGACATTAACCCAAAAAGAATTTTTAAGGCAATATAGCCCCTCGGGATATACTTCCAAGAAAAATTTGCTACTTAACCCTTAATAAAAAAGTGCAACATTATTACAATAGGAGTTATAGAATTGGATATCCAATAAGAACTAAACAGAAAATATTATTATAATCAACTGGTTGAAATATTATAATGCATACCCTATGAGTATACAGAAGTGAGAACTTTCTAAAACAAAATCTGAAAATTATAGAGTATAGTCAAGTAAAAAAGTCAATGTAAATGCTAATCAGAGAAGAAGAGCAATGGAGAGAATCAAGCTACCATGACATCCAAGAAAGCTAACTACCTTAAATGCATATCAATTCAGTTATAGCTGTTACAAGAATGAGGAACAACAACAATAACAAACATGTCATAAAGTTTAAACTCCTCCGATTCTTAATATAAGAGTTAGTTGACTAATTAAAAAATCAAATAAATTAATTAATTACGACTAAATCCATACCCTCAAGATGAATTTATATTATATACTCCTTAGTCCTTAATCTACCTAAATTAATCAACTAACTCTTATATTAGTTATAATTAAATAATTTATTTAGCTTCTTTAATCTACCCAAATTAGTCAACTAACTTTTATATTAAGGACCGAAAGCAGTAATAAAAGCTGTGATAATAACATGTGCTATTAGACATGTTCCATGAGATAGGATATATTTGCCTATTAAACCACCTTAACAGAGCAAACATAAAGGACATTGATGTACGGGCGATAAAATCATCTGAAGTCATAAAACCAAGTTTGAGTTACTGTTGAATATAAAAGTCACTAAGGAATGATGAAACTATATCAAAGCAAGCAAAATAGGAAACAAAGATCCTGTCCTACAAAAATGCAATGAAATTTAGTAATCCATTACTTCAACAAGTATAATTTCTAGAAATAAAATCATTAATTCTTCTACCATTATAAGTAATATTACAAAACTGCAATGGCAAAAACCTTTATAAGCAACCATCCAATTAACCATCCCATATTTTGAGATTTTCTCAGCTTATTTATTCCATAACATACTACTCCTCCAGTCCTTAATACATATTTAATTAATTTAATTAGATTAAAAAAATTAATTAAATTAACTAATATAGCATATTTTTTTAAAATACTCTAACTATCTTCCTTACTTCCCTTCTTTCCTCTTTTGTTTGATTATTATTGTGAGTATCAACAGGGGTAATTTAGAAAAAATAGATAAATATATATAAAAAATCTTATATTTAGAACTAAGATCAACTCTCTAATTAGATCATATATTAAGGATAAGAGGAGTAATTCAATAACCTAACACAAAAACAGAACATCAGGGGAAAAAAGCAACTTATTTAGGTATCAAAAACAAAGTGTAGTACAAACTAATTAATCTCCAAAGTATCCAAACAACCAAAAGGAATTGAATACCCAACAAACCATACAGCTATAAAAGAAAATTCCATCCTACGGATTCAAACTTAAAACAATTTATCAAATAGAAAAACTACATACTCCATTGCATTTATTAAATCAATATCAAATCTCATACTTTGAGAATGTACACCATCTAATCTTGAATCCAAATTCAAAACCAAAATGCTTATAACTTTCAAGGGATGAATTTACTTTTGACATTCAGAACACTTCAAAAAATTCCCAAACAAAAACACTAAAGAAATGTGTAAAAACTTTACTAACAAATTATAACCATGGTTAAGTGTATTTTGCCAGAGTACTTGAAATGAATAAATCACCTCCACAAGCTCACATGGTTTGAACAACTTACTCAGTAGAAAAAAAAATCTTATTACCTCCAAAACTCGAGCTTTCTTCATTCTAGAAGCGGAACTTGGGGCAGTTTTCTTTGCCATGACCATATCTACCACAAACTATGCAAATAAATTCCAATTCTTCATACTCAACGTTGAAGATCTCATTTGCAGCGATGAGCCGGGGAACTAGTTCTTTTTGCAGGTTAATCTCGACAAAAATTCTTGCCGAGTAATCAGACAAGGTATTCAAATCTATTTTTAATGTGTTCCCAATCCTGTCCCCTAACTTTGAGATAAAATGCTTGTTATAATAATGGAGTGGAATGCGAGGAATCCTAATCCAAGTAGCAATACGGCGTCGAGGATTCTGAGAAGGATCAAAGTAAGGTGTCCACCTTTGCACCAAGACACAATATTGTGAAACCACCCAAGGACCTTCAAGAAGAACTTTCTTGTAGTGAGCAGCCCAATTTTCTGTGTCAGTGAATCGAATGGAGAAATAGTTGTTACCGAGATCTATAATCTCAAACTCCGGAATGCCCCATATTCGGCTTAAGTGCTCCTTTAAATGATAAACATCGAATTTCTTCTCTAAAATCGTTATGATGAGCGCTGTGTTCCAAGGTTTGCACCATTCATTGTACTCATCTTGTTCAATGTGAACCACAGGGCAGAATTTCTTGAGTCTTTGAATCTCTTTTGAAGGTTGAGGTAGATCCCAATATTTATTAGGTACATCGAACAACAGATGATCATCTTCTTCCTCCTCCGCAGCGTCGGAGCAATTAGAGTCACTATCAGATGGGGTATTATTAGACTGGTTCTTCTTGGTAGTCTCTTCATGGCAAGCACTATCATGAAGCACAAGGGATGAATCAAACTGTTCAGAAATCGAATGTGCCAAGTTTGAATCAGAATATTGCTCACTTTCCTGTTTCTTTAGTGAAGTAGATTCTTGCTTTCCTGTTGCCATGTTCGCTTGAGAAACAGAGCAGTCCTTCGGAGTGGAAGGGCCGTTTCCTTCTTTCTTTCTAATCTAGTAGTTGGCCGGAGCAAGAGCGTCCGTCGTTGGCCGGCGGGGCGGAACCTTGCCGTGGCCTTTGTCGTCCTTGGCGGAGCAAAAAACGATGGCGCAGGTATCAAGGGAGAGAAACCCACGAGGAGCTCAACAAATATCCCTCCAAGCGGGAAATGATTTTGAAATCTTATTTCTTTCAAAGGGGCATGTGATATTTGTTGCTGCCTGCGGCTTAAAGCCTATAATTTGAAGAGAGTTAATTAAGCATGTGTTTGGTAACCTCAAATCACGATTTAAAAAAAAAATAGCTTAAATTTTAGTTTAATTTTTTTTAAAATAAATAGTTATATTTATTTAAAATAATTTTTAGACTAAACTATAGTTTAAAACTAAAATTTTACATAAACTACTGAGAATAATTTCTGTAACAGTAAAAAAACTTATGAATTATTTAATTATTATTTTACTCATATTTTATCTTACACTATATCTCCTCTCTTCTCTTTACTTTTTCCTTTTCACCATCTCTCTTCTCTCTTTTATCATTTTTCCTCTATTTTCTACACCCTATCTCCCCTCTTCTATTTTTAATAAAACCATACAATTTTACAATTTTGATAATTTATTAATAATAAAAGTCTTTCTAATAATAACTTCCAAATACTCATTTATTCTGAATCATTTTTTTCTATAAACTCTTCTCTAAATTTTTTTTTTCAAAAATTGTCTAAAAGTTCTTTTTTTTCTTATAAACCTTTTTCTAAAAATCTATCTAAAAAAGGTCTAAAACAATCTTTATTTACTTATACTAAAAAATTTTTTTTTTCATACTCAGAGTCTGATTTAAACTATCTAAATCAAACTTTATTAGCTATAAATATGTAAGTTTTGAGTTTGTATAAAGTCTACTTATGCACTCAAAGAATTGTAACAGAGCATTTTTAAAGGTATTGTAAATAGGTCTTTAAAAAATTTTAAGTCATAGGTCTTTTAAAGATTCAAACTTAAAGCTTAAAAAAAAAAAAAAAAAGATTACACTCAGACTCGTAGTATAATAAATTTATACACTTTGATGTTTTGTATATATGTACAAGATACTTCTAACTTCTTTACAAGGAAAACGAAAAGTAGTTATAGGAAGCTGTTTGTAGCACTAAAATGGTAAACAAAAATAAAATATTAAGCTGTAATTAAAATCAATGTATCTTAATTATTTTTAATTTCTTTTGTACATAATCTCTCTCTAGAATATAATTAATAAAGGTATTGTGGAAAAGAATTTAATCCTATTGACCTTTAAGAAAATGATTTATATTTAGAATAATGAAAACATCATAGAATATGTCTTACCAGAATGGTATTATATATTCATTCATATCTTGAAAAACATGCTTTTAAAATTAAAATATTTATCTTGAGTAAATTAATTTCAAATCAAAAAATTTCCGCAGAAAATTATAATTTAGGATTTTCAAGATAAAAAAATGTTTGTCTTTAAGATAATTTTGAGATATAACATCATTCAATATTAAGTATTTTTAACTTCAGAGTCTTCTGTTTGACTTTTGAACATAAATACACATAATTTAATTATCATTTTAAGATATTTTTTCCTTTCACTTGTTCAATATCCTTCATTTTATAAAATTACGAGGCGGATACCCATGGCAATAGTCTCAGTTAGGGTCTTGACTTGGAAAATTGTACTTCCTATTATCCTAGATGTAAAAGTTAATGGCAGGATTGCTTTCATGTTAAATGTGATATTTCAATTTATTTTATTTTTTAAATTTATAATTTTATAATCTTTTTAAATTCTCTATATTAATCAATTATATATATTAAAGAGATTTTCTATCCAAAAACCAATATTCAATACAAATAATTAATTAAATAGGTATTTTAGGAAGATTAGTATATATTTTTTATTAATAACTAACTTAATTAATTTGATTGAGCTTTATAAATTATTTATCTAATTATCATATTTAGCGCTGAAGGGAGTAAGGAAGGTCCAACCAAAACCAAATTCTAGAATACATATGCATAAGTAAATAATGTTCACCATACTAGAATATATATATGTGTGTGTATTTACACACACGTGCGTATGTTCATGTATATAAGCAAATTTTATTACCAATCACACAATTTAAGCCATTTCAATAAAAATTGAAGTTCGTAAGCAAAATACTAATTTTTAATATAGAGTATATTTAAATAATTTAATTAGATTAAAAAAATTAGTTATTTTTTTTTATTATAAATTTTTCTAGAAAGGGGTTGATTCACCCACAATTTAAGGGTATAGTGAAATCTCATTTCCTTCTAGGTGATACTAATTCGGGTAGAGTGAGCCGTCAATTATCCTCAAGCTTTAACCTAGGCACTAAGAAGTTATGATACCTCTCCAAGCATCTCGATTGGAACTACAACAAAGTGATACTCCTCAGGAATCGAATATGCTACAAATAGTCGTAAGTCTCGTCTCTTCGCCAGTTGAACCTACGGACGATAGGTATAAGTTAGTCAAATTAGTTAATATAACATATTTTATTACAATACACTCTAATTATCTTTCTTAACTCTTTCCCTCATTTTATTACTTAATTATTATTGAGGAAATATTAATAAGAATAATTTAAAAAAAATTTACTAAATATAAAAAAAAATTATATTTATAATTAAGATTAATTTTTTAATTAGATATTATATTAAAAATTACCAGAGTTAATATATTAAAAATATTGCCTGCACTAGGGGAGGAAAAATTCCAAGTCCAATGTCATGTCATAGAATATATTGTTATTTTGGAATTAAAATAATAAAGGGATATATCCAAAATAACATGTGCGTCAACACATATGTTTAAATATTGGCATATATTTATTTTGTACATACATCTAACTCTACAGCTACCTTGCAGACATCATATTTGCAAGTGTTGGATTTTCATACAAGCTAGGAAGCAATATCCCATTCGACAGAAGTAGAAGAAATTGTCATGAGATACACGGCAATAGATCTCATACTTGGACGTCGCTCTGGGTCTCCCTCTCTGCACATTTTGGCTACTTGTGCCATCTGCAAGTCTCATCAAATAGACTAGTAGTTAGATTCACCAAGGGAATCACTGACTCTAATTCCTCTTACAGATGGTCAAAGGCAAAAGGTTTCGATGCTAGATTTTTGAAAAAGAGAAAGAGATATATGGATCACTGAAATATTAGAATCCCATAATAGTATCTCAAAATAGCTTAATTCTTATGAAGTCTGTAGAGACCATTTTAATTTTTTTAAATGACCTAATTACCCTTAATAAAATTAAGTTTTACTATCATAATTGTTGTTATCATTTGATAAGTTAAATTCGTTACTTGTTATAATGATATTCATATGGCCATTGATATTCAACAACAATTTTTTGTAAAATTAGTTGGCCCAAGTTGTTATCATTTGATAAATTAAATTGTTAATAGTTACTGTTATTGTTATTTTGTTTCTTCATTTCTCATATTTTAAATTAAGGATATTTAGGTAATTTTGTTATAAAATTTAATCCCAAACTAATCCCAAGGGACTTCATAGTGATTAGGCTATATTAGAATCCTAAATTGAGATTTGCAAATTTGGGGGTATTTTAGTGCCTTTCTTCCCTTCTAAGCCCCTACGAGTAAATCAAGGTGTTATAATAATTTAAAAGAATAGATTTTTTCCGGTTGTTAAGATTCAGTTGTGCATTTGAATTCTAAACAAATTAAGACTGTGTTTGGATCATTGATTGAGAAGTGATTTTTTTTTTCCTATATGACCTTTGCAAAAGTTAAATTGGTTAAAAATCAGATAGTATAATATGATTTATGTTTATATTGATTTTTTTTATAAAAAAAAAATTATTTGACAAAAACTTATTTATACGAAGACTCAAAATAAAAGAAAAAGAAAAATGAAGATGAAAAAATCAAAAGCTAAAAAAAATTAACTTTATCCTAAAAGTCCATTTGGTCCTAAATGCTACTCCCTCTGTTCTTTTTTATAAGAGATAATTAATTGAATTTCACTAATAAAAAAGGTTGGATAGAGATAATATGTAAAAAATATAACTCTTTTTTAAAAATTACCCTTATTTATAGGGAGAGATGTGAGTGAAAGAGGAAAAATAATGTGAAATAATTAATTTAAATATTATTGACATATATCTTCTACACCTATTCATACAAGAAGGAGGCAATATACCATCCACAGTAGAAGAAATTGTTATCAGCGTCACCACAATAGATATCATGCTTGGGCTAGCTGTGCCATCTACAAGTACCATAAATAGTTTTTCCAAGTAGCTAGATTAAATATACACTTCTTTCTATCTTAAAAATGAGATAGTTTATTTATATATATTAAAAAAATTAATTTAATTAGTGATTTGTGATTATAAAATACTCTATTTAATTTATCTCCATTGATGAAAGCCTCATCTAACATATTCAATCAGTAAAAATAATTTTAAAAAAAATATAAATTTAAAAAATAAAATAGATTAAGATATTATATTTAAAATAAAAATAAACCACTTAACTAATTTTTATATTTAAAACCGATGATTATTTGAATTCTATACATATTGGCATATCTTACCCAATCCAATAAAAAAAAATCTATTTTGATTTTCATAGTCTTTATAACATCATGTCATTTGGGGCACTGGATTTAACAATTCACAACTGTACTGCATTTTTGCTTCATGGACACACTTATCTTGGTTTCTGAGATCTTTATATAGTTGCTATAAAGTTCTCTGATTAGAAAGTGTTGGTAGAGACAGTTTTAGAGACTAGCACTTGACAGCGAACAAACACAGGTATTTTTCAAACTCAAAAACTTTAAACAGTTCAAGTCATCTGATCACCTTCTAAACTGAATCGATCGTGTATTGGTCACCAAGCCTAGGTAGGATCAACAAGCTTTTAAAGATGTTCTTTTGGTTTAGGCTTCTCAAGAGCTTCTTCAAAGTGTACCAACCAAGGAATATGGTAGTAAATAAAACACCAAAGTGAATAAATCATTTGGTTTGTATTTTTTCTAAAAAAATAGTAAATAAAACAATTTTAATGGGGAATTCAAGAATTAACAAAGTAACAAGGCCTTTTGTATCAGAACCAGCTTCACCAGCGTTGAACAAAGCTTCTTTAGCAGATATAAGTTCATAGAGGACAACCACAAAAGCAAAGACGTCAAGTTTTGGCGAAACACTACCATATGCATATTTGCAGATGGGGGAAGAGTAATCAAACCTAATTCACACAAATACTAAGAAAGTACATCCAGTATTCACATCAACACAAAGTTTCTTGATATTCATATCCAATCAAGTTATTCTTGATATTCAACACAGTTTTTTAACGAATTAAAAAATTAGAAATAAATGAAATGGCGATAGATGGAGAGTTACAAATGGTAGTGAGGGCTAGAAAAGGGAGAAGGAGAAGAAGAGGGAGAATGTGGAGAAGGTGAGGAAGTGGGTGATAGTGGCAGAGTTGATAATGATGAGGAAGAAGAGGAGGAGGAGAATGAAGATAGCTAGTTAGCGATAGAGGTCTAGGGAAAAGAAGAGATATAGAGAAGCAAGGTTTGAGCATATAGAGAGAGAGAGAGGGAATATACAGTAAGCTTTAGATGGATTGAAAGGTTGAGATTCTGCCTCTGAGAGATAAGGAGACAAACGCTAACGAGAGGATCTACTTCCTTATCCAGTCTATAATATAAGTCACTTCAACTAATTTATTGTAACAAAAAAATGTCAGTTAATCTATTAAATTATTATTAAATTAAAAAATTTAACTTTAATCATATATATTACACTATAAAAAAATAATTTTAGTAGCAGTTAATATCTAGCAGTTCATGTGAATCACTAAAACTTACGGGATTTCTAATCGCTATAAGACTAATCACTAGAAATTCTAACTGTTTTGACTAAATTTTTAGCGGTTCAACACTAACCGTTAGAAAGACTATTAGTAAATATATAATGTTACCGTAAATATTGTTAAAAGAGATTTTAAACGAGAGAGAAAAATATAAAAAGTCATATTTAACCATTAATTATATGAATAAAATTGATAAATAAATATTAATTATTGTTCAAATCACTAATATTATAAACTAAAAGATTATTCAAAATATGACTTATATTTTAAAATATATATACATGCGCACCCATGCATTTGTACGAGTAAGTATATATATTTATTAGAAAAAATTATTTATAGATTTTATGAAAAAGAATTAATAATTTTAAAATTAAATAATAATTGAGTATTCTTTAATAATAATTCATACGATAAAAAATAATAATATATTTATATTATATATTTGTCATTAAAACCTTTTGATCATTAAATATCTTCTACGGAACTCTAAATTTCCCTATTTACTATTCCATGATAGTGACGCTCTAAATATCATGTCGACTACTGGTTTGCAGAGATTAAAACCTTTTGTCATTAAAAATAATAATATATTTTTGTTATATATTTGTCATTAAAACCTTTTGATCATTAAATATCTTCTACGGAACTCTAAATAATTTCCCTATTTACTATTCCATGATAGTGAGTCTCTAAGGATGTGTTTGGATTAGCTTTTGGAGAATAGATTCTGAGAAGAATAGATTCTGAAAAATAGATTCTGGGTAGAATAGATTTTGGGAAGAATAGATTTTGGGAATAAAGATGTTTGGATAATTAGTAGTAGAATCACTTTTTATATTGGTAAATTACTAAAAAGGGTATGATATGATTAAAAGTAAGAGAGATGAAAGATGATAGAGAAGAAAGAGGAGAGAGAAGAGAGTGTAGAGAGGAGAGAGGAAAGAGAAAAAGAGAGATAAGAGAGGAGAGAGGGTGTAAGAAAAAGTAAGGGTATAATAGTAATTGGATAATCCAAAACCTAGGTTTTAAAGAAAAAGCTATTTTCAGTAGCTTATTCAAAACTGAGATTTCAAACCGAGGTTTTGTCTAAAATCAATTCTCAACAAAAATTGTTGTTTGTGTAAAAAATTTTCAAACCGCGATTTTTGCCAAAATTAATTTTAAAACTTAAGTGCCAAACAGGCACTAAATATCATGTCGACTACTGGTTTGCAGAGATTAAAAGGTCAAGTCATCTTAGGCTTGCTTATGAATTGGTCCAAAGACTCCAAGTCAATGATAGACATTAAAAACGGCAAAGTTGTTCGAAAATTCTTGAAGAAAAGTCAAAGCTGTCTTAATGCTGAGAAGACTTGTCCTTCTAAATTCATATCACTGCCAACCATTATCCATCAATTAATACAAACACTCACCCACCCGTACTATACGTATATACACATAAATACGTTATACATCCATCTACATATATTCTATCTTCTCATTAGTGCATAACAGGTTTTTAACACCGATTAAAAATGTCTTATGACCCTGGTTTCCAACCTAGTGACATATCAAAATTTATCAACGTGAATTTGATATGTCATTTTTATTATTGAGTTTAAATTGTTTACTTATACCATTTGTTAATTAAATTAAGAAATATAACAGTTGTTGAATACCCTTCACTAATTTTAATTACCTTATGCTCAAATTCATAATTTACATCCAAACACTAGTGCAAAAGTATCATTTTTGTTGTGGGATTTTTACATAGTTTATTACAAAGACCATGTAGTAAATGTCACTAGTGATACTTTTTATAAAAAAGGCATTAGACTTTTAATTTTTTTTACACCCGTTACTCAAGCATTATAGAAATAGAAAGTTGCTGGAACCCATCACCAGTTGTGGATATTTCTAGTTTCTAATATTATCTAGAACATAATTATCTCTAATTAGATGATATATGTACTTAGTAAAAGAAAAAAAAATTACATCCATAACATATTTATAGATTGCAACTTATTTTACTTACCTTCTTTAATCTTGATGAAGTATGCCTTTGTTCCTTACAAAAATAATTATACGGTCTAGTTAATCAATGATGGTACGTACCATTTTGAAATTTCTCCTATGACCCCACAAGATTGATACATGTCTTTTAATTTAATGTAATTAGGTTAAATCTACCATCAATGCCAGGTTCCAACGCTCACTTAGTATTTGAACTATTCGTCTTATCTTATTTATAAAATAAAAAAATTTTTTATCATATTTATAAATCACATCATTATTTTTATATAAATATTTAATTTTATTATTTATTTATTATTGTATTTATTTTGTTCCTATAGAGTATAATGTATATTAAATAAAGATAAAGTTGACAAGTTATTAAATTTTAAGGTAATATTAATTAAATTTAAGGTTTTTTTTGATTTGTATGAATAATATTAAAAGTGTCTGATAAATATGACTAGAGGAGTATTAATATTATATACTACTCCTTCTGATTTAAAATATAAACTTCAAATAACTAAATTACAGAATTTAAAATGTTAGTTAAAATTGATTAAAGACAATATAAATGTAAAATGCAACTTATTTTTCTAAAATATTCTTATTTATGGAAGTGAGTGAGAGAGAGAATGAGTGAAAAAAGATACGAAAAATAATGAATAAGAGATGAGAGAGGCATAATCTTTTTTTTTTAATAAAATGATATTCGACATATTTTTTGAATTTTACTATGAAGTATTTAAACAACTGACTACTTCAATTTCAAGAGGAAAGACATAGTTAATTAGGGGTAAAAATAAAAAAATACATCTAATAATGAGACAAATCCAAATTAAAACTTATAAAAAAAAATCACACCCTTCCAAAATTTGAAGCTTATGTTTTGAACAGTACATACAACTGCTGTTCATGAAATTAAAAGATGTTCCATATGGCCCTTAGGGAAAGTCAATTTTTTGTCTCGTGTCCCCAGCTACCTACAGTGTAGTGACCATTATGTGATTCATACTATAAATGAAAGCATGATCTGTTAGCTAGATACGTACCATACCCATCTTTCACTCATTGCTTTCCAACTTGTGCTATGGCCCTTTCAATTCTCCTCTGTTTCTTTTTTCTTCTTCCTTCCCTTTCTTCTTCCTTTGTTCCACTGTGTAATCATCATGATTACTCTTCCCTTCTCGAATTCAAGAATCAATTCATAACCCCAATTTTTTCAAAGACAAAATCATGGGGAAATGGTTCAAATTGTTGCTTGTGGGATGGTGTCACATGCGACTCTATGTCTGGTCAAGTGATTGGTCTTGATCTTAGTGTCGATTTTCTTCAAGGTCAACTCACTTCTAATAGCACGCTCTTCCAGCTTGTTCATCTTCAAACCCTCAACTTGGCTTACAATGATTTTGAAGGGTCCTCGATTCCATCTCAATTCGGTGATCTTCCTAATCTTACTCATCTCAACTTAAGCTCTTCTTTTTTCACAGGTGAAATTCCTCCCAGAATTACACAATTGTCTAAATTAGCCTCTCTTGATTTGTCAGCTCTGTGGGGTAATTTGAGACTTGAACAATCCACATGGGAAAAGCTTATTTTAAACATGACTAATTGCAGAGAACTTGTTTTAGATTATGTAAATATGTCTTCTATTATACCAACCTCCTTCTACTTGTTTGTGAATTTATCATCCCCTTTGGTTTCCCTTAGACTTAAAAATACTGGGTTGCAGGGAATTATCACAAGTGACATTTTTCATTTACAAAATCTTCAAAAACTAGATTTGTCACTGAATAAAAATCTTAAAGGTCAACTTCCAAAGTCCAATTGGAGCTCAGCTCTATCATTTCTGGATCTCAGCTTGACATCTTTCTCAGGAAGAATCTCTGATTCCATAGGCGATTTGAGGCATCTCAATAATTTGAATCTAGAAAGTTGTGAATTTGAAGGACCAATTCCTCTAGGTTTCAGGAATCTCAATCAACTAACTCATTTGAACCTTGGTTACAACAAATTGAGTGGTGAGATCTCATTCCTTTCAAACCTAAAGCTTCTCTCTTCCTTAATCCTTAGAAATAATAATTTCAGTGGACAAATCCCCCCATCACTTTCAAGCCTGAAACATCTCACTTTATTAGATTTCTCGCAAAATCATTTCAATGGTGAAATCACGAATGTGTTGGGAGAGTTTAGAAAACTAGAGAGTTTATCAATTTCTAGAAACAACATAGGAGGAAAGCTACCATCTTTGTCTAATCTACCTCAACTCTCTTCTTTTGATTGTAGCTTTAACAAATTAGTTGGTCCAATTCCAAATGAAATTTGCAGACTTTCTAAGTTGGTTAAGCTCGAATTGTCTCATAACTTGTTCAATGGAACAATTCCTTCTGGGTGTTATTCTTCACCATCTTTGAAAAATTTGCATCTTAATGACAACCATCTCATTGGGTCCATTGGCCAATTCTCTCGTTACACATTGGAACAGTGTGATTTCTCCAACAACAAGTTGGAAGGCAATTTCCCAGAGTCAATTTTTGGTCTCACAAATCTTTCTTTGTTGAGTCTATCCTCAAATAATTTGAGTGGACTTGTTGATCTTTACCGATTTTCAAAGCTCCAAAAACTAGGGACACTTGATCTTTCAAACAATGAATTTCTTTCCCTAATTAGCTTTAATGAAAATGTTGATCCACCATATTTAACCTATCTTTCAACGTTAAATTTATCTTCTTGTAACATCAACAACTTCCCCCAATTTCTTGTGAAGCTTCCAAATTTGGTGATTTTATCTCTTTCCAACAACAAAATTCAAGGGACCATCCCCAAATGGTTCAATGATGTGGGCAATGGTTCTTTAGCTTATTTGGATCTCTCTCACAATCGTTTGACTTCAGTTGAGAATCTTTCAATGAGAAATATCCAAATTCTTGATCTTAGTTTCAACAAGTTGCAAGGAAATCTACCAATTCCACCATTTGGTATTAGGTCCTTTTCAGTTTCAAACAACAAAATAAGTGGGCAAATTTCATCACTGATTTGCAATGCAAGCTCACTTATAATTCTCAACTTGTCTCACAACAATTTGTCAGGCCCTATTCCACAGTGCCTTGTAGCCTTCCCATCCATTTCTAATCTTGATCTACGCAAGAATAGCCTCACTGGAACTATGCCTGACAATTTTTCAAAGAATAGCTCACTGCAAACTTTGAATCTTAACAACAACAAACTTGAGGGACCATTCCCTAGATCCTTGGCCTATTGTGATCAACTTCAAATTTTGGATGTTGGAGAGAACAAGATTGAAGACACATTTGCCAATTGGCTTGAAGGTTTACCAGAGTTACAGGTACTCATTTTAAGGAATAACAAGTTCTATGGAGCTATTGCTAGTTCCAAGACCAAGCATCCCTTTTTGAAGTTGAGGATTTTTGACATTTCCAACAACCTTTTCAATGGATCTTTGCCAGCAGCATACATCAGAGAATTTAAAGGAATGATGAAGATGGACAATGTTGAAACAGGATCGCTCTACATGGAAAATGAAAATGATCCATTGTATCGGTATTCAGTGACGGTCAATATGAAAGGTAATGCTTTGGAGCTTGAAAAGATCTTGAAAATATTCACCACTCTTGACTTGTCAAGTAATAAATTTGATGGAGAGATTCCCAAAGTGATTGGAGAGTTATATTCACTGAAAGGACTAAATTTCTCCCACAATAGAATCACCGGTTCTATTCCTTTATCAATGGGAAAATTGACAAATCTAGAATGGTTAGATCTATCGTGGAACAAGCTCGTTGGTGAGATTCCTCCAACACTGTTGAATCTCAACTTTTTGTCAGTTTTAAGACTTTCACAGAACCAACTCGAAGGAATGATTCCAAGAGGTAAGCAGTTTGACACATTCTCAAATGATTCATATGAGGGAAATTCAGGATTGTGTGGAGTTCCATTGACAAAAAGTTGCAGCAAGGATGAAGGAAAATTACCAGAACCATCTTCATCAACCTTGGGTTTTGGTTGGGTTCCAGTAGCCATTGGATATGGATGTGGGACGATGTTTGGAATTTTAATGGGATATATTTTATTCTCAATTGGAAAACCTCAGTGCCTTGTTAGAACTTTTGGAGGTCAATTTAAGAAGCAAAGAAAAAAGAAAAGAACTAGTATTGCTCATGCAAATCGAAGAAGAATGAATTAGCTGGAGAATTTGGTTTTGTATGCTAGTATAATTTCTGTGCATTTGTCAGTTTTTTTTCCTTCCCCCTTTTGCCTTTTTGTTTGGCATATTCTATCATGTCCCGTAAGTATTCTGGCAATAATATGAGTGTAATATTTTGTTTTTTCTAATTTAATGTGCTCTTATTCTGTTAGAGTAGTTAAATTTTAAGTGATGTGCCATCATATGCAATCAGTTGTTTTCATTTTCAAGTGATTTGCCATAATTCTTATATCATCTTGGTCCTTTTCATTTCATTATAACTTTTTTTAGACATCCCAACACATCACAAGAAAAATCACCCATTCTTTGTGAAATTCAATTCAAAATTTAACACAAAAGACATTCAATAATGTAATTCAAGATTACCCACAAGCGGTTTTTTTTGGGTGAAACCTACAGGCATACTTGAGCAGTTAAGAGGTTTTGCAATATCATGGATGAATACGAAAATATTGGAAAGTTAGTTAGCACGAGGTTTGAAGTTGATAAAATTTATTTCATGAGTGATAAAATTTATTTCATGAGGTTTGAGGAGAAAATGGTAGAGAACCGTCTTAGGTGGTTTGGACACGTACAAAGAAGGCCAAGGGATGCGCCAGTGAGGAGGGTGGATCAAATCGTATGGAGCCCGGTTAAAAGGAATAGAGGAAGGCTAAAGAAAACGCTCAACGAGGTCATTGAGCGGGATCTCCTGGTCAATAACTTAACCAAGGATTCAGTTTTTGATAGAGCACAATGGCGTCGTATGATCCATGTAGCCGACCCCATTTAATGGGATAAGGCTTTATTGTTGTTGTTGTTGTTGAGTGTTTAATAAGTAAGAGCATTGAGTATGAAAAATTGTATAACACAAGGAACATGCTGTCTAGGAATGTTTTCTAAATGAGCAAGATTTGCAGGACATGCGGTTTGCTATTTCAGCGTATAAAAACCAAATTTGCGTAGTAATTCAATTATTAAACCCTAAAATGTTTTGTTGTAAATGAGGGTAATATGATCGATGTACTTTTGATGTTTATGTTAGTGCAGAACTCACCTAAAAGATGAGTAAATTAAAATTTAAAGCAAGATACATAAACTTTAAGCAAAATATTAAATAGACTTTTTTTTTATACAAAAAGTTTAGATAGTACTAGTCCCCTATTAAGGTCAGGGTTCAGCTCAAGACTCAGAGATTACTTACAAGAAACTTACAAGATCACTTATGAAAGAAATTTTTATAATAATAGAGCTAAATAAATAGAGTTAAATGTTTCAACGAAGCTCACTCAAGTAGAGTGATTGCGCATTCAATAACTTATCTTAGTTTAGTCCACTTTACAATAGCCTGCGTCTAGTCTCTAAGAACTTACCACTACAATCTTATGAGTTTATCACTAGACACGCAAGAAACCTTCACACTCCCTTTAAGTTTCACGGATACATGAGAACTTTTACGATCTTTAACTTATCTCAATATACAATTAATCCCCCTCACAGCACATAAGGCAACAACTCTCTTTAAATATTTTTTTTTGGTACAAAAAAATTTAAGTGAGTTTGGCACCGATCCTCTATCAAGACTAGAGCATAACTCCAAGACTTAAAGAACATTTACAAAATATTTACAAGACCACCTGCCAACTCTCCCTAACAAGTGTAGATGGCGTTAAGCACTTAAAGTACAGAATAACTTAGCTTTGAATGCTAGAAGTAATGAATTTGTAAATTAACACTTTGATCCCACTTGCATTATTCCTCCGTCTTAAACGCTTCTTCTTTTATAGATGAAGGTAGATAAGTAGCCGGTAGACTCGTAAATCTTTTCGTTGGAGTCTTCATCTTACCATTGAGCAGCAATAAATGCATCTTATACAAAAAGTAAATATAGTCGTTGAGCTTTGATGTGCCACATAATCCTCTTTTTAAGTGATCTAAGATGTTGATGAGTACTTAGCCCACATTTAAGGAATATTTGAAAATACTTCAGTGACTATTATGAGATTTGAAATTCTCGAAGCCGCATTACGTTTTCGTGAAAGCTCGAACTCAGGTTAATCATTTTGAACTCAGGTCAAGATAATACCTATGACTTCAATTATGACAGACCATGAGAGAAGATTTGAGATAACGTAATCATGTATGTTGGATGACATATCTCAAGTGAAGAAGATGATACTAGAGAACTTCTTTAGGATGACTGTTGTTTCTGATCAACTTCCAGTTATAGATATTGACTCGAGAGTTGAATAATATAAAATACTTCAGAGCATAACGTATTACTCAAATTGATTACTCTCTGATTCAAGTTGACAAAACTTTGCGACACAGAAACGATGTTTCCAAATGATTCAGTCAAGTGATGAGAGATATGAACATCAACTATGATTAATCAGAACATATGGCATTCAAAGCACAGCTATGTGATAAATAAAACTGAACTACTCTAGACCAGGGAATGACAAAGAATTAAAGTTTTTGGTGTCTAATTTCAGATATTGGAAGCTTGTTGAGGTCGAGGTGAAAGAGACAAGATTTCTCCAACGGTCTTAAAAAGGATCCAATGTTTAACTTAGGATTTTCGCTTTTCATTATACTCAATGGAAAATTTAAAATAAAAAGTAAAAAAGAGCATATAAGAAGAAACTTAAAATATGTATGGTTTCTATATGAATGACGTTAGACGCCCAAATGTGGCAGGGACATTGACAAGGATATTATATAACCATCTTCTAACAGTATTAGCCACGGTCACGGCCACATAGGATGAGTCAGGTTTCATTGACATTTAAGATTAAGGTAGATCTAGCACCTTGAAATATTTTCTCTAGAGCATCTAATGCCTTAAAAAAAATTTGATACATCCAACACCCTGAAATATTTTACAGAAATAATTTTTTTGTACCTTGCTAAGGGCACAAAGCTCTTTATTTTGGTTGAAACTTGATTTGACTAACAATATACATACCGAGTAGAAGGACTAATGCAGATAGTACAGATCGCTAGGGTAACTATCATGTCAAAAATATTGAAAAATGCAACTATTATACAGTACAAGGAAAGTAAATACAATTAAATCGTATATTAAACATTGCCTATATTATTATACATCTACTTATAGCATCTAGTGGCCAAAACTCAGGATTTCAACTTCTTCCTACTGCATGATGATCAAACTATTTTGAATTGAATACTCAAAGCGACAGGTTAAAAAATTCCCTCAATAGTTTATTCGAGGATTTGCAAAGTCTCATACCTGTGACAGAGATCCCTATGACGGGCATAAATTTGCAAAATTCCCTCAATACTCAAACCATGTGGCTCTCGCATTAAAGATCCCTATGACAGAGACATAAAAGAGTCAAGATTTTGGCTTCTTCGGTGCGTTTGAACTTGATGGCTCAGCTTTCCTCTTGATTCCCAGAAAGTGCTCCACCTGAAAGGAGGTAAACATGTTTTCAGTAATAGAAAAATGCGAAATTCAATTTGAAAGCCCGCGTTTGTGGGGGAAAAAACAAAACTTGAAATGCCACGGGCCGCATATCATATACAGCACTAGCAAGTACTAGATGATACATACATCACTATGAAAAATGAGATGAACAAAAAGGTGAAGGGGAAAGCCTTGTTGCTGCACTATCAAGGAAAATTTAACCTCGTTTAGTTTTCAAGATATCGTACATCCTGAACCAAATATCTAAAATTGAAAGTCCACTTCTAAACCCTGCCAGTTCTCAGATTGTATACATTTTGATCAGTAAGGATTGTGCAATCAAAGAAGCATATTCAATTATAAGTATAAATTTACCTTTCGATCACCAAGCATTGGTGTCAAGCCCCCTGGAAGATCCTTCTCAACGGTAGCAAACCCACTTTTTGGGTCACTAGTTTGCCTGGAAAAGAAAAAAATAAAAAGGCAAATTATCAATATATGTTGAAGAGAAAAAGAGAAGGGGCACACATTTTTCCATGTGTTGCATGTTATATTGATTTGGGTTAAAGTGCAAATTTACTTAGGAAGTTTTCGCTTAGGAGCAATGTTGTCCTAGAAGTTTTTTTGGATTCAATGTTACTCAAGAAGTTTTAGAACATAGCAATATTGCCCCATTCCATTAAAAAACTAACATTGACACTTAAAAAATTGATGTTGACCGTTAATATTTTAATGGTAAGTGGCAACATTGCTTCATTTTGACACTTCCAGGGCAATCTTGAATCCAAAGAAACTTTCAGAGCAACAATACTTCTGAGGGAAAACTTCCAGGGCAAATTTTCCCGAAAACCCTATTGATTTTCATTAAAGGTCTTTTTGAATAAATATCAAGTTTGATTCAAAGTAAAATACCACAAGTTTTATTTTAAAACCTATACAATCATATATGCCCTCCAAGTTTTATTGTAATTGTGAAGACTAGTTCTATTTGTTCTTGTAAAAAATATTGATTTAATTTTCATTTAAAAACATCTAAAAAATAATTAAAAAGAATATTGACAATTACATTATTGTATATTACACAAAAATTTTGTAAACATACCCCGGTTTAACATGACCGCTGAGAACAAGATAGGGCGTCTTCAGACGAGCTTGAGATTCCCTCATTCTCTCCACAGACAGTGACGGTGTATCTGAACTCTTCATCTGCTTCATCTTCAATTCTTCATAATACTGCTTCATACGCTTTTCTTGCTTCATTTTGCCAGGCCCTTTACCATGGAATGTATGAGAAATCAACCGAAACGCTTCTTTAGGAGTCAACTGCCAGAAGAAAACAAGACATTAATGAATAAAGGATAAAAGATGCCCCATACTACTTTTAAAGACCTAAAACTTTGAATTCAAAGGTATGGATTTGAGGCCAGTGCAAATTTCAAGCCTCTGCAAAAATCCAAAATTATGGATCATGTAGCAGGAGCATCTAATAGATGTACATGGCAATTAATATAACACTACTTTGTTTAAAAATGCAAACGTATATGCAGAGGAAAAATATGGATTGAAATATCACGTGTCCACAAAAAAGGAGATAAATGACCTTGCCTCAAAGTCACACTTTGTTGAACTCTAAACCACTCTTTAGGTTAACGATTAACCATGATAGCAAAAGCAACAAAAAGAAACAGCACTAAATCAATTTTCTTCATCTAACCCCGTACCCCTTGCAACAAAGAATTTTATCAAGAACTCCCTACTTGACCCTAACATAATCTTTCCAAAAATCCAGCTTAAAAACCAAACCCCTCTGCTTTGTTTCTACATCTATTGTTGTCTGGTACTCCATTTGCTACCAACCCAGCATTTAAGCTTTGCTCTGATGCCACACAAGAACTTTCGTTCTCAAAGATATTATCCCCAAACACCCTCCCTAATCTCACTAAAAGGACCTTACACCCTTCTTATGATCTTCTAAACACTAAACATCAGGCTAATAGGTTTAAAGTCACATGCCTCAATAGATCAGTCCTTCTCAGGGACAAGAATGATAGAAGTGAAGTTTATACCACCTTCTATTAAGAAAAACTCGTTATAAACATTCATCAGGATTTAGGTCATCCTTCACAATAAACCAGCAAGCTTGGATGAAGTCCATATTTGATCTGTCAAAGCAGGGAACTTCTCCTTACTCATCTTCCAAATCACATTCCTACCCTCCTCCATATCTCCACAGCCAAGCTGCCTTATAACCCACAAAAGGAGACCAATAAAATCCCTCAGGAACAGGCTCCCTTTAACCTCCACAGCATAAAGCTATTTAAAAAAAACCAAGTGAATTCTTCTGTTATTGAAGCATTAACCTTGTAGAAAAGTTGAGTTCGCATCCCCATCCCTAAGCCACTTAATACAGTTCACCACCAAATAAACATTAGACCTGTCAGTAGATCATCCATGACAGACAAACATTTCCACTCTACGACACATAATCCAGCCAATATTTTACAATGAGGAATGAATAAGTGACCTAGCAACCTGTAATCTCTTCTATCTATGGGCCAAAATTCCGATCCTTCTACAGTTGTTCTAGATTACTCCTTACAAAGCAACACACCACTATATCGTGTGCATGCCGATGAGTAAATTGAAAAGAGGAAATGAAATTAGGTTCTCTAAGACCACCCAAAAAATAATTTCACTAATCCAAACGTGGTTTAGATCCTTTCTAAACAAGATATTTCCCAATCCTAGACAATGTTGAATCAGGCTCACAAGCTTTTTTCTTCCCTACTTAATTGATAATTTATAGCTAGGAAGGACAAACATACTACACAACATTGACAGGGGCACAACATGCCAAGTGTCCAAACGTACTTTAAAGTGTCATGTAATGTTAATTCATGTCAAGTACAAGTGCTTGACACGTATTGGACATAGACACAGCTTTTTCCCTAGAGCATCTGCTTCGCAGATTTATAGATACAAAGGAAGAAAGAAGGAGATTCAAAGCCACATAAACATGTCCTTCCTCATTCTTGTATATGCTGGAAGTGGGCTTTTGTCAATTGAGCCCATTTACTTTGTAACCCTAGTTTCTCAGTTTTATGATTTGTTATCTTTATCTTTATGGTCATTATATCCTGTAATTATCTCTAGGATTACAGAACCATATCCTTTATTTTATTTTGCAAATCACTGAGAGGATTTTATGGGATTTAGTCAATCTCTCTCCCTCTATACGTATCAATGAGAGCTTGACGAATAAAAAAATCTGATTTCGCACAGAAAACTCGGTATTTTACGTAAATTTGCACCCCTAGGGATCTTTCTCAGCTAAGTGCAAACATGCCCATGCAATGATCATCAACCATAACATAATGCAATCATATACTATATGACATATAATTGTCTAGATCATGGAATACTTACAATTCTCCCAAACTCATCTGTCCTCTCAATGCGGATCTCTCTTTTATTATGTGCATCCTTTGATTCATCATCATCTACGATCCCAACCAGTTTGCTTTTCTTTTTGTCCATGTTTCTGCCACCCCATTCAACAGTTTCTTTAAGTGTTCCTCGATCTTTAAGAAGTTTTAATGCACCCGACAATCCTTTCCCCACTGCAACTTCATGGATAGTTTCATCAGGAACAATCTCCTCCTTGTCTTCTGAATCTGGTTTTTCATCTTCACTAGTTTCTTTAACTTCAGTCCATCCATCAGTCTCATCATTCTTTCCTTCATCAGCAGCATTTGCTTCTTCATCTTCATGCATGAAAACATCTTCACTTTCTGGTTTTCGTGCCTCTGAATTTTTTTAAAACAATACTTGTAAACAAAGAGAGCTAATAAAACATTAATTCAGATAGACTTTTTTTTTTTAATTCGATCAGGATGGCTCATCTCAGAAGGTTTGCATACTATAAATTGTATCACAATTGAAACACAAATAATTAAATAAAAAATTACCTTCATCAATCTGAAGACCCCAGACAAATTCTTCCATCTCAGTGAAGACCACCTTGTTTTCTGACTCACCAGCTGGAGGATTTTGATCATCTACCATCTCATTACCAGGATTTGACGAGGCAAGCAATGCAATAGCTTGGGGGCCGGATGCTGCTTCTTCCTCCTTCTTTTTAATAGCAAGTCTCCTAGCTCTTTCTAATGATTTATGAAGATCGTCGTCATCATCTGCAAACACTGGAGCTTCATCTTCCTCAGTTTTAACATTTAGTGTTTGTTCTAGACGCAACAGTTTGGAAGCTGCATCTGCTTTAGCATATGCAGACTGATAAGCATCATTTCTCTTTTCAGCCTCCAGTCTCTCTTGCTCTTCCTTGATGGCCTGCCTCTTGGCATCATTCCGAGAACCAAGATCACCAACACCTAATCCTGCAGAGACAGCTTCAGCTTCAAGGGCCTTGAGGTCTAGCTTCTCTTTCTTGCGTAAGGATTTTTTCTTCTTGGGCTTCTTAAATTGAAGCATTTCTTCGTGAGTATAGTAATCTGATGATACCTTTCCAGATGAATTTAGATCTTCAAAGGTGTTTGTGGAGACACCTGTTAACCTTCTTCGGAGCTGGCAATAGGATAAACAAACACAAGAATGAAGCACTCAAATCAAAGCTGACTAAAAAAGTTCCAAGAAAAATAACAGTAAGAAAAGAAGACACAATAAGCGACAAAAACAGAGATGACACAATTTCAGATCTGATGACAAAAAGCTTATCACCCTAAAACAATTGGAGCTTCATCTCTACTTACAAAATACTATATAAAAGAAATGACTAACCTCTTCAAGTTTTTTCTTTGCTTCCCTAGAAAATCTTCCCCTTTCATCCAATGTTAAACCCTAAAAAGAAGCATAGGATTAGTTATAGGTATCATCTGCAAAAACACCTTTACTCAATCATCTATTGCTTATGAGTTTAAGAAATACACAAGGCATCCAACCTCTTCAGCAGCTGGATCGTCATATTGTGGAAGTATTTTCTTCTCTGCAGTGGGGTCATCATTAAACCTAAAATTTAGCAAACAGGTTCAACATTATTCTTGTTTTAGGTTGCTATTGTTCTGTTAACACAGCAGGCAACAGAAATGATCATCTTACTTATCATCATAGACACCAGTTTTCTTTTTCGCGGCCTTGTAAGCCTCATCCCGCCTTTTTTGTTCTCCAAGTTCCACATTCTCAAGCATATCAATATCTGCCAAGTCAGAACAAAAAGCTCTGTTACACAAAAAATGTGTCATTCAGAGATTGCAATCTTTAGTAACATTAGAGCACAATGAAGTTGTACCTTGATTAAGGTCACCATCAGCAAGTATTGGCTGATCTTTAATAGTTAGAACTACAGTACCACCTTCCATTACTTTGTCAAGACCATGAAGAACTTTAACCCCGGCTAAATTATCTGAAAAGAAAATATTTAATCTAAGTAACTGGACCTACAAGATGATCCTAAAGCACAATCAGGTTTCTCAGATATACAAGTAAAAGGCCAATAATGCTGGATGGCTCCTCCTAGGACAGTGGCAAATGTCGTTTGTGCTAGGCAATCACTATCAAGAAAATATTATTTTTAATGCACTAAAACAAAAATTAGGGATAACAGAGCGGAAACTTACATTTTAATAGCTTGTGTTATTTACTATTCTTACATTTCATTACAATACCATATGAGGGTTATACTGCATTTTAATACACATTAATTTTTTTCCTCTGACCATACTTTTCTCACTAGTAATCCAAACAATGTAAAGATAATCTCTTCCTCCCCACCTTCCTAAAACTTTCAACTTCTTCAAGGAATAGATCTTTATCTCCTCATATACACTATCTTCTAGTACGTAATAACATTTCTTTTTATTTTGTTACCAAAACATTTTTTCTTTATATTGAAACAACACAAGCAAGAAATGTTACAAAAGAATTAGTTTTAAAACATTCAATTCATTATATGTCCAATAGTTAATCAACTCTCACAACCTAATACAGACCAAAGGTTAGTTTATTGTTACTGCACATGTAATAAGGGACACTGGTCACTGTTGAAGAGAAAAGAAGATCTGCCTTCATAATGCTATAGGTCATACACCAACTTATAATAGTCAAGAGAATTTCAGGAAACTAATCAAACATATGCATAGTCATGCTTTGTCAGGACAGTTCTGACTCCAGACAAAGATAGCTTAACACCTTAGTAGAGTAATGAATCACAGAGAAGTCATGAGAGGAGTATAGTCCATGTGGGATACAACATTCCTACTTTAGCATTGGAATACATAACTTGGTTTTCATTCTAGACAAACATGCTTCATGAAAGTCCTCAGACGGCCTTCTAGCAGAGGCAAGATATACAAAACATACTAGAGGTGAACAAGCTGGTCACTACAGCATACTTACACAGTGGCGCATATGATATACAGCTTGTAATGTGTAAGAAAACCACAGATCATTCATGAAAATTAACTCCATATCGATCACATATATCAATTTGATAAAAATCACTAAATATGGAGTTAATTCTAATAAGATGATCTACTATTTTCTTTACACATTAAAAGATCCATGTCATAATTGCAAATATATCATATTAGTGAGCATGCTATAAGAAAACAAATAAGATTGTGGTCCATGCAAAAAGAACAGGAGAAAAAGCTGGCAATTATTCATGTATAACAATAATCCTCATCCTCGATTCATCTATCAAATCTTCTCAACACACTTAAAAAACTAGGGAGAATTACAGTGTAGTCCCAAATAAGCAATTTAATCACTAAAATGTCTCACAACAAGTAAGCAACATGACAATGACAAGATTTAGTGCAGTAAATGACAACATGTTATAGCATATTGACAACTCATGGGACTTTTGAGCAATTAAATTATTTAGATGGGACTGTACAATAATTTTCTCAAAACTATGAAACTGATTTAAAGAAAATTGCCTTAGATAACTAAGGATAACTTGAATATTGTTTTGAAATAATAAAGATATTTCAAAGAACATCTTGCTAACATATTCGGGATCTAAATTTGATGTCATATTCCAAAGTAATTTTTTTTTAAAAAAACAAAAAAAAAAGCCATTTGTTACAACCGAAGTTTCCAAAAAAAATTCTTAAAACCTCTTATTAAGAAATTGGCATTTCACAAAGCATGTAGCAAGTTGCAACAAACAAATTTTATGGATCAGCAAGGAGCCAAGAGACAATTTCTTTGCGGGGAGAAGGGGGTCAGAATTTTACCAGTTGCGTGTTGGGTTGCACCCTCATCTTCACTTTCTTCTAGAGCAATGTTGTCCTGTGAAAAATAAATGCCATGCCATCGATCAATATCACAGCTTCTTGTAGAACTAATTAAAGCTTTGAAATTAAAGAAAAAACAATTACCTGCTCCTCAAAAATCTTTGACAGCTGCAATGCTTTCTCCTTTTCAGCATTCTTTTTCTCCTCAAGTTTTCGGCTTTTACTGACCCATGATAAGATCTCCGAAGCACCTTCAGATTGTTTGCTTAACCTTGTTTCTTTCATCCTGTCATCCAAAACAAAAAGAAAAGGACTAATATTTACTTTTAAGTTCGAAAATAAAAGGACTAAGTACTATTACAAAAGAAAAGGGATGCAGTAAATGATAAAATCCATCAAAGCTTGTGACCAATATAGCACATAGATTCTGTTTTTTATTAAGATGAGCCTAAAATCTGGTGACCTTAATTGCCAAGTCTGCAGATACACAGAAAAAACCCAGGTATTATAATTTAAGATAAGGTACTGGAATCCAGTTTGGTGGGGAAAATCTCTAAATCACAGTCATCACAAAATATTCTCTCTCCAATACCTAAAAATGTTTTTTAAGTCAACATTCACGTCTTCTTTTCAACTCTTAGTGTTGTAAGCATTATCATGAATATTTAAGGAGACATCAATAAGCTAGTAACATTTGACCAAATCAGAAAAATAGTTTTCCAGGTTTGGATCATTCATTGATCCAGAATGATCTCCTCATTTATTCAAGATATGCCCAACGTCTCTTTACCACATTCTCACCTGATCTGGTTTTGCTTTCTTTCCGTTCAAGTTTTTCTAGTTTCAAAAACAGTGACAATCTCCTTTGTATGTTTTATTGAATAGTACGAGTAATAATTTATAGGCGTTCAGAAGCTTCACAGACATAAATGAGTTATCCGTTAAACTATAGAGATAGTTTGCCAAAGCAAGCATCACTGCATGGCTGTCGTGAGTCATTTCCCTATTTTTAATGGTAGTTTTGGAGATTATTTTGGTTTAACAAGTGAGGTCAAGTAATTTCTTAAGGGACCATTGAGTTTAGTCTCTAACTTTTATTATTACCTAGCATGTTCTAGATCACCATATTTTATTAAACATGTAGAAATAGGATCTCTTAATCAAATCCCGCAAAGCCCCCTCCTAATTCAAGATAGGATCCCAATTTTCATAATATTTCTTGCAGGAAGAAGTAGCAAAGCTCAACTTAATTGCAGGATCTACCGGTTAAAATAGGTACAGTGGTTTAGAAAGAAAAAAGGACCAAAAAAAAGAGAGAAACAATGCAAGCATAAAAAGAAAAACAAGAAATTAAACTTACTTCAAAATGCGTTCTTCAAGTTCCGTTGCTAATGGATGTGCTGAGGCTTCACCATTTTGCTCTCCCTCATTGAGATTTGATGCCTTCCCTTGCTTGCCAACCTCCTCATCTCTCTTGTCATGGATGTCTACTTTATAATCATCACCTTTGCTCCAACCATCATCTTCTTCAAGAGTCTTCCTGGTTACTCTATCTCTATCTCTTGACCTTTCTTTATCTTGAAATGCTTCCCTTTCCTTGTCTCTAATCTTATCCTTCCCCTTATCTTTGTCTCCATCTCTGTAGCTTTCCCTATCCTTTTCTCGATCTCTATACCTCTCTCGCTCCCTTTCCTTTGCCTTATCCTTTTCCTTTTCTCTATCCCTATCCCTAGCTTTCTCTTTTCCCCTCTCCTTCTCTCGCCCTCTATCAGTTTCTTTCTCCATCTCACGATCCTTATCCTTACCCCGTTCCTTCTTATCTTTATCCCTATACTTCTCTCTATCATAGTCCTTCTCCTTCAATTTACTATCTTTACTCCTATTCTTTTCATGTTCATCCCTATCCTCTCTTTTCCTTTCTCGGCTGCCTATTCTATCCTTTTCTAGATCTCTTGCATCTTTTTCTCTTTCTTTTGAAACATCCTCCATAGTTCTCTTTTGCTTATCTCGGTCTTTACTTCTAGGCTCCTTATCTTCTCCTCGACTGCTATTCTTCCTATCCTTGCTTCTATGCTTGCTAGACTTGCCTGTCCCAACTTGTTCTAAATCATCACATTGCTCCATCAATGGAGAATCCTCTTGATCATCCCTACCATCCCGTGGTTCATACCTCGATCCAGACCATTCCATGTCCATTGAAACAACTGCATATAATTCAGTTTAAACCAAAATGGCATAAATTTAATCACAACCCGCCTGATAAAATGATCATTAAAGAAAAATATGAGAACCCTATTACTCACAATGAACTAATTATATGAAACCACATAAGAAGCATAGGCAGACCTATATTACACTCATTGGGGGCATCTGAAAGAACTGAAATCTTTGGAATATGCATAGTTGATATCATACCCTTTTAATTTTTATTCCAGATACTTTAACTAAGATGACTTAGTAAGCCAATTGGTTCAGGCAACTCCTCCAGGCCACTAAAGAATGACAATGGAAACACTCTTTCAATTTATGATCTTCCATTTCATCTTGCAATTTATGATTATGAAATGTGTTACCTAGAGCAACTAAGGTGCTCAATTGATTGTTTCTGACAAATGATTTAAACTCAAGCTTCTAAATGGCCAGACACACATCGAGCCAAGTCATTTATCGGATCACGCATCACGGATACCATGAGAATTTTCTAAATTGAAGATAATATAAAGAGATTAATAAACAGAATGCCAATACACAACAAATCCAACATGGAACAACAACACAATCCAAAGCATAGAAGTCGCTAGTAATCAAAATGAAGAAAGCAGAACTACAGTAACCAATTACAGACCATTCAAGCAAAAACCATCAATAAAAGTTTTAAAAAATTAAACTCAATCTGTAAATATTCCCAGGTTCAAAAGCGTCAATATTCAAACTATTACACGACCAGATTCAAAGCCAAATTAACGAAAAATTTAAAACAGAGCAAGAAACGGCGTGACGGCATCCGACAGCGTGAAAAACACTTAGGGAACAGATGACGCGGAGAACAAATTCAAATCAAGATTTATTGCCAGACTGAACAAAGCAATCTCACCGAATTTTGGGAGAAGACAAAGCCCTAGGGTTCCAACCTCCTTCAATACTTGCCGGAGTGCTGACAACACTTGACGGCGAGTGCGACCAAGCCCTAGGGTTCCAACCTCCTTCAATACTTGCCGGAGTGCTGACAACACTGGAAGGCGAGTGCGACCAAGTGCGGGGTGCTTGCTCGTCGACAAAGAAAAATGATTTCTTTGTTGCCAACTAGAGCCCGTTTGGTCTCAGTGAAAGAGTTTCTGTTTGTTTTTTGGAACACACGAAGATTCTCCTGTTTGGGCCTACCATTTGGACTTGGAAAACAGTGTTCAAATATACCAAACGATTATGGGCCTGAACCAATAAGCTTTTAGGCCCAACATGTGCATTTTAGTTTCCTTCAGATTTTTCCATAAGCCCAGCATAGTTGGTAAAACTTGGATCACTTAAATATGATATCATATATTTGAATCTGGCCGTATGGAAAATGTTTTATTAGAAGAGGTAAAATTCAGCTCGGTGATCTTTATGCCTCAAAATGATTAATCACTAGTTATCGGTTGAGGAATACTGTATGGATTCTATAAAAGAAAAACAGATTATTTCTCAATTCCATAGGACCAAAAACAAACCTTAAAAAGTGAATAAGATCATTCAATCTGAAGTGGAGGAGGGAGTGGAGTTTAAAAACATGTTTGGTACATATGGAAATCTCACATAAAATTCACTTGATAAATATAATTTTAATATGAAATTTTTCGGATAACCTTTTCAAAAAAAAACTAAAAAAAAACCCCTCTCCCATTAGAAAACCATCTTCCATCAACAAATTCATGAAATTAGTAATAATGAAAATAACTAAGAAACTAATGACAACCGATGCAATTAAAACCATGAAATCGTAATGAACAATAAATGACCAAGAACATCCTAAAACTCAACGATGAAGAAGGAGTTGAGTTTTAATTTTCTTAAAGGTTGCAGCAAATTTAAATGAATTTTGTGTTGGGGGAAAAGCCTTTTGTTTTAAGTATAAAATGTCTAGAGAGAAAGTCAAAGTTGTGGGCTAAAGTGTTGACCAAAATTCGGTTTTGAAGGAAATTCATGAAAAGAGCTGAATTTTGATGAATCCAATGTTCCCATTGAATGATGATTTTTGTGTAGGTGATGGAAAAGAGAATTAAATTTAAGCATGAGGTTCAAAAATCCAAATTTTCAACCTAATAAGAAATTCAAGTAAAATAACCAAAAAGACTTTAGGGATTTAAGTAAGCTTACATGATTGAATGAGTTTAAAATTCATGAATGTTATGTGTATGTTTGTTTAGGGTGGATCACTGCCCAACACCAAGGTGATTCTTATTCAAGGTTTGAATTACAGAAGGTTATATAGGTAGCATCTTATCATTCTTTAAGCTTACAAGCATTGCTTGATTACTCTTGTGCCATGAACATGATCTATGTAATCGTGGACATCCATTATGCAATTTTGTATTTGGCATATATGAAACTTATGATGATGAGAAAATTAAATGATGTATTTTATGGGACCAAATAGGCATTTATGTATGAACAATGATTCAGTTGAGGCATGTATAAATGTGATGAAGTTATGAAATTTTTAATCATGGGAATATGAGTTCAAGAGTTTAAGATTTGAAAGTATCGTGCTGGAAAATGTTTTGGGAAGCATAAAATGTTATAGTTCCTACTTTTAAAGTTGACATCTTAAGTTTTCCAATAAAACCTAAATCACCTCGTTTAAATATGTAATAAGATATGATTTTTCAAAATTAAGTATTACCTGAAATATCTTTACTTTCATCCTTACATATACTCAATTGGAATTATTTTAAAACATTGGAACACCATTTTACCTTAGAAATATGGATTTCCAAAAGTTAAGCTATCGTGGACTATTCACTTTATTGTTCACTTGATAATTTCAGTTTGTAGCATGAACTTTCAAAATTCATAATTAAATCTAAAAAAATCGAAATGAGGTGGTTCTAATTTCTAATGAAATCTCTTTCATCAAACTTTGAAGGAAAAATATGAAAATGAGATTTACTTGCCCAAATGAAATCATTTTATTCGTTGAAAATCACTGTTCATTTGGTAAATTTTGAACTTCCAGATCCTATGTCTCATTTTCAAAAATTCATTTCTCTTTGTATACTTATCCAAATGAGGCGTATTACATATGGATTTAAAGATCCATATGTATAATTTAAGCTCATAAAATTTCGTGGAAAAATTCCTTCATTTTCTATATGAAAACCTCGTAGGAATCTCACTGCCTCTCAGGACTCATTTTATCTTGATCCAGATTTTAGGTCCAACTTTGAAAAATCATATCAATTTGAAAACTTAACCAAATCGTCCTTTCTTGGTGTCCAATTAAAGCTCTGGATATTAGCTATCTTCATGCTAAATTTCATGTGAAAACTCATCGGATAAGTTACTCAAATGATCGATGAAAGCGTTCGGCCTCGTATGGTTCCAGTGAGTGCATACGTTTTTACATACCATACTACATCTCCTAAGTTAAATACATGCTATCTAATCCATATATACATTGTTCATTCACATTTACTCTCTTCCATGAGAAGTTCCAGCACCTAGAGCATGATTATATACATATGGAAGAAATGAGATTTCATGGAAATCTCAATAGCAAGATATACAAACTATAAGGTTATACATGCTTGATGAAATGCTTAACATGTTATCATGCAATGGGAGCTAATTCATGATCATACATAGGCAAACTCTAACATGCATATTGTCATGACATAGGTTGCAAGGAGTTGCACATATTCATAGCTCATCATCATCATCATAAACATCATCACATAACATACTAAGCTCAATCAAACTTCATGCATAACAAGCAAGCATATAAATCAAACAACATAAGTTTATAGTTAAGTATTCTTGCTACGTCTTATGTGACTTTGTCAATTCCTTCTTGTATTGATCCTTCCTTCCCACAAATGTCAAAACCTAGGCATAACAAGGCAATTACTAAGTTACAACTCAATTCAAACCATTCTCAAGACTAGGGTTCCATTAAGTCCCTTTCTTTCTCTACTTTGTGACTTTGGTCTAGATCTTTCCAAACTAAACTCTCATGGTTCATTTCCACATAATTTTTCATGTAGAATCCAAATATGCATTCAAAAATTCCAGAATCCAATTGCATCTTACACTTCTGTATAGAACCAAAAAGTGACCTCTTGTTTTCCAAAAATTCTCATTTTGGTTCCAATACTTCCAATACTTGTCTTCCTACTATAACCCCACATAATTTTCCATTTTAGACTCATTGGAAAAATCAAAATATGAAATTCCAACATATGAACAGTGGTTCCGTACTATACAGAACAGAACACAATCTTGGATTCACAAGCACATATGGATTCCTAAGCCATTATCATGTGATTCAAGTTTGTTTAAGCTTGTCTAAACTATCCATAACATAAAACTCATGTGCTTTACACACATATACAGAAATTCCAGCAGCATCTCTTCAAGATTTATGCCTCAAAAACCACTTAAACTCAAGAGCAAATCTACTATAACATAGTTTAGGATCAAGAGGATTAATTACCTTGATGCTTCCTTCAAAGTGCTTATTTCCTCTTGGCTTGAGTTTTCAATTTGCAAGAGTTTCCCCTAGGTTCCTTATGCATGCCGAAATGAATTTGAAAGTGGGGGTATTTATAGACAATTTTGGGTGAAAATGAAAGGCCAAGATCATTTTGGTTACTATTTGATCTTATGGCTTAGATTTAATCTTGGAATTTCTTTTCTTTTTTGAATTATTGCATCACCTTGATGACATCACTCAAGGGACAACTCATGGGCCACCTAATCTGCCATGTGACGCAAATGGAAGAGCCAAGAAGCCTCTAGAAAATTTCCAATCCAATCCGGTACCGGCCCGGTCTGATTTCACAAAATTCTGAATCTAATTTTTCTGAGATTCCATATTATACTTTCTGACCTTAAATCTAGTATCCAGATTCTTTTTATCATAGACCTTCTTATACTGGGTCTAAACTTAATTACAGATCCCTTGCGAAATGACCAAAATACCCTCGGTACCCTTTCTTGCACTATCTTAACCCTAAAGGTAAAATCGTCATTTTACACCTTTTTGTATCCTGTCAGGGCATATACTGACTCTGATTAACCTCACCTGTGTATGCCTTGGCATTTTGGCCTGTCCAGAATGACCAAAATGCCCTCTATTCATCTATTTCTCCTTAAGATAACATATGGGCATTTTCATAATTTCACACTTTTCCGGGGTTCCATTGGACACTGGCCCACCTATCAGTCCAAGTGTCTTACTGGGCCTTTGATGACACCATTTTTTAGCCTTTTAGGGTCTATTACCTTGATTGCATAAATCCCGAGGAATCTCTTCCGGCGATATTCATTGGGTATTGTTGTCACTGCACTCCGCTTCTACACCTTTCCGGACACCGACTCTTTTTATCAGATAAATTGATATACTGTGTCTAGACATCCCTTTGGGTCATAACTGGTATCTGATCGATGTCATCTGACCTCATTCAATCTCAGTTTAAATACCGATAAATCTCCCTATTGGATACCCGGAGGTCACACACTCCGTCTAAATTTACTAATTTGTGAATAACTTTTTCTACAGACCTCATTTCGGTATTCTGTCAGTTCCCTGACATCTGCCTCAACAGGACGCATCTTCCTGTAATTTCTCACTTATATCTGAGATCTAGGATATCAGATAAGAATTTTTTATACTTTTAGACTATCAGATAAATTTTGGCTATCTGGAGTCCTAAGAAAATTCCTGTATTAAGCTGGATTACCCAGCATCACTTGCTCTATCTACTGGTGAAATATGGGGCTGATCTGAATACGATCAATGTTTTTGCCTATTTTCGGTCCAAGTTTACATAATTATACTTTTGCCCCGGAGACTTTTCTTCTTTTCAATTAAGTCCCTTTATTTGGCTAAAATTACACTTAAAGACCCCATATTTTTGTCTACTTTTCCTTTTTAGCCTTAAACTTTTCATAATTGCACTCAAGTCCTTACATTTTCTTTCTTTTTCAATTTAATCCCTCTCTTTGCATACATGGCCACATCTTTTCCTGAAAAATATCTCATATATTTCATTCAATCTGTACATACAAATCAGTACAGAAAATTAGGGATATTACATTACCTCTATTCTTTAATATAAGACATAGCTAATTTTTTAGAAAGATTAAAAAAATAAAATAAATCAGTTAGGTATAATTAATGAAGGAGATAATTGACTAATTTGGGTAGATTAAGGAATATAATATATGAATTTATCTTAAAATATTAGATTTGATTATGATTAACTGATTTATTTAAATTTTTTAATTTACCTAAAAGAGTTTATTGGATCTTATATTAAGGTAAGGAGGGAGTACTATGTTTTGGAAATTGTTCCAAAAAAATCTAAGGGGCACTAAGACTTCAGTGATGCTATGAAATGTTCTGTTTGACTCTTTGAAATATTCTGTTTACTAAGTGTCTAGCATATACTTTTCCCTCAAAGCTAACTCAGATTTAATTGAACACGAAACCAAGTCCAAATGATTTTAATAGATTATGATTTTCTAAAATAAGCGTTTGAAATTTGGTATTTATTAAAAATAGATTCTAGACAACAGATTTTTGTGATTATAATGTATGAAGTTGAGTGTTCAATTGTTAGAAAACTTTTTTTTCCCACGATGAGGAATGTTTAAAATAAATTTACAAATTATATATACCACGTCCCGAAATTTGAGCAATGACCAGGACAGAATATGAAGAAATTCATATTCGTTAAGCCTTAAATATTAAATAGAACATTTAAAATAATAATCATAATGTATATATTCCATTATAATCAAAAGGCAAGTCATCTGTAGAAATTTCAGTAGGATTGTCTTTGTATAACAGACCTCTGGAAAATTCTACAATAGACTGCAAATGTTTCAAATTACATACAGATATTTTTTTTAAAATAACCAGAACCTTATCTATACACTAAGTGGAGCATCTAAACTTCAAACAAAATAATATAAGTATTTTATAAATTTATAATTATATTATAAGTATATATGTCAAAAATGAATCACTACTTCGGGTTGGAAGTAAGGCTCTTCATTGCTCAGCTAGAGGAACAGGGTTAACAGTACTATTTGAAGTCAAAATAATCTACCGGTGAATAACATCCCATAAAAACATGATTTAAAATGCGGGACGAAACGATTTATAACATATTTAACTGTAAATAATAAAACTTTGTAGATGAACATAAATTTTTCAGAACATAGAATCATAGCAACCATGAAATTGTATAAAAATCATCAATCAAATCCAAATATCCAGTAAAACATTGTATACAAAAAATCTGTGTAAAACACTAATTCTCAAATCATACTTTTCCATATAACTTCAATAGAACGAAAATAAACGTGGATACACAGTCCATGAGAGTAACTAACTAATCCGACGCGGCTCGAAGCCACGAAACTAAGCGCAAGTGCGAAACCCATGAATAACAGGTGCAGGTACAAGACCCACGAATAACATGCACGAGAATAAATCCCATGAATATCTTATGCGAGTACGAGACCCATGAATATCCATCGAACTCGAGTTTAACTATGGTGCACCAAGGACTAACAGTATTACTGTTAGTAACTAACGTTTTGTATTCAGTCCTCTTCAAAAAAATATTTTTAGGCATACGTGGGATCAATTTAACATTAATTAAAAACAACACTTTTCAATGTTAAAATTTCACCAAGAATATTTCACAATCATGGATCCCAGTATGAACCTCAAAATAAAATCTCAAAAGATTTCTTTGTCCATTTCCATACATAAATATGATAATATAATATTCCACTTGAAAGAAAAATCAATAATAATAATTAAAGCCGTTAATTCGTATAAATATGCTTTTAGTAAATCATGCTTAAAAATTGACACTTTAAATAAAATATATCAAGTAACAAGATATTATTAAAAATATTATTTTAATGGGACATTATCTACTCACCTGTGTTACTCCGTTATATCTCACTCTTGCTCTATGCTTCAGAGTAATATTCTCTCTTTAATTCCTTAGATCCCCCAAAAATAAAATATTCTATTAGGAAATACTATTCATCTATGTTGTATCAAATACCATTTATTTATCACAACCACAACAAGTCCCTTATATACTTACTAACACTTAAATATTCTAACAATTTCCCTTATCATCATTTCTCTTTTCTTTATAACACTTGAACTATGGAACCATAATCTTTAACTCTAAAAGTTGTCAAACTTTGCAACCACATTTAATTTAAAAATCTTTATCCAAAGTTCATATTCTTCCATTTTCTTATACTTTAAACATTTCCTTGTGCCTCCTTTTTTAGCCACAATATTGTTGTCTAAAACAGCAACCCATGAAGGCAAATCATATATATACAGATATTAGGGGTGTTCACAGGACGGGTCAGGATCAGGACAACCGTGTCCCGTGTCCCGTCCCGATACACAGGACGTATTTTGCGTCTCGTGTCTCGTCCCGTCCCGAGCTTAGGACTGGGATGGGTTCGGAACGGGACGAGAATTCTCGAATTCATAATTTATTTAAAAAAATAGTAGACAAATTGCTTTTTGTCCAGATACACAGCCTTCAACCTCAGATTCTCTTCAACATGAAACAATCTTTCTTTGAAGCTCTCATAAAAAATAATGCATCATTAACAAACAGACAATGTGAAAGGATAGGGCAATTATTTGTCATTCTAATCCCCTTCAAGTGACCATTTTTCGCATATTTGTTAACCATAGTTGACAGTACAGAGGATAAAACTGCAATTACAAGGCTCCAAAAGCATCCCTTACCTCCATTTAAAAAGGGAAACAAAAAAACACAACATGAGTTCATTCCAAAGAATAAAACAAAGAAACAAACGAACAATAAAAAACCAAAGACATGTGTTACTTCTTCAATTCTTCCACTTCACTTAATGAAGTTATTGCTTCATCTAAAAAGAAACAAAAGGAGAAGACGATAATTAAGAAATAAAACAAGGTTAAACAAATAAAATTATCTATGAAATAAAACAAATAATATGATATAACCTATACCATTTTCTGAAATCGAGGGAAAGAAATCAATCGAGGGTAGGCTATTATATTGCAAAACTTAAATCTAGGTAATTTGGTGCCCTACAACAAGGCTGACCAGAAATATAGTAAGTTCATTTTGTCCAAAGGCCTATAAATAAGAGGTATCATCCACACTTGCAATATCATTCATGAGAGCATTCATGTTAGGGAAGAATGTTTCTCATAACCCTCATTTTTAACATCATTCCAAAATTATACTAGGATAGAATACCAAAAAGTTATTTTCAAACCATGAAATTCAACACTTCGTTTGTCTTTTTTTCTTTTGGTTCTAAAAATTTTGAAATATGATTTTCCAAACAACATAATAATCAACAAGAAAGACGGTGGGTTTACAGACAAATATGAACACACCAAACCATCAAAGAATAGTTAAAGAACACCTGTTCAAAGCCAAATGCAAGGTTTGCCCATTCAATATCTCTGGTGATAAACAGGTTGGACCTAGCAAGCAGAGGTGCTACCTTGGCCTGAAAAGATGAACAAGTAAGTAAAACATTACCATGTTGAAGTAACAGTAGAATTTAAGAATTATTTGTAAAGAATCAACATGAATATAAATGAATATAACAAATTCAAACTCCTAATAAAGGGTTATATGATTGTCACAGCAATCTTGTTAAGTAATCCACTATTCAGGATACACTACAGGCAGTTAATCTACCACCCAGCTCCAATCAATGATTAAAATTAGTTTTACCCCAACAGCCATGTATATTTGTCTTTTTTCTTGAGTTTTAATGTGAATGCAAGTTATGGCTTAAAGTATGGTAATAAGTAACTATCATCACTGAATTTACTAGTAATTAGTAATTGATAGATGGCTGGGATATAACTCAATTGCCTTGTTTGCCTCAGCACCAGCTTTTGCTCAAAGCATTTACAATTTACAATTAGTTGCAATAATTCATAAATCATATCCAATTCAAGTATACATACAATACAGAAAAGAGCTTCCATATACAAATGCAACCAACAGGCAAAACTAACATATAACAGCTAATTGAGGTCCACATACGCGTGCACAGTGGAATAGAGTAAGGAACAGAGACTAAAATTCCAAAGGATAGCTGAAGAGAGAGGATCAAACTCGGCACCCAGCCACCCACTATATGAAAACTTCTCCGTTAAATACATAATCATCAAAGGGAACCAGATAGCTTAAATAAATTTTCTTTCTCAACTACAAAAAATCGAATACACATAACATGTGTGTCCCCTGAAGAGAGTTCCCCATTAAAAAAAATCCATTTTGATTATTCTTGCTCTCTACCAGATTTTACCTCACATAATCAGGAAATTGAAAACACACACACACAAGGATCCAAAAGATTTATGCATTATGAAATTCTCAACATCACTAGCAATTTCTCAAAACCAAGCAAGGGACTAGGTGTAACATCCCTATATTTTTATTTTAGGATTTAAGTAGTAAAAAAATTAATTTATAGTAGATAAAATTTTTATTTAATTATATAAGTTAAGAGAATTTAAAAAATGAATAAATATTAATATTATTTTTATTAAAAGTAAAAAAAAATATAATAATAATGAATAATAATAAATAAAGAAAGAAAGAAAGAAAGAAAAAAAAAAGAAGGAAAGCTAGAGAAGAAAGCGAACGGTGAATATATATATTGTATATATAAAATAAAAACAAAAAGGTGGGGCCCACGTTTTTTTATAATATCTAAGAACCCACCCACACAATCAGAGCACGCGATTCTCTTCTTCTTTCTTTTCTTCTTCTTCTTCGGGAGCTCTCTGTGCGATTCCAGTGCCTCCATTGATCTATTTCAGATTTCTTTAAGCTCTAGTTTGTTCTCATTAAATCTTTCAACTATCATAGTTATTTTTTAATTATTTTCTATACCAAATGAGTCCCTTAGAAATATAATTTGTGTTAGAAAGAAAGTAAATTTGAGGATTAGGGTTTGAAATAATTGTGAATTTTTAACAAATAAGAACCATAGAGTTGTAGAGATAAGTGAATATTTATATTTAATCGGTTTAGAATTTTTCTATTTACATTATTAAGAGGTTTAGAGTTAGAGTTTAAATGTTAGAGAGTATAGATGATTTAATATAAAAATTTTGTTGATTTAATTTGGATTTAATGATTGGGTTATATTTATTAGAGGTATAATTGATATTTAATCGGTTTAGATTGTGGCTAGAGCTTATAATTTAAAAATGTGTATTTTTGTTGGAACCCTAAATTGGAGAAATTGGGGATTTTGATCAAATTGAATAATTATAGGTTAAGTGATGGTGTAAATGAGTTATTGAAATTTAGGAATGATGTGATTTAATATTGAAATAGAGATTTGGATATTGTGAGGAAAATTTAGAAATTAGAGGTAAAAATTGGAAACTTTAAATTTATGTAATTAAATTAATTATTTGTTTAGTAATTTGACTGGTGATGAAACTCAAGGTTTAGTATGTTATTGTTGAAGGGAATTGGAGGACACGCAGCGAAAATTAACTTTAAAATTTTTTTCCTTTCCCAGCCAGGATCTACCGAATGTATTTAAGTCAAGGAGAAAGAAGTGTTACCTTCGGTATTCGAGCTTCAGTCGCGACCTCCGTATCCACTAGTCGCGACTCCTCGCCTCTTGAACTTTCAGTCGCGACCTACTCAGCTTCTCGTCGTGACCTGTCGCCTCTGGAACTTTCAGTCGCGACCTACTCAGCTTCTCGTCGTGACCTGTCGCCTCTGGAGTTGTTAGTCGCGACCTCCTCTGCTACTAGTCGCGACCTGTCTCCTCTTTTCAGATTTCTGATGTTCAGATGCCCGTTTTAGTCGCGACCTTTGCGTCTGCAAGTCGCGACTCGTCGTCGTGCTACTCTCTTCTCGATCACAAGAAGTCGGTAAACCAGATCGGCTTCCTCTACCGGTATCCACACGAACAGCGTTCCAACCACGAACGACGTGCTAACGCCTCTTGTCCCTCTAGGGTTTTCTCAAGATTCCGTCCTCACCGTCTCTATTCCGGCAGTTTCTTATCTGTAAACCTTTTGCACTATCCTACCCTTTTTTCTCTTGTGAGTTATGTTGTGTGTTGTGTATTGTGTGTAGAACTCTAGCCCCTAGTATCAAATATATAGGATGCTATCGGGCTTCTAATTGGGCTGAGCTTCAGAATTAATCTTATATTAATTCTAAAATTAATACAATATCATATATTACATAATTTGATAAGAAACTAATTAAATAAATACGGTTTTTATTAAATCCGTCTCACAGATTTAATTCACCTATTTATTTAATTTAAAATAAAGATAAGATGGAATTATATTTGATTTATTCTCATAAATCAAATTTTGAGATATCTTATCAATTTGAATTTCAAATTCAAATAGATCATATCCATTTAAATTCAAATTCAAAAGTGATAGAAATTTAATTTATCCTTATAAATTAAATCTTGCAAATATCTCTTATATTATATATATAATATATATATATACAAATTTATATATATATAATATATAAATCCACCATAAACTATTCATTGAATCTAGACATCTCTTAGATTCAATAAATCTGGACATCACAGCTCGAGGTGGGCTATTTTGTGTGCGACCCTGTAGGCCCATATGAAGTTGGCAGTGGGCCAGTTACTAAACTAACCCACAAGTCGTAAGCGGCCTCTAGCAAGACATTACGACTACCCAAAATATATGAGGATCGATGAACGATGTTACCTTTCATACAACCATTCACGTCCCTTTTGTCACACGATATTTAGGTCATGGATGAGACATAGTGAACGTCATCCTCTTATTTCTGACCGTTTACTTTCTCGATCCCTGAGTAGTCTGACGATAGAAATGGAACTACCCTTCCATTATAGTATGGCCATACATTTCTCAGACTCACTCATCGAGGGGCCCAGTAATATCTCTCTACGAATGTGAGGGACAAATTCCATCTTGACCATTCATATTCCTCCGCATGAAAAACCACTGAGCCCGAACATAGCCTTTATGATCACTCGGTCAAAAGTGACTTTTGACTAGGTCAAAGCTGAGCGTTTATCATGTAGGAATCCATTATGATCTCAGGTTAAAGGGCATAGTGACATGGCTTGTATATGAGAGAAGCTTATGACTTAACCCATGCAGCTCTCTCATAGCGGGTCAGTCCAACACCTTGTACTCTTACATGTGCCTATGACTTTGATTTATATCTCTATATATTTTCAAAGTCATACTGGTCTTATTTCATCTCTGCTCCCACATAGATGACCGACCAGGGACATTTAGGATAAGATCATGAGTTATCCAAGGATGTTCATCACAGTAAATATGCAAATAATATGATAACATAATTAAGAAATTCATAAAACAATAATGTTTATAGGACAATGATTGACCCCTAGGGCACAATTTCCAACAATTGTTAATTATAAGTTTAGAGATTTGATAATTTTGTATAATTGGAGAATTTAGTGGTGGATTTAAGTAAATTAATGTTAGATTTTGATTGAAAATTATGAATTATGTTTTTTGAGGTTGATTATGAAATGTGAGCATTAGAAATTTTAGGTGAAGCATTAAGAGTTGTAAATTTGGGGGTTTTAGATTGTTTGAGGAGTTTGATGTTAAATGAAAATTTATATAAGTAGAATGAAGTTAAGACAATATAGGATTATCATTAGAATGATAATTTGGTAAATAGATGTGTGGTTGGGATAGAGAAATTAAGTTATGGTATTGATTTAATAATTTTTAAATAAAATAAAGTTAGTAGATAAATGTGAGTATTTATTTAAAAGGATATATTGTGTCAAATTAATAACTTATTGATGCACATTTATACAAATATTGTAGATTGACTAGTGAATTGTGAACTAAACACGAGGCTCCTCATTTATGGTACCTTTATTAGCTTTGGCGAGAGGTAACCACTTTCCACTTATTGTGTGTGCTAATATGATGTTTGTGGGTAATTTAATATATATAAATATACTGATAATGATATGATTATGTTGAGAAAAAATTGATTGTTGATTTTATTGAAAATAGTCTCGTGGGACTTAAAGTAATTTGAAAAGTTTAAATAGAGATTAAAAATTTATTATATCTTGAGATTGGAATTTGAAGAAAGTTATTATTTTGAGAAAAATCCTATTGTGGTATTGATTGAAGTTATTATGTATCGAGCTATTGAGATTTTGATTATTATGAATATGTTGAGAATTATGCATTGGGGATTGGTGAGAATGGAGTTATATTTCTACCACGTGGTATAGCCTCCATTAGAGCTCGATGGTTGGCTTTTGTCCCACCAGTTTACCGAGGAGCTGCGACACCCCCACCAGTTTATCGAGGGGGAATGAACCCATGGTCCAGTCTTGTACTCTATGGATTTTGGCCGATCCATAACACTCGACCGGTTAGCTTTTTGAGTGGCCAGTCATATGGTAGTTATCACTAGCCCATGGGTTCGGTCGGCAGATATAAGGCGGTTCGGTTGGTTTGATAGGAGGAATTGGGATGGTATTTCGGTTTGATCATATTATGATAATGTATTATTCTTTTATCTCGTGTATTTTATTACCTGTCCCACTTGACACCTCACGAGCACATGTTAGTATGCATGATGAGTAGGATTGTTGGTTACTGAGACGTTTGTCTCACCCCGTGGTTATTAATATTTTCAGGTGATAGTGTCATACTAAGACATCAGGGAAGGCTTCAGAGGCTTGATTGGTGCTATATCAATTGTATAGCCTCCTCCTCTTGGTTTATGTGTGAAATAGTTATACATTGCCACAGTAAGGCTTATTTTGCATACTCTGATATAACAAGATACTCTATTTAGATTTGAAGCTGAGAATGTATGCTGATAGTGGGCTTGAGGCCCTAAGCTATTGCTTGTTATTTGTTGATTTTGAATCCACTTTTAGAATGAGAAATATTGAGAATTTATTTATCAACGAGTATTATAAAGAATTATGATTGTGAAGTGGGTTTATATGATGTTATTCCTGGGTTTAATGCTCAGAGGCCAATTTGAGATGGTTGTGAGAATAATTGTGATATTAGTGTTAATCAAGGGCTTCAACCCGAATCCTTTCTAATATGATTTTATGTGAATGGTGCGTGAAACTCTTATATCCATGATAGTATTCTTATATAAGTTTGATTTTTTTCTATCATGGATAACCTTTTTAAAAAAATAAGTTGAACTCTTTTAACCATGATAGTGCGTGAGGGTGATTTTGTCTTTTTCTATCATGGTTAATTCCTTAGAAGTAAAGTTTTCTTTCTCTAGCCATGATAAATTTTAAATGATTAACAAAATTTATTTCCATCATGGTTAGTTTGTAACTCATTTTGGTAAAAAATATTTAAGGTGGTTAATTTATGGTTATGTAAAGGAGAATTTTACACTAGGTAAAGTAAGAAGCATACCAGTGTAGTTGCTAAGTTTTATGTGGTCACCGACGAAAGCCTCTTTGGCTTTGGCTTCGAGATCTATTGCCCTAAATCCATGACGTTTGAGGTGAATGACAATGATGTACTGAAGCTGAGAGGAGCGATGGTCGGAGGTCACGGGCAGTAACGGCCGGCAGTCACAAAGTGAAGATGAAGCGGGTTTGAAGTTGAGAGGAGCAATCGAGGAAGAGCAACTTAGGGAGAGGGCGGCCGACTGGGGGGAGGAAGGAAGCTACAGTGCTAGGGCTAAAGGTGAGAAACTAAGATGTGAGAAGAGAACACGCGACACGAGAGAGGGTATAAACTGTATAATGTAGTTATTGTAAATATATATATACATATGGGGACGGGATGATCCAAGGGATGGGTCGAGACTCGTACCATCTCGAAAGATATTTATTCCCGTCCCGGTCTTTCACAAGATATGACAAATTTGTCCTGATATCACCGGGACTAGGACTGGTCACCCGGGACAGGACTTAATTGAACACCCCTAATAGATATATTCATATATGCATAACTTCCATGCAGCAAAACATCATGAAAATCTTCTTCTTCTATCAGTTTCAGTAAATTGAGAAAACAGAAAATTAAATTATCCAACTTCACACACTTTAATTTCATTTTATCCAACACTCCTCTTCCCTCTACCTCCACACATAGCACATAGTTCAACTGAACATAACAAACAATTGTACGCACAGTTTCAGATTCAACAATAGCTCCACAGCATTACAAAAATTCATTCTTCCACCATCACTACATAGAGCTTCAATGTCAATAGAAAGGCAGCAAAATGAACCATTAACCAAATTTTTGTGATAAAAATTTAACCCACAATAGAGAGCCCAAAACTATTAGCCACAAATAGGAGAGGGAAAGATCTATAGACTTACCACACACAGTTTCAAATCCAATGGAGGTTCCACAGTCATAGCATCAACTATTCTTCGACTTTCCTTTCCTTCATAGATCAGAAAACCAAAGAACAAAAAGGACATCAAACTTCTAGCTTAAAGCTGTGAACAACCCATGGAGAATAAGAGATGTTTGGCTTACCACACATCCTCACAAAGCAACATTTTGTAGAAGCAATAGAGAAGAACGTCAAAGATATGATGTTGCTACAGTACAAGGTATGCAAGGCTACGGCAGCAACGGTGGAAGTGTAATAGCACGGTGGCGGCTCGTGATAGCAACAATAGTGTGCACGTTGACGGCGCTGGTGGCAATAGCTTGGATGACGGAGGCTGACAGAATAAGGCGACACTGTGCAGACACCCAGATCCTCCCACGGCCAAGATCTGAACAGTGGGGAAGAACACAACGACAGCAACAGTCACTGATGACAGCAGCACGAACGACGGAGGGGGATGAAGTCGCAACAGCCACAAGTCACTCGTCATGAAGCTTTTATGCACTTTGCTCATAATTTTGTCGACAGAAGAAATGAGAAAGAAAGAACGTGAAAATGGGCAGAGGGGCATTTTAGTCATTTCACGTGTCTGAAAAAATAAAATCCCACGTGGCTTGAGCTGGGATTCAAACCAGAGACCTTCCCTTTCATTTCACTGTTTCTAACCACTTAACCATAAACTTTACTTGTGGCATCACTGCATGAAATTATATATATACTCTATTAAAACGGTATCATATATGTGTATTTTCTAGGGTCATTACAATATAATATAACCATGCTCAAACAATTTTCTTATAATTAATTATGAATTATTTTTTTAGTTACAAAAAGTTTAGATGGGTTCGACACCGGTCCCCTACTAAGGTTAAGGCACAACTCTAAGGCTCAGATAGCGCTTACAAGGAACTTACAAAATTACCTATTAAATGAGCTCTCACAATGATAGCAGGAATTGAACTCGCGTCCTTATAGGATACGTCATTGTTTATCATCTGTGCTAACTCTTATTGGTAATTATGAAATTTTTAAGTTGGGATATCAATTATAAAAGTTTTTATTGAATGGTGACGTGAGGCCCAAGTTTCTGAAAGCTCAAGTTTTGAACTATTAAGACCCAATAACGAATAATAATGGGTTCAAATAAGTACAAATGTATAGAATTTAGTTGGCAAAGAATCTACCATATGTCGATTTAGCTGGCGAAATAGTGAGACATACGATCATTTACAGTGTGTTTAATTTCTGAGGAGTACGATTTTATTATAGTTCTAGTTACAGCGCTTAAGGAGGCATTATGGCTCCTAAATACCTAAGTTTATGTTTGAAGGTAATTGACGACTTGTACTGCCCAACATTAGTAGGAATGAAGATTTCGCCTTACCTTTAAATCGTGGGTAAGTCTAAACCACTTCCAAAAAAATTTTGTATAAAAAAAAAGGAAAAGAAAGATATAAAAGGCCTTATAAAACATTTCACGTAAATTGCCACGCAAGCATTTAGCTTTGCATCTTTCTTATGAAAGTTGAGCTTATGAACAATTATTTAAAAAAAAAAAAAAAGTTACTAGGTCATGGAAGTGGTAAATCTGGTTTGTGGTTCGTGAATACGTGAGATGAACACAGCAAATTATCTTGATATGGTTTTCTTACCTACGTTCAATCGTCCCCTAAAATCTTTCAATAGATTTTTCTATTATGACGTCCCCGGTTACAGTTCATGTAAGATTTATAAAGAGATCACTCACAATTCACTCAATTACTCAAAATTTTTAACGAGACAAAATTCTAAGTGATTAAATTAACGATTGAATAATATTATTTATATTATTTATTTGTAGTTAATATTAATTATTAATTGTGAATTAAGACATTCAATTCTTTATTGACAATTATTTTAGATGTGATGTTAATATGATTATGAACAAAAAGTCTTTGCATTTATTTAAACATCACATCTTATTCTAGATATTACAATGTATGGTCATTAAAATTTATTAAAAGGGCCCTTTTAAGATGTAGGACAACTTTTAAAAGTTTAGTATAAATTTACGACTCTTGTTCACGGCCCCTTATTAATTGATAGAATTTTCTTTGGAATCAATTACAATGAATTTGTATACAAAAAAAAATTATAATGAATTTGTCTAAGTTTTATGAAAGGGGTTTGGCCTAATATTTCTCCATCTATTATAAATTTGATAAATTTAGAATGATTAGAAGTTTATAGATATGATTTTTTTGTACTTGCGAATTTTAACTATTAAAATTTTGAATCTTTCACATAATCAACTCATTAGAGAAATATTAAGAGGTAAGCAATTTGATATATTTTTCAATGATTCCTATGAGGGAAATTTAGGGCTACGTGGATTTCCATTGTCAAAAGTATATAATCCAAATGATGGGAAATTGCTACAACCAACTTCAACTAATGACACATTTAGATTTGGCTCCATGGGATATGGATGTGGGATAATGTTTAGAATGTTCATGGGATAAGTTGTCTTTTTGATTGAGAAACTTAAATAGCTTGTTAGAATTTTTTAAGCTAGGCCTAAGAAACAAGTAAAAAGGACAAAGAAAAGAACTCATTCAAATTAAAAAAGGGTGAATTAGGCACAAAATGTGGCTTCATATGATATTGTGCCATCTTTTTTATTTTTTATTTTTTTTTTACTTTTCATGTTCCCAATATTGTTCTTATTACATGTCTTGTAAACATACTGATAGTAATTGAAATGTATTGTGATTTTCATTTTAATATAAGTTATTGTTTTTCTCGTTTGTATGAATTTTAAGTAATTTGTCTTCATTTCTATACCATGTACAACTTTCCACATATTAGCAACTTCTTTCCTTTTTTGGTATAGAGATGCATTAACTTTTGTTATTTGGCATTTAGTTATCAATCATTCAACCTTTCTTATTTATATAAGAATTTAAAGAAACTTTTAGTTTGTTCCTTTTTTTCCCCTCTTGAAATTATGTAATTTAATTAATCTCATGTATAAAAAATAATTTAATTAATCTCTCCACATATAAATATTTGTGAAAATCACTTTCTTCATCGTAACTATATATGATAAATACATGGTTGTTTAAAATAACAGTGCGGACACGAATTTAAAATAAATAAAATAAATAGATTTCAAATTTTGAACTCTAATTTTTTTTTTACTAAAGTCTAACAAAGATTGAAAATGTAACAATGCAAAATATGGACCTGAATTAATTTATTGAGTAACATTCCTTCGGCCTCCTCAAAAAATTTATGCCTAAACAGTAAATTATTTGCTTATATAAACCTTGGGCCTAAAACAGGGATGAAAGCATTTTGGCCCATCAACGATTTCTATGACATTCTTTTTCCTAAATTAATAAATTTAAGATTAGTTTTGTTTTTGACAGTTAATATTGGACATCAACATCATTGAAATACAATAAAAATATAAAGCTCAATAAAATATTGTAAATATGAAGTAGGATATAGGAAAAGCAAAGAAAATCTAATTCGTACCTTCAGTCTATCAATTTTTTCCAAAAAAAAATAATTTTTAAATATTTATTTATATCTAATTTCATTAACACATTTCCCCCCATTTTCTCCCAATTTTCAAATCCTTCAAAAAAAGTAAAAGAGTTTTATTATATTCATAATAATACATGATGACAATAATAATCAAGTATTCTAATGATATTCAATATCAATATTTAATGTGTCATTATGATATAAGTTGTGAATAGTTTAACTTTACTATCTGCTCAATTCTTTATTCAGCCACTATTTAGTTGTTAGTTAGTTAATGCTGAATATCTTTTCTCACCTATGGGTTATACGTGTCTTGTGTCATTGGAGTCTTCTGATGTATCGTTGGGCATGTTACTTCATTCCCTGTTCTTTGACTTTTGTCAAGTACAATGTGCTCTTGCTATTTAGAAATCTGGGCTATGTCCTCCCTGGTGGAGTGGTTGCTGGGGTAGAGTAAGTCTTCAATTTTGGTGGGTCTTCAAGAAGTTGGCGGGGACCAATCCATTGTATCTTCTGTTTAATTTTGTATAGACCTAAGTTAGGTTGTTTTGTGTCTTTGTTTATGTACCCTAGCCTTCCAACTTGAGTGGTGATACATGTTAAGTTGGGGGCTTTTTTCATTTTGCTAGATTAATAAATTGACTTTTTATATATAAAAAAAACAATTGTACAAAATATAACAAAATTAAATCATATCAAAGCTCAAAAGTCTCTCAACCTGTAAGAGGTAAATTGTGAAGGATTCGTCATCTTGAGGCATTTGATGAGCAGAATATTAGATAGATGTGAGAGTCTAAGATTATACTGGAAAGGGCGAGAGTATGAGAAAATTCATTTTAGATAAACATGAGGATTTCAACCAAATTCAGATAGATGATAACTCTAGTTTATTTTTATAATACCGTACTTTGAAAAGCTTGTTTACTAATACAAAATCATAAAATAGTTGAGATGAAAACCATTTGAGATCCTGGACATAAAAAATCATACGCATAAGTGGACTCAAGACATTTGAAGCTCAATCATCATAAACCATTCACAAAATCCCACAACCAAAATTACTATCCCAAAGCTTTAACTACCAACATGGATGGATTAAATTAATTCTTAACTAGAGAGGTTTTAGACGCCAAAACGTGTTCACAAACCTTTCTATATGCTTAGAATATAAGGTGCAAGTGGTTAAAAAGGTGTTGTTGCATATGAAATAAAAAAAAAAGAATTAGTTAAATTTAGCACAAGAGGAAACATTGTGCTTACTCGGATACCTGGAAGTTTCATAAAAGCATACAACGATTTTTTGTTATTTTCTGTCACATTCATAACACACAATATCTAAGTGAGAATTTGCACTTTTCTAACACTTGACGACTTTAACTTGGATTTTAAACGTTTATTGCAACTTCTGTTTTGCACTTCAACTTTTTTTATATACATATTTTAGCATGAACCAATGGACTTCCATGTTGAAAATATTCAGGAGCCAATGAACTAAGTCTTGCCAATCAGATGGTTCAACAATATGCGTCATATATGATTTCTGTTCTCTCCAAGTGAGGAAGTTCATTGATGATAAATAATTACTTACTCAACTGGAATATTTTATAAAAACTCTTGATTGGAGATTTGAATATTCTAGGATCATCCTCAGTCAAAGAATTTTTAGCATATGAAGCATCAGACCATTTTCCAATTTTATTGATTACATACAATTTCATGGGGGAAGAGACAACTATGGAGAGCATTTCTATTCATTAGTTGATTTAATATCTGACTAGAGGCGACTATTATAATGTTGTAGACTTATATTATACTCTTGAGAGCGCTTGTATAAGTCCTCGTTTGAATTTACCTGCAAAACTCAGCAATTTCAAAAAATAGAAGCAAGAAAGTCTAGTGTAGAATATATCAGGGTAGAAATATTTTTTTGATATGCAATGAATGTAAAATATAATATTCAACAGGTAAATACTTCTTGCCTAAATAATTATTTATGATTTTCCAGTATCTTCCTCTCAAGAACTAATTTCTCTTACTGAACTTTCTCAAGCTCTGTTGAAAGAGAATCTTGTACCTTTTTAGCTACAATTTTGGCTTTCTTTTCTTTTCTATGACGTTCAATTACTTCCTAATTATTAAACAGACGGATCATCAGGAAACATGAAACTTAAAAGATCATTCAATCACAATGCTGGATGGCTAGCCATCTTATCATCTTACACAACTCTTCCCTTGCAATTTTCTCTTCTAAAAAAGAAATTGTCTTTTTCAAATCTGATCTCCCCTGGAATAGGGAAGTCATATTTAGCAAAGGCAGTAGCTATAGAGGCAGACTCACCTAGAGAGAACGAGCTCAGAGACGACGAGAACGAATGACACTACTAGAGAGATGATAACGATGATCGAATATGACAAAGCAAGTGGCTGCGGTTGGAGGGTCGGGTGGTAGCGATGATAACTAGAGTAGGAAAGGCGACTAAGTAGAGACGAAGGAGCAGAGTGCAAGCGATGACGAAGGAGCATAATACGATCTTAAAAGGGCGCTACGCCTTCAGTTTCACGCTTTCTCCTCTTCTTTCCACATCAGAGCGCCAAGTTCCTTCTGTTATTTACTATATTTTTTTAATTCACACGGGGTAGTTATGTCTTTTCACAATTGGAAAAAAATTATTTGAAGTCCCATGGGACTTGACATTAATTATGCTATTTCCCCGAACTTTTTTAGCATTTAATCCCTTCCACGGGACCTAGATGTCATTTTTCCTTCTTAATATAGGATTTAGAAAGTTGATGTTGATTATAAATATAAGACATATTTTTTATATTTATTAACTTTTTTAAATTATATTTATTAATCCTCCTTTAATAATAATCAAGTAAAAGAGAAGATATTGAGTTGAAAAGTATAATTAATGTGTTATAGAAAAAATATATCATATTAACTAACCTAACTAATTTTTTTATTCTAATTAAATTAATTAAATATGTCAGGACCGTTGGGTAATTGGAATCTTATAGCCAAATGTGAAATAACATTAATTATATAAAATAAATATTTTTTAATTCTTAAATTTAAATTAAAATACTTATTATACAATCATATAATTTGATCAATAAATTTATTTAGTAACATTTTTTGAAATAAATAAAATTTTGAAGCATAAATATATGTATATATTTTAATTTTAAAATTAGCTTTTATTTCAAGATAATGGGTTGGATAAAATCCAACGGGTTTAACGACCGGCGAAACGTAACACGACTATGAACTCTGGCGAATTTCACTCTGCAGATCTCGTGCGAAAATCTTCATCCTTGATCCATAGAAGGAGAAACAGAGTCAGTGGATTTGAATTTTGAAACCCTAGCTGAATTTGGCATCTCAAACGACGAAGATCAGGTGCGCAATGTCCGTTACTCTTTTTCAGTTTTGACCTACATTTATGTAATTTCTTCCACTTTCCAGTGCTTTCCTTGTCACTATCATAGCATAGCGACCAACATTCATGTAATTTCTTCCACTTTCCTGTGAATTCCTTGTCACTATTATAGCATAGCTGGTAACCGTGGTAATCTGGTTCAGATCCTTACAATTCGAAGCTAAGTTTTATGAAATGATTTTTAGAAATGTTATTCTCTGCATAATTAGGGTCAATTTTTGTATGTTAAAAGATTTAGCTCCAGGTTCAAGCTCGAGATCATGACCATAATGACTTGTGGTGACTTTATGGTGTTTTATATTGTAGAGGAAGGCTAGATGTCGGGGCAGTGGAAAATGCACCGTGATCCAGTGGCATTGGAGGAACAGTTGTTGCAGAGAGCTATTAAGGAAGAATGCCACTGGGAAAATATTCCAAAACACTTCAAATAACTCTTTCTTCCAAAGAAGAATGGCATAGAAGGTGAGTTTAGCTTCATTACTGTCCTTCTAGATTGTTTAGTTTCAGTTACCTGACATAGATATTACTGCCCAAACAGCATCCTTGAATGTGTTTCTTTTTCAAATGCATTTTTGGATTGCCTTATTTCTTTTGCTGGCCCTGGAAATTTAATGCAGGATTACAGAATACTGCATAAGGAAGAGATTCCAGTGGAATAGCTGTTTTGCTTGCAAAGTTTGTAAAGAAACTAAATATTATGGAGAGATAATCCGTTACTTGCGTAAGAAATTAGCTGTATGTGCTCTAGAAATTCTATTTGACTCCTATTTCTGAAAATGTGTATCTAATGCATTGTTAAATAGTGTTATATGTCTAAGGCTTTTATTTAGAAGATCAGAAAAGTTTGATGATGGATTTTGTTTAGTAGAAAAATGCTGTAACTTTTTTTAGTGAATAGAAACATCTATCATTTTTTTATTCTCACCATTACAATGTCATATATAAAGTTTTTATGCCTTGAATAGTATTTTTGAATATAGATCTTAGTTTTTTTTCTTTATTTTTGGGATTAATTTATGATAGATTATATTTAATTGTCTTCTTATCAAAAGGATAATATCTGTTTGTCTATGGTTCTGCATATTTAAAAAATGAAATTAACATTAACTAGAACTACTTGGATGTTGGGTGAGGCCCTCGATTTCTTTTGCTTTTGTTGTAGGACATGTGCATTTAATGAGTTTATCTTTTACTTTTGTTTTTCCACTTGCAGCTATTTCCTTATCATCTTGCAGAATACATTTACCGCATAATGAGAATCCTGCCTTTCAAATATTATTGTGATATAATTTTTGAAGTAATGAAAAATGGTAACTTCTCTATTCGCAATTCTCAAATGAATTGTATTCTACATTAGGTCTTGTACTATTTTTTTTTGCATGTACATAGATGGAACTATTGTAATCTTTTCATGTTAGATCTGTCATTTTGTTTGTTGGACTTTTAGGGTTCTTGACAATTGACAGCTTCTTGATTACCAGATGAATAGTGTTTGTATGATTTGTTGGTGCATCTATTTCTTGAGTTGCTAGTGGAATTGTATTTTTATGTTGGTCTTTAATGCGTCTTGAATGCTTACTATTTTCATATTAAAAATCTATAGTGAGACATCCATATTAAGATGACCTTTTGAAATGAATACATTTAGAGTCCATGCTTGTTGATAGGCACCCGAGTGAGGAGGGGAATTCCTGTCCATACTGCTTGATATGAGGCTTCAAGTTTCATAGCACTTTGGTCCTTGTCAATTGTCCATCTTGGGAAACTTGATTTCCTGAACGGCTACACTTAACACACTTTATTCAGCCTTTCACCTGCCGGAAACCTTTGTAAGTAGCCTTTTCTAGAGACTTCAATTGCCAGCTTTGGTACCAAATGATAGGCCCCAAGTTGATAGGACAAACCTTCTTTAAAAGTTAACTATTGGGACAAGGAAACTACCCTTCTTAAGCATCCCATTGAATAGTGGATGCTATTCAATGGTGGATTAGGGCATCCTATGGTACTTTACCTCCTATCACTTGTGGTACAAGATGAAATATTCTAAAGGTTTGGGATCTCATGCTACCTTGATAGGTTTCGGCTATAGTAAAGTTGTATGAGAATTAGTTAGGGGCTAAGGGCTTATAGCAATTACTGGTTATTGAAAGCTACCGAAGCACGATTAAGAGGGTAATGGTTACCCAAGTGGCACCAAAATGAACTCTTTCATGTGCCCCTTTGGTTCAAACCATGCTTGTATTTAAATGATGTTGGTGTGTCATAGATGAACTGTAATATCCCTAATTTTCTGTACTGAGTTGTATATACAGATTGAATGAAATATATATGAGATTTATCAGGAAAATATGTGGCCATTTATGTAAAGAAAGGGATTAAATTGGAAGAGGAAGAAAGTGTAAGAGCCAAAGTGCAAAATTACGAAAATACCCCTATGATGCCCTAAGAAACTAGAAGTGAATGGAGGGTATTTTGGTCATTTTAGACAGGCTAAAACACCAAGGCAGGTACAGGAAGGATTAGTTAGAGCCAGTATATGCTCTGATAAGTACAAAGAGGTGTGAAATGACAATTTTGCCCTTAGGATCAATATAGTGAAAGAAAGGGCACCAAGGGTATTTTGGTTCACAATGGATGGATATCAGATAAAATTTGATAGTAAATTATTATAATTAATATGAGAATTTATGGAGTTGACAAAAGTAAAAAAGGAGTCCTGTAGAATTAATTATGGAATTTACGGTGAAAAAGGACACCGATAAAGGGTTAAAGGAAACGCATGTAATTTTTAACAGGACTTCTGGGTCTCAAAAAATTATGAAACTTTGTAGAGAATTCATTTTATATTAGAATGAATTTCTAAAAATGTTAGAACAATTAAAAGAGGTGTTTAGCGTTTATGCTAAGATCAGTGTAATTTATGGATATCGGTATAAGGAAAGTATATTGGGATTTGGGCCAATTAGCTATTGGACCTAAAAGAGGCCCAACATGTCATCCTAGGGCAGACCAATAAGGACCAAAATTTATCTTGGAGCTCAAGTCCAATAATAACTAATTTATAGATTTTTGAAAAGAAAAGAAAAGAGAATAAAGTAAAAACTAGGGTTTGCACGGGGTGGGACCCACAAGGATATCAAAATGGCTCCAAAGAGGAAAGGTTAGGTGGCCCAAGGGAGGCCATGCTAGTGATGTCATGGTGGTAGTGTCATGAATGAGAAGTGAAAAGACATTCCAAGATCAAACCTTTAACCATTAGATCAAATAGTTCCCAAAGTGATCTTGGCCTTCAATTTTCCCAAGATTTTTCTATAAATACCCCCTCATTCTAAGCCAAAACCATGGAGGAGAAAGTGTAGGGAACCTCTTGCAAAATTTTCTCTCAAGCTTGGAGGAAGCAAGGATCTTGAAGAAACAAATAAGGTAAGTTGTCTCCTTGCTTCTACCCTTTGTTCTTATGGTTTGTGCTTGAGTTTAAGTGGTTTTTGAGGCTTAAATCTTGGGGAGATGCTGCTGGAATTTTTGTGTAGATGTGAAAGGAATATGAGTTTTAGGTCATAGATAGTTAAGACAAGCTTAAACAAGCTAGTTACATGCTTGGTTGTGAAGTAAGTTGATGTTCTTAACTTTACCATTTCGTTTTGCACTGTTCATGCACTATTCATGATAGAAAGAGATGTAATTTCAATGATTTAATGCTTCCATTGAGTTTATATGATGATTTTGTGTAGGATTGGAAAGGTTTTGAACCTTGGAAACCATTGGAATTAAAGGTTATAATGTTGAAAATTCCTCACGGTTACTGTTCACTAGCATGAATAGTGATTTAAATTTCATGATTTTGATGCTTCCAATGGTCTTAAAATGAGATTTTTTGTGGGGGTAAAGTTGAGGAACAAGTATGGGAAGCATTGGAATCAAAATGAGAATTTTTGGAAGAATTATGTATGCTTTTCCAAATCTGTACAGAACAGTGCATTGTTGCTAGAATTTGGTTATTTTGAGTTCATAAATGGATTCAAAAGGTGAAATTGTGTAGGGTAAGGTCAAGACATCAATTGGTTCAAAGGCCAAGTTAATTTGCAAAGATTAAAGAAAGTTATGTTAATTAAAGCAAGTTAAAGGTTCAAGAGAGGTAGTCTTGAGTAGTGTTTGAGTTTATGATCCTAATGGATTATGTAATGTCTAGGTTTTGACATTTGTGGCAAGGAAAGATCACTTCAAGAAGGTAAGGACAAGGATCTACAAGAGGTAGCAAGAATATCTAACTATAAACTTATGTGCTTTGATTGATTTGCTTACTTGTTATGCATGAAGGTTTGGTTGAGCATGGAATATTATGTGATGATGTTTATGATGATGATGATGTGCTATGAGTATGTGCCACTCCTTGCAATATATGTCATGACAATATGCATGTTAGAGTTTGCTTATGTATAAGCATGAATTAGCTCCCATTGCATGATAACATGTTAGGCATTCAATCAAACATGCATAACCGTATAGTTTGTATTACTTGCTATTGAGATTTCCATGAAATCTCATTCCTTCCATATCCATAAATATTGCTCTAGGTGCTAGAACTACACAAGGAGGAAGGTAAATGACATGAACAATGTGTATATGACTTGGAAAGCATGCCTTTAATTTATGTGATGATATATTGGTATTACATGGTAAATACTCACTGGATCCGAGATGAAGGAGTGACCTTCCAGCGATAGTTTGAGTGACTTATCCATTTCAGTTTCACGTGAAATTTGGCATGATTTTTCAAATTCGGGAATTGAAATCTGGAGTAAGATAATACGACTACTCAGAGGTAGTGAGGTTCATGCGCTAATTTCATATAGTAAATGAATGAGTTTGTCAGAGATATTTGGTGAGCTTAAATTACACATTCTAAGATTTAAATCTATAGGTAATTTGACTCAATTGGGTAAGTATACAAGGAGAAATAAATTTTTGAAAATGGGGCAAAGAAACTGGAACTTCCAAATTTACCAAATGAACAGTAAAGTTCAACGAATAAACTGATTTGATCTGGACAAGGAAACCTCATTTTCATATTTTTGTCTCAGTTAAATGAAAGAGATTTCATTAGAAATTGGAATCACCTCAACAAGGTTTTTTTAGATTTAGTTATGAATTTTCAAAGTTTAGGCTGTAATCTGGAATTACCCAGTGAACAGTGATGGTGAACAGTACCCATAAGCCCAACTCTTGGAAATACATGTTTTTGAGGTTAAGAGGTATTCCAATGTTCTAAAATAGTTCCAATTGAGTATAAGTAAGGTTAAGGTTTAAGTTCAAAATTTAAGGTCAAGGTTTTAAGGATTGAGATTAAGGATATTTACTAGAAAATGCTGTTATACTGGCAGAATATCGAAAGTACTGTGTACGTAGGTGCTGTCTAAGGAGGCTAGAAGTGAGTGGACCTAGCCAGTTCATCCAGTCTTTCCTGGGTACTTACGTAGAATAGTAGTTCTCATGGGACTTACCGAATCAGTACAGTTATCTTCTGTCAGGATTTTTGGCAAAGAGAAATATAATAAAGTTAAGATTACTTCCGTAAGTGTACTCTGAGAGGTTAAAAAGGAGGATGTTTCATGAACTGTGAGGAAGTGAAGCTTATTCTGTGACAGAGAATGCAGCGAATCACGTTATATTTCATTATACAGCAAGGTACATTATATACACTGTAGCGATGATTCTAGAGTCTGATTCTTGGGGATTTTGAGATCTGTACATTAAAATCAGATTGCCCCTAATTAAGAAGGATTCTCTCATATCTCATAATCTCTCCGGTAATCCTCCTAATCAATGTAATTTAATATCTACACTCCCCCTTAAGTTGGTTCATATATATTGATCATTGCCAACTTGTTAATTAAATATTCGAATTTTTCTGTGGAGAGACCCTTCGTAAGAACATCAGCTGTTTGTTCCTTTGACGGTATATATCTGAGATCCACTGTCCCTTCATCAATCTTCTCTCGGATAACGTGTCTATCTATTTCAACATGTTTAGTACGATCATGTTGGACTGGATTATGGGAGATACTGATAGCTACCATGCTGTCTAAGTAGAACCTTATAAGTGGATTCATCATCATTTTTAGCTCTGTGAGAACACTCTGTTTCTTGCTCCGCCAAGTTACAAGATTTCCCCAGACAAAGGTGGCATATCCCGAGGTGGACCTTCTATCATATTGATCTCCTGCCCAGTCAGCATCTATAAATACTTCTACTCTTCTATTGTCTGTCTTTTTAAACAACAGCCCTCTGCCTGGTGAACCCTTTAGATATTTAAGGATCCCGTAAACTTCGTTCAAATGTTTTTATTTTGGATGATGGGAGTGTTGACTCACAACACTTACTGCGAAAGTTATGTCAGGTCGTGTGTGTGACAAATAAATCAGCTTTCCTACCATTCATTGATATCTTCCTTTATCAACATCCTTCCTTAGATCTTCATCCTCTTCAATTTTTTCCACTTGTATTGGTGTGCCACTTAGTCTACATCCTAACATTCTTGTATCTTTTAAGAGATCCAAGACATATTTCCTTTGAGATATACTGATCCCCTTTCTTGATCTGGCAACTTCCATCCCAAGAAAGTACTTCATTCCTCCTAGATCCTTGACTCGGAATTCGTTATTTAGAACTCCTTTGATTCGGCTGATTTCAGTATGATTATCTCCAGTGAGAACTATATCATCCACATATACAGCTAGAATAAGAATTTTACTCTTCCAGTGCTTGAAGAACATTGTATGGTCACTTTGTCCTTGCTGATAGCCTTGTTTCTTCAAAACATCGGAGAACCGCTCAAACCATGCTCTAGGTGATTTTCAGTCCATATAGTGATTTCTTCAATTTGCATACTCAGCCCTCATTGAGGTATGTATTCTTGATGTCCATCTGGTGTAGCGACCAATCAAGGTTCACAGCTATGGAAAGTAGAATTCTGATAGTGTTTAATTTGGCTACTGGTGCAAAAGTTTTTGTATAATCTGTACCATATATTTGAGAGAATCTTTTTGCCACTAACCTTGCCTTGTACCTGTCTAGTGTGCCATCAACTGTGTACTTTGGGGTGAATACCCATTTACATCCTACAGGTTTCTTTCCTTTAGGTAGGTTTACCAGTTTCCAAGTTCCATTGTTTTCCAAGGCTTCCATTTCTTCCATGATGGCCTTTCTCCATTCTGGGCTAGATAAGGCTTTATTGATATCCTTCAGAATCCTGACATTATCTAGGTGAGAGACAAGTGCACAGTATTGTGATGAAAGGGCTTTATATGACACAAACCTTTCGATGGGATGTTGTGTACAAGACCGAGGCTGTTTCCTTAGTGCAATTGGTAAGTCAAGATCACCAAGTGTGTGTATAGGATTATTGTTCTCTGCTCCCCTTGGAACTGTATTCGGTTCTGAGTCTTGGTGTCTGCTAGGTGTCGGATGAACTCTACCTAGGAAGGGCCTCCTGGTATAAACCCGAACAGATTGATTTGTGTCTCCCCCTAGACTAGTAACTTCTAGATTAGGCATTGTACTATGGTCAAGTGGTTTAGTAAGAGTAGGATCATATTCAATGAAGAATGGGGTGTCGGGTGGTGGTGATTTAGACTGCATCTGAGGTTCACTCCCAAGAGACTCCCCCTGAACTAAGGACTGATAGTATGAAAGTTGTTCATGAAAAGTGACATCATAAGTGACAAAGAGATGACAGGTAAGAGGGTCATAACACTTGTTGCCCTTTTGGCTGCCCGAGTAGCCCAAGAAGATGTATTGGATAGCTTTGGGACCAGGTTTATTGGTGTGATGGAGATGGGTATAAGCTGTGCAGCTAAAGACTTTGAGAGGAAGAGTGTGTTCAAGGAAAGGCAAATTGTAGTACTGATATAGTACTTGTAATGGTGATTTGTACGAGAGAGGTTTGCTAGGGAGGCGATTAATGAGGAAGGTGGCGGTGAGCACAGCGTCATCCTAATAGAAGTTAGGAACATTTGAGAAAAATAAGAGGGCACGGGCTATTTCCATGATGTGCCAGTTTTTTCATTCAGCAACACCATTTTGTTGGGGTGTATAAGGACAAGTAATTTTGTGGATGATTCCCCGTTCAGTTAAAAAACTGGCTAAGGACTGATTAAAGTATTTCGTACCATTGCCAGTGTGTAAAGTCTTAATCTTGGTTTGAAATTGAGTCTCAATCATAATATAGAAATTGTGGAAGGGGGGCTAACTTTGGTTTTGTCTTTTAACAAAAATACCCATGTAACCCGAGTATGGTTATCAATGAAGGTAATGAACCACTTTGACTTTGTACGATTAGGGGTGCGAGAGGGTCCCCATAAGTCACTGTGAATGGGCGTGAATGGTGAGGAAGCGTGATAAGAATGACTTAGGAAGGAGGCACGTTGATGTTTAGCCAACTCGCAAGAATCACAATAAAACTTGGTACTTTTATTAAAAATGAGGGAAGGAAACAACAGGGACATGTATTGAAAATTTGGGTGGCCTAACCGTTTGTGCCATAATTCTAGGTCACTAGTACTATAGAGGGACACTTTATGACAAGAAGCACCAGTCTTTTCTGCATTTTCATCGAGGTAGTAGAGTCCATCGAACACCTTAGCATTGCCAATCGTCATCCCCGTGAGCAGATCCTGGAAAACACAGTAAGTGATAAAGAAATCAGCATGGCATCTTTCTTCACAAGCTAATTGACTTATAGATAAGAAGTTACACTTTAAGTTGGGGACATGGAGAACATTATGCAGTGTAAGAGAATCAGACACTTTGACACGACCAATTCCAGCAACAGGAGTATTAGAAGCATCAGTAATCTTGACTGTCATAGGTGACAAAGTAGTAGTGTAATAAGAAAATAGTGATCAATCATCCGTCATATGATTCGATGCACCAGAGTCAACAATCCAACACTGGCCAGAACACCTACCTTTAATAGTTATCAAGGCTTGTGGAAAATTACCTCGGTGGACAACTGTTGCTACAGGTTGGCGATGATTTTCCAAAGCAGTCAGCTTTTCTAAGATTTTTTGTAAAGCATCACCTTGATCTGGAGGGACAGCAGCACCCTCACTGGTCCTTTCAGCAACATACCCGCGAGTTCTTCCCTTCTTTGGTTTCCAATCAGATGGTTTCCCATGCAAGTCCCAACAAGTTTCCTTAGTCTGACCTAGCTTGTTACAATGGTCACAGCTAGGACGTTTGGTGCCTGCCTTTGAATCACTACTCCGAACAACCAGCGCAGACATCTCTGCTGGAGCGATTGCAGTGTGCCGAGGAGTGGGGTCACTTGATGACATAACAAATCGCCTGGCTTCCTCATTTTTGAGAATGAAAAATTCTTCACGGACAGAAGGTAACAGAATCTGGGCCAAGAGGCGTCCACGAGCATCATCATATATGGGATTGAGACCAGCCAATAGTTCAAATAGTCTTTCTTCTTCCAGGTCCTATTTACTTGCGAGAGCATCCTCGGAGCAGTGCCAGGAACGGTCCTTGAGGAGGTCAAGGTCTTGCCAGAGAGAGACCTTCGCCGGATAGTAAGCCATGAGACTTTGAGTATCCTGTTGGAGTCGCCACACTTTCGCTCGTATGTCATAAGCCATAGTTGCATTACGACGGGATCCATAAGAGTCCTTCACAGCATCCCAAATCTCATGGGCCATCGGGAGGAACATGAATGGCTTCTTCACGGTCGATACCATTGAATTCAAGAGCCACGCTGAGACCACAGAGTTTTCCGTCTTCCAGCGTCGCCATTCTTTGCCGTCAATCATGGGCGGGATACTGAGATCACCGATGATATGGTTGAGCTTGTCTCAGCCATCTAAGGCTAGTCGTATCGACTGGACCCATTCTTGGTAATTATCTCTTGTCAACTTGTCGGGTACGATGAGGACTGAGTGGTCGTCGGACATGTGACGGACAGGCGAGCCATCTTAGTCAGCCACTCGACGGGCCTCCATGTAGACAAGAATGGAGGGAATCATGTTATATTTCATTATACAGCAAGATACATTATATACACTGTAGCGATGATTCTAGAGTCTGATTCTTGGGGATTTTGAGATTCGTACATTAAAATTAGATTGCCCCTAATTAAGAAGGATTCTCTCATATCTCATAATCTCTTTGGTAATCCTCCTAATCAATGTAATTTAATATCTACATGAAGTAAAATAAAAGGAAAGGTGAGAGGAAGCTTTAAGGAAAGAGATGACTTGATGCAAATATATTGTCAAAAGCAATTGTCCTAGGTATTCTTGCTGTTGACATTATTTTTTTTCCTTTTCCTTTCTTTCATTTTTGTTTTCTTGGGATTTGATTCTCAATTTATTATATTAGGAAAGAAATAATAAATACAGCAATTACAATAGTTATTTTTGTGACCTCTGCTTTTTCCACTAAGCCTTTTTGTTGGACCTATAGCTAATGGACCGAGCTGGTAACTAACTTATGGGCAAAGGTGTGATGTGTGTGATTGTGAAAGAGAGAAGGGCTGTAAGTTGTGTATATTCAGGGCGTGAGTTTTAGCCTATACTACATACTAAGACCTACATGGTGAGATTAGTATTACCTTAAAAAAGATTTTTGGAGCAGTTTGTATCAACTTTTTGTCAGATTTCATAGTTTTATGTGTAGAAGATTTCATCATATCAATGATTTGGTTTAAATGTTTGTTTACGTATGTAACATGTTAATATATGCATAATCTACAAGATTTATTATTCATTAATGGATGCATTGTATTATGTACCTTATTTTTATTCCTTCCACTTGTTTGATTGTTTACTGTAAGCTTTGTAGATATGTATGATGTTAAAAGTATGTTTATGTTGAATATGGCCTTTAAAAACTGGCTGCACTTTTAAATTGTTTGCAGAGCAACCTTATGAGAGCGTCCCAAATTTTAGTGCTGCGGATGCTCTAAGACTCACAAGAATTGGGGGAAATGAATTTATTGATATAATGAATAAGTGCAGATCTAAGGTACCGCAATGATTTTCCTTTGTATAATAATAAATAAAAATAGAATTGATGCCTGGATTTCATGTATGCTTGTGTATGCATATTTTTGTTTGTTTAATTAGCTGTAGCAAGAATATTGTCAATTTTACCCTTCAAGCAACTATTTTGGGCTGACAAGGCACTGAAATTGATACCAAAACAAGATGAGAATATAGCCATTTTAGTTATTCTATTATTTTAGGAAACAAAATTCAAATACACTTTTAGTTTTAGGTCATTTGTGAACACCCCTTTTACTTTGAAAGGAAGAGTTATCCCCTTAAATTTCCACCTTCAACATTCTAAGCTTTTTGTCCATTTTCCATCAACAGAGGTGTCACCTCATACTATTTTCCTTGCAACATGCCATGGCCTTATTGTTTTGAAAGTAAATTAGGAGGTTAAAATGTTCAAAAAAGCTGTGAGGGAATGGATCATCTAACCCTAGATCCCAAAATTCCCAAATGTTAAAATGATGATAGCTTAAGAGTTTCAATTTAAAAGCTGAGGAGGGGTTTGCTAATAATAGAATATTTAAGATCATATATTATTTTTTGCTATTATATTTTCTGATCTGGAACAATTATGGAATTATATTAATTAAGCTAATTTTTTTCCAGAAATTATTTGGTTAATTGGATAATCTATTAGGCGGTAGATATCCATCTATGTGATAACCATAATATCTTTTGTTAGGAGCCTTAGATTAGTTATAATTCTAGTCAAATAAAATTTTGTAGCATATATGCCTATGATAGGTTTGCTAGTTTATTGGTTTATTCACCTTTGTTTCACATTCATAATTTCCTGAATATTGAGATTGAGTTGAGTTCTTCCTGAGTTTTTATTTTTGGTTCGGCATCACTTCTTTAGTGACTTCACTTGGATGTATAATATTTTTCATTTTGTTTTTTGGTCCTCAAGACAGATAAATGAATGCATTATCTATAGGAATACTTACAAGATTATTATTTGATCTCCCCCCCTTAATCTTGGGGTATATGAAATATGGTGAATTAAGGGTGTCAAATATAAAATTTAACTTTTCCAAAATGAATGTTTTCAAAAGAAAAGGTAGGAAAAAATGGTCTTTAAAGATTCTGTCCCCAATTATATGCCTTCCTGCAGACTTGCAAGCATGAAAGCTTTTTTGTCTTCTTATCTCACCTGTCATTTCCTTTTTTTGGAGTAACCAGAAAATCATGTGGAAACTGAACAAGTCAATTGCAAGAGAACTTTTACCTACGCAACTTGTGGATTTCCCAATTGAGCCCTGGTGGGGAATTTGTCTTGTGAACTTTACCTTGGAAGAATTTAAGGTAAGGCCTGTCTTTTATCTTAATAAACTGGAGGTTCACTTGGTAATGTTGATTGTTGTTTTAATTTAGGAACATTTCAGGTTTTTATGTTGACTTTTCTCACATTTGTTTTTTGCCTTATAGAAACTCTCAGATGAGGAAACAGCTCCTATAGACAAAATCTGTAAAGAAGAAGCAAATTCGTTTATCCTGTTTGATCCTTACACAGTGAAGGGTCTTTATAGGCGAGGATTAATCTATTTTGATGTTCCTGTATACCTTGATGACCTGTTCAAAGGTGTGTTTTGTATTTTATGTTTTATTCCTTGCTTTAAATAATTAGGTTTTATTATTTTACTCCTGAAATGAAAAAATGCAGCAAATAAATTTATTATTATTCTGTATAACAATTTCCATGATTGTTGAAGGAAGGAAGAAAAATAAGATACATAATACAATCCATCCATTCATAACTAAATGCTAAATAACAAAATGCATCTCTGTACCAAAAAAGGAAAAAAATTGCTAATATGTGGAAAATTTTACTTGTTAAAAAAGTACATGGTGTACAAATGAAGACAAATTTCTTGAAATTCATAAAAACGAGAAAAACAATAACTTACATTAAAATGAAAATTACAATACATTTCAACTACTAACAGTTTGTTTACAAGACGCCAACAAAAACAATATAGGGAACATGAAAGGTAAAAAAAAAGAAGAAGCCAAAAGATGACACAATATCATATGAAGCCACATTTTGTGCCTAATTCACTCTTCTTTGATTTGGATGAGTTCTTTTCCTTGTCTTTTTTGTTAAGATAAATTTATATATAGTACCATAGTATTATTTTGATTTTCTTCCCAAACCCTCAAATATTGAGGAGTTATGTCATAAAGCTCTAAATATTGGAATCCCTTCTTCACTAAATCATCTACAACCTTATTTAGTTCTTGAGAAATGCATTGGTACTTATCATTGAGAAACAAGCATATTCTTAATTTCATAAGTAAAAAATTACCGGTGCATGTTTTGTGAACAATATAGATAATTCTCTATAAGGGTCTTTGACTCAAGATTTAAGCTCGATTTACCACAGGGGTTTAAGCTCGATAGAGGATGGTCTCAGGCAAAATCTTTCAGTTTGCTAACAATTTGCACTCAGGATTCCAACCTCATGAGATTTCAAGTATCTATCAATAAATTCCCCAAGAGATAAGGTTTGTGCAATTCATATGGTTTTTTCATCTTAACAAATCTCGAGTCAAAACCGCAGCTTCAATTTTATCGGATGCCCCCAAGGGTTAGGAACTGGTTAATTTCAAATATATTATTTTGTGGGCATTAATGTTTTCTCTTAATTTAATTTAAATCTGATAAAGTTGCTAAAATAAGAATATAGTAAAATCCTCTTGGCCACAAAGCCCCCAAGCAAACCCTCTTGCCCTTTCTGGCTTTCCCACAGGTGGAATTTTTGAGAGATTAATGGTCAAAGCAGATCAAACGAGTAATATCTCTCCCTCCCCCTTTTTGTTAATTCAGTTCATGTCATGCCATAGACGAATTTTATTCAAGAACTATGTTATCCATTTTTTTAAAATGAAAATTCTATACTAAATTTTGGTCCATCCCATGTTATTTTTCTGATTTTTTATTAATGAAAATTCAATTCGAGAAGGGGATGGTTTAGTACGAATTCTCTTTGTTAATCCTACGAATTCACCCTAGATAGTAATACTGGCCTATTTCCCTAATCCCTGTGCTGATTAGTTTCCTAGTCAAAACTTTATCGTCATTTGATGTTTTCGTTTAGCTCATTAAGTTGGTTAAATGTTACTCGTTTGTGAAATTCCCAGGGGGAATGCTTTGTTTGATTTGAGCAATGTGGTGATGGGATTCATCTGCTAAGTCTTAAATTCTCACATGTAAGTGGTGAAATATAAGGGGCCCATTCTGTGCAAAGTTGTGTTTGTTTCTTTTGGGTTACTCAAATCCCTCAGTGCTTGGCCTAGGTTAATCAACTAATAAATAATCTAGTAAAAAAGTCATTTTATAGATGGCTTGCTATACTATATGTAGATATCAAATTACATTTAATAGAGAGATTATAGGAGAGATTATGAGATATGAGAGAATCCCTATAAATTATAAGCAATCTGATTTTAATGTACATATCACAGAATTCCCAAAATCAGGCTCTAGAATCATCTCTACAGTGTATATAATGTACTTCTGTGTATAATGAAAAATATCAGTTTGATTCGCTGTAATCTCTATCACAAATAAGCTTCATGGTATCATAGCAGTGAAGCTCACCGCTGCTGTCGGCATTGTCCCTCCATTCCCGTCCACATGGAGGCTCGTTACTTCGCTGAAGGAGATAGCCCGCCCGTCTTTCACATTTTCGGCGACCACTCAGTCCTTATCGTACTCGACAAACTGATAGGAGACAATTACCAAGAATGGGCCCAGTCGATGCGATTGGCCTTAGACGGCCGAGACAAACTTGGCCACATCACTGGCGATCCTAGTATTCCGCCCACGACTGACAGCAAAGAATGGCGACACTAGAAGACTAAAAACTTTGTGGTCTAGGCTTGGCTCTTGAATTCGATGGTTTCGACAGTGAAAAAGCCCTTTATGTTCTTCCTTACGGCCTGCGAGATTTGGGATGCTGTGTAAGACTCTTATAAATCCCATCGCAATGCAGCTATGGCCTATGACATAGGAGCGAAAGTGTGGCGGCTCTAACAGGATACTCAGAGTCTCACATATTTGGCGAAGGTTCCTGGCACTGCTCCAAGGACGCCATTACGAGTAAATAAGACCTGGAAGAGGAGAGACTACTTGAACTATTGGCTGGCCTTAATCCCATATATGACGATGCCCGTGGTTGTCTCTTGGCCTAGGTCCCACTACCATCTGTCTGTGAAGCTTTCTTCATTCTTAGAAATGAGGAAGCTAGGCAACTTGTAATGCCATCAAGTGAACCTACTTCTCGGTCCACTACAGTAGCTCTAGCAGAAATGTCTGCACTGGTTATTCAGAGTAGTGACTCAAAATCAGGCACCACACGTCCTAGCTATGACAACTGTAAGAAGCTAGGCCACACCAAGGAAACCTGTTGGGATTTGCATGGGAAACCATCTGATTGGAAACCAAAAAAGACGAGGAATCGCGGGTATGTTGCTGAAAGAACCAGTGAAGGTGTTGCTGTCCCTCCTGATCAAGGTGATACCTTATAGAAAATTTTAGAAAGGCTGATCGCGTTAAAAAATAATCACCAACCTGTAGCAATATTTGTCTAATGAGGTAATTTTTCACAGGCTTTGACAACTGTTAAAGGTAGGTGTTCTGGCCAGTGTTAGATTGTTAATTCTGGTGTATCGGATCATATGACGGATGATTGATCTCTATTCTCTTATTACACTGCTACTTCTTCACCTATGACAGCCAAGATTGCTAATGCTTCTACTACTCCTGTTGCTGGCATTGGTCGTGTCAAAGTGTCTGATTCTCTTACACTGCATAATGTTCTCCATGTCCCCAACTCAAAATGTAACTTGTTATCTGTAAGTAAATTAGCTTGTGAAGAAAGATGCCATGCTTACTTCTTTGTCACTCATTGTGTTTTCTAGGATCTCCTTAAGGGGATAACAATTGACAATGCTAAGGTGTTTGATGGACTTTACTACCTGTATGGGCGTGCAGAAAAAACTGGTGCTTCTTGTCATAAAGTGTCCCTCTCTAGTAATAGTGACTTGGAACTATGGCACAAATGGTCAGGCCACCCAAATTTTCAATACATGCCCCTGCTGTTTCCTTCCCTAATTTCTAATAAAAGTGCCAAGTTTTATTGTGATTCTTGTGAGTTGGCTAAACATCAACATGTCTCCTTCCTGAGTCATTCTTATTACGCTTCCTCACCATTCATGACCATTCACAATGACTTATGGGGACTCTCTCACACTCTTAATCGTACCAAGTCAAAGTGGTTTATTATTTTCATTGATGACCATACACGGGTTACATGGGTGTTTTTGTCAAAGGACAAAATAGAAGTTAGCTCCACCTTCCGCAATTTCTATACTATGATTGAGACTCAATTTCAAATAAAGATTAAGACTTTACACACAGACAATGGTACGAAATACTTTAATCAGTCATTAGCCATTTTTTTAACTGAACGTGGAATCATCCATAAGAGTACTTGTCTTTATACACCCCAACAAAATGGTGTTGTTGAATGCAAAAATCGGCACATCATGGAAACAGCCCGTGCCCTCCTATTTTCCTCAAATGTTCCTAACTTCTATTGGGATGACGCTGTGCTCACTACTACCTTCCTCATTAATTGGCTCCCTAACAAACCTCTCTCATACAAATCACCATTACAAGTACTGTATCAGTACTATAATTTTCCTTTCCTCGAAAACACCCTTCCTCTCAAAGTCTTTGGTTACACAGCCTATACCCATCTTCATCACCCTAATAAGCTTGGTCTCAAACCTATCCAATGCATCTTCTTGGGTTACTCGGGCACTCAAAAGGGATACAGATGTTATGACCCTCTTACCTGTCGTCTCTTAGTCACTTGTGATGTCACCTTTCATGAGCAAACTCCTTACTATCAATCCTCAGTTTAGGGGGGTCTTCTTGGAGTGAACCTTATATACAACCTAAATCACCATTAACCAACACCCCATTATTCATTGAATATGATCCTACTCTTACTGAACCACCTTACTATAGTGCAACGCCTAATCCAGGAGTTACTAACCTAGGGGAGACACAAATCAACCTGTTCGGGTTCATACTAGGAGGCCCATACTAGGTAGAGTTCCTCCGACACCTAGCAGACACCAAGACTCAGAACTGAATACAATTCTAGGGGGAGCAGAGAACAATGATCTTGTGCACACACCTGTTGATCTTGACTTACCAATTACACTAAGGAAACAGCCTCGGTCTTACACACAACATCCTATCGAAAGGTTTGTGTCATAGAAAGCCCTTTCATCAAAATATTGTGTACTTATCTCTCACATAGATAATGTTAGGATTCCTAAGGATATCACTGAAGCCTTATCTAGCCTAGAATGGAGAAAGGCTATCATGGATGAAATGGAAGCATTAGAGAACAATGGAACCTGGGAAATGGTAGATCTACCTAAGGGAAAGAAACCTATAGGATGTAAATGGGTATTCACCCTAAAGTACACAGCTGATGGCACACTAGACAGGTATAAGCCAAGGTTGGTGGCAAAGGGGTTCTCCCAAGTATATGGTACGGTCTACACAGAAACTTTTGCACCTGTAGCCAAATTAAACACTATTAGTAGAAAACATTATCAGAATTCTACTTTCAATAGCTGTTAATCTTGATTGGCCGTTACCCCAGATGGACATAAAGAATGCCTTCCTCAATGGAGAGCTAAGGGAAGAAGTCACTGGTGAAAAATTGGCAATTGAAATCCCCATTTTTAAACCAGTCAATGTGGAGACGGTTTTAAAAAAATGAGCGGTGACATTTTTGTAAATAAAATAAAATATTCACACCGTATTTACTCGTAACCGATGTGGAAATATTTAGTCTGGTTTAGATGTTTACTTTATACAGCGGATATTATAGAGACCGATGTGGAAATATTTAGTCCGGTTTAGATGTTTACTTTCTACAGTGGATTTATATTGACCGAGGTGGAAATATTTAGTCCGGTGTAGATGAACTCCGTCAGGATCCTTTCCTGCTATTTTATGTCAAGTCTTCTCAGACATGCGCAGTATTTCATCATGATCACCTTCTCCGATATCTATTTTATATTCATTTCTTCTATTCTTCTATCTTAACTTCCCAATGGCTTCGCCTCACAAAAGATAGAGACAGAATGTTGAAGACAAACATATGCACGTATCTCCTGATAACCCTTCAGTTCCTTCTCCTCCTCCCCTGCTTCAGCAACTGGTGGAGTTCCTGGAGGAACTCATCCCCCGCTTCAATGCACTGGAGCGCTCAGTGGAAGAACTGGCTCTAAAAGTGGAGAGGATGAATGAACATTTCAGAGCCTTCCATTTTGAAGTTCATCGCCATCAACACGATGATAGTTTCTTTCATCCTGTTGTTGATCCCAATTCTGACTCCCAAAACACTGCTTCGGAAGATGATGATGATGATCAGTGAAAACAGGGTCACCCCTGCCTTTCTCTATTCCCCACCCCATTTTTGATGTAATGAAAAGAATTAATGAGGAGTTGATAATATTGTATTTATATATAGCTAGCTAGGTTGATAGAGCGAGGTCATTTTTTTTATATTTCAAGATGTAAAGTTAGTTAGTAAAGTTTAATTTGAATGAATATAATGAAGTTTAATAGGTTTCTTGTTCTGCATACGTTGCTGATGATCTATTTATTTTTCATCTGAATCCCACTTTTAAACCGGTCACTGAGGAGAAGACGGTTTAAAAAAATTAAATTTTTATACCGGTTTTAAAAGTAACCGATTTAAAATATAAACACTCGGTGCAGATTAGCTTCGTCCTATCTGCCTCTTCAGTTTGCTGTCTATGCTTTCTCGCGATCTTTCTTTATTCTTCAGACTGTTCATTTCACTTCTTCAGTTCCCAACGTTTGTAGTCATTATGATAGAAGGCTAATTGTATTTTTCTATATTCTTATTGATCATGAACGTTAACCATATATATATGTATACCATTCCTATCTGACTCCTCCGATGGCCTCTTCCTCACGCACGCCTCCTTTTCTGCCCCACAAAAGAAACAGAGATGACTTTGAAGACAAACATCCTGATCCTCACCCTTCTGTTCCTTCTCCTCCTCCCCTGGTTGTGACTCTGATAGAGAGCCTTGAGAACTCATACTGCACTTCAATGGGCTGGAGGACTCCGTGGAAGAATTGAATCGTAAAGTTGACAGACTAAAAGTAAGTTTCAGAGATTTCCTCTCAGAAGTTCGCCGCCGTCAACCCCGTGATAGCTTCTTTAATCCTGTTGATCTCACCCAATCTGATGACTCCCAAAACTCTGAGTCTGATGAGTAGTGAAAGATTGTAATTTTTATATATTCTAATATATATATTTTTTTGTGTGTAAAAGTTGATGATATGGTTTGTATCACTTAAAAAAATTGATATATTTTACATCGATTTATATATAGTGGCCGGTGTAAAATATACTCTCTACAACTTTTATATATATATCTACGCCGGTGTAACATTTTGTCCGGTGTATATTTTCTTACAAAATAATTTTTTTTTTATTTTTTTACCAAATACTCTTTTATTTGGTATATTTCTCAAGCCTTCCATCTCTCATTTTTTCCGGGTTCGCGCGTTAAGTCTTCTCGACGCTTCACAGATGGTGAGTTTTGTTTTGAACTCCTCTCGAGAACTAAAAATTTATTCTCTCCATGTATTAGCTGCAACGTAATGGTTTAATTTCTTGTTTTCTATTTTTCTAGTTCTTATAGTCTTCCACAAATATGGATCGTAGTTGGATAAATGCTAAACGAATAAGTGTTGAGTATGCTGAGGGGGTGAAGGAGTTTTTAGATTTTGCTAAACAGAATGGTGATGATGACAATGGAAGGTTTTATTGTCCTTGTGTGAGTTGTTTGAATGAGAGAAAATAAAGTCCTGCTGATATTTACACTCATCTAATTTGTGAGGGATTTTGCAAGAGTTACACGGTATGGGTATGGCATGGTGAACAGGTGGAACAGACCTTTGACGATGACATGGATACTGATGATCGAGTAGAGGACATGATTCGTGATGTTGGAGAAGATGCTTTTATGCTGTCACATGCATATGGTAATATGTGCAATGATGCAGAAAAGCCTTTATATCCAGGGTACAGAAAATACAACATGTTGAATGCGGTGTTGAGATTGGTAAGTATGAAAGCTCAACATGGGTGGAGTGACAGTAGTTTTTCAGAATTGTTTGAGTTGTTATAGGACATGTTTCTGAAGAAAATATGTTACCCAAACGCTACTATGATGCGAAGAAAATAATAGGTCCTTTAGGCATGCAGTATAGAAAGATTTATGCATGCCCAAATGATTGCATATTCTACAGGAAAGAGTTTGAAGATGAGGAGAAGTGTCCAATATGTAAGACACCAAGGTACAGATCAAACAACTCTCCTGCCAAGTTGTTATGGTATCTTCCAATTTTATCAAGGTTTAAGCGACTTTTTTCTAATGAAGATGATGCAAAGAAAATGTTATGGCATGCAAATGAAAGGATTAATGATGGAAAGATTCATCATCCTGTTGATTCTTTGCAATGGAAGAAGATTGATGACTTATTTCCCTAGTTCGACAATGAACCACGAAACCTAAGACTTGGACTTAGTACGGATAGAATGAACCCTTATAGTAGCCTTAATAGTATACATAGTTCATGGTCCGTCTTTCTGGTGATTTATAACCTATCTCCCTTGCTGTGTATGAAACGGAAGTATGTAATGTTGTCTATGCTGATCTCAGGACCAAAACAATCGAGAAATGACATAGACGTTTACCTAACACCCTTGATCGAAGATTTGAAGAAGCTATGGGAAGGTGTGGATGTTTTTGATGCTGTTAAGAAGGAGGTCTCCAATATGCGGGCCATGATCTTTTGTACAATTAATGACTTTCCTGCATACAGAAATTTGTCAGAGTATAGTGTTAAGGGCTATAAAGCATGTCCGATTTGTGAGGAAGGGACTTGTTACTATCAACTTCGTCATGGAAGAAAGACAGTTTACCTAGGTTATAGGAGATTTCTAAGACAAACCCACCCATGCCGTCGACTAAAGAAGAAATTTTATGGTGGCCAAGAATTTGAAAATGCTCCAAAGCCATTGACTGGAGAACAAGTTTATGAAAAGGTGAAAGACATCAATGTCACTTTCGGTAAGCTTACCAAGAAAAGTGAGAAAAATGTATGAAAAAAAAGATCTGTGTTCTTTGAGCTTTCTTATTGGCGACATTTTCATGTAAGGCTGTCTTGATGTGATGCGTGTGGAGAAAAATGTGTGTGATAGCATTGTTGGAACACTTCTCAACACACATGGTAGTTCCAAAGATGGTTTGAAGGCAAGATTGGGTTTGAAAGAAATGGGAATACGGGAAGATTTACATCCGAGGCCAGATGGTGAGGGGAGCTATCATGTTGAAGAGACTAACATTTTGTCCAAGGCTGAGAGCAGAAGTATTTGTGAGTGTTTGCAAGGAATCAAAATTCCCTCTGGGTACTCATCTAATCTTAAGAGGATTGTGTCCATGAAAGATTTGAAATTAGTAGGCCAAAAGTCTCATGATTGTCATGTATTGATGCAACAATTACTCCCAGTGGCTGTTCGAGGAATCCTTCAAGATGATTTGAGACACATTGTAACCCGACTTTGCTTCTTCTTTAATGCTATATATGGCAAAGTCTTTGAGACTGAAAAGTTGAAGGAATTAGAGCACGAGGGTTATGTTATTTTATGCCAGCTTGAAAAACAGTTTCTTCTTGCCTTTTTTGACATCATGGTACACCTCATCGTTCATCTAGTGCGAGAGATAAAACTATGTGGCCCTGTATACTTACGATGGATATACCCATTTGAAAGATACATGAAAATCCTTAAAGGGTATATGAAGAATCCAAATTGGCCTGAAGCATCCATTATTTAAAAAATATGTTGCCGAAGAAGCTATGGATTTTTGTCAACAATACCTGTCTAAAGTAAGACTTACTGGTCTCCACAAACCCCTTGCCAAATAGGGGGGTCAACGCGGAATGTCGGTAAGGAGTGTTGATCGTAATGAACTGCAGCAAATACACTTACACATCTTGAATAACATTGATGAAGTTCAAGACTATATTGTTGTTCATAAAGATCTTGTCCGGAAAACAAATAATAGGATGACAGAGCAAAGGCTGATTAGAGAACACAACAAATCTTTTGCACATTGGTTTAAATTGGAGGTTGAAAATGAGGATTGTGTTTCTGATACAGTTAGATGGTTGGCATGTGGTCCTGAACATAATGTGATCTGTTGGAATTCATTTGATATCAACGGGTATTCCTTTTATACGAAATCCCTAGATGATAGAAGTAGCGTGCAAAACAGTGGTGTTATGTTAGTGGCTGAAGCTATGCATTTCTCTAGTTCAAAAGACAACAATTCTAAATTAGCAGCCAGCCCTTATTATGGCGTTGTTGAAGAGATTTGGGAGGTGGACTACTCTAAATTCAAAGTTCCTGTATTCAAATGCAAGTGGGCTAATGTAAACAACGGTGTTATGATCGATCAGTTAGGATTTACACTGGTGGATTTGAATAATACAAGTTTTGGGGATGAGCCTTTCATTATGGCAGACCAAGCAAAGCAAGTGTTCTTTATCACTGATCCTCAAAATGAAAGATGGTTTGTCGCGCTCCAAGGAAAAAGGGTTGTTGACAATGATGATTCTTTTTATGAGATGCCTTCTTTTTCAGTAGGTTTACCACAATTAAATGAAGAAGTGGATTCTGATTAATTTCTATGTGTTTCTTGTTTTTGATGTAGTTTAAACATGCAATTTTAAGTTTCTTGTTATGATTGCGTATATGATTTTGATGTAATAATAACAGAGACAGATTCTTGTTATGATAAGAATGTTGTGACACCAAGGATGGGATGATATATATGATGATGGAGTTTAAAAAAATAACTACAACATTAAAATCGGTCTTAAGTGTTATCCGGTGTAAAAAGTCATTACTGACAATTTGTAAATAAATTATAGTTCAATTTTACACCAGATTATACTTTATCCAGTGTTATATTTTAAACGGTGTTATTTTTTACATCGGTTGTAAAATTTATCCGGTGTAAAATGTATCAATTTTACATCGTTTATGTTTTTGTCCGGGTTAGAATAATTTACACCCAGTGTAAAATGTTTTAAGCCCGCCCCTTGGCGCGATGACCATCATTCTCATTTCTCACGTACTCTGTCATATCGCCGCTCGTCGTGCTCTATGGTTCTCGCGAGGCTTCTCCGCTCTCGATCAGTCATTCTTCTCTGTTGTCCTCTCGTTCTTCTATTCCGTGTACGTGTTCTCTGCATTTTTTTCCTGTGTACGTGCGTCGCCGTTTTTATGTTCGTTTAATCTAGGTTTTCTATTTTTCCTGATGAATGCTTATACATCTTTCCATTCATAACTGCTAAAGGAACAAGTTTTGTGTATTTTGACGGGTTGAAGGAAAAAGGGTTAAGTCTGTTTTCAATGTTTTTGATGTTGTTATTGCGTACATAGGAATATGGAGGATAGAGTTACTCAGATTGAGGCTAGCGATGCTCCAAGCGCCACTACGCAAAGGAAGGGCAGAAGTGCGACTAGTTTGAAAGACATTACGAAGGACAGGATAGAGGGGAAACTGCTTCCGATAGAGTTTGACAGAAACTGGAACCCAACTGGTGGACACAGGACAAAGTACGTAAATTGTCAGCCTTCTAGCACGCAACAAGCCTAGCATCACCTATTTGACTTGGGATGCTGTGGATGATCTCGTGAAGAATCAAATTTGGGACACTATCTGGGTATAGAAACTATCTAATATTGCATGCAGAGCAATACCAAATACACAACTGTTTGTTGATTACTCTGCTTTGGCAAACATTGCTGCTCACTTACGATGTTCCCAACAATGAGTTCTTGAAGAAGAAGACGTTGTCTTATTGCGCTGAGTGTTGGAAGGCATTCAAGACATAACTAGCTCGTCAGTATCTGCATGGACAGGACAGAAGTGGTCATCCTCAACCTTCTCTATGCAGCAAGTATCAATTCATTGACGAAGCTGCGTGGGAAGAATTTGTTAAGATTCGGACCACGCCAGTAGCAATGGTGAGTGTATCCTTTTGTATGTGTTAGCAGAAAACATATCAGAGTATCATATGTATTGATTTTAACTACTTCATGTCTTGTAGGAAAAAAGGGCAAAAGCGATTGAATACGCCCTCAAGAATTATTGCCCCCACACAATGTCTTGAGGGGGTTATGCGAAGGCAGAAAGAGAGTTGTCGGGGCCAAGAGGAAGAGGCTAGAAGAAAATGCTGGGTCGGATCCTAGTGTTCTTCTTGACCCCCCTCTCCGATACGTCGCGAAGAAAAATGGTTGTACGCTCGCCAAAGAAAGAGCGGAACTTTTACAAGCGACAGTGCTCGCATGATTGCTGAAAAAAATTGTAAGCACCACTTACATTATTTTGTTTTAGTAGACTATATATAATTATATCATTTTCCTTATGTTTGTTCTTTCTATGTTATAGAGTGATCTTAAACAACAAGAATCCTATGGATCCTTCAAGTCAGATGGTAGGAATGACATCTTGACTGTTGCCACTGGGAAACAAGAACATGGGGGCCGTGTCAGGGGAGTTGGAAGAGGTGTGGGTATAAGAGATTACTTTGGAGCATCTCAAAGACGTTCCCCACATGTGGTGCCGAGGGCAGAGTTGGAATCCTTGCTCTCCACCATAAGGGCAGAGGCTAAGGAAGAGGCTTGGATAGAGGCTAGGGCATAAGCAGAAGCTTCAATTGAGGCGCGATTACAAGAGGGGTTTGCAAAGATGAAGGAAGAAATGTTGTCCATGATGACATCAAGGCAGCAAGAGCCAACTGAGCCCCTCCCGCCCTCAACTGCAGTTCGTCCAAGCACTAAGGGCAGTTGTTACTTGGCGCTGTCAGAGGATGCAGAACATTGTGATCTATATGTTGAGGATCCTCTTAGACACTTAGTGGCACGTGGCTCCATCCATAGCCTAGGGGTAACTATTCACCACATCCAAATTCAGGACGATCAATTAAGGTTGACAGTTGAAGACGTGCTAATTGGAGATGCTCTTGTCCCAATTCCCACTGATAAGGTGAAGAGAGTGAGCCAAGCAAAAGGGACTTTCATATTATGGCCAAAGCATCTTGTTTCAGATCACGTCACCTCATCCCCTGACCAACTTCCCACCCCTCCCACTTTGAATACCATGCAACGTGTGATCCTATTGGCATATGACAAAATGTTCCATATGGACTCGTTGCCTATGGATTCAGTTGTGGGCGACATAGGGGCACCAGCCTTCCTGGACCATGCGGACGCCAAATCTCTGATCACTCCCAAGGAAGAACTGACCTCCGGCTGCATCCAAGTATTTTTTATGTAAGTATAATTTAATTGTAAATATATGTAATAACAAAGTTCAAGTCTTACAACTAATGTCGTGTATGCATTGCCTGTAGGTACATGCAAGCTGAGTTGGTTTCCTCCAAGGGCAAACAAAAAAAGTTCGGATTCCTATGCCCACTTTAGATTTATGCTAAAGGGACCTCTCAATCTTTAAGGCTTGCATACATTTCAAGGAAGCTCGATGAAATCGATATTGATTGTTTCTTCGCACCATATATGCAGGAGTAAGAATAATAATATTTCATTTTATTTCATATGTACTAGTTTTGTATTTGCTTAATTATAATACTCATTCTCTTTTAACTAATCTCTACAGCAATCATTGGCAACTTGTCATCCTATGTAAGCATAGCTATAAAGTTTTCTTCTTATGCTCCCTCCATTACAAGCCCTCGGTTGATGTCAGGAAGATCATGAACACGTGAGTTCTCTTTTATACATAATGATCTTTGTGATAAATGGGTTACTAACTTATTAACTTTGGTCATAGGGTTATGAGGACGTTCGCAGTTGCAAGGGGCCTTAAGCACGCTAATTTGGTGAGGGACCCTGAATGGATCACACCGAAGGTAATAAAAGTATATATTGGGTGTTAGTTAGGTTCCCCGTTTTGATGATGAGAAATAATTTTTATCTTGTTAACATTACAGAGTCGAAGGCAACCCAGAGAAAGTAACTTGTGTGGCTTCTACATAGTTAGACACATGGTCAATATTATCTTGTCAAATAGGATTGACCTAACTGAGGAGGTAAAATTGTATTTTTAATGATTTCATATTTCTTAATTCTCAATCTAATCTATATTAGTAATGCCTTAATTTCTTTGATTTTGATTTCATATTTCAGATGTTTGATCAACCTGATCCATTTCCTGACCAAGATATTGAGGACCTGCGTAATCGGTAGGCAGAGTTTTTTGTTCAATTCCTTCCTTCTTCATAGTATTTATCTTTCACTGAATACCTTTTTCTACTTGTCTGTTCAAATTGTAGCATTTTTATATTGAATTTTATTCAATGAATAATATAATGAGCAATTGAATTATATATGTCTCTGGCATCTTGAACTGATGATGATCGATGATTAAGTCGTATATTATATTTGGGCAGTTTATTTATGAAGCTTTAGGCCAACGAAATGTATTAAATATAAATTTAATAACATCTACATCGGAGGTATATACCTGCCGGTGTAGAAAGAATATATATCATAATATATAAATTAAATTTAATAACATCTACATCGTCCCAATATTCAACCGGTGTTAACATTTGAATAATCTACATCGTCCCAATATTCAAACCGGTGTAGATGTTAAAACATAATACACCGGATGTAAATGTGAACCGCTTTAAAATGTAGACAGGTGTAAAAAAGTATAGATTCTACACACCGTCCTAATATTCAACCGGTGTAGATTTTAAAAATAATACATCGGATGTAAATGTGAACCGCTTTAAAATTTAGACCGGTGTAAAAAAGTATACATTCTACACCGGTCTTGTGACCGGTATAAAAGGTCTCACTTTTTACACGGTCCGTTTCTACACCGGTTGTATGTGCGATGTTGAATGTCATTTTCAACCGGTGTTGAAATGCTTTTTTCCAGCCGTGAGTATACATTGAAAATTCCTCCGGGTTTCTCTGGGGAAAAGGAAGGTCGAGTATGTAAATTGAAGAAATCACTATATGGGCTGAAACAATCACCTAGAGCATGGTTTGAACGGTTCTCCAGAGTATTGAAGAAACAAGGCTGTCAGCATGGATAAAGTGACTATACAATATTCTTCAAGCATCGAAAGAATAAAATTACTGTACTAGCGATATATGTGGATGGTATAGTCCTCACTGGAGATGATCACACTAAAATCAGGCGAATTAAAGGAGTTTTAAATGAAGAATTCTAAGTCAATGATCTAGGAGGAATGAAGTACTTCCTTGGGATGGAAGTTGCCAAATCAAGAAAGGGGATCAATATATTTCAAAGGACATATGTCTTGGATCTCTTAAAATAAATAGGAATGCTAGGATGTAGACCAAGCGACACGCCAATACAAGCAGAAAAAATTGAAAAGGATGAGGATCTAGGGAAGGATGTTGATAAAGGAAGATACTAACGAATGGTGTAAAAGTTGATCTATTTGTCCCACATGTGACCTAACATAGCTTTTGCAGTAAGTGTTAAGTCAACACTCCCATCATCCTAAACAAAAACATTTGAACGAAGTATACAAGATCCTTAGATATCTAAAAGATTCACCAGGCAAAGGATTGTTGTTCAAAACGACAGACAATAAAAAGTAGAAGTATTTACAAATGCTGACTGGGCAGGAGATCGGGATAATAGAATGTCTACTTCGGGATATGCCATCTTTGTTTGGAGTAATCTTGTAATTGGGCGGAGCAAGAAATAGAGTATAGTTGCCAGAAGCAGTGCAGATGCAGAATTCAGAGCTATAAACCCTTGGAATATAGGTATCTGGATCAAACGAGTACTTGAGGAGCTGAAAATGATGATGAATCCCCCTATAAAGTTTTGCTCAAATAGCATGATAGCTATTAGTATCTCTCATAATCCAGTTCAACATGATCGCACTAAGCAAGTTGAAATAGACAGACACTTTATTCGAGAGAAGATTGATGAAGAGATAGTTGATCTCTTATATATACTCTTGAAAGAACAAATAGTAGATGTCCTTACTAAGGGTCTCAAGAGAGAAATTTGAATACTTAGTTGGAAAGTTGGCAATGATCAATATATATAAACTAACTTGAGGGGGAGTGTAGATATCAAATTACATCTAATAGAGAGATTATAGGAGAGATTATGAGATATGAGAGAATCCCTATTAATTATAAGCATTCTGATTTTACTGTATAGATCACAGAATCTCCAAAATCAGGTTCTAGAATCATCTCTGTAGTGTATATAATGTACCTCTGTGTATAATGAAAAATATTAGTTTGATTCGTTGCAATCTCTGTCATGAATAAGCTTCACAATGCATTTTAGATGATAAAGGAACCATAATTTTACTCTATTTCCTCTTCAAATCCCTAACTTGGATTCATTATATGCTATGTATGACTTTGTTATTCTTGATTTCTTGTGCTAGTTCATCACATAAATTAGTGCCTATGATTGTGTAGTATTTTTTTTTGGGATATGGTTGGGAATTTTAGTTTTTCTGATTAACAAAAAGATAAACCCTATGAGGAAGAGATCCCAAATTGATTGGAAGTGCTGTGTTGGGTTGAAACAGCATTGTGGTTTTTCTTTATTTTTATTTTGTTGTGTATTTTTTTTGGGCCATTGTGTTTGTGATATGGTGGTATTATCCTTACCAATCTACTATTTTTAAATGTAAGTCCAAATGTCCCATCTCCGGTAGCCATCAAGTAATGACCGGCGATGTTATGATTGGACAAAGAGCAAGATTATTCCATTTCTCATCCTGGTATGAACTGTGGTTCCTGTTTTCTTTGGATCCACGGTGTTAATTTCTGGGATTACATATTTCTCTTATTTATCTTGGTTTCTATTTAATTATATACATTGCTCGAAGTTGATGAGTATTTAAGTTAAATTTGGAATTGTAAGTTGATGAACACTTTGACCTTGATGTGAATTTTTGGCTGACGGAGGCTACATATTTTAATATACCCTTATTGTATTGTTTGCTTGTTTTGGGTTCTCTACTCAGGTCTTCATTATTGTGGAGAGAGGTAGAAATAATGAGGGTCTTCCCCTCATGGCCCTATTTTAGTCTGAGTAAGAGTATTTGCGCTCGTGATTTGGTGTATTCTGACTTCTATTCTTGATTCATTCAATGATAATATTTTGTGAGAACATGGTTAAGAATTTTTACAAATGAAGATGGGAAAGGATGGATTTAAATGCTTCTTCTATTCTCTTACTGTTTTTTGGAAGCACAAGGAGTATACTCTCCACTAACAGCTCGTGCTATAGTGAGTGATACTAGAATCACCAGATTTGTCAACCAAGGATGTTTCAGATATTAGAGAAGTTGATTCATCATTTGATGTTTTCGTTTAGCTCATTAAATTAGTTAAATGTTACTCATATGTGAAATTCCCATGGGGGAATGCTTTGTTTGATATGAATAATATGGTGATAGAATTCATCTGCTAAGTCTTAACAACGATGGATTTATTCTGAGGAGTTTGTGTTTAATTGCTTGTTCATAGCCAATATTTTCTCACAAGTGGTGAAATATAAGGGGCCATTCTGTATGAAGTTGTGTTTGTTTCTTTTACCTGTGTTTGTTGCTATTTGTACTACTAATAATGCATGAGAATATGGTTTTGGGTTACTCAAATCCCTTCGTGCTTGGCCCATGTTGGTCAATTGATAAATAATTTAGTAAAAAAGTCATTTTATAGATGGCTTGCTGTACTATGCATTTTAGATGATAAAGGAACTGTAATTTTACTCTGTTTCCTCTTTAAATCTTTAACATGGACTCATTATATACTTGGTGAATCTATTGTTATTGTGCTAGTTTGTTACTGAATTTGTGCCCATAATTATGTAGTATTTTGTAAGATGTTCACCATTTTAGTTTTTCTGATGAACAAAAAGCCTAATTGTATGAGGAAGATATCCCAATTTGATAGGAGTTGCTGTCTGATGCTCTGAACAGCAGCAATTTTCCATCAGAGTCTTAACATTCTCATCCTTCTATGGCCAAAAAAGGGAAAATCTCATGCCTATCTTTATTTTATTTTATATTTGTTTGTGTAGTTTTTTTTAACAAAGATAGTGTTTGATTTGAGGGTGTTTTGATTAACCTTACTCATGTACTGGTTTAATGTAAGTCCAAATGTCCCATTTCCACTAGCCATCAGGGTAATGACTGGCGATGCTATGATTGGACACACAGCAAGATTATTTCATTTCACATCCTGGTAGGAACCGTGGATCCTTTTTTCTTTGGATTCATAGTGTTGATCTCTGGGATTGCAATTTTTTTGTGTTTTTTTTAAAATATGGTTTCTATTTCTGATATACATTTCTAGAAGTAGATGAATATAGTTGGATTTTCTTGTTTTGTGTTGTTCAATTGATTTGGATTTTCTTCTCATTGCTTTCAAATCATTAATTATTGTGAACAGAGATAAAAATAAGGAGAGTCATCCACTTTATCATCTATATTCTCTACATGCAAGAGTATTTGTAATCAATCATAGAATTTTTGTAAGAATTTGGTTTGGAATCTTTATAAGAATGTACAGATCATTTATGCACAAAAATATAAATGATTGGGTTCACTGTTTGTAACAATGTACTTGGGCTCACTGTTTGTTGCATTCTGATTTATATTTTTGATTGATCAATCATAGAATTTTTTGTAAGAATTTGGTTTGGAATCTTAGCAACTAGCCTTGCCTTATACTTATTTAATGAACCATCAGCATTAAATTTTGGTGTGAACACCCATTTGCATCCCATGGGTTTAGTTCCTTCTGGTAGTGCAGTGAATTCCCATGTCTCATTCTTTTCTAATGCTCTAATTTCTTCCATTACTGCATTTTTCTATTCTAGATCTCAAGAGCTTTATAGACGATTTTAGGGACTTGAATCCGATCAAGATTAATAATGAAGCTGTAATGCTTCTCAGAAAGAGTGGAGTAAGAAATATACTTCTGAATAGGATGCTTGGTACATACTCGATTTTTCTTTCTTAATGCAATAGGAAGTTCTTCCTCTCTTGTCTCTATCGCCCAAATATTCTCATCAGCATTCACAGGACCTTCTACCGGTGATGAGATTGGGACCTCTTAGGTATGCTGGACCTAACTACCTGTTTGTTTCTACGTGAGTAAATATTATCAAACTTCTGAGCTTGGACCTCCAGTCGTGGCATGACATTTGGCATAACATAGGATGGGTCCGTAGAGAGCGGAATGGGAGTAGATGGAGGTATGGGTTCTGGAATACACTCAAACTGAAACTCATTCCAATTCTCCCTTGAGTTGAAGAAGGGTGAAATAGGGTTCATTTTCTGCAAAGGTAACATCTCTGTTGATTAAGAGGTGTTTAGTGACAGGATCATAGCACCAATATTCTTTCTAGGAATTGGAATAGCCTAAGAAGACACTTGACAAATCATGGATCAAACTTAGATAGTGGGTGATGCTGATAGACAAAGACAGAGCAACCAAAGACTTGAAGTAGTAAGGAGTATTTAAGGTGAGTGACAGTGTGGGTCTCACGAAGCTTATCTAGTGGTGCAATATAGGACAGAACATGACTAGGAAGATGGTTAATTAGATGAGTAGACGTGAGTATGGCATCCCCCAGAAAAAACTTGGAGTATGACAGGTATATAAGAGTGCACGAGAAACTTCAAGAAGTTGTTTATTTTTCCGTTCGGCAATACCATTTTATTGAGAACTGTAGGAACAACTACTTTTATGGGCAATACCATTGGTTTTAAGAAAACTCTCGAGGGATTGATTAAAATATTCTGTCCTATTATCTGTGTAAAGGACTTGCAATATGGTGTTAAATTGAGTTTTGACATAGTGATAGAACTCGATAAAAATAAAGGTAATCTCAGACTTATCTTTTAACAGGTAAACCCAGCACATGCGTGTGTGGTCATCAATAAACGTAACAAAATATTTGGACTGGGTACGGTTTGCGATGCGATAAGGACCCCAAACATTGCTATGAATAATGGAGAAAGGGCGAGTGGACTTATAGATAGATGGTGTGAAAGTAGGACGATAATGTTTGGTAAACTTACAAATATCACAATGGGAAATAGTACTTTTATTCAAAGATAAATGGGAAAACGTGTTGTAAATAAGAAAAACTAGGATGACTCATCATTTTATGCCATAATACAATATTATTGTCATTTGTGGTTGAGACTAAACCACTTATTCTGCAACTTAAATTATTCTCGTTAGAAACATAAAGGTAGTAAAGTCCTTCATATTCCTTAGTTGTGCCAATTGTCATCCCCGATGAGAGATCCTGAAAAACACAATAAGGTAGAAAGAAATGAGCCGAGTAATTGATTTGTTTCGTCAGTTTACTGATGTATAGTAAGTTACAAGACAGGTGTGGGACATGTAAGACAGAGTCAATATGTAATTTGTTTGACAGATGGATCGTCCAACAGTGCCTGCTATAGGAGAAGAGGAACCTGAAGCTGTCTTAATTGATTGACTTCAGTAAGAGGAAGATAGGAATCAAACATTTTGACTTCTGAAGTTATATGGTCGGAAGCTCCTGTATCAACAATCTATTTGGTAGGGACAAAGGTATGTAAGGCAGTGGAATGATTACCTCAGTGAGTAACAATAACAGCAGGTGCAGACTACTGTTCAGTATGAAAGTTTAAAATACTCGAACAATTTACCCATTTGCTCTTTGCTCATAGTTGGGATCGGTGATGGAGCACTCTCTTGAGATTGAGAGGCTTGATTAGTACAAGGCTTACCTCTTTTTGGCTTCCAGTCAACAAGTTTACCATGGATGTCGCAGCACTTATATTTAGTATGACCCATTTTTTTGTAGTGGTTGCATGTTACTTTTCCACTAGTCGAGATATAATTGGTACCTTGACTTACAAAAGCAGCATTAGTAGAAGCAGGTGAATTTATATACATGAAACATTACCTCATGTTGAGACTCTTCACTTAAGATCTCAGCATATACCGCCCTAGGAGGGAGAAGAACCTGTGTGCTTAATATCTGACCTCGGACATCATCAAACTTTGGGTTGAGGCCTGCCAAAAAAAGTAACACTTATTCATTTTTGATGTTTTGTTTGTTACGTGCAGCATCATGTGGAGAGTCCCATGTCTCCTCTGTCATGAGATCAAGTTCTTGCTATAGAGCCACAAGCTCAAGCCAGAATTCTATAACACTTCTTACACCTTGAGTGGATTTCCAAATTTTGCGTCCCACACCATATTTTGGAGAATGATCTTTCCCAAAGAATAGGAGTCATGAGCAACCTCCCAAATTGCTTTAGCAGTGGGAAGATACATGAAACTTCTCTTAAGTTAAGGAGAGATAGCATTTACTAACCAGGTGCAGACTAGTAAATTATCTGTTTTCCATTGATTCATGGTTATGGGATTAAATGGTGCTAGTGGGTCTCTGGTTAAGTGACCCAACTTGCTGCGACCGCCCACGACGAACTGAACTGCTTGTGCCTAATCCCTATAATTTGTGAGGGTGAGTTTTTCTATAACAATTAACATAGGAAAGCCATCAAAGGTAGAGACTGATCCCAAAGAACCTCGAGTATTTGGAAAATCCAATTTTAATGAACTATTGTGAGGTGTCCATAAAAAAAACAATTCCCGTCTATTCACTTACGAGTCACTGTGAGAAATAAAAAAGTAGCTTGTCTACTGACTTATGGGCACTGTTGTTCTTAACAACAGAAGACGCAAGCTGGCAAACAGAAGACCTACTGACTTATGGGCACTGTTGATTTCAGCAACAGAAGACGCAGGTCAGGAGCACTTCCACTAACTTACGGGCACTGTTGATCTCAGAAATAGAAGACGCCACAGAGGGCGCAAGCTGGCGAACAGAAGATGCTGGTCGGCGGTAACAAAAGCTTGACATGGAACAGAGGATGAACACTATCGGACGTTCAACAGAAGACGACTGACTATGTCAGATGTTAATAGAGGAGACGCTGTCAGCTAGGCACAACGCTTCGGTTGGGCATGATGCTGGAGGTCATGACTGGCTCGGTGCTCGCTGGGTCTGACGCACGATGCTCGACGCTTGGCTGGGCACCATGCTCTGCTGGGCGCGACGCTGGTGATCACGGTGGTCTCGGTGCTTACTAGGTCGTCACAAGTCATTGGCTTGGACTGGCACGGCGCTTGGCTGGGCACAATGTGTGGCTGGGCAAAGTCGGCGGTTATTCTGCTGCTGGCTTGATACCATATAGGTTTTTTGGAGCTTGAATACTGATATGATTTTATTCATTAGGAGCTAATGAATTTATAGAGTACAATTAGATAGGAAATAACAATAATATTTTAAAATATTTTAATCTTATTTAAATTAATCTTCATAATATCTCTCCTATAATCTCCCTATATCTCTCATAAAATCTTAACTATTTAGAATAATTAATTATTTTCATAATTACCACACTTTTGCTAGACTGAACTTTCTAAAATAAGTTTTCCCCAACGTCATTTTAGAGAACTAATATCCAAACATTAGCTTAACGGGGGCTTTTAGGGACAAGCCCAACAGTAACTCATGAGCACTTTCAAAAGTAGCTAGGTTGTCTGGGCTTATGGGGTTCCTCGTGACAAAGGGCTGGCCTAGGATACTAGGTGCATACGCAAAAAGAAAAAAAAAGTAGCTGGGTTGTGAAGTTGAGAAACTTCTTTGGAAGGAAAAATGTCCTCAGATAAGAAGATTCACGAAACACAGCCCTGCTGAGAATATTCATAAGATAGAACCAACACCTTCTTGTCCTTTAATATCTTCAGTCAACCAATTCCTCATTTAATGGTATGTGAAAAGCTTTGTGAATTTATTTTGCATGTGTTTGCAGCTGTGTGGACTACTAAGAATATATGGGAATATGGTTTGTATTATTCCAAATCCCATTGTACTTGGCCCATGTTAATCAGGTAAATAAAAAGTTAGTGCATATATGTCTTAGTGTACAATAAATTCGAGATGAGAAATGACTCATTATATGCCTAACATGGACTCATTATCTGTTGTGTATGACTTTGTTATTCTTGATTTCTTTTGCTAGTTCATTACATGAATTAGTGCCCATGATTGTGTAGTTCTTTTTTTTTGGGGGGGATATGGTCGAGAATTTTAATTTCTCTGGTTAACAAAAAGATAAACCCTATGAGGAAAAGATCCAAAATTGATTGGAAGTGTTGTGTTGGGTTGAAACATCACTGTGGTTTTTCTTTATTTTTATTTTGTTGTGTGATTGTTCTTGTTTTTTTTTTGGGGCTATTGTGTTTGTGATATGGGGGTATTATGATTAACCTTACCAATCTACTGTTTTTAAAGGTAAGTCCAAATGTCCCATCTCTGGTAGCCATCGAGTAATGACTGGCGATGCTATGATTGGACAAAGAGCAAGATTATTCCATTTCACATCCTAGTAGGAACTGTGTTTCTTGTTTTTTTTTTTTTTTGCATTCACGTGGTTAATTTCTGGGATTACATATTTCTCTTATTTATCTTTTTAAAACGTGATTTCTATTTAATGATATACATTGCTCAAAGTTGATGAGTATTTTAAGTTGAAGTTGGAATTGTAGGTTGATGAACACTTTGACCTTGATGTGAATTTTTGACTGACAGAGGCTACATATTTTAATATGCTCTTATTGTAGTTTTTGTTTGATTTGGGTTCTCTACTCAAGTCTTCATTATTGTGGAGAGAGGTAGAAATAACGAGGGTTTTCCCGTCATGGCACCTATTTTTAGTTTGAGTAAGAGTGTTTGTGCTCGTGATTTGATGCATTTTGACTTCTATTCTTATTCATTCAATGATAATATTTTGTAAGAACATGGTTTAGAATTTTTACAAATGATGGGAAGGATGGATTTAAATGCTTCTTCTATTCTCTCACTATTTTTTAGAGGCACAAGGAGTATACTCTCCACTAACAGCTCGTGCTATAGTGAGAGCAAAATGCAAACCTCTCTCAATTAGGTTTCTATATAAACAAGGGCTCAAATCGAACCCTAATCGTATGCTTTAGTGATGAGAGCTTCTACCACTCACCCCAATTTGAGTTGGTAAATGCTTTTTCTGTTCTCTCTGTATTTTTTTTGGGAGGCGCAAGGAGTATACTCGTCACTGACATTAGAGACTAATCTCCCATGTGATAGTGAGGGCAAATGGTAAATCACTTCCAACTAGGTAACTACATACACAGGGGCTAAGATTGAACCCCTAGTCGCATGCAAAAGTGATGAGAGCTCCTACACACGCCAATCTAAGTTGGTAAATGCTTCTTCTATTATTTTCCTTGGTGCAGCTGGGCTATCCTGAACTGTGAAGTAAACTATCCCACCTATGATCCATTTAATCTCTAGAGGTTCGATAAATTTCTTTTCAGAATGATACATTCTTCTCTAGTTGCAGATCACTTATTTATTAATTTCTTTTTAGAAAAATGTGTCTAATTAATAGATTTAATAAACGTTGTAAAAGAACAAGTGTTAATATACATATAACTCATTTGAAAGCATTGAAACACAAACTTTCGTGCACGAGAATCACTTGGTATATGATAAGAATCACTTTCTTATCTTCATCTTAGAAGAAAGAGCAGGGCTAACTGGCTAAGATTTTATCATGAATTTGATCTTCTTTTATATATATATATGATCTCACCCATCTTAACATGTATGACTTTTAGCTACCCCCACTTTATCCTTATCCTCATGCTGTTTTCTTTAAAGTCTAGATTTAAGACAAATTTTAAAAATATGATAGAAACATGCAAATCATAGGCAGAAGGGGCCATATTATATGTTTTGCTTTGAACAATAAGAGTTTCAGAAGTTTCATGCTAATAACAATTATGAATCCTTCATATTTTCTCTCCAGTTTTCTGCGATTCCCACAACACAGAATCACAACTCCAATTCAATGATGATGAGGAGGAAGTCTTGGAAGATTAAAAGGCCTAGGAGGTGGAGAATTAGATGATGAACTAGTGTTGTCATCTTGATAGAATGGAACAATGGTAAACACAGTCTGAATAATAGTCAACACCAACAGAAAATTGCTGCAACAAGACACACAATTGCTCATGGATTTCTGAAGTAACTTTCAATCAGATTAGCTCTCCATCTATTCCATGGCTTCTTGCAATATCTACACACACACACTTTCACTATATTCAAACCTCCTCCTTCACGATTTAAAGCAAAGATCCCTAGAAAGTGAGTTAAAAAACTTGGCCACAGCTTTATCACTTCCTAGAGCATTCTGTAAAATCCCTTATTATTCTGTATAAAAATGCAGCAAATAAATTTATTATTATTCTGTATAGAAATGCAACCCTTCAAAAGCTTTTCAAATTTGTTTATAATATCTTCCTAATATTGGAGAAATATCAATAGCGAATTCCTGCAAGAAACAACCACCAAGTTTTGTTCATTATCTTTTGTTGCTCTAATTATTCTCTTTTTCACGACCAAGTCAAGTAAGAAAACATTGGCAAAGTTCCATTTTTTCCTTTTTGTTTTCAGCATAAACTAAAAGTGGGCTCTGTAGACCAAATTTTTTGCTTCTCCTTTTTTAAAGAACAATTATTTATTTTTGGTTTTTTGGGTTCGTTTCGTAGCCAAAATCTTGAGTTTACATGTGCATCATGCCATGTTTAGTGTTGGCACCAGTATAAAAATAGCCTCTTTTGTTAAAGTCCATATATCAATCTTTCACTTCTTTATAGCCTTCCAACTTCACTTATGGCATTACGAATTATCCTCTGTTTATACTTGTTCTTTCTTTCTCCTTCCCTTTTTCTTCTCTCAACCCTCCATTTTGCAATCCTCATGACTCCTCCGCCCTTCTCCAATTCAAAAACTCTTTCTCTCTTAATCATTCCGCTTCAATAGAGTATGATAGTTATCTGATGAATATAATCCCAATACTACTCATATTAAGAACTCATCATACCCAACGACAGCTTCATGGGAAAATGATTCAAATTGCTGCTTGTGAAATGGGATCACATGCGACTCCATGTTTGGTCATATGATTGGCCTTGACCTAAGTTGCAGTTGGCTTCAAAGTCAACTCCATCCTAACAATAACATCTTCCAACTTTCTCATCTCCAAACACAGACTCATAATGATTTTAATGCGCCTTTGATACCTTCTCAATTTAGTGATCTTTCCACTCTCTTGCATCTAAACTTAAGCTCCTTTTATTTTACTGATAGAATTCCTCCTAAAATTGCATAATTGTCTAAATTGATCTCTCTAGATTTGTCTTGGAATTAATTTTGCTCGAATGAATCATTGATGTTATTAAGACTTGAACCATCCACTTGGGAGAAGCTCATTCGAAACATGACTCATCTAAGAGAACTTGTTTTAGATTATGTAGATATGTCTTCCATTGCACCGAGCTTCTTGTCTTTGCTCATGAATTTCTCATCCTCGTTGGTCTCCCTTATACTTTCTGAGACTAGGCTGCAGGGCAACATTACAATTCACATTCTCTGTTTAGAAAACCTTCGACAACTAGATTTGTCATTTAATAGAAATCTTAACAGTCAACTTCCAAAGTCCAGATGGAGCTATACTTTGTCATTTTTGGATCTCAGTGACACAACTTTCTTAGGAGAAGTACTGCCTGATTCTATTGGCCAATTGAAATATCTTAATCATTTGGATCTACAGTCATGTAATTTTGAAGGGCGGGTTCCTCTTGGTTTGAGGAATATCACTCAACTAACTTATTTGAACCTTGATTCAAACAAGTTTAGTGGTAGATCTCATTCCTTTCAAACCTAGAACATCTCGCATCCTTACACATTGATGATTATAAATTTTCAGGTAAAATCCCCTCCGAAATTTCATAATTGTCCAAATTAGTCTCATTTGACTTGTCTTATAATGTTGGTGTGAAGGGGAGTTCATCACTAAGACTTGAACCATCTACTTGGGAAAAGCTTATTTTGAACACAACTAATTTAAGGGTGCTTAGGTTAGATTATTTGAACATGTCCTCTGTTACACCAAACTCCTTGCATTTACTAATGAATCTGTCATCCTCATTGATTGATCTTTCTCTTGGGAGAACTTCTTTGCGAGGTGATATAACAAATTCCATTTTGTATTTAGAAAATTTTAAATTTCTAAATTTAGGAGGGAATATGTATATTAAGGTTCAACTTCCAAAGCTTAACTAGAGCTCAACAATGGATTTGTCTTTCAGTGGCATTCCTTTCGCAGGAGAAGTGCCATATTCCTTAGGCCATTTGAAGTCTCTTGAAGAGGTAGATCTTGTAGATTGCCAGTTTTAAGGGTCAATTCCTCCGAGTTTCAAGAATCTCACTCAGCTAAAAATTATGTCATTCCTGTTGATTGTGAACTCATATGACTCGCCTAGAGTAACGACCCTTGATGGAAGTTGGAAACTAAGTGTAGCCTTTAATTTACCAACCACATCGTGTCAGAATGTCAGAGTGTTGAATTTGTTTTTAATGGTTGCACTAAGGGGATAGAGTATCTCTGGTTCCTGTGATGGCTTCTTTGACGCAGGCTTCCCTACTGGCTTCTGTGGTGATGGCTTTCCTATCGACTCTTGTTTTGTCGTTCATTTCATTCTAACAAGATATCTTGGCCACGCAATAAAAGATCCAATAGCTTGGACCACTATTTGAAGCTCCTCAGTTGGGAGGGCAACTGTGTAGAACCATAACCTTTTCTAACCTCTTCGAATATCACCCTCACATGGCCCTTTAGAATTCTTTGATGTGGAGTATTGATGAGCCAAATTATGCTTGGACCATCAGCTACAGAGCATAATCAGTTGGGTGAAGAAGTATTCCATCGCTTATTTTCTTATTAGAGTGTCATCTCAAGTTCTTTGCATCTATGTCATTAGCAAACAAGTGCTTAAATCATAGTATTATTGGAAGATATCACAACATCTTTAAAAGAGTGCCTTTCGTCATCTCATCATAATCACCGCTGCCTTTCTTCGCTTTGTATCTTGAAGTGCCACATTTAGGACATTTATTCAACCCTTCATACTCATTTCTATACAATATGCAATCATTTGGGCAAGCACTTATCTTGTATGACAAGTCCATTAGGCATAATTTTATTCGCCTCATATTTCTTTTGGAAGTATATTGCCTTCAGGAAACATATCACTCATTAACTCGAGCAACTTTGCCAAACTAGAATCGGTCCAACTATTTATTGATTTCAAATTCATCAAACACAGCAAAAATTTTAACTTTGTGTATTTATCTTTTCTCCCCGGGTACAATGGTGTCTCTGCATCACTGTGCAAACTTCCATATATCAGAAAGAACTGTGGAAAGGACTCAGCCTCAATATTAGGAAACATGTTTGAAATTCTATTATATTATGCTAATTCTCCTAATTTTCATCTAACTAATATCTATTTTATATCATCATTTAGCATAATACTTGTCAAATTAAGAGGGAATGCCTTTTTTATTTTATAAAAATTTTGGCAAATATTCCAAATTACAAACAATAGCAGCTACTAATTAACAATAGCATCAACTAACTAATAAACCAATTTCAACATTCTCAATTCCACTTACCAAAGAACTTTTAAAATAAAAGTTGAGTTTGAAATGATCACTTAAATGAAGTCGATTATTTATGAAACTTGATAAGTAAACTTCTTATTAACCAAAGCTTTTAACTTCATTTATAACTTTTTAAAATGATATTTATATTGCTCAAATAAAAAATAACACAAAAATATTAAATATATATCTCAAAAATAAAAAAATCAATATGGCATAAAAAATAATCTCAATCAAATTTTTACTACTATTGCAATGCTACTCATAACAAATAAACAAGCTATTCATACCAATGAGCATAAAAAAGTTCCAATGAAAGACAAAAATAGCATGTAACAATAATATAGATATAAGAAACACTATAACCACTAAAATCAAGTCTTCAACTCAAGAAACCACAACCCATATCATCTATTAATATTTAAATACAACAAAATATTGAAAAATCATCAAAAAAGATAGAGAAGGGAACTTATGATAAATGACCTATGAAAGACGGAGAAGATGACGAGCACAAAGGAGAGTGGTGGTGTTGAAAAATGGAGGGAAATGATCGACCTTTGCTTCTTGTTGACATTGGTGGTGGAGCACGACGAAAGGGTCACAAATGACTTTGAAAAGTGAAACTGTTAAGATAGGATTTTAAATTCTCCAAGTTTTTAATGGTGGTTTTTTGAAAAGCTGCCACTGAAAGTGTTTTTAACAGAGGTTTTCATATAATCGCCATTAAAAACCCTGTAATTTTTATGCCGTCCCTTTTTTGATTGTGTTGGGGTACTTTTAACAGCATTTTTTCTGTAAAACAACTGTGAAAATCTTTTTAACAATATTTTATTTATAGGAATACCATCGTATTTTTTTTAATGGTGGTTTTCATTAAACTGCCGTATATGAGCATGGTAAAACCATTTTTTGTAATAGTGGTTGAACTTTTTTTTTTGTTTTTTTTAGTTGCCCACCCGGTTTACCGAAGCTTTGTCCCGACTACATCCGGATCCGACCCGCGTCGCGCACCTGGCTATGGTGGGTGAGTCTCTCAACGGGGATTTTCTGCGTACGCCGAGACTCGAACTCGAGACCTCGCTTAAGCGATACCGAGCCGCTTACCACTCGGATCAACCCCCGTTGGTAGTAGTGGTTGAACTTGTTTTGTAATTAAAATGCTGAAGTTCCCTGAAAGAACTACCAAGAGCCAAGAATTACAACTACATGAAAGGTAAAAACTTTTCGCAATTCCTCTTAAATTAAGCCTTCAAGGAAAAAGAAAAATAAAGAGGTATATTCTAGACATTGATTCATGTTCATAAAAAATTGATGTGTTTTATGTTAGTTATTAGGGCTTAACATAACATTTCTCCTTTATCCGAAATTTTAGGACCAACTATAAACATAGGCAAAGTAATTGAATTGGACCTCTTAGCCAATAATTTATCTAAAAAATTTATTTTTTATAAAGCACAATGATGTTGTATAATCCATATAGGCGACCTCATTTAGTGGGATAAGATTTGTTATTTTTGTTGTATTTTAGAAATTGATTATCATATAGGGAAAAACTAATGCAATGACTGATTTAATGACCTTTCCAGCATGCATTGTTGCATAAAACGCCTGATTCTTGACAACCAAACTATTTCCATATTTTTTCATGAAGAAATGTATTTTATTTTTTAAATGTTAAACTAATGAAATTTTTTGTGATAAACAGTCTTATTGCGGAAAATTTAAATTTAAAGCTCTATTGGTCAAAAGAAAAGAAGGAGAGAGAAATTGTCGGATCAATTGAACTCTTGGCATTCCGTACACGGCATTCCGTCTTTAGATGGTCCACTAAATTTTACTATTTTTTTAGCCATACAAATAATAAAATAGAACAATACGACCTAGCACGGTTGGCAAGTTAGATTTTGTAAGCATTTAGTCAAGGTTTTAATCCCTTAGTAGGTGTGTATCAAGAGGGTCTCTTGGTCAACACTAAAGCTCTTTCAAGAAATTTATGATACGAAGAGATTAGTCATTATTTCTGACTGTGGATACCTTAAGCTTACCTTAAAAAAATAGTAAAATAGAAAAATAAATAAATATTATAAAGACTGATCTTGTTTTTTTAGTAGGGGGCTCACTCACAATCCAAAGGTAGTACGAAGTCTCTCTTCCTCTTGAGCGATATTAATGTTGGGCAATGTGAGCTATCAATTACCCTTAAGCAACTGGAACCACAATAAAGTGGTACTCCTCAAGGTTCGAACATGCTTCAAATAGTCGTATGTTTAACCCATTCGCCAGTTGAACCTATGGATGGTAGGTTATAAAGATTGATCTTGTTCATAAATTATGCTGCTAGGTAATTCTAGTTATAAGAGTCAAAACCATAGTTTTCTTAAAAATTATCTAAATATACATGCCAAATTCAATCATAAAGTATGAACAACAAACACCTATATTGTTGTTATATACTTGCGTATGTCTTAGATTGGGTGCAAATTTTTCAGATTTTTTGGGCAGAATTTCAAACTCTGTAATATTCTATGCAAATAGCAATTTGCATTACGGGTTTCTCTTACTCAAAAAAGAAGAAAAATTGGAAAAAATTATTGTAATTTGTTTTTAAAAAAATGGAGTCAGCGAATGACATTTTATTATATGTGATGTGCCGTGAATAAAGGTTTCTCATCTCAACTTAAAAAGAATTTTCAAAATGGGTCCCATATTAATAAATTATATTGACCATAGGGATATTATGTTACGTAGAAAAAGATGAACAAAAGCAAAGACTTTGATATTAATAATTAAATTTATCAATTAGCAATGTCATCTTCAATGTAGTGACATATATATGATGAACCATATATGCAATACTTTCTTCTCAATTAAACAAATTTTTTATCAACATGGTGGTTAGGTTTAATAGAAAAGTAATCATTCATAATATGACGAATTAATATTTAAGTTCTTATCAAGAGAGGTGTCTAGGATACTTATATTTAGAAAAAAAATTCTTCATGAAAAAATTCTCAAACATTTTTTACAAATATATTTCTTATCAATATTTTCTTGGCCACAATGGTTACCAAAAGTTGACTTCTTTTGATCATTCCGCAAAATTATTTCAATGAAAAAAGAGATGGATGCACACAATCGCAGAATTTATCACATATTTTTCTTTTTATTTTTGAAAAAAAATTGGGTTTGTTCAGTTCAGGCCATGCCCGAATTTTGGTATTCTGTTTTATGCTAATTTAAAAAGGTAAAATAGTATCAATCATCATGATATATATATATATATTTTTTTTTACTTTAGGTAATCAAATCAGTAAAAGAACCAAATACGTATTATTGATAATGAATGGCTACATATATAGAGAGCATGCGTAAACCATAAAATCCTTACTGTACAGATATTATATTCTAATAATATAAATATAATATCTGACGAGAAATATGGAGGTAATATCTGCAATATTCTGACGATAATATTTTTTTAACATTGACTAATAATTTAATTTTATTTATAGTACATCTAATATTTTAATATTATATTTTAGTTATGCTTATCAGCATTCTAATATTATTTATAATTTATAATATTAGATGAATTATAATACTACTAAAAAATAATATTATACTACTATATATACCATAAATAAAATTAAATGCTAAATGCAATTTAGAATAATATTAAGATACAAGATGTTATTTTACCTATTTTAAAAAGGTCATGTACTTTTTTTTTTTGTTAGTTAAAAGAGATTTAATATATTTTAGTATTTTATATATTATGTACTAATGTACGACAATTAGTCTAATTAGTCAAATCTCGTGTGGAAAGACTTGACAAATGGATGGCAAGGACATTTATGAAGGGGAAATTTTTGTGGATGCCACTTTTGTCTTGGCTTGTGGGCTTCAGCCCCATTTGACAATTAAAGGTCAATAATCGAATTATATATCCTAAGCGACTCGGTCTTAGTAGAAACTTGAGTGCGCGCGTGTAGAAGCACAAATATATATATATATATATATATATATATATATATATAATTAATATAAGAGTTAAATGATTATTTTTAATATTAAAAAATTATTTAATTATTTATAATAAATTTATACTCCTTTATATATTTTTTTTATATTTATTAATTTTTTTAAATTACCTATATTAATACTCTTTAGTAATAATCAAGTAAAAGAGCGAGAAATGAGTTAAGAAAGATGATTATAGTATTTTAAAAAGAATATATTATATTAATTAATTTAAATAGCTTCCTTAATATAATTAAATTAATTAAATATGTTCTATATTAGTTATTGGATAAGTATTAATATTTTTAAAATACTCTTTTTAATTATATGAATTGAAATTACTCTTGATAAAAATTCCTTTAATACGTGTAATTAATAGAAATATTTTAAAAAAATTATAAATTTTAGTGACTGTGAATTAAGGTATTATATTGAGTCAAAGTAAACCTTTTTTCTAACTTGAAAATTTAGGATCATAAAGAATGTATATATATATAATTTATAAAGACAACATTTTATTTGAAGTATTTCTTACATTTTTTTATTTCTTTCTTTATTAAAAAAGAGCATTCTCATCAATCCTGGGCACTCTCCCCCATTATATGTACTTCCTCTCATTTCCTCTTTATCCTTTTAATGGATGTATTATACGCAGCTTCAGTACATAGTTTCTTCTATAATGAACATTCAAACCCTACTTATCGCTGTTGTCGTCATAGCATAAAGCGAATGTGTATTTTCGTATTATATGGTATAAACTTGGTGTCAACGCATGCTGCCATATCTCCAGAGCTTTACTGGAAGTCCATGCTTCCCGCTACTCCAATGCCTAAATCTATCACAGATCTTCTTCACCCACCTGGTTAGTATTATTGTAGCACCTGTTCTTTGGTAATTTTTCTGCGACTTCATCTTCAATTCACATGACAAATAATATTGCGCAGTAAGTTTCTTAAAGTGCTAATATATGTAGTTCTTGCTGGCAAGTCAGGTGATGGAACTATCTTCGGTGATCAGATATATAAAGAACCCTTTCAGTATGGTTATGGTGGTCGTCCGCCTAAGTTTGAGACCAAACTCCAAGATAACCCAAACACAGTTCTCTTCTTCTTGGAAAAGGATTTGAAGGCTGATCTCAAAATGAACTTGCTCTTCGAGAAAACCTCCAACCAAGCATCTTTCTTTCCTCGTCAAGTCGTGAAATCCATTCCCTTTTCCTCATCCAAGGTAGTGTTGGATTTATTCTACCTTGTCTGTGAACAACTAATATTTTTTAATTAAAAAATAATAATTTATGTATTTATGATGCTCTACTAAAAAGATGGCTGAAATATTGAACAAGTTTTCTGTGAAGCCTGGCTCAGTAAATGCTGAGGTTATGAAGAGTACAATTGAAGTGTGTGAGGAGTCGGCGATTAAAGGAGAGGACAAGTATTGTGCAACTTCCTTAGAATCCATGCTTGATTTTACCATTATGAAGCTTGGGAAACACGTGGACGTTTTGTCTACGGAGATGAACAAGAATGAAACAAAGATCCAAGAATATAGAATAATGCATGAAGTTGAAAAGGTGGGAGAAGCTAATCTGGTTGTGTGCCACAAGCTCAATTATGTGTATGCTGTGTTTTACTGTCACAAAATAGAGAACACAGTTGCCTATACGGTGTCGTTGGAGGGGGCTGATGGATGCAGAGTGAAAGTTGTGAGTGTATGTCACAGAGACACTTCATCGTGGAACCCAAAACATTTGGCCTTTCAAATGCTAAAAGTGAAACCAGGGAGTGTTCCAATATGCCACTTTCTTTCTCAAGACACCATTACGTGGGTTCGCACACAAAACTGACCATGAATTTCAGTATAAAGATCACAAGCACTCATAAATATAAAGGCAAGTTTCTGTCCATTTAAGTATCTACACGATCTAGCTAGAAAGATAGATTTAAAGAAAACGGGTAGAAAATAGAATTCACTTATTAGGTGAATTTCACAACTCACTCTATCTCCTTCTCCTAGACCTGTTGTAACTGATGAGAATACGAGTGTGTGTAGATGGTATGTCTTGTTTGTCTGTCAGTGAAATGATTAAGCTTTCTATTTCTCATTTTCTCTTGACTTTGGCATGCAATTTCGATCTTCCACATGACTCACAAATTTGATTTGAAATAAAAGAGACGTTATTTGTAAAAAAGAAAGTGAATATATTATAAGGGTACAATCTATCATCAACTATACTATTAAAATCTTATAATACCTAATTCAGTTAAAAATTGATTTGGGTCGACTCGATTTAGTAATTCTAATTTATTTGTCTGATACAATTAATAATTTTAATCAGTAATCTTACTTTAATCTTCAAGAGATTTTGAGTCACATTTTAATAGGATTCCTGATTAATCACCATCATAAGACTCAAAATCTTTCAAAGATTAAAGTAGGGCCTCAAAATCTTTTGAATATTAAATTTTAAAGTTTTTACTATAGTAAAATTTTATAATAATCATACATAATTTATCAATTATAACCTCTTTTTTTCTCACTAGTATATAACACACGGGAGAAATCTCTTAGTTTAGCTAATAAAATTAATGATAACCTAAAATATCATATAGTAAATGGAGGGGAAAAATAAAATAAAAAGATTCGACAAAGATACGCTATTAGCAGGTAAATATTCAAACCCGTAAGAATTATTATTCCAAAGTTTTGTTGGCCTTTTGAATCCCAGAAGATCTGAAAATTCAATAAGCGAGTCTAAAAAAATCCAAAATGATTTTAATATAGATGAGTCGTGAGTGAGGTTTTCTATCCGCATAACTAAGATTTTTAATGAAAAAGTCTTACATTTGAACCCACGTGGTGTAACAGTTGGTTCCAATATCGAATTATCGAATAACATGTTTTTTACTAACCGAACTAAACTGAAGTACATTAAGTAACTGAAATATTTTGATTCAATTTATCTGTTGTATACCTTTGTTCGAAAAGAAAGCTAGGGTAAAGTAACTTAAAAAAATATCTAGAGCTTTCAAGTTTGAACAATTTAAAAACATTAATACCATGTCTAAACTAATGATATTCAAACTCAACATTACATGACCCAAATTACATTGAGTGAATCTGACTTTCTGACGAAGTAAAAAGTACAAACTTTTAATTCCTTCCCTGACTTTCTGAGTGAACCTGCAAGTAAAAGAAGAAAAAAATCAAACAAAAGTAAACAAATAAGGGAAAATCACACTGGAGTCCTAGCCAGGAGATATATATACTGAAAATTCCTTGGAGATTTTTAAACAAATAAAAAGTCCCATGGGATTGGAGGGTGAGAGGGAAAAATATACAATTACCATTATACCCTTATTGATTAAAAAACAAAAAGGGGAGGATGAAGTAGTTCACACGCATCTCAACTGGTTCATGAGAAGAAAAATTTATGAAGAAAGCAACGAGATTGCGTGGTCATCTCATCATCACCATTATTCAAGTCCACGACCTATTCTCTTCATCTTCTCGGCAAGTTTTCATGTCCGCAACATTTATGTCGTCTCCTAGAGCTTGAACGTTGATTGGGTCTAGATGCGTGGGTACCTTCGCAACATTCATTTTCTCACATTCCATTCCCAATCTGTCATACCACTCCATTTCAGCCATGGGAGCTCTCAAGTGCGAAGATGGCTTCGTTTTGATGGGATTTTATGGCTGAGCATTTGATGAGACCAATATTTCATATTCATTTCATATCATTAATAAACTCTTATTTTTGTATTGATTTTAGTGTGTTTAAATAGAGTTTTATTATTAATTTTGTCCACACTTACTATTATATTGAGTAATTAACAACTAAAATAAAATTAGAACAATGAGGAATTAATTGCTATAATTTTAGACATATATTGAAATATTATCTTATTAAATAGATAATTTGTATCTTCTAAATTCCCATTTCAGGAAAATGTGCATTAATCACCAAGTCAACTTATTGCTGTAGCTGAATTGGAGAGAATTAGTTAGAATATAATGGAAGAATTGCTAGCTCATAAGGGGAAACAGAATTTCAGTTTGTGAGCTACATGAACTGTAACAGACCTCAAGAGGAGACTTGACTGGGAACCTGCATATATATCACGACACATAGCCTTCCAGGCGGACATTCACACTCACGCAAAATAGATTCATTCACGTATTCCACACTACTCTCTCCTGCTGGACCTAGACACCATTCATTCAGACAGCTCCCATACCAGAACACGGCACACCCTCTCTCACTCTCACGCCATCTATCTCACTCTCATCTGATATGTCAACTTCCTCTGTTCTAAGCGATAGAACCAAAAGAACCTTCTACGTTCCATCTTTATCTTCTATCTTCTGCATTCACCATGTCTGATGCTATTCTACCTGCTGCTGCTATTGAAGGTTTGATAGCAATGTAAGGCTAGATCTATTGTGCTCTCTTGGAGATAGAGCTGAACCAGAGTCCTTGATCTGTAAATAGGGAGTTCAATTGTTTCATTAATTCCAGATTAGATTGCATCTGTTGCTATATTTCATATTGGATTTACTTATTCAATTAGAGTTAGTAGATGATGAATATTAGGGAACTGAGTTAGATTTCCTGTTCTGTGTAATTGAGCTTTAATTGATCTTTATCCTTGAACTAGTTGGACATGATTGTGTTTAATTAAAGAAATTCTATAACAGAGTATAGTTGTACCTGTTTAATTCATCTTCTTCTTTATTTTAAGTTGAATGATTCAGATTTCTCTATTTAATATCTGTGTGTTATAGCTTTGATAGAGATTACGATGAGGAGTTGTTAGCTAATACAATTTAATTCAACTAATTAACTACTCATTTTCTGTAGACAATGAAGGTAAGGTAATCTCTAAGGGAACACACTTGTCATTAATTCATAACAACATCATTAACATCTAAAATCATAAACAGTAACATAGGATTTACATTCAGAATTTCTTCAACATTTTATCTCGCAATTCATTTGATTAATTTGTTAAATTGTGGCTCATTGGATTAGTTAGGAACTTTAGTATCCATTTAGGCTCCTTGTGAATTGACCTACGTTAGCTTCACTTACTATAAGTTAGCTTAGTTTCTTGTTTGATAATTAGAACGACAGTTATGAATCATTTTAGAGTCATTTATAGAGTGTTTTAGCTTTAATGTATATCATTTGATTAGCTCTGAGTCATAGGTCCATATATGTTATTTTTTACTAAAAGGGCATTTTGGTCATTTATTTGTGCTTTACAATTTTGTTTGATTTTTAAGATATTTGGTCTTACAAATATTTGATATTAATTGTAGGAAATTAGATATTAATTGAAGTTGGGGGCGAATTTAAAATATGCCGGTGAAAGATCTAAGGAAAAGCTGCCAAATAACTAAAAAAGTACTAAGGAATGAATCAATATCAGAAAAGAACATAGGGGAAAAATTGCACTTTCATTGAATATGTTTCCTGTAGTACCGACTAACGAGGCCTACGGTCGTGACGAAAGGTAACAAAATCTGCAGACTCATGTTTAGAGCTTAGATTTCATCTTGGATCCAATTCTAACCCTAACCTTCTCACTTGGGCTGACTTCGTACCCTAATTTTTTTGTCTAAACCCTCAAGATTCAACCACCAATTGACTCATTCATTATTCCTTCACTCTTTACACAATTCCTTCACTCCATTCACTCATGTTCTCTCTTCTCCATCAATTCCCATCACTTTCACCTCTTCATCCTTCATCTTCTTCATCTCTTTCATTCTCCATAGCTGCAATATGCTTGAGCCTGATAGTGACAACATCAAACTGCATGTGTAGCCGAGGAGATTCAACTCTTGAGGATGGATAGCAAAGGCTTGAGTTCTTAGAATTTCAATGGGGAGTTTAGTTTCTGTCTATGTTTTCCATTATATAATTTGATTTCCTAGATCTAGTTGAGTCATTTTATAATTTGTGATTAAAGCCCCATTTTGGGATTGACTCCATGGATTGAGATTTATGTAGTTTGGATTGATTTTGTAACTTGAACACTTGAAGTGTTTTATATTGATATATATATATATATATATATGTTTCCTTTTGAGTAACTCTCTTCTTGAGTTCTTTGATGATTAATTTTTAGCATGTCTATGTGTTGGGTTTTGATCATTGTGAGTTCTTTAGTTGATGCTTTGGCCAAGCATTTGTCTTTATAGTAGCTAGCTTCATTTAATCGATCCTTATTAAACTTAACTTCTTTTGCATTAGTTGAACTTCGATAGACATTGTACCATTCTCAAGAGACATTTATCATTCCATTTTTAGAGGCTTTGTTAAAATTGATTTTATGAGTTAGGATTGTTACATTCTTGCATTTAAATTGATTTTATGAAAACCCAAATCATTCTGCCCCTTATAAATAGTGCATTGCATGACATATAAATTACTTATAAAGCAATAAAGAGCTCCTCGAGAAAAGAGAGAACGACTAGAGGTTGTACAAGTTACAATCCTTAGAAACAAATATTTTGATTGAACTCCCAAGGCTAAGGCAAAAAAGTTTCTTATCAGCATTCATCTCTTGAAGATGGCAGTGGTGGCTTGGGTTTCTAAGCTTAATAGGGGAGTTATCTTATCCATTTCTCTAATATTTCATTGTAATTTTGATCCCTAGGTCTTAGGTAGATTTTATGATGTTGGATTGTGTTGTAACTTTGATTTGTCTATGTTGAGGATTTGATGTAGATTAATCATATATTTGCATCTACCGACTTGTTTTGCAAAAGGATTGAAGTCAACAACATGGGTTGCATGGGCAATAGAAAAGAAACACGCGGTGAGAGGGAATAAACGAATACAATTAAAAGAAAACTATTTGTATCGCTACTGTTTTCAAGTTTGCCCTAGGGTTTTGTGTCATATCCTAAATTTTGAGCATATAAGTTTAAGAATTAGCCTGAATTAGGTAGGCTATTAAATACAAATGATGAGAAAAAGTCCCAGGAATACTCTAAAAAGATAGAATAGTTTCTAGAGACTAAATCATAAATTAAAAGCTTCTATATGGTTGAAGTATAAATATTTTTAGAGGCTTTGGAAAAGTTTCAATAGCTAAAATTAAAGAGAATAGGGAGTTTAAGGTAAAGGAAGAAATGTCCTAGTTAAAAAGAAATGAAATGAAAAGTGTACAAAGATCAAATTGTAATTATTGTAGTTCAGGTTAATAAAGTGCAAATAAATATTATGAAATTGTATAGTAGTATCAAGAATTGGAAGGTGATCCAGAAGTTGGAAAAAACTTATGGGTTATTTTAATACCTTCAAGAGATGTTAGAGAAGATTTTATGAATGGCAAGTTATGTTGGATTAAAAGTGAAGTTTTTTAAAGTTTTGGGTCATTAGTTTAATTTTAAAAAACTTACCAGAAAATTAAGAAAAACCATAAATTTATGAAAAATAGTAAGGAGTTTTTCAAAGCATATTTGAGGGACGATGCATAAATAGAGAGGATACCTGAAAAAGGAATTTATGAGACAAATGGCTATTTTTGGCTAATCAAGTAATATTTAGCCAAATTATATAATTTAGAAAAATCATGTAAAGATCTAATAAATTCTTGTGAGGGGAATGAATTTCTGAAAGAGTTATGTGACTTTTTGTCTTTAATTTCTGAAAGAGTTATGCGACATTTTGTCTTTACTTTTAAAAAAAAAAAACTTATTGCAGTTTTTTTCAAGACTAACGGTGATTAAGTTATGTTTTGGAGTTAAGTGCTGACATGAAAAAATTAATTCACATAGCACACTCTAATTAGCTACCTGGATTTACTTGGCCTAAGTAACCTCACGTAAGTTTGGTCCCATTTAAAAACAATACATAGCATTTGACATATAATTATATTACAAATATTTGATATTTTGATTTAAAAAGGGTATGGACCGTTCTTTTCAATTCGGTCATGAAGTTTTATGTATTTTAGTCCTATATATACATACAGTGATTTGAAAATGCCCGCACATATATTAAAGCCTAATAAGTCAAGTGCCGTGTTTGGAAGGCTGGAGAAATTTTTATGGATCCAACAACACAAGCGCCTCACAAAGACGACTAACATGTTTATTGTGCCTAAAAGTCATCAGCCTTTTGACAGCTAAAACCCAAATAATTAAATTATCCTAAGTGACTCGGTCATAGAGGAAACTTGAGTCATAACACAAGCACCCCACAAAGACGACTAACATGTTTATTGTGCCTAAAAGTCATCAGCCTTTTGACAATTAAAACCCAAATAATTGAATTATCCTAAGCGACTCGGTCGTAGCGGAAACTTGAGTCATCGTATTCATCGTATTATAAGGATTTAATATCGAGTAATTGAGGAGTGCTTCAAAGAAGAGCTCTTGTCAAATTTGAAACATGCTTTCAAATTACCCAAATGACATTTTTGTTCTTTAAATAAAAAATGTAATAAAAGATAATTATATGCATATACTCCTTCGGTGTTTAATATAAAATCTAGTTAACTTTTTAGATAAATTTAGGAAACCAAATAAATCAGTTAATTATGATCAAATCATTTTCCTCGACACGAATTCATATTATATATTTCTTAATCTATCCGAATTAGTCGACTAACTCTTTTATTAGCTATAGTTAATTGATTTATTTAGCTTGCTTAATCTATCCAAAAAAATTAATTATCTCTTATATTAAGAACTTGAGGAGTATAATAATATGCGTATATATATAAGAAATAAATTCATAATAAACCCCTAATTATCAAGATGATAACATCATAACATATGAAGCTTTTAATTGAATAATATCATAAGACTATGTGATATTCTAGATTTGTTTTGGTACAATTCCAAACTCTGATATTCTATGCAAATATCAATTTGCACCTCTATGTCTTTCTCTAGCTCAAATTTTTTGGAATTTTTTTTTAAAAAAAGTAATTGGAGTCAGAGGACGAAATTTTATTATTTGCATTGATGTGAATAAAGAATTTTGTAGCGTTATCTTACCAAAATTTTTCAAAATGGGTCCCATATTATCGAATTGTAGACCACTTGTACGTTGTAGTATGTAGAAAATGATTTGATGGATGAACAAAAGCAAAGACTTTGTTGTTGATAATTAAATTTTCAACTAGCAATGTCATCTTCAATGTACGTAGTGTGACATGAGGTGGACCGGATATGCAATACTTTCCTTTGTTGCAAAATTCTCAAAACCTTTATTAGTTTTTGCAAATATATTTGTTAAAGCTTAAAATAAGTTGCTTACATCTATTAAATTAAATTCAAAAATGAATTTATAAATGCACACTTATATTTTAAACACTTACAATAACAAAATAACAAGTGCCTATATTTTATAGGTAAATTTACAAGTGTTTTAACAACTAACAATAACAAAATAACAAGTATCCATATAAAAATTTATAAATCCTAATTTATATTATAAGAACTTATGCAAAAAGTTAAAAGTGTTTATAGGTAAATTTATAAGTGCACATGTGTATTTTAACAACTAATAATAATAAAATAATAAGTGTAAGTCGAGAATTTGACTTGATGTATATAAGCAACTTGACACCTTGTTAAAATAATTTCTTGTCCACAATAGTTACAAAGTTCACTTCTTTGTTCATGCCGCAAAATTATTTCAATGAAAGAAAAGATGCATGAACAAAATCGCAGCATTTACCAACAAAAAGTTGACCTAAACTAGATTTGTACAGTTTAAGTCAGGTCAGAATTTTGATATTTTTTTTATTATATGACATATCATTGAAAAACAATATTTAGCATTGAATAAGTAATTTTAAGTATTTTAAAAGGACATGGACCATTCTATGACTTCAGAGAGCTTGTGAAGTTGTGTACTTGAACTTTTTTTTTTATATAAAGTGATTTGGTAACCTGAGGGATTATTAGAAGACATATTAGTGAAGGTTAAAGACTTGATTATACCTAAAAATTTCTATATCTTAGATATGTCACATGAGTCAACTTCAGAGGGACCTATTATCCTAGGTATGTCATTCCTTAGAACAACTAACCCTGTCATAAGTATGAAAAATGGAAGCATTACCATGGAGGTGGGATATAATGTCATTACTTTTAATGTCTATAAAGCAATGAGACATCCATTTGAAGATTACTTACTGTTAGGCTTAAGTGCAATTGATGCATATATAGAAGAAGCTAAAGAGGAACATGAAATGTTGTTGCAAAATTATGATAAGGTTGAATATGGTTTGCTTGAATATGAAATTTCTTCTTCTTCTGAATTTTCTTTAGATAATAGTGGTGACGTGTCAAGTGTTAACTACATTTTAGTTAATAGCTTACTTTCCACCCTACAATCTTTTTCTTTGTTTGTTACTGACTTTTTAAATGAAGGCTTTAGAAAGAACCAGCATGAAAAAATTGCAGGTGAGAATATAGTTGTTGAGAATTTCATTGTAGAGACAGAACTGGATAAGCTAGAACCTGTGAGGATAGAATTAGTAAAGTCTGTTGCAACTTTGGAAACTAAGAAGTTAGTTCCATTAATTATCCAACCACTTGAGTTAGAACTCAAACCACTTCCTAGTAACCTTAAATATGTGTTTTTAGTTGAAAATGATATATTACCTGTTATAATTGCTAATTCACCTTTTGTTTTAGAGGATGACGGTTAATTTTAATTTTAAAGACACATAATAGAGCAATAGGTTGGGCTTTAACTGATATACTTGGTATAAATGCTACTGTATGCACATATAAAATCTATTTAAATGATGGACCTTAATATCTGATGTGGTCAAGAAAGAGATAACTAAGATTTTGAATGCTGGCATTATCTACCCAATTTCAGACAGCGAATGGGAAAGTCCAGTTCATGTGTTGCCAAAGAAAAGTGGTATAACTGTGGTAAGTAAAGAGAACAGAATTCATAGAGAGTGTGTATTGATTACAGGAAATTGAATGATGCAACTAGGAATGACCATTTTCCTTTACCATTTATAAATCAAATGTTGGAAAGACTTGCTAGAAAAGCTAATTACTATTTTCTTGATGGATTTTTATAGTATTTTTAGGTTCCAAATGCACCCAAAGACCAAGAGAAGACCATATTCACATGTCCATTTGATACCTATGCTTATAGGAAGATGCCATTTGGTTTGTGCAATACTCTTGGAACATTTCATAGAGCTATGATATCTATATTCAGTGAATTCTTGGAAAGTGATAAACTAATATCTGTATTGATTTTTAATATGTTAAAAGTGATTTTATTAATTATTTTATCCATATTTACTATTATGTTGAGCAAATTAGTTAATAAAATAGAATTGGAATAATTGGAAATTAAATGATATGATTTTAGTGTTTAATTTGACAAATAATCTGTTTATTCTAATTTTCCATCACAGGCCAATACACTAACAGAATGGATTAAGGGAGAATAACAGCTGGACAAGAGGAATTTATATATGTGCTGGCACATGGAGGAGCACTGTTCACACACAGCACACTGTTCACACATCAGCTTAACATTCAATTTCACTCATCTCACACATTTGGCACTGTTCACGCTCAGCACACTCCATCTAAACAGAAATCACATAACTGAACAAGTGGGCTGACAGCTGGTGGGAAGCATGTGTTGGACAGGGAGCTAACTGATTGGATAACAGAATCACATGAGGTACATGCACGTGGAGGCTGAGGCTATCACAAGAGGGGTGCTGTCATTACCATGGCACTGTTCACGAACTCCAGGCATCACTCTTTCATTGCATCTGCATCTATATATATCACGCAGCATACAGAGAGCTGGCATACTCCACTTCATAAATCTGATTACATTCCACACTTCTCTGATATCCATTCACGCAGACCACTCTTCTTCTCCATCTCTATTTTCTCTCACACCACCTGCACTTCTACTTTGTTTTGAGCAGGAGAAACAGAGACCATTCCATCTTCATTTTCTCCTTCCATTTCCACATGACTACTACTGTGCTTTCTGTTGCTGCTGGAGTTCAGATGGCAATACAAGGCTAAGCTGCTGTGCTCTCTTGAAGATAATGTTGAACCAGAATCCTTAAGCTAAAATAGGGAGTATCATTATGTTCTTAATTTAGAATTAATTGTATTGAGTTGATATAGTTAATTCTATAATTACTGATGCAATTATAGTTAGTAGATGACAAAGAAGTAGGGAACCGAGTTAGATTTCTTATTTCTACATAATTGACCTTTGATTGATACTCATCTTTGATCGAGTTGAACATAGTTATGATTAATTGAAGTGATTCTATAATAGAGTACAGTTGTATCTGTTAATTCATGTTCTTCTATCTCTGAGTTGAATGATTCATATTCTCTATTCAATGTCTGCGAGTTGTAGCTTTGATTGAGATTTAGCTAGCGAGTTGTTAACTAACCTATTCTAATTCAACTGATATTAACTCTTGATATTTTGTGGATAATGAAGGTAAGATAATCTCCAAGGGAACACACTTGTCATTCATTCATTTCATCATCATAAACACATAAAATCATAAACAGTAGCATAGGATTTACAGTCAATTTTAGTTCAAACAGTTGAACACACAACTCATCTGCTTAATTTGTTAATTTGTGGCTCAATAGATTAATTAGGTATCTTAGCATCCATCTAGGCTCCTTGTGAATCGACCTAGGTTAGCCTCCACTTTACTATTGGTTAGCTTAATTTTGTTTGATAATTAAAATGACAGTTATCAAAATGGCGCGGTTGCCAGGGAGCCTTACTTGTTAAGATTTCCTAAGCAATCTCCTGGGCCTAAAAAACATAAAAAGTAGGTAGTTATTTTAGTTTTTCTACGAATTTTGTGTTTTATATCTGTTAAGTTGCGACTATTTGCCTTTTCAGTTGCTATAAAAGTGCTCTGTGATTTCTAATCTCGACTAGATACATATTTGGTCGCAACCTGAAATCAGTTTTCAACTCAGATTTGCTTTCAACAACTTTTAGTCACGACCGGAGTGCTTTTTGGTCGCAACCAAAAAAATATTTTTCATCAGTTTTCATCTCTGTAATTTCTAGTTGCAACTAAATTGACATTTAGTCACGACTAAAACTCTCTGTGATTTTTAGTCGTTACCTGAGTGCATTTTGGTAGTAACCAGACATTTTTTATTTTAAGCATTTGCTCTCTATGATTTTTAGTCGCAACCAAATTGGCATTTTGCTCTCTGTGACCGTCAGTCACGACTTGAAGTTCATTTTTGTCATGATATCTGCTCTCTGTACTTTTTAGTCACGACCGTATCTTTCTGAACTGCAATTAGTTGATCTCATTTGCTGAATTTGCAGCATTGCTAATATATTTGATCTTTTACATTATTGTTGAGCGTGATTTGCATGAACAAAAGCTCTGAATTATTTCCATTGGATAGAGAAATCAATAGAACACTTAGGCAAATTAAGAAGACCAAAATCCTAAATCAAGCTAGTGTTGCACCTGTTGTTGAGCCTGGTTCTTCTGGTGAATCTGTTGTAGCTAAAACTGAATTTGCAACTGGTAATATCCTAGATAATCATCTTGTCATGGAGCATATTAATGTAGGTAAAGCTCATACTCTTAATCAGAATAATCAACATGAGCAGTATGTAGAGAATAATATGAACAATAGAATGCCACATAGGAGCATAAAAGATCTCACTTCTTCTAATGTAAACTATGATCCTTTTCACACTTGTCCTGCTTTAGATGTTAATTTTGAGCTGAAAGGTCCTTTGTTAAGTAGCTTACCAAAGATTTATGGATTAGTAGGTGAGGATCCTTTCAAGTATTTAAAGACTATGCAGTGGGTTTGTTCATCTATGAAGCCTGTAGGAGCTGATATGGATGCTGTACAGAGATAAGTATTTTATTTCACACTTAAAGGAAAGGCAAAGGAATGGTTTTATATGCTTCTACATCACTCACCTCAAGCCTTGGACTCTTGGAACACATTGAGGAATGCTTTCTTGGAAAGATACTTCCCTACATCAAAGACTGCTACATTGAGAAAGGAGATCTTTGCTGCAAAATAGTATGCTGAAGAGTCTTTCTATGAGTTTTGGGAAAGGTTTCAAGAGTTTCCAATCAGATATCCATACCATCAGATTCTAATTGAGCATTTGGTGCAGTATTTTCATTCAGGATTGCGTTTTGCATGCAGAAAGAATTTGGATGCAGCTGCTGGGGTTTCTATTGATGATTTGACACCTGATGAAGCATGGAGCTTGATTGAGAAGAAAGCAAACAATGACCAGCAGTATGGAGGTTATGATGCTAGACAAGTCCATGAGATTTCTGCAAGATTATCTCTTGATCATAATAATCTGTCTTTTCAAGTTGCTGCTATGAGTGCTCAGATCAACAACTTAGCTGCTCAATTGAGCAATACACATGTTCAGAGCCCATACTCTCAAGCTTTAGTTGCTCCTAGTTGTCAGTTTTATTCTTCTCCAATGCATAACAGTGCCAATTATCCTACACAATATGAAGATGTCTCATCTATCTATCAAGGTAGACCAAACCAATATCCATAAAGGAATTCATACTCCAACACATATAATGAAGGATGGAGAGATCATCCTAACTTCAGATGGAGGGATGAAGGTGGGGACAGGAATTTTGGGCAGAACAAGTTCAACAATGACAAGCAAGTGGCTGAATCCTCTAGAGCTATGTAAGTACCTGTTGTTGCAAAGGATGTTGGAATATCTGATATACTCAAGAGCATTAATGTGGTGAATTCAAAATAAATTTCATCAACACAAACTTCAGCTCTAACTTCAAGGATTTGAGATATACTGTGGAGAACAACTTAGCAATGATAGATTATAAGTTTGCTGCTTTAAAGAGTAAAATAGAATAGTGGGAAACAAAACCTGCAAATATGAATGGCTATGTATCACAGCTGGCTAATTCAGTAAATGATGTTCAGGCCAGAATAGGAGAAAACCTACCTTCCAACACAGTTGTTAACCCAAAATCTGTGAATGCTATGAGCTTGAGAAGTGGAAGAACAATGGGGAAAGCAGATGTCAATGATGACAAGAAGGACAATGAATCAATTGAGCAGCAGAACAGATCAGAAATTAGCAAAGAGAAGGGTATGTTACAGTAGAATGAGAAAATTGTATTAAAGGATGCTGCACAACCATCTATTATGCATGAAGCAGCTGCTAGTTCCAGCAATACAAGTTAGAAATCTAACATAAACCAGAATGAAAAGGAGCATGAAGATGAAGAACAGAAGGATAGAGAGGTAAGTATGAGCTTCAGAAGTGGAAGAACAATGGGGAAAGCAGATGTCAATGATGACAAGAAGGACAATGAATCAATTGAGTAGCAGAACAGATCAGAAATTAGTAAAGAGAAGGGTATGTTACAGCAGAATGAGAAAATTGTATTAAAGGATGCTGCACAACCATCTATTATGCATGAAGCAGCTGCTAGTTCCAGCAATACAAGTCAGAAATCCAACATAAACCAGAATGAAAAGGAGCATGAAGACAAAGAACAGAAGGATAGAGAGGTAAGTATGAATCATCTACCTTTTCCTAATGCATACATTGTCCAAAAAAGGTTTTAAAAGAAAAACAAGAACAAGATATTCTGAATCTGTTAGGAAAATTAGAAGTTAATGTGCCACTTTTTGATCTTATTAAAAGTATACCTAAGTATGGCAAATTTATGAAAGAACTCTGTACCAATAAAAGAATTTGCAAACCAAATGAAAGGGTTCAAGTAGGATCTAGTGTGTCAGCTTTAGCTAAGCCACAACTTCCTATAAAATGTGATGATCCAGGTTCATTTATAGTTTCAATTACTATTGGCAAGTTTCAGTGTGCTAATGCTTTGTTAGACCTTGGTGCAGCTATTAATGTAATGTCAACTTCCATTTATACATCATTAGGAATAGGCATGGGCTCACTTAAGGAAACTTCAATGATAGTGCAGCTTGCTGATTGAACCACTAGGAAACCAGAGGGACTGTTAGAGGACATATTAATGAAGGTCAAATACTTGATTATGCCTACAGATTTTTATGTCTTAGACATGTCACATGAGTTAAATTCTAAGGGACCTATTATCTTGGGTAAGCCATTCCTTAGGACAACAAACACTGTGATAAGCATGAAAAATGGGATCATCACAATGGAAGTAGGAGATAATGTTATAACTTTTAATGTATATGAAGCAATGAGATATCCATTTGAAGATTACCCACTGTTAGGCTTAAGTACAATTGATGCATACATTGAAGAAGCTAAAGATGAACATGAGTTATTGCTGCAAAATTCTGATAAAGCTGAATGTGAATCTGAAATTTCTTCTTCTTCTGAATTTTCTTTGGATAGTAGTGGTGATGTGTCAAGTATTAACCATATTTCGGTTGATAGCTTACTTTCCACCTTACAATCTTTTTCTTTTGATGTTACTGACCTTTTTAATGAGGATTTTAGAGAGAAGCAGCATGATGAAATTACAGGTAAGAACATAGCTGCTGAGGATCTCATTACAGGGACATAATTGGATGTTGCAGAACCAGAATTGTTGAAACCTGTTGCAGCTTTGGAAACTAGGAAGTTTGTTCCATCAATTGTCCAGCCACCTGAGTTGGAACTCAAACCACTTCCTAATAACCTTAAATATGTGTTTTTAGCTGAAAATAATACATTACCTGTTATAATTGCTAATGCACTTTCTTTTTCTGAGGAAGAAAGATTAATTTCAGTTTTAAAAACACATAAGAAAGCAATAGGTTAGGCTTTAACTGATATACCTAGTATAGATGCATCTGTTTGCACACATAAAATTCTGTTAAAGGATGGAGCCAAGCCTATTAAACAGCAACAAAGAAGGCTAAACCCCTTAATATCTAATATGGTCAAGAAAGAGGTAACTAAGCTGTTGATTACTGGAATTATTTACCCAATTTTAGACGGTGAATGGGTAAGTCCAGTTCATGTGATGCCTAAGAAAAGTGGTATAACTGTGGTAAGGAATGAAAAGAATGAACTAATCCCTACTAGAGTGCAGAATTCATGGAGAGTGTGCATTGATTACATAAATTTGAATGATGCAACTAGGAAGGATCATTTTCCTTTACCATTTATAGATCAAATGTTGGAAAGGCTTGCTGAAAAGGCTAATTACTACTTTCTTGATGGTTTTCAGAGTATTTTCAGGTTCCAATTGCACCGAAAGATCAAGAGAAGACCACATTCACATGTCCATTTAGTACCTATGCTTCTAGGAGGATGCCATTTGGCTTGTGCAATGCTCCTGGAATATTTCAAAGAGCTATGATGTCCATATTTAGTGAATTCTTGGAAAGAAACATGGAGGTATTCATGGATGATTTTACAGTGTATGCTAAGGATTTTGATGAATGTTTAAAGAGTCTAGAGAAAGTCCTAGCAAGATGTATTGAGAAAAAGCTTATGCTAAATTTTGAGAAATGCCATTTTATGGTAGATAAAGGCATAGTTCTAGGGCATTTAATATCTAAGAATGGGATTGAGGTAGATAAAGCTAAGATTGAGGTTATTTCTTCCTTTCCCTATCCCAAATCTTTAAAGGAATTAAGGTCATTCCTAAGACATGTTGGCTTCTATAGAAGATTCATTAAGGACTTTAGCAAGATTGCATCTCCACTTTCTAAACTCATGCAAAAAGATATAGAGTTCTATTTTGATGATATTTGCAAGAGAGCATTTGACACTATTAAAGCTATGCTTATCAGACCACCTATACTTGCTGCACCTAATTGGCATTTAGATTTTGAGCTTTCATGTGATACATCAAATGAAGCTGTAGGTGCAACGTTAAGACAGAAAGATGGTAAGCTATCTAAAGTCATTTCATATGCCTCTAAGACATTAGATAGTGCTCAAAAGAACTACACTACCACAGCAAAAGAACTCTTTGCCATTGTGTTTGCACTTGACAAATTCAGATCTTATCTTTTAAGTTCTAAAGTGATTATATACACTGACCATACTGCTGTAAAGTTTTTGTTTAAAAAGCCACAGTCCAAGCCTAGACTCTTGAGATGGATGCTGCTAATCCAAGAATTTGATATGGAGATAAGGGATAAAATTGGAGTAGAGAATGTGGTAGCTGATCATTTAAGCAGATTACCTAAAAATACAAGGGGAGTATTAGATTCTGACATCACTTGTGATATATTTAGAGATTGTTTTGTAATTGCACCCTGGTATTATCACATAGTGAACTACATTGTTACTGGTCTAATTTCACCATCTTTATCTCATTTCCAGGGCCAGAAGATCAAGCATGAGGCAAAATTTTACATTTGGGAACCACCCATCCTATGGAAGATATGCAGTGATCAAGTTATAAGAAGATGTGTTCCAAGTGAAGAAGTAGACAACATTCTTACAGCATGCCATTCTTCTGTTTATGGAGGACATTTCAGTGCAAAGAAGACTTCCAAGAAGATCCTTGATGCTGGTTTTTATTGGCCACAGATATTCAGGGATTGTTATGAATTCGACAAGGCTTGTGATAAGTGTCAACATTTTGGTGGACTGACTAAGAGACATGAAATGCCTTAGCATTCTATGCTGTTCTGTGGGGTGTTTGAAGTGTGGGGCATTGACTTCATGGGACCATTTCTACCATCTTTTAGTTATGCATATATTTTATTAGCTGTGGATTATCTATCAAGATGGGTGGAGGCTATACCAACAAGAAAGGATGATGCAGTGACAATTTTCAAATTTCTTAAGTCAAACATCTTTTCAAGGTTTGGTGTGCCAATAGCTATAGTGAGTGATCAAGGCTCTCATTTCTGTAATAAGATTTTAGGTGGGTTATTTGCCAAGTTTGGGATCAAGCACAAGGTTTCAACAGCTTATCATCCTCAAACAAATAGTCAAGCTGAGAATTCTAACAAAGCTATTAAGAGGATTCTGGAGAGGATAGTAAGACCCTCAAGGAAAGATTGGAGTACAAGGTTAGATGAAACTTTGTGGGCATATAGAACAGCTCATAAGACACCACTTGAGATGTCCCCATACCAGATAGTCTATGGTAAAACATGTCATCTACCAGTAGAAGTTGAGCACAAAGCATTCTGGGCAGTTAAAACTTGTAACATGGATTTTGACACTACTGGAAAAGAAAGAACGTTGTAGATTCAGGAACTAGAAGAAATAAGACTCGATGCCTATGAGAATTCCATAATCTACAAAGAGAAGGTCAAGCTTCTTCATGATAAGCAGATCGTATGCAAGGAATTTCATGTTGGAGATAAAGTTTTGAGATTTAAGGCTAGATATGCTTTCAAACTTGGAAAACTTGCTGCAAGATGGGATGGTCTATATGTGGTGACTAAGATCCATGACTATGGAACAATTGAATTAATGGATGAAGCAGATGGTACAGTATTTCAAATCAATGGCCACTTATTGAAGTTGTACAAAGAGAACTTCAAACCTCCATGATATTCAGGTTATCTCCTTCCTTGTTTCCCCACTTACAATAGTCTGCTTTAATTAGTTTTATTAAATACTTAAGCTATATTTGTTAATTAGTGGGGGAGGAGACCAAGTCAGTAGGGTAGATAAATACTTCCATTAATAAATCAAAGATTCTAGTTTATTATTGTCATGATTATTGCTGCTTTGCATTTTTTTATTACTTCTTCACATTGAGGATAATGTAGAAATTAAGTGTGGGGAAGGATGAATTTGATTGAGTAAGATGGGTGAATAAAAATCAAATAAGTGTTGTGATTTTGTCTTCTGGTCGCGACCTTATGTTGTTTTTGTCGTAACTAATGTGTGCAAATTGTCAAATTTCTTCTCTGTGAAAACTATTCGCGACCTCTTCCTCTTTTTGTCACGACCATAAGTTCATATTTTCTTATATTTACCTATCTGTGATGACTAGTCGTGGTCTGTGCTTATCTTTGTCTGGACTGTAACTCTCTGTGAATTTTGGTCGCGACTGGAGTGTCATTTGGTTGCGACGAGAATATATGTGTTTAACAGGTTTACTCTCGGTGATTTTTAGTCGTGACTAATATTCCCTGTTTTCTAAAAATTCCTTCTCTGTGTAAAATAGTCACGACCGATGTCCATTTTGTCACTACTAACATTGATCCTCCGCTGAAAAATCCTTCTGTTTCATTATGATTGGTGCTTGGTCTTTGGAATTTACTGTCATGGATTTAAAATTGAACTTTGAACACATACTTTTGAACATTGGAAAACTTGATGAAGTGTGAGTTACTTATTTTGTCACGTCCTAATTTTCATACATCTTAGGGACCATTTGGTAGCATCTGGAACCACTTTCACGGTCATTGAAGTCAAACTTTTCAATCTTGAGTTTTACTCTATCGAGTATTATTCATTGTCTAAATTTCAGACGAGTGACTTGACTTCAAAAAATCATAACTAATTATAGAAAAATCAAAATGAAGTGGTTCAAATTTCTATGTGAATCTAACTTAATCCTCTTTCAGGAAAAAATAACTCGTTGATCATGTATTGACCAAGTCAACATCAGTCAATGCTACAACTTTACTGTTCATCCAACATTTTTCCCCTGAATCCAGCATTTTGGTCCCAACTTTGAAAAATTATATCTCCATGTGTAGACATTAAAATGAGGCATTCTATATATTAAATCAAAGCTTTGTATGTCTACTATTTACTGTAAAAATATCATACATTTATTCAACCATTTACTATTTTAATTACAGATCAAACATTACTATGTCACCACGAGTTACTGTTCATTTTGGCAAATTCCAGCAACCAACTTTACATACATATGCATACATCAATCACATATCAATCATGCTAAATAATTCTTAACTTCTCTTCATGAATCCTCATCTCCTCCATCTTGAGAAGACCTTCTATAATTGGATTGATATGGAAGGGGTAAGATTTCGGGGGAAATCTCAGTAGCAAACAATACTAAACAATATATGCATTAATGATTGGTATTAGTGCTTGTTTGTGATTGTGTCAACTTGATGTAATGTGCATGCTTCCATGTAACATATGAAATACAATTGGCCAAAGTAATCATAGCACAGAGCTTCAACAATTACATATTAACATCAATCAATCAAGCCATAACACAATCAACCATACATTCAACACATACAAGATTAGGTAAGTTTACTACCTGACATGCAGCCTTTCCTTTAGTCCTTAGCCTTTGCTCTAAGATCCCTTCTTTATAGAGGTCAGAGCCTATACATAGCATAATAATATTTTTATTATTATCCTATCTAGAATAACTCCTCTTAACTCAAGCATATCTTGAGGTAATACCCCTATCCTAACAATTCCCTAGCTTTCTTTCTATCCACGACTAACCTTATAAAGAGAGATATTTCTCTATTTTAACTATCTAATTTATAAGAACAATCCTCTAATTTATTAAAGAAGGGACTAGAATAAATTACTTACCTTATTCCCAGGCTTGCCGAGTCCCTAAGCTCCTTGGATTGCTCTTAGCTCCGCCAAAACTCCTTCTTTCTCTTCCTTTCTTTCTCTCTTTCTCTCTCTCTCTCTTCCTTTCTCTTCTTTCTTGGATCTTGGCCGTGGAATGAAATGGCAAGGGGGTGGGGTATTTATAGTTGAAGCAAAGTGAAATGGATGGCTCAGATCGAATCACGATGAACGGCTCAGATCGCTTAGCTTCCCCATGGTTCCTCTTTATTTACTTTAATGAGTCTAGGGGCATTTTTGTCTTTTCACACCTTACCAGAGTATTCCCTGACCCTGGTCAACTATCCAGATAACCTTCCTTGACAGTCTAACCTTAGTCAAATGAGCAAAATAGCCTTTACTCATTCTTTAACTATTTTATAACACAGGGATATTTTCATCATTTCGCCCATTTTCTGCATATTTCTGGACACCGGCCCCTTTTTCCGCTGAACTGATATCATGGGCCCACAACTTGTGTCTACCTTTATTCTTACCATGGAACTTTTAAACTTTTCACTTTAGTCCCTTTCTTTTCTAAAATGACCATTATGCCCCTAGGAACTTTGCTATTTACACATAAGTCCCTGTACTTTTACTTATTTACAGTTTAGTCCCTAAAAACCATCTATATGTTTCTGGGACGTCTGCTCAAAGGGATCTAGTAGCCTATATTTTTCAGGCTACTTTCTGAGTCTCTGGGCCTGAAAATTGGGATATTACATGTTTCATTGATTTACTACTGGAAATTGTGATCATGATGATTAATCTCATGTATTTAGTTTGATATTCATGCAATCTAGTCATGGTGAGTCAATTAGAGTGAGTAAGATAGATGGAGGTATTTTGAGCCTCCAACATACACTCCTTTATATTGTGTGACCCCATCTAGTTTGATAACTTTGCAGAACTTGTCTCAATCCTTAACTCAAAACCACATTAACTCTTTGAAATTGTGAAAATGATAAGGGCATTTCTTTCAAAATCCTCTTGACCAAACAGAACCCACATAAACATTAAATCTAGTATAAATATAGCCTCTTTTGTTAAAGTCTATGTATCAATCTTTCACTTCTTTATAGCCTTCCAACTTCACTGATGGCATTGCGAATTATCCTCTGTTTATACTTGTTCTTTCTTTCTCCTTCCCTTTCTTCTTCTCTCAACCCTCCATTTTGTAATCCTCATGACTCCTCCGCCTTTCTCCAATTCAAAAACTCTTTCTCTCTGATGAATATAATCCCAATACTATTCATATTAAGAACTCAACTTACCCAATGATAGCTTCATGGGAAAATGATTCAAATTGCTGCTTGTGAAATGGGATTACATACGACTCTATGTTTGGTCATGTGATTGGCCTTAACCTAAGTTGCGATTGGTTTCAAAGTCAACTCCATCCTAACAATAACATCTTCCAACTTTCTCATCTCTAAACACTAGACTCACAATGATTTTATTGGGTCTTTGATACCTTCTCAATTTAGTGATCTTTCCACTCTCTTGCATCTAAACTTAAGGTCATTTTATTTTTCTGATAGAATTCCTCCTAAAATTATAGAATTGTCTAAATTGATCTCTCTAGATTTGTCTTGGAATTAATTTTGCTTGAATGAATTATTGATGTTATTAAGACTTGAACCATCCATTTGGAATAAGCTCGTTCTAAACATGACTCATCTAAGAGAACTTGTTTTAGATTATGTAAATATGTCTTCTATTGCGCTGAGCTCCTTGTCTTTGCTCATGAATTTCTCATCCTCATTGGTCTCCCTTAGACTTTTTGAGACTGGGCTGCAGGGCAACATTACAAGTGACATTCTCTGTTTAGAAAACCTTCGACAACTAGATTTGTTATTTAATAGAAATCTCAACAGTCAACTTCCAAAGTCCAGTTGGAGCTTTGCTTTGTCATTTTTGGATCTCAGTGACACAACTTTCTTAGGAGAAACACTGCCTGATTCTATTGGCCAATTGAAATATCTTAATCATTTTGATATACAATCATGTAATTTTGAAGGGCGGGTTCCTCTTGGTTTGAGGAATCTCACTCAACTAACTTATTTGAACCTTGATTCAAACAAGTTTAGTGGTGAGATCTCATTCCTTTCAAACCTAGAACATCTCACATCCTTACACATTTATGATAATAAGTTTTCTGGTAAAATCCCCTCTAAAATTTCATAATTGTCCAAATTAGTCTCACTTGACTTGTCTTATAATGTTGGTGTGAAGGGAGTTCATCACTAAGACTTGAACCATCTACATGGGAAAAGATGATTTTGAACACAACTAATTTAAGGGTGCTTAGGTTAGATTATGTGAACATGACCTCTCTTACACCAAACTCCTTGCATTTACTCATGACTCTGTCATCCTCATTGATTGATCTTTCTCTTGGGAGAACTTCTTTAAGAGGTGATATAACAAATTCCATTTTGTATTTAGAAAATCTTAAATTTCTAAATTTAGGAGGGAATACATATATTAAGATTCAACTTCCAAAGCTCAACTAGAGTTCAATAATGGATTTGTCTTTCAGTGGCATTCCTTTCGCAGGAGAAGTACCAGATTCCTTAGGCCTTTTGAAGTCTCTTAAAGAGTTAGATCTTGTAGATTGCCAGTTTGAAGAGTCAATTCCTCCGAGTTTCAAGAATCTCACTCAGCTCAAAATTATGTCATTCCTGTCGATCATGAACTCATATGACTCGCCTAGAGTAACAACCCTTGATGGAAGTTGGAAACTAAGCGTAGCCCTTAATTTACCAACCATATCGTGTAGGAATATCATAGTGTTGGATTTGTTTTTAATGGTTGCACTAAGGGGATAGATTATCTCTGGTTCCTATGATGACTTCTTTGATATTGGCTTCCCTATCGGCTTCTTTGGTGATGGCTTTCCTACCTGCTCTTGTGTCATCGTTCATTTCATTCTAATAAGATATCTTGGCCACGCAATAAAGATCCAATAGCTTAGACCATTATTTGAAGCTCTTCAGTTGGGAGGGTAACTGAGTAGAACAATAACCTGTTCTGACCTCTTTGAGTATCACCCTCACATGGTCCTTTAGAATTCTTTGATGTGAAGTATTGATGAGACAAATTATGCTTGACCATCAGCAACAGAGTAGAATTAGTTAGGTGAAGAAGTATTCCATCTCTTATTTTCTCATTAGAGTGCCATCTCAAGTTCTTTGTATCTATGACATTAGCAAACAAATGCTTAAATCATGGTATTATTAGAAGATACAACAACACCTTTAAAGGAGTGCTTTTGGTCATCTCATCATAATCACAGTCGCCTTTCCGTTTTGTATCTTGAAGTGCCATATTTAGGACACTTATTCCATCCTTCATACTCATTTCTATACAGTATGCAGTCATTTGTGCAAGTGCTTATCTTGTATGACAAGTCCATCAGGCACAATTTTCTTCGCCTCATATATTTCTTTTGGAAGTAAATTGCCTTCAGGAAACGCATCACTCAATAACTCGACCAACTTTGTCAAACTAGAATCGATCTAACTATTTCTTGATTTCAAGTTCATCAAACATAGTAAAAATTTTAACTGTGTATTCATCTTTTCTCCCTGGGTACAATAGTGTCTCTGCATCACTATGCAAGCTTTCACATATCGGAAAGAACTGTGGAAAGGACTCGGCCCAAATATTACGAAACATGTCTGGAATTCTATTATATTATGCTAATTCTCCTAGCTTTCATCTAACTAATATCTATTTTATATCATCATTTATCATAACACTTGTCAAATTAATGGGGAATGCCTTTTTTATTTTATAAAAATTTTGGCAAAGTATCCCAAATAACAAACAATAGCAGCTACTAATTAACAATAGCATCAACTAACTAATAAACCAATTTCAACATTCTCAATTCCACTTACCAAAGAACTTCTTTTAAAGTAAAAGTTGAGTTTGAAATGATCACTCAAATGAAGTCGATTATCTATAAAACTTGATAAATAAACTTTTCACTAACTAAAGCTTTTAACTTCATTTATAACTTTTTAAAATAATACTTACATTGCTCAAATAAAAAATAACACAAATATTAAATATATATCTCAAAAATAAAAAATCAATATGGCATAAAAAATAATCTCAACCAAATTTTTACTACTATTGCAATGCTACTCATAACAAATAAATAAGCTATTCATACAAAAAGCATAAAAAAGTTCCAATCAAAGACAAAAATAGCATATAACAATAATATAGATATAGGAAATACTATAACAACTAAAATCAAGTCTTCAACTCAAGGAACCGCAATCCATATAATCTATTAATGTTTAAATACAACAAAATATTGAAAAATAATCAAAAAAGATAGAGAAGGGAACTTACGATGAATGACCTATGAAAGACAGAGAAGATGATGAGCACAAAGGAGAGTGGTGGTGTTGAAAAATGGAGGGAAATGATTGGCCTTTGCTTCTTGTTGACATTGGTGGTGGAGCACAATGAAAGGATCACAAATGACTATGAAAAGTGAAACTGTTAAGATAAATTTTTTAAATTCTACAAGTTTCTAATGGTGGTTTTTGAAATACTGCTGCTAAAAGTGTTATTAATGGAGGTTTTCATATAATTGCCATTAAAAACCCTGTAATTTTTGTATCGTCCCTTTTTTGATTGTGTTGGGGGTACTTTTAACAGCATTTTTTCTATAAAACAGCAGTGAAAATCTTTTTAACAATATTTTATTTATAAAAATACCATCGTATTTTTTTAATAGCGGTTTTTCATTAAACCGCCGTATATGAGCAAGTAAAACCATTTTTTGTAGTAGTGGTTGAACTTGTTTTGTAATTAAAATGCTGAAGTTCCATGAAAGAACTACCAAGAGCCAAGAATTACAACTACATGAAAGGTAAAAACTTTTAGCAGTTCCTCTTAAATTAAGCCTTCAAGGAAAAAGAAAAATAAAGAGATTTATTCTAGACTTTGATTCATGTTCATAAAAATTTGATGTGTTTTATGTTAGTTATCAGGGCCAACATAACATTCCTCCTTTATCTGAACTCTTAGGACCGGCTATAAAAATAGGCAAAGTAATTGAATGTGACCTATTAGTCAATAATTTATTTAAAGATTTTATTTTTTATAAAGCACAATGATGCCATATAATCCATGTAGACGACTTCACTTAGTGAGATAAGATTTGTTATTATTGTTGTATTTGAGAAATTGATTATCATATAGTGAAAAACTAATGCAATGACTGATTTAATGACCTTTCCAGCATGCATTGTTGCATAAAACGTCTAATTCTTGACAACCAAACTATTTCCATATTGTTTCCTGAAGAAATATATTTTATTTTTTAAATGTTAAACTGATGGAATTTTTTGATAAACAATCTTAGTTGCGGAAAATTTAAATTTAAAGCTCTATTGGTCAAAAGAAAATAAAGAGAGAGAAATTGTCGGATCAACTGAACTCTTGGCATTCCGTACACGGCATTCCGTCTTTAGATGGTCCACTAAATTTTACTATTTTTTGAGTAATAAAAATACTAAAATAGAACAATAGGACTTAGCACGGTTGGCAAGTTGTATTCTTTAATCATTTAGTTAAAGTTTTGATCCCTAATAGGTGTGTATGAAGAGGGTATTATGGCCAACACTAAAATTTCTTCAAAAAATTTATGGTACGAGGGGATTAATCACTACTTTTAATAGTGGATATCTTGAGCTTACCTTAAAAAAAATAATAAAATAGAAAAATAAATAAATATTATAAAGATTGATCTTGTTGTTTTGGTAGGGGATTCAATCACAATTCAAAGGTAAGGCGAAATTTCTCTTTCTCTTGAGTGATACTAATGTTGGGCAGGGTGAGCCATTAATTACCCTCAGACGACTAGAAACACAATAAAATAATACTCCTTAAAGATCAAACACGCTCCAAATAATCGTATGTTTAACCACATTGCTAGTTGAACCTATGAATGATAGGTTATAAAGATTGATCTTATTCATAAAGTATGCTGCTAGGTAATTCTAGTTATACGTCAAAACCATAGTTTTCTTGAAAATTAACTAAATATACATGCCAAATTCAATCATAAAGTATGAACAACAAACGCCCATTTAATCTTTATTGTTGTTATACTTGCGTATGTCTTAGATTGGGTGCAAATTTTTCAGATTTTTGGGCAGAATTTCAAACTCTGTAATATTCTATGCAAATAGCAATTGCATTACTGGTTTCTATTACTCAAAAAAGAAAAAGAATTTAGAAAAAAAATATTGTAATTTGTTTTTTAAAAAATGGAGTCAGCGAATGACATTTTATGATATGTGATGTGCTGTGAATAAAGGTTTCTCATCTCAACTTAAAAAGAATTTTCAAAATGGGTCCCATATTAATAAATTATATTGACCATAGGGATATTATGTTACGTAGAAAAAGATGAACAAAAGCAAAGACTTTGATATTAATAATTAAATTTATCAATTAGCAATGTCATCTTCAATGTAGTGACATATATATGATGAACCATATATGCAATAGTTTCTTCTCAATTAAACAAAATTTTTATCAACAGGTAGTTGGGTGCAATAGAAAGGTAATAATTTATAATATAACGAACTAATGTTTAAGTTCTTATCAAGAGAGGTATTTAGGATGCTTATGTTTAGAAAAAAAACATTCTTCATGAAGAAATTCTCAACAATTTTTACAAATATATTTCTTACAATATTTTCTTGGCCACAATGGTTACAAAAAGTTGACTTCTTTTCATCATTACGCAAAATCATTTCAATGAAAAAAAGAGATGGATGCACACAATCGCAGACTTTACCACATATTTTTCTTTTTATTTTTGGGAAAAAAATAGGTTTGTTCAGTTCAGGCCATGCCCGAATTTTGGTATTCTGTTTTATGTTAATTTAAAAAGGTAAAATAGCATCAATCATCATGATATTCTTTTTTTTTTTTTTTTACTTTAGGTAATCAAATCAGTAGAAGAACCAAATACGTATTATTGATAATGAATGGCTACATATAGAGAGAGCATGTGTAAACCATAAAATGCTTACTGTACAGATATCATATTCTAATAATATAAATATAATATCTGATGAGAGATATGGAGGTAATATCTGCAATATTCTCGCGACAACATTTTTTTAGCATCAGCTAATAATTTAATTTATAGCATATATAGTATTTTAATATTATTTTTATATGTATTCAATATCTTTTAATATTATTTTTTAGTTATATTTATTAGCACTCTAATATTATTTATAATTTATAATGTTAAGTGAATTATAATATTACTAAAAAATAACATTATACTACTATATATACCATAAATAAAATTAAGTACTAAATGCAATTCAGAATAATATTAAGATACAAGAGGTTATTTTACCTATTTTAAAAAGGTCATGTACTTTTTTTTGTTAGTTAAAATAGCTTTTATATATTTTAGTATTTTATATATTATGTAATAATGTCGACAATTAGTCTAATTAGTCAAATCTCGTGTTGAAAGACTTCACAAATGGATGGCAAGGACTTTTATGAAGGGGAAATTTTGCGGATCCCACTTTTGTCTTGGCTTGTGTGCTTCTGCCAGTCCCATTTGACAACTAAAATGTCAATAATCGAATTATATAGGGAAAATGACGCCTAGGTCCCGTGGAAGCAATTAAATGACAAAAAAGTCCCAAGAAATAATATAATTAATTTTAAATCCTATGGGACCTTAAATGAATTTTTTCCAATTGTAAAAGACAAAACTACCATTGTGAATTAAAAACAGTAAAAGCAGAAAGAATTTGGTGTTTTGCTGTGAAAAGAATACCAGAAAGCGTGAAACCGAAGGCGTAGCCCCTTTCAAGATTGCAGTCTGCTACTTCTTCATCGCTTGCACTATGCTCCTTCGTCTCTGCTTGGTCGCCTTTCCGCTTCCAGTTATCGTCGCTGCCACATAACCTTCCAGCGGCAGCCGTATTCGATCGTCATCGTCATCTCTCCAGTAGTGCCGTTCGTCCTCATCGCTCTGAGTTTGTTCTCTCTAGGTGAATCTGTCTCTATAGCTATTACCTTTGCTAAATTTTTTATGTTTAAATTTGTATGCTCTACGTGTTATATCATAATGTGAAGTCATGTTTCTTTGGATTCTGCTCTAACATCCCTTTCATTGGAAAAACTTATCCTTTTAAAAGTTATATTCGGTTTGCAGAAATTTTTGGGGTGTTTATTTTAGTGTGGTAAGAAAATATGAACATTAGAAAGGTTCTTTCAAAGTGTGAATGACAGATCTGATCTGATATGCGAGGCAATGTGAATTGTTATTATAGTACGCGACAGTTGTTAATATAAGTGCTAGAGTTGTTATGGGTAAGTTATTTCCTACTGTGGGGTTGTTAATCTGATATGCCATGCATTATCTTTATATTGACCCTTGGTATGGTTCTTTGGAAGATGCCATGAAGCTAGACACACAGTGAAGACATGCAAGAATCTAAACCCGAGCTGAGGAATGGCGCTGGGTTGCTCTATTTTTTTTTGTGTAAATACATAGCACACTGATTTTTGCTTTGTATATATTTGTAGGAAGTGATGAAAGTCATTTTTTGTAACCTTGATCAATCTCCATCTTGTTGGAAGGTAGGATGGATCTTGATGAAGGTGTCTATGTTTGCTGTATACCTTTTACATTTGCTGGCAAGACCTGATGTAATTGGAAAGTGCATATATATGAATCAGATTAAATACTATGTTTGCTGTCATTTGCTGTCTTTTGTTAGTTGCAGTCGTAGGGGTTGTCATTCCCAAGCGCAGGGGTTGTAAGTCGCAGTTGCTGGGGTTGTCAATCCTAGGCGCTGGTTTTCTGGAAGCTTATGTGAACAAGTGTCACGACCGGATGACATTGTTGTTGCGACCAAGAACTCCTGAGACGTCCAGATGCGGCAAGACGATCTGTAACATCCCAATTTTCAGGCCTAGAGATATAGAGATAGCCTAAGATTGAGAGGCTACTAGACCCCCTTTGAGCAGAAGTCCCAGAGACACACAGAGAGTTTCAGGGACTAAGCTGCAAATGAGCGAAGGTATGGGGACTTATGTGTAAACAGTGGAAGTCCTAAGGGATAAATGGCCATTTGGGGATGATGTAAAGGTCAAAGGTTCAGGAGTTGACCAGTTAGGTCGCGATGTTAGAGACTTTGGTCGCGACGAGAGTGTATTATGGTCGTGACTAATATTGGCAGAGAGAGTTGGTCGTGACGGATATGTATGTGGTGTCGCGACTAATGAGTAGAATAAGCCTGGTTGCGACTAAAAAGTGATGTGGTTACGACGAAAGACTGTTATGGTCGCGACTAAAGGATGTTGTGGTCGCGACTAATGTACCAGAAGGTGTTAAGTCGTGATGAGATGATAGCTAGGTCGCGATTAGTGACTAAAGTAGTGCCAAGCGTATGGGCCATGAGTTGAGAAGGTCCAAAAGAGATAGTTACCTGGTTAGAGATAGACCGGAGGTAGGAGGTCAGATACAGGAAAGGTTATCTGGAAACCATGAGGTAGACTGATAAGGTATCCTCATGGGACCCACAAGATGCCACATGGCATTAGAGTAGTGATTCAGTAACCTTTCAGTAGAGTAAAGTTACTCGGTTGGCACGAAAACTGAGGAGGTGATCAGATAAGTCTGGGACTTATCTGGATGGCATTGGGAAGCGTGCAAGGTCTCTTCTAGTCGCCACATGGCATTAGTTTGGAGAAAGCAGATAAAGCTGAGGGCAGCATTACAAGGCAGGAGACTGGACGGTGAGTCAGCATGCTGAGTCAGCTGCTGAGGTGTCCAGGGATTTCAGACATGTGATAAATATGGCACTGAGGTGGCATGCTGAGGTGTCCCGATGATGTCATGCATGATGCAGTAAAAGGAAATTAAAGAAAATAGGAAAATCCAGGAAAAACCAGGACCGCAGGATCAAAGTTAATAGTAATTACAGAATTGCCATTGAAGGCAATTATAAATACCCCCTTGCCTTCATTTCCATTCACGCATGGGCAAGGGAAGGGAGAGAAAGAAGAGAGAGAAGGAGAAGGAAGGAAGAGAGAAAGGAGAAAAGGAAGAAAGGAAGTTCTAGCGGAGCTGGAAGCAGAATAAGGATAGTGGAGTTCTGCTAAGCTAGCCAGGTAGTAACTAATCCTAGCTTTTATGTAATGGCTTTGTGATTTGATGTGCTATTGTTTGGTTGGATTGTTGTCTTATATGTTATGTCTGAAGCTCTGCTGTAATGCTATGATCATATGTTATTAAGCATGAAAGCACGCAGCATACTTATCTGTACACAATCACAAGCAAGCACTGTCACACTGCATTACATATATTGTTATGATTGTTGCTACTGAGATTCCCCCGAATCTCATCCCCATACATAACCCGTTACAGGGAGGTTATGCTGAAGTGGATTTTGAGAATCCTAAGAGATGCCGTTAAGCTGCCGAAGTAAAGACTGAACATCAGTATATGATAAGTACTGTGTACGTAGTGCTGTCTAAGGAGGCTAGAAGTGAGTGGACCTAGCCGGTTCATCTAGTCTTTCCTGGGTACTACGTAGAATGGTAGTTCTCATGAGGGGATTACCGAATCAGTACGGTTCAGTTCTTTGTACAGATGAAGCGTAGCGGTTATGCTGCCGGATTTTAGGCAGAAAAGAGATGTAATAAAGATAGAAAGATTATGTATATGTATGCTTTGTTGTATATGCCATCTTGTATGACATTATGTTATTCAATGATAAATGTTGTTTGGCATATTCAATTTATGTATGTTAAATTAAAGGGGAAATTCGCAGGTCCTGAGGCAGCAGTGTTCTGACCTCAGTTTGACCTAGTAAACGGAGGAGTTTGGCCACGCGATTTAGTGAGCCGGTAGTACACATCTGGGGCATTCCATGGATAGGTATTAAGCCTCATTTGGATGGGTAGAAGGTGAGAAATCAGTTCTCAAAGTACAGGTTCAGAATAAGGAACTTAGGAGTAAAAGTTCAATCTCTGGACTTAAGTTAAGCTAATATTGCTTTCTCAAGTGTACTCTGAGGAGTATAAAGGAGGATGTTTCACGATCCACCAGTCACAACAGTAGGTGCTGGGGTTGTTACTGCAGGTGCCGGGGTTATTAGTTGTAGGTGCTGGGGTTGTTACTGCAGGTGCTGGGGTTGTTATTCCTTCAACTATTGTAAACCTTTGTGCCCTTTTAACTGTTGGAAACCTTTGTTATTCCTTCAACACCTTATATTGTACTCCTTTTTTAACTGTTGTAACTGTAAAGTATACATATATATGAAGTTATATTCGTTTAGCATGGAGTTGTTATTTCCTAGTAGTCGAGTTGTTATTCTTTCAGATTATGTAGCAAAGAGTCCAGACATAAGAAGAAAGTAGTGACTATTTAAGTGTCTTTTTGACTGTAAAATTTAGAAAGAATACTTGTACTTGAACATTTTCAATTAATGTCAAGTTGTTAACCTATTCAGGAAAGAATGTTGTCATGTTCATTAGGCAGGTGTCGTTTGATATATTTGCAGTTTGCATAATATGCACTGTCGTTTGATATATATGCAGTTTGCAATTACACAAGGTGTACTTACGAATAACAACCCCAGCACCTGAAATAACAACCATAGCACCTGAAAATTACAACCCCAGCACCTGAAAATTATAAACCCCAAGACTTGAAAATAATAACCCCACCAGTTTCAATTAACAAACCCCGCACCCGAAAATAACAACCCCAGCACCTATTAAACGAACAATCCCAGCAACCTGCTAAATGAATAACAACCCCAGCACCTGCAACTAACAACTCCAGCACGTGAAAATAATAACCCGAGCTGTTTCAATTAACAACCCTAGCACCTGAAAATAACAACCCCAGCACCTGCAACTAACAACCCCAGCACCTGTAACTAGCAAATGACAGCAAACATAGTACGCACTTTGATTCATATATATGCAGTTTGCAATTACATAAGCTCTTAGAAGCAAATGTAAAAGGAGTACAGCAAACATAGACACCTTCATCAAGATCCACCCTACCTTACAACAAGATGGAGAATGATAAAGGTTATAAAAAATTATTTTTATCACTTTCTATAGATATATACAAAGCAAAAATCAGGGTGCTATGTATTTGTTCAATTACACGTATTATTTGTTCATTTTACAGTCCAAAACATACTTAAATAGTCACTATTTTCTTGCAATGTCTGGACCCTTTGCCACCTAGCCTGGACAACACTTGTTCCCATTGTGAGTTGTTAGGGTGAGTCATCAGCCTAAACAAACAGTCAACCCTCATTTGGTGGAGGTCTTCAATTGAGTAAGTTGGCATTATATAACCTTCCTCATCTACTGTGTTTCCATCCCAAGTCTTTAGCCACGACAACACAATAATCCCGTATGAACACCTGCAAGTTGTCCAATAATACAAGAACATGAATTCACTCAGTCAAAAGCAAAAGCAAAAAAAAAAAATTCAACTTTGCCAGTGACAATGACAAGTAATAACTTACCCATGACAGCGAAAACAACTTAACCACTGAAAAATAACTTACCCATGACAACAAAAATAATAACTCCATCACTTAAAAATAACAACTCTATATTGAAGGAATAACAACTCTAGTAGTAGAAAATAATAACCCCATAGTGAAGGCATAAAACCACTTGTAAATAATAACTACCCAGTGACAGCAAAAATAACAACTCTATAAGTAGAAAATAAGAACTCCATAGTGAAGGAACAAGAACTTGACAACTGAAAAATAACTTATCTACAATAGCAAAAATAACAACTCTAGCACTTATAAATAATAACCCTATAGTGAAGAAATAACAACTCCAGCAGTAGGAAATAACAACCCCACAGTAGGAAATAACTTACCCATAACAACTCTAGCACTTATATTAACAACTGTCACGTACTATAATAACAACTCACATTGCCTCGCATATCAGATCAGATCTGTCATTCACACTTTGAAGGAACCTTTCTAATGTTCATATTTTCTTACCACACTAAAATAAACACCCCACAAATTTCTGCAAACCGAATATAACTTTTAAAAGGATAAGTTTTTCCAATGAAAGGGATGTTAGAGCAAAATCCAAAGAAACATGATTTCACATTATGATATAACACGTAGAGAATACAAATGTAAACATAAAAAATTTAGCAAAGGTAATAGCTACAGAGACAGATTCACCTAGAGAGAACAAACTCAGAGCGATGAGGACGAACGACACTACTGGAGAGATGACGGCGATGATCGAATACGACTACTGCTGAAAGGTCGTGTGGCAGCGACGATGACTGGAAGAGGAAAGGCGACCAAGCAGAGACAAAGGAGCAGAGTGCAAGCAATGAAGAAGTAGCAGACTGCAATCTTGAAAGGGGCTACGCCTTCTATAATGGCTCTAAAATATTTTCACATAAGATTTCGTTAATGGATAGTATATATTATTTTGTGCAGGGATTTCGCAAAAGGCATGTTTGGTTGAGTGGTTGAAAGCAGAAGAATAACATATTGGTTCCGCGTTCGAATCCCTGTAACTGCAGAGTTGAGAATATATTTTATTTTTCCAGATGCGTGAAATTACACTTATACCCCTCTGTTCTTTTACCAACTCCCGACTCCCTTTCCTCTTTTCTCTTCTGTGAAAACGCGTCTTCCATGGATCAGAGCAGGCGACGCAGACGCAGGTGCAGGCGATACCGTGGGGGAAAGAGCGGAGTCAGCGTGCGGCGCGGTTAGAACTTCTACGGCACGGAAGGCCTGTCTGTGTCACCTTTTATCCAAGCCATTCCTTCCCCATTTCATTTCTTGGTTCGGCAGAGGAAGATGACGAGTGAGCGTTAGGGATAAATCCAGAGGGAGCTTGGCGGGTTCTGAGATTTGGTCACCGCCGTGAGCTCGTCCTCCCTCCAGTCGACCACACTTATGGCTATCACCGTCACCGTGGGAGCAGTCACCTCTGTCGCTGTTGCTCTATGCAAATTACACTGTAGCGGCTACAGTTCCCCCTATCTTGCGCAGATTCTAGGATATTGGAGATTTTTCCGGTGGGAGCAGTGGACGCCAGATGCTCTCTGTTATCGTTGTTGAATGCTGCCATGTGAAGGATATGGGAAATAAAGGAAAGTTGATATTATGAAGCTGAGGGCAAGAGTAAGTTATATTGGAGCGTTACAGGTGAGTGAATAACGTCCCTAACTTTGAGATTTTGAAAAATAATTTTTACATATTTATTAAATGTGAAATTTGGCACGAATTACGAGAAAAGTATTTCGAACTCATGGCTTTATATGTTTATTTGACATTTCAGTTAAATGTTAATTTCAGCATGATTTACGAAAAAGCAAGCATATGAATTCATGATTTGAAATATTGAAAATAGATATTTCATTATTGCATATTTGTTCATATGGATTGACAAAATGGGTTTTGATTCATCAAAAATGTTCATGATGGGGGAAAGTTTCATGATTATGAATAGTTTTAACAGAAAGTGTTGCATTGAAAAATGTTATTATTGAATGTAAATGGCCCCCATGCATGTTTGAAAGGTTTTTAAAGGACGGAATACAGAACGCTGGTTACTAATAGCAATACTGTTAGTCCTTGGTGCACCATGGTTAAACCCGAGCTCGACGGATATTCGTGGGTCTTGGACTCACGCCTGTTATTCGTGGGATTTATTCTCGCGCCTGTTATTCGTGGGTCTTGTACCTGCGCCTGTATTTCGTGGGTTTCATACCTGCGCCTGTTTCGTGGCCTCGAGCTGCGCCGGATTGGTTAGTTACCCTCGTGGACTGTGTGTCCACGCCTGTTTTGTTCTGTTGAAGTCCTACGGAAAAAGAGCTATTTTGAAACTATTGTTTTAAACGGTTTTCTGAAAAGAAAACATTTACCGAGTTATTCATTTTGAATTACGAAACTATACGATTTATGTTTAAAGGTACTGAAAATAAATTATTGTTGAAATCCTACGGATAAGTGATTGATTGAAATGATTGTTTTAGAAATGTTTTCATGAAGTAAAGTGTTTACTTTCATGAAATGAGGTTTATTGAAACAATTGCATTGAATTACGAAATATTATGATTTATTCTTAAACATGCTGAAATTATTTATTTTCACATTTCAAATTATATTTTTGGGACGTTATTCACGAGTAGATTATTTGGCTTTAGTTAGTGCAGTTGACCCTATTCCTCCAGTTGAGCAGTGAAGAGCCTCACGTATGATCCGAAGCAATTGTTTGGGCACGTCAACTTTTGAAGTAATTATATTTTTTGAAATACATGTATTATTTTGCTAAAGGGTTAGATGCTCCACCTAACTTATAGATAAAGTTCTAGATTTGTATCATTTTTTTTGAATGGTTAAACGTTTCATTTAAAGTTTAAGGCTTAAGGAATGTGAATTTATTCATATTCTGTGCCGGTCACGGTTCAAATTTCGGGACGTGACACCTTCGGTTTCACGCTTTCTGGTCTTCTTTTCACAGCAGAACACCAAATTCTTTCTGCTTTTACTGTTTTTAATTCACAATGGCAGCTTTGTCTTTTTACAATTGGAAAAATTCATTTAAGGTCCCATGGGATTTAAAATTAATTATATCATTTCTTGGGACTTTTTTATCATTTAATTGCTTCCACGGGACCCCGGCATCATTTTCCCAATTATATATCCTAAGCGACTCGGTCATAGTAGAAACTTGAGTCATCTCACTGCACGCGTGTAGAAGCACAAATATATATAGTTAATATAAAAGTTAGATAATTATTTTATTAATATTAAAAAATTTATTTAATTATTTATAATAAATATATACTCCTCTGTTCTTTAATATATAATCTATTTAAAGAGTAAGAGACATATTTATTAATTTTTTTCTCAAATTATCCATATTAATATTCCTTAGCAATAATGAAGAGAGCGAGGAGGGAGTTAAGAAATATAATTAGAGTATTTTAAAAAATATCATATAATTAATTTAAATAATTTTTTTAATATAATTAAATTAGTTAAATATATTATATATTAATGATCGAATAAGTATTAATATTTTTAAAATATTCTTTTTAATCATATGTATTAAAATTATCTTTAATTAAAGTTTTTTTAATATGTGTAATTAATAGAGATATTTTAAAAAAAAGTTATAAATTTGGGTGACTGTGAATTAAAGTATTATATTGAGTCAAAGTAAACCTTTTTTCTAACTTAAAAATTTAGGATCATAAAGAATGTATATATATATAATTTATAAAGACAACATTTTATTTGAAGTATGTATTACGTTTTTTTATTTCTTTCTTTATTAAAAAAGAGCATTCTCATCAATCCTGGGCACTCTCCCTCATTACTTGTACTTCCTCTCATTTCCTCTTTATCCTTTTAATGGATGTATTATACGCAGCTTCAGTACATAGTTTCTTCTATAATGGACATTCAAACCCTACTTATCGCTGTTGTCGTCATAGCATAAAGCGAATGTGTATTTTCGTATTATATGGTATAAACTTGGTGGCAACGCATGCTGCCATATCTCCTGAGCTTTATTGGAAGTCCATGCTTCCCACTACTCCAATGCCTAAATCTATCACAGATCTTCTTCACCCACCTGGTTAGTATTATTGTAGTACCTGTTCTTTGGTAATTTTTCTGCAACTTCATCTTCAATTCACATGACAAATAATATTGCGCAGTAAGTTTCTTAAAGTGCTAATATATGTAGTTCTTGCTGGCAAATCAGGTGATGGAATTACCTTCGGGGATCAGAAATATGGAAATCAACCACATCAGGTCTTTGAGTTTAGTTATGGTCGTCGTCCGCCTCAGTTTGAGACCAAACTCCAAGATGACCCAAACACAGTTCTCTTCTTCTTGGAAAAGGATTTGAAGGCTGATCACAAAATGAACTTGCTCTTCGAGAAAACCTCCAACCAAGCATCTTTCTTTCCTCGTCAAGTCGTGAAATCCATTCCCTTTTCTTCATCCAAGGTAGTGTTGGATTTATTCTACCTTGTCTGTGAACAACTATTATTTTTTAATTAAAAATAATAATTTATGTATTTATGATGCTCTACTAAACAGATGGCTGAAATATTGAACAAGTTTTCTGTGAAGCCTGGCTCAGTAAATGCTGAGGTTATGAAGAGTAAAATTGAAGTGTGTGAGGAGTCAGCGATTAAAGGAGAGGACAAGTACTGTGCAACTTCCTTAGAATCCATGCTTGATTTTACCATTATGAAGCTTGGGAAACACGTGGAAGTTTTGTCTACGGAGATGAACAAGAATGAAACAAAGAAGCAAGAATATAGAATAATGCATGAAGTGGAGAACGAGGGAGAAGCTAATCTGGTTGTGTGCCACAAGCTCAATTATGTGTATGCTGTGTTTTACTGTCACAAAATAGAGAACACAGTTGCCTATCGGTGTCGTTGGAGGGGGCTGATGGATGCAGAGTGAAAGTTGCGAGTGTATGTCACAGAGACACGTCAGCGTGGAACCCAAAACATTTGGCCTTTCAAATGCTAAAAGTGAAACCTGGGAGTGTTCCAATATGCCACTTCTTTTCTCAAGACACCATTACGTGGGTTCGCACACAAAACTGACCATGAATTTCAGTATAAAGATCACAAGCACTCATAAATATAAAGGCAAGTTTCTGTCCATTTAGGTATCTGCACGATCTAGCTAGCAAGATAGATTAAAGAAAACGGGTAGAAAATAGAATTCACTTATTAGGTGAATTTCACAACTCACTCTATCTCCTTCTCCTAGACCTGTTGTAACTGATGAGAATACGAGTGTGTGTAGATGGTATGCCTTGTTTGTCTGTCAGTGAAATGATTAAGCTTTCTATTTCTCATTTTCTCTTGACTTTGGCATGCAATTTCGATCTTCCACATGACTCACAAATTTGATTTGAAATAAAAGAGACGTTATTTATAAAAAAGAGAGTGAATATCTTATAAGGGTACAATCTATCATCAACTATACTCTTAAAATCTTATAATACCCAATTCAGTTAAAAATTGATTTGGGTCGACCCGATTTGGTAGTTCTAATTTCTTTGTCTGATACAATTAATAATTTTAATCAATAATCTCACTTTAATCTTCAAAAGATTTTGAGTCACATTTTAATAGGATTGCTGATTAATTACTATCATAAGACTCAAAATCTTTGAAAGATCAAAGTAGGATCTCAAAATCTTTTGAATATCAAATTTTAAATTTTTTACTATAGTAAAAATTTATAATAATCATACATAATTTATCAATTATAACCTCTTTTTTTCTCACTAGTGTATAATACACGGGAGAAATCTCTAGTTTAGCTAATAAAATTAATGATGACCTAAAATTTCATATAGTAAATGGAGGGGAAAAATAAAATAAAAAGATTCGACAAAGATACGCTATTAGCAGGTAAATATTCAAACCCGTAAGAAGTATTATTCCAAAGTTTTGTTGGCCTTTTGAATCCCAGAAGATCTGAAAATTCAATAAGCGAGTCTAAAAAAAATCCAAAATGATTTTAATATAGATGAGTCGTGAGTGAGGTTTTCTATCCGCATAACTAAGATTTTTAATGTAAAAGTCTTACATTTGAACCCACGTGGTGTAACAGTTGGTTCCAATATCGAATTATCGAATAACATGTTTTTTACTAACCGAACTAAACTGAAGTACATTAAGTAACTGAAACCAAATTAACTGAAATATTTTGATTCAATTTTTCTGTTGTATACCTTTGTTCGAAAAGAAAGCTAGGGTAAAGTAACTTAATAAAATATCTAGAGCTTTCAAGTTTGAACAATTTAAAAACATTAATACCATGTCTAAACTAATGATATTCAAACTCAACATTACATGACCCAAATTACATTGAGTGAACCTGACTTTCTGACAAAGTACAAAGTACAAACTTTTAATTCCTTCCCTGACTTTCTGAGTGAACCTGCAAGTAAAAGAAGAAGAAAATTAAGGGAAAAAGACAAGAAACAACCATATAAATTTAGAAATGATAATTTGAGCATCTGAATATCTAAAAGGACAGATTGGACAGGAGGCCCAATCTGTCATTTGTAAATTTGGGTGAAAAGACCACATGACCCTTGGAAGCATTTGAAGAACAAGCTAGAGAAGGAAACTTAGAACAGAACGAAGCAGGAGAAAAAGTGGGAAAATGAAGCGGGAGATTAGGTTCCAACTGTCATCGAACATTGCTCTGAAAATAGAATTCCGGCCGGTGTTAGCAAGGGTACTAGCTGTTATTTCAAATACTCTGCCACCAAAGTTGAATTTCACCCTGTCCGAACAAATCCCCATGATTGAGTTTGCTGAAGAAAACAAAGTCAGAACAAAAAAGAAGGAATCGAATTAGAGTTGTTAGGAAACAAATTTCCAAAGAACAGAGGATGTGAAGGAATGATTGATCCTAAAAACACAGCAAAAAAATGTGGGAAAGTTGGATTAAAGTGGAAGAAACAAGTAATAAAAAATGAATTAGGAAAGGGATAAAAACTGGAGAATGAAGGAAGGTTTTTAAATTTAAGAGATTTTGTGAAGAGGAGAGAGAGGTTGGGTTTTAGAAACTAAAGAATTGATATAGTTTCATGACTGACCATCTTCTCTCTCTGAAATACTCTATTTTTCTACGTCATTGTTGAAGTCGCAAATCCCATTGTTGAAGCTACAAACCCCATTACAGAAGTTGTAAATCCCATTAGCAATATATTGCAATTTCAGTTGTAAACGTCATTTCAAGATTGCAAATGCTATTAGACAAGTTGCAAATGTCATTACAAGAGTTGCAAATCCCATTAGCAATAGGTTACAATTTCAGTTGTAAATGTCATTGTTGAAGTTGTAAATCTAATTAGAGGAGTTATAAATCCCATTAGCAATAGGTTACAATTTCAATTGTAAATGTTAATGCAGAAGTTGCAAATCCCATTGTTCAAATTGCAAATCCCATTAGACGAGTTGCAAATATCATTACAAGAGCTGCAAATTCTATTAATAATAGGTTGCAATTTCAGTTGTAAATATCATTACAGGAGTTGCAAATGTCATTGTTCAAGTTATAAATCCCATTAAACGAGTTGCAAATGTCATTACAGGAGTTGTAAATCCTATTAGTAATAGGTTACAATTTCAGTTATAAATGTCATTGTATGAGTTGCAAATCTCATTGTTCAAGTTATAAATCCCATTAGACGAATTGTAAATGTCATTACAGGGGTTGCAAATCCCATTAGCAATATGTTGTAATTTCAGTTGTAAATGTTATTGTTAAAGTTGCAAATCCTATTATAGGAGTTGTAAATTCTATTAGCAAAACATGGTTTCAGTCAAGTATTTTTGTGAATGTTCTTCTCGAATTAACCTTATATCAAATAGAAGACCTGTAGAATATACTATCTACAATATTTACTTATCAACAAGCAACTGCTGAAGCTTCAACACAATTGCTGAGCATTCATCTTGAACTCACAAACACACCAATCATATAACTATCAAAGAAACTTACCAGAATTCAGAAATGCACTTCTAATCCTAATATGCCATATCTTTATTAACATATATACAATAAGATCTCTGTACAATACAAATAACATTAACCTCAAAAGGCCTTCTTTTGCTTGCACCATGTGGCACAGACTAAGTAAATCAACAAATTTAAGAAACTAATTTCAGTAATAAGACAGAAAAAGTAATAGAGATGACCCTCATTCAAGTTGTCAGGGTTTACAACTTTAATGGTATTTTTAACTCCTCTAAAGGAATTTGCAATTTTAACAATAGGATTTATAACTTTCCCTAAGATATTAATAACTGAAATTGCAACTCATAAATAGTCATAACATAATGCACAATTTCATTCAATAACATTGACCACTTTACTTATGGCATTTGCAATTGACTACTCTTTTTATAAATTACTGTCATGGGTTAGGATGATCTTTTGTAAATAGCATAAGTAAAGTGGTCAATCTCATTGAATGAATTTGTACAGTAAGTTGTGACTATTTATGAGTTGCAATTTCATAGTTGTAAATGTCTTTGTGAAAGTTGCGATCCCATTATTGAAGTTACAAATCCCATTGTAGAGTTGCAAATACCATTGCATGAGTTGCAAACCCGAAACTAATATCTTGCAATTTCACTTGTGAATATCTTAGGAAAAGTTACAAATGCCATTGCAGGAGTGGCAAATAACATTGTAAGCATTGCAAACCCAAAAGCAATATCTTGCAATTTCACTTGTAAATATCCTAGGGAAAGTTGTGAATCCCATTGTTGAACATAGTCATTACAAAATATGGTCATAGTTATTACAAAGTTTAATATTACAAAAGTTAAACACTTAAAAATGATTACCTAAATTTGAACATTAGTTAGTTAATAGTTGAACAGTACAAAAAAATCAATGTAATATACATTAGCTTCATATACCCTATAAGGTGTGGGATCATATACCCCATAAATGCGCCCAGTTGCTGATGCTTTTTTTACAATTTTCAAGCCCTAATCTTCCTCTCAATCCTAAATGCACAATGAGCTTTGAAGGTGGCAAGGCGTGTGTCAGCTTTACTTTTCTTGTATTAGATGCTACTTTTTTTGCATTGCCTGCTGCTTCCTTTTCTTTCTTTGTGTAGAACTTTTAACTTCAAGTTTAATCTAATGTTGTGATAATGTTAATAACTCCTATCTTGTCTCTAAGATACCAAAATCTTGCATGATGCAATGGTTTTATAAAGCAATCAACAATATGCAATTCTGTTCGTACATATTGAATAGAAAAGTAGTTTTGACAAAACCTGATCATGAACATAATGAATATCAATTTCAATATGTAGAATATCATCAGATGAGGGAGAACAATGTGAAAAAATAGAATTTGATTCTGTTCACAATATTCACCATCCCATGAGAATTTAAAATAGCTTTAAAAGATCAATATTCACCACCCCAATCACTCTGAACACTTTTGATCTTTGCATCAAATTGATTTTCAGTCATATTCTTGAAATGAACAAAGGCATTTAATGCTGCATCTTCAGTTTTTAAAGGGTATGCCCATGTAAATCGGCTGATGTCATCAAGAAAAATGATATAATATTTATAACCACTGTTAAAAGTAATAGGTGAAGGTCCCCACAAGCTAGTATGTATTAATTCAAGAGGCTTGCTTGCACGAGATTAAGACAAGGGAAAAGGCAATTTGTGTGATTTGCCAAGTTTACAAGATTCACAAAACTGAGATTATTTACTAGATTTTACAGAAACTTTACATTCATGTAAAACCTTTTGTAATACACGACTACTAGGATGACCAAGTCTTCTATGCCGAGATTCTATAACTGAAAGAAAAGCTTTAGATTTACATTTCTTTTCTAACTCAGACTGACTTTAACCAAAAATAAAATAACTACCAGTAGAGGGTCTTTTTAAAGGTAAGACATCATTGTCAACTCTATAAAGTCTATGACTAGGTATTTTTTGCAGCAGTATCTTACGGGTTCCCTTGTCTTTCACAAAATAACCATGTGAGTGTATTTCAACAAATATACCATGATTATCATTGGTCATCTTGTAAACACTGATTAAATTCTTTTAAATTTGAGGAATAATAAGAACATTATTCAGTTTCAATGATTGAGATGCATTGTCACACAACATATCATAATTCTCAGTAGCTACAACATCTAATGGAGCACCATCTCCTATAATAAGAGATTAAGTACATGTGGCATTATCAATAGAGTCCACATTGCCAATATTGGTAGTGACATGATTTGTAGCTCCACTATTCAAATACCAAGATGGGTCAACTACAGTGTTTGACTTGGCAACATATGCAGATGAATCATTTACTTTTCTTAGATCTAAACCTCCCTTGCCTCTGCAACAACATGGCCGACCATTTTGGCCACACCAATTGTATATATAATCCTGCATATTCGACCTCAGAGTAAGATTAGAAGATGCAGATGAAATATTATGTCAAGAGGCTGAGTGAAAGTTTTCAAGATGAGCATCAAATGTGAGCAATGATGTCTAAAAATAATCCAATTTAAATCATATTTCTTAGACAAATGGATAACTAGAGGTGTATACTCAGCGTCCAAGCTAGCAAGAATTTGAGTATGAAGGTCAGATGGAGAAATTGGGCTTCCAGCAAAAGTAAAAGTTATCTGCAAGTGTCTTTATTTTGTTGAGATATTCCTCTAATTTGAGTGCATATTTCCTGGTTCTTTGAACTGTGAAAAAAGTGAAATGTTCCAAGCACAGATATGAAGCCTCCAAGACATACCAATAAGAGATTGATCAGAATCTAAATTTTATTAGTAAAATATTCATATCAGTAAAAATAGGTATGTCAGAGCAAAGCCACTTTTTGATCAACTTTACTCCGTAGCGACCAAATAAAACTTTAAAACTAGACCACATTTGTACCAACCATATTTACATTCTGTAAACAATACTAGCAGACTTGCAAGCAAACTTTATTATTTTAAGTGCAAACAGCATCAAGTCAAGGTCAGGCAATATAATCCAATCGAATCAAGTCGAAGCCCCAAAATTTTCAACATTAATATGCTGAAAAATCAAAGTTGGAGAGTCAGATAATTATTTTCTTAATGATAGCAAAATATTTAAAACCTGGGGAGTATTTAAAGGGATTTGCAACTAGTCTAATGTGATTTACAACTTCAACAATGGGATTTATAATTTCCCCTCAGACATTTGTAATTTTGAAATTGCAACTCATAAATAGTTGCACAAAAAGCAATGGACTGTAGGACACAAAAAGCAATGGACGAAAAGCAATGAATTCACGATTTCTCTTACTGCTTTCTTAAACTAGTCGAATCTACAGTAAAAATTATAGTCTTTCTCCTAAGATAACCATCAGAATGAACAAAACGATGGTGATTATCGGAGGAGTAGATGAAGAAGATTTGTGTCCAAAATTTACTTACACTTCCTCCTTTCCAATTTCAGCTCAGCCAAAGATATCTCCCGCAAGCTTCGTCTCCCATGCGCTCCAACAATTCCTTCTTCATATTAATGCCTGAGTTATATATTTCATTTATTCCAGGGGTAATTTGGTATTCTCACTTAAATTTGTAAAAGAAAGATGGGATTCCTACCCAATCTATCTTTTTAGATATTAATATGCCCAAATTATCTTTTTTAAATTCACATGGTCTTTCTTTGTCTTTTTCCCAAAAATCAAACAAAAGTAAATAAATAAGGGAAAATCACACTGGAGTATTAGCCAGGAGAAATATATACTGAAAATTCCTTGGAGATTTTTAAACAATTAAAAAGTCCCATGGGATTGGAGGGTGAGAGGGAAAAATATACAATTACCATTATACCTCATTTATTAAAAAACAAAAAGAGGAGGATGAAGTAGTTCACATGCATTTCAACTGGTTCATGAGAAGAAAAAATTATGAAGAAAGCAACGAGATTGCGCGGTCATCTCATCATCACCATTATTCAAGTCGACCACCTATTCTCTTCATCTTCTCGGCAAGTTTTCATGTCCGCATCATTTATGCCGTCTCCTAGAGCTTGAACGTTGATTGGGTCTAGATGCGTGGGTACCTTTGCAATATTCATTTTCTCACATTCCATTCCCAATCTGTCATACCACTCCATTCCAGCCATGGGAGCTCTCAAGTGCGAAGATGGCTTCGTTTTGATGGGATTTTATGGCTGAGCATTTGATGAGACCAATATTTCATATTCATTTCATATAATTGATAAACTCTTATTTTTGATTGATTTTAGTGTGTTTAAATAGAGTTTTATTATTAATTTTGTCCCCACTTACTATTATATTGAGCAATTAACAAATAAAATAAAATTAGAACAATGAGGAATTAATTGCTATAATTTTAGACATATATTGAAATATTATCTTATTAGATAGATAATTTGTATCTTGTAAATTCCCATTTCAGGAAAATGTGCATTAATCACCAAGTCAACTTATTGATGTAGCTGAATTGGAGAGAATTAGTTAGAATATAATGGAAGAATTGCTAGCTCATAAGGGGAAACAGAATTTCAGTTTGTGAGCTACACGAGCTGTAACAGACCTCAAGAGGAGACTTGACTAGGAACCTGCATATATATCACAACACATAGCTTTCCAGGCGGACATTCACACTCACGCAAAATAGATTCATTCACGTATTCCATACTACTCTCTCCTGTTGGACCTAGACACCATTCATTCAGACAACTCCTATACCAGAACACGGCACACCCTCTCTCACTCTCACGCCATCTATTCACTCTCATCTGATATGTCAACTTCCTCCATTCTAAGCGATAGAACCAGAGGAACCTTCTACTTTCCATCTTTATCTTCTATCTTCTGCATTCACCATGTCTGCTGCTGCTATTGAAGGTTTGATAGCAATGTAAGGCTAGATCTATTGTGCTCTCTTGGAGATGGAGCTGAACCAGAGTCTTTGATCTGCAAATAGGGAGTTCAATTGTTTCATTAATTCCAAATTAGATTGTATCTATTGCTATATTTCATATTAGATTTACTTATTCAATCAGAGTTAGTAGATGATGAATATTAGGGAACCGAGTTGGATTTCATGTTCTGTGTAATTGAGCTTTAATTGATCTTTATCCTTGAACTAGTTGGATATGGCTGTGGTTAATTAAAGAAATTCTATAGCAGAGTATAGTTGTACCTGTTTAATTCATCTTCTTCTTCCTCTTAAGTTGAATGATTCAGATTTCTCTATTCAATGTCTGTGAGTTATAGCTTTGATAGAGATTACGATGACAAGTTGTTAGCTAATACAATTTAATTCAACTAATTAACTCTTCATTTTTTGTGGACAATGAAGGTAAAGTAATCTCTAAGGGAACACACTTGTCATTAATTCATAACAACATCATTAACGTCTAAAATCATAAACAGTAGCATAGGATTTACATTCAAAATTTCTTCAACATTTTATCTCACAATTCATTTGATTAATTTGTTAAATTGTGGCTCTTTGGATTAGTTAGAAACTTTAGCATCCATTTAGGCTCCTTGCGAATCGACCTAAGTTAGCTTCACTTACTATAGGTTAGCTTAGTTTCTTGTTTGATAATTAGAACGACAGTTATGAATCATTTTAGAGTCATTTATAGAGTGTTTTAGCTTTAATGTATATCATTTGATTAGCTTGAGTCATAGGTCCATATATGTTATTTTTTACTAAAAGGGCATTTTGGTCATTTATTTGTGCTTTACAATTTTGATTGATTTTCAAGATATTTGGTCTTACAAATATTTGATATTAATTGTAGGAAACTAGATATTAATTGAAGTTGGGGGCGGATTTAAAATATGCCAGTGAAAGACCTAAGGAAACGCTGCCAAATAACCAAAGAAGTACTAAGGAATGAATCAATATCAGAAAAGAACCTAGCGGTAAAATTGCACTTTCATTAAATATGTTTCCTATAGTACCGACTAACGAGGCCTAAGGTCGTGACAAAAGGTAACAAAATCTGCAGACTCACGTTTAGAGCTTAGATTTCATCTTGGATCTAATTCTAACCCTAACCTTCTCACTTGGGCTGACTTCGTACCCTAATTTTTGGTCTAAACCCTCAAGATTCAACCACCAATTGACTCATTCATTATTCCTTCACTCTTTACAGAATTCCTTCACTCCATTCACTCATGTTCTCTCTTCTCCATCAATTCCCATCACTTTCACCTCTCCATCCTTCATCTTCTTCATCTCTTTCATTCTCCACAACTACAATATGCTTGAGCTTGATAGTGACAACATCAAACTGCATGTGTAGCTAAGGAGATTCAACTATTGAGGATGGATAGCAAAGGCTTGAGTTCTTAGAGTTTCAATGGGGAGTTATTTAGTTTCTCTCTATGTTTTCCATTATATAATTTGATTTCCTAGATCCAGGTTGAGTCATTTTATAATTTGTGATTATAACCCCATTTTGGGATTGACTCCATGGATTGAGATTTATGTAGTTTGGATTGATTTTGTAACTTGAACACTTGAAGTTTTTTATATTTATATATATATATATATGTTTCTTTTTTAGTAACTCTCCTCTTGAGTTCTTTGATGATTAATTTTTAGCATGTCTATGTGTTGGGTTTTGATCATTGTGAGTTCTTTAGTTGATGCTTTGGCCAAGCATTTGCCTTTATAGGAGCTAGCTTCATTTAATTCATCCTTATTAAACTTAACTTCTTTTGCATTAGTTGAACTTCGATAGACATTGTACCATTCTCAAGAGACATTTATCATTCCATTTTTAGAGGCTTTGTTAAAATCGATTTTATGAGTTAGGATTGTTACATTCTTGCATTTAAATTGATTTTATGAAAACCCAAATCATTCTACCCCTTATAAATAGTGCATTGCATGACATATAAGTTACTTATAAAGCAATAAAGAGCTCCTCGAGAAAAGAGAGAATGACTAGAGGTTGTACAAGTTACAATCCTTAGAAACAAATATTTTGATTGAACTCCCAAGGCTAAGGCAAAAAAGTTTCTTATCAGCATTCATCTCTTGAAGATGGCAGTGGTGGCTTGTATTTCTAAGCTTAATAGGGGAGTTATCTTATACATTTCTCTAATATTCCATTGTAATTTTGATCCCTATGTCTTAGGTAGATTTTATGATGTTGGATTGTGTTGTAACTTTGATTTGTCTATGTTGAGGATTTGATGTAGATTAATCATATATTTGCATCTACCGACTTGTTTTGCAAAAGGATTGAAGTCAACAACATGGGTTGTATGGGCAATAGAAAAGAAACACGCGGTGAGAGGGAATAAACGAATACAAATAAAAGAAAACTATTTGTAGCGCTACTGTTTTCAAGTTTGCCCTAGGGTTTTGTGTCATATCCTAAATTTTGAGCATATAAGTTTAAGAATTAGCCTGAATTAAGTAGGCTATTAAATACAAATGATTAGAAAAGGTCCCAGGAATACTCTAAAAAGATAGAATAGTTTCTAGAGACTAAATCATAAATTAAAAGCTTCTATATGGTTGAAGTATAAATATTTTTAGAGGCTTTGGAAAAGTTTCAATAGCTAAAATTAAAGAGAATAGGGAGTTTAAGGTAAAGGAAGAAATGTCCTAGTTAAAAAGAAATGAAATGAAAAGTGTACAAAGATCAAATTGTAATTATTGTAGTTCAGGTTAATAAAGTGCAAATAAATATTATGAAATTGTATAGTAGTATCAAGAATTGGAAGGTGATCCAGAAGTTGGAAAAAACTTATGGGTTATTTTAACACCTTCAAGAGATGTTAGAGAAGATTGTATGAATGGCAAGTTATGTTGGATTAAAAGTGAAGTTTTTTAAAGTTTTGGGTCATTAGTTTAATTTTAAAAAAATTACCAGAAAATTAAGAAAAACCATAAATTTATGAAAAATAGTAAGGAGTTTTTCAAATCATATTTGAGGGACGATGCATAAATAGAGAGGATACCTGAAAAAGGAATTTATGAGACAAATGGCTATTTTTGGCTAATCAAGTAATATTTAGCCAAATTATATAATTTAGAAAAATCATGTAAAGATCTAATAAATTCTTGTGAGGGGAATGAATTTCTGAAAGAGTTATGTGACTTTTTGTCTTTAATTTCTGAAAGAGTTATGCGACATTTTGTCTTTACTTTAAAAAAAAAAAACTTATTGCAGTTATTTTCAAGACTAACGGTGATTAAGTTATGTTTTGGAGTTAAGTGCTGGCATGAAAAAATTAATTCACATAGCACACTCTAATTAGCTACCTGGATTTACTTGGCCTAAGTAACCTCACGTAAGTTTGGTCCCATTTAAAAACAATACATAGCATTTGACATATAATTATATTACAAATATTTGATATTTTGATTTAAAAAGGGTATGGACCGTTCTTTTCAATTCGGTCATGAAGTTTTATGTATTTTAGTCCTATATAATACATACAGTGATTTGAAAATGCCCGCACATATATTAAAGCCTAATAAGTCAAGTGCCGTGTTTGGAAGGCTGGAGAAATTTTTATGGATCCAACAACACAAGCGCCTCACAAAGACGACTAACATGTTTATTGTGCCTAAAAGTCATCAGCCTTTTGACAGCTAAAACCCAAATAATTAAATTATCCTAAGCGACTCGGTCATAGCGGAAACTTGAGTCATAACACAAGCACCCCACAAAGACGACTAACATGTTTATTGTGCCTAAAAGTCATCAGCCTTTTGACAATTAAAACCCAAATAATTGAATTATCCTAAGCGACTCGGTCGTAGCGGAAACTTGAGTCATCATATTCATCGTATTATAAGGATTTAATATCGAGTAATTGAGGGGTGCTTGAAAGAAGAGCTCTTGTCAAATTTGAAACATGCTTTCAAATTACCCAAATGACATTTTTTTCTTTAAATAAAAAAATTTAATAAAAGATAATTATATGCATATAATCCTTCGGTCTTTAATTTAAAATCTAGTTAACTTTTTTAGATAAATTTAGAAAACTAAATAAATCAGTTAATTATGACCAAATCATTTCCCTCAACACGAATCAATATTATATATTTCTTAATCTATCCGAATTAGTCGACTAGATCTTTTATTAGCTATAGTTAATTGATTTATTTAACTTCCTTAATCTATCCAAAAAAATCAATTATCTCTTATATTAAGAACTTGAGGAGTATAATAATATACGTATATATATAAGAAATAAATTCATAATAAACCCCTAATTATCAAGATGGTAACATCATAACATATGAAGCTTTTAATTGAATAATATCATATGACTATGTGATATTCTAGATTTGTTTTGGTACAATTCCAAACTCTGATATTCTATGCAAATAGCAATTTGCACCTCTATGTCTTTCTCTAGCTCAAATTTTTTGGAATTTTTTTTTTAAAAAAGTAATTGGAGTCAGAGGACGAAATTTTATGATTTGCATTGATGTGAATAAAGAATTTTGTAGCGTTATCTTACCAAAAATTTTCAAAATGGGTCCCACATTATCGAATTATAGACCACTTGTACGTTGTAGTATGTAGAAAATGATTTGATGGATGAACAAAAGCAAAGACTTTGTTGTTGATAATTAAATTTTCAACTAGCAATGTCATCTTCAATGCCCGCAGTGTGACATGAGGTGGACCGGATATGCAATACTTTTCTTTCCATTTAAACAAAATCCTTTGTTGCAAAATTCTCAAAACCTTTATTAGTTTTTGCAAATATACTTGTTAAAGCATGAAACCTATGTTAAGTTGCTTACATCTATTAAATTAAGTTCAAAAATGAATTTATAAATGCACACTCTTACTTTAAACACTTACAATAGAAAAATAACAAATGCACATATTTTATAGGTAAATTTATAAGTGTTTTAACAACTAACAGTAATAAAATAATAAGTATCCATATAAAAATTTATAAATCATAATTTATATTATAAGAGCTTATGCAAAAATTTAAAAGTGTTTATAGGTAAATTTACAAGTGCAAATGTGTATTTTAACAACTAAAAATAACAAAATAAAAAGTGTAAGTCGAGAATTTGACTTGATAGATATAAACAACTTGAAACCTTGTTAAAATATTTTATTGGCCACAATAGTTACAAAGTTCTCTTCTTTGTTCATGCCACAAAATTATTTCAATGAAAGAAAAGATGCATGAACAAAATCGCAGCATTTACCAACAAAAAATTGATCTAAACTAGATTTGTACAGTTTAAATCAGGTCAGAATTTTGATATTTTTTTTATTATATGACATATCATTGAAAAACAATATTTAGCATTGAATAAGTAATTTTAAGTATTTTAAAAGGTCATGGACCATTCTATGACTTCAGAGAGCTTGTGAAGTTTTGTGTACTTGAACTTTTTTTATATAAAGTGATTTGGTAATGCCCGACTCAGTTCGCAGGTGAAGACTGACGCAAAGGGCACAAAACATAAAAATTAGTGAAAAATGGGATTTTGGGTGAGAGAACAAGTGTGGTTGGCGGTGGTTGTTATTATGATATTAGGGTTTAATGATGGAAGTGACGGGTGTTTGGAAGAAGAGAAAGAAGCTCTTCTCAAACTGAAAGAAGCTTTCAATTACCCAAATGGCACTTCTCTTCCTTCTTGGAATAACCTTAACCATTCTGATTGCTGTAGTTGGGAGGGAATCAGCTGTGACAACTCCACACAGAGGGTTACAAGTCTTCTTCTGAACAATATAAGAGCTCCACAGTTGGAACACTTCAAGTGGTCTTTGAATGTTTCCTACTTTCTCCCTTTCCACCAACTTCAGGAATTGGAATTGTCTGGCAATTACTTGTCAGGTTTTTTTCTTCTACCCACTTACTATTTTATCATTTTATGATTTGTGATTCATGCTCATATTTGAATCCTCTCTTAGATCATTCTTCTCTATTCATCTCGATTCTAACTTGTACTTGTTTGGATAAGTCAGATAGTGCAAATCTAAGTAGTGTACATGAGTTATTTTTTCTTATTTTTTAATTTTTAATTCATTTTAGAGAACAGTTTTTAATTAATTAAAAACACTGATAAAGCTTATACATCGTTGGGTGTTTTAAAAAGTATCAAAACATCTAATAAAAGATTATATTGCACATATATTATGTCTTTATATATATTTTTTATACTTTTATTAGGTATCTAATTTTAAATTTTATAGTTGTCCCTTCCAGTATAGGTGTCTTCTCTAGAAATCGAACTTGAGACATAGAAGGATCCAGCGGGGTCCTACACCACTAGACCAATTCTATATTGGTATGTCATTATATATATAACATCATATATTTTAAAAACATCATGTTTAATATTATAGTTCAAAGTAATATATGAAGTTTAATAATATATATGCTAAATCACTAGTTTTACTTTTATGATATAATGAAGCGGTAACTTTGAATTATTGTCTTTGTATGGGTGAATCTTTTACTTCATGTTACATCTAGAGGTTGATTATATTAATTAATGATGGGAGTTTTTATAACAAATTTTTGCCTGCTATACCATTAAGGGCGTGTTAGGTACGAGGGATTTGGAAAGGAAGAGAGAAAAAGGGAAGAATTTTGCCTATTTTTTCTTGTTTGGCACTACAAAATTTTTATAATTGAAGGAAAAATTTCCTAACTCTCCCCTGCAAAATTGGAGGCTTTGTAAGGAAAATTAAATTTTTGCTTTATTTTTTAACCATTGTATTCATAATATTTTTTTAATATCCTTAAAATACCTATTTCGTATCTCATAGTTATCTATATACAAATATTTTTCTCCTCCCTTCTCTTGAATTAAACAATGTAATATTAAAACCCCTCCCTGTTCATCAATCTAAACGAGGTAATATTAAAATTCATGCATTTCCTTTATCTCTTTTTCCTCTCTATTAAAATCCCTCCCCTCCTCTTAGTTGGACCAAACACACCCTAAGAGTGAAGGGTGTGTGGGTCCCTTCCTATGGGGGAGGAAGGTTTAAATCGTTCAAATCAATTAAAAAAAAGTGACTGATGATGATATTTTTGTTATTATTGGAGTAGGGCTATTTGGAGAAATTCGGTTAGACAACTTGCAAATTTTGTATCTGGAAGACAATCAGCTTATGGAAATCCCATTCTTTGGTACTTGAATTTTATTTTTCATGTTTTTTTAGATGCCATGTCATGTTCTTTGATTTTGTATTTTTAGTAAAATCAATTGAAATTTAGAAATAGTAGAGAATATCACAGCACCAAGCCATCAACGTTAATGTTATAATATAAGGACATAAAACTTAGTACACATATATTTCTATAAGGACATAACTTCTATATATGTACTTGTTTATTTTTTTATGATCATTTATTTTAATATTTCTATTTCATATTTTACAGATGATTTTCATTCACGCAATTCGAAGGCTTTGGAATTCTATTCAAATCATACAGAAGAATCTAATATGTCTCTCACATCTCTAACATCCTTGCGGACATTGTCCCTTTATAACAACAGCCTAAAAGGCTCACTACCTCAGCAAGGTATTATTACACTACCTCGTGTCCTTAATCTACTTAATTATTTGTAATGATTATGTATTAATTTTTTTTAAATATATTTTTTAATTATATGCATTTGAACTATCTTTAATATTTACAATTATATAGTGATATTTTGATAGTAAATTATAATTTTAGAAGACAAGGTAAATTGATATCTTATATTTAAAACCTAAATAAATTTTTATCTAACTTTTATATTTAAGATTGGAGGGAATATTTAATTTGTAGATCGATTTCTTTAGTAAAACTAATTTACTATATATATATATATATATATGAATATTCAACCACAACCGGTTAGAATAGATTGATAAAGTATTTAATCTACAATTTTCATAGCTTTCTTCGGTATATAATATAGAGCTGCATTGAGACTCAATAAGGATAGGCTAATAGCTTACTATAGTGATTGTAATGCATCTTGCCCTTGAGAGAACCTCCATACTTTAAAATAAAACTTATCTTAAAAATCTTATGTTGAAATGTTTGATTTAGAGTGTGTGTAATACAAGGAAAAATATTTATTGATATCTAAACCTACAAATATCTATCTTTATAAGTGAATTTTTCAGCACTAAATATAAATTTATCCTATAAATTCAAATTCACTTTTATCGCTTATAATCTTTTCATAAATTCATTTGCTAAAATCAAGTAAAATTTTACTTTTTATTTTCTCCAAAACAATCACTTAAAGAATTTAATAAAAAAATGCATATGTTGCAGGAGGCTTGTGCAATTTGAAGAATCTAGAAATATTGTCCCTTGGAGAGAACATGTTTGAGGGACTCCTTCCTCCATGCCTTAGTAATTTGACATCTCTGCGTGTGCTTGATCTTCAATACAATGGTTTTGAAGGAACCTTCCCTTCCTCACTCTTTCATTCTCTCAAGTCCCTTAAATTCGTTTCCTTAAACGAAAACTACTTCACTGGCATAGCATCACTTTCATTATTTGCCAACCACACCAACCTTCAAGTCTTCACAATTTCTTGCTTTAATAACCCCAATCTCAAGCTTGAAACTGAAAACCCCCAATTTCTCCCTTCCTTCCAATTAAATATTTTCAGCATCATCAAATGCACTATGAATGAAGCAAGCGATCACAAAGTTGTACCCTCTTTTCTTCTTCATCAATATGATTTGAGAGTTCTAGAACTTGCCTATCTGAACATTTCAGGGAGTTTCCCATACTGGCTTTTTACAAACAACACTAAATTAGTTTCTCTTTATGTCGACCACAACTTCTTGACTGGTCCCTTTTCGCTTAACTTCACCTCTAAATTACTTGATATGCAATATTTTGATGCTTCCTCTAACACCATTAATGATGAAATCCCTCCTCATATTGGATATATTTTTCCCAACTTGCTTTCTCTAAACTTGTCTTTGAATTTATTAATGGGTGGATTTCCCGCTTCACTCGGTGAAATGAGGCAGTTGAACTCGCTAGATTTGTCCAGTAACAATTTGTCTGGCTATTTGCCGCAAGAATTCGGGACGGGTAACAATGACTTGAGGTTTCTATTGTTGTCAAACAACAATTTAAGTGGCCCATGTTTACCAAAAGGTTCAAATTTCACACATTTGTTGTCTGTGGATCTTAGCAGAAACAACTTCAGAGGAAAAGTACCCGATGGAATTATTAAGAGTTCAGAATTAAGAATGTTGGAGTTAAGTGAAAACCAACTATATGGTGAAATGCCTAGCTGGATTGGAAACTTTAAGCATTTGGCTTACCTCATTTTATCCCAAAATTCTATGGTAGGTCTAATACCAGAAAGCTTTTGCAATTTAGCTGAACTCAAATACCTAGACCTTTCACGAAATAGATTCAATGGCACTTTGCCAAGTTGCCTAAATATGCCATCACTGAGGTACTTACATTTACATAGCAATGATTTTACAGGACCCATACCTTCTGTTTTGGCCAAATCTCCCTTGCTGTTAACTTTGGATTTGACAAAGAATATATTTTCAAGTCAAATTCCAAGGTGGTTTAAGTCAATGTTGAATTTAAGGGTCCTTCTCCTAAAGGGAAACAGACTCGAAGGTTTCATTCCTATGGAATTGTGTAAGCTGAAGAACATTAGCATATTAGACCTTTCACAAAACAAGCTTTCTGGAGGGATACCGTATTGCTTGAATAACATCATATTTAGAAGGAAGGATGAGATGGGTGGAGCCAAACTAGGAAAATTTTTTGTCCCCTGGACTACAAAAGGACCATTATTTGACTTCAATCACACAAGTGGGGAGCTTGTTCAAGGTGAAAATGAAATAAATTTTGCATGGTATGGGGAACAAGAAGTGAACTTCATGTCAAAAAGCAGGTATGAATCATATGAAGGGAATATATTAGATTTCATGTCTGGCTTAGATCTCTCAGATAATCAGTTGACAGGTAAAATCCCTTTACAAATTGGATACTTGGACACTATCCATACATTGAATTTATCAAATAACTATTTGACGGGGCCTATTCCAGAAACATTTTGTAACCTTATTCAAATAGAGAGTTTAGATCTTTCATATAACAAATTGGGAGGTCATATTCCTTTCCAACTTACAGAGTTATATTTTTTGTCTGTGTTCTCTGTGGCTCACAATAATTTATCTGGCATGATACCTGACATGAAAAATCAATTTTCAACTTTTGACCCAAGTTGTTATGAAGGGAATCCTTTTCTTTGTGGTCCACCTCTACAACATAATTGTTCATCTATTGATAAACCAGCTGGGAGAAACATACAACCATATCATTCAGAAAAAGATGGTTTCCGAGATTCCTTCTTATGGACTTTTGCGGGAGCATTTGGGGTCTTTTTTCTTGGTGTCATTTCCTTTATGTACCTGAACTCTTATTTTACTATATATTAGATGCGAATTCATAGAGAATTGACAAATCATCTGTGTGGGTGGAAGAAAAATTCTGTTTTGTTCGTGAGATTTTGATCATCTGATGGTTAACTCTATATTTACAATTTTGTGCATGAACAGAATGGAAATTATATTGAAAATTCAGCCTATTTCAAGTCTTGCTTTCTGTTGTAAATGATGTCTCATGCACTCGTGTACACACTATAACATCATAAAAGTAATTTATAAAATATTATCGAGATTAAGAGTATTTTTTTTAAAATTAAAAAATCTTAAAAATAAAATTTAAAAAAAAAAGAATGAATAATCATTAAAAATATTTTAGGACTAAAAAAATTAAGAGAAAATTATGAAATGAGTATCTTGAAAACTTAAAAAATTAAGAAAGGGTTTATTTTTCTAAAAAAAAATTAAATGATTTAATAGCTATTTTTTAGATTTTTAAATTTTTATTTTTTAAAAAATTTAAAAAAAATAGTTAGGAATTATTGTTTGTTTAAAAAAAATTTAAAAAATTATCTTATAAGTTAGAGAATTTATTGGAGGAAAAAAATGTATGTTAGGATTATTTTTTTAAGAACTTTTTATTATTTAAAAAAATAAGGAAAAAGCTAAAAATAAAATTAGTATTTCACCACTTCACCCTCCCTCGCATATGCTGTCTGTACTAAAACACTCCGCTTCCCTCTTCTTTCTCATTCACCATCGTCTTCTTCGTCGAGCAGGGAGTGAGTGAGAGTGAGAGTGAGAAAGAGAGAGAACGAAGGACTAGAGCACGACGCCGTTGGAAAGGGAAGGAGGAGTGGTCGGAACTCTCATGCAGCACTAGACTCCAACCAAGGTAAGCCTCCTCGTCACCTCCCATCTTCAGATTCTCTGATTTAGGCAATTTTGGATTATTGCGTCCGATTAAAAATAGAAGCTTTGAGGAGATAATGGTTGATTTAGTAAGGTTAAGCAAATATGAAAGCTTTTATACTTGAATCTAATCTAAATCGAAGGTCTTGGCTCCTGCATGTACATTCTCTGTTCTGGTTTAAAGTCTTCGAAAAACAGAGGCTTGTTTGGTTAGGTTCTGAAGCTTGGGATATCTGAAATCAAGTTAGTGGTTAGTGTTTTTTCTGTTATGATTTCGGTTTCTCTGTAAACAAGATGTTTCTGATTAAATTTATGCATGTGGTTGATTGTTTAAGTCAGATTCTTTTTGCTCTGTTTTGGGGGAAAAGAAACTTGGAGCTCACTAATTGGTTTATAACTTTGGGTTTTATGGAAGTTGCTTGTATTGGATTAATGAAAAGTTAAAGAAAGTATTAAGTGTTGTTAGCATAAAGAATGTGCAGGTGCTGTTTAAAATTATTATAAGCTGAAAATTGGAAAGGAATACCCACTGTTTAAGTTAAAATATAAAACAAGTGTTATAACCAGTTAAAGCTATATCTAGGACAGGTCTAAGATCTTTACGTGGTGTTATGTATATTATATAAGAGTGATGTGGAACTAATGGAATCGCAAGCATCGAGGTCATAGTTTTTGGAGTTTAAAAATGTTTTCTAGTATATGTTGTGCTGCTGTTTGGGACGTTTTTGAAGGATAAAACAGATTTAAAAACTTATTAATGATAAAAACGAGTATGTGTATGCATATCCGTATGTATGCGCATAAGATAGTGCTAACTGGTTATGACAAGGTCCTTGAAGCTAGGAAATTTGTTTGTGTCATACAGTGGGCTGTCCGAATTTTGGAAGTAAACAAGTATACCAAAAGCTAATGAAATTACTGGAAATGGCGTTATGGGGGATAAAGTGAAGTGGGTATTTGAAACATCAAAGCAATAATTGTGAAGTTAGATATATGCGTTTATAGATTGGGGTTAAGAGAAAGAGAGTTATTATATTACTAAAGAGTACCAAGATATAATTATTAATCTTCTCTATATATATAGGTTTTGATTTGTGCCCAAACCCTCTAAAGAGGCATAAAGAGAGGAACTAAGAAAGAAGAGAAAGCTAGATTTAGCTTAATCACTATTTCTTATGTTTATATTGGTTGTATGTATATTTGTGTCATACTTGTTATATTTAATCATGAGAACATGTAAATCTCTTACCCTAGTTATTGTTAGGCCACATGTGCATTAGTTAATTATTCAGTTTAGTTATATGTAGGATGTTATTCTCTATAGTTTATTTTGTATGCTTAGTTCTACCCATGTATTTATATATTGAAACGATGATTTTGTTATTGAAATTTCCCTGAATATCACCTATTTTTCTCCCATATACCCACAGTAGGAGCAAGTGCCTCAGGAGGCATTGCGAAGCTCGTGGATAATTAGTAGGGAATGTAGAGATTGGAAGAAATTAGCTTTACTTATTTTGTTAAATATATAATTATTTTATGGTTGTATGTTAGTTTTATATATGCATGTAAACGGTTATTTATTATGGTTTGTAAGCAACCTCTCTGAGGAGAATAAAATGGGCAGCTTGGACACCTCAAGTAAGTGTTAGGCCGATCTTAGTAATTATGTATGGTAATAGTGTTAGTTAAAATTATCTATTTTGAGTTGTGATTTTGAAATGGGTAATTGATAGGGTTATTATGTGAATTAGATCCTAAAATTTTACATAGATATAGTAGACATCCTAACCTTTCATATGAATCATATTTTATAATTTTTGGATGTGGAAATTATAAGTTATGATTTTTTAAGTACAACCCAAAAACCTAAAAAATCTGTAATGAAAAGTTTTTGTACAGATATGATATTTGGCATTCTAGACTAAATGGATCATATATGGATACGGTTCTTATTTTTATAACAAATATCTTTGGAAGAGATAAAAGTTGAGCTTTGAACTACTATTTTTAGAGCTCTATTGAATTAGGTATAAATATTTAAAGTTTTAAGAAAATTCAATACCGTTGGTATCCAATTTTCAAATAAAAAATTTTAAGTTTTTGGACATGCTAATGGTACTAATTGGGTCACATGGTAGTATTATAATGGCTAAAATAGGTCACCTAGAGTAAAGTGTGACACCTGCTCAATAAGAACTTTAGGACAAAGTTTAATCTTTACATCATCATTATAAAAAGATTTTAATCTCGAATTTTTATGCCTTTTCGTCATAAATGTTTGAGGCATTCATGTAAAAGTTTTGTTTGGCGAAAATTTAAGTTGAATAAATAATAATTTTTAATAAATTATTATGTTAGAAGTTGACAGCTATAGTTATATATATCAGATTTTAGAAGTTGACAGCTATAGACTCACGTGTTAATTACAACCTAATCACGTGTTAATTGTAACTTATACTTTGTTTAACCTCCAATCTATAAATACAGAACATGGTCCTTCAGTGTTCATCAAGTCACTCAGCCCACTTCACTCAAATTGTCTAGTTCTCACTTGGTATCGCGAGCTATCATTTTTTCCTTCCAGAAGACTAAGTAACGTTTTGCTGGCCCAACTAAAACTTTTAATCTGGAATGAGATTAAAAATCTAAAGCAAATGAACTCATGGAATCGGATATGGGCTAAGTTGAAGCGGATTTGGTGAACTTGAATGGGATAAGGAAGTGACCGGAGATGGAGGAGAAGACGGTGACCAGAGATGGAGGAGATGGCTGAGACAAAGCTTGAGGAGGAAGACGCTCGCATTGGTCGCTAGGTTAAGGGGGGGGGGGTGTGCGGGAGTGAGAGGATATTTTGGTCAAAAAAATTCAATCCCATGTTACAAATTGCAATACAATGGGGGGTGTTGGTATTCGAGAATCCCATGTGCGAAACATGAAAAGTTGGAATTGGTCAATCTTAATCTCAATCCCTACCCCTTGGTCACATGTAGCAAACAGGGCCATGGTCACAGAAAGCTAGACATATAATTGGGTTTTGCATGGAGATAAAAAACACGATAGTTTAATACGCTTGCCAATCAAAGACGTATTCAACAGCCATTCAACAGAAAATCATTTGCATTCAGAACCCAAGGGGGGATTGCATCGACGATCCGCTTGAAGTACAGAATGGAGCAAAACATGAATTATCGCAAGCACGTCACATGGTACTCATTATGAACTCAATCTTTTATTTATTAGTATACCCGCTCTCCTGCATGCTTATGCCAAAGAAATATTGTCATCAAATAGCTATGCGTATGGCAATCTTTTCTGGGGAATCTCACAATATAAATTGAAAGCTCATATGTCAAGCGGCAAGATTTGTGCAGTCAAACCAATCAGTGTGGTTTACAATATATTGACATTATTGAAGATTTTAATATTGCTCTTTGGCAAAACAATTTTAGAGAGTTTTACATAATGAAGGATCCTTACGTAGACGGATTATGCGGAAAAAATATTCTAATAGAGGGCATCATACCAATTGCGTCCTTTTTCATCGACGGACTGTTCATCTTATTTTCTTCTTCTTGGACGGAAGTTGGGAGGAATGAAGGAAAGTTGACTGATTTGGAGCTCTGGGTTCTTCTCATTCAGTTCACACTTGCCTCATTCCATCGTTCATTTCATTATTACCTTTGTTTACATCCTTTTTCATTTCCATTGTGTCATCTGAATTATTATGTGCTGAGATTTTGATGAAAGTCATGTGTGGCTAATTTTTTTACCCTCTTGTCCTAATTATAATCACAAGAGCTTGTTGATTTTTTCCGTAGATTAAAGAAACTAAATAAATTAGTCAATTATGATCAAATATAACGTCTTAGATAAATTTATATTATATACTCCTCAATCTACCTAAATTAATCAACTAACTCTTATATTAATTATAATTAATTTATATAACTTTTTTACTCTATCTAAAAAAGTCAACTAACTCTTATAATTAGGATATAGTATTATTACTTAGAATCGCTATGAACTAATTTAAGGATTGGAGCATATTTGAACAATTTATTCATACCTAATTTTATCTTTGTTTACTTAATCTTGCAATTTATTGTTTGCTAAATGCTTAATCAACATTGAGTATGAATTTTGGGAATTTATATTAGCCTTGGGAGAGGGATCTAGATTGGACCTCTGAACTCTACTTCATCTGCCATGAAGCTAAAGATCTCCTCCTAGGTGAGATTATAGTCCTCAATGCTTATATTTGCCCTAGAAGTATCACCCCTAGAAGCACTAGCCCTAGAAGCAGGATTATCATTAGGTGTATTAGGATTAATCGGCTCCTTCTTAGGTCGACGACTCATCTTGATAATATCAAATAACAATTGATATAAATAATAAATAATATCACATAATAATAATTTTATAAAATGACAAAATGAGGACGGCGTTGTATATATATAGGTTACAAATTTCTAATGGTTATCTCCAAAACCCCTAACAAATGCAAACCCTAAATAAATTGCCTCCCCTTGTTCCTGCCACGTGTAACGACCCCTCAGGAAACCAACACATTTCTAGCGATTTTTCAGGCAACGATTAGAAATTTCTTCCACCATTTCTAGCGATTGTCTCATAATCGCTAGAAATTTTGATAACCATCCCTTGCTCCTACCATGTGTCAGGATTTTTCGAGAAATTAATTCATTTCTAGCGGTTTGGGAGAAAACCACTAGAAATTTCCTTTAATAATTCTAGTGGTTTACAAAACCACTAGAAAATATAGTGATTTTCCAAATTCTCTTACAAGCTTTTTCTAGTAGTTGGGGCTAAATTGTTAGAAAATTATGGGGCTCACATCTATTCAAGTCAAAACGGTTATAATTTCTAGCAGTTAGTCACATAACTGCTAGAAATCCTGTTAGTTTATAACAGTTAGTGTAAAACACTAAAAATTAACTGCTGCCAAAAATATTACTAGAAAAAAAGGCTTTTAACTACAGTTAAAAGTGATTTTTTACATTGATTTTGGGAGCGGCTTAAATTTTACCGCATAAAACCACCGTGAAAGGTGAAATAATTGCTTTATTTCCATGGTGGTTCTGGCTAAAACTACCATAGAAAGCTAAATTTTTTTTTATGTTTTTAAGTTTTCTCGGCCTACGCCCACCATCAACCACTTCGGCCACACTCATCAAAAGCATCAGACTAGATCTGAAGAGAATAAGTCAAAGATCTAGTGAAAAAACTGAAGATCCAGAAGCTTCTTCTATTAAAGCTCTTTGAGCTCCTTCAAACAAAGTCTATTTGTCACCACCCACTGTTAGCTACCACATTCAACCTCACTAAAAGTATTAGATTAGATCTGGAGAAGAAGTTGCAGATCTGACAAAAAAATTGAAGATCTAGAAAATTTTTATTATTGAAACTCTTCAAGCTCCTTCTAACACGATAGTGAAGAGATTCAAATGAATACGAGGTTGAAAGAGTGAAGAGAAGATGGCGAATAGAAAAAAAAACTTATAATTCTATAATACAAGGATGATAGCCTATATGATATATTACAGTATATAAACAAATAAATAACTGAAAAAGTAAGAAAAATGAACAAATGACAAAATTAGGACTACGAGACGATGGAAATAGGTACTAAAAATAAGAAAAAAATTATAGAAAATGACATTCATATAAATCTACCGTAATAGGGTGGGAGGAACGAACCTCAAACGGTTATAAAAAAATAAAAATAAAACTATAATCATGTCAAAATTTTTAAATTTTTGAAAAACCTTTAATAATAAATTTTTATAAAAAAATACCGTTAAAAGTGATTAGATAAGACTTTTAACAACCGCTTTTAAAAAATATGTTAAAAGTTCAAGCTATTTAAATACATATTATGTTAATAAATTATATTATATTTAAATATTGTTGAGCTATTAAAAAATTATATTATATTAATTGTTATTTATTAATTTTTTATTTCTATTATTATTATTATTATTTTGACCCTAAAGCATACGTCACTTCACCAAAAAAAAAACATGAGCCACTTCATAGCCTCCCTTTATAATTATATTAATTATTCTCTCTCTTCAATCATTTTGTGCAAGCTAAGTTTGTCCTCAAGTATTTTTTTATTTCTTTATTTCTCTCTCCTCATGGACCTTTATTTTTAACGGGAATTTCAAAAAAAAACGACCCCCCATTTTTACTACTTATTTTTTTGAATACTTTTAGTGACAGATTATTTTATAAAACCATCATTAAAAATATCTTTCATAATAATTATGATAAAAATTATTATAAAAAATATTTTAAAATAGAATTTATTTATAAAAATACTACCGTCTTTTTTTTTACAACAATTTTATTTATAATTGTCTAAAATAATATTGTGATAAATATTTTTTTAATAATAAAATTATTTTTTTGTAATGTAATTGGATAATTATATGCTCTAAGATTTGCAAAAGGGATAATTAGCTACTCTAGATTATTTTGTCAATTGAAGTTTTATAAGTTTTAGATTTAATATGTAGTTTTACTTTAAATTACATTTCAATAATTGTTATTTTGATTTGTTCAACATTTTTTGATAAATCTAAGCGGTATTTTCTAACCGATATCTAGAGACTAATTTTTCTGAGTTTTAGATATAACTAAAGTGTGTTTTATTCTCTCAACTAAGCTTTTTTTATGTGCATACTCTATTTTAAATCTATATCATATTTAAGGGGTTCAATTATTTATCTAACTGCACCAAGTTTTCTTAGTATTTGCTCAACTTAAATGAAATTGAGAAATTTATTGCCTATTCATCAATTAGCTTTACTTTTTATGGGATATGACATTGATTTGCGGTGCCCATTAAATTTTAGTTATATCAGTAGTTCTTTAGGTCTAATTAGAGTCTTGCTCACACTGACTGGGATATTAATAAGTAGATTTTGGTTGCATGAGGTGACGGGGAATAAATGATAATTCTCAATTTTAAAACTTATTCCCGTTCTATATGCTAGATATACCCTGTGAATTTTTGGGAATCTAATTTGTTTTGCAGGACAAAAAGATGAACCCTCCATCAAAGGAACATTTTTAGCATAGGGATTTAGCAGGTCCTATGCATCTTCAGCTTCTAGCTTTAAGACGTGCAATTGAATACTCAGTTTTGCATTACTTTGTCTTTAATTTAAAACCTTCTTATCTCTTTTGTATTTATGTCTGTCAAGGTCATACATTCGGCTTTTGACTAATCCAAGCATATATGGTCCCTTGGCAACTTCGTTATATAATGCATAATTGTTATATAAAACTAACAAAAATTAGTTTAGTTAATAAAAAATTAGCATATAATCTATAAAATAATGAGTTCAAGTCGTATTTTTTATATAAAGATTTTGTTGATGGATAATCTCTAAATATTTTTATACATATTTTTTAAATTTAAAGACATAACTTAGCTCTAGTGAGTCTTGGTATCAACTCCCTCAATTTTTTTATACAAAAATAAATAAAAATAACATTTTAAAGGGAAAATTAGAGGGAAGGACATGGGAAAAATAATATTTATTAAGAAGCCTCTTAGAGTTTGTAATTATTTAAAAGGGCCAAAAACTAGAAGACAAATACATAAATACTAAATTGCCCTTATTCAAATACCTATATTCCCTCACTCTAATGTATTTGACAGGGACATCAATTGTTCTCTTCTCGCAAGTTGCAACTCAGAATCCATTGTGAACGTCATTTTCTATTCTCATCTCACAACCTAGACTCCGTCGTGCTCGTCCAAGGGGGGACGGTAGATATCTTTAAATCAAATAAATTCTCTGTTCTCATCTGCTTTTACTGCAGCAGCACCTGAGAGTCTCTAGCAGTGTAGATCTAAGCTGCAGGATGTTTTTGATCTTTTAGAATCGGCTCTTGGAAACATTTTGTAGACAATTCCAAACTCCCACTGAGACAGTATAATCAATAACTGTTACATATAGGAGACAAAAATGAAAAATTATCAAGTAATTTTAACATGTATCCAATTCAAATGAAAGAACTCACTCTTATTTTTCAACCAAATCAGGGCAAATGTAACAAATAAATAGGGGAAAAAAAGAAGGTTAAGCGATTTTCCAGAAGATGATAGTTAAAAGCTTATACATGTGGTGTTTAGTTTAGTTTTACCTTCTGAGTGAAATAAACACAATCCCATGGTAATATCCACATCTCACACCATTATTATGATAATTTAGTTTTCTTCTTCACGGTCACTGTTCAATAATGGTGTGGATTCGGAGAACCAGCCTGATGGAGTCTCGGTTGCGGGATGAGAACAGAGAATGACGATCACAGTGAATTCTGAGTTGCAAGAAGAGAGCAAAGAACAACATGCAGGTAGATATCGGACGGTGATTCACAGTGGAGATCTCCTAGCGGGAAGTTCAATTGATGTCCACCGTCAAATACATTAGAGCGAGTGAACATAGGTATTGAATAAGGGCAATTTGGTGTTTATGTATTTATCTTTTAATTTTTGATCTTTTTAGATAATTACATCTTTTAAGATCATTCATAATAAATATTATTTTTTTCAGATCCTTCTCTCTAGTTTTCCCAATTTTAAAATTTGAAAAGATTATATTTTTTAGCTGAAATTAAAATTTTATTTCGTTAATTTTTCCCCCAACACTTGGATTTGATGTGATCAATATATTTTGTTAATATGGGACCATTTTGAAAATTCTTTACATGATGACGCTACGAACCTTTATCCCCGCTACAAGCCATTTAAAAAAGAGTTAAATTACACCTACCACCACCTCAAATTTATTTGTTAGGATATAATTAGTAATTTAAAATAGTTAGTGATGAGCACACTAAAATAATAAAAATGAAGCAATTAACGCGCAAGTTTACAAGGCATTGTTTGGTATGGTATGAGTGATTTTGGGGGCGGGGGAAGGGGGAGGAGAGAGATTTTACTCCCCTCCCCTTATTTAGTTATCTTAAAATTTTAAAAAGGAAGAAATCTTTTTTTAAATTTTTCTCTTCAATCTCAATTTTAACATTCCCTCTACAATTAGAAGAATTTAAAAAAAATATTTTTATTTTATTATATTAATATACTTATAATTTTTTAATATCCTAACATTATTTATATATTATATTTTATTAAAATATTATATAAAATAATATAAAGATAAGTTTATCTATATATAAATATTTTTTCTCCTCTGAAACTAAATAAAATAATAATAAAATTCTTCTTCTTTTTCTCTCCCTCTTCACTGTTCTCCTCCCCTCCACCACGTAAAATCCAAACAAGTTCACTCTGTAATATGTATACTGTTCATCTTTACTTTTCTCCTCCCTCTCACCAAATCATCGCCCTGATCTCTTCATCTGGCTTGAAATCTCCAGCCTTCCCCAGAATATTTCCCTTCTTCGACTCTTTTCTTTCTATCTCTTTGTCTTCCTTCTTCACCACTTTGACTGAGAAATTGACGACGCCATTTCTCCTTCCTTCCCAATTCCTCAGAATGTAACTCAATTCCTCAGTCTTTCGTACTTATTTTCGTTCGGGCGAAGTCAAACATGCTGCTGCACGCATCGTTTTGTCGGATGTTTCTCCCTTGCCGACGAGTTCTACCCTGTCGTTAGCGTCTTCGAACATGGGCGATGGGTTTCAGAAAACCTAAATCGTTCTTGGATTTAGATTGAACATGGGTGATGGGTTTCTGAAACCATCACTTAATTTTCTAACTTCAATTCAATGTCGAACTTTTTCCTCCCAAAAAAACGTTAGTCATGTAGAGAAGGCTAAATTGCTGAACCTTTTAAGAGCTAATTTTGGTAGAGAATTTGCGAAGTTGCAGAGACCTGAATAGATTTGTTATGACTATGAGAATGTTGTTGTTGTGGTTCCAGGGAGCAAATGCGGAAGGTGTTCCGAATCGATTGACCTACGGCGAAATCCAGAGCAAGAAATTGCAGAATCAAGTGGGAAAGTGATAAACAAAGGAGTGAACTAGGTTATGTTATGTGTTCTTGATCTTTAGATATTCATTTGTGTGTGGTGTTCAAGGTGGTGCAGGGGCAACGGAAGCCTTGTTATTGCTCGTCGGGATCGGCGAAGGAAGCTATCAGAAGCGGAGGAGAGAAGAACAGAACGATGAACAGTAAATATATTAACAGAGTTAACTTTCTGTTAGCTTGGATGTTAGTTACTCTATTTTTAGTTTTCTAGGGCGTTAATTATATTATTAAATATTTTAAAATATTAATTATATAAAAAATAATTTGAGGTGTGAGATGGATTTTAACCTTTTTAAAAATTTATGTGTAGGCTAACTATTTTATTGTTTATTTTTTTTTCGGTCGAAGACTATTTTATTTTTAAATGTTAATAAACTGTTAAATTTTTTTGTGATATTGTTAATAAACTGTTAAAAGCTTTTTTGTGATAATTTTGACAAATACAGATTTTGAAAATAGATATTTTCAAAACCTAGGCTTATAGGCTTTAGAATATATTTTAGTTTTTGATGGGTGTTTGCCTAATTTGTTATAAAACCATGATTTGGATAAAAAAGAAGAAGTGCATTTGGCATTAATCCAACGACATACCAAGTTGCCGAATATTTAGATTAGGGGTATATTGGCCGAAAGAAAAGGAAAAAAAATCATGGGGCCAATTGGTCTATATTGGCACTCTGTGCAGGGCATTTCACCTATATTTTTTTTATAAGTACATATATATTTTTATTAAATAAAATCCTTCCAGGTACTGTTAGCATTTAAATTTAGATAATTTTTATAATAAAGATTTAAATATTAAATTATTATATTATGAGAGATTATTCTGTTCTATCAAACTCAAAGTTAACTGGTTCACATTTAGATTGTCAACTAAATTTTACTAATTTTAAAGTGATAAAAATAATAAAATAAAATAAAATATTATAACTATTGATCTTAGTTATAATATAATGACTAAAATATACATTTGATATTTTACTAAGTTTCAGTTTAATCTCTTGAATTATCTCATAATCTTTATACCATTAGTGTTACTTAACAAAAAGTATTCACTCACCAAATTCAATTATGATTATGGGCCTGTTTGGCAAGGCTCTAAACCACGGTTTTAAAAGGGCTTTTGGCCCAAACCTCGGTTTGGAGAAATTTTAAAACAAACAGTCTTATTTGTTCATAAGTGCTTTTGGACAAAACCATGATTTAAAACCATGGTTTTGAATAAGCTATTTAAAATAGCTTTTTCAACAGTAAAAGCACTTATGGATTATCCAATTACTATCTTACCCCTACTTTTTCTTACACCCTCTCTCCTCTCTCCTACTTTTTCTTACACCCTCTCTCCTCTTTCCTATTTTTTCTTACACACTCTCTCATTTCTCCTATCTTCCCTCCCTCCTCTCTCTTTTCTTTTTTCTACCTCCCTCCTCTCTCTTACTTTAAATCAAATCATACCCTTTTTGGTAATTTACCACCATAAAAAGTCATTCTAAAAATAACTATCCAAACACCTATTTATTCAAAACCACTTTTTTCCAATAAACACTTCTCCAAAAGTCCTTTTCCATAAGTTGTTCATAAGCCCTTTTTTTTCATAAGCCCTTTTTCAAAATCCTATCCAAACAGGCCCTATACATGATTAGATTTTAATATAATATATTTTTATTTTACATTGCTTAAACTAAAAATAGATTTAAAATAAAATCACTGATGAGATTTTAATGACTTTAATTTTTAAAAAATAAAATCCTGTAAATTAATCTTACTTTAACAAAAAATTTGTATCTTTCCCTCTTACATTTTTTATTAAAAGTTCATGAAAATCTCTTTGCTAATTTTATTTTAAATATTTTTAATCTACATAATTTAAAATATAAAATTGTTATATTAAAAATTAAAATTTAATAATTTTTTGTCACTATTTAATTATATAATCATTGTTAAAATTTATTAAGTTAATATTTTTTATTAAATCTAATTAATAATTTTAAAATTTTGGAACTAAAACTATACTTTATAAAGTTGAAAGATTAAAATAAAACTTAATGTAAATTTAAAAAATAAATATATACTATAACCTAATATAATTCATAAACTATGCTTCTATGAAATATTTTAAAACCTGGACTAGACGTCAAAAAGAAAAAATTGAAAGATCGCGATTTTTGTGGTTGAATCGATTGAATAGGTTGTTGAACCAATAATATAATAATTATATATATAAGAAATATTGCATTAAATAAGTTGAAAAAAAATAAACACAGCATATTAACAAACATATTACAAAAACATAATTTAAAATATCTAATAATTGATATTTTAAATATTTATAATAATTTTTATTTTAAAAATATCATCATATTATAATTTAAATATTTTATGCTGCCTCTATAATGTAGTAAATATTTATCATTTGGATTCCCGTTTTGAGCCACAAACGTACGGTGGTGTTATTTTCTTTCCCTTATTTGAGATCACAATTAAAAATAGGGTTAAGATGAACCCAAAATATTTTTATAAATATAATTAATATATTAAAATATTTTTGGCTGCTAAAATATTAAAAATAGAGCAATCGTTACCCTTAATTTATCAGCGCTTAACGTTCGTTTTTAACCCCTCAATCTGACTTCACGTGTCTCTTTCTTCTTCATCCCACTCTTTTTCACCGATCTATTCAAGAAAAGAGAGAAGAGAACGCCACAGCCAAGAAAAAACAAAAGATAACTAACGGAGAGAATGAGCTAAAGACGAAACTAACAAAGTCCACACTAGCCACTACAATTTCTATGAGACCCATAGATAAAATTCAACTTACATCTCACTGCTAACAAAGATAACAATTTTATACAATAGAAGAGGATAAGGTCTAATATACACAACCCCTGATCTCGAGATTGGAAAGGAGAGCTTTGAGGGATCAAAAGCAATCCATTTAGCCAATAAAAAGCAATCCCCACCCTCACTGAACTCTTTGCCTGAGGTGACTGGATATGGGAAGGAAAGCGATGTTGTGAGTGAAATGGCCGATATGAAAGGAGGGACTCAACCGCCATGGGTGGGACTTGGAGTATTGAGTGGTTTCAAGTAGCTCTACTCTCATGCTCTCAGATCCGTTTTGGGTATCAACTCACTCCAGATTGCCATGCTTGGTGTCACCAACGACGTTGGTGAGAACATCGGCGTTCTTCTTGGTTTGGCCTCCAACAAGTTCCCTCCTTAACTTATTCTCTCCATCAGTGATATTCTCTCTTTTCTTGGTTATGGTGTTCTCTTCTCTCTTCTTGAATAGATCGATGAAAAAGAGTCGGATTAAGAAGAAAGAGACACGTGGAGTCAGATTGAGGGATAGAAAACGATCGTTAAATGCTGTTAGGTTTTGGGTGATAATTGCTCTATTTTTAATAGCACCCTAAAATATTTTAATGTGGTAATTATATGTACAAAAGTATAACCTTAACCCTTAAAATTAAGTTCCTATCGCCAAAAATCCAAGTTGCGGGTGAATTCACTTTTTATGGCTTTAGCGGCACAATGTTGTACTGTGAAATAGGGAATTACTATTAAGTGCATGTTTAGATTTGGAATAAATTATAGTTTTATAAACTCTTTTGACCTAAATTTTAATTTAGAGAAATTTTAAAATAAATAGTTATATTTATCTAAAAAAAACTTTTAAATCAAATTATGGTTTAAAATTATAATTTTGGATAAACTATTAGAAATAACTTCTGGAAAGTAAAAGAGTTTATGGACTATTCAATTATTATTTTATTCTTATTTTTTCTAACACACTCTCTTTTCTCTCTTCTCTCTTCTCCTTTTTTGTCGCTATTTCTGCCGTCCCCATTTTTGCCATCACCATCGTTAGGAGGTCGTGGTCCGCGTCGCCAGAAAGAGAGGAGGAAGACGGTAGTCGCTAGTCCTCCTCTGTCGTTATTCATACCATCACATCTCTATGTTCTCCTCTATCGCTGTCATGTATATTTCATCGCCCTCATTTTTTTCCTTTCTTTCATGGTCGAAGGAGAGGAGGAGGATGATGATGCTGATAGTTTAAAGTTTGTTTTCTTCCGTTGTTAAAAATTTGTAGTCAGTGAGAGAGATGATGTAGATAGGAGATAATTAATTTTTTTCTATCTCATATATTTTTTAGTAATTTACCAATCACAAAAGTCTTTCTAGTAATAACTATCAAAACAATTATTAAAATTATTTTTTTATAAGCTATTTTCTATTTTTTTAAAAAAAAATTCTAAAATCTTTTTTTTTTATAAATTATTTTCTAAAAGTCTATCCAAACCTAAATCTTAAGCCATTTTTTTACCTACCTAAGCCTTTTCTCTCGAAACTACGCCACGTACTCTTTAATTTTTGAAAAAATGACAAAAAAAGACCATTTAAAATTCAAAAGGATAAAAATGGTCTTTGAATTTCAAAAAAGACAGATTGGGCAGGAGGACCAATCTGTCATTTTCAAATTACTGTGTAGAGTTGCAAATACCATTTGCAAATTTGAGGCAAAAGACGAAATTGTAATGGTATTTGTAAATTTACCAATGGTATTTACAACTCTACTAATTGTATTTGAACTCATATAATGGTATTTACAACTCTGCCAATAGTATTTGCAACTCCCATAATGGTATTTACAACTCTGCACAGTAATTTAAAAATGACAGATTAGGCCTCCTGCCCAATTTGTCTTTTTTAAAATTCATGAGCCCTTTTTATCTTTTTGAATTTCAAATGATTTTTTTTGTCATTTCCCTTGATTTTTTTCAATAAATTATATCTCTTTCCAATCATGAAATGAAATTCCTAATATTTTTTTATAAAAATAATAAGTACAATCTTAAATTTTTGTCAATCACTTTTTCAGTATAGATACATTACTTTTGAAATGAATTTTTGTTAATTTATCAATGATGTTTAACTAAAATACTGAATATTAACATAAATTAGCTTATTTATTATAATTTTAATTTTAATATTTCTCTTAGAGTTATCGCATTATATGCATATCATATAAATATGTATTGTTTAATAAAATTTATGCCATTTTCAATCATTTTATATCTAAACTTATTTTTACATTACTTATCTAAGTAAAGTTCAGTCTGTCAAATTATTTTTTATAAAATTCAATCTAAATATAAATTATATTATATTATTTGACTTTTGTAAAAGTTAAAAGGAAAAAGAGTTATTTCTCCCACCCCCTTAATCTCAACACACCCGTATTGGAAAGTAGGAGGAATTATCTAAAGATGGAGAATGATGGCCGGCGTTGGATTCGTAATGTGAGATATATCAATACCCTTTTCGACTGCTCAATTAGATGATATATGAATATGCTTGCAGAAACAAAAATTGAAAGAATACAAAATAAATAACCAAGGAAAAATGAAAAGGAAGAGAATCAGCCATTTGAACATAAACTTACATACACACATACTGCTGTTGTATTGTGACTAATTATATATTCGCATAACTATATGTGTGTTGATGTATACACTGTTGGAAGAAGATGACTGAATATTGTTGTCATTAAATGTGATTATTGTTGGAATATTTTTAAAATTAACAAATGTATTTTTTGGAAAGTCATGTCCTTATGTAATGATCTCCAAAATCATAATCAGATAATAGAACACAACTCAATAATACAAACCCAGATATGTTCTATAGTTTCAACTGTATAAGAGGAAATCTAAGCAACAGAGTTCTGGTACGATAGAAATTAGGAAACATAGAATAAGAGTGGCAGAAGAGAAGAGATAATCCAGTCACAATGAGATAGTGAGATGCTGGCCATAGAGAGCGAAGAGAGACACGAGAGAGGAGAGATTTCACATAATTCATTCCAGCCCCACTAGCTGCCTTCCACCTCCCACTATACACCCAAATGACTTATTCAATATCAGTCCAGCGCATCCAAGCCCAATTATCCCATCTCTTGGCCCATTAATATTGGGCTTACAATCCCCTTCCATAATATAATTAGGCCCCGGTCATGACAACTTATAAATTAAAAAATTTAAGTGAAAGATTGTGTAAAGAGTTATACTGTTACGCTTTATAAAAATTAGTTGTTAGTTTTTTTAATTTTATGTTAGTTTATTGAACAACATATGGAGTTTATGAATCTCAACATATGACTTTTTAATTGAAGATATATATTGTTTCAAGAAGTACCAATTTAAGGCATCACTTTATGACACAATAAGATCAAACTCGTTGCCTTTGTTTGAGAGTGCACAAAAAGATAAAGCTAAATTATCACTTTATAGAGGCTATTGTTACTTAAGTTGAGTATTATATTGGGAGTACAATTCATACTTAAATGTATCCGTTGTATCTTATAAGAAATTTGTCATTTCACCCAAATTGTACCCTATATTAACCATGTTTACTTTGGTCATTCAAAGGAAATAGTAAAAGATGGGAATAAAAGAACCAAAATAAACGAGCAAGGGATCTAATTCCCCTTCAATTGTCCCAACTTTTGAAATGTTTTTCTTTTTCTATGGATCATTAGATTCTAAATAAAATGAGTGATATTTTGATATCTTGTGGGTAAAAAATAGTATAATTTTGAAATATTTTATGATTTTTAAAGCAAAATATTCTAAAATTGTGTAATTTTAATTTATTTTCTTTAAAAAAAATTCAAAACTACACACTTTTTTGCTTATGAGATATCAAAATGTTATTCATTTTATATAAAATCTAATGAATGTTATAAAGAAAATTAGGAGGCATGGACAATTCAAGGGGCATTAGAAACCCTTGCTCAAAATAAATTGTCTAGAGCTAATTGTACAAATTTATAAGAGAACTACACTCTAAAAATTAGATATTAAAGTTAGAGATCCTAAGACAATATTTGTTACGAGTTTTACTATAGGGTCTCATAAGTAGAGTGTGATTTATAAGTTTAAATAATTCTTCTTTTTAATAGGTTAATTTTTTTAGATTGAGGTCTCTCTTTGGGTTTGTGAAAATAATAAATATGCTTTCAATGAAAGCTTGATATTTATGGAAATGGCTACCCAAAGAGGATTTTTGATCTGCAACATTGAATGAAGTACTATGGTATGGAGTCACTGGGGATGCCAAGTTTAAAGGGTTACATTATTATGAGTACCACGTTGAGAAACTTTACAATTGAATTGTGGTTTACAAATTCAATAGATTTTTTTTCTTAATAAAATAGTTTTTTGGGATATATTGGACCCCCTTTTGGGCATGTGACTATAAGATAATTTTAATTTGGTACCAAACTAATTCGTGATAATCTTTGCTCCATTTCCATGCATTTCATGTCATTCCATATTTAATTAATACCAATTCCATAAAGTCATCAATCAAAAGGGTAAACAAAGTAAATGGATATTAATGAGGTTAAGCTAAAGTAAACGGATTAGCCTTTCGAAGAAGTACTCTAGTCTCATCGAAAGTTGTATCTTTTTATTATTTTAAGTTTTCTTGACATTTTTTATTCCTTTGCTTTTTCTTTAAATATTCATATAAGTTAGCGGTGTGTGTCGATATATTATGTAAATTGGCATCCAAGATTCATATCTCAAAACAAGAATCCAATCTTTGGCACTCTCCCCATTAATAAATAATAGATAAAAACATGAAGAGGATATAAAGAGAGTAAATGAACCTACTAAAAGTGGATTAGTTTTTAGAGAATAGATTTTGGGAAGAATAGATTTTAAAAAAAAAATAATTTTAAAAAATAAATGTTTGAATAGTTATTTTTAAAATTATTTTTTATATTGATAAATTACTGAAAAGTATATAATTTTATTAAAAGGAGGATAGAGGAGAGAGGGTGAAGGAGAGAGAAGAGAAATGAGAGAAGGTAGAGAGGAGAGATGAGAGAGGGTATAGAGTAGAGATGAGAGATAGTAGAAAAGATAGATGAGAGAGGAGAGATAGTGTAAGAAAAAATAAGGGTAACATAGTAATTGAATAGTTCATAAGCTCTTTTATTGTTTCAAAAACTATTCTGACTAACTTATCTGAAACTATGGTTTTAAACCATGAATTAGTTTAAACTGAAGTTTTAGACAAAAATAACTGTTTATTTCTAATTTTTTTTTAAATTAAGATTTGAGTTAGAAACCAGTTTAAAAATTTGCTAAACACACACTAAGGCTGGTTGGAAATAGAAATCGGTAGAGAAAGTTATTAATTTTAAACAAATTAAATATTCTAATTTAATTTACTACCTACACCGGTTATTTTTTTTAATTGGTGAGGACAGTCTTATTTATAATGGTTTCATTCCCCGATGTAAAAAAGTCAAAATTTGTAGATCTTATTTACAAAAAATTCCATTGCGCATATTTCTACACCATCTTCGATACGGTAAAAATGGTTTTTTCCACTAGTGAAGGGAATCTGAAAAGTTTTCAATAGAATTGCATGAGAGGAGAAATTCATGTGCAAATTTTTCAATACGTCCACATCTATTTAGCACATAATGAAGCCTGATTAGCAAGGAACTCAGTCCCCTTTCTTCGGTCAAACAGGAAACTAAGCCTGAGTAGCGAAGATAGGGACAGGCTAGTCTATGGGCAGTGATGGCAAGAGTTATACAAGGGTAAACTTAATATTTATAAAACGTATAAAATAATTAAAGAATATAATAAATCAAATAATTTTTGTCATATGTCTACCCATAGTCCATCTTTTTCTTTTTCACTGTTGTTTTTCCACTACGATCTTTTTTTGAGCATGAAACTGCATAATTGCATCTAAAGATTGAGGGAAACAATTATTTTTTGCTCTTATCAATGCTTTCATCAGCTCCAGTTCCTAATGATTGTGAATAAAATCTTTTACAATTACTCAATTAACTTTTTCTAAGTATCATCTTATTAATAATAATTCTATTTGAGATATTATTAAATATTAAATATAAATATCTCTTATAACGATAATTTAAATATTAATTTATTATTTTTTACAAATTATTCATTTCTATTAAACCTAATAGTTAATTACTTAATTAATTAATTAATTAATGTGTGGAGTAATACGCTGAAAGGATAAAAGCAGACTCACATTGTGTGGATTCCATGTCACTATGAGGCCCACTATTTATTTATATATCTCATTATTTTTTTATTGCCTACCCAGTTTACTAGAGTTTTACCCCGATTATATCTGAATCCGACCCGCGTCGCGCACTTAGCTATAGCGGATGAGTCTCATAACAAAAATTTTCTACATACACTAAGGCTCGAACTCGAGACTTTACTTAAGCGATACCAAGCTACTTACACTTGAACCAACCCCGTTGATATTTATATATCTCATAGCGATAATCATAACATTTCATGTAAATAACTAAATATAATTGTTGCATGCAATTATACTCCTGATTTCATTTATAAAGCAAGGAGAAATTTTTTTTCCTAATTATTTAGCACGTGATTAATTTCTTTTTATCATAACTTTCTCTTTTCACCTCCAACTAACCGTTACAAATCTACAATTTTTATTATTTAATTTTTAAAGTAGGTATAATAAGGCCAAATTTAAAAACTTATCAAATCTGTATACATAACTAATAAGTTTTAAAAGTTTCTATTATTTCTCATTACATGTTGGAAGTGACTTAATAAATAGAATTAAAAGTATTCAAATTATCTTGTTAGTTTTTAGTGATATATTTATGATATAAACTAACATTTATCGTAAACTATTATACTATATTCAAATTACTCACATGCATAATTTATCGTAAACTATTATACTATATTCAAATTACACACATGCATAATTTTTTTTAAAAAAATTATGTAGCAAAAAGAATTATAATTCTCTCAATGGCATTCCTTTCACAGGAGAAGTATTAGATTCTTTAGGCAATTTGAAGTTTCTTAAAGAGTTAGATCTTGTAGATTGCCATTTGAAGGGTCAATTCCTCCGAGTTTCAAGAATCTCACTCAGCTCAAAATTATGTCATTACTATCGATCGTGAACTCATATGACATGCCTAGAGTAACAACCCTTGATGGAAGTTGGAAACTAATTAAGCGTAGCCCTTAATTTACCAACCACATTGTGTAGGAATATTAGAGTGTTGAATTTGTTTTTAATGGTTGCACTAAGGGGATAGAGTATCTCTGGTTCCTATGATAGCTTCTTTGATATTGGCTTCCCTATTGGCTTCTGTGGTGATGGCTTTCCTACCGGCTCTTGTGTCATTGTTCATTTCATTCTAACAAGATATCTTAACCACGCAATGAAAGATCTAATAGCTTGGAGCACTATTTGAAGCTCCTCAGTTAGGAGGGTAACTGTGTAGAACCATAATCTTTTCTAACATCTTTGAATATCACCCTCACATGGCTTTTTAGAATTCTTTGATGTGGAGTATTGATGAGCCAAATTATGCTTGACTATTAGAAATAGAGCAGAATTAGTTGGGTGAAGAACTATTTCATCACTTATTTTCTCTTTAGAGTGTCATCTTAAGTTCTTTGCATCTACGACATTAGCAAACAAGTGCTTAAATTATGGTATTATTAGAAGATACCATAACACCTTTAAAGGAATGCCTTTGGTCATCTTATCATAATCACAGTTGCCTTTCCACTTTGTATCTTAAAGTGCCACATTTAGAACACTTATTCCACGCTTCATACTCATTTCTATACAGTATACAGGCACTTGGGCAAGCACTTATCTTGTATGACAAGTCCATCAGGCACAATTTTCTTCACCTCATATATTTCTTTTGGAAGTATATTGCCTTCAGGAAATGTATCACTCAATAACTCGAGCAACTCTGTCAAACTAGAATCGATCCAACTATTTATCAATTTCAAGTTCATCAAATACATAAAAAATTTTAACTTTATGTATTCATCTTTTCTCCTCGGGTACAATGGTGTCTTTGCACCACCGTGCAAACTTCCACATATCGAAAAGAATTGTTGAAAGGACTCAGCCCCAATATTACGAAACATATCCGAAATTCTATTATATTATGCTAATTCTCCTAATTTTCATCTAACTAATATCTATTTTTTATCATCATTTAGCATAATACTTATCAAATTAATGGGGAATGCCTTTTTTATTTTATAAAAATTTTGGCAAAGTATCCCAAATAACAAACAATAACAGCTACTAATTAACAATAGCATCAACTAACTAATAAACTAATTTCAACATTCTCAATTCCACTTACCAAAGAACTTTAAAGTTGAGTTTGAAATGATCACTCAATTGAAGTCGATTATTTATGAAACTTGATAAGTAAACTTTTCATTAACCAAAGCCTTTAACGTCATCTATAACTTTTTTAAATAATACTTACATTGCTCAAATAAAAAATAACACAAAAATATTAAATATATATCTCAAAAATAAAAAATCAATATGGCATAAAAAATAATCTCAACCAAATTTTTACTACTATTGCAATGCTACTCATAACAAATAAACAAGCTATTCATACCAATGAGCATAAAACAATTCCAGTCAAAGACGAAAATAACATATAACAATAATATAGATATAGGAAACACTATAACTAAAATCAAGTCTTCAACTCAAGGAACCGCAATCCATATAATCTATTAATGTTTAAATACAACAAAATATTGAACAATCATCAAAAAAAGACAGAGAAAGGAACTTACAATGAATGACCTATGAAAGACGGAGAAGATGACGAGCATACAGGAGAGTGGTGGTGTTGAAAAATGGAGGGAAATGATCAACCTTGGCTTCTTGTTGACATTGGTGGTGGCGCACGACGAAAGGATGTGTGAAAAGTGAAACTGTTAAGATAGGTTTTTAAAATTCTATAGGTTTTTAATGGTGGCTTTTTTGAAAAACTGCTGCTCAAAGTGTTTTTAATGGAGGTTTTCATATAATCGCTATTAAAAACCCTATAATTTTTGTACAGTCACTTTTCTAATTGGGTTGGGGTACTTTTAACAGCATTTTTTCTGTAAAACAGTTGTGAAAATATTTTTAACAATATTTTATTTATAACAGTTTTTCATTAAACCATCGTATATGAGCACAGTAAAACCATTTTTTGTAGTAGTGGTTGAACTTGTTTTGTAATTAAAATGCTGAAGTTCCCTGAAAGAACTACCAAGAGCCAAGAATTACAACTACATGAATGGTAAAAACTTCCTCTTAAATTAAGCCTTCAAGTAAAAAGAAAAATAAAGAGGTATATTCTAGACTTTGATTCATGTTCATAAATTTGATGTGTTTTATGTTAGCTAGGTAACATAACCTTCCTCCTTTATCTAGACTTTTAGAAACGGCTATAAAAATAGAAAACATTATTAAATGAGACATATTAGTAAACAATTTATTTAAAGATTTTATGTTTTATAAAACACAATGATGATATATCATCTATTTTAAGCTCTATTGGTCAAAAGAAAAGGAGGAGAGAGAAATTGTCGGATCAATTGAACTCTTGGCATTCCGTACACGGCATTCCGTCTTTAGATGGTCCACTAAATTTTACTATTTTTTAAGTCATTAAAATAATAAAATAGAACAATAGGACCTAACACGGTTGGCAAGTTAGATTTCTTAAATATTTAGTCAAAATTTTGATCCCGTGTATAAAGAGGATCTTTTGGCCAACACTAAAGCTCCTTCCAAATATTTGTGATACTAAGAGATTAGTCACTATTTCTGATAGTAGATATTTTAAGTTTACCTTACAAAAATAATAAAATAGAAAAAAAATAAATATTATAAAGATTGATATTTTTTTTAGTACGAATTCTTCATTTCTCTTAAGCGATACTGATGTTAGGTAAAGTGAGTTATCAATTATCCTCAGGTGACTAGAATTATAATAAAGTTATATTCTCTAAGAATTAAATATACTCTAAATAGTCGTATGTTTAACTCCATCGCCAGTTGTACCTATAGATGATATGTTATAAAGATTGATCTTATTCATAAAGTATGCTGCTAGGTAATTCTAGTTAAAACAGTCAAAACTATAGTTTTCTTAAAACTTATCTAAATATATACATGCCAAATTCAATCATAAAGTATGAACAACAAACACCCATTTAATCTTTATTGTTGTTATACTTGCGTATGTCTTAAATTGGGTGAAAATTTTTCAGATTTTTTGGGCAGAATTTCAAACTCTGTAATATTCTATGCAAATAGCAATTGCATTACGGGTTTCTCTTACTCCAAAAAGAAAAAGAATTTATAAAAAAGTATTGTAATTTGTTTTTTGAAAAATTGAGTCAGCGAATGAAATTTTATGATATGTGATGTGCTGTAAATAAAGGTTTCTCGCCTCAACTTATAAATAATTTTTAAAATGGGTCCCATATTAATAAATTATATTGACCATAGGGATATTATGTTATGTAGAAAAAGATGAACAAAAGCAAAGACTTGAATTTGTTGTTAATAATTAAATTTATCAATTAGTAATATCATCTTCAATGTAGTGACATATATACGTGATGATTCATATTATGCAATACTTTCTTTCTAATTAAATAATTTTTATTAATAAGTAATTGGGTCTAATAGAAAAGTAGTCGTTCATAATTTGATGAATATATTTAAATTTGTATTAAGAGAGGTATTTAGAATGTTTATGTTTAGAAAAATAAAATTTTCATGAAAAAATTCTCAACATTTTTTGCAAATATATTTCTTACAATATTTTTTTGGCCACATTGGTTACAAAAAGTTGACTTCTTTTGATCATTCCGCAAAATCATTTCAGTGAAAAAAGAGACAGATGCACACAATCGCAAAATTTACCACATATATATATATATATATATATATATATATATTTTTTTTGAAAAAAATTAGGTTTGTTCAGTTCAGGCCATGCCAGAATTTTGGTATTTTGTTTTATGTTAAGTTAAAAAGGTAAAATAGCGTCAATCATCATGATATTCTTTTTTTTTTTTTTACTTTAGGTAACCAAAGCAGTAAAAGAACCAAATACGTATTATTGATAATGAATGGCTACATATATAGGGAGCATGTGTAAAGTGTAAACCATAAGATCCTTACAGATATTATATTCTAATAATATAAATATAATATCTGATGAGAGATGAGAAATATGGAGATAATATCTATAATATTCTGGCGAAATTTTTTTTTAGCATCAACTAATAAGTATCCAATATTTTTTAATATTATTTTTTTAGTTATGTTCATCAGCATTTTAATATTATTTATAATTTATAATATTAGATGAATTATAATATTATTAAAAAATAACATTATACTACAATATATATCATAAATAAAATTAAGCGCTAAATGCAATTCAGAATAATATTAAGATAAAAGAGGTTATTTTACCCATTTTAAAAAGGTCATGTACTTTTTGTTTTGTTAGTTAAAAGAAATTTTATATATTTTAGTATTTTATATATTATGTAATAATGTCCGACAATTAGTCTAATTAGTCAAATCTCGTTGTTGAGAGACTTGACAAATGGATGGCAAGGACTTTTATGAAGGGGAAAGTTTTGTGGATCCCACTTTTGTCTTGGCTTGTGTGCTTCAGCCTGTACCATTTGACCCTTAAAAGAAATTTTATATATTTTAGTATTTTATATATTATGTAATAATTTCCGACAATTAGTCTAATTAGTCAAATCTCGTGTTGAAAGACTTGACAAATGGATGGCAAGGACTTTTAGGAAGGGGAAAATTTTGTGGATCCCACTTTTGTCTTGGCTTGTGTGCTTCAGCCTGTACCATTTGACCATTAAAAGGCCAATAATCGAATTATATATCCTAAGCGACTCGGTCATAGTAGAACCTTGAGTCACCTCACTGCGCGCGAGTAGAAAGCACGGATATAGTTAGATATATATATATATAATTAATATAAGAATCAGATAATTATTTTATTAATATTAAAAAATTTATTTAATTATTTATAATAAATATATTCTCTTTTATTTCTTAATATATGATTTATTTAGAGAGTAAGAGATATATTTTTATATTTATTAATTTTTTTAAATTACTTATATTAATATTCCTTAGCAATAATTAAGTAAAAGAGTAGGAGGGAGTTAAGAAATATAATTAGAGTGCTTTAGAAAAAAATATGTCATATTAATTAATTTAACTAACTTCTTTAATATAATCAAATTAGTTAAATATGTCCTATATTAATGATCAGATAAATATTAATATTTTTAAAATATTTTTTTTAATTATATGTATTGAAATTACTCTTGATCAACGTTTCTTTAATATGTGTAATTAATAGAGATATTTTAAGAAAAATTATAAATTTAAATGATTGTGAATTAAGGTATTATATTGAGTTAAAGTAAATTTTTTTCTAACTTAAAAATTTAGGATCATAAGGAATGTGTGTGTGTGTGTGTATATATATAATTTATAAAGACAACATTTTATTTGAAGTATTTATTAAGTTTTTTTATTTCTGTCTTTATTAAAACAAAGCATTCTCATCAATCCTGGGCACTCTCCCCATTATATGTACTTCCTCTCATTTCCTCTTTATCCTTTTAATGGATGTATTAATCGCAGCTTCAGTACATAGTTTCTTCTATAATGAACATTCAAACCCTACTTATCGCTGCTGTCGTCATAGCATCAAGCGAATGTGTATTTTCGTATTATATAGTATAAACTTGGTGGCAACGCATGCTGCCATATCTCCTGAGCTTTACTGGAAGTCCATGCTTCCCACTACTCCAATGCCTAAATCTGTCACAGATCTTCTTCACCCACCTGGTTAGTATTATTGTAGTACCTGTTCTTTGGTAATTTTTCTGCAACTTATCTTCAATTCACATGACAAATAATATTGCGCAGTAAGTTTCTTAAAGGGCTAATATATGTAGTTCTTGCTGGCAAGTCAGGTGATGGAACTACCTTTGGGGATCAGAAATATGGAAATCCACCACATCAGGTCTTTATGTTTAGGTATGGTGGTCGTCCGCCTCAGTTTGAGACCAAACTCCAAGATAACCCAAACACATTTCTCTTCTTCTTGAAAAAGGATTTGAAGGCTGATCACAAAATGAACTTGCTCTTCGAGAAAATCTCCAACCAAGCATCTTTCTTTCCTCGTCATGTCGTGAAATCCATTCCCTTTTCTTCATCCAAGGTAGTGTTGGATTTATTCTACCTTTTCTGTGAACAAATAATATTTTTTAATTAAAAAATAATAATTTATGTACTTATGATGCTCTACTAAACAGATGGCTGAAATATTGAACAAGTTTTCTGTGAAGCCTGGCTCAGTAAATGCTGAGGTTATGAAGAGTACAATTGAAGTGTGTGAGGAGTCGGCGATTAAAGGAGAGGACAAGTATTGTGCAACTTCCTTAGAATCCATGCTTGATTTTACCATTATGAAGCTTGGGAAACACGTGGAAGTTTTGTCTACGGAGATGAACAAGAATGAAACAAAGAAGCAAGAATATAGAATAATGCATGAAGTGAAGAAGGTGGGAGAAGCTAATCTGGTTGTGTGCCACAAGCTCAATTATGTGTATGCTGTGTTTTACTGTCACAAAATAGAGAACACAGTTGCCTATACGGTGTCGTTGGAGGGGGCTGATGGATGCAGAGTGAAAGTTGTGAGTGTATGTCACAGAGACACGTCAGCGTGGAACCCAAAACATTTGGCCTTTCAAATGCTAAAAGTGAAACCAGGGAGTGTTCCAATATGCCACTTCCTTTCTCAAGACACCATTACGTGGGTTCGCACACAAAACTGACTATGAATTTCAGTATAAAGATCACAAGCACTCATAAATATAAAGGCACGTTTCTGTCCATTTAAGCATCTACACGATCTAGCTAGCAAGAAAGATTTAAAGAAAACAGGTAGAAAATAGAATTCACTTATTAGGTGAATTTCACAACTCACTCTATCTCCTTCTCCTAGACCTGTTGTAACTGATGAGAATACGAGTGTGTGTAGATGATATGTCTTGTTTGTCTGTCAGTTAAATGATTAAGCTTTCTATTTCTCATTTTCTCTTGACTTTGGCATGCAATTTCGATCTTCCACCACTCATAAATTTGGTTTGAAATAAAAGAGACGTTATTTATAAAAAAAGAAAGTGAATATCTTATAAGTACAATCAATTATCAACTATATATTCTTAAAATCTTATAATATTCAATTCAGTCATAAATTAATTTGGGTCGACCCGATTTAGTAGTTTTAATTTTTTTGTCTGATACAATCAATAATCTTAATCAGTAATCTTACTTTAATCTTTAAAAGATTTTGAGTTACGTTTTAATACGATTATTGATTAATTACTATAATAAGACTTAAAATTTTTCAAAAATCAAATTTTAAAATTTTTACTATAGTAAAAAATTATAATAATCATAAATAATTTATCAATTATAACCTTTGGTAACCTTAGGGATTATTAGAAGATATATTAGTGAAAGTTAAAGACTTGATTATATTCGTAAATTTTTATGTCTTGGATATGTCACATGAGTTAACTTCAGAGGGACCTATTATCTTAGGTAGGCCGCTAAGCCTACGTTACAAGCAATAGTACCTAGAATTACTACTGGAAAAATATATAAAAGATCGTTCGGCCATGCGGGTTCTCCGTAATAATTATGACCCATTCCTTTAGCCAATTTAGCTCTTAATACAGGATCATTCAAGTCAGGTTTTTTTGTTATTGGGATAGGTGAATTCTTATAGATCCATCCTCCAAAAGAGCCGGATGATGAAAAATTCTATTGAGTCTGACTCATAGTGATCATTTATCAAAGAATGACTCTGGTTATCAAATGATTGAACAACCGGGAGCAATTTACTTACGATACTTAGTTGACATTCATAAAAAGTATCTAATGAATTATGAGTTCAATACATCCTGTTTAGCAGAAAGACGGATATTCCTTGCTCATTATCAGACAATCACTTATTCACAAACCCCGTGTGGGGCTAATAGTTTTCATTTCCCATCTCATGGAAAACCCTTTTCGCTCCGCTTAGCCCTATCCCCCCCAGTCCTTATAATAGTTAACACTATCATAAACATGAAAAATGGAAGCATTACCATGGAGGTAGGTGACAATGTCATTACTTTTAATGTCTATAAAGCAATGAGACATCCATTTGAAGATTACTCACTGTTAGGCTTAAGTGCAATTGATGCATGTATAGAAGAAGTTAAAGAGGAACATGAAATATTGTTGCAAAATTATGATAAGGCTAAATATGATTTGCTTGAATATGAAATTTCTTCTTCTTTTGAATTTTCTTTAGATAATAGTAGTGACGTGTCAAGTGTTAACTACATTTCAGTTGATAGCTTACTTTCCACCCTATGATCTTTTTCTTTGTTTATTACTGACTTTTTAAATGAAGGCTTTGGAAAGAAGCAGTATGATAAAATTGTAGGTGAGAACATAGTTGTTGAGAATTTCATTGCAGAGACAGAACTGGATAAGACAGAACCTAGGAGGATAGAATTAGTAAAGTCTGTTGCAGCTTTGGAAACTAAGAAGTTGGTTCCATTAATTATCCAACCACTTGAGTTAAACTCAAATTACTTCCTAGTAACCTTAAATATGTGTTTTTAGCTAAAAATGATATGTTGCCTGTTATAATTACTAATTCACTTTTTGTTTTTGAGTATGAGGGTTAATTTCAATTTTAAAGACACATAATAGAGCAATAGGTTGAGCTTTATCTGATATACCTGGTATAAATGCTAATGTATGCACACATAAAATCTATTTAAATGATGGAGCTAAGCCTATTAAACAACAATAAAGAAGGCTAAGATTTTGAATGCTAGCATTATCTACCCAATTTCAGATAGTGAATGAGTAAGTCCAGTTCATGTGATGCCAAAGAAAAGTGGTATAACTGTGGTAAGGAGTGAGAAAAATGAACTAATCCCTATTAGAGTGTAGAATTTGTGGAGAGTGTGTATTGTTTATAGGAAATTGAATGATGCAATTAGGAATGACCATTTTCCTTTACTATTTATAGATCAAATGTTGGAAAGACTTGCTAGAAAAGCTAATTACTGTTTTATTGATGGATTTTTAGTGGTCTTTTCAGGTTTCAAATGCACCCATAGACTAAGAGAAGACCACATTCACATGTCCATTTGGTACCTATGCTTATAGGAAGATGCCATTTGGTTTGTGCAATGCTCCTGGAGCATTTCAAAGGGATGTGGTGTCTATATTCAATGAATTCTTGGAAAGCAACGTGGAGGTATTCATGGATGATTTTACAGTGTATGATAAGAATTTTGATGAATGTTTAGAAAGTTTAGAGAAAGTCTTAGCAATGGGAATTGAGAAAAAACTTGTGTTGAATTTTGAGAAATGCCATTTTATGGTAGATATAGGTATAGTTCTAGGACACTTAATATCTAAGAATGGGATTAAAGCAGATAAAGCAAAGATTAAGGTTATTTCTTCTCTTCCTTATCCCACATCTTTAAAGGAATTAAGATCATTTATAGGATATGTTAGATTTTATAGAAGATTCATTAAAGACTTTAGCCAGATTGCATCTCCACTTTCTAAACTCATACAAAAAGATGTAGAGTTCTATTTTGATGATACTTGCAACAAAGCATTTAACACTATTAAAGCTACGCTTATCACACACGTATACTTGCTGCACCTAATTGGCATTTAGATTTTGAGATTCATATGATACATCAAATAAAGCTGTAGGTATAATGTTAGGACACAAAGATAGTAAGATGTCTAAGGTCTTTTCATATGCTTCTAAGACATTATATAGTGCTCAAAAGAATTATACTACCACTAAAAAAGAACTCTTTGCTATTGTGTTTGCACTTGATATATTCAGATCTTATCTTTTGAGTTATAAGGTGATTATATTTTATATACACTGACCATGTTGCTGTAAAGTTTTTGTTTAAAAATCCACAGTCCAAGCCTCAACTCTTGCGATAATAAGGGATAAGATTGGGGTAGAGAATGTGGTAGTTGATCATCTTAGTAGGTTGCCTGAAAATAGAAGGGGAGTATTAGATTTGACCTTATTTGTGATGCATTTAGAGATAGTTCTATTTCTATGATTTCTGTAATTGCATATTGCCACATAGTGAATTATATTGTTACTAGTATGATTTTACTTTCTTTATCTCATTTTCAGGGCCCGAATATTAAGCATAAGGCAAAATATTACATATGGGAACCACCCATTCTATGAAAAATTTGTAGTGATCAAGTTATAAGAAGATGTGTGCCAAGTGAAGAAGTTGACATTATTCTTATAGCATGTCATTCTTCTGTTTGAGGAGGATATTTTAGTGCAAAGAAGACTTCAAGGAAGATCCTTGAAGCTATTTTTTATTAGCCACAACTATTCAAGGAATGCTATGAAATTTGTAAAGCTTGTAATAGGTGCCAACACTTTGGTGGACTGACTCATGCCTTAGCAACCTATGCTATTTTATGACGTATTTGAAGTATAGGGCATTGACTTCATGGGGCCATTTTCACCATCTTTTGGCTATATATATTCTGCTAGCTGTGGACTATTTCTCAAGATGGGGTGGAGGCTATACTTACAAGAAAAGATGATGCAGTGACGGTTTCTAAATTCCTTAAGTTACATATTTTCTTAAGATTTGGTGTACCAAGAGCTATAATGAGTGATCAGGGCTCTCATTTTTGTAATAAGATTTTAAGTGGGTTATTTGCTAAATTTGAGATCAAACACAAGGTTTCAACAGCCTATCATCCCTAAACAAATGGTTAAGCTAAATATTTCAACAAAGCTATTAAGAAGATTCTGGTGAGGATAGTAAGACCCTCAAGGAAAGATTGGAGTATAAGGTTAGCTAAAGTTATGTGGGTATACATAACAGCCCATAAGACCTTACTTGAGAGGTACCCAGACAGAATGGTTTATGGTAAGACCTGTCATCTAATAGTAGAAGTTGAGCACAAAGTATTTGGGGCAGTCAAAGCTTGCAATATAGAATTTGACACTACTGGAGCAGAAAGAATGCTGCAGATTCAAGAATTGGAAGAAATTAGGCTAGAAGCTTATGAGAATTTCAGTATTTACAAGGAGAAAGTTAAACTTTTTCATGATAAACAAATTCTACCCAAGAAGTTCCAGGTTGGTGATAGAGTTTTGAAATTTAAAGCCATATATACATTCAAACTAGGAAAACTTACTATTAGATGGTATGGTCCCTATATGGTGACTAAGGTTCTTGACTATGGAACCATTGAATTGTTAGATGAAGCATATGGTACAGTATTTCAAGTCAATGGTCATTTATTAAAGCTGTACAAAGAGAACTTCCAACCCCACTAATATTCAAGTTGTCTCCTTCCATGTTCCCTCACTTATAATAGTATGTGTTACTCAATTTTTCTTATATACTTGAGCTATTATGTGTTGATTAAGTGTGGGGGAGGAAACCAAGTCAGTAGAGGTAGCTAGATATTTTAATGGTTAAGCTCAGATTCTAGGTAAAATTTTGTCCTTATTACTGTTGCATTATGCATATTATTCATTAATTTTTCACATTGAGGATAATGCAGAAAATAAGTGTGGGGGGAGGATGGACTTTAGTGTGTGAAATATGTGAATGATAATCAGATAATAGCTGCATCTCTATGTCTTTTGGTTGCAGCATTTTGTGGTTCTTATCAGACTAATGTGTGAGAATTTATCAAGTTTCCTCTCTGTGACAATTAGTCACGACCATTACCTATCTTTGTTGTGACCAGTATTTCCTATCTCTTAAAATTTATCTCTCTATGATTTTTAGTTGTGACTGGATTAACATTTGGTCACAACCAAAAAGCAGTGTGTATAGAATTGTTCTCTGTGACTTTTAGCCATGAATAGATTGACATTTGGTAGTGACAAAAAATCCTGATCTCAAAAATTTGCTTTATGTAACTAAGACTAGTGACCTTGTGATTATCTTTGTTATGATTTTAGCTCTATGTATTTTATGGTTGCAACCTAGTGAACTTTTTATTGTGACTAAAGTGATGTCTACTGAAAAATTTGTATGTCATAGAATTAAATTGAACTTTTAACACATATCTATGAATTTTGACAAAAACTTAAGGTAGTGTGAGTTGTTTGTTTCATTGATTGGCTACTAGAAATTGTGCATCATAAATGATTAGTCTCATATATTTAGTTTAATATTCATATAATCTAGTCATGGTGAGTGAATTAGGGTGAGTAAACAAGATGGAAGGATTTTTAGCATCCAACATACACTCCTAAATATTGTGAGATACCATTTAGTTTGATAACTTTGCAGAACTTATCTGAATCCTTGATTCAAAATCACATCAGCTTCTTGGAATTATGAATTTGATAAGGGTGTTTCTTTCAAAAACCATATATATTAAATCATTTGCTAAACCCCTTGAGACCTTCACTTTCTTTTAAATTCCATCATTGATTGATGAATGTTGTATAAGATATTAGTTGCTACATTAATTCCTTAGTTGTGAAATAATTGTTAGAGTTGCAACCATTTGTTGAATATTTGAACCTTAATGTTATTGTCATATGGCTTAGAAGTGAAAAAAAAAAACAACAACAAAGAGGTAAAGAACTTGAAAAAAGAATAAAAAGAGTATTGCAATAAAAAAAAGATAGAAAAAAATAGAAGAGATAGACCAAATGACAAGAAATATGTGCTATTCAACTTGAATGTGAAGAAGAAAAATAATGTGCAGTACTTTATTAATCATTGACACTTACTCCTATTTCATCATTTAGTCTTTCCAATATTACAACCCTAAAAAGACCTTTTGATTCACAACCCTTGTGGCATTTAATGGTGGAGATGTAGGATGGTTACAAGCCTATGGGAAGCATAAACTAGATGGTTGAGTGAAAATTACCTCGATAAGAGAATGAGTGAAACACTAAACCTTGAGAGGAAATATCAACCTAGTTGCTTACTATGATTTAATTGCATGAGTTAGATCCTTTGATTGATATGAGATTAGTATAGATTGTTGCTAATGAAGAGAAAAGATTGATGGTTGCAAGTACTTATATTGAATTTGTTTTGCCAATTTTACTGAACATGTGTTTAAATTTCAATTTTGATCCATAACTTTGCTCGGAGTGCAAAAGCTATGTGTGGGGGAATTGATAAACTCTTATTTTTGTATTAATTTTAGTATATTTAAAGAGAATTTTATTATTAATTTTATCCCCACTTACTATTATGTTGAGCAATTAACAAATAAAATAAAATTAAAATAGTGAGAAATTAATTGATATAATTTTAGACATATATTATAATATTATCTTATTGGATAGATAATTTATATCTTCTAAAATACCATTTCAAGAAAATATGCATTAATCACCAGGTCAACTTGTTATAGCTGAATTGGAGAGAATTAGTTACAATATAATGGAAGAATTGCCAGCTCATCAGGGGAAATAGAATTTTAGTTTGTGAGCTACAAGTGCTGTAACAGACCTCAGGAGGAGACTTGATTGTGAACCTGCACATATATCACAACACATAGCTTTCCAAGCAGACATTCACACTCACGTAGAACAGATTCATTCACATGCTTTCCTACTGGACCCATGCACTATTCATTCAGATAGCTCCCATACCATATCATGACACACCCTCTCTCACTCTCACACCATCTATCTCACTCTCATTTGATCTTTCAACTTCCTTTGTTCTAAGCGATAGAACCAGAAGAACCTTCCACATTCCATCTTTATCTTCTATCTTCTGCATTCACCATGTCTACTGCTATTCTACCTACTGCTGCTATTGATGTTTTGATAACAATGTAAGGGTATATCTACTGTGCTCTCTTGGAGATGAAGTTGAACCAGAGTCTTTGATATGCAAACAGGGAGTTCAATTGTTTCATTAATTCCATATTAGATTGTATCTATTGCTATATCTTATATTGGATTTATTGATTCAATTAGAGTTAGTAGATGATGAATATTGGGGAACTGAATTGGATTTCATATTATGTATAATTGAGCTTTAATTGATCTTTATTCTTGAACTAGTTAGACATGGTTGTGGTTAATTAAAGTAATTCTATAGCAGGGTATAGTCATACCTGTTTAATTCATCTTCTTCTTCCTCTTAAGTTGAATTATTCAGATTTCTCTATTCAATGTTTGCAAGCTGTAGCTTTGATAGAGATTACGCTGAGAGTTGTTAGCTAATACATTTTAATTCAACTAATTAACTCCTCATTTTCTGTGGACAATGAAGGTAAGGTAATCTCTAAGGGAAAACACTTGTCATTAATTCATAACAACATCATTAACATCTAAAGTCATAAACAGTAGCATAGGATTTACTTTTTGAATTTCTTCAACATTTTATCTCACATTTCATTTGATTAATTTGTTAAATTGTGGCTCATTTGATTAGTTAGGAATTTTAGCATATATTTAGGCTCTTGTGAATCGATCTATGTTAGCTTCACTTACTATAGGTTAGCTTAGTTTTTTGTTTAATAATTAGAACGACAGTTATCAATCATTTGAGTCATTTTATAGAGTGTTTAAGCTTTAATGTATATCATTTGATTATCTTAAGTCATAGGTCCATATATTTTTTTTTTTGCTAAAAGGGCATTTTGATCATTCATTTTTGCTTTACAATTTTGATTGATTTTCAAGATATTTGGTCTTAAAAATGTTTGATATTAGTTGTAGGAAATTAGAGATTAATTGAAGTTGGGAGCAAATTTAAAAAATGCTAGAAAAAAGCCTAAGGAAAAGCTACCAAATAACTAAAGAAGTACTAAGGAATGACCCAAATCAATATCAGAAACGGACTTAGGAGCAAAATTGCACCTTCATTAAATATGTTTCCTATAGTACCGACTAATGAGTCCTACGTTACGACAAAAGGTACAAAATCTACAGACTCATGTTTAGGGCTTAGATTTTATCTTGGATCCAATTCTAACCCTAACCTTCTCACTTAGGCTGACTTCGTAACCTAATTTTTAGTCCAAACCCTCAAGATTCATCCACCAATTGACTCATTCATTATTCCTTCACTCTTTTCACAATTCCTTCATTCCATTCATTCATGTTCTCTCTTCTCCAGCAATTCCCATCACTTTTACCTCTCTATCCTTCATCTTCTTCATCTCTTTCATTCTCCACGGCTGTAGTATAGTTGAGCTTGATAGTGACGACATCGAACTGCATGTGTAGCTGAGGAGATTCAACTCTTGAGGATGTGTAGTAAAGGCTTGAGTTCTTAGAGTTTCAATTGGGAGTTATTTAGTTTCTCTCTATGTTTTCAATTATATAATTTGATTTCCTAGATTCAAGTTAAGTCATTTTATAATTGTGATTAGAGCCCCATTTTGGGATTGACTCCATGGATTGAGATTTATGTAGTTTGGATTGATTTTGCAACTTGAACACTTGAAGTTTTATATATATATATATATATATATATATGTTTCCTTTTGAGTAACTCACCTCTTGAGTTCTTTGATGATTAATTTTTTAGTATGTCTAGGTCTTGAGTTTTGATCATCGTGAGTTCTTTAGTTGATGCTTTGGCCAAGCATTTGCCTTTATAGGAGCTAGCTTCATTTAATTGATCCTTATTAAACTTAACTTCTTTTGCATTAGTTGAACTACGATAGACATTGTACCATTCTCAAAAGACATTTATCATTCCATTTTCATATCCATTTCATCATATGTTAAGAAAACAAAAAATATAGGAGTAAGGATTGTTACATTCTTGCATTTAAATTGATCTTATGAAAACCCAAATCATTCTACCCCTATAAATAGTGCATTGCATGACATATAAGTTATTTATAAAGCAATAAAGAGCTCCTTGAGAAAAGAGAGAACGACTAGAGGTTGTACAAGTTACAATCCTTATAAACAAATATTTTGATTGAACTCCCAAGGCTAAGGCAAAAATGTTTCTTATCAGCATTCATCTTTTGAAGATGGCAGTGGAGGCTTGTGTTTCTAAGCTTAATAGGGGAGTTATCTTATCCATTTCTCTAATATTTCGTTGTAATTTTGATCCCTAGGTCTTAGGTAGATTTTATGATGTTGGATTGTGCTGTAACTTTGATTTCTCTATGTTTAGGATTTGTTGGAGATTAATCATATATTTGCATCTACCGACTTGTTTTGCTAAAAGATTGAAGTCAACAACATGGGTTGCATGGGCAATAGAAAAGAAACGCGGTGAGAGGGAAAAAACGAATACAGTTAAAAGAAAACTATTTGTATCGCTACTGTTTTCAAGTTTGCCCTAGGGTTTTGTGTCATATCCTAAATTTTGAGCATATCAGTGTAAGAATTAGCTTGAACTGGGTAGGCTATTAAACACAAATGATGAGAAAAAGTCCCAAGAATACTCTAAAAAGATAGAATAGTTTCTAGAGACTAAATCATAAATTAAAAGCTTTTATATATATGGTTGAAGTATAAATATTTTTAGAGGCTTTGGGAAAGTTTCAATAGCTAAAATGAAAGAGAATAGGGAGTTTAAGGTAAAGGAAGAAATGTCCTAGTTAAAAAGAAATGAAATGAAAAGTGTACAAAGATCAAATTGTAATTATTGAAATTCAGGGTAATAAAGTGCAAATAAATATTATGAAGTTGTATAGTAGCATCAAGAATTGGAAGGTGATCCAGAAGTTCGAAAAGACTGTTATTTTAATACCTTCAGGAGATGTTAGAGAATATTGTATGAATAGCAAGTTATGTTGAGTTAAAAGTGAAGTTTTTTTAAGTTTTGGGTAATTAGTGTAATTATAAAAAAATTACCAGAAAATTAAAAAAAACCATAAATTTATGAAAAATAGTAAGGAGTTTTTCAAAGCATATTTGAGGGACGATGCATTCTGAAAAAAGGAATTTATGAGACAAATGGCTATTTTTGGCTAATCAAGTAATATTTAGCCAAATTATATAATTTAGAAAAAATCATGTAAAGATCTAATAAATTCTTGTGAGGGGAATGAATTTCTGAAAGAGTTATGTGACTTTTTGTCTTTAATTTCTGAAAGAGTTATGTGACATTTTGTCTTTACTTTAAAAAAAAACTTATTGCAGTTATTTTCAAGACTAACGGTGATTAAGTGATGTTTTGGAGTTAAGTGCTGACATGAAAAAGTTAATTCACATAGCACACTCTAATTAGCTACCTGGATTTACTGGGCCTAAGTAACCTCACGTAAGTTTGGTCCCATTTAAAAACAATACATAGCATTTGACATATAATTATACTATAGATATTTGATACTTTGATTTAAAAATGGTTTGGACCATTCTTTTCAATTCGGTCATGAAGTTTTATGTATTTTAGCCCTATATATACAGTGATTTGAAAATGCCCGCACATATATTAAAGCCTAATAAGTCAAGGGCCGTGTTTGAAGACTAGAGAAATTTTTATGCATCGAACAACACAAGCGCCCCACAAAGACGACTAACACGTTTATTGTGCCTAAAAGTCATCAGCATTTTGACAATTAAAACCCAAATAATTGAATTATCCTAAGCGACTCGGTCATAGCGGAAACTTGAGTCATCGTACTCATCGTTTTATAAGGATTTAATTTCTAGTAATCACTACAAAAAAATATACCTTTAACGACGACACAAAACGTCACCGCTAAAACTGAAAATAGACTTTTAGTGGCAACAATATATGTCGCCGCTTAAAGTTTTGAGTTTCTGCAGCGACAAGAAAGTCGCCGTAGAAGTTCAGAACTTTCAATTTTAATGTAATGCATGTGAAAAAAGGAGATGAAATAGGGATATGTCTATGAGAGAGATATTGTAAATATGTGTCAATGTGAGTTCATCATCTATATGTGTGTGTTAGAGATAATGTGGGGGAGGAGATAGAGAGAGAGATATATGAGTGTGAGAGATAAGGACAAATAATATACGTAAAATACAAACGTATATATATTTTTAGTTACTGTTGATTATGCCCTATATTACTATATTTTATATAACATCCTAACTTGTATAAAAAGAATTTGTAAGGTATTATTGAGTTTAAGAATGTTTTTCTGAAATTAAAAAGTCTCAAAAATGAAATTTTAGAAAAATAATTAAGGAAAGAATAATCATTAAAAATATTTTGGGGTTAAGAAAAAATTATAAAATAAGTATTTTGGGGGCATAGAAATTATGAAAGAGTTTATTTTCCTAAAAAAGACCGAAATGATTTCATAGCTATTTTTCGGGAATTAAAGACTTATTTTTTTAGAAAATTTAAGAAAACTAGTTAGAGGTTATTATTTGCCCAGAAAATTTTAGAAAAATTCTCTAATGAATTGAAGAAGCTATTGGAGGAAAAATATGATTAATATTTTAAGAGGATTATTTATAAAAATTATTAGGTTAAAGTAAAACTTTCAGCGGCGACAAGAAAGTCGCCTCTAAAAGTCCTACTTTCAGCGGCTACTTTCTTGTCGCCACTGAAGTTCAAAATTTATAATTTTAAGTAACATTAATGTATTAGATAGATTGTCACCGCTAAAAGTGGTTATACAATTTTTTCCCATTAGAAGTTATTTTAAAAAACTATATAATATATAAAATTAAATTATTAAATAATGTCATTTTCAAATAATAAATAAAAGAATTTCACATGTTATTATAGTAAAGAAAGATTATACGAATAATAATATAATACTCGTGAAAAAAGGAGATGAGACAAGGATATGTCTATGAAAGAGATATTGTAAATGTGTGTCAATAAGAGTGAGAGTGAATATATGTATGTTAGAGATAATGTGGGGAGGAGATAGAGAGAGGGAGATGTGTGTGAGAGAGATAAGGAGAAATAATATATGTAAAATACAAACGTATATATATTTTTAGTTACTGTTGCATATGCCCTATATTACTAAATTTTATATAACATCCTAACTTGTATAAAAAGAATTTGTAAGGTATTATTGAGTTTAAGAATGTTTTTCTGAAATTAAAAAGTCTCAAAAGTGAATTTTTAGAAAAATAATAAAGGAAAGAATAATCATTAAAAATATTTTGGGGTTAAGAAAAATTATAAAATAAATATTTTGGGGGCATAGGAATTATGAAAGAGTTTATTTTCCCAAAAGAGACCCAAATGATTTCATAGCCATTTTTCAGGAATTAAAGACTTATTTTTTTAGAAAAGAAAAATAGTTAGAGGTTATTATTTGCCCAGAAAATTTTAGAAAAATTCTCTATTAAGTTGAAGAAGCTATTGGAGGAAAAATATGATTAATATTTTAAGAGGATTATTTGTAAAAATTATTAGGTTAAAGTAAAATTTTCTGCGGCAACTTTGTTTTGTCGCCGCTTAAAGTTATTTTAGCAGCGACTTTATTTTGTCGCCGCTAATACGTTTTAATATTTTGCTAGGTTTCCCCTTCTCTTCTTTATTCCTCACCGTCGCTGAGTGTCCTGCTTTAGAGAACACACGAAACATCGAGAGTTAGAGCGAGAGGGAGAGCACGAGGGAAGGACCAGAGGATTATGACGTTGGAGGAGTGACTGGAGGTCAGAGATCGAGCTTGTGACTTCGTCGGCCATCGGAGGTGAGTTCTCTGAGTCCATCTTCAATTTGTCTCTTCTATTTTCTTTTGATTGTGGGGTAGGTCACTGATTAAAGTCAAGATTTTGAGTAGCTTTTGGTTGATTCAGTGAAAATGAGTAAGTATTTGAGTTTTTTGACTTCAAACCGAACTAAAATTGTTCGACGGTGGGGTTGCTACTAGATTTACTGTGGCGATGCATTTTAGGGTTTGTAAATGTTTAAATTTGGGTTTTTGAGATTAAATCTCTGATTAAGTAATTAATGAAGCTTAAAAACGTGGAATGAAGCTTTAATCTCTAAATGTCTTTGTTGTATGATGTCACACATTTCTAAAGAATGTTACCGAAGAGGGGAGCTTTTGTTTGCTAGAAATTTGTTCTTGCCTTCTACTTTTTCTTTCATTGATCTGTCTTCATTTGTCAGTTTAGCTCTTGCATTTGCTGATGGTTAGATGAGTGTTACAATTGTATCATGGTTTCCGTCAAAATTCATTGTGCCTCTGAGTATTTCCTTCTTCCCCTGCTTTTTACGTTCACTTCCCATAACTACTCAATCCCAGATACTCTTATACTTTCCATAATTCACAGCCTGAACCGACAACAACCAATAAACATGACCATTTGAGTTTCTCTATTCTATTTTATTTTATACTGTTTGAAATAACAGAGTCATCAATGGTTAGGCTATGCTAACTGTTTTCTGTATTTTATGTAATGTGGGTTCAAAGAGGTATATTTGTATTACAAAGCGATACCTAAACATTTTGTAGAAAGATAGCAGAGTATATAACTAATCATATCTTAAGTATTGGTGCAAGAATAATTAAGAAGATATCATAATTAAGTATATACTCTCAACAAAAGGAGACACACTGAAAAATATCACTGCTCTTGAAAATATCCATATCGTTACACCCTTCACTAGTATTCCTATTATGACTACAGTTTCAATTTTCTCTTTTTATAGTTAGACAAAAATCTATCATCGTTAGTATATATATGGATACACATTATAGTTATTCCTCACTGATGTCTCGTGTTTTGATTGAATGATTTTCTAGTTGTAAAGCTTTCTGTTGCAAATTCTCTGTTCTTTAGTGAAGAGGCTTCATTACAATTCAATCCCTCAAAATGTCTAAGTTTTATATAAAAAAATAATCTGTATATGAAACTAATATTCGAAATGAAACCAAATGTCTCCACTTCATAGCCTCTTGTTTCTTCACCTAAGGTTTACATTCATTTTATCATATTATATACATTCTTGGATTCCCTCTTAATATGATGTATTCGTACCTGAAGTTTTCTTACCTTACATTTTAAGTTTTCATATTATATACCTTATGTTTCATTGTACCTTAAGTTTTCTTACTATCCCTTCTTCTCTATCTTTGTAAATAGAAACAAAAACAAAACATTCCTATTTATAATGATGATAAGCTATACCACTTGTTTGAGTTGAAGATTCCCAAACAAAACATGTTGTAGGCCCCACTTTTTTCAATTTAGACCCTTTTATGTCATCCAGCTAATGAATGGTCAAATGTGACCGAGAAATCATTCTTTCTACTTTGAGTTTGCTGAAAGTTGAAATTTGAAATTTGAAATTTTTATGTCACCCTTTTAATCTGATTTGAAATTTGAAATTTTTAGGGAATATAAATGGATAAAAGTTGGCTACATATTAAAGACAGAGGTAACCTAGCATATATTAGAGGAGTGAATGCTTTTCTAGAATGGGCATTTAGTCAACCTGGCATGGTAAATCAAATACGTTGCCATTGTAAAAGATGCATGAATGTTATATTTAAAGCGATAAGAGATGTTAGGACAGACTTATTGAGCAAGGGTTTCTAGAATAGTTACAACGTGTGGGAGTTGTTGCATGGGGAAATTAGAACATTTAAGACAGATTGTGGAACTTCCAGTCATGACCTACAAAATGATACTGATAATGAAAACTTTGTCAAGATGGTATGTGATGCATATGGAGTTCCATGTGTGGATTATACTAATACTAGCGACCATGAGAGGGAAGAGCTTAATGTTCAGGCTAAAAGGTTCTTTGACTTATTAACAGATGCTGAAATTGCACTTTATCCAAGTTGTGTGAAGATGTCTAAACTTTCTTTTATTGTAAAGTTGCTTCAAGTGAAGTGCCTTAACCATTGGAGTAATAAATCTATGAATGTGTTGTTGGGCTTGTTAAAAGAAGTTCTCCCAGAAGGGGCTTTAGTGCCAGACTCATTCTATGAAGCTAAGATGATAATTCAAGATCTGGGTTTACATTACCATAAAATTGATGCTTGTGAGAATGTTTACATATTGTATTGGGGAGAGCACAAATACAGAATCATGTCCTAAGTATTAGATGCCTAGATGGAAGTTAAACAAACAAAAAAGGGAAGAAGGTTCCACATAAAGTCTTGAGGCATTTTCCCATATCACCTAGGCTACAAATACTTTATATGTCAAGAGATACAACTAAAGAAATGAGGTGGCATAAGGAGAAACACTAAAATGATGATGTACTGAGACATCCAGTTGATTCTTTAGCTTGGAAACACTTTGACCACCAATACCCTAACTTCTTTGTTGATCCAAGAAGTGTTCGATTGGGTTTAGCAAGTGATGGATTTCAACCTTTTGGGAATATGAGTGCCAATCATAGTATATGGCCTGTTGTCTTGCTGCCGTATAACTTGCCACCATGGCTTTGTATGAAAAGCCCGTACTTTATGATGACACTTCTTATTCCTGGTCCAAAGTATCCAAGTGATAAAATAGATGTTTACCTCCAACCAATTATTGAGGAGTTGAAACACTTGTGGGAAGTAGGGGTATAGACGTATGATGCAAATTCTCAATCAAATTTTATCATGCATGCAGCAATCTTATAGACTATAAATGATTTTTTCGCATATGGAAACCTTTCAGGGTGGTCAACTAAAGGTAAACTTGCATGTCCCTGTTGCCACAAGGACACGCATTGTACTTCGATAAGGAGTAAGTTATCTTACATAGGCTATAGGCGCGTTCTTCCACAAAATCACCCATAGCGTAAAAATAAGGTATCATTTGATGGTAAGGAAGAGCATATGGATCCACCAGTTCCATTGACCGGAGATGAAGTACTTACGCAATTAGAACACTTGGGTGATGTGTCATTTGGGAAGGGTACAAAGCGAAAGTGTCATACACATAATAATGCTTACAATTGGAGGAAAAAAGTATTTTTTTTCAATTGCCTTATTGGAAGAACTTGCTAATACGACATAATCTTGATGTGATGCATATAGAAAGAAATGTTTCTCATAACATTGTGTGCACGGTGATGGATTTGGTTGGAAAGACGAAGGATACAATTAAAAGTAGATACGACTTGATCAACTTAGGTATTAGGATTGATATGCACCCAGTTGAAGATGGTAATAGTATTTCTATTCCTCTTGCTCCTTACACATTGTCCCCTGAAAATAAACAATTCTGTTTACAATTCTTGGCTAACTTAAAAGTCCCTGATGCTTTTTCATCCAATATTTCAAGATGTGTCAACATTCAGGAGAAAAAATTATTTGGTTTGAAGTGTCATGATCACCATGTGTTGTTGCAAGAGATATTTCCAATTGCAATACGTGGATTATTACCTTCTAAAGTGTGTGAATTATAGAGTTGGGAAGATTTTTCAAAAAATTTTATTCGAAGTCTTTGATGTGTGAACTACTTGACAAACTCCAAAGTCAGATAATATTGACATTATGCAAGTTAGAGACGATCTTCCCACCCGCTTTTTTTGATGTGATGGTTCACTTGCCAATACACTTGGCAAGGGAGGCAAAAGTTGCTGGATTAGTTCAATATCGTTGGATGTATCTAATAGAAAGGTAACATGCGTCAATATCATTGTATATTTATAATTCATAATTATAGAAAGTTAATTAATTTTAATGCATTAGGTATTTGTAGACACGAAAATCGTATGTTCGCAATAAAGCTCGGCCTGAAGGATCAATTGCAGAAGGATACTTGGCAGATGAAAGTCTCATGTTCTTCTCAAGATATTTGAAAGATTTTCCTACAAAATTTAATGTGCCACGTAGGAATGATGATATCAACTATGAGTTTACAATATTTATGAAAAATGGTCAAGCTAGGGGATATTGTGAGTCAATTTCTCTTCCCTATGAAGAATACTGTCAAGCAAGAATGTATGTGCTACAAAATTGTGAAGAAGTTTGGCCATTTATGGAGTAAGTTGCTTGACTTAAAAGAAAATTTATTTGTCATAATGCAATTTTTTCTTATTGCTATAAAAATTTGTAGGGAATATATAACAGAGCTTGAAGCCCATGGATCAAGGAGTGAGCAAAGACAATATGAGTTTCCTCAATGATTTTGTTCACGAGTAAGTTATAACATTTTCAGCCTTAGTATTTTTAGCAATTACATTTATATGTAATTTATCTAACACATGACTTTTGTCCTCAAAGACATCATTATCTATACAGAGCCATGTCAGTGATGAACTCATAAGTTTATCAATTGGCCCATTGACGATTGTGAATTGTTATTCCATGTTCATAGGCAATGAATTTTGTTTTCACACAAAAGACCGTGCAACAGGAAAAAAAATTCAAAACAGTGGTATCCTGGTTAAGGGTAATGACACTAATGCTGACAAAGAATATTATGGTGTGTTAGAGCATATTTATGAGTTGTCTTACATAGGCAACCGAAAAGTATATTTGTTTAAGTGCCATTGGTGTGATGTTGCTCCTTATGACAAAGGATATAAGGTTGATAAGTACGGATTCATAAGTATCAACACGCAATATTGATTACAAACAGAGGAACCATTTATTCTAGCATCTCAAGCTGAGCAAGTTTTCTATGTGGATGACATTGTTACACCCGGTTGGCTCGTTGTTGTCAAAACAAACCCACGTGACTTGTTTAATGTACTAGCTGACAGTGATATTGATGATAGTGGGGTCCATGATCCTATGGTTGACACAGAACCTTATCAATAGTTGGTGGTAGACTTAAATGTTTATCATGCAAGTCCTACACAACTTGATGATATTATCATTAACTTATATGGAGAAGATGGACAAACGTAGCCCTTAGCTCAAGGAGAACCATCACAAATACATAAAAGTAATGCCATTAATACTGGATTTAGTGATGAAGAGAATCTTCCTGACGACTTTGATAGCGATACTGAAGAAGAAAGTGACATAGAAACTGAAATAGAAGAAACAGATGAATCAAAAGACATTAGTTTAAGTGATAGTGCAACAGAATATTCAATTGAATGAAATTAATTGATATGGTAGATTTTATTAATATTTACATTGATTCTTGTTTGATTGATCGCTATTTCTTAAATGAAATGTATATTTTTGTAGGATATGTTAGTATTAAAGAGAGGTTGAGGTGGGAAAAGTATTTCTGTTACATCTAATGACAACACAAATGGCTGAGGTACATGCTCTACACCTCAATCAAGACCTGTTATTTCACCGCTATCACTGCAACAGCAATTTGAGAAAATGCCTATCAACTCTCCTACTACTCCCCATACTCAAAATAGTAGTGCAGGTAAGTATATTTCAAATTTATAATAATTGATTTACATCGCATATAAAATTTAATTGTTGTAATTAAATTTTAATGATAGGCTCTTCTACTGCAATCAACAAGGGCAGAGGAGTTTATAAGTCTATTAATGTTAATTTGAGGACTGCACAAGGAGCAAAGATTCGAGTCAAATTTTTAGATTCTATGTCAAGAACAATCGATCCAGTAGCAAGAGACTTTTCTAATTATTGTGGTTTAACTCTTAGAACCACAGTCTCTTTCAGGGATGGTAGAGGTAGCTGGAAGAATATTTTTAAAAAATATGGTCATGATATGATTTTAAAAATAAAGATCTTATTTATGTCAACTTTTTATATTTATTTTAGTTTATTTATTTCATTGTATAAAGTGTTTATGATTATTTATTTCAGGATAAATTTGAACCTGTTGATGCAATTACTGAAGAAAAGTTTCATATTGTTATATCAATTATTTTACAAAATGCATTCAAAAATTGGAAGAACAATTTGCACTCTCACTATAAGAAATATGAGACTGATAAGGATAGGTTGGCTGATCCTCCTCAAACTATTAGTTTTCAAGATTGGGAGTGGTTATTAATATACTTTAAGTCTAACATGTTTAAGATATCTTACTGTCCTTCTAAATAAATTATATTTTTTGTTTCAATTATTAAATTCTTATTACTTACTACATTTTGTTATAGAATAAAAGTGCAAGAAACACGATAAATCAAGAAAAACAAATGACTAAACATACTTGTGGTCCTCGATCATTTGCAGAGATTGAATATGCTACAGTAAGTTCAATCTATCACTACTATAATTTAAATTTTCAATCCTTTTTTTATTGTAAAATATATTCTTTGTATTTTCTTGTATGTTATTATTTTGTAGAGAGATTCTACTACTGTATAACTTATCCCTCCTGACCAGCTGTGAGAGATAACGCATACTAGGAAGACATTAGATGGACAAGTAGTATGGGCTAACGCACACTCTGAACAGCTTCATGTACGCATGTTGTTTAATATTTTATTTTGATTTAGTTTTATTTTTAATTTAATAGTTTTATATATTTTTATTATAGAGTTGTATGCACGAGCTTTCTCAACAACAAGACCAAGATTTAGAGAGTGATGCTCGAATGACGTCAGAAGAAATATTGGCTTACAGTTCTTGGTGAGAGGTCAGGGTATGTAAGAGGGAAAGGGTATGGAGCGGAGCCTTCAAGGAAGAGAAATCGCCCTCAATCTACAGATAGTTCAGTTGTTGAGATTGTGCGTGCCTAATTACAGGAAGAGTTTGATAAAAAATTTCAAAAGGAGAGAGAAAAAATGGAGGCTGAGTGTGCAAAGATGGAAGAAGAGCGTGAAAAAATGCAACAAGACCGTGTACAATTCGAGCAAAGACTAATGGAGCAAAGGATACAAGCTCAATTCGCTGCCTTGATGCAGAAGGGGCAATAACATGTGCCTACTTCTTCTAGTCATAGTATTAGTCCTTCTATATAAAATTTTTGTATAAACTAAATAATTTTATTTTAATTTTAAATATGTTTAAGTAATTGAATTAATTTGATATTGTATACGATGATCAAAATATTTATCAATGTTATTATATTTTGATTTATTTAGTTATTTATCATTTATTATTTGTTATTAAATTATATGTTTTTATGTCACAAAAATTATATAAAAAAATTTAAAAAATAATATTAACTTTAGGCGGCGATAGTAGCAGAACCCCCTACTTTCAACCGCAACTTAGTGTCGCCGCTGATTCTGGACTTTCAGCAGCGACTTAATGTCACCGCTGATTGTGCACTTTCAGCGACGACTGGAATTTCAACGGCGATATATTATTGCCGCTCATTCTGGACTTTCAGCGGCGACAATCGGCCGCTAATGCGAATAGGCGACAATCTCATAGGCGGCGACTTGGTGTCGACAAAATGTGGCCGCTAAAGGTATTCAACGGCGACTTTTGCCCTTTCATAATGGCCGATGAAAATCAATTTTTTGTAGTGAATTGAGGGGTGCTTGAAGAAGAGCTCTTGTCAAATTTGAAACATGCTTTCAAATTACCCAAATGACATTTTTTTCTTTAAATAAAAAATTTAATAAAAGATAATTATATGCATATATTCCTTCAGTTTTTAATATAAAATCTAATTGATTTTTTTAGAATCTATCCGAATTAGTCGACTAGTTTTTCTATTAACTATACTTAATTGATTTATTTTGATTTATTAATCTATCTAAAATAATCAATTATCTCTTATATTAAGAACTTGAGAAGTATAATAATATGCGTATATATATATAAGAAATAAATTCATAATAAACCCCTAATTATCAAGATGGTAACATCATAACATATGAAGCTTTTAATTTGAATAATATCATATGACTATGTGATATTCTAGATTTGTTTTGGTACAATTCCAAATTCTGATATTCTATGCAAATAGCAATTTGCACCTCTATGTTTTTCTGTAGCTCAGATTTATTGGAATGAAAAAAAAAAGTAATTGAAGTCAGAGGACGAAATTTTATGATTTGCATTGATGTGAATAAAGAACTTTGTAGCGTTATCTTACCAAAATTTTCAAAATGGGTCCCATATTATCGAATTATAGACCACTTGTACGTTGTAGTATGTAGAAAATGATTTGATGGATGAACAAAAGCAAAGACTTTGTTGTTGATAATTAAATTTTCAACTAGCAATGTCATCTTCAATGTACGTAGTGTGACATGAGGTGGACCGGATATGCAATACTTTTCTTTCCAGTTAAACAAAATCCTTTGTTGCAAAATTCTCAAAACCTTTATTAGTTTTTGCAAATATACTTGTTAAAAGATAAAACCTATGTTAAGTTGCTTACATCTATTAAATTAAGTTAAAAAATGAATTTATAAATGCACACTCATATTTTAAACACTTACAATAACAAAATAAAAAGTGCCCATATTTTATGGGTAAATTTATAAGTGTTTTAACAACTAACAATAGCAAAATAACAAATATCTATTAAAAATTTATAAATTCTAATTTATATAATAAGAGCTTATGCAAAAATTTAAAAGTGCTTATAGGTAAATTTATAAGTACACATGTGTATTTTAACAATTAACAATAATAAAATAATAAGTGTAAGTCAAGAATTTGACATGTTTGAGGCTTGTGCAATTTGAAGAATCTAGAAATATTGTCCCTTGGCGAGAACATGTTTGAGGGACTCCTTCCTCCATGCCTTAGTAATTTGACACCTCTGTGTGTGCTTGATCTTCAATACAATGGTTTTGAAGGAACCTTCCCTTCCTCACTCCTTCATTCTCTCAAGTCCCTTAAATTCATTTCCTTAAACGAAATCTACTTTACTGGCATAGCATCACTTTCTTTATTTGCCAACCACACCAACCTTCAAGTCTTCACAATTTCTTCCTTTAATAACCCCAATCTCAAGCTTGAAACTGAAAACCGCCAATTTCTCCCTTCCTTCCAATTAAATATTTTCAGCATCATCAAATGCACTATGAATGAAGCAAGTGATCACAAAGTTGTACCCTCTTTTCTTCTTCATCAATATGACTTGAGAGTTCTAGAACTTGCCTATCTGAACATTTCAGAAAGTTTCCCATACTGGCTTTTTACAAACAACACTAAATTAGTTTCTCTTTATGTGGACCACAACTTCTTGACTGGTCCCTTTTCGCTTAACTTCACCTCTAAATTACTTGATATGCAATATTTTGATGCTTCCTCTAACCCCATTAATGATGAAATCCCTTCTTATATTGGATATATTTTTCCCAACTTGCTTTCTCTAAACTTGTCTTTGAATTTATTAATGGGTGGATTTCCCGCTTCACTAGGTGAAATGAGGCAGTTGAACACGCTAGATTGTCTAATAAAATTTGTCTGGCTATTTGCCGCAAGAATTCGGGACGGGTAATAATGACTTGAGGTTTCTAAAGTTGTCAAACAACAATTTAAGTGGCCCATGTTTACCAAAAGGTTCAAATTTCACGCATTTGTTGTCTGTAGATCTTAGCAGAAACAACTTCAAAGGAAAAGTACCCGATGGAATTTTTAAGAGTTCAAAATTAAGAATGTTGGAGTTAAGTGCAAACCAATTCTATGGTGAAATGCCTAGCTGGATTGGAAACTTTAAGCATTTGGCTTGCCTCATTTTATCCCAAAATTCTATGATAGGTCTAATATCAGAAAGATTTTGCAATTTAGCGGAACTCAAATACCTAGACCTTTCACGAAATAGAATCAATGGCACTTTGCCACGTTGCCTAAATATACCATCACTGAGGTACTTACATTTACATAGCAATGATTTTACAGGACCCATACCTTCTGTTTTGGCCAAATCTCCCTTGCTGTAACTTTGGATTTGACAAAGAATATATTTTCAAGTCAAATTCCAAGGTGGTTTAAGTCAATGTTGAATTTAAGGGTCCTTCTCCTAAAGGGAAACAGACTCGAAGGTTTCATTCCTATGGAATTCTGTAAGCTGAAGAACATAAGCATATTAGACCTTTAACAAAACAAGCTTTCTAGAGGGATACCATATTGCTTGAATAACAGGATATTTAGAAGGAAGGATGAGATGGGTGGAGCCAAACTAGGAAAATTTTTTGTTCCATGGACTACAAAAGGACCATTATTTGACTTCAATCACACAAGTGGGGAGCTTGTTCAAGGTGCAAAGGAAATAAATTTTGCATGGTATGGGGAGCAAGAAGTGAACTTCATGTCAAAAAGCAGGTATGAATCATATGAAGGGAATATATTAGATTTCATGTCTGGCTGAGATATCTCAAATAATCAGTTCACAGGTAAAATCCCTTTACAAATTGGATACTTGGACGCTATCCATACATTAAATTTGTTAAATAACTATTTGACGGGGCCTTTTTCAAAAATATTTTGTAACCTTATTCAAATAGAGTTTAGATCTTTCATACAATAAATTAGGAGGTCATATTCCTTCCCAACTTATATAGTTATATTTTTTGTCTGTCTTCTTTGTAGCTTACAATAATTTATCTGGCACGATACCTGATATGAAAAATCAATTTTCAACTTTTGACCCAACTTGTTATAAAGAGAATCCTTTTCTTTGTGGTCCACCTCTGCAACATAATTGTTCATCTATTGATAAACCGGCTGGGAGAAACATACAACCATATCATTCAGAAAAAGATGGTTTCCGAGATGCCTTCTTATGAATTTTGCTGGAGCATTTGGGGTCTTTTTTCTTGGTGTCATTTCCTTTATGTACCTGAACTCTTATTTTACTATATATTAGATGCGAATTCATAGAGAATTGACAAATCATCTGTGTGCGTGGAAGAAAAATTCTGTTTTGTTCGTGAGATTTTGATCATCTGATCGTTAACTCTATATTTACAATTTTGTGCATGAACAGAATGGAAATTATATTGAAAATTCAGCCTATTTCAAGTCTTGCTTTATGTTATAAATGATGTCTCATGCACTCATGCACACACTATAACATCACAAATTTTGATAAAAGTAATTTATAAAATATTATTGAAATTAAGAGTATTTTTTTTTAAATTAAAAAATCTTAAAGGTAAAATTTAAAAAAAAATCATTAAAAATATTTAGGAACTGAAGAAAATTAAGAAAAAAAATTATGAAATGAGTATTTTGGAGATTTAAAATTATGAAAGGATTTATTTCTCTAAAAGAGATTTAAATGATTTAATAGTTATTTTTTAGATTTTTAACTCTTTATTTTTGTAGAAAATTTAAAAAGAAAATAGTTAGGATTTATACCCCAAAATTTTTTTAAAAAATTATCTTATAATTTAAAGAAGCTATTGAAGGGGGGAAAATGTGTGTTCTATTAATAGGATTATTTTTTTAAGAATTTTTTATTGTTTCAAAAAATAAGGAAAAGGCTAAAAATAAATAATACTGAAGGGGAAATTAGTATTCCCCCACTTCACCCTCCCTCACATATACTGTCTCTACCAAAGCTCCGCCTCACTCTTCCTTCTCATTCACCATCGTCTTCTTCGTCGAGCAGGGAGTGAGTGAGAGTGAGGGTGAGAGAGAGAGAGAACGAAGGACCAGAGCACGACGCCGGTGGAAAGGGAAGGAGGAGTGGTCGGAACTCTCATGCAGCATTAGACTCCAACCAAGGTAAGCCTCCCCGGTCACCTCCCATCTTCAGATTCTCTGATTTAGGCAATTTTGGATTATTGGGTCCGATTAAAAGTAGAAGCTTTGAAGAGATAATGGTTGATTTAGTAAGGTTAAGCAAATATGAATGCTTTTATACTTGAATCTAATCTAAATCGAAGGTCTTGGCTCCTGCATGTACCTTCTCTGTTCTGGTTTAAAGTCGTCGAAAAACAGAGGCTTGTTTGGTTAGGTTCTGAAGCCTGGGATATCTGAAATCAAGTTAGTGGTTAGTGTTTTTGCTGTTATGGAAGTTGCTTGTGTTGAATTAATGAAAAGTTAAAGAAAGTATTAAGTGTTGTTAGCATAAAGAATGTGCAGGAGCCTCGAGGTTATAGTTGTTGGAGTTTAAAAATGTTTTCTAGAATATGTTGTGATGCTGTTTGGGACGTTTTTGAAGGATAAAAACAGATTTAAAAACTTATTAATGATAAAAACGAGTATATATATGCATATCCGTATGTATGCGCATAAGATAGTGCTAACTGGTTATGACAAGGTCCTTGAAGCTAGGAAATTTGTTTGTGTCATACAGTGGGCTGTCCGAATTTTGGAAGTAAACAAGTATACCAAAAGCTAATGAAATTACAGGACATGGCGTTATGGGTGATAAAGTGAAGTTGGTATTTAAAACATCAAAGCAATAATTGTGAAGTTAGATATATGCGTTTGTAGATTGGGGTTAAGAGAAAGAGAGTTATTATATTACTAAAGAGTCTCATGATTATTAATCTTGTCTATATATAGGTTTTGATTTATACCCAGAAATAAAGAGAGGAACTAAAAAGAAGAGAAAACTAGATTTACCTTAATCACTATTTTTTATATTTGTATTGGTTGCATTTATATTTGTGTCATATTTGCTATATTTAATCATGAGAACACGTAAATCCTTTACCCTAGTTATCGCTATGGTCATGTGTATTAATTAATTATTTAGTTTAGTTATCTGTATGATGTTGTTATCTATAATTTATTTTGTATGTTTAGTTTTAGCCATATATTTATATATTGATATGATGATTTTACTATTGAAATTTTTCTAAATCTCACCCATTTTTTTCCCATATACCCACAATAAGAGCAAGTGCCTCAGGGGGCACAACGAAGTTACTCAAGTTAGTGGAGAATTAGTAGAAAAGGTAGAGATTAGAAGAAACTAGCTTTACTTATTTTGTTAAATATATAATTATTTTATAGTTGTATGCTAGTTTTATATATGCATGTAAATGGTTATTTATCATGGTTTGTAAGCAACCTCTCTAAGAAGGATAACATGGGCAGCTTGAACACCTCAAGTAAGTGCTAAGCTGATCCTAGTAACTATGCATGATAGTAGTGTCAGTTAAAATTATCTGTTGAGTTGTGATTTTAGAATAGGTGATTGAGAGGGTTATTATGTGGATTAGATCCTAAAATTTTACATAGATATAGTATCCTAACCTTTCATATGAGCCCTATTTTATAATTTTTGGATGTAGAAATTATAAGTTATGATTTTTTTTAAATACAACTCAAAAACCTAAAAATCTGTAATAAAAAGTTTTTGTACAGATATGATATTTGACATTCTAGACTAAGAGGGTCATATATGTATCCGGGTCTTATTTTTATAACAAATATTTTTACAAGAGATAAGAGTTGAGCTTTGAATTATTATTTTTGGAGCTATATTGAATTAGATATGAATATTTAAAATTTTAAAAAAAATCAATACCGATAGCATCCAAGTTTTAAATAAAAAATTTTAAATTTTTGGGCTTGCTAATAGTACTAATTGAGTTATATGGTAGTTTTATAATGGCTAAACTATTATGATAGGTCACTCTAGAGTAAAGTGTGACACCTGCTCAAGCATGAGGATAAGTTTTTTCGCTTAATATTTGGCTAAATACATAATAATTTATTAAAAATTATTATTTATTCAACTTAAATTTTCGCCAAACAAAACTTTTACATGAATGCCTCAAACATTTATGACGAAAAGGCGTACAAATGCGAGATTAAAATCTTTTTATAATGATGAAGTAAAGATTAAACTTTGTCCTAAAGTTCTTATTTTAATATTATTATCATTCTTTTTGTTACATAATTTCTCCTAAAGAAAAATTATCCTTGTGATCGAGTAATTTGAATATAGTGTAATATGTTAAGATAAATAATAGTTTTCCATCATTAATATATGTTAGCATAGTCCATATGTTAGCCTGTATTTAGTTATGTATCAGATTATAGAAGTTGACAGCTATAGACTCACCTGTTAATTACAACCTAATCACGTGTTAATTGTAACTTATACTTTGTGTAACCTCCAATCTATAAATACAGAACATGGTCCTTCAGTGTTCATCAAGTCACTGAGCCCACTTCACTCAAATTGTCTAATTCTCACTTGGTATCGCGAGCTATCATTTTTTCCTTCCAGAAGGCTAAGTAACGTTTTGCTGGCCCAACTAAAACTTTAATCTGGAGTGAGATTAAAAATCTAAAACAAATGAACTCATGGAATCGCATATGGGCTAAGTTGAAGCGGATTTGGTGAATTTGAATGGGATAAGGAAGTGACCGGAGATGGAGGAGAAGACGGTGACCAGAGATGGAGGAGATGGCTGAGACAAAGCTTGAGGAGGAAGACGCTCGCATTGGTCGCTAGGTTTTGGTTGGGGGGGGGGGTGGGGACTGAGAGGGTATTTTGGTCAAAAAAATTTCAATCCCATGTTACAAATTGCAATACAGTGGGGGTGTTGGTATTGGAGAATCCCATGTGCGAAACATGAAAAGTTGGAATTGGTCAATCTTAATCTCAATCCCTCCTCCTTGGTCACATGTAGCAAACAGAGCCATGGTCACAGAAAGCTAGACATATAATTGGGTTTTGCATGGAGATAAAAAGCACGATAGTTTAATACGCTTGCCAATCAAAGACGTATTCAACAGCCATTCAACAGAAAATCATTTGCATTCAGAAAATCATTATGCCAAAGAAATATTGTCATCAAATAGCTATGCGTATGGCAATCTTTTCTGGGGAATCTCACAATATAGATTGAAAGCTCATATGTCAAGCGGCAAGATTTGTGCAGTCAAACCAATCAGTGTGGTTTACAATATATTGACATTATTGAAGATTTTAATATTGCTCTTTGGCAAAACAATTTTAGAGAGTTTTACATAATGAAGGATCCTTACGTAGACGGACTATGCGGAAAAAATATTCTAATAGAGGGCATCATACCAATTGCGTCCTTTTTCATCGACGGAACTGTTCATCTTCTTTTCTTCTTCTTGGACGGAAGTTGGGAGGAATGAAGGAAAGTTGACTGATTTGGAGCTCTGGGTTCTTCTCACTCAGTTCACACTTGCCTCATTCCATCGTTCATTTCATTATTACCTTTGTTTACATCCTTTTTCATTTCCATTGTGTCATCTGAAAATGTGCTGAGATTTTGACGAAAGTCATGTGTGGCTAATTTTTTTTACTCTCTTACCTAATTATGATCACAAGAGCTTTGTAGATTAAAGAAATTAAATAAATTAGTTAATTATGATTAAATCTAACCCCTTAGATAAATTATATTATATACCCCTCAATCTACCTAAATTAATCAACTAACTCTTATATTAATTATAATTAATTAATTTATATAACTTTTTTACTCTATCTAAAAGAGTTAACTAACTCTTATAATTAGGATATAATAGTATTACTTAGAATAGCTATGAACTAATTTAAGGATTGGAGCATATTTGAACAATTTATTTATGCCTAATTTTATCTTTGTTTACTTAATCTTACAATTTATTGTCTGCTAAATGCTTAATCAACATTGAGTATGAATTTTGGGAATTTATATTAGCCTTGGGAGAGGGATCTAGATTGGACCTTTGAACTCTACTTCATCTGCCATGAAGCTCAAGATTCCCTCCTAGGTGAGATTGTAGTCCTCAATACTTATATTTGTCCTAGAAGTATCACCCCTAGAAGCACTAGCCCTAGAAGCAGGATTATTATTGGGTGTATTAGGATTAATTGGCTCCTTCTTGGGCCGACGAATCATCTTGATAATATCAAGTAACAATTGATATAAACAATAAATAATATTAAATAATAATAATTTTATAAAATGACAAAATGAGGACGGCGTTGTATATATATAAGTTACGAAGGTTATCTCCAAAACCCCTAGAAAATATAAAACCTAAATAAATTGCTTCCCCTTGCTCCTGCCTCGTGTCACGACCCCTCAGGAAACCAACATGTTTCTAGCGGTTTTTCAGGCAACGATTAAAAATTTCTTCCACCATTTCTAGCGATTGTCTCATAATTGCTAGAATTTTTGATAACCATCCCTTGCTCTTACCATGTGTAAGGATTCTTTGAGAAATTAATTCATATCCAAAACCGTTAGAAATTTCCTTTAACAATTCTAGTGGTTTACAAAACCACTAGAAAATATGGGGATTTTCCAAATTCTCTAGCAAACTTTTTCTAGTAGTTGGGGCTAAATTGTTAGAAAATTATGGGGCTTACACCCATTCAGGTCAAAACGGTTAGAATTTCTAGCAGTTAGTCACATAACTGCTAGAAATCCTGTTAGTTTATAGCAATTAGAGTAAAACACTAGAAATTAATTGCTGCAAAAAACGCTACTAGAAAAAAAAGCTTTTAACGACAGTTAAAAGTGATTTTTTACAATGATTTTGGGAGCGACTTAAATTTCACCGCATAAAACCACCGTGAAAGGTGAAATAATTACTTTATTTCTATGGTGGTTCTGGCTAAAACTGCCATAGAAAGCTATTTTTTTTTTATGTTTTTAACTTTCCTTGGCCTACGCCCACCATCAACTATTTCTGCCACACTCATCAAAAGCATCAGACTAGATATGGAGAGAAGAAATCAAAGATCTAGTGAAAAAACTGAAGATCCAGAAGTTTCTTCTATTAAGGCTATGTTTGGTTCAGCGGAGGGGAGGGTAGGTTAAGTTAATTTAAGGGAGGGTAGGTTAAGGTAGGGGAGGTTATAAGTGGGAAGGTAGGGGAGGAGAGATGATATTTCTTGTTTGGTTCAGGAAGGGAGAGGAGAGTAGGTTATGAAAAATTGACAGATATACCCTTATATCTTTATTTAAAATTTTCTTTATTTATAATATTTATATCAAAATTATTATTTTTTTATTTATAAATTTTAAAAAACTTTTTACCTCATTTATATATATAATAAATAAATTTTTAAAGTTAAAGATACAAATAATCTTATTTTAGATTGAAAATATAATTTTTAAAAAAGTATAAGTAAAGTATTAACGTTTCTAATTCCCCTGCCAAGCACCGATAGAAAAGCTAAATAAAATAGAAACAGATGTTGAGTCAAAAATCTCATGTGGAAGCACTGCTCAATGCTCATTGCGCCAATTAGTACATGGGGTTGCATTAGCATTAGAATTTCATCATCCTCATTGCACAGAAAAAAGAACTTCATAAATGATGACACCTAGAAATGCTCCTCTACGACTGAACTAGATACATCTGGTTATGGAGGACTGTATAGCTTCATAAGTCAAGACGAGAATGAATAATCGATTGAAAACAATAACAAACACAAAACGGCTAAATAAATCAATAAATATTAATTAGAACTGAACCAACATGCAATACATTAATTACTCCCATGTATACTCAACATCATAAGCGGCTTTATAAATCACAAACCAATGTAAAGACAAAATGAAATAGAAATCGGAGTTCCAGAAATCTCGTGTGTGGAAGTAATTCTCATTGCACCGACTTTTAATTGGGGCTGCTTTAGCATCAAAAAGTCCCCAATTCTCTTGATTCGTGACACGCTCTTATATGATTTGAATGGCTTCAGAGATTGATCCTATGCCAAGAGCTGCAAGATTATCGATGTTATAAAATTGAGTGCACAGGTAAATTAGAAGGAATCACAGAAATTTTGCTAACAAAGTGACCCAGTCATGCAAAGAATTGAACTTGTTAAACCATATTCAATGGTATGAGATCAACTACTTTGATCAGGAAAAGTATACAACTTTAGTAGGGTTCTACGATGCTCAAACAGACAGGCATCCCAGAAAACCAATTGATTAGCTGCTAGCCAAAAAAGCAAGGAGAGCAAAATTAAATGGGTGTTAAGCACCCAGCCCAGGTTTGATGTGGAATTCACGGCGCGCAATATAAAGCAAATCCTCCCTCTTCTGCTATTTTTGGGATTTCATTACAAACAGAGTTCAAAAAGCCAGAGAACGAATCAAATTTGACATAGAAAAATTATTTTAGTAATGACTGAAACAATCACAATCGATCAGCCGACAAGATGCCAAAATACCTAGGAGTGGGATTGAAAATGGGAGGCAATACTTGTTTTGTGCAACAAGAATGCCATTTTGGCTTTTCCCTGTGACTTGAATAGTACAACGAGCACGGAGCCCTGAAAAGTGAAAACTGAAGAACCACGCAAACCTCGAAGGACCGGGATGAATGTTTTCTTATAGGGAAAATTGATCTTTTATCCTCAACAGACCCAGAGAAAGAAGAAGAAGAAGATGATTATGATGATCAGTTGTTTGAGAAAGGAGATGAAAAATCACCGGATTATGCAGTTAATCGCAACAGCTCTCAAAACACCCCTTTCTCCCTGAGACTGCGAAGGGTATAAGTGGTTGCTTGAATGAAGTCGGCGATGGTGGCTGCCGGAGTAGGTAGCCTCGACTTGCAGCGGTTGTTGGAGGCGCGCCGATGGTGAAGACGAGGCTTGTGTCCACGGAAGATAAATGGAGTATATGAGAAACGAAAAAGAGTTTTTACAACTGAGGGGTAAAAGTGGAAAATTGAAAAATAAGCAGGGGTAATTTAGTCAACATAACACATAATATTTCTCACCCCTCCAAAAAAACCCCAAATTTGGAGGGGTGAGAGAGAGGGGTAGGGGAGCAGAAAAAGATAAAAAAATTTCCCTCCCCTCCCCTCCATTTTTCCCAACCAAACACACTTATATCTCCCCTCCCCTACCCTCCCCTCCCCTCCAAAACCCCCCAACCAAACAATGCCTAAAGCTCTTTGAGCTCCTTTCAACAAAGTCTATTTGTCACCACCCACTGTTAGCTACCACAGTGAATCTCACTAAAAGTATTAGACTAGATCTGAAAAAGAAGTTATAGATCTGACAAAAAAATTGAAGATCTAAAAAATTTTTGTTATTAAAACTCTTCAAGCTCCTTTTGACACGATAGTGAAGAGATCAAATGAATATGAGGTTGAAAGAGTGAAGAGAAAGATGGTGAATAGAAAAAAAACTTATAAGTCTTTAGTATAAAGATGATAGCCTATATGATGTATTACAGTATATAACAAACAAATAACTGAAAAAGTAAGAAAAATGAGCAAATGACAAAATTAGGACGACGAGACGATGGAAATAGGTATTGAAAATAAGAGAAAAACGATAGAAAATGACATTCATATAAGTCTACCTAATAAGGAGGGAGGAACAAACCTCAAACAATTATAAAAAAATAAAAATAAAACTATAATCAGGTTAAAATTTTTAAACTTTTAAGGAACTTTTAATAATAGTTTTTTCATAAAAATACTCGTTAAAAGTGATTAGATAAAACTTTTAACGATGACTTTTAAAAAATATGTTAAAAGTTTGAGCTATTTGAATACATATTATGGGTGTGTTTAGATAAGATTTTAAAAAAAGGTTTATGGATAACTTATGGAAAAGGGCTTTTAGAGAAGAGATTATGAAAAAAAAGTGATTTTGGATAAATGAGTGTTTGGATAGTTGTTATAAAGAGGGATTTTGTAATTGAAAACTTACTAAAAAGTGTATGTATGAGAGATGAGAGAAGGTAAAAAAATAGAGGAGAGAGGGAAGAGGGTGGAAAAGATAGAGGAGAGAGAGAGTATAAGAAAAAGTATGGGTAAAATAATAATTGAGTAGTTGAAAAGTGTTTTATTGTTCTAAAAGCTACTCTACCCAATTTATCTGAAACTATAGTTTTAAATCGAGGTTTGGTCTAGAAGCCCGTTTGAACAAATATAGCTGTTTGTTTTAAAATTTCTCTAAACCAAAATTTAAACTAGAAGCCCTTTTAAAATCGCAGTTTTCTCGATTTCTAAACAGGCCGTATATTAACAAATTTTGTTATATTTAAATACGGTTGAGCTATTTAAAAATTATAGTATATTAATTGTTATTTATTAATTTTTTATTTTTATTTTTATTTTTATTTTGACCCTAAAGCATACGTCACTTCACTTAATTGCTAAAACATGAGCCACTTCATATAGCCTCACTTTATTATTATATTATTATATTAATTATTCTCTCTCTTCAATCATTTTGTGCAAGTTAAGTTTGTCCTCCAGTATTTTTTTATTTCTTTATTTCTCTCTTCTCATGGACCTTTATTTTTAATGGGAATTTTAAAAAAAATGACCCCGCATTTTTACTACTTATTTTTTTGAATACTTTTAGTGACAATTATTTTATAGAACTATCATTAAAAATATCTTTCATAATATGATAAAAATTATTACAAAAAATATTTTAAAATAAAATTTATTTATAAAAATATTACGGTCTCTTTTTTACATAACAATTTTATTTATAATCGCTTAAAATAATGTTGTGATAAGTATTTTTTTTTAGTAGTGAAATTATTGTTTTGTCATGTAAGTGGATAATTATATGCTCTAAGATTTGCAAAAGGGATAATTAGCTACTCTAGATTATTTTGTCAATTGAAGTTTTATGAGTTTTAGATTTAATATGTAGTTTTACTTTAAATTACATTTCAATAATTGTTATTTTGATTTGTTCAACATTTTTTGATAAATCTAAGCGGTATTTTCTAACCGATATTTAGAGACTAATTCTCATGAGTTTTAGATATAACTAAAGTGTGTTTTATTCTCACAACTAAGCTTTTTTTCATGTTCATACTCTGTTTTGAATCTATGATATCATATTTAAGGGGCTCAATTATTTATCTAATTGTACTAAGTTTTCTTAGTGATTTGCTCAGCTTAAATGAAATTGAGAAATTTATTGCCTATTCATCAATTAGCTTTACTTTTTATGGGATATGACATTGATTTGCGGTGCCCATTAAATTTTAGTTATATCAGTAGTTCTTTAGGTCTAATTAGAGTCTTGCTCACACTAACTGGGATATTAATAAGTAGATTTTGGTTGCATGAGGTAACGGGGAATAAATGATAATTCTCAATTTTAAAACTTATTCCCGTTCTATATGCTAGATATACCCTGTGAATTTTTGGGAATCAAATTTGTTTTGCAGGACCAAAAAGATGAACCCTTCCCAACAAGAATCAAAGGAACATTTTTAGCGTAGGGATTTAGCAGGTCCTATGCATCTTCAGCTTCTAGCTTTAAGACGTGCAATTGAATACTCAGTTTTGCATTTCTTTGTCTTTAAAACCTTCTTATCTCTTTTGTATTTATGTCTGTCAAGGTCATACATAGACGTGCAATTGAATACTCAGTTTTGCATCTCTTTGACTTTAAAACCTTCTGATCTCTTTTGTATTTATGTCTGTCAAGGTCATACATTCGGCTTTTGACTAATCCAAGCATATATGGTCCCTTGGCAACTTCGTTATATAATGCATAATTGTTATATAAAATTAACAAAAATTAGTTCGGTAAGAAATTGATATATAATCTATAAAATAATGAGTTCAAGTAGTATTTTTTATATAAAAATTTTATTGATAGATAATCTGTATATATTTTTATAAATATTTTTTGAATCTGGAGGCATAACGTAGCTCTAGTGAGTCTTGGTATTAACTCACTCAAATTTTTTTATACAAAAATAAATAAAAATAATATTTTAAAAGGAAAAATAATATTTATTAAGAAGGATGTTAGAATTTGCAATTATTTAAAAGGGCAAAAAACTAGAAGACAAATACATAAATACTAAATTGCCCCTATTCAATACCTATATTCCCTCACTCTAATGTATTTGTCGGGGACATCAATTTGAGTTGCAACTCAGAATCCATTGTGATCGTCATTCTCTATTCTCATCTGACAACCTAGACTCCGTCGTGCTCGTCCAAGGGGGGACGGTAGATATCTTTAAATCAAATAAATTCTCTGTTCTCATCTGCTTTTACTGCAGCAGCACCTGAGAGACTATAGCAGTGTAGATCTAAGCTGCAGGATGTTTTTGATCTTTTAGAATCGGCTCTTGGAAACACTTTGTAGACAATTCCAAACTCCCACTGAGAAAGTATAATCAATAACTGTTACATATAGGAGACAAAAATGAAAAATCATCAAGTAATTTTAATCTGTATCCAATTCAAATGAAAGAACTCACTCTTTTTTTTCAACCAAATCAGGGCAAATGCAACAAATAAATAGGTGAAAAAAAGAAGGTTAAGCGATTTTCCAGAAGATGATAGTTATTAAAAGCTTATACATGTGGTGTTTAGTTTATTTTTACCTTCTGAGTGAAACAAACACAATCCCATAGCAATATCCACAGCTCACACCATTATTATGATAATTTAGTTTTCTTCTTTACGGTCACTGTTCAATAATGGTGTGGATTCTGAGAACCAGCCTGATGGAGTCTGGGTTGCGGGATGAGAACAGAGAATGACGATCACAGTGAATTCTGAGTTGCAAAAAGAGAGCAAAGAACAACATGCAGGTATATCTCGGACAGTGATTCACAGTGGAGATCTCCTAGCGGGAAGTTCAATTGATGTCCAGCGTCAAATACATTAGAGTGAGGGAACATAGGTATTGAATAGGGGCAATTTGATATTTATATTTTAATTTTTTATCTTTTTAAATAATTACATCTTTTAATTTTTATCTTTTTAAATAATTACATCTTTTAAGATCATTCATAATAAATATTGTTTCTTTTTCAGATCCTTACCTCTAGTTTTCCCAATTTTAAAATTTGAAAAAAGGTCATGTTTTTTAGCTGAAATTAAAATTTTATTTCGTAAATTTTTCCCCCAATACTTAGATTTGATGTGATCAATAGGGGTGTTGATAAAGCCCGCGGCCCGGTATGTCCACTTGAGTTCGCGAAAAAAAACCCTGCCCAACCCGATAAATATAAGGTAGGGCTAGGCATCGGACTGCAAAATACAGCTCATACTTTTTTCGGGTTGGGCACCGGGCAGGGGGTTGCCTTACCCTACTCATTAGTACCCCTTTTTTTATTTTTGTACTTTTCTCCCTAGATGCTATATTTGGAAGGAAAAATATGATAGTTACTGGTAACTAAATGGTCATTTTAGAAATATAAGTAGTTAAGTATGTAAGTTGCGTCTTTTAATATTTATAACTATATTAATTTTTTTTTAATTTTACTAATCATAATATGATTACATTACAAATTATAATTATTTATTTTATTTTTTTAAATACTTTATCCTTGTCAACATTTAGAAAATTGATGTAAAGTTGTAATTACAAACTATTTAGACTTCAAGGCTTTTTTTTATATATAATGAATTTTAAGACTTTAATTATTATCTTTTTGTTACCTTATTTTTAGTAGATTATGGATATTATTTAACTCTTAAAGACATATGAATATGGTATTATTTTAGAAGTTTATAATTGTAGATTTTTTTCCACAACATAAGTATGGCATCACAACTTAGACATGCTTAACTCGTCCATGCCCAGCCTGCTCATGCCCAACCTAAAATTATTAGGCTTTTTATTGGGCAGGGCTGAGCATCAGACTGTGAAATACAACTTATATTTTTTTTAGACAAGGCACCGATCAAAAGAATTATCTTGCCTAACTCTATCTATGAATACTCATGATCAATACAATTTGTTAACATCGGACCATTTTGAAAATTCTTTACATGATACGCTACGAACCTTTACCCCCGCTACAAGCCATTTTAAAAAGAGTTAAATTACACCTATCACCTCAAATTTATTTTTAAAGATATAATTAATATTTTAAAATACTTAATGATGAGCACACTAAAATAATAAAAATGAAGCAATTAACGCTCAAGCTAACAAGCTAAGGCATTGTTTGGTATAGCATGGATGATTTGTGGGGAGGGGAGAAATTTTACTCCCCTCCAATATCTTAAAATTTTAAGAAAGAAATAATTTTTTTTTAACTTTTTTTTTCTCCCAACTTTAACTTCCTCTTCAAAATTAAGAAAATTTAAAAAAAATATAAAATTTTTATTTTATCACGTTAATATACCTTTAACTTTTTAATATCATAATATTATCCATATATTATATTTTATTAAAATATTTTATAAAATAATATAAAATAAATTTATTTATATATAAATATTTTTTTATTTTTTTTAAATTAAATAAAATAATATTAAAATTTTTCTATCTCCGATATTAATTTAAATAAAATAATAATATTTTTTTTCTCCCGTTAAAATCCTCCCAACCGTCTTCTCTGTTCTCCTCCCCCCTCACCAAATAAAATCCAAACAAGTTCACTCTGTAATATGTATACTGTTCATCTTCACTGTTCTCCTCCCCTCTCACCAAATCATCGCCCTGATCTCTTCATCTGGCTTGAAATCTCCAGAATTCCCCAGAATCGTTCCCCTCTTCGACTCTTTTCTCTCTATCTCTTCGTCTTCCTTCTTCACCACTTTGACTGAGAAATTGACGACGCCATTTCTCCTTCCTTCTCAATTCCTCAGAATGTAACTCAATTCCTCAGTCTTTCGTACTTATTTTTGTTCGGGCGAAGTGAAACATTCTGCTGCACGCATCATTTTGTCGGATGTTTCTCCCTTGCCAACGAGTTCTACCCTGTCTTTAGCGTCTTCGAACATGGGCGATGGGTTTCAGAAAACCTAAATCGTTCTTGGATTTAGATTGAACATGGGTGATGGGTTTCGGAAACCCATCACTTAATTTTCTAACTTCAATTCAATGTCGAACTTTTTCCTCCCAAAAAAGCGTTAGTCATTTCTGTTGGAAGCGGCGAAGGAAGCTATGGGAAGCGGAGGAGAGAAGAACAGTGACGATGAATAGTAAATATATTAACAGAGTTAGCTTTCTGTTGGCTTGGATGTTAATTACTCTATTTTTATTTTTTTAGGACGTTAATTATATTATTAAATATTAATTATATAAAAAATAGTTTGAAATGTTAGATAGATTTTAACCCTTTTAAAAATTTATCTGTAGGATAACTATTTTATTGTTTATTTTAGTCGAAGACTATTTTATTTTTAAATGTTAATAAACTGTTAAATTTTTTGTGATATTGTTAATAAACTGTTAAAAGTTTTTTTGTGATAATTTTGATAAATACAGATTTTGAAAATAGATTTTTTCAAAAACTAGACTGGTGTGTTTCTCTAAAAATCATGATTTGAGGCTTTAGAATATATTTTAGTTTTTGAGGGGTGTTTGGGTAATTTGCTATAAAATCATGATTTTGATAAAAAAAAAAAAAAAGATGAAGGGCATTTGGCATTAATCCCACGACATGCCCAGTTGCAGAATATTTAGATTAGGGGTATATTGGCCGAAAGAAAAGGGCAAAAAAAAAAAGAAAATCATGGGACCAATTGGTCTATATTGGCCCTCAGGGCATTTCACCTATATTTTTTTTTATAAGTACATGAATATTTTTATTGGATGAAATTTTTTGAGGTACTGTTAGCATTTAAATTTAGACTTTTTTTAATAAAAATTTTAATTTTAATTTATTATATTATGAAGGATTAGTCTATTTTATCAAGCTCAACTCTAAGTGGTTCACATTTAGATTGTCGACTAAATTTTGCCAATTTTAAAGTGATAAAAATAATAATAAAAATGTTATAACTATTGATCTTAGTTATAATATAATAAATAAAGTATTCATTTGATATTTTACTAAATTTTATCTTAATATTTTAAATTTATAAAATAGACTTTTAATCTCATAATATTTGCACCGTTAGTATTATTTAACAAAAAATATTAACTCAACCAATTCAATTGATGATGATACATGATTAGATTTTAATATTTTTAATATAATATATTTTTATTTTACATTGTTTAAAGTAAAAAAATGATTTAAAATAAATTCAGTGATGCGATTTTAATGACTTTAATTTTTGAAAAATAAAATCCTGTAAATTAATCTTACTTTAATTAAATTTTTTGTATCTTTACCTCTTACATCTTTCATTAAAAACTAATAAAAATCTCTTCGCTAATTTTATTTTAAATATTGTTAATCTACATTATTTAAAATATAAAAATATTATATTAAAAAGTAAAATATAATAATTTTTTATCAATATTTAATTATACAATCATTACCTAAATTTATTGAGTCAACATTTTTTATTAAATCAAATTAACAGTATTAAAATTTTAAAATTAAAAATATACTTTATAAAGTTGAAAAATTAAAATAAAATTTAATGTAAATTTAAAAAATTAAATATATACTATAACCTAATATAATTCATAAATTATGGTTCTATTTCTATGAAATATTTTAAAACTTGGACTAGACATCAAATAGAAAAAATTGAAAGATCGCGATTTTTGCGGTTGAATCGATTGAATAGGTTGTTGAACCAATAATATCATAATTATATATATAAGAAATATTGCATTAAATAAGTTGAAAAAGAAATAAACGCAGCATATTAACAAACATATTATAAAAACATAATTTAAAATATTTAATAATTGATATTTTAAATATTTAAAATAATTTTTATTTTAAAAATATCATCATATTATAGTATAAATATTTTATGCTGCCTCTATAATATAGTAAATATTTATCATTTGGATTCCTGTTTTGAGCCACAAACGTACGGTGGTGTTATTTTCTCACAATTAAAAATAGGGTTAAGATGCACTCCAAAATATTTTTACAGGCGTAATTAATATATTAAAATATTTTAAGATGCTAAAATATTAAAAATGAAACAATCATTACCCTTAATTTATCAGCGCTTAACGTTCGTTTTCAAACCCCCAGTCTGACTCCACGTGTCTCTTTCTTCTTCATCCCACTCTTTTTCATCGATCTATTCAAGAAAAGAGAGAAGAGAACGCCATAACTAAGAAAAAAATAAAAGATAACTAACGGAAAGAATGAGCTAAGGACGAAACTAACAAAGTCCATGCTAGCCACTACAATTTCTATGAGACCCACAGATCTTAGATAAAATTCAACTTACATCTCACTGCTAACAAAGATAACAATTTTGTACAATAGAAGAGGACAAGGTCTAAAATACACAACCCCTGATCTCGAAAATTGAAAGCAGAGCTTTGAGGGATCAAAAGCAATCCACTTAGCCAATCATAAACAATCCCCACCCTCACTGAACTCTTTGCCTGAGATGACTGGATCTTGGAAAGCGATGTTGTGAGTGAAACGGCCGATATGAAGGAGGGACTCAACTGCCATGGGTGGGACTTGGAATATTGTGTGGTTTCAAGTAGCTCTACTCTCATGCTCTCAGATCCGTTTTGGGTATCAACTGGCTCCAGATTGCCATGCTTGGTGTCACCAACAACATTGGTGAGAACATCGGCGTTCTTCTTGGTTTGGCCTCCACAAGTTCCCTCCTCAACTTATTCTCTCCGTCAGTGATATTCTCTCTTTTCTTGGTTATGGCATTCTCTTCTCTCTTCTTAAATATCGATGACAAAGAATCGGATGAAGAAGAAAGGGATGCGTGGAGTCAGATTGAGGTATAGAAAACGATCGTTAAGCGCTGTTGGGTTGAGGGTGATAAATTGCTCTATTTTTAATAGCACCCTAGAATATTTTAATGTGGTAATTATATGTACAAAAATATTACCTTAACTCTTAAAATTAAGTTCCTATTGCCAAAAAGCCAGGTTGAGGGTGAATTCACTGTTTATGGCTTTAGCGGCACAGTGTTATATTGTGAGATGAGGATTTACTATTAAGTTTCGTGTTTAGATTCTGAGTAAATTATGATTTTATAAACTCTTTTAGCTTAAATCTCAGTATAAATTTTTTTTAAAAACAAAAAGTTGTATTTGTCTACAAAAACTTCTAGATCAAATCATAATTTAAAACCATATTTTTGGATAAACTATTGGGAATAACTTTTAGAAAGTAAAAGAGTTTATAGATTACCTAATTACTATTTTATTCATATTTTTTTAATATTCTCTCTCTTCTCCCTTTTCGTCGTCATTTCTACCGTCCCCATTTTTGCCATCACAATCTCCATTGCTATCGCTGAGAGGTCGTAGTCCCCATCGTCAGAGAAGGAGAGGAGGAAGACAGTAGTCATTAGTCCTCCTCTGTATCTATTTATGTCATCGCGTCTTTGTGTTCTCCTCTAACCCTATCATGTATACTTCATCACTTTCGTTTTTTTCTTCTTTCTTTCATGGTCAAAGGAGCAGAGGAGGAGGGTGATGCTGATAGTTTAAAAATTTGTTTTCCTCTGATGCTAAAAATTTGTGGTCGATGAGAGAGAGATCAAGCTAATGGGAGATAATTAATTTTTTTTTCATCTCATACGTTTTTCTAATAATTTACCAAACACAAAAGTCTTTCTAGTAATAACCATCTAAATACTTATTAAAATTACTTTTTTTCTCATAAGTTCTTTTCTAAAATTATGTTTTCAAAAGCAGTTCAAATTTTTTTTTCATAAACCATCTTCTAAAAGTCTATTTAAATAGACTTAAATATTAAACCACTTTTTTACCAACATACTTGCCTTTTCTCTCTGAAACTATGCCACGTACTGTTTGATTTTTTTCTTCAATAAATTATATCTCTGTCCAATCATAAAATGAATTTACTAATATTTTTTATAAAAATAATAAGTACAATCTTAATTTTTTGTCAATCACTTTTTCAGTATAGATAAATTACTTTTGAAATGATTTTTTGTTAATTTATCAATTTTAAGATGTTTAACTAAAATACTGAATATTAACATAAATTAGCTTAATTTTTTTATAATTTTAATTTTAATATTTCTCTTAGAGTTATCGCATTATATGCATATCATATAAATTTGTATTGTTTAATAAAATTTATGCCATTTTCAATCATTTTATATCTAAACTTATTTTCACATTACTTATCTAAGCAAAGTTCAGTCTGTTAAACTAATTTTTATATAAATCAATTCAAATATAAATTATATTATATTATTTGATTTTTGTAAAAGTTAGATTGAAAAAGAGTTACTTTCCCCACCGCTTTAATCTCGACACACCCGTATTGGAAAGTAAGAGGAATTATCTAAAGATGGAGAATGATGGCCGGCATTGGATTCGTAATGTGAGATATATCAATACCCTTTTCGAAAGCTCAATTAGATGATATATGAATATGCTTGCAGAAATAAAAATTGAAAGAATACGAAATAAATAACCAAGGAAAAATGAAAAGGAAGAGAATCAGCCATTTGAACATAAACTTACATACACACATACTGCTGTTGCATTGTGACTAATTATATATTCGCATAACTATATGTGCGTTGATGTATACACTATTGGAAGAAGATGACTGAATATTGTTGTCATTAAATGTGATTATTGTTGGAATATTTTTAAAATTAACAAATGTATTTTCTGGAAAGTCATGTCCTTATGTAATGATCTCCAAAATCATAATCAGATAATAGAACACAACTCAATAATACAAACCCAGATATGTTCTATAGTTTCAACTGTATAAGAGGAAATCTAAGCAACAGAGTTCTGGTACGATAGAAATTAGGAAACATAGAATAAGAGTGGCAGAAGAGAAGAGATAATCCAGTCACAATGAGATAATGAGATGCTGGCCATAGAGAGAGAAGAGAGACACGAGAGAGGAGAGATTTCACATAATTCATTCCACCCCCACTAGCTGCCTTCCACCTCCCCCTATACACCCAAATGACTTCAACATCAGTCCAGCGCATCCAAGCCCAATTATCCCATCTCTTGGCCCATTAATCTTGGGCTTACAATCCCCTTCCATAATATAATTAGGCCCGGTCATGACAACTTATAAATTCAGAAATTTAAGTGAAGGATTGTGTAAAGAGTTATATTCCTACATGCTAAAGGCTGTTACGCTTTATAAAAATTCGTTGTTAGTTTTTTAAATTTTATGTTATTTTATTGAAAACATATGGAGTTTATGAATCTCAACATATGGCTTTTTGATTGAAGATATATACTGTTTCAAGAAGTACCAATTTAAGGCATCACTTCATGACACAACAAGATCAAACCCGTTGCTTTTGTTTGAGAGTGCACAAAGAGATAAAGTTAAATTATCACTTTATAAAGGCTATTGTTATCTTAAGTTGAGTATTGTATTAGGAGTACAATTCATACTTAAATGTATTCATTGTATCTTATAAGAAATTTGTCATTTCACCCAAATTGTACCCTATATGAACCATGTCTACTTTGGTCATTCCAAGGAAATAGTAAGAGATGGGAATAAAAGAACCAAAATAAACGGGCAAGGGCTCTAATTCCCCTTCAATTGTCCCAACTTTTGAAATGTTTTTCTTTTTCTATGGATCATTAAATTATAAATAAAATGAGTGATATTTTGATATCCTATGGGCAAAAAATGGTATAATTTTGATTTTTTTATGATTTTTAAAGCAGAATATTCTAAAATTGTGCAATTTTGATTTATTTTCTTTAAAAAAAATTAAAACTACACAAGTTTTTGCTCATGAGATATCAAAATGTTATTCATTTTATGTAAAATCTAATGATCGGTATAAAAAAATTAGGAAGTCTGGACAATTCAAGGGCATTCGAAACCCTTGTCTAAAATAAACTGTCTAGAGCTAATTGTACAAATTTATAAGAGAACAACACTCTAAAAATTAGATATTAAAGTTAGAGACCCCAAGACTTTATAAAGCTCTTCTTCTGAGGTACCTACCCTATGTGGGACTACTGATAATATTTGTTATTAGTCTCACTATGGGGTCTCATAAATAGATTGTGATTTATAAGTTTAAATGATTCTTCTTTTAGGCTAATTTTTTTAGATTAGGGTCTCTCTTTGGGTTTGTGATAACAATAAATATGCTTTCAACGAAAGCCTAATATTTATGGAGATGGCTACCCATAGAAGGTTTTTGATCTTCAACACTGATTGAAGTACTATAGTATGGAGCCACTGGGGATGCCAAGTTTAAAGGGTTACATTATTATGAGCACCACATTGAGAAACTTTACGATTAAATTGTGGTTTATAAATTTAAGAGATTTTTTTTCTAATAAAATAGTTTTTTGGGATAATATTGGACTCTCCTTTTGGGCATGTGACTATAACATAATTTTAATTTGGTACCAAACTAATTCGTGATAATCTTTGCTCCATTTCCATGCATTTCATGTCATTCCATATTTAATTAATACCAATTTCATAAAGTCATCAATCAAAAGGGTAAATAAAGTAAATGGATATTAATGAGGTTAAGCTAAAGTAAACGGATTAGCCTTTCGAAGAAGTACTCTAGTCTCATCGAAATTTGTATCTTTTTATTCTTTTAATTTTTCTTGACATTTTTTATTCCTTTGCTTTTTCTTTAAATACTCATATAAGTTAGTGGTGTGTGTCGATATATTATGTAAATTGGCATCCGAGATTCATATCTCAAAACAAGAATCCAATCTTTGGCACTCTCCCCATTAATAAATACTAGATAAAAACATGAAGCGGATATATAGAGAGTAAATGAACCTACTAAGGCTAGTTGGAAATAGAAACCAGTATAGAAAGTTATTAATTTTGAACAAATTAAATATTCTAATTTAATTTACTACCTACACCGGTTATTTTTTTAATTGGTGAGGACAGTCTTATTTATTTTCATTCCCCGATGTAAAAAAGTCAAAATTTGTAGATCTTATTTACAAAAAATTCCGTTACGCGTATTTCTACACCATCTTCGATACAATGTTGTACATGAGTTACGGTAAAAATGGTTTTTTCCACTAGTGAAGGGAATCTGAAAAGTTTTCAATAGAATTGCATGAGAGGAAATTCATGTGCAAATTTTTCAATACGTCCACATCTATTTAGCACATAATGAAGCCTGATTAGCAAGGAACTCAGTCCCCTTTCTTCGGTCAAACAGGAAACTCAGCCTGAGGAGGGAAAATGGGGACAGGCTAGTCTATGGGCAGTGATGGCAAGAGTTATACAAGGGTAAACTTAATATTTATAAAACGTATTTCTTAAAATAATTAAAGAATATAATAAATCAAATAATTTTTGTCATATGTCTACCCATAGTCCATCTTTTTCTTTTTCACTGTTGTTTTTCCACTACGATCTTTTTTTGAGCATGAAATTGCATAATTGCATCTAAAGATTGAAGGAAACAATTATTTTTGGGTCTTATCAATGCTTTCATCTGTTCCTAATGATTGTGAATAAAATCTTTTACAATTACTCAATTAACTTTTTCTAAGCATCATTCTATTAAAGATAATCCTATTTGAGATATTATTAAATATTAAATATAAATATCTCTTCTAGCGATGATTCAAATATTAATTCGTCATGTACAAAAAAAAAAATATTAATTCGTCACATTTTTAGAAATTATTCATTTCTACTAAACCTAATAGTTAATTACTTAATTAATTAATTAATGTGTGGAGTAATAAGTTGAAAGGATAAAAGCATACTCACATTGTGTGGATTCCATGTCACTATGAGGCCCACTATTTATTTATATATCTCATCTTGAATTGCCGGTAGCGATAATCATAACATTTCATGTAAATAACTAAATATAATTGTTGCATGCAATTATACTCCTGATTTCATTTATAAAGCAAGGAGAGAATTTTTTTTCCTAATTATTTAGCATGTGATTAGTTTTTTTTTTATCATAACTTTCCCTTTTCACTGCCCCACTAACCGTTACAAATTTTCAATTTTTATTATTTAATTTTTAAAGTAGGTATATTTAATAAGGCCAAATTTAAAAACTTATCAAATATGTAGACATAATTAATAAGTTTTAAAAGTTTCTATTATTTCTTATGACATATTGGAAGTGACTTATAAATAGAACTAAAAGTATTCCAATTGTCTTGTTAGTTTTTAGTGATATATTTATGATATAAACTAACATTTATCATAAACTATTATACTATATTCAAATTACTCACATGTATAATTTTTTTAAAAAAATTATGCAGCAAAAAGAATTATAATTCTTTCAGTGGCATTCCTTTCGTAGGAGAAGTACCAGATTCCTTAGGCGATTTGAAATCTCTTGAAGAGTTATAAAAATTTTGGCAAAGTATCCCAAATAACAAACAATAACAGCTACTAATTAATAATATCATCAACTAACTAATAAACTAATTTCAAAATTCTCAATTCCACTTACCAAATAACTTTAAAATTGAGTTTGAAATGATCACTCAAATGAAGTCGATTATCTATGAAACTTGATAAATAAACTTTTCATTCACCAAAGCTTTTAACGTCATCTATAACTTTTTAAAATAATACTTACACTGCTCAAATAAAAAATAACACAAAAATATTAAATATATATCTCAAAAATAAAAAATCAACATGGCATAAAAAATAATCTCAACCAAATTTTTACTACTATTGCAATGCTACTCATAACAAATAAACAAGCTATTCATACCAACGAGCATAAAACAATTCCAATCAAAAACAAAAATAACATATAACAATAATATAGATATAGGAAACACTATAACTAAAATCAAGTCTTCAACTCAAGGAACCGCAACCCATATCATCTATTAATGTTTAAATACAACAAAATATTGAAAAATCATCAAAAAAAGACAGAGAAAGGAACTTACGATGAATGAACTATGAAAGACGGAGAAGATGACGAGCATAAAGGAGAGTGGTGGTGTTAAAAAATGGAGGGAAATGATCAACTTGTTGACATTGGTGGTGGCGCATGACGAAAGGATATGTGAAAAGTGAAACTGTTAAGATAGGTTTTTAAAATTCTATAGGTTTTTAATGGTGACTTTTTGAAAAATTGCTGCTAAAAGTATTTTTAATGGAGGTTTTCATATAATCGCTATTAAAAACCCTGTAACTTTTGTATCGTCCCTTTTCTAATTGTGTTGGGGTACTTTTAACAGCATTTTTTTCTGTAAAACAGCTGTGAAAATCTTTTTAACAATATTTCATTTATAAAAATACCATTGTATTTTTTTAATGGCGATCTTTCATTAAACCGTCTTATATGAGCACAGTAAAACCATTTTTTGTAGTAGTGATTGAACTTGTTTTGTAATTAAAATGCTGAAGTTCCCTGAAAGAACTACCAAGAGCACAGTAAAACCATTTTTTGTAGTAGTGGGATAAGATTTGTTATTTTTGTTGTATTTTAGAAATTGATTATCATATAGGGAAAAACTAATGCAATGACTGATTTAATGACCTTTCCAGCATGCATTGGTGCATAAAACGCCTAATTCTTGACAACCAAACTATTTCCATATTGTTTCCTTAAGAAATATATTTTATTTTTTAAATGTTAAACCGAAGAATTTTTTTGTGATAAACAATCTTAGTTGCGGAAAATTTAAATTTAAAGCTCTATTGGTCAAAAGAAAAGAAAGAGAGAGAAATTGTCGGATCAATTGAACTCTTGGCATTCCGTCTTTAGATGGTCCACTAAATTTTACTATTTTTTGAGTCATAAAAATAATAAAATAGAACAATAGGACCTAGCACGGTTGGCAAGTTGGATTTCTTAACTATTTAGTCAATTCTTTTATCCCTAATAGGTGTGTATGAAGAGGATCTTTTGGCCAACAGTAAAGCTCCTTCAAAATATGTCTATGATACTAGGGGATTAGTCACTATTTCTGACAGAAGATATCTTAAGCTTACCTTAAAAAAAATAATAAAATAGAAAAAATATTATAAAGATTGATATTTTTTTAGAGCGAAGTCTCCCTTTCTCTTAAACGATACTAATGTTAGGTAAGGTGAGTCATCAATTACATTCAGGCGACTAGAACTACAATAAAGTTATACTCCCCAAGAATTAAATATACTCCAAATAGTCTTATGTTTAACTCCATCGCCAGTTGAACTTATAGATGATAGGTTATAAAGATTGATCTTATTCATAAAGTATGCTGCTAGGTAATTCTAGTTATAACAGTCAAAACCATAGTTTTCTTAAAAATAATCCAAATATACATGCCAAATTCAATCATAAAGTATGAACAACAAACACCCATTTAATCTTTATTGTTGTTATACTTGCGTATGTCTTAGATTGGGTGCAAATTTTTCAGATTTTTTGGGCAGAATTTCAAACTGTAATATTCTATGCAAATATCTGATGAGATATTATATTCTAATAATATAAATATAATATCTGATGAGAGATGAGAGATATGGAGATAATATCTATAATATTCTGGCGATAATATTTTTTTAGCATCAATTAATAAGTGTCTAATACTTTTTAATATTACTTTTTAGTTATGTTCATTCTCACTCTAATATTATTTATAATTTATAATATTAGATGAATTATAATATTATTAAAAACTAACATTATACTACAATATATATCATAAATAAAATTAAGTGCTAAATGCAATTCAGAATAATATTAAGATACAAGAGGTTATTTTACCCATTTTAAAAAGGTCATGTACTTTTTTTTTTAGTTAAAAGAGATTTTATATATTTTAGTATTTTATATAAGGGAAAATAATAAAAAAAGACTATTTAAAATTTAAAATGATAAAAATGACTCATAAATTTTATAAAAAATAGATTAGACAGGAGGCCTAATCTGTTATTTTTAAATTACTATATAAAATTATAAATATTATTATTAGAGTTATAAATATGATTGGAAGAGTCGAAAATTATAATAAGAAAATCTCATGTTAAAAGTCTTGACATGGCAAGGACTTTTATGAAGGGGAAAATTTTGTGGATCCCACTTTTGTCTTGGCTTGTGTGCTTCAGCCAGTACCATTTGACCATTAAAAGGTAAGAGACGAATTTTTTAATTTTTTATTTTTTTTTAAATTATTTATATTAATATTCCTTAATAATAATTAAGTAAGAGAGTAGGAGGGAGTTAACAAATATAATTAGAGTATTTTATTAAAAATATATCATATTGATTAATTGTCATATTAATTAATTTAACTAACTTTTTTAATATAATCAAATTAGTTAAATATATGTTCTATATTAATGATCGAATAAATATTAATTTTTTAAAATATTCTTTTTAATTATATGTATTAAAATTACTCTTGATCAACGTTCGTTAATATATGTAATTAATAGATATATTTAAAAAAAATTATAAATTTAAATGATTATGAATTAAGGTATTGTATTGAGTCAAAGTAAATTTTTTTTCTAACTTAAAAATTTAGGATCATAAAGAATGTATATATATATATATAATTTATAAAGACAACATTTTATTTGAAGTATTTATTACGTTTTTTTATTTCTTTCTTTATTAAAAAAGAGCATTCTCATCAATACTGGGCACTCTCCCCCATGTACTTCCTCTCATTTCCTCTTTATCATTTTAATGGATGTATTAATCGCAGCTTCAGTACATAGTTTCTTCTATAATGAACATTCAAAACCTACTTATCGCTGTTGTCGTCATAGCATAAAGCGAATGTGTATTTTCGCATTATATGGTATAAACTTGGTGGCAACGCATGCTGCCATATCTCCTGAGCTTTACAGGAAGTCCATGCTTCCCACTACTCCAATGCTTAAATCTATCACAGATCTTCTTCACCCACCTGGTTAGTATTATTGTTGTACCTGTTCTTTGGTAATTTTTCTGCAACTTCATCTTCAATTCACATGACAAATAATATTGCGCAGTAAGTTTCTTAAAGTGCTAATATATGTAGTTCTTGCTGGCAAGTCAGGTGATGGAACTACCTTCGGGGATCAGAAATATGGAAATCCACCACATCAGGTCTTTGAATTTAGTTATGGTCGTCGTCCGCCTCAGTTTGAGACCAAACTCCAAGATAACCCAAACACAGTTCTCTTCTTCTTGGAAAAGGATTTGAAGGCTGATCTCAAAATGAACTTGCTCTTCGAGAAAACCTCCAACCAAGCATCTTTCTTTCCTCGTCAAGTCGTGAAATCCATTCCCTTTTCCTCATCCAAGGTAGTGTTGGATTTATTCTACCTTGTCTGTGAACAACTAATATTTTTTAATTAAAAAATAATAATTTATGTATTTATGATGCTCTACTAAACAGATGGCTGAAATATTGAACAAGTTTTCTGTGAAGCCTGGCTCAGTAAATGCTGAGGTTATGAAGAGTACAATTGAAGTGTGTGAGGAGTCGGCGATTAAAGGAGAGGACAAGTATTGTGCAACTTCCTTAGAATCAATGCTGATTTTACCATTATGAAGCTTGGGAAACACGTGGAAGTTTTGTCTGCGGAGATGAACAAGAATGAAACAAAGAAGCAAGAATATAGAATAATGCATGAAGTGGAGAAGGTGGGAGAAGCTAATCTGGTTGTGTGCCACAAGCTCAATTATGTGTATGCTGTGTTTTACTCTCACAAAATAGAGAACACAGTTTCCTATACTGTGTCGTTGGAGGGGGCTGATGGATGCAGAGTGAAAGTTGCGAGTGTATGTCACAGAGACACGTCAGCGTGGAACCCAAAACATTTGGCCTTTCAAATGCTAAAAGTGAAACCAGGGCGTGCTCCAATATGCCACTTCCTTTCTCAAGACACCATTACGTGGGTTCGCACACAAAACTGACCATGAATTTCAGTATAAAGATCACAAGCACTCATAAATATAAAGGCAAGTTTCTGTCCATTTAAGTATCTACACGATCTAGCTAGCAACACAGATTTAAAGAAAACGGGTAGAAAATAGAATTCACTGATTAGGTGAATTTCACAACTCACTCTATCTCCTTCTACTATACCTGTTGTAACTGATGAGAATAAGAGTGTTTGTAGATGGTATGTCTTGTTTGTCTGTCAGTTAAATGATTAAGCTTCCTATCTCTCATTTTCTCTTGACTTTGGCATGCAATTTCGATCTTCCACATGACTCACAAATTTGATTTGAAATAAAAGAGACGTTATTTATAAAAAAGAAAGTGAATATCTTATAAGGTACAATCAATTATCAACTATATAATATTAAAATCTTATAATACTTAATTCAATTATAAATTGATTTAGGTCGAACCGATTTAGTAGTTCTAATTTTTTTGTCTGATACAATCAATAATCTTAATCAGTAATCTCAATTTAATCTTTAAAAGATTTTGAATCACATTTTAATATGATTATTGATTAATTACTATCATAAGACTTAAAATCTTTTAAAAATCAAATTTTAAAATTTTTACTATAATAAAAATTTATAATAATCATACATAATTTATAAATTATAACCTCTGCTTTCTAACTAGTGTGTAACACACGGGAGAAATCTCTAGCTAATAAAATTAATGATGACCTAAAATATCATATAGTAAATGGAGGGGAAAAATAAAATAGAAAGATTCGACAAAGATACGCTATTAGCAGGTAAATATTCAAACCCGTAAGAATTATTATTCCAAAGTTTTGTTGGCCTTTTGAATCCCAGAAGATCTGAAAATTCAATAAGCAAGTCTAAAAAAATCCAAAATGATTTTAATATAATAGATGAGTCGTGAGTGAGGTTTTCTATCCGCATAACTAAGATTTTTAATGTGAAAGTCTTACATTTGAACCCACGTGGTGTAACAGTTGGTTCCAATAATTAGCGGTGCGTATTCGGATATTCAGTGCACTTTTTAGTTAAAAATGAAATAATGGAATTATCAAATTTGATCAAATTACCCAAATGACATTTTTTTCTTTAAATAAAAATTTAATAAAAGATAATTATATGCATATACTCTTCTAGTTTTTAATATAAAATCTAGTTGACTTTTTTAAAATCTATCCGAATTAGTCGACTAGCTTTTCTATTAGCTATAATTAATTGATTTATTTAGTTTCCTTAATCTATCTAAAAAAAATTAATTATCTCTTATATTAAGACCTTGATGAGTATAATAATATGCGTATATATATAAGAAATAAATTCATAATAAACCCCTAATTATCAAAATGGTAACATCATAACATATGAACTTTTAATTGAATAATATCATATGCCTATGTGATATTCTAGATTTGTTTTGGTACAATTCCAAACTCTGATATTCTATGCAAATAGCAATTTGCTATTTGCACCTCTCTGTCTTTCTCTAGCTCAAATTTATTGGATTTTTTTTTAAAAAAAAAGTAATTGGAGTCAGAGGACGAAATTTTATGATTTGCATTGATGTGAATAAAGAATTTTGTATCGTTATCTTACCAAAAGTTTTCAAAATGGGTCCCATATTATCGAATTATAGACCACTTGTACGTTGTAGTATGTAGAAAATGATTTGATGGATGAACAAAAGCAAAGACTTTGTTGTTGATAATTAAATTTTCAACTAGCAATGTCATCTTCAATGTACGTAGTGTGACATGAGGTGGACCGGATATGCAATACTTTTCTTTCCAGTTAAACAAAATCCTTTGTTGCAAAATTCTCAAAACCTTTATTAGTTTTGTAAATATACTTGTTAAAGCATAAAACCTATATTAAGTTGCTTACATCTATTAAATTAAGTTCAAGAATGAATTTATAAATGCACGCTCATATTTTAAACATTTAAAATAGCAAAATAACAAGTGCCTATATTTTGTAGGTAAATTTATAAGTATTTTAACAACTAACAATAGTAAAATAACCAGTATCCATATAAAAATTTATAAATCATAATTTATATTATAAGAGCTTATGCAAAATTTAAAAGTGTTTAGAGGTAAAGTTACAAGTGCACATGTGTATTTTAACAACTAATAATAATAAAATAATATGTGTAAGTCAAGAATTTGACTTGATGGATATAAGCAACTCAACACCTCGTTAAAATATTTTCTTGGCCACAATAGTTACAAAGTTCACTTCTTTGTTCATGCCGCAAAATTATTTCAATGAAAGAAAATATGCATGAACAAAATGGCAGCATTTACCAACAAAAAATTGATCTAAACTAGATTTGTACAGTTTAAGTCAGGTCCAAATTTTGATATTTTTTTATTATATGACATATCATTGAAAAACAATATTTAGCATTGAATAAGTAATTTTAAGTACTTTAAAAGGTCATGGACCATTCTATGACTTCAGAGAGCTTGTGAAGCTTTGTGTACTTGAACTTTTTTTTATATAAAGTGATTTGGTAACCTGAGGGATTATTAGAAGATATATTAGTGAAAGTTAAAGACTTGATTATACTTGTAGGTTTTTATGTCTTGGATATGTCACATGAGTCAACTTCAGATGGACCTATTATCTTAGGTAGGCTAGTCCTTAGAATAGCTAACACTGTCATAAACATGAAAAATGGAAGCATTACCATAGAGGTAGGTGACAATGTCATTACTTTTAATGTCTATAAAGCAATGAGACATCCATTTGAAGATTACTCACTGTTAGGCTTAAGTGCAATTGATGCATGTATAGAAGAAGCTAAAGAGGAACATGAAATGTTGCTGCAAAATTATGATAAGACTGAATATGATTTGCTTGAATATGAAATTTCTTCTTCTTCTGAATTTTCTTTAGATAATAGTAGTGACGTGTCAAGTGTTAACTACATTTCAGTTGATAGCTTACTTTCCACCCTACAATCTTTTCCTTTGTCTGTTACTGACTTTTTAAATGAAGGCTTTGGAAAGAAGCAGTATGATAAAATTGTAGGTGAGAACATAGTTGTTGAGAATTTCATTGCAGAGACAGAACTGGATAAGACAGAACCTATGAGGACAGAATTAGTAAAGTCTGTTGCAGCTTTGGAAACTAAGAAGTTGGTTCCATTAATTGTCCAACCACTTGAGTAGGGACTCAAATTACTTCCTAGTAACCTTAAATATGTGTTTTTAGCTAAAAGTGATATATTGCCTGTTATAATTACTAATTCACTTTTTGTTTTTGAGGATGAAGGTTAATTTCAATTTTAAAGACACATAATAGAGCAATAGGTTGAGCTTTAACTGATATACCTGGTATAAATGCTAATGTATGCATACATAAAATCTATTTAAATGATGGAGCTAAGCCTATCAAACAACAACAAAGAAGGCTAAATTCCTTAATATCTGATGTGGTCAAGAAAGAGGTAACTAAGATTTTGAATGCTTGCATTATCTACCCAATTTCAGACAGTGAATGGGTAAGTCCAGCTCATGTGGTGCCAAAGAAAAGTGGTATAACTGTGGTAAGGAATGAGAAAAATGAACTAATCCCTATTAGAGTGCAGAATTCATGGAGAGTGTGTATTGTTTATAGGAAATTGAATGATGCAATTATGAATGACCATTTTCCTTTACTATTTATAGATCAAATGTTGGAAAGACTTGCTGGAAAAGCTAATTACTGTTTTATTAATGGATTTTTAATGGTATTTTCAGGTTTCAAATGCACCCAAAGACCAAGAGAAGACCATATTCACATGTCCATTTGGTACCTATGCTTATAGGAAGATGTCATTTGGTTTGTGCAATGCTCCTGGAACATTTCAAAGGGTTATGGTGTCTATATTCAATGAATTCTTGGAAAGCAACGTGGAGGTATTCGTGGGTTACTTTACAGTGTATGGTAAGAATTTTGATGAATATTTAGAAAGTTTAGAGAAAGTCTTAGCAATGGGCATTGAGAAAAAACTTGTGTTAAATTTTGAGAAATGCCATTTTATGGTAGATATAGGTATAGTTATAGGACACTTAATATCTAAGAATGGGATTAAATCAGATAAAGTAAAGATTAAGGTTATTTCTTCTCTTCCTTATCCCACATCTTTAAAGGAATTAAGGTCATTTATAGGATATGTTGGATTTTATAGAAGATTCATTAAAGACTTTAGCCAGATTGCATCTCCACTTTCTAAACTCATACAAAAAGATGTAGAGTTCTATTTTGATGATACTTGCAAGAGAGCATTTGACACTATTAAAGCTATGCTTATCACACACGTATACTTGCTACACCTAATTGGCATTTAGATTTTGATATTTCATATGATACATCAAATAAAGATGTAGGTACAATGTTAGGACACAAAGATAGTAAGATGTCCAAGGTCATTTCATATGCTTCTAAGACATTATATAGTGCTCAAAAGAATTATACTACCACTAAAAAAGAACTCTTTGCTATTGTGTTTGCACTTGATATATTCAAATCTTATCTTTTGAGTTATAAGATGATTATATACACTGACCATGCTGCTATAAAGTTCTTGTTTAAAAAGCCACATTCCAAGCCTCAACTCTTGCGATAATAAGGGATAAGATTGGAGCAGAGAATGTGGTAGTTGATCATCTTAGTAGGTTGCCTGAAAATACTAGGGGAGTATTAGATTTGACCTTATTTGTGATGCATTTAGAGATAGTTCTATTTCTGTGATTTCTGTAATTGCACATTGCCACATAGTAAATTATATTGTTACTGGTATGATTTCACTTTCTTTATCTCATTTTTAGGGCCCGAATATTAAGCATGAGGCAAAATATTACATATGGGAACCACCCATTCTATGAAAAATTTGTAGTGATCAAGTTATAAGAAGATGTGTGCCAAGTGAAGAAGTTGACATCATTCTTACAGCATGTCATTCTTCTGTTTGTGGAGGATATTTTTGTGCAAAGAAGACTTCAAGGAAGATCCTTGAAGCTATTTTTTATTAGCCACAGCTATTCAAGGACTGCTATGAATTTTGTAAAGCTTGTGATAGGTGTCAACGCTTTGGTGGACTGACTAAAAGGCATAAAATGCCTCAGCAACCTATGCTATTTTATGACGTGTTTGAAGTATAGGGCATTGACTTCATGGGCCCATTTCCACCAACTTTTGGCTATATATATTCTGCTACCTGTAGACTATTTCTCAAGATGGGGTGGAGGCTATATCAACAAGAAAAGATGATGCAGTGACGGTTTCCAAATTCCTTAAGTTACATATTTTCTTAAGATTTGGTGTACCAAGAGCTATAATGAGTGATCAGGGCTCTCATTTTTGTAATAAGATTTTAAGTGGGTTATTTACCGAGTTTGAGATCAAACACAAGGTTTCAACAGCTTATCATCCCCAAACAAATGGTTAAGCTAAATATTTCAACAAAGCTATTAAGAGAATTCTGGTGAGGATAGTAAGACGCTAAAGGAAAGATTGGAGTATAAGGTTAGATAAAGTTATGTGGGCATACATAACAGCCCATAAGACCCTACTTGAGAGGTACCCAGACAGAATGGTTTATGGTAAGACCTGTCATCTACCAGTAGAAGTTGAACACAAAGTATTTTGGGCAGTCAAAGCTTGAAATATACAATTTGACACTACTAGAGAAGAAAGAATGCTGCAGATTCAAGAATTGGAAGAAATTAGGCTAGAAGCTTATGAGAATTTCAGGATTTACAAGGAGAAAGTTAAGCTTTTTCATGATAAACAGATTCTGCCGAAGAAGTTCCAGGTTGGCGATAGAGTTTTAAAATTTAATGCCACATATACATTCAAACCAGGAAAACTTGCTATTAGATTGTATGGTCCTTATATGGTGACTAAGGTTCATGACTATGGAACCATTGAATTGTTAGATGAAGCAGATGGTACAGTATTTCAGGTCAATGGTCATTTATGGAAGCTGTACAAAGAGAACTTCTAACCCCACTAATATTCAGGTTGTCTCCTTCCTTGTTCCCTCACTTATAATAGTATGTTTTACTCAATTTTTCTTATATACTTGAGCTGTTATGTGTTGATTAAGTGTGGGGGAGGAAACCAAGTTAGTAAAGGTAGCTAGATATTTTAATGGTTAAGCTCAGATTCTAGTTAAATTTTTGTCCTTATTACTGTTGCATTATGCATATTATTCATTAATTTTTCACATTGAGGATAATGCAGAAAATAAGTGTGGGGGAGGATGGACTTTAGTGTGTGAAATATGTGAATGATAATCAGATAATAGCTGCGTCTCTGTGTCTTTTGGTTGCAGCATTTTGTAGTTCTTATCGTGACTAATGTGTGAGAATTTATCAAATTTCCTCTCTGTGACAATTAGTCACGACCATTACCTGTCTTTGTTGCGACTAGTAATTCCTATCTCCTGAAATTTATCTCTCTATGATTTTTAGTTACGACTGGATTAACATTTGGTCGCAACCAAAAAGCAGTGTGTATAGAATTGTTCCCTCTGTGACTTTTAGCCGTGAACAGATTGACATTTGGTCGTAACAAAAAATCCTCATCTCAAAAATTTGCTTTTTATAACTAAGAGTCGCGACCTTGTGATTATCTTTGTTACGATTTTAGCTCTCTGTATTTTATGGTCGCAACCTAGTGAACTTTTTATTGTGACTAAAGTGATGTCTGCTGAAAAATTTGTCTGTTATGGAATTAAATTGAACTTTGAACACATATCTATGAATTTTAACAAAAACTTAAGGTAGTGTGAGTTGTTTGTTTCATTGATTGGCTACTAGAAATTGTGCATTATAAATGATTAGTCTCATATATTTAGTTTAATATTCATATAATCTAGTCATGGTGAGTGAATTAGGGTGAGTAAACAAGATGGAAGGATTTTCAGCCTCCAACATACACTCCTAAATATTGTGAGATACCATTTAGTTTGATAACTTCGCAGAACTTTCTCAATCCTTGATTCAAAATCACATCAGCTTCTTGGAATTATGAATATGATAAGGGTGTTTCTTTCAAAAACCATATATATTAAATCCTTTGCTAAACCTCTTGAGACCTTCACTTTCTTTTAAATTCCATTATTGATTGATGAATGTTGTACAAGATATTAGTTGCTGCATTAATTCCTTAGTTGTGAAATAATTGTTAGAGTTGCAACCATTTGTTGAATATTTGAACCTCAATGTTATTGTCATCTAGCTCAAAAGTGAAAAAAATAACATCAAAGAGGTAACGAACTTGAAAAAAGAAAAAAAGAGTATTGCAATAAAAAAAGAAGATAGAAAAGAGAAATAAGAGAAAAATATACAAGAGATAGACCAGATGATAAGAAAGATGTGCTATTCAACTTGAATGTGAAGAAGAAAAATCATGTGCAGTACTCCATTATTCATTGACACTTACTCCCATTTCATCATTTAGTCTTTCCAATATTACAACCCTAAAAAGACCCTTTGATTCACAACCCTTGTGGCATTTAATAGTGAAGATGTAGGATGGTTACAAGCCTATGGGAAGCATAAACTAGATGGTTGAGTGAAAATTACCTTGATAAGAGAGTGAGTGAAACACTAAACCTTGAGAGGAAATATCAACCTAGTTGCTTACTATGATTTAATTGCATGAGTTAGATCATTTGATTGATATAAGATTAGTATGGATTATTGCTAATGAAGGAAAAAGATTGATGGTTGCAAGTACTTATAATGAATTTGTTTTGCCAATTTTGCTGAACATGTGTTTGAATTTCAATTTTGATCTATAATTTTGCTCAGAGTGCAAAAGCTATGTGTGGGGGAATTGATAAACTCTTATTTTTGTATTAATTTTAGTGTATTTAAAGAGAATTTTATTATTAATTTTGTCCCCACTTATTATTATGTTGAGCAATTAACAAATAAAATAAAATTAAAACAATGAGAAATTAATTGATATAATTTTAGACATATATTATAATGTTATCTTATTAGATAGATAATTTATATCTTCTAAAATACCATTTCAAGAAAATATGCATTAATCACCAAGTCAACTTGTTGTAGCTGAATTGGAGAGAATTAGTTAGAATATAATGGAAGAATTGCCAGCTCATCAGGGGAAATAGAATTTCAGTTTGTGAGCTACAAGTGCTGTAACAGACCTCAGGAGGAGACTTGATTGTGAACCTGCGCATATATCACAACACATAGCTTTCCAAGTGGACATTCACACTCACGCAGAACAGATTCATTAACGTGCTCTCCTGCTGGACCTATACACTATTCATTCAGATAGCTCCCATACCATATCATGACACACCCTCTCTCACTCTCACACCATCTATCTCACTCTCATTTGATCTGTCAACTTCCTCTATTCTAAGCGATAGAACCAGAAGAACTTTCTACATTCCATCTTTATCTTCTATCTTCTGCATTCACCATGTCTGCTGCTATTCTACTTGCTGCTGCTATTGATGTTTTGATAACAATGCAAGGGTATATCTACTGTGCTCTCTTGGAGATGAAGTTGAACCAGAGTCTTTGATATGCAAACAGGGAGTTCAATTGTTTCATTAATTCCATATTAGATTGTATCTTTTGCTATATCTTATATTGGATTTATTGATTCAATTAGAGTTAGTAGATGATGAATATTGGGGAACCGAATTGGATTTCATATTCTGTGTAATTGAGCTTTAATTGATCTTCATCCTTGAACTAGTTAGACATGGCTGTGGTTGATTAAAGCAATTCTATAGCAGGGTATAGTTGTACCTGTTTAATTCATCTTCTTCTTCCTCTTAAGTTGAATGATTCATATTTCTCTATTCAATGTTTGCAAATTGTAGCTTTGATACAGATTACGCTGAGAGTTATTAGCTAATATATTTTAATTTAACTAATTAACTCCTCATTTTCTGTGGACAATGAAGGTAAGGTAATCTCTAAGGGAACACACTTGTCATTAATTTATAACAACATCATTAACATCTAAAATCATAAATAGTAGCATAGGATTTACTTTTTGAATTTCTTCAACATTTTATCTTACATTTCATTTGATTAATTTGTTAAATTGTGGCTCATTTGATTAGTTAGAAACTTTAGCATATATTTAGGCTCTTATGAATTGATCTATGTTAGCTTCACTTACTATAGGTTAGTTTAGTTTCTTGTTTGATAATTAAAACGACAGTTATCAATCATTTGAGTCATTTTATAGAGTGTTTAAGCTTTAATGTATATCATTTGATTATCTTAAGTCATAGGTCCATATATGTTATTTTTTGCTAAAAGGGCATTTTGATCATTTATTTGTGCTTTACAATTTTGATTGATTTTCAAGATATTTGGTCTTACAAATGTTTGATATTAGTTGTAGGAAATTAGAGATTAATTGAAGTTGGGAGAGAATTTAAAAAATGCTAGAGAAAGGACTAAGGAAAAGCTGCCAAATAACTAAAGAAGTACTAAGGAATGACCCAAATCAATATCAGAAAAGGACTTAGGGGCAAAATTGCACCTTCATTAAATATGTTTCCTATAGTACCGACTAACGATTTCTACGTTGCGACAAAAGGTAACAAAATCTACAAACTCATGTTTAGAGTTTAGATTTTATCTTGGATCCAATTCTAACCCTAACCTTCTCACTTGGCCTGACTTCGTAACCTAATTTTAGTCCAAACCCTCAAGATTCATCCACCAATTGACTCATTCATTATTCCTTCACTCTTTACACAATTCCTTCACTCCATTCACTCATGTCCTCTCTTCTCCATCAATTCCCAACACTTTTACCTCTCCATCCTTCATCTTCTTCATCTCTTTCATTCTCCACGGCTGTAGTATAGTTGAGTTTGATAGTGATGACATCAAACTACATGTGTAGCTGAGGAGATTCAACTCTTGAGGATGTGTAGCAAAGGCTTGAGTTCTTAGATTTTCAATAGGGAGTTATTTAGTTTCTCTCTATGTTTTCAATTATATAATTTGATTTCCTAGATCTAGGTTAAGTCATTTTATAATTGTGATTAGAGCCCCATTTTGGGATTGACTCCATGGATTGAGATTTATGTAGTTTGGATTAATTTTGTAACTTGAACACTTGAAGTTTTTTATATTTATATATATATATATATATGTGTGTGTGTGTGTGTGTGTTTCCTTTTGAGTAACTCACCTCTTGAGTTCTTTGATGATTAATTTTTTAGCATGTCTATATCTTGGGTTTTGATCATCTGAGTTCTTTAGTTGATGCTTTGGCCAAGCATTTGCCTTTATAGGAGCTAGCTTCATTCAATCGATCCTTATTAAAGTTAACTTCTTTTGCATTAGTTGAACTACGATAGACATTGTACCATTCTCAAAAGACATTTATCATTTGTACCATTCTCAAAAGACATTTATCATTCCATTTTCATATCCATTTCATCATATGTTAGGAAAACAAAAAATATAGGAGTTAGGATTGTTACATTCTTGCATTTAAATTGATTTTATGAAAACCCAAATCATTCTACCCCTTGTAAATAGTGCATTGCATGACATATAAGTTATTTATAAAGCAATAAAGAGCTCCTCGAGAAAAGAGAGAACGACTAGAGGTTGTACAAGTTACAATCCTTACAAACAAATATTTTGATTGAACTCCCAAGGCTAAGGCAAAAAGGTTTCTTATCAGCATTCATCTCTTGAAGATGGCAGGGAGGCTTGTGTTTCTAAGCTTAATAGGGGAGTTATCTTATCCATTTCTCTAATATTTCGTTGTAATTTTGATCCCTAGGTCTTAGGTAGATTTTATGATGTTGGATTGTGCTGTAACTTTGATTTCTCTATGTTTAGGATTTGATGGAGATTAATCATATATTTGCATCTACCGACTTGTTTTGCAAAAGGATTGAAGTCAGCAACATGGGTTGCATGGGCAATAGACAAGAAACGCGGTGAGAGGGAAAAAACGAATACAATTAAAAGAAAACTATTTGTATCGCTACTGTTTTCAAGTTTGCACTAGGGGTTTGTGTCATATCCTAAATTTTGAGCATATAAGTGTAAGAATTAGCCTGAACTGGGTAGGCTATTAAACACAAATGATGAGAAAAAGTCCCAAGAATACTCTAAAAAGATAGAATAGTTTCTAGAGACTAAATCATAAATTAAAAGCTTTTATATGGTTGAAGTATAAATATTTTTAGAGGCTTTGGGAAAGTTTCAATAGCTAAAATGAAAGAGAATAGGGAGTTTAATTAAGGTAAAGGAAGAAATATCCAAGTTAAAAAGAAATGAAATGAAAAGTGTACAAAGATCAAATTGTAATTATTGAAATTCAGGGTAATAAAGTGCAAATAAATATTATGAAATTGTATAGTAGCATCAAGAATTGGAAGGTGATCCAGAAGTTGGAAAAGACTGTTATTTTAATACCTTTAAGAGATGTTAGAGAATATTGTATGAATGGCAAGTTATGTTGAGTTAAAAGTGAAGTTTTTTTTAAGTTTTGGGTCATTAGTGTAATTATAAAAAAAATTACCAGAAAATTAAAAAAAAAACATAAATTTATGAAAAATAGTAAGGAGTTTTTCAAAGCATATTTGAGGGACGATGCATAAATAGAGAGGATACCTGAAAAAGGAATTTATGAGACAAATGGCTATTTTTGGCTAATCAAGTAATATTTAGCCAAATTATATAATTTAGAAAAAACCATGTAAAGATCTAATAAATTCTTGTGAGGGGAATGGATTTCTGAGAGTTATGTGACTTTTTGTCTTTAATTTCTGAAAGAGTTATGTGACATTTTGTCTTTACTTTAAAAAAAAAAACTTATTGCAGTATTTTCAAGACTAACGGTGATTAAGTGATGTTTTGGAGTTAAGTGCTGACATGAAAAAATTAATTCACATAGCACACTCTAATTAGCTACCTGGATTTACTTGGCCTAAGTAACCTCACGTAAGTTTGGTCCCATTTAAAAGCAATACATAGCATTTGACATGTAATTATATTATAGATATTTGATATTTGATATTTTGACTTAAAAAGGGTTTGGACCATTCTTTTCAATTCGGTCATGAAGTTTTATGTATTTTAGTCCTATATATACAGTGTTTTGAAAATGCCCTCACATATATAAAAGCCTAATATGTCAAGGGCCGTGTTTGAAGACTAGAGAAATTTTTATGCATCGAACAACACAAGCGCCCCACAAAGACGACTAACACGTTTATTGTGCCTAAAAGTCATCAGCCTTTTGACAATTAAAACCCAAATAATTGAATTATCCTAAGCGACTCGGTCCTAGCGGAAACTTGAGTCATCGTACTCATCGTATTATAAGGATTTAATATCGAGTAATTGAGGGGTGCTTGAAGAAGAGCTCTTGTCAAATTTGAAACATGCTTTCAAATTACCCAAATGACATTTTTTTCTTTAACTAAAAAATTTAATAAAAGATAATTATATGCATATACTCCTTCAGTTTTTAATATAAAATCTAGTTGACTTTTTTAGAATCTATCCGAATTAGTCGACTAGCTTTTCTATTAGTTATAATTAATTTATTATGAATTTATTTCTTATATATATACGCATATTATTATACTCCTTAAGTTCTTAATATAAGTGATAATTGATTTTTTTAGCTTCCTTAATCTATCTAAAAAAATTAATTATCACTTATATTAAGAACTTAAGGAGTATAATAATATGCGTATATATATAAGAAATAAATTCATAATAAACCCCTACACTACAAAAAAATTAGTCTTTGGCGACGACTTTTCGGCGGTGACAAAGCAAGTCGCCGCTGAAAATGTTTTTTAGCGGCGACATTATATGTCGCCGTTGAAATCCTACCTTTCAGCGGCGACAGATTTTGTCGCCGCTGAAAGACTACCTTTCAGCGGCGACAGTTTTTGTCGCCGCTGAAAGCCTACCTTTCAGCGGCGACTTTCCTCGTCGTCGCAGAAGGTCAGTAATAAAAAATTTTGCCCTCCGTTTTTCTGCTACTAAAAATCTATATACATTTTTCCCTAGCTGAAAGGACTATGAAGTAACTATCTAATATATAAAATTAAATTATTAAATAATATTATTTTTCAATAATAAATAAAAAAATTTTATATGTTATGATAATAAGTAGAGATTATACATATAATAATGTGTGATGTCTGCGAAAGAAGGAGATGATGCAAGGGTATGTGTATGAGAGAGATATTATAAATGTGTGTCAATGAGCGTGAGAGTTAGTATCTGTGTGTTATAGACAATATGGGAGAGGAGATAGAGAGAGGGAGATGTGTGTGTGTGAGAGATTGGCAGAAAGAATAGACATAAAATATATATATACATTCTTAATTACTATTGTATTTGCCCTTTGTTGCTACATTTCATATAACATGCCAACTTTTATAAAAAGGATCTATAAGGTATTTTTGAGTTCAAGAGTATTTTTCAGAAATTAAAAAAGTGAAAGAATGAAATGAAGTAAGGGTATATGCAGGAAAGATATATTATAAATGTGTGTCAATGAGTATAAGAGTTAGTATCTATATGGTAGAGATGATGTCAGGAAGGAGATAGAGAGAAAGAGATGTGTGTGTAGAGAGAAGGAGAAAAATAGGACGTAAAATACATACATACATTCTTAATTACTGTTATATATGCCTTCTATTGCTAAATTTCATATTTTGGGAGTTTATAAAAATATGAAAAAGTTTATTTTTTCAAAAAAGATGCAAATAATTTAATAGTTAATTTTCGGGATTAAAGGTTTATGTTTTAAAAAAAATTAAGAAAAATAGTTATAAATTAGTATTTACTCAAAAAATTTTATAAAATATATCTAATAAGTTGAACAAGCTATTGGAAAAAATTATCAATATTTTATTGAGTGGATTATTTTGTAAAAATTATTTGTTAAAAGTATACCTTTCAGCGGTGACCCTTTTTGTCGCCGCTGAAATTTTTTTCAGTGGCAACATTTATTGTCGCCGCTGAAAGGTATACTTTCTGACGTGGCAATATTTGATTTAAATTAGGACTTTCAGCGGCGACATTTATTGTCGCCGCTGAAGTATTACTTTCAGCGGCGATATTTCTTGTCGCCGCAAAAGGTCCTTTTATTTACCCCCGCCCCTGCTCTCCCTCTTTCTTCACTTTACTCTTCTCTTCTTCCGTTCTGCGCGTTTTGAGCCCTAGCTGCGCCGTCGCTTCTTCAGCCCTTGCCGCCGTCGCTTCTTCAGCCGTGGCCGCCGTCGCTTTTTCACCTTGCGTTGGTGCACTCCTGCGTCGCACCCTATCTCACAGCCTCACACTCCGCTCGGATTGTCGGCTTCTCACCCGTCTCAGCTTCGTTTCCATCTAGTGCTAGATGTCGTGCGTTGTCGCCTTGTTTACTGAAATCGACGCCAAAGTAAGACCTCTTTCTCTTTAAAACTGATAAAATCGGCTTCGTCTTTCTTCTTGAATTATCTAAGCGTGCTTCAGTTTAGTTGCTGTAACGCTGAGCCCGCAATGCTTCCTTCTGTGGTAAAATCATTTCAATTAGAGAAGCTTCCTTCTGTTAAACTCACTTTGTTTATTGTTGTAATTCTGTTTAATTGCTAGAATTCTGACTATAGCTGTAATTCCGTTACAGCTACCTTCTGTTAAAGTCACTGTGTTTTTCATTTCTGCGCTGAAGGCCAATATAATCTGTTTATGTTCCACCGTGAATACCTAATGGAGGGAGAGGGATGGGGTGTAGAGAAAAACTGCTCTTTTCTTTGTGGCTTCCATTCCTTTCTTTTATTTCCATCCACGCAGAGGTATATGTTTGATATTGGTGCAAGAAATGGTTCAGTCAACACGAAAGGCTTGTGTTCAGAAAGTTGAAATCTTAATGAATTGAATTGAGGTTGGAAGCTGTTTTTTTGTTTCCTTTCTGTGTGAGGTTTTGCGTGAACAGGATCAATATGGAATATATGTACATGTGAGTGGGTGGGTGGGGAAGGAATTGAAGGTCCTTCTTTACCATAAAACTTTAATCATCAATTACTATTGCTTTCACTATCATTGGTTTCATTTCTACCCACAGGGCCACTCAATTATTTACACTCTCTTTCTTTCTATGCCTATGAAACTTAGTCTGTTCCCATCTTAGTGATTGTAGGGCAAAATTATTAAAAATTATTACATTTTGCAGGTGCTTAATTATAGTTTGTTTACATATAATATTGTTTGCATGCCACAAAAGTTGTTCACTTTCACTGTTATGTGTTCCATTACTCTCCCATAGGCACAGGATATATAATCTCCCAGTGGAGACAGTACTATGTTAGACCCTTTTATGTCACCCTTTTAATCTGATTTGAAATTTGAAATTTTTAGGGAATATAAATGGATAAAAGTTGGCTACATATTAAAGACAGAGGTAACTAGCATATATTAGAGGAGTGGATGCTTTTCTGTAATGGGCATTCAGTCAACCTGGCGTGGTAAATCAAATACGTTGCCCTTGTAAAAGATGTATGAATGTTATATCTAAAGCGAGAAGAGATGTTAGGACAGACTTATTGAGCAAGGGTTTATGGGATAGTTACAACGTGTGGGAGTTGCATGGGGAAATTAGAACATTTAAGGCAGATTGTGGAACTTCCAGTCATGACCTACATGAAGATACTGATAACGAAAACTTTGGCAGGATGGTTTGTGATGCATATGGAGTTCCATGTGTGGATTATAGCAATACTAGTGACAATGAGAGGGAAGAGCTCAATGTTCAGGCTAGAAGGTTCTTTGACTTATTAAAAGATACTGAAACTGCACTTTATCCAGGTTGTGTGAAGATGTGTAAACTTTCTTTTATTGTAAAGTTGCTTCAAGTGAAGTGTCTTAACCATTGGAGTAATAAATCTATGGATGTGTTGTTGGGCTTGTTAAAAGAAGTTCTCCCAGAAGGGGCTTTAGTGCCAGACTCGTTCTATGAAGCTAAGAAGATAATTCACGATCTGGGTTTACATTACCATAAAATTGATGCTTGTGAGAATGATTGCATACTGTATTGGGGAGAGCACACAAATGCGAAATCATGTCCTAAGTGTCAGATGCCTAGATGGAAGTTAAACAAACAAAAAGGGAAGAAGGTTCCACATAAAGTCTTGAGGCATTTTCCCATATCACCTAGGCTACAAAGACTTTATATGTCAAGAGATACAGCTAAAGAAATGAGGTGGCATAAGGAGAAACACTCAAATGATGATGTACTGAGACATCCAGTTGATTCTTTAGCTTGGAAACACTTTGACCACCAATACCCTAACTTCTCTGTTGATCCAAGGAGTGTTCGATTGGGTTTAGCAAGTGATGGATTTCAACCTTTTGGGAATATGAGTGCTAATCATAGTATATGTCCTGTTGTCTTGCTGCCGTATAACTTGCCACCATGGCTTTGTATGAAAAGTCCATACTTTATGATGACACTTCTTATTCCTGGTCCAAAGTGTCCAGGTGATGAAATAGATGTTTACCTCCAACCAATGATTGAGGAGCTGACAAAGAATATTATGGTATTTTAGAGGATATTTATGAGTTGTCTTACATAGGCAACCGAAAAGTATATTTGTTTAAGTGCCATTGGTGGGATGTTGCTCATTATGACAAAGGATATAAGGTTGATAAGTACGGGTTCATAAGTATCAACACGCGATATTCATTACAAACAGATGAACCATTTATTCTAGCATCTCAAGCTGAGCAAGTTTTCTATGTGGATGACATTGTTGCACCCGGTTGGCTCGTTGTTGTCAAAACAAACCCACGCGACTTGTTTAATGTACCAGCTGAAAGTGATATTGATGACAGTGGTGTCCATGATCCTATGGTTAACACAGAACCTTATCAACAGTTGGTGGTCGACTTAAATGTTTACAATGCAAGTCCTAGACAATTTGATGATGTTATCATTAACTTATACGAAGAAGATGGACAAACACAGCCCTTAGCTCAAGGAGAACCATCACAAATACATACAAGTAGTGCCATTAATACTGGATTTAGTGATGAAGAGGATCTTCTTGACGACTTTGATAGCGATACTGAAGAAGAAAGTGAAATAGAAGCTGAAATAGAAGAAACAGATGAATCAGAAGACATTAGTTTAAGTGATAGTGCGACGAAAGATTCAATTGAATGAAATTACTTGATATGGTACATTTTATTAATATCTACATTGATTCTTGTTTGATTGATTGATATTTCTTAAATGGAATGTATATTTTTGTAGGATATGTCAGCATTAAAGAGAGGTCGTGGTGGGAAAGGTATTTCTGTTACATCTAATTACAACACAAATAGTCGAGGTACATGCTCTACACCTCAATCAAGACCTGTTATTTCACCGCTATCAATGCAACAGCAGTTTGAGAAAATGCCTATCAACTCTCCTACTACTCCCCATACTCAAAATAGTAGTGCAGGTAAGTTTGTTTCAAATTTATAATAATTGATTTACATCGCATATAACATTTAATTGTTGCAATTAAATTTTAATGATAGGTTCTTCTACTGCAATCAACAAGGGCAGAGGAGTTTATAAGTCTATTAACGTTAATTTGAGGACTGCACAAGGAGCAAAGATTCGAGTCAAATTTTCAGATTCCATGTCAAGAGCAATTGGTGCAGAAGCAAGAGACTTTTCTAATTATTGTGGTTTAACTCTTAGAACCACAGTCTCTTTCAGGGATGGTGGAGGTAGCTGGAAGAATGTTTTTGAAAAATATGGTCCTGATATGATTTTAAAAATAAAGGTATTATTTATGTCAACTTTTTATACTTTTTTTAATTTATTTATTTCATTGTATCAAGTGTTTATGATTATTTGTTTCAGGATAAATTTGAACCTGCTGATGCAATTACTGAAGAAAAATTTCATATTGCTATATCAATTATTTTACAAAATGCATTCAGAAATTGGAAGAACAATCTGCACTCTCATTACAAGAAATATGAGACTGATGAGGATAGGTTGGCTGATCCTCCTCAAACTATTAGTTTTCAAGATTGGGAGTGGTTATTAATATACTTTAAGTCTGACATGTTTAAGGTATCTTACTATCTTTCTAAATAAGTTATATTTTTTATTTCAATTATTAATTTCTTATTACTTACTATATTTTGTTGTAGAATAAAAGTGCAAGAAACACGATAAATCGAGAAAAAACAAATGACTAAACATACATGTGGTCCTCGATCATTTGCAGAGATTGAGTATGCTACAGTAAGTTCAATCTATCACTACTATAATTTAAATTTTCAATCTTTTTTTTATTGTAAAATCTATTCTTTGCATTTTCTTATATGTTATTATTTTATAGAGAGATCCTACTACTGGACAACCTATCCCTCCTGACCAGCTGTGGGAGATAACGCATACTAGGAAGACATTAGATGGACAAGTAGTATGGGCTGACGCACACTCTGAACAGCTTCATGTACGTATTGTTTAATATTTTAGTTTGATTTAGTTTTATGTTTAATTTAATAGTTTTAAATGTTTTTATTATAGAGTCGTATGCACGAGCTTTCTCAACGACAAGACCAAGATTTAGAGAGTGATGCTCGAATGACGTCAGAAGAAATATTGACGACAGTTCTTGGTGAGAGGTCAGGGTATGTAAGAGGGAAAGGGTATAGAGAGGAGCCTTCAAGGAAGAGAAATCGCCCTCAATCTACAGATACTTCAGTTGTTGAGAGTGTGCGTGCCCAATTACAAGAAGAGTTTGATAAAAAATTTGAAGAGGAAAGAGAAAAAATGGAGGCTGAGCGGACAAAGATGGAAGAAGAGCGTGCAAAGATGGAAGAAGAGCGTGAAAAGATGCAACAAGAGCATGTGCAATTCGAGCAAAGGCTAATGGAACAAATGGAGCAAAAGATACAAGCTCAATTTGCTGCCTTGATGCAGAAGGGGCAACAACATGCGCCTACTTCTTCTAGTCATAGTATTGATCCTTCTATATAAATTTATATTCGTAATTGAACTAATTTGATATTTTATATTTATCAATGTGATTAGATTCTGATTTATTTAGTTATTTATCATTTATTATTAAATTATATTTTTTTGTCACAAAAATTAAATATTAAATAAATAATATTAAGAAATAAATTAAAAATTTTAATTAAGAAATAAATATTATAAAGAAATAAATAAACCAATAAAAAAATTAGTTATTTGGCTTTCAGCGGTGACACTATGTCGCCGCTGATTGTGGACTTTAAGCGGCGACACTGTCGTCGCTGATTGTGGGATTTCAGGGGCGGCATAGTGTCGCCGCTGATTGTGGACTTTCAGCGGCGGCACTGTGTCGCCGCTGATTGTGGACTTTCAGCGGCGACACTGTGTCGCAGCTGATTTTGGACTTTCAGCTATTGTCGCCGCTAATGAGAATAGGCGACAGTCTCATAGGCGGCGACATTTGTCGCCGCTAAATGTTTTCAGCGGCGACTTTTTCCCTTTCAGCGGCGACAAAAGTCGCCGCTGAAAATCAATTTTTTTGTAGTGCTAATTATCAAGATGGTAACATCATAACATATATGAAGCTTTTAATTGAATAATATCATATGACTATGTGATATTCTAGATTTGTTTTGGTACAATTCCAAACTCTGATATTCTATGCAAATAGCAATTTGCACCTCTATGTCTTTCTCTTTATTGGAATTTGTTTAAAAAAAGTAATTGGAGTCAGAGGACGAAATTTTATGATTTGCATTGATGTGAATAAAGAATTTTGTAGCGTTATCTTACCAAAATTTTCAAAATGGGTCCCATATTATCGAATTATAGACCACTTGTACGTTGAAGTATGTAGAAAATGATTTGATGAATGAACAAGCAAAGACTTTGTTGCTGATAATTAAATTTTCAACTAGCAATGTCATCTTCAATGTACGTAGTGTGACATGAGGCGGACCGGATATGCAATACTTTTCTTTCCAGTTAAACAAAATCCTTTGTTGCAAAATTCTCAAAACCTTTATTAGTTTTTGCAAATATATTTGTTAAAGCATAAAAGCTATGTTAAGTTGCTTACATCTATTAAATTAAGTTCAAAAATGAATTTATAAATGCACACTTATATTTTAAACACTTACAATAACAAAATAACAAGTGCCCATATTTTATAGAACAAGTGTTTTAACAAGTAATAATAGCAAGTGCACGTATATTTTAACAACTAATAATAAAATAATAAGTGTAAGTCGAGAATTTGACTTGATGGATATAAGTAACTTGACACCTTGTTAAAATATTTTCTTGGCCACAATAGTTACAAAGTTCACTTCTTTGTTCATGCCGCAAAATTATTTCAATGAAAGAAAAGATGCATGAACAAAATCGCAGCATTTACCAACAAAAAATTGATCTAAACTAGATTTGTACAGTTTAAGTCAGGTCAGAATTTTGATATTTTTTTTATATGACATATCATTGAAAAACAATATTGAGCATTGAATAAGTAATTTTAAGTATTTTAAAAGGTCATGGCCCATTCTATGACTTCAGAGAGCTTGTGAAGTTTTGTGTACTTGAACTTTTTTTTATGTAAAGTGATTTGGTAACCTGAGGGATTATTAGAAGACATATTAGTGAAGGTTAAAGACTTGATTATATCTGCAGATTTTTATGTCTTAGATATGTCACATGAGTCAACTTCAGAGGGACCTATTATCCTTGGTATGTCATTCCTTAGAATAGCTAACCCTGTCATAACCATGAAAAATGGAAGCATTACCATGGAGGTGGGATATAATGTCATTACTTTTAATATCTATAAAGCAACGAGACATCCAATTGATTATCCACAGAATATCAAGAGTTAGGCAGAATAAGTTTAATAATGACAAGCAAGTGGCTAAATCCTCTAAAGCTATGTAAGTACCTGCTGCTGCAAAGGATGTTGGAATATCTGATATACTCAAGAGCATTAATGTGATGAATTTAAATATAAATTCCATCAACACAAACTTCAGATCTAACTTCAAGGATTTGAGATCTATTGTGGAGAACAACTTAGCAATGATAGATTCCAAGTTTGCTACTTTAGAGAGTAAAATAGAACAGTAGGAAACAAAAGCTGCAAATATGAATGGCTATATATCACAGCTGGCCAATTCAATAAATGATGTTCAGGCCAGAATGGGAGGAAACCTACCTTCTAACACAGTTGTTAACCCAAAATCTGTGAATGCTATGAGCTTGATAAGTGAAAGAACAGTGGGGAAAGCAGATGCCAATGATGACAAGAAGGACAATGAATCAATTGAGCAGCAGAACAGATCAGAAAGTAGCAAAGAGAAGGGTATGTTGCAGCAGAATGAGAAAATTATATTAAAGGATGCTGCACAACCATCTGTTATGCATGAAGCAGCTGCTAGTTCCAGCAATACAAGTTAGAAATCTAACAGAAACCAGAATAAAAAGGAGCATGAAGATGCAGAACAAAAGGATAGAGAGGTAAGTATGAAACATCTACCTTTTCCTAATGCATACATGTGTCCAAAGAAGGTTTTAAAAGAAAAACAAGAACAAGATATTCTGAATCTGTTAAGAAAATTGGAAGTTAATATGCCACTTGTGGATCTTATTAAAGTTATACCTAAGATTTATGAAAGAACTCTACACTAATAAAAGAATCTGCAAATCAAATGAAAGGGTTCAAGTAGGATCTAGTGTGTCAGCTTTACTTAAGCCACAACTTCCTATAAAATGTGATGATCCAGGTTTATTTACAGTTCCAATTACTATTGGCAAGTTTTATAGTGCTAATGCTTTATTAAACCTTGGTGCAACTATTAATTTAATGCCAACTTCTATTTATACATCATTAGGCATAGGCATGGGCTCACTTAAGGAAACTTCAATGATAGTGCAGCTTGCTGATCGAACCACTAGGAAACCAGAGGGACTGTTAGAGGACATATTAGTGAAGGTCAAAGACTTGATTATGCCTGCAGATTTTTATATCATAGACATGTCACATGAGTCAAATTCAAAGGGACCTATTATCTTGGGTAGGCCATTCCTTAGGACAGCCAACACTATGATAAGCATAAAAAATGGGAGCATCACAATGGAAGTAGGAGATAATGTTATAACTTTTAATGTCTATAAAGCAATGAGACATCCATTTGAAGATTACTCACTGTTAGGCTTAAGTACAATTGATGCATACATTGAAGAACCTAAAGATGAACATGAGTTATTGCTGCAAAATTCTAATAAAGGTGAATGTGAATATGAGATTTCTTCTTCTTCTAAATTTTCTTTGCATAGTAGTGGAGAGGCGTCAAGTATTAACTATATTTCAGTTGATAGCTTACTTTCCGTCTTACAATCTTTTTCTTTTGCTATTACTGACCTTTTTAATGAGGATTTTTGAGAGAAGCAGCATGATAAAATTATAGGTGAGAACATAGTTGCTGAGGATCTCATTGCAGGGACAAAATTGGATGTTGCAGAACCAGAATTGTTGAACCTGTTGTAGCTTTGGAAACTAGGAAGTTGGTTCCATCAATTGTCCAGCCACCTGAGTTGGAACTCAAACCACTTCCTAGTAACCTTAAATATGTGTTTTTAGCTGAAAATAATACATTACCTGTTATAATTGCTAATACACTTTCTATTTCTGAGGAAGAGAGATTAATTTCAGTTTTAAAAACACATAAGAGAGCAATAGGTTAGGCTCTGATATACCAGGTATAGATGCATCTGTATGCACACATAAAATTCTGTTAAATAATGGAGCCAAGCCTATTAAACAGCAACAAATAAAGCTAAACCCCTTAATATCTGATGTGGTCAAGAAAAAGGTAACTAAGCTGTTAAATGCTGGCATTATTTACCCAATTTTAGACGGTGAATGGGTATGTCCAGTTCATGTGGTGCCTAAAAAAAGTGGTATAACTGTGGTAAGGAATGAAAAGAATGAACTAATTCCTACTAGAGTACAGAATTCATGGAGAGTGTTCATTGATTACAGAAAATTGAATGATGCAACTAGGAATGATCATTTTCCTTTACCATTTATAGATCAAATGTTAGAAAGGCTTGCTGGAAAGGTTAATTACTACTTTCTTGATGGTTTTTCAGGGTATTTTCTGGTTCCAATTGCACCGGAAGATCAAGAGAAGACCACATTCACATGTCCGTTTGGTACCTATGCTTATAGGAGGATGCCATTTTGTGCAATGCTCCTGGAACATTTCAAAGAGCTATGATGTCCATATTCAGTGAATTCTTGGAAAGAAACATGGAGGTATTCATGGATAATTTTACAGTGTATGGTAAGGATTTTGATGAATGTTTAGAGAGTCTAGAGAAAGTCCTAGTAAGATGCATTGAGAAAAAGTTTGTGCTGAATTCTGAGAAATGCCATTTTATGGTAGACAAAGGCATAGTTCTAGGGCATTTAATATCTAAGAATGGGATTGAGGTAGATAAAGCTAAGATTGAGGTTATTTCTTCCCTTCACTATCCCAAATCTTTAAAGGAACTAAGGTCATTCCTAGGACATGCTGGCTTCTATAGAAGATTCATTGGAAGGAGGCGGCCTACGACTTTAGAAAAGTTATAGTTATCATGTTTTTAATATAAAATTTAATTAAAATTGATTAAATATATTTTTTATATTTATTAATTTTTTTTAAAATTATTTTTATTAATATTTTTTAATAATAATTAATAAAAAAGAGAGAGTTAAAAAAATAATTAAAATATTTAAAAAAATATGTCATTTTAAGTAATATATTTAATTTAATTAAATTAATTATAAATAATTCGTATATTAAAGATTAGAGTATATGGCAATCTTGAACTATATATATATATATTTGACTATTGTTGTTTTCTGTGCAGAAGTTTCAGGTGGTTTTAAAGCCAAAAAACAATTTCAAGCAACTCTAAGATATTTTCATGCTCTTATTTCTGAAAATAAAAAAATGAGGACGGCTTAGGAAATCATTTAAACATAAAGCACACTTTCAAAAATTTTATTTTTAATGTAGTGGAAATCCTTTTTGCCAAGAAAAGTCCTATTGTCGCTTATCAAAATAAAAGAGGGAGCGAGGTCCCATCACCTATGAATGAGCAACCTTTTACTTTATTCATCAACTACCATTCCAATATTTTAAAATTTATAGAATCTTTGTAATAAATAATAGATAAATCATTGTATAAAATTCGTTGAGTCAGTATATTTTATTAGTAAAGTTAACATCATTAAATTTAAAATATTTTTATGCTCTTATTTCTAAAAGCAAAAAAAAAAAAATGAGGATGCTTAGGAAATCATTTAAGCATAAAACGCCCTCAAACATTTTATTTTTAATGTAGTGGAAATCCTTTTTACCAAGAAAAGTCCTATTGTCTCTTATCAAAATAAAAGAGGAGAGAAGTCCCACCACCTATGAATGAGCAACCTTTTACTTTATTCATCAATGACCATTCCAATATTTTAAAATTTAGAGATTCTTTTGTAATTAATTAATGGATGAGTCATCATCTAAAATTTGTTGAGCCAGTATTTTTCGTAAGTAGAATTAACGGCGTTAAGTTTAAGGGACTAAAAATATACTTTTTAAATTTAAAGAATTAAGGTAAAATTTAATATAAACATAAAGTACCAAACGTATATTTTAACCTTATACATAAAATACACTTTTAAACATTTTATTTTATTTTATTTTTAATGTTAGTAGAAATCCTTTTTGTCAAGAAAAGTCCCATTGTCCCTTATCAAAATAAAAGAGGGAGAGAAATCCCATCGCTTATGAATGAGGAACATTTTACATTATTCATCAATGGCCATTCCAATATTTTTGTTTTACTTCCATTTTTTAATTATTAATTATTCTGGTTATGCTTACTAAGAAGGAGGGAGGAAAGAATAGTGGTAGGGGAAGAAATATCGACTGTGTTTATCAGTAAGTTGGGTTATTGAGAAGGAAATATGAAAGAGATGGGAATAAAAGAAAGTGAAAGATAAACTTTCCCTTCATTTCATGTCATTCCATATTTAATTGCCAATACCAATTCCACCAACCACAAGGGTCCATAAAGTAAAGGCATCGGATGGAATTGGGGTCAAGCTAAAGTAAAAGGATTAGTCTTTCGAAGAAGTTATCTTATAATCTTATTTATAATATAGAGAGATTTATTTTAGTCTTATTTATATGATAGAGAGAGCAAATTTTTATATGAATATATAATTTTATGCTTCATTTATTTATGTTAACTTTATTTCTATTGGGTGTAATGTATATTAAATATAGGTAAAGTTAAAAATTTATTGAATTCTATGTCATAGTTAATGAGGTTAAGGTTTTTCTTAGTTGCTATAAAATATACTGGAAGTGACTCCTAAATAGGATCATAAAAGTATTACTCTTATTGAAATAAAGTTATATCTTAAATATTCATATATGATACTACGTCCGGTTTTAATTTAATAGTCAATTGATTTTATTGGATAAGTTAAGGAAGTCAAAGTAAAAAGATTAGTCTTTCGAATAAGGTAGTCTCACTTAGAGTTATATCATAATTAATAGGTTATATAGCACATAATATCCTGATCTTATTTTTTATATGCCTCCAGTATCTTAATCTTATTTGTGGTACAATTTTGCCTATAATTTTTTTAATTTGGTATAATTTTACCCATAATCATTTTAATTTGGTACAATTCTTGGTACTTAAAAAATAAGATTATGTGCAAAATTGTACCAAATTAAAAAGATTATGGATGAAATTACACTAAATTAAAAAGATTAGGTAAAATTATATCACAAATAAAATTATGATACTAGATGTATATAAGAAATAAAATCAGAATATTAGGTTTTATATAACCCTAATTAATAATTTAAATAAAACATTCATATATGATACATTTCAAGTGCTTAATATAAAACATATTTTAATAATTTGATTAGATTAAAAAGAGTTAGTTAAATTAATTAATATTATATTTTTTTTATAAAATATCATAATCATCTTCATTAATTTGAGGGAGTATCAATCAGGGTTGTTTTAGAAAAAAATAATAAATATAAGAAATATATTTTATATTTAGAGCTAAAATTAACTCTCTAATTAAATTATATAGTAAGGATTGAAGGAGTGCAAGCTAGTGGTATATATATTTGGTACATTGGGATCCAAGATCCATATCTCAAGACACGAATCCAATCTTTGGCACCCTCTCCCACGATATATACTTCCTCTTATTAATTTCTTTTGATTCCATTAATGGACGCATTATATGCAGCTTCAGCACATAGTTTCTTCAATCTTGAAGATTCTAAACCTACTTATCGCTGTTGCCCTCATATCATAATGCGATTGTGTATTTTGACATTATATATGAAATTGCAGCTGATTCATGCTGCTGCCTTACCTTCAGCTCACAGCGACCGCATCACCATTAGGAACGCTCAATATGGTCCTCCAAACTCTCGTGGTGGTAATCATCATGGTCAATTTGAGACCAAACTCCAATATAACCCCAACACAGCTATCTTCTTCTTGGAAAAGGATTTGAAGTTTGGTCACAAAATTAACTCTCTCTTCACAAAGTCTTCCAACCAAGCATCATTCCTGCCTCGTCAAGTCGTGAATTCTATTCCCTTTTCTTCAAATAAGGTATGAAGTGTGAGATTCAATATTTAACCATGTCTTTGAACACTGATATTCTTGTTTGATATAGTTATCTAACTAAGTCTGATTTAACTATTGTCGGGTCCAATTCCCAAAACTATTTTCTATATTTACATAGACACAAACTCTAAGAACTTGTACTTAAACTGTCAAAACCTCTTTCATTAGGACAAACTCCTGCTGGTTGAACACTGATATTCTATAAATAAAACAAAACTAGATAATTCACGTACTTATGATTCTTTGCCCACAGATGGCTGAAATATTGAAAAAGTTTGCTGTGAAGCCTGGCTCAATAAAAGCAGAGGTTATGAAGAATACAATTGAAATGTGTGAGGAGTCGGCAATTAAAGGAGAGGACAAGTATTGTGCAACATCCTCAGAATCCATGCTTGACTTCATCATTTCCAAGCTTGGGACACCCGTGGAATCTTTCTCTACGGAGGTGATGAAGGCAACAAAGAAGCAAGAATACACAATAACACATGGAGTGAAGAAGGTGGGAGAGACCAATCTGGTGGTGTGCCACCAGCTCGATTATGTGTACGCTGTGTTTTACTGTCACAAAATAGACAATACCGTGGCCTATACGGTGTCGTTGGAGGGGGCTGATGGGAGCATAGTAAAAGCTGTGAGTGTATGTCACAGAGACACGTCAGCGTGGAACCCAAAACATTTGGCCTTCCAAATGCTGAAAGTGAAGCCAGGGAGTGTTCCAATATGCCACTTCCTTTCTCAAGACTCCATTGCGTGGGTTCCCAAGCAAAACTAGGCATGGATCTCAGCGCTATACATGCACACTTGCATAATTAGAGAGTAGTGATAGAGAATCATATGTCCTACTTAAACAATATCTCTTGTTTGTGTGTTCTATATATGATATGTAGGCGACCAGGCTTTCAATTTCTTTCTTCATCCTTGTCCAAGTTCACTCCAGGAAAGTCAATTTAACTACGTACTTTGCCACTCTCTTATCATGTTGTGTCGTTGTGACTAAGAGTCCATTTTATATATATGCCCTCTGGTCATAAATATAATAGTTAGATAGAAAATTTACTTTAGTCCTAGAAATAAAACCTTAATTTATTTTGTTTTCTAAAATTATAAAATTCCTGTGAAAGTATCCCTATATAATTACATATATTAAAGAGGTTTCTATGAAGATAGTTCAAAAGCACATGATTAAAGGGGTATTTTAGTAAAATTAACACACAATTATTACAAATAACTAATTTAATTTCTTTAATCTTCTCAAATTTGTTAAATAGATTTTATATTAAATACTGCATATAGTAATATTTATTATTTTTTTCCTAAATTACTACCTAACTCAAACTAATATATAATGTTGTATATGAATAATTTGGAGGCCAAATCAAATCTATTACAATTAATTGAGTTATTTAATTTTTTTAATTTATCTAAATTAGTTAACTAAATTTTATATTAAGGAGTTAAGGGAGTATATCCTTTATGTATTTATCCTAGGTACTTATATCCGGACAATGCCTATCATATAAATATACGCTTGAGGAAAAGGGAATGGATTTCACAACTTGACGAGGCAAGAAATTCCTTATTGGTGGTGAGGAAGAAGTTGAAGTTCATGTTGTGAGCGGAAAGAAGAAAGTCACATTGGGGATATATATATATATATAGTGTTGGGGATATTCTTGGGATATTCTGAGGGGGTGTGGAAAATGTGAAAACAAGAAAGGAAATCGAAGCTCACAGTGTGAAAAGCGATGATGGAAAGGAAAGCGAACTTCATTAATGGAGAAACTACATAGTGAAGTTGGAAACTGAGAGGAATTAAATAAAGATGTGGATAATTCCCCGTTATAGATACCCATTTCGACAGCTTAAATTAGACGATTTATGAATATGCTTGAAGAAATAAAAATTGAAAGAATACAAAATTAATAACCAAGGAAAAAATGAAAAATTAATAATCAGCCATTTGAACATGCATACATACAGCTGTGGTATTGTGACTAATTATATATTTGCTTAACTATAATGTGTGTTGATGTATACACTATTGGAAGATCATGACTGAATATTCTTGTTGTCATTTTAATTTGATTATGATATCATGTGTTTATGAATGTAAATAATTGGTTGTTGTTTCTTGAGTGTTCATTAGTGTTATGGTGAGACAAGAGCCTGAATTTGTATTCATAAACTATTGAGGAGGTTAAGTTGTTTAACGATCAATACCAAGAAAAATGGGCAGTTCAATTATCCCAAAAACACCAGATTGAGTCAGTCTATAAAGAGGTTGAGATGGAAACGGCAAGAACAATTTTGCATTTGCATGAAGAGATTGCAGGTCTTCAGTCAGATTTAGAAGGGAGGTTATGTTCCACTGCTCAGGAAAATACAGAGCTAAGGAATATGGTAGCAACAAAAGAGGAGGAAATTAGGACACTGTTTGGAGTGGGAAAGGGCAATCTTTGAGCTACCAACCTTTCTTCTAGATGGCTCTAGATCCCTCAGAGATGCCTGCGGCCAAGTAGAAAGCATCACTGGTTCATTGCCTGAAGGAAACGCTAGGATTGCTGAACACATCAGCATGGCTGTCAAAAGTTATATGGAGAAGGAGGAAACAATTCAGAAACTGGAAAGTAGCTTGGAAGATGTACAGAAGATGGTATTGGACATGGAGATGAAGGTAGGTTCCTTAAAGGGAGCAACTGCAACCTTAAGTGCATTTCAACAAGTACACAATGTACGCAATGAACACAATGAAGACTCAGTCCTTTTAAGAATGTCGTTGGATGAGAAGACCAATATGTTAAGGTTTTTAGAAAATGAAGTAAAATATAAAGATGACCAGCTTAGAAAAGCAGAAAAACGAGCTGATGCTGCTTTTTTATAGTGAGATGGCTTTCTGATTGTCAAAATGTTGTTCATACAAATGATGTAGCAGGAGATATTTCCATCCCTGAACAGGATGCGCAGGGCAAGCTGGACAGTCAGACCATTTTTGAGGATCAAGGTGATAGGAATCATCTCATACCAAATGAACACATGGCTCAAGTTGAGTTGACCATACCAGAAGTAATGGAGATGGATGATGCTGCTGATGCCTTGCTTACGGCCCATTTCCAAACAAGTGCCTGCTGCCTTTCTCCTGCTGATAGGGACTTGGTTCTGGACCCTGTCAAACAAAATCAGGACATGAGAATAAAAACAAAAGAATTAAAGATGCACAATAAGAGTTCTACGAGTTGTGCTGGTGACTTCTTGATAGCAGATACAAACAAATGTCTGAATTTGGAAGACTGGCATCACATACTGCATCAGATACAAAAGGAACTGGTCGATATGAATGCAAAACTGAGCATCATAACAGAGGTATATTAGCACAGAAGTGGATCTGTCTAATTGCTCATTAATAGGTAACGATCTCTTGGATTTTGATGTATCAAGTGCCGATAGTTCTTCAGTTTCTAATTCATCAACTGAAACCGAGAGCATTGTTTCTGGAATAATATTGAATGGATCCCGAAGTACCTGCAGAGATAAGTCTCCTGGAAAAATAACTGAACAGATAGAGAATGAAAAATCTGAAAGAGGCTTTGTCATTCAAGCTGATAATCAAGAATCAGAAAATACAGATCATCATGTGAAGAGTTCAATTCTAAGTGAAGCAGCAGCATCCTTTCTTAGAAATGAATTATATACCACGTAGAAAGCTTTCAATAAGCAGAATGTTCATTTCTCTGAACTTCTTAAAGAATTGGATAATGGCAGCTGTTCATGCCTAAAAGAACAAAGAAAGGAGGCTCTTTGTGAGTTGATGATTCGAAAAGTTGAAGCAGGCAACCAAAATGACTCAAAGGTTTTTGACGATATGACAACCGGATTTGATGATAGCTTGACCAAATTTGAGGAAGCTCATGCAACAGCTAAGGAAGTAGAATTTATGCTACATGCTTTGACGAAGGCTTATGAAGATGCGAGACATTTGAGTGTTACAAGGAAGAATATCACGTACCGAAATTTGAACCGTGACCGGCACAAAATATGAATAAATTCACATTCCTTAAGCCTTAAACTTTAAAGAAAACGTTTAAACATTTTCAAAATGATACGAATCCAGAACTTTATCTATAAGTTAGATGGAGCATCTAACCCTTTAGCAAAATAATACATGAATTTCAGAGAATATAATTACTTCAAAAGTCGACATGCCAAAAACAATTTCTTCGGATCAAACGTGAGGCTCTGCACTGCTCAGTTGGAGGAATAGGGTCAACTGCACTATCTGAAGCCAAATAATCTACTCGTGAATAACGTCCCGAAAATATATTTTGAAATGTGAAAATAAACAATTCCAGCATATTTAAGTATAAATCATAATATTTCATAATTCAATGCAATTGTTTCAATAAACTTCATTTCAAGAAAATAAAGACTTTTTTTTTCGTGAAAAGCATTTCTAAACAATCATTTCAAATCAATCACTTTTGACTTCAACAATAATCGATTTTCCATACTTTTAAACATAAATCATAGAGTTTCGTAATTCAAAACGAATAACTCGGTAAACGTTTTCCTTTTCAGAAAAACCGTTTAAAACAATCGTTTCGAAATAACCCTTTTTCCTTAGGACTTCAACAGAATGAAACAGGCATGGACACACAGTCTACGAGGGTAACTAACCAATCCGTCGTGACTCGAGGCCACGTAAAAACAGGCGTAGGTATAAAACCCACGAAATACAGGCGCAGGTACAAGACCTACGAATAACAGGCGCGAGAATAAATCCCACGAATAACAGGCGCGAGAATAAATCCCACGAATAACAGGCGCGAGTACAAGACTCACGAATGTCCGTCGAGCTCGGGTTTAACCATGGTGCACCAAGGACTAACAGTACTGCTGTTAGTAACCAGCGTTCTGTATTCCGTCCTTAAAAACCTTTCAAACAACTAGCGTTCTGTATTCCGTCCTTAAAAACCTTTCAAACATGCATGGGGGCCATTTAACATTCAATAATCATAACATTTTCAACACATCAATTTCTGTTAAAATCATTCATAATCATAAAACTTCCCCAGCATGAACATTTTCGATAAATCATCAAAACATGTTTGTCAATCCATATGAACAAGTATGCAATAATGAAATATCTATTTTCAACTTTTAAAATCATGAATTCATATGCTTGCTTTTTCATAAATCATGCTGAAATTAACATTTAACTAAAATGTCAAATAAACATGTAAAGTCATGAGTTCGAAATTCTTTTCTCGTAATTCGTGCCAAATTTCACATTTAATAAATATGTAAAAATTATTTTTCAAAATCTCAAAGTTAGGGACGTTATTCACTCACCTGTTGCTCTTCCAACATGTCATGACTTACTCTTATCTAACCGCTTCTCAAGTACATATCATTTTCTCTTGTTCATCTGCCTTTGATTTACATTCCTAATTAATGTCCCAAAACAAAATGTCATTACTCTAACTTTAAGTAAAATATACATAATCTTATTAATACTTGAATCATCCAAACTTTACAACCACGATACATTTTTAAAGTCTTTATCCAATACCATTTAATATAGATTATTATATTATGAATTCTATAACAGTCCAAGCACCTTCCATACTCACTTCTTTATTGCTTTGGCAGCCATAGGCATGCAACACCAATACTATCTCTATTAAACTTCAAAATAACTATTACTTTAAAACCTTTATGCTTGTTTTATCATTTAAAACTCTATCAACATAACATGAGCTTTCAAAACAACTTCTTAACCCAAGGAGAATGCCAAAACAGGAATTATTCATCATTTGAGACCAAGTACAGCTAACATAATAATCCTTCAACCATTATTCGCATCATACATGTACCTTAGCCATTAAAATCTTACTTAACAATTTCTTAAAAACAATGAGTCCTTGCTTCCTATCTCAAATCAGAGTTTTCATCAAATTTCTAAAACCATTTCATCACTTGAACTTCTGTAATTCATCACCCATATAATCATTAATTAGCTTTATCAGATTCAATTTGAATTTAGTTCTCTCCTATTTATAACAACTCTATGCTCAATCAGTTCCATAACGTATAATTTAACCATCTCTTATGTTATTCCCTTCCTCAACACTTGGATACATTTATAGCTTAAGTTCTACTATCCCAAAGTATCATTTTTTAGAAGTTTGGAAACATAATCATAATCATCCATAACTCTAAAAATTTTTAACCTTGTGACCATATTAAATTCCAAAACCTTTATTCCAATTTCAACCATATTCTTAGGCTCGTTCTCTTAAATTCTAGCTTATTGGACTCATATTGTCCCTTTAATTCGTTGAAGTGTTCAAGTCAAAGAATGAAACTTATTCCGATATGCATCAAAGTTAGCCTAGACACAAACATATATATATATATATATATATATATATATACTTGATTCACTTATCTTCTTCTCCTTCCCAGAACATATCAACATATGTATATATATACACACATAACACAGTATCCTCCCTTTCTTTTCTTTCTTTTCTGTTGTTGTTGTTGTTGTTGTTTTTCCAAGCTAAATCATAACAGTAGCACCATATACATATATATACACATACATATACTATTTAACTTCCAATACAGCAGCACAATTCTCTGGACTATGGACCACAACATCACATTCATATATGTATATATATACTAAGCCATAACAGTAGCATATACACATTCAACTTCTACCTTCCTTTCATTAATTTCCCATCCTTCTTCTTTCAAATCAGCAACCAACATACGCATATGCACACACACAGTCTTCACTCATTCTTCCGCATCCCTTTCCCATAAGCTTTCAGCAACAGAGACAAAATGCTCTGCTTCAGAAATCAGATTAAATGAAACACACTCACACGGACCCGTACAACACACTCCTGAAATCAGCAACGAAACCACATAGCAGCTACAACAAATACCCAGTCTGTCTATTTCATTTTCCCTCTTCTTCTTCCTTCTGTTTTCACCCAAAACCACAGTTCACACACACACATATACATTCTGTTACAGAAACCACAGCAATACACACACGGCAGCACGCAACAAGGCAGAGCCCCTATATACATATCCTTTCCAACAACTAAACCAGTGCCCATGCCCGATAACAGCTCCAACTCTCTCTCTCTCTCTTTCCAGTAATCATAACCCAGAACAGGACTCCTAAAAAAAACTTCCATGGTTCCCTCAATGGACAAACCCAACAAAGCAATCCAATTGCACTAATAGAGAACCACAGCACAACGATCAATTTCACAGCCTCAATCCACACAGACATGGCAACAGGGGAGGAAGGAAATCAACTCAGATGGAACTCATGGCAACGACCAACATCATCCACACCTGAGAAACTCGCGGAACCCAGCAAGGGAGGAGATGAGAAATCTCACTCTTTCTACAGTGAAGAATCACACAGAGAAAAGGCAACAGGGGTGGCTGCTCACACGGCGACGGTGATAGCCGTAAATGAGGTCGAATGGAAGGAAGATGAACTCACGGCGGCGACCAATTGCAGACTCGCGACACCTCCCTTGCTTTTCTTCCCTGAATCCATTCACACGTAGCTCTGAAGGCGATGGAAAATGATATGGAAATGGAGGCTTCTGACTTAAAGGCAACGGCAGCGTCCCACCGTGCCGTGCACTCAACCTCCGCGCCGCACGCTGGCCCAACCTTCTCCCACCTACCGCCTGTCGCTGCTCTGCAAACGCTGAAAGACGACACGAAGAAAGGAAGAAAATGGGGAAGCAGGTCGGCAGGTGAAGAAATTCAGAGGGCAAAAATGGTAATTTCGCACCCTATAAATAAAAAGAAAACCCTCACTTCTGCACTCTATAAGCTCCCAGGAATCGAACACGGGACCTTAGGATTTCTGGCACCACTTTCAACCACTCAGACAACCTTAACTCTCGTAACAATTCTGCACAAAATAATATTTATACCAAATTGTATTATTTACTTAAAATTTCTATTGGGCCATTACAAAGAAGGCAAATGAAAATCTGATGATAGAGAGAGCAAGCTTGGCAGACGAGATTCAGAAACTTAAATCTTCAATATGCCATAAAGAAGAAGAAAACCAATTACTGAAGGATCACATCAATTCCAGTTTGACAGAGATGGCAAACTGAGTTTCTTTACTTGAAGAGTGTTTCTTGCAAGTGCAAACAGATGTGGAGAAGAAATTCATGTCAATTTTTTCTAATGTTTTGCCGATTCAGCAGGAGATGATATGCTTTACAAAAGAGCTGAGAAAATCTATAGAAGATGTATTTTCTTCGGCCATGGAGGAAAGATTTGCATCTTTCGTACCAAACGATTGTTATGTAACAGAGCTTGTCATTAAATTCCTCTTCTTTAGGGAAACCATAATTTCCAATCAACCAAACAAGAGGAATTGTGCAAGTTTTCGAAGGTTCGTTCAAGTGCAGAGTCTGTCTTGGCTACAAGTAATGAAGGCTCAGTAAAATGAGATAAACGTGCAGAAGCCCAAATTTTGCAAGAGGAGCAGGACTTACCCGACAGTGATTTAATGTATGAACATATGGCTCTTAGAAAGGAATTACAGAGGAAAGAGGAGTTACTGGAGGGTTTGTTTTTTGACTTTAGGCTGTTGCAGTAATTAGCTTCCAAAGGAAAAGACAGCAAGGAGGAGACTGAAAAGTTAATAACATCTTTGAGCCAAGTTCGATATGAGCTAGAGATTAAAACAAATCATCTTGAGGACACTCTGGTTCTAAATAGGAAACTTGAAGATTCTCTTGCCGAAACTGGAAGGGCTTTATCCACTTCAATTCATGAGCTTAAGCTTGCTCAAGAATCGATCGGCAAACTTTCAGATCAAAATGCAGAGTTAAGGGAGATTTTGAAAGCACTCTATTCTAAAAAGGCTGAAGCCGAGGAGCAGTTGAATGAACAGAAAGATGCGATCAAAGGTTTGGAGAAAGAAATTGTTAATTTGACCTCTTCACTGGAAAATAGCTCACTTTCCTTGTTGGAAGGCATTGAGGATGACTTAAGAAAGGTGGTAATAGAGAGAGACCAACTTAATGAGGAAGTTTCTGTCTTGAATGAAAAACTTGAAATGGCTTATTCATTGGCTGACGAAAAGGAAGCCATTGCCATAGAAGCCCGTCAGGAGTCAGAGGCTAGTAAGCTCTATGCTGAACAGAAGGAAGAGGAAGTACGGATTCTTGAACATTCCGTTGAGGAGCTTGAGGGGACAATAAATGTTCTGGAGAAGAAGGTGTATGAAATGGATGAAGAGGTGGGAAGATATCATTTAATTAGGGTTTCACTAGAAAAGAAACTCCAAGCTTTGGAAGAGAGATTGCAAGCACAGTTGACAGCTTACCCCAGGATGCAGATTCAGATATCACCAATGTTCAACAACATGAAGAGCACGTATCTAGACAACCATCCCGTAGAATAATGGACCTTCATGAGGCACTGAATCGGATAAGGATTCTTGAAAAGGAAAAGGCCGAACAAGATAAGCAGATCAAACAATGCAGAGAGTACATATCTGAAGTCGTATTGCATGCGGAAGCTCAGGCATCGCGGTACCAACAGAAGTACAAAAGCCTGAAGTCCATGTTTCTTGAAGTGAAAAGAAATTTCAAATTTAACATCAACAGCACCGTTGGAGAAGGTCGAGAAAAGCTCAACGAGAGCAAGAGGTTCAAGCTCCCCATTCAGATGCATTTCAAATCTTGTTCATCAGATGAACCAGGAGAAAGATCAGGAATTGGCTGTCGCAAAGCTCCGAGTGGAGGAACTAGAAGCACTAGCAGCTAGCCGTCAGAAGGAGGTATTCCTGTTACAAACAAGGCTGGCTGCTACCAAAGCATGACTCATGATATCATTCGGGACCTCCTAGGTGTCAAAATGGACATCACGAACTACGCTGCGTTGGTAGACCAAAACCAGATTCTGAAATTAGTGGAAGAGGATCATAATTTAAGAGAGGAGTTATTTGCTGAGGAAAACGAGGTTCGCAACCAAAGTAAGCTGATTAATGAACTGATTGAAGAAAGAGAGAGCTGCAAATTGGAGTTGAGAAGTAAAGACGCAGATATAATTGCTTCCCAAATAGGCATACAGGGACTCCAAGAGCGAGGTCAGTTACTTTCAGCAAAAAGAGAAATGTTGAAGATGGATAAGACCAATCTCATGAAGAAGGTTGCGGAACTGGATGACATGGTGAAAACTCTTACTGCAACAAGAGATAACCAACTTGTCAAACAGTCATCAAAGATTAAGGATAGGGGCTCTGAAAAATTGGGTAGTGCTGAGATCACTAGGAGGCTGTCACAATATGAACGGCTTCTTTCTCGTGAGAATGACAAGCTTGTTCAGTATCGCAAATCTTCTGACAATAACCACGCAGCTAGGCCACCAGCTTAGAACATAGAAGTAGAACCGACACCTACGTTGCCGTATTTTGCATGTAAACCACTGCTTGAAACAACCTTATATTATCTTGGGTTACTTTAAAAATTAAACTAAAAGTTACGTTATAGCGTAATCTTGTATCGTTCTCTTTAAGAAGTTAAAATATAAAATTAAATTCCTAAATAACTAAATACAATACAACCTAAGCTATAAAATAGGATTTTGATTGGTTGACTAACAACTAAATACAATGAATTAAAAATAAATTTAAATAAAATATTTTTGATATATTTTTTATAAAATGGATAATAAATAGAAAATGGATATGAAAGTGATTAACAATGAGAAAAGTAACTCTACAATTCAATAGCACAGGCAATCATAACTTCAACAGATATAGGAGTTAAAAATAATGAATAAAAATTATAATTAAACTTTTAATCTAACAATCGAATCACCTGGAATTGTCACAAAATATTTTTTAAAGTTTAAATATATTAATTTTTACCAGAATAATAAAATATGACTAAGGATATTAGAGACCAATGTTTAAAAATAACTCAAAGATTCAAATTAAAAAGAATCAAAGCTAACAAATGACAAAATAATCCAATAATCCAAGCCACCTTAAAAAATCACTAAATATTCATAATAATGTCAATACAAAGTCTCACCTAGATCAAAGTAGATGAAATTAAAGTTAATTATAGAATAATGCCAAATGCTAAGCAAAAATTCAGTCACAATAATCTTTAATAAATATAAATAAATCATTAGAAAGCTTCCCAATAATTATAAAATTATCCTAAAATCTAAGAATCATAATATAATTAATGGGTAAAAAATTAGAGTAACTTAAACTCCTATTTGAAATCCCAAGCTTATGTATTTGCTATTAATTAGGAGGATTAGGACGTTTAGCAACCCATGCTGCTACCTTTACTACACCGTCACTGCTTATGTCCTTCTCATTTCACCGTCGTGACTACTGCTCCTCCGTCACTGTGGTGCTTGCAATTTTCTTCTATGCTGTGTCGTCTCGTGCCGTGACGGAAGGTGGTGAATGGGTGACGTGAATGGAGTGGGTGAAGGTGATGATGATGCTGTCAGCCGTGAATGGAGGTCGTGAATGGGGATGGTTACTCGCGGCTGGGTTCAGTTGTGCTACCGACGGTGGAAGACAGAAGGGAGACGCAAGGAAGGAGATGGATGGTGAGGGCGTGATAGAGGGAATGGATGGTGTGCGTGGGTGGGCGACCTCGTGTGAGTGGAGATGGTGTTGATGATGGAAGGTCACGGCCGCCCTCCATTCCCTGTGCGTTCTGCATGCATGTGTTTAAAAGCTAAGAGGAAATATCCTAATGTGCTAAACCGCAAGGTTTGACTCATTGCTCCTTCTATATAATTTTTGAATTTATAATCATTTGTTATCATTTATAAATTTTATTTTTTTAAATTCTTGAAATACAAATCATAATAATATACTTTTTGTTCCAAAAATAATTGTTTGAGAGAAATCATAAAAATATGATAATTATGCTCCTATTATGCACTAATTCAATGAAGGTACACTAATTCAAATTATACACAAAATTAAAGACCAAAATAATGACAAATGCCCACTAAAATGATATGAATAAATATATAAAAATATGGGTTTATTAACTCCCCCACACTTAGCCTTTTGCACTCTGGGCAAAATATCATTAAAAAGAAATCCAACAGTTAAACTTAATGCAAGCAAATATAAAACCTATAAGATAAAAATATGTAATCAACTCAAGCAACCTCTATCTCTAATTAGTCAACAGTCATGGAATGCTTCAGTACAAAGAAATTAACATAAGAGACATAACATGATAGAAGGAAAAGAAACATAATAGATCTCTCATAAGTATAAGTGTCTTACTCAAATCTCAATATAGGAGATTTTCACTTAATCCACCTAGATTTGCACCTACCATAGGCTTGTAAAGATTCTACTATCTCCACCACTAACATACAATAGATTCATGATCAAGGAGACTTTGTAGGGCTGTAATGTTAGTAAAAAGCTAATGAATTAATGAAATGGAATGTAGAACAAGTTCAATGTATGAGTGCTAAGAATACTCAAAGTAAGCTAAAGTGCGACCATCAAATGAATTCCAATGTGCCAATAGAACCAACCTTTAATATTCAACCATCAATGGATGCCTTATTTCAAATTTTATTCCTTGTTGCCAATTTTTCTTTTCTTTTCTTTTCTCTCTTTCTTTGTTTTTTTTTTCAAACTTCTTTCTTACTTTTTATGAACATTTTCTTCTCTTTCTTGTCTTTTCTATTTCTTTTCTCTTTTTTTTCTTTTTTTTTTTCATATTGGCAAACTTAACTAAAAAAGATAAAGATGGCAATATCAATAGTGCATATTTAATAATGAAGAACATAATGTAAATCATGCAAAGTACTTGTTTAAAATCAATGGAATGAAATGAAAGTGATAGGCTCAAAGGGGTAAGCAAAGGTTAATAGAGATGGCTTGTGTTTGGGTAAAATGGTTTAGAAATGAATGCCCCTATCATGCTCATAACTCTAGGTATTAATACAGTTTTGAAAAAGAATATAGACAAGTTCTAGAGGTTAACCAAAATTAGGTGGAAATCACACAAGATAAGAAAAGAAAGTAAGGATAAAAAATCCTTCCAACAAGACTTTCTCTAAGATGTTTTCTCCCTAAGATCAAGCTAGAAACATGGTTAAGAACAATTCACCAAAGGCGCTCCATTAAGCTAATCAACTAAGAATAAAAATTACTCAAATCAAAATGCATTCAAACCAAGACATGCCAAAGTTACATGCATAAAGCAATAAGGATTTGAAAATAAAGTCAAAGGATTGTAAAAGTCAAATCAGAATGTGGGAATCATAGCAACAAATCACCCATACAGCAGTGAAAACCCCAATCAATTTAGTTCAAAAGGTTCAAAATTTTTTAATTTTTTTATATTATGGCGATTTAAGCAATGGCAAAATAAATCAGTAAAAGCAAAATCCCTCCCCCACATTTAAATCATGTGTTGTCCTCAACGCAGTACTAAAGCATATATCAAAAGGAGAAGGGAATATGGTTAAAGAGTCATGTGTTAAAGGGAAGATTTATTCCAAAAATAAAAAAAACTAACGTAAAACTAAGAAATCCTTAAAATGCAACATATTCTAAGAAATTGTTAAAAGACATAAAGTAATAAATCTAAATTATTCTACTTTTTACTACTTGGATAGTCCATCCCCTACACTTATATCAAACAATAAAGCTCAATAAATCAAAGGATGAGGAGGCAATGAAGGAAAGGGACAACCTTGATAACGAAATATTTTCAAACTCTTGTAAGAGCAATTCTCATCCTGGATGAGAAACTAACATATCTTCATTGCAGCTCTTTTATCATCAGTTCCTGTAAAATCAAGAAGCATACCTTCTTCAAGGCTATCAAGTACAGAATCAACAGGAATATCATAATCAAAGTAAGATGATACATCAAAATCATGAGTCGTAGAAAGCCAACTATCTATCTCTAAATAATAAACACATGATATGCCACCCTCACATGCACAGAAATGAGAAGGATGGGAGGAAGATAGACAAGTAAAAGCATCACCATGCTTCACAACCATGTCATACCTATCAAGTTTATGCACATCAGTCTCCTCATCACCTGTGGAGTCGGAAGGTGATACTTTCTCCACTTATATCTTCATGATAATTTTGGCCTCTTCATCATTTTGTACCACTGGTTGTTTCTGAGATTACTCTAAGAGTTTCTTTTCTTGCAGGCTTTCAGATTGAATAGAGGCTTCTTTCTCAACTTGGGAAGTTTGTTGAGCAGTGTTAGCTAAAGGAGACTCAACTTCTATTTTCTCATCAACTGGTTCTTCATCCTTTTCATTCTCTTCGAATTGTGCTTTCTTAGCTCCAATTTCCTTACTACTTTTCAGTGTGATTGCATTCAAAGATTTAAGATTTATCACTGTGTTGGAGGGTATAGAACCACTACTCTTTGCTTGTTGTTCACTCAAGTTGTTAGAGATTTGAGTAACAAAAGCGTTCAAATTCTCATACTTAGTCTCCATTTGCTCTAATTTAGAGAACACATTTTATAGACATGAGTCCATCTTATTCTCCATAGCATGTAACTTAGCCTCAGTTTATGACTTCTGTTTGTCAAAGTTTGAATTAATTTCGGTAATACCTTTTACGATCATAGCAAGTTCATTACCTCTAGAAAAAGAAGATGATGCCCCTTGATTAGACACCACTTGATTGGAGAAATTTTCTTGAGTATTGCTTTGATTCCTGTCATACCTCATTTTCTTAAGCTCCATCTTCTCCAAAACAGTATACTGTTATGTTTGGAAAAGATAGGGGTGAAATTTTGGAGGAAATCTCAGTAGCAAACGATACCATAAACAATGTATGCAAGTATATGCTTAGTGTTTAACATGGTTGCTTTATTATGATCATGCTTGCATAATGACATATGCATGCTTCCATGATTCTTATTTATAACATATGGCCATAGCATAAAAGAAACAGAGCATTCTCAATCATACATGCTTCACATAATCAAGACAAGTCAATAACATATTAACAACACTCAAGCCATAAGCATACAAGTTTAGATATAAGTTCACTACTTATCGTGTAGCTTTTCCTTTAGTCATTAACCTTTGCTCTGAGATTCCTTCTTTTCATAGGTCAGAACCTATACAAGGCATAATAATATTTCATTATTACCATATCAGTATAGCTCTACTTAATTCAAACTTAACTTGAGGTAATACCCCTATTCTGACAATCCCCTTATTTTCTTTCTATCCACGGCTAACCATATAGAGAGATATTTCTCTATTCTAACTATTAAATTCATAAGAACAATCCTCTAATTTATTAGAGCAGGGATTAGAATAAATTACTTACCTTATTTTTAAGCTTGCTGAGTCCCTACTAATAAAATTTTTAGATATTTTCAACATTTAATAGAGGTAAAAGGAAAAATTTGTGGTTAAAAATCAATAATCTGCCTTATAAGTTATAATTAGGACAAAAATATTCTTTTAATTTTTTCTGTCTTTTAAATAGCACGGAGAGAGTATAATACCTGTACTCTCTCCCTATAAGAGAGGCATATAAATAAAGAGTGGGCCTCATTGTGACATGGAATCACACTATGTGGGTCCTTCTGTTATACTCAGATTTTTTTTTACCAAATACTACTCAGATTAATAATTCAGTAATTAAGAAAGATTTTATTGAGAGTCAGGAATAGAGAATTAAAGAGGCATTGATTAAAATTCAATAATATGCCTTATAAGGATACCGGGTGCTCCATGCGAAAAAAAAAGAGAGAGAGAGCACGGGGTTGCAAATCATAGCTTGCAAATATCATGCTTACTTTTGCTTGGGAACCCAAACAATGGAGTCTTGAAAAAGGAAGTGGCAAATTGGAACACTGTCTGGTTTCACTTTCAGCATTTGGAAGGCCAAATGTTCTGTGTTCCAAGCTGACGTGTCTCTGTGACAGACACTCACAGCTTTCACTCTGCTCCCATCAGCCCCCTCCAACGACACCGTATAGGCAACTGAATTTTCCAATTTGTGACAGTAAAACACTGCGTACACATAATTGAGCTTGTGGCACAACACCAAATTTGCCTCTCCCACCTTCTTGACTCCATGAGTTATTGTGTATTCTTGCTTCTTCGTTTCATTCTTATTCACCTCCGTAGACAAAGCTTCCACGTGTTTCCCAAGCTTCAAAACGGTAAAATCAAGTATGGATTCTAAGGAAGTACCACAATACTTTTCCTCTCCTTTAACCGACGGCTCCTCACACACTTTAATTGTACTCTTCATAACCTCAGCATTTACTGAGCCAGGCTTCACAGCAAACTTGTTCATTATTTCAGCCATCTGTCCGAAAGAATCATAAATACATAAATTATGCTTTTTAATTATATAATACTACCTCTGTCCTCGTTTGTTAATATAAGAGCTAAATAATTGATTTATAGATATTAAAGAAATTAGTTAAGTTAGTTATTTATAACAAATTAGTTAAGTTAGGGGTGTGTTTGATATGAAGGATTTGGAAGGGAGGCAAGGGAAAGGGAGGAGTTTTACCCTTTTTCTTAGTTTGGCACTACAAAATTGTTAGGGAGGGAGGGAAAAGTTATTAAGATTTACCTCCCCTCCCCTCCTAAATTGGGGAGATTTAGGGAGAAAATTATATTTTTGTCTTATTTTAATCATTATATCCATAATATTTTTTTAATATTCCTAAAATATATTTTTCGCATCTCACACTTGTCTATATAAATTTTTTTCTCCCCTCCCCTCTTGAATTAAATAATGTAAAATTAAAATTCCTCCCCTCCCCTCCATTTTTATTAATATAAACGAGGTAATATTAAAATCAATTTCTTTCATTTGTCTCCCCTCCCCCTCTATTAAAATCTCTCCCCTTCCCTCCCCTCCCCTCCCCTCAGTTGAGTCAAATACACCATAAACTATTCTATTTAATCATGTGTATTGAAATTATCCTTGATATAAGCCCCTTAATATATGCAATTAACATGTATATTTTGGGGAAGCAATTAAAACTTTGGAAGACAAAGTGGATCAAGGTATAATATTTAAAACTGAGATAGACTCCTTGTCTTATGACCTGAGGGAGTATTAGTTGTTCATAGACGACCCCACCACTACCTTACTCAAAGAAAAGGGAATGGATTTGACGACTTGACGAGGCAGGAATGATGCTTGGTTGAAGGACTGAGTGAAGAGAAAGTTCATTTTGTGACCAGCCTTTAAATCCTTTTCCAAGAAGAAGAGATTATTTTTGTTTGGATTATCTTGGAGTTCGGTCTCAGAGTGAGAAGGACCACGATGACCACGACCATAAAGAAGTGAAATTCTGGAGGACCCTGGGGTTCAATATGGTATTCTGTCACACCATTGACGATGGCGCCGTCACCCTGACTTGCCAGCATGAACTATACATTAGCAATTAAAAAAATTAGTGTACAATATATTTATCATGTGAAGAAAATTTAGCAATGAAGAGTAACTAGAATACTAACCAGGTGGATGAAGAAGATCTGTGATAGATTTAGGCATTGGAGTAGTGGGAAGCATGGACGTCCAGTAAAGCTGAGGAGATAAGGCAGCATGCGTTGCCACCACCACTGCAACTTGCAATATCATATATAAAATGCAAATACACATTCGTTGTCTACTGTGAGTACAGCAGCGATAAGTAGGGTTAGAATCCTTATTAGTGAAGAAACTCTGTACAGAAGCAGCATATAACGTGTCCATCATAATAAAAAAGAACTGATCAGAGGAAATTTATTAGGGAGGAAAGTGCCAAGAATTGGATTCTCGTTTTGAGAGACATGGATAATCATGGATCGATCCTAATGTACATAATATATATATACAACTAGCTTACATCATATATGACTATTTTTAAAAAAAGCAAAAGAATAAAAAAATATGTCGAGAAAAATTAAAAGAATAAAAAAGATTTGCACAAAAGACTAACGAAATATATATATATATATATATATATATATATATATATATATATAAGATTGAGCGAAGCTAAAAACATAGTGACATGCATGGAGGCTAAGTTTTCAATAATGAGGGTACCTTTTTTCAAAGGCTAATCCTTTTAATTTAGCTTGACCTCTATTATATTCTATCGCCTTTGCCTTATGGACCCTTCTAGTTGGTATTGACGATAAAAAATGGAATGGCCTGAAATGCATGGAAACGGTGCAATAATTTCCTTTAACTTATTTGGTTCCTAATTAAAAATCTTGTAAAAAATTTTGGTTTTTATATTTATTTAGATAGATAAATTTTAAAAGTATCAATTGGCAGACGAATTAGATCAATTGTCACTGTCTCATATGCTTACATGATGATCCAATTCAGTGTGCTCCTTTGACCCTCGATCATTGCTTTTGTGCTTCGCTAAAATGAATCCATGGTTTCGAGACTTATACAAGGAAGGATCTCCCTCACAGTATGCTTCATTACAAAGTGGTTTGTAGATGGAAATCACAATGTGATCAATCAAGACATATCCTTTTTTCTGAAACCTTTTTCTTCTATCTCTTATGAGATTGTAGATGTTCATACTTTTTATTACTTTTTATCTTCTTGTCTTTGTTCTTTTTCTTTCTCTATGATATAAGTGTAAGGTACCTTTTATATTAATATCATTTGATCTTTTATAAAAAAAACTTGTCATGGGGATTGTGCTTAACAATCAATTGTCACACTCACACCCATAACATTAAGGTGTGCTAGGTCCGAAATGTATATATAATTTCTTATACATGTTTGTAGGCACATATAGTGTACTCTATATAAAGTCTTTAGATATATTTCATTTAACAAAATTCGCAAGATTTTTGTGGGAATTTCAAAGAGTCTTCCTAGTAAATAGGAACTCGGTTTGAATAACGCCAACAAATATTCGAATTCTGATTCGCACCCAAGCATGGAGAGAAATGCTAGTCTATGGCCAGTGATAGCAAAAGTGACGCAAGGTGAAATTTAATAATTATAAAATGTACATCTTAAAATAATTAAAGAATATAATAAATTAAATAATTTCTATCATCTGTCTACCCCCGTGTCCATCTTATTTTTCTTTCTCTCAGTTGTTTTTTCACTATGATCTTGAGCATTGAATTGCAATTGCAGCTAAAGACGAAAGTAAACACAATTATTTTTGGGTCTAATCAATGCCTTTATCTGTTCCTGACCATGAATAAAATCTTTCTTAATTACTCAATTATTAATGTGAGGAGTAAAATAGTGAAAGAGATAAAAATGGGAGCCACACTGTGGATTCCATGCAAGAGTCATGTTTGGCGCAAGTTTAAGTAGAGTAAATAGACGTTGCCCTGTGACATGCGTTTCTGCCCTTTTTGTAGGGCTCGAGTTTGACATTGACATGTTTATATATGTATATGTTTACATTGATTGTCATAAAAATAAAATATTATGTAATTTGCCAAATGTTGAGAAAAACTTATCCTAGCATGCGAGTGTTTGTAAGACATCATATTACAATTAAGAGCAAGTAGAAATAGGCTAAATATCACTACAAAAAAACTGGTCTTGGGTGACGAATTTTCACCGGCCCACAAAAGAAGTTGCCGCTGAAAATTGATTTTGAGCGGCGACATTTTTGTCGCTGCTGAAAGGGAGACTTTTAGCGGCGACAGTTTTTTGTCACCGCTGAAAGTCTCACTTTCCGTGGCGACAGATTTTGTCACCGCTGAAAGTTAGACTTTCAGCGGCGACTTTACTTGTCGCCGCTGAAGGTCAATAATGAAAAAAAATTTCTCCACTTTTCTGCGGCGACACTAATTGTCGTCGCAAAAGGTAATAGCATCTGCAGCAACTTCTAGGTGTCGCAGCAGAAAGTCTATAGTTTCTGCGGCGACAAAAAATTGTCGCCGCAGAAGGTGTGATTCAATGGCGACTTTTGTGTCGTCGCTAAAAGTCTACATACATTTTTCCCCATCTCAAAGGACTATGAAGCAACTATCTAATATATAAAATTAAATTATTGAATAATATTATTTTTAAATAATAAATAAAGAAATTTTATATGTTATTATAATAAGGAGAGATTATACATATAATAGTGTGTGATTCTGCGAAAGAAGGAGATGAAGCAGGGGTATGTGCATGAGAGAGATATTATAAATGTGTGTCAATGAGCGTGAGAGTTAGTATCTGTGTGTTAGAGACAATGTGAGAGAGGAGATAGAGAGAGGGAGATGTGTTTGTGTGAGAGATTGGGAGAAAAAATAGACATAAAATGTATACATACGTTCTTAATGACTATTGCATTTGCCCTTTGTTACTGCATTTCATATAACATCCCAACTTTTATAAAAAGGATTTATGAGGTATTGTTTAGTTCAAGAGTGTTTTTCTAAAATTAAAAAAGTGAAATTTTAGAGAAATAATAAAGGAAAAAATAATCATTAAAAATAGTTTAGAGTTAAGAAAAATCAAGAAAAAAAATATAAAATGAATATTTTGGGAGCTTAAAAAGTTATAAAAGAATTTATTTCCCCAAGAGAGACCCAAATGATTGAATAGTTATTTTTTTGGAATTAAATGCCTATTTTCTTAGAAAATTTAAGAAAAATAGTTAGAAATTATCATTTGGCCAAAAAATTTTTACAAAAATTGTCTAATAAGTTGAAGAAGCTATTAGGGGAAAATATCGTTATTTTATCAAGTGGATTTTTTCTTAAAAGTTATTTGGTAAAAGGAAGCCTTTCAGCGGCGACATTTGTGTCGCCGCTGAAAGTCTAGTTTCAGCGGAGACTTTTGTGTCGCCGCTAAAAGTCTACTTTTAGCGGCGACTTTTTATTATCGCCGTTGAAAGCAGACTTTCAGCGGCGATACAAAAGTCACCGCTAAAAGCCAATTTATTTATCAACTCAAGGTTCACTTCTTCACTTTACTCCTCTTCTTTTCCGTTCTTCGTTTCTGTGCCCTAGCTGCGTCGCGTCCCTCACAAGCTTACGACTACCCTTGCGATAGTGCACTCCTGTGTCGCGCGCCGTCTCATAGCCTCACACTCCGCTCTCGCTAGTGGCCGTCGCGTCGTCTGGTGGTCTGGTGCTCTGATTGTCGGCTTCTCACCCCGTCCCAGAGTCCCAATTACATCGGCTTCGTCTCCATCTCGTGGAAGTTGCTGTGCACCGTCGCCTTCTGTGCTAAAATTGACGCCGTTAAGGGTTGATTTCAAGGAATACCTGGTTTCTTCTGCTCTGTAATCGACGCCGTGAATTCTGTTTCTACAGGGCGTGGGCCAAACCTTGAGGTACATTACCTAATACCTATGTTATTATTCATCAGATATGGTTTTTGAACCTCTTGAAATGTGATCATAGTATGCTGGGTTCTCTTGTGAAGTTTCCTTATTCCACTTTGCATATGAATTATTTCAAAACTGCCCCCAATTTGTTGTCTTTTGTTCCTAAATGTCAAAGATATTGTCTTTGGTATTCCTTCCATTCTATCACTTTCCAGCTAAAAGAAAGATTTATGAAGTTATTTGACTAATTGGTTACGATTTCTACACACCTTCATTGTCTGTCAGTGGCTTTAGTTTTATTACACTTTAATTGCAAGAAAATATTTTCATCAGATCTACTCGTTATATTCTGCCTTTAATGATTTGCTTTATGTGATGTTTCACAAGTGTTCATTTATGGCCCAAAGGAGAACAGAACAGAACAAAAAAGAGAACTAAAGGAAATTTTCAACTGCACAACTGATTATGATAAAACTTATTCATAAGAAGAAATGTTCCCTAACTGTTAGAAACTAATACGGTAATACATATCAAATATTATCCTAGCTGGATTATAGCATGAGTTCTCTTGTACATTAACCTGTCTAACTGAAAAACCTGCTATGAATATTTTTTGATGCTAACTTGAGCATGAATTTAAATTTGGCATGCATGGTGAACAAAGAAAAACAACTCAGATGCTTGCTTCCATCCAGCTGTATATCAACCAAATTCCACTACATTTTGGAACATATTCCTATGCTATATTTATTTGGATTTCATATATAAAATTTCCGACAATATCACGTTTAATCTAATAATTAGTAATTTTCTTTATCCATTTTATTAATTTGACATGTGTCAACATGTTGTGTTCATCCACTCTCTTGCTGTCCAAATGTGTGAGATGATACATGATAGGCAAGTTAGATGTTTTGTATACATCTTCAGCAATAAAAGGATAGCACAAATTAAAGAATATACCTTGTTTATGTGTCTTACAGCCAATATTCTGGTGTCTACTAATACTTGTTTTACAATTTCTATGAATTGTGTGTTTATATATATACACACATTTTTTCTTTAATAATAATATACTATCATATGACTGACTAGGAATTAATCAGATATAATAATTCTAGTATGTTACCACTAGGCTTGATCAAAGATTCATACGTACTTCAATTATATTACTCATAAGATATAATTAATATACATTTTATATCATTTAAATCATATCTATCATATGCCTAGTTGCTGGCTGATTATTTATACTAATTTTTATGCATGTGTTTTCTTGTTGTATTGATTATAAACTTAATTATATTGTAGAAGTATGTACATTATGCCTTTTAAGAATGAGAAGGATAGATGTTATATTCAGTAAAGTTAGTAAATCTCTCTTCATGTCCTGATATGTTTGTTGAATTTTCTTGTTGTATCCTAGGGTTAACTTTTTAGGGAATATAAATGGATAAAAGTTGGTTACATATTAAAGATTCGAGTCAAATTTTCAGATTCCATGTCAAGAACAATCGGTCCATAAGCAAGAGACTTTTCTAATTATTGTGGTTTAACTCTTAGAACCACAGTCTCTTTCAGGGATGGTGGAGGTAGCTGGAATAATATTTTTAAAAAATATGGCCATGATATGATTTTAAAAATAAAGGTATTATTTATGTCAACTTTTTATACTTATTTTAGTTTATTTATATCATTATATAAAGTGTTTATGATTATTTGTTTCAGGATAAATTTGAGCCTGCTGATGCAATTACTGAAGAAAAGTTTCATATAGCTATATCAATTATTTTACAAAATGCATTCAGAAATTGGAAGAACAATCTGCACTCTCACTACAAGAAATATGAGACTAATGAGGATAGGTTGGCTGATCCTCCTCAAACTATTAGTTTTCAAGATTGTGAGTGGTTATTAATATATTTTAAGTCTGACATGTTTAATGTATCTCACTATCCTTCTAAATAAATTATATTTTTTTGTTTCATCAATTATTAAATTCTTATTGCTTACTGCATTTTGTTGTAGAACAAAAGTGCAAGAAACACGATAAATCAAGAAAAGCAAATGACTAAATATACTTGTGGTCCTCGATCATTTGCAGAGATTGAATATGCTACAGTAAGTTCAATCTATCACCACTATAATTTAAATTTTCAATCCTTTTTTTTATTGTAAAATCTATTCTTTGTATTTTCTTGTATGTTATTATTTTGTAGAGAGATCCTACTACTGGACAACCTATTTCTTCTGACCAGCTATGGGAGATAACGCATACTAGGAAGATATTAGATGGACAAGTAGTACGGGCTGACGCACACTCTGAACAACTTCATGTACGCATTGTTGTTTAATATTTTATTTTGATTTAGTTTATTTTTAATCTAATAGTTTTATATATTTTTATTATAGAGTCGTATGCATGAACTTTCTCAACAGCAAAATCAAGATTTAGAGAGTGATGCTCGAACGACGTCAGAATAAATATTGGCGACAGTTCTTGGTGAGAGATCAGGGTATGTAAGAGGGAAAGGGTATGGAGCGGAGCCTTCAAGGAAGAGAAATCGCCCTCAATCTACAGATAGTTCAATTGTTGAGAGTGTGCGTGCCCAATTACAGGCAGAATTTGATAAAAAATTTCAAGAGGAGAGAGAAAAAATGGAGGCTGAGCGTGCAAAGATAGAAGAAGAGCGTGAAAAGATGCAACAAGAGCGTGTGCAATTCGAGGAAAGACTAATGGAACAAATAGAGCAAAGAATACAAGCTCAATTTGCTGCCTTGATGCAGAAGGGGTAACAACATGCGCCTACTTCTTCTAGTCATAGTATTGGTCATTCTATATAAAATTTATGTATAAACTAAACAATTTTATTTTAATTTTAAATGTTTAAGTAATTGAAATAATTTGATATTTTATATGATGATCAAAATATTTACCAATGTTATTAGATTCTGATTTATTTAGTTATTTATCATTTATTATTTGTTATTAAATTATATTTTTTCATATCACAAAAATTATATAAAAAATTCAAAAAATAATATTAACTTTAGGCGGCGACAGTTCTGTCGCCGCAGAATGCGCTTTAGGCGGCGACAGTTCTATTGCCACAAAATGCGCTTTAGGTGGCGACAGTTCTGTAGCTGCAGAATCATCTTTAGGCAGCGACAGAATGTGCTTTAGGTGGCGACAATTCTGTCCCCACAGAATCATCTTTTCGGCGGTGACTTTTAAGCGAAAGTCTCATAGGATGCGACTTTGCGACGACAAAATGTCGCCACTAAAAAGATTCAGCGGCGACTTTTAAAGTCGCCGGTGAACGTCAATTTTTTTGTAGTGTATTTTATGCTCCGTTTGGTATGTGGAAGTAGATTTAAAATTTGTTTGGTATACCCATGAAACTATGATATGATTTTGCATCAATATGTATATTTATAATGTGAAAAGACCAATATACCCTTCTCTGAAAAAATACCCACCATCCTAAAGAACTACCAAGACGTCAGCCACCACAGCCACCAGTCACCATAAAAACAACCATAATCCTCCATTTGTGTAGATTTCAGCCATCAATAGTCAATAATAACTCCAAAAAAAAAAAAATCAGAGGGTTCGAGGAATGAAACATCCTTAATTTTTATACCTTTATTACCTATCCAAAAAAGTAAGATAGGATTTCGTCTGACAGCAAAACATCTCAAATAAAAGGCAAACATTTGACTGAAAGCAGATATATTCTCCTCAGTAAGCCTCTCAATAAAGTGATTTGCTTTACCAAGAATGATACAAGTAGATGTGTGATCCACAAATTTCAAGGACTAAATTTTATTGAGAGGGGAATAAATGTCATATCCCTAATTTTAGGCCTACAATCTCAAGAATAATTTTGAATTAAATAGGCTACCAAATTCTGTTGAGCAAGAGTCTTGAAAATGCCCCAAAAGATAGAATGTTCTTGGCAAATATGTAACATTCGGCCTTGTGGAATAAAGGTTAAATGTGTAATAAAAGTGCCAAAATGAAGGATGTGACAAGAAGCAGAGTCGGATGGTTCGAAGAGAAGAAGAGGGACGAGAAGGAGTTAAGATTCACAATTTGAATATTTGTTGTCGCAGATCCAAATATTCGCTGGAGAAGAAGATGAGAAGAGGATGAGGTAGAAGGACTATGAGGAACAAGTAGCTTGAAGAGAAGGAGAGGGAGGAGAATAAGAAGTTGAGATTCGCGATCTGAATACTCCTCAGTCACATATCTAAATATTTGCCAGAGAAGAAGGTTCAAAGAAGGGTGTGAGTGACGGAGAGAGCAAATATAGACGACAGATCTGGATGGAGCATGAACGCAAACAACGATGACGGAGGTTGACAGTTGATGGAGGTTGGTGGCCGACAAAAAGGGGAGAGGGGCAAAACAGTCCAGTTCCATGGAAATGGAACTCAATTCTCATGGGAGGCAAGGAAGTGGCAGTGCTCAAATTTGATAGAATTGGTACTTACATAAAACTGGCTTGCATCATACTAAACAAGCTAAAATCCCACTTCCACCCTCAATTCCAGTTTCATCCCCTCAATTCAATGGTACCAAATGGGGCATTACTATAATTTACATTCGGATCATGGACAAAATTGTAAATATAGAGTTCACCATCAGTTAGACTATGAAAATCTCATGAATAAAATGGTTTGTTTGTTTGTTTTTTTTTTACTTCTACCCCTCAATTCAATGATTAAATGTTTCTCTCTACTAGTTTAACAACAGATGATGAACAATTATGCTGTAGGGGCCGACCACAAAGAAAAGGATTTGCCACAAAGAAATGTTTTTCCTTTGATTTTGAAAAGAAGACAATTCACAGGAATATAGTAATTACAAAAGGAAAAAGAAAAATAGAAAGAGAAAAGAGAAAAAGAAAAAGAACAATTTATAATTATAGCAAAAACGACCCAGTATATTACCAATAGCAACCAACAAGCCTAGTCATAAGCTATTAATGACTGAATAAAATATAAACGATGACTGAGTCACCGTAGCAGAAACGTCAAGATCAATGCTAGTGCTACCATTTCGTCTATATGCAGTAAAACCTAACAACCCCCCGTCCTATTTTTAAATAAAATGGGGATAATTACGTACAAATGTGAATGGGTTGTTAAAGAAAAGTTAAAAAAAGATAGTAAACGGCCTATATAGACTCAATTCTCAACTAAAGAAACCAAGAAAAGGATTGAAGCAAAGTAAGGAAGCATACTGCAAAATGGGATTTTGGGTGAGGTTTCTCCAAGTGAAGATTTTGAAGGGAATATATGAAGTTAGAAATGGAATTTCTATGAAGTTTATATATAAAGTTATTAAACATAATCGAATTTAAAAATAAACGCTAATTTAAGAATAAATTGATATAATTTTATAAATTAAGAAATGTAAAAATAGTAAATTGGGTGAGTAAATGCGAATACAACTGGGTTTGTACTCCAACGAAATTAAAAATGGGTTAACACAGTTTATAAATTAGAAATATAAAAACTCAGTCACTTTGATAATGATGCTCATATACAGTCAAAGCAAAAACGTCACTATCAATGCTACGGCTACCATTTCAACTTCAATTAATGCCAAATGAGACCATTTATGATGTTTAGCCCCTTCATGTATATGATTCATGTGATTGCGGGCTCCACACTTGCTTTCAATCACCTCAGTGGCTCTTATCATTATATTAATTTGTGTAAAAAGTCAATTCACATTATAGTGGCCGACAAGGAGAAGAAAAAGGAAAAAAATAATTGACGAGGATATAATTCGTGTATTGCTGTAATAGGACAATCGATAAATTGTTTTCATTTCTAACAACCATCGAGCCTATTTATAAATCATATAGATTGAGAGTACGCAGTTAAAGAAACTGAGAAATATTGAAGAAAATTAAGGAAGCATACTTGAGTGAAAAATGGGACTTTGGATGAGAGAACAAGTGTGGTTGGTGGTGGCTGTTATTATGATATTAGGGTTTAATGATGGAAGTGAAGGGTGTTTGGAAGAAGAGAGAGAAGCTCTTCTCAAACTCAAAGAAGCTTTCAATTACCCAAATGGCTCTTCTCTTCTTTCTTGGAATAACCTTATCCATTCTGACTGCTGTAGTTGGGAGGGAATCAGCTGTGAAAGCTCCACGCAGAGGGTTATAAGCCTTCTTCTGAAGAATATAAGAGCTCCAGAGTTGGAAAACTTCAAGTGGTCATTGAATGCTTCTTATTTTCAACCTTTCCACCAACTTCAGGAATTGGATTTGTCTGGAAATTACTTGTCAGGTCTCTTTCTTCTCCCCACTAACTATTTTATCATTCATATATTTTTCCAACATATTTAAGAGTGACTGGTGATATTTTTGTTATTATTGGAGCAGGGCTATTTGGCGAAATTAGGTTGGACAACTTGCAAACTTTGTATCTGGAAGATAATCAGCTCACGAAAATGCCCTTCTCTGGTGCTCAAATTTTATTTTCCAAATTCTGTTAGATGCGATAACATGTTCTTTAGTTCTTTCATTTAAGAAAATCAATTGAAGTGTAGAAATAGTTGAAAATATGAGAGCTAAATAACATGGTGTTTTTACTTAATGGTAACATGACTGAAGGAAAAGAATCGAGATTATTATATTTGTAACATGACTGAAGGAAAATAATGGAGATTATTATATTTGAACTTATAATATAAGGAATAATATCCAGGATTCACTTGTTTACTTCTTTATGATGATTATTTTTAAAATTTTTATTTCATATTTTACAGATGATTTTCATTCACACACTTCGAGGACTTTGGAGTTCTCTTCGAATTACTCGAAGGATGTTCATCCAGAATATATGTCACTCGTATCTCTAACCTCCTTGAGGACATTGTCCCTTTATAACAATAGCATAAAAGGCTCACTACCACATAAAGGTATCATATCTGTTGGCTTTCTTTAGTAAAAATAATTTACTATATGAGTATTCAACCTCTAATATTAGAATAGATTGATAAAGTATTTAATCTACAATCTTTATAATTTTCTATATTTGTAGCTTTCTTTAATTTATAATATAGAGACTCAATAAGTAAGGATTTGCTTTTCATAATGCATCTTGCCCTAGAGAGAACGACTATATTTTATACCCTTTTGTCATTAATATATGAACTAAATAAATAATTTGTAGAGATTATAAAGGAATTAGTTAAATTTATTATTTATAAAAAATGTGCATTGGTTTATTTAAAATAATATACTTAATTGTTTGCATTAAAACTACCTATTGATATAAATTTCTGTGCAATAAATAAAGATAATTTAGAGAAAAATAATAAATTTGGTAGATAAAAGGGATTGAGATTTTATATTTAATAACATAATAAACCTTATAATTAGTTATTTTATTTATAATCAAAGGGAGTAATAAAACTTGACTTATCTTAAAACTTTTATGTTGAAAAAAAAGGAAAATTATTTATTGAGATCTAAATAAAAATATCAAAATAAAATTTTACTTTATTTATTTTCTATCTATTTAGCCTCTATTTTTTTTTCGTTATATTATTAGGAATAATTGAACTCTTGGCCGCTACTCAAAACTCCATTCCATTCTTGTTATCTATATAGTCTCCATTTATCTAGATTTTACAACTGAATTTTTCGGCATTAAATGTATATTTTGCAGGAGGCTTATGCAATTTGAAGAATCTAGAAATATTGTCTCTTGGCGAGAACATGTTTGAGGGACTCCTTCCTTCATGCCTCAATAATTTGACATCTCTGCGTGTGCTTGATCTTCAATACAATGGTTTTGAAGGAACCTTCCCTTCCTCACTCATTCATTCTCTGAAGTCCCTTAAATTCGTTTCCTTAGACGAAAACTACTTCACTGGCATAGCATCACTTTCTCTGTTTGCCAACCACACCAACCTTCAAGTATTCACAATTTCTTGCTCTAATAATCCAAACCTCAAGCTTGAAACTGAAGACCCCCCATTTCTCCCTTCATTCCAATTAAAAATTTTCAGCATTGTTGAATGCACTACGAATGAAGAAAACGAGCACAAAATTGTGCCCTCATTTCTTCTTCATCAATATGATTTGAGAATTCTAGAACTTCCCTATTTGAACATTTCAGGAAGTTTCCCAAACTGGCTTTTGACCAACAATACCAAATTAGTTTCTCTTTATGTCAACAACAACTTCTTGACTGGTCCCTTTGAACTTAACTCCACTTCGAAATTACTTGATATGAAATATTTTGATGCTTCCTCTAACCCTATTAATGATGAAATCCCTCCTCATATTGGATATGTTCTTCCCAACTTGCTTTCTCTAAACATGTCTTCAAGTTCATTAAAGGGTGGATTTCCAGCTTCACTTGGTGACATGAGGCAATTGAACTCGTTAGACTTGTCCAATAACAATTTGTCTGGCTATTTGCCCCAAGAATTTGGGATGGGTAGCAATGACTTGAGGTTTCTAAAGTTGTCAAACAACAACTTAAGTGGCCCATGTTTGCCAAGCGGTTCAAATTTCACACATTTGTTGTCTGTGGATCTAAGTAGCAACAACTTCAAAGGAAAAGTACCTGATGGGATTATCAAGAGTTCAGAATTAAGAATGTTGGAGTTAAGTGCAAACCAACTATCTGGTGAAATGCCAAGCTGGATTGGAAACTTTAAGCATTTGAGTTATCTCATTTTATCACAAAATTTTATGGCAGGTTTGATACCAGAAAGCTTTTGCAATTTAGCTGAGCTTACATACCTAGACCTTTCGCAAAATAGATTCAACGGTACTTTGCCAAGCTGCCTAAATATGCCATTACTAAGATACTTGCATTTACAAAGCAACGATTTTATGGGACCCATACCTTCTGTTTTGGCCAAATCTCCCTTGATTTTAACTTTGGATTTGACCAAGAATAGATTTTCAAGTCAAATTCCGAGGTGGTTCAAGTCAATGTTGAACTTAAGGGTGCTCCTCCTAAAGGGAAACAAACTCGAAGGTTCCATTCCTATGGAAATGTGTAAGCTCAAGAACATAAGCATACTGGACCTTTCACAAAACAAGCTTTCTGGAGGGATACCATATTGCTTGAATAACATCACATTTAGAATGAAGGATGAAATGGGTGAAGCCAAACTAGGAAAATTTTTTGTCCCCTGGACTACAAGAGGCCCGTTATTTGACTTCAATCGCACAAGTGGAGAGCTTGTTCAAGGTGAATATGAAATGCATTTTGCATGGTATGAGGAACAAGAAGTGAACTTCATGTCAAAAAGCAGGTATGAATCATATGAAGGAAATATATTAGATTTCATGTCTGGCTTAGATCTCTCAAATAATCAGTTAACAGGTGAAATCCCTTTACAAATCGGATACTTGCAAACCATCCATACATTAAATTTGTCGCACAACTATTTGACAGGGCCTATACCGGAAACATTTTCTGACCTTATGCAAATAGAAAGTTTAGATCTTTCATACAACAAATTGGCGGGTCATATTCCTTCCCAACTTATACGGTTGTATTCTTTGTCTGTCTTCTCCGTGGCTCACAATAATTTATCTGGCATGACACCTGACATGAAAAATCAATTTTCAACTTTTGACCCAAGTTGTTATGAAGGGAATCCTTTTCTTTGTGGTCCACCTCTACAGCATAATTGTTCATAAACAGACAACCATATCATTTCGAAGAAGATGGTTTCCGAAATGCCTTCATATGGAGTTTTGCAGGAGCATTTGGGGTCTTCTTTCTTGGGGTCATTTCCTTTATGTATATAAACTCTTAATTTACTATATATTACATTTGAATTCATAGAAAATTGACAAATTATTTGTATGGGTATTAGTAAAAAAAAAAGCCGTTTTGTTCATGAGATTTTGATTGTCAAACTGATAGTTAACTCTAGATTTACAATTATGTCCATGATCCGAATGAAAATTGTACTGAAATATTCAGCCTATTTCTGGTCCTGCTCTACATTGTAATATAATATGATGTCTCAAACACGCGCCCAACATGTACACACTAGTAAAAGTTTTTCTCAATATTTGGCTCATTGCAGAATAATTTATTTGAAAAATATGATAGTTGATTCAACTTAAACTTGCGCCAAACATGACTTAGCTTTTAAATGAATAACACAAACATTTATGACGAAAAGGCATACAAATGCGAGATTAAAATATTTTTCCTAAATTTCTTATTATTTTAATATTAATATTCTTTGTTTTTGCAAAATACCATTCTTTTGGTTACATAGTTATTTTTTTTCAAAAAAAATAATGCTTCTGCTTCTGCTCTCTTTTGGTCCCAGCTTCTGCTTTTGTTGCGTAGTTTTTTGGACCACTATTCAACCCCGCACAATCAGAAAAAACTTCTACATGATCACGTAATCTCTTTATGCTTTCTTAGAAAGAACTTCATCCCTCACTATAAGCTCTATTTAATCATTCAGTAAAGTTTATAGGTTATTTATAAATTATAATGAAGTGAGAAATATTTTATTCAGAAAATGAAACAGCTGAAGAGAGTGTGGCTGGCACCGTGAGGAGAGGGGAGAATTTTTAACTATGGATACAGGGGTGGGGATCTGGGATTCTCTAAAAGACTAAGAAAACTAAACCCGAATTACAACCTCCTTTATCGCTAAGTTATAAAGGTGTCTCCACCCAAATTACACTTATCTTGCCCCATTTTGTTTTCATTATTCCCATTTTTTGCGCCTTCCTCGTCGCTCTACGTTGTAATATGATGTTTCACACACTTGCGCGAGCATGTACACACTAGTAGAATAAGTTTTTCTCAATATTTCGCTAAATGCATAGTAGTTTATTAAAAATGATTATTTATTCAAGCTAAACTTTCGCCAAGCATATAAACTTTTAAATGAATATTATCTTTTAGTGAATTGTGTTGCTTCTTGTCTTTTCAGCTCATTAGATATGAAAGGCCAGCATGAGATTCTTTTGAGGATGGGCTGATGGCAAATAAAAGAAATTGAGAAACTGAAAGCGGCCACAGCTTTATATCACACACACACATGCATTGGAACGCAAACAAGACATGGTATTTACCAATATACATACATAGAGATCTTATAATACTTCATGTACACGAAAGTGAAACATGGGGTCTTAGTTAAATTCCCTTTCCTGAAGTTAACTTGGACAAGGATGAAGTATCATAGTGCGTTTTAAAGCAAGAGAAATTGAACGCCATGCTGCCTGCATATCATACACTCCTCTTATTTTTAATATATGATCTATTTAATTAATTTAATTAAATTAAAGAAGTTAGTTAATATGTTATGTGTTTTTCTAAAATACCATAATCATATTTCTTAACTCCTTTCCTCCCTCCCTTACTTGATTATTGTTTAGAGAGTATCAATAGAGGTATTAGTAAAGAGTTGATAAATATAAGAAATAAGTCTTATATTTAGGATCAAGATCAACTCTATAATTAGGTCTAATATTAAGGATTAGAGGAATATTACAATACACAAAAATGAGACATTGTTTAAGTACGACATATGGATTCTCTATTACCACTCTCTAATTAGATCATGCCCTTCTTTTATTTTTATTAAGTGTGCTTAGGAACCCAAGCAATGGAATATTGAAAAAGGAAGTGGCATATTGGAACGCTGCCTGGTTTCACTTTTAGCATTTGGAAGGCCAAATGTTTTGGGTTCCACGATGACGTGTCTCTGTGGCATACACTCACAGCTTTCACTCTACTCCCATCAGTCCCCTCCAACGACACCATATAGGCAACTGAGTTTTGTATTTTGTGACAGTAAAACACAGCATACACATAATCGAGCTTGTGGCACACCACTAGATTTGCTTCTCCCACCTTCTCCACTCCAAGCAATATTCTGTATTCTTGATTCTTTGTTTCCATCTTCAAGATCCCCTCCGTAGACAAAGCTTCCACGTGCTTCCCAAGCTTGGAAGTGATAAAATCAAGCATGGATTCTAAGGATGTGGCACAATACTTGTCCTCTCCTTTAATCTCTGGCTCCTCACACTCTTTAATTGTATTCTGCATAACCTCAGCTTTAATTGAGCCAGGCTTCGCAGTAAACTTATTCAATATCTCAGCCATCTATGGATCGGCAAAGAATATATCATAAACACATAATTATCAGTGATCGACCACAGACATGGTAGAATTAATTAATTGAGTCTGACACTAAGTACCTTGCTTGAGGAAAAGGGAATGGATTTGACGATTTGACGAGGCAAGAAGGATGCTTGGTTGGAGGACTGAATGAAGAGAAAGTTCATCTTGTGACCAAACTTCAAATCCATTTCCAAGAAGAAGAGAGCTGCGTTGGGCTTATCTTGGAGTTTGGCCGCAGAGGGAGGATGAGGACCATAACGAAACCTAAATTTTGCGTTGACATTATTTGTCATCACAGCGTGGAAGATGGCGCCGCCACCTGACTTAATTACCAGCATGAACTGCATATATTTGTAAAGTGAAGATAGAAAAAATTCGCAGAAAAATTACCAATGAAGAGTGATAGAATACTAACCACGTTGGTGAAGGAGATCTGCGATGGATTTAGGCATTGTAGTATTGGGAAGCATGGACTTCCAGTATAGCTCAGGATCAGGTAAGGCAGCAATCAGCTGCAATTTCATATATAATGTAAAAATACACATTAGTTGAATCTTCATTACTGAGGAAACTATGTGCCGAATCTGCATATAACGCGTCCATGAATAGAATCAAAAGAAGTTGAGAGGAAGTTTATAAAGGGGAGAGTGCCAAGCATTGGATTCTTGTTTTGAGATGACATATATACACCACTTGGTTATGTCATAGATGAATATTTAAATAAAAAGCCAAAAAAAAAGATAAAAAAAATATGTCAAGAGAAATTAAAAGAATGAAAAGATGGGCACGAAAGACTAATAAAATATTACCTTCGGTCCTAATTATAAGAGTTAGTTAATTTTTTTTTTGGATAAATTAAAGAAGCCAAATAAATTAGTCAATTATGACCAAATATAACATGTTAAGATAAATTCATATTATATACTTCTCAATCTATCAAACTAATCAACTAGCTATTATATTAGTTATAATTAATTAATTTATTTGGCTTCCTTAATCTATCAAAAAAAAGTCAACTATAATTAGGAGTGAATATATAAAAATTCAAAGGATGAAAAGAGAAGCTAATAACATGGGATGCGATGTTTGGAGGTTAGGTATTCTAACCATGTAACATCCCGATTTTTGGGTTTAGGAGAACTGAGAGGTAGTCTGATATAGGCAGGCTGCTAAACCCGTAGTCCCAGGATAGTAATCTGATATGGGCAGATCACTTACCAATATTTTGTAGGAATCCGAGGAATGAGCTAAGTCCCTAAGGATTTAAAGATGAGTTAAGTCTTTAACCTACAAAATAGGGACAGTTCACCTAGGTTCAAAAGAGGAATGTAAGGAATATCCTAAGTCTTAAGCCTAAGAATTCTGAGTAAGATAACCTGATATGGGCGGGTTGTCGAGCCTTTCAATTAACAATGACTCCCGAAGAGTTTAGGGGATGAGTTGTTGAAAGAGAATTTCGAGAACTTAAGATGAAGGATAAGAAGATAAGTAAAGAGGTCAGAAAGAGAGTATAGGGGCATAATCGTAATTATGGAAAAGATCGGGCTAGTAGCCGATGAGTACCATATTTTATCATAAAATAGAGAAAATTATGCTGATCATTTCATTGAACTGTGAAATATGCATATGAGGTCCCTATGAGTATGTAAGAATTAGAAAAGTGACCAAGGGTAAAATGGTTATTTTCAAATCTGCGCACGAGCATACTTTTAGGCCAAAATAGCCCCGGTCCAGATTTAATATCTGAAAATACTAGGAGATAGAGAAAAGAATTACAGGTTGAATAGAGATGATCGGACTGTGGCCAAAAGCCATATAGTATTTCTAAGACCCAGATATAAGTTAGACTAAGTCATGGTAGGCCCAGGGGAAGCCCAAGATGTTTGGATGAGGCCAGATCAAATCAAGGGCAAAATTGTAATATTTGGGCGAAAGGTAGTGATTTTCGAATATGTGCATAAAATTCCCAAGAATTCCAGAAAATAGGAAATATTATTTTGAGGAACTTTTGTGAAGGGAGAAGATGAAAATACCCTGGGAAATATTTATTAGGTATTTTTTCAAAATGTGACCGAGTCAGTTCCGGTTTGGACCATAATGCTTCTGAAAGCTTCTGGAATGCTCCCAAGGCTCCCAATTTTGCCATGTGTGCTGCCAAAGGTGGTTCCCACATTCTTTTAATGTTACTTGGTGATTAAGCCAAGAAAAGAAAAAAAGTAATAAAAAATAAAAATAAAATAAAAGTAATAATTACAACTTTTGAGTCAGCATGCTGAGTCAGCAGGTACTTATGAAACGCCATGAGTCATCATGAGGACATCACCATGATAATGCAATAAAATGGATTAAATAAAATAGAAAATTTCAAGAAAAATCGTGGCCACAGGATTAAAGTTATTAAGAATTACCAAAATACCATTTATGAAACCTATAAATACCCCTCCCCTTCATAAGGAGCATGTCTAAGAGCACCAATTTAGAGAGAGAAGTGATTTCTAGAGAGATAAAGTGAGAGGAAGGAAGAAAAGAAAGAAAGAAAGAAGTCCTGGCGAAACCGGAAGCAGTATAGAGATATTGGAGTTCTACTAAGCTAGTGAGGTAGTAACTAATCTTAGCTTTTATGTAATGACTTTGTGATTTGATGTGTTATTGTTTGGTTGGATTGTTGTCTTATATGTTATGTCTGAAGCTCTATTACATAATGCTATGATCATATGTTATTATTAAGTATGGAAGCATGCATCATACTTATCTATACACAATCACAATTAGGCACTATCACACTGCATTACATATATTGTTATGATTGTTACTACTGAGATTCCCCCGAATCTCATCCCCTATGTATAACCCATTACAGAGAGGTTACGTCGAAGTAAATTTTGAGAATGCTAAATATGCCGTTATGCTGCCAAAATTATGGCAGAATGTCCATAATGAAGATAGGATATGATGAGTACTGTGTACGTAGGTACTGTCTAAGGAGTCTGGAAGTGAGTGGACCTAGTAGGTTCATCCAGTCTTTCTTGGGTACTTACGTAGAATGGTAATTCTCATGGAAATTACTGAATCAGTATAGTTCAGTTATTTTTAAAGATGAAGTATAGTAGTTATACTGCCGGATTTCAGGCAGGAAAGATGTAATAAAGATATGAGGATTTGTTCATGTTCTGTTATATAATAATTTATTATTTAATAATAAATATTGTTTGGCATGTTCAACTTTTGTATAAGTAGCTAGAATAATGGGTTATACATAAGAAAAGTAATTATGAGAGTACTTGAAAAGTTAAGAAATTAAGAGAGAAATTCGCAGGTCCTGAGACAACGGTGTTCCGACCTCAGTTTGACCTAGTAAACGAAAGAGTTTGGCCAGGAAATTTGGTGAGCCAGTAGCACACATCTGGGGCTTTACGCGGATAGGTAATAAGCCTCATTTGGATGTGTAGAATGAGATAAATCAGTTCTCAAAGTAAAGATTTAGAATAAGAAACTTAAGAGTAAAATTTTAATTTCTGGGCTTAAGTTAAGATATAATCGAGCTAATATCGCTTCCGCAAGTATACATTGAGGGGTTTAAGGGAGAATGTTTTAAACCACGTATATAAGCATGCCACATTAATTATGCCATGTAAATAATGTAACTCCTTAATAATGTAGATTCCTAAGCATTTATCTATAATGATTGACTTTAATTATAAGAATCCATACCATCTACTATTTTTTTTATTTCATCAAGGTATCTTTAAGTTACTTTAGATTTAAAATTAATCCCTGTCGAAGTTTAAAGGATGCGTACTTATGTTCTTTATCTTATGAGATGAGGATTCGTACTTATGTTCTCTATCTTATGAGATGAGGCTACTTACCACGTTAATCAACAACCTGTTGGTTATCAAATACTATTCTACATATGATGAATCCCTATTTGATCATATTTTTCATATCTATTTTAAGCAATTTATCATGTTTAATGTGCATTGTTGTAGTTGTTTTGTTCACTTTGTGCTTTAATTGATTCTATTAATTAAATAATTAAAAATATCATTTTCTTGAGTTTTTATTATTTTATTATTTCTTTTGATTAAATTGATTTGCATTAAGGTATTTTGCTTTTATGTATTTCAGGAAATTAGAAAAATAAATAAATGATGATTAGGACATAAATCAATTGCTACACAATTATATTATATGAGGAAGGTTAATTGAGAAATTGTCAAATTGAAGGATAAACTTATAATATCTAATAAGAGAGAATCAAAATACCCCCAATAATATTATATTTTATTATATTAATATTTTCCTTTAATATAATATTATATTATATTAGTATTATATTAATTCAATGTCATTTGAATTAATTAAAAAATAATGCATCAATATCTAACATTTGAATTTAATTAAAAGATAATTAGATAAGGGTATTATCTCTTCCTATTTTCTTCTTCATTATTTTATATCATTTATCATATTACTTTTTATTTGAATTACTTTTAAGATATTTGAGTTAAAAGGATTATCTTTGGAGATATTAGAAAAGATGACAGCTTGGAGATAATTGAAGATTATGGAAGATAAATCAAGGATAAATTATCATCTTTTCTATATCCAATCAGTGAAGAGACATGCATCAACATGAAAGATGCCAAAGTCACGACCTAAGCCTATATAAAGGATCTCAAGCCTCTTTCATTCAACATATTAATTACCACCATCACAATCATCTTCTTCATCTTTTCCACAATTACGTCGTTTTCCTTCTAAGTTCTTGAGGAGAGATATAGTAGTTTAAGTTCCTCCATTTTAGAGTTAGGAGTTGAACAATTTTATATTTTGATCTTTTTCTTTATGAAAATTTATGATTTCCTAGACTTACATTTTGACATTTGTATATGTTGGACCTAGGGTTTTGATTGAAATATTTTTGATATCAAACCCTTGTGATTTATTTTTTCAATTTATGATTTGGTGTTCTTTATTTAATATCTTTGGTTTCCTCTTGTAAAGAGGCACGACTAGATGGAGTAGGAATAAATTGGAGATGGTTCAAGGGTACCTTATCTTCTTATTTGATTAGATGGGATAGAGGTTGGAGAGGAACCCATATTGATAGCAATATGAATGGCCTTATTTACATGGTCATCTGACTCAGTGAGCTCTGACCTAGTTTCCTCAAATATAGTAGGCAATGGGTGCCTTTTTCTTATTAGGGCTTACCGTGCGCTCTGTCTTACTGGGCTAGGTGTCTCTTGCACTAGAGTCTGAACTTGAGCTACTGGAACAGAATGAATTTGATCTCTTGGTGGGCTCTTGTCTTTCCTTACTTTTAGCTTGTATTTAGACCAACCTCAGCCACTTTTGTTCTTGCCATTTTTACTAATGAATAGTGATTGCGATAAGAAGGTGATATGGAATTTGAGGTTTCTGAGAAATAGTTTGTGGATAGAATGTAGGGGAAATTATTTCTAAGTGGTTTAAATGAGAAAATGACTTTATAGGAATAGGTTTGAATTTTTGGACTCAGAGAAATTCGATGACTTTTCGAAGAGGAATTTGATTAACTGAACAGTAACAGTCATTTTTTTTCTAAATAACTAGTAATTTATCAATAAGTTCTTCGATAAGTGTCTTATTCGAATTGTTTATTGATAAATCTTTAGACAATAGGAAGGAATTTTTTGATGGGGTATTCGATAAGCCCCTTATTGATGGGGTATTCGATAAATATCTACTTGTTCAATCAAATCATACAAGATTTATCGAAAAATTCTTTTAAAAAACATCTTTATCAAATTGTTATTCGATCAAAAACCTCAGTCAATTTTCAAAAATACTTTATTTATCAAATAACTTTTCGATAAGTAGCTTTATGGGTAAGTTGTTCAATAAATTTCAAAAAAATTTCACAAATTTTATCGAATAACATTTGGATAAGTGTTCTTTTTAAAAAATTTATCGATAAAAATTAACACATAATACTTTGTAGAATTTTCAAAATAATTCATTCTTATCGAATAAATATTTAACAAGTCACTTTACCGAAAAGATTCAAATCATTGAAACACATATTTTGTCTCAAGTTTATCAAAACTTTTATCGATAAGAAGCTTTATCGATAACTTTCGATAAGTAAAAAAATGAATAATAGTTTCTTGAAACACATAAACTTTTCTTTAAAACATGATGCATTACAAGAGCATAAGCACATAACATGAAATATTATTATCAAGATAACTTAGATATATTCAATTATAAAGAGAGGTTTTAGAAATACTTATTTAGTTTTGACATTCTAATAAGTTGATCTATGATTTCCTTTGCCTTTCTCTCTTTGTTATGTTTGAGCAAACTTTGTATTGACATAGATAATGATCGTTTTAGCTCGTTGCCAATTGATCTTTGTTGCTTCAGTGTTCACTTATCTTTACTAGATTTTAATATCTCATACTTGATATATCTACCATGCAATCCATTAAGATATCTTTTGTAACACTATTTTTATACGTCACAGGGACCAAATGGTAGTATCTGGAACCACTTATAAGGTCAACAAAGTCCAATTGCACAATCTAGAATTTATGTCCATGGGTTACTGTTCATCTGGTAAAATTCTAGATAGGCGATTCAACTTCAGAAATTTATAACTAATTCTAAAAAAATCGAAACAACGTGGTTCAAGTGGCTACATGAAGCTGACTTAAGCCTCTTTAAGGGAAAAATATGAATATGACCAAAATCTAGGCCAATTAATACAGTTTTAGCATGGAGATTTACTGTTTATTTGGTCAGTTTCATAGTTTTTAGAATTAGTTCCCTTACTTATGAAAAATTCATTCTACTTGTACCAATATCAAAATATGGCGTTCTTGGTACCAAAATAAAGTTAAACATGTATACTATCATCATGTAAATTCTCATGCATTTATTTAGAGGTTAACTTTTTTTCATAAGTCTCAACGAAATGTCGGCAAAACTAAAATATTGTACTAAGTACACAATACATATTTCCATAAAAAGTCACATATATAACAAACTATCTATACATCATAACTTCTTCATTCGGCTTCATTGCTTTCATGAGAAGGTCCTGTTGTGATTGATGTATAATGGAAAGAGGTAAGATTTTTAGAAAAATCTCAGTAGCAAATAGAAACCAAACAGTGTACGCAACTCAATGCTTGATGTTAATATGTATGTACTTAATGATCATGCTTGCATAATGATGTCTTTATATGCTTCCATGTTCCTTAAATTATAACATATAGCCATAACATAAAAAGAAAAAGAGCATCACTTAATCATACATGCTTCATATAATCAAGGTAAGCAATCATCACATAAAACATCCAAGCAAGCTAAAGCATACAATTTAGGTAAGTTTAGTACCTTAGAATAACATTCATTTAATCCTTTCTGTAATGACCCTTAGAAAATAAATAGGTAAATAATACCATTTTAATAATAGATATATAATATTTCTTGCAATTAGGCTAACAAAAGCTGGTGGTTGAGTGGTGTGGAGGTTGTGCCATAAACTTAAAATCCAAAGTTCGAATCCTGGCTCTCTACAAGATGGATTTTCATTTTTCCCTTCAGCCCATTGTGCAAAATTACTAAAATGTCCTTCTGTGTTTTAAACCCTACTACTTCTCCATTTTCGGGTAGACAATAGCAAGAGAGAGTAGAGGGAAAGAAGCTTCATGAAACTCATTAAAATTTTACCTCTGCATCGATTCCATTTTCTTCCATTGTCCTTGCTGCTGTCACCAGTGTTCGTGTCATCATTTGCTTGCCGCCATTATTCTTGTTCCTTAGATCTCAGTCACCACTGCTCTGAGCCCTCTCCCTCCGTTCTACAAGTTTGTGTGTTTGGCGATGTAAAAGACAAAGCGAGTCACTGTGCCATGGTCCAGCCGTTGTTCTTCTTTCCGCTTTGAGCTTGGATTGTCGCCATTAGAGAAGCTTTTCTCTTTCTTTTCTTTTGTTCTGTTCGGTGTCAACGTTGCTGGAGGGGAGGGGGTCGGAGGCCGTGCTGTCGCTTATACTTTGTTATCTGCATCACTGTCAGCGTATGGCTGTGGGTCAGTGTAGCTGGAATTTCTATTTTCCTTCTTCCTATTTTCGTGAGATTTTGCAATGAATGTAAATCAAAGGCAGATGAACAAGAGGAAGTGATATGTATTTGGGGAACGGCTAGATAAGAGTAAGTCATGATATATTTAAGAGAGCAACATGTGAGTGAATAACGTTCCCTAACAGTAATATTTTGAAATATAGTTAGTTATTTGACATTTTACTTAAATGTTAATTTTAAGTATGATTTATGAAAAGCGAGCATGTGAATTCATAGCTTTAAATGTTAGAAATGATTTATTTCATTATTGCTTACTTGTTCATATGGGTTGACAAAATCTTTTGATGATCTATCGAAATTGTTCATGCTGGGGGTTTCATGATTATGAATAATTTTATTAGAAATTGTTGCATTGAAAGTGTTATGATTATTAAATGTCAAATTGACCCCACGCATGCTTGAAAATATTTTTGAAGAGGACTGAATACAAAATACTAGTTACTAAGAGCAGTACTGTTAGTCCTTGGTGCACCATGGTTAAACCCAAGCTCGATGGATATTCGTGAACACAGTACTCATACTGTGTATTCATGGGATTTATTCTCACGCCTGTTATTCGTGGGTCTCGTACCTACGCTTATTTTTGTGGCTTCGAGCTGTGCCAGATTGGTTAGTTACCCTCGTGGACTTTGTGTCCACGCTTGTTATTCATTCTGTTGAAGTCCTACAAAAAAGGATGAGATTGGAGGAACATTGTTTTAATCTGGTTTCTTTAAACAAGTTGTTTTACTGAGTATTTAATTAGATTGATTTGATTAATAATTTTGTTACAATTTTATTTTTGTTATAATTCTATCATATGAAAATATAGATTTATCAACAAGCTTTATTGTTCACAGTTTAATATGTTTTAAATGATATTTTTCTGTATTTTTAATTATTTTAATAATGAGACAATATTCACAAGTAGATTATTTTGGCTTCATATATCACTACAGAACGTGCACCTCCAGTGAAATAGAGAAGACCCTCACGAGTAATCCAAACCCTGTAGGTGCTCCACGTATTCTATAGCAGAATTCCTGACCTCTCTTATCTTTTTGAGATGTATAAATAATTGTATATAGTTTGGTCTTTATGATTTTGAAAGATATAAATATATTCATATATAATAAATAATAAAATAGTTTACGCATGTCTAGGATCATTAATATATTAATTATGATATTTAAAGGCTTACGGAATGTAAGTTCTCTCATATTCTGTGCCGATCACCCTTTCATTTTCAGGGCGTGACACTTTCCTTCTTTGCCTTTTTTTCTTCTTTTTCACAAATTTCAAAGCCTAAACATAGCACAATAATACACTGTTTCAATCCATCTAATTCAATCTACACATAGCTCAATAAATTAACTTTATTCTTCTGAAATAGATAAACCCTTAACTTTCTTTGTGGTTAATTATTTCAGTAGCTTAATCTTGAATTTGAGTAGTCAATTAGTTTCCTAATCACCATTAACTTAATTATTACATTATTTTATTAAAATGTAACATGTGAGACAACTCATTCTCCTTGCTAAGCTTACCATGTGGCGCCTTGTGGGACTCAAGAGGACACCTTACCATGTGAGACAATTCATTCTTCTTGTAACACTTGAAGTTTCCTTAAAATTTCCTTCTTTTCTTTTTTTTTTAAATGGCATAAAAATCCATTTGACTTCTAAGCATTCCCTTGGTACTTTGGGCCTTATATGTGACGTTATTTAGAACCATTTTGAGCCCAACCCATTAGTTGGCACAAATCCCAAGGCACTTACTTCCTTTACTGGTTATCTCAATATACCTTAAATTTTGGGATAAATTCTATAAAACTCTTTTAAAAGTTCTAACATTTTTTAAAATTCATTATACTATTAAATAAAAATTATATATGTTTCTCTAAATCATTTTATCGATGTCCAATTTTACCTTAAATTCTATAATAAATTCTACAGGATTCCTTTTTGAGTTCTGTCAGTTTTATTAATTTTTATAATAATTATAAGATTTCTTATAAAATTTTATCTGATTCTAAGGTCTAGAAGGTCATATAATAATTTCCAAACTTCCAAGATTAATATCAATTTTTTAGGACTTCAAACTAAAATTCTAAAAAATATGCATAGCCCAAATGTTGTCGTCTACTTACTGGTAAAATTTGGGACTGGAATACTTTCGGATAGTTTTGGGCCTTTGCATATCAACTTCCTCATAATTACGATTTTGCCCATGAATCTGGGAAAAATCACTTTAGTCCTTTACTACACAATATGAAATTTGGCACCTAAAATCTTAAAACACCATTGGCCTCTTTTATATTTTCCTTGAATTTCTCTATTTAACTTTTGCCCAAATGACATTTATGTCCATTTTTCCTTTATAACTTTACACTTTCCCTACTTTTTCTAACTAGAAACCTATCTAACCATTACCTTTTATTCTGATTATCATCAAAATTCATTTCTATTCTCTTTCCTCTATCCATCATAATTCTCCTGTTATGAAAAATAAATCAGTTATTTCTTGGAGAATGGTTAGTATGGTCAAGAAAATAATTTTTATTTATATGTGAGATCATATAACTACTCATCATCAAAACATATCATTTCTCAGTGGATGCAGATAAGTATAATAAAGAATTAAGCTTGTAAGAAGATATGTTATCTTGACGAATAATGTTTAATTGAAAAGAAAATACAATTTCAACTTGATCTTTCAAAATATGAATCTTTGAAGATAAATTTTATGAAAACATTGAAGGTAATCATATTGGAGAAGAATAGTCGTTGTAAGATTACATGTTGACCAACAATGTCAACATGTCTAGAATTTTTTGTATGAGCAAAAGTCGAATAGGTTATTAGCAAAATAAATAGTTCAAGGATTTTGCTCATTCATTTGCCATGATAGTTGAACAATGAAGCATATTAACTCTTTAGTCCAAATGACCAGATTATCAAATTTATTCCAGTGAATAAACATTTTAAGCATAAGGCTCAGATGTTCTGGAATCTTTCTGAATAGTAGGTTTGAACTTCATGAATTTTGTTAAACAATTAGATGTTTAACTCATTTGGAGGATAAAGAGCTCAAGCAAGCACATGACAATATATCTAGAGTCAACAATGAATATATCAGATGAAATTTGGATCATTTTTGAAATTTTCACAGATGTATTACTTTCCAATACTGATGTCCATTCATTTCAAAACAAATTTTTAAATCATTTGTATGCATTTTGTAAAACAATATTTGATGCAAGGATCTTATCTTGAAATCATGAATATACACATTTATAAATCAAGATTAATTTATGGATTGAGATTTGAAAACATAAATAGGCATAGTTCTTTTTATAATCCATTTACTAATCTAAAAACATATTTAGAATATCAGTATGTTGAATGCTAAAGGATTTAAACAAGGAACAAGAAATCATTAATTTTATTCTTGAATAAAGTGATAAGGATAAGATTTCATTGTGTTTTCCTCTTGCCCTTGTGGCTGCTAGCTTGATTATGGTGGATTAATATTGAACTTTACTTCAGAACCAAAACTCAGGCTTTGTTGATTTATCTTTATCAAGATTTGAATTATTTTTCCTTAAATCCACAAATCTTGAGATCAACCTAGTTAATCATAATTCCTACAAAACAATTGACCTAATCTTTTTTTTGGTATCCAACTTTGCTTGGATCCATTAATGGTTAGTTTATAGGAAGCAGAATATAATTCACATGCTTCAAAGAATATGAACAATTTTAGAATGAGCATAGTGAGACAAATATTTTTTATGCATAAGAACTATTTTTAAGTTTCAAAAACATGTATGCATAAAGGGTTGAACTTAGTGAACATTGCATTTTACTCTTTAAAAATATTTATCAGTTAAGTTTTTGCAGGACTATAATTTTTTTTTGAAATCAGTTGTAATGTTCATTACTAAAGATACAAATGTATAGTTCAAAGATATAAATATGATGATGCATGAAGTTTACCATTGTACTTTTTACCTTTTATGGAAAAAGGATTGCCTTTGTATACCCATTTTATCATTTGATTTCTTCCGACAAATGCTTGTAATAATCTCTCAACTAATATGAACTTTGATTCTCGAGAGCTCCTCCTCCTCCTTCTGTTCTTCTCAAGATAATTGAATGGTATAATATGATAGTGCATTCTTGAGTTAGAACGTACTTCTTGGGCTTTTCTCCATTGCTTCTTATAGATTGAAGAAATGGATGCTAATTAGATTCTTTTTAGTGATGTAGCTTTCACTTATGCATGAGAAACTCTTGGATGCACCTTTCTCCTTATACCTTGTCTATTCCTTTTAATGCTATCCTACACATTTGAAACATTTGGAAGAATATTTTGTTACCCATTTGACTTTGGGTCCTTGAGCATTAGTTTTGGACATTGATTATTCTTTAGGAACCCAAACATATTTATTTCTCATATTAGAATTTCTTCTCAAATAGCATGTGTAAGAGATATGACCTTGTTTTCATAATAATTGCATATAACATAATGATGTGCTTTACAAGTATATCTGCAGATATTGTGTTAGTCCAGTAGAAGCAATCTATAATTATTGTGTAAAATTTCTTTCTTCCTTTTGATAATATCATTAGATTTAGAATTAAAACATCTTTGCTTTTTGAAATAGCATCGATGATTGGTTGAAAAATCATATTATTCAAACTTTTGAAATCATTTTTCATAAATTCACAAGAGGGATTGAAATGATTTACCGTTGATGCATTTTGAGCTCTGAATAAAGATTCATCATATTCATGAAATTTGAGCTCTTCTTAATTCTCTTCTTCCTCTTGTTTCTCCTTGTTGATCCTTTCATGGAGATGTTATAGAATTTCTTCTTTTTTAGCATCATCTTCCATTTGTTCATCAATACAAGGTTAGCAACTTTCGATTACAGATGAACTATCAATACTAACCTTAACACAATTGTCAGAGGAATGGATAGATTCAAGAATTTTAAAAATTTCTCTCACATTAGAGCAAGATTTGATTTTCTAATAGTCATTTTCAGATAAAGCATTGTATAAATTTTTATTACTCTAAGGTTTAAAGAAAATAATTTCTTTTTATTTTAATCCTTTCTTAGTTTAAAATCAAAATCATTTGAAAGGATTTTCCTCATATCAAAATCAAGAGTTTTAAAAAATATGGTCGTTCGACCTTTCCAATACAAAAACTCAGAATTTTCTAAAATAGGAGGAATAGTGATATCAAAATTTTCAGAAAGCATTTCACAATCAAATACAGCTATATTAAGTGATATTACTCTGATATCAAATGTTAAATTTGGTTGTATCACCTAAGAGGGGATGAATTGTGTTATTTTAAAATTTTTAAAACTCTAAAAGATATTTGAAAGTAAATAAAGAGTAGAGATTAGAATGATATCACTGAAGTAAAAAGTTGATGAAGAAAAATTGTACAAGACTATTTATATTGGTTCAACTCAATCTAATTGGCCTACGTCCAGTCCCCAGAGAGCACCTCTAAGTATTTCACTTTCTCCAAGATTCTACGGGTTCTTGGTTCATTAGTATATTTATACGAGAATCCCCTCTCACTCCCCCTTACAACCTGTAAGGTATCTCCAGTGGGAATTTCTCTCACTCCCCTTTACACACAGTAAGGTTACAATACACTCAAGAAACTAGCGCTCTTAAGTAATTTGAAGAATAATTGATACAAATGAAAATTCTCTTAGAAGAGCGGATATGATAAACACTTAAGCACAAACTATCCAAATTTCTCTCTCTCAAGAATGTAAAATGCTCTGTATCAAACAAGAAAAATAGAGTGAAACAGAGATACAAATCATTGATTATAATCAAAGTGCATTATAAGCATTTGCTGTATCTTCTTACGTTTCCCCAACTTCTTTAACTTTCTCATTTTGGTTTCTTCTTTTTTTATACTTGGTTCTTCATAATTCTGTTGAAGCGTTGAAGTAGTCGTTAATAGTCATTATTGAATATTGCCTTTATATTTCATGACGTGAATAATTTGATCTTTAGTTGATCTCTTTGTTAATATTGATTCAGTCTATAAATGAACTTAAAATATGCTTTAGTAAAGATATATATAATCAATGTAAACTTAAAGCAATTATTTACAAATGATTTAGAATCAAAATCTGATAAAGTCTGATTTAAATTTTTTTTCGTAAAATGGCTTAACTTATTGAAGAGTTTATCGAAGAACACTCTTATAAAAAAAAGTATTCAATAAATTTCTAAAGAATTTTATTTGAAATAGTTTAAATCCTAGTGAGCAATTCTTCAATAATCAGTCTTATCTAAAAGGACTTCGAGAAATCTTCAATAATTTGTATAGTAGAAATGATTCATGATTTATCAACTAGTTCTTTGATAAATGTCCTTATTGATAAACTTTTTAAAAAATTCTTTCAAAACATATACTTTTAGACTTATCGATATGTCTCATAATATGTTATTTATCGAAGTGTTATTCGATAAATATACTCTTTGAATAGCTTATTGATAAATGCTGAAGAACATGTTTCAAATCTTTTTCAAACAAACTTTTGAACAATCATATCTTTTATGTAATACACTTAAGAAACAAATAATCAAAAAATTAGTTATCAATTTAGATCAAAATTATAAGTTCACAATAGATCATGGATATCAGTGCAAATTACAGGACCATAACCATAAGCTCGTTTAGAGAGAATTAAAACATATTATGAACAAAAGCTTATAATCATCCAGCAAATAAGAACAGGCTATAAGACCATGAAGATCATTCATTTAATAAAATTCAAATGATTCATAAGCTCATCAAACTCAGGACTATCAATTAGTTATATAGATGTAATGCAGTTTAGGCTTTCTTATCGAAGAACTCATAGACAAGATGTCTGATTGAATAGTTTTATAGATAAGAGCATACTGAATCTTACTTTAAATCTTTTATGAATATTTTTTCTCAATTACAGATAGATGATACAAACAAATCAATAACATTAAGAGCAATAAATCGTCTTCAATCAATGTTCCAAATAATCAAATCATCATCAAAATATTTATCAAATTAAAGTTCCAGTTATTTGAATTTGAAACAATTTATCTTTCCTTTCATTCATTTGATCTTATAAATTTATGACTTAATATTCCAAATATCAATTTGAGAAGAAAGCAATTAATTAGATTAAAAAATCATTTATCAAAACAGAAATTCAGTGATCAGGATAATCTAACGGCATCTTCAAATGATCATATTTTAAACTTGTAAACCTTTCTATTCTCTGATCATATCTAAACTATGTTAAATAATAAAGAAAATATTTTATCAAAAGAAGATTATGTGAAAAATCATTTGGTTCAATGGTTTTGTAAACTCAGAAACTTTCCTTATTTATCGAAGAGTTATTATATAAATCTCTTTATCGAATAGTCCTTCGATAAATGAGTCTTTAAAAATAGAATATGTCTTTTGAAAATCAGAGTCAACTGATCAAAGTTCTTATCAATAAATCCCTTGTTCGATTAATTCTTTGATAAAACTTTTCATAAAGTTCTTTTCGCAAAACTGAGTCTGTGAAATACTTATCAAAGGCTTCTTCGATAAATCCCTTTATCAAATAAGTCTTCGACTAATCTTCAGTTTCAGGATAACAACTTAGAATTTTCATAATTTAAATTTAGATTGATTTATTGAAGTCATTATTGATAACCTTATCAAATGGGGTTCGATAAATGCTTTCTAGAAAATATATTTTCCTTCAAAAGTTCTTTCTCATTTATCGAATAACTCCTTATCGATAAGCTTACTGATAAATGCTCTTTATCAGTTAAGTTCAATTTATCAAGTCTTTTGAAATCTTTTCTTAATTAATTATCATCATCAAAATATTAGAGTCTAACAATTACTAATCAGTAATCTTAATTAATTATAAACTATTAACTAATTTTATAATATTTATATATAATGCAAAGTTTATAGATATATTTTCTCTCCCTATTTTCTCCACCATTGAGAGCCTCCGTTCGTAACTCTTTTGTGAATGCTTCCTTTGAGTTTTTCTAAATTACTCTGCCAGATCCTTAATATAAAAGTTAGTTGACTTTTTTAGTAGATTAAGAAAGTAATATAAATTAGTTAATTATCACTAAATCTAAACCCCTCAAGTCAAATTCATATTATATACTCCTTAATCTATCCAAATAGTTAACTAGTATTATATTAAGGACTAGAGGTAGTAGTTCACATAGGTAAAGATAAGGAAAAAAATTAATTAAACTCAGTTAAAATCATCAGAACTAAATTCAGGCCTATACTTACCTTTGCCTATAAGCTGAAATTATGTTAGACTAGGCAAATACACCAAAGAGGGGGTGAATTGGGTGTTTTAACACTTTTAATGAAAATTTAAAACTTAAAGACAACGAGAATATGAATGAATGATAAGAATATGGATAAAAAAGATTTCATCGAAGGATAGAAGAATCAACACAAGCAGTTTATCATGATTCAGACTAATCCTCTTGTCCTTGTCCAGTACTTAGAGGCCTTCTAAGATTTTCAACTATCTCTAAGATTTGAACGGGCTCTTGGTACCTCAGTACAGTAAGTGATTCTTTCAATCACTCCCCTTACTTCACGTAAGAAAGAAAGAGACCCAGGGAAAGGCTTCTTGATCTATATAAGAATGTGATAAGCCCTGGCTTGATCCATAGGCTTTATTGGTGCAGATTTTGGAGAACCTATCATCTGATTAATGATACTATAATTCAGCTTGATCTCCTAACCTCTCGGTCTAGTAGTCAGATAACTATCTAAAATGGTTTCATCATTATCTATTGTGTCAAATATTCCCATATTGTAATAAAACCTCCTGAGTACATTCAGACTATATGGTTCATTTATCCTAAGTCAGCTCTCAAAATGATGTAAAGGTTTTATTAGGTTAAAATTGACCTTCTCGTCAACCTTAAGTACAGGGATATCTACATATACTACTGGACAATACTTTCCCTCCTTAAACTCAGTGCTATATCTAGCCATTTCAATGTCTAAATCTAGGTTACCTTATAGAAAAATCAAATTGGATGCTGAGAATCTGAGAGAGTTGGTGTGTCAGTAAGCTTCCTTGGTGTCCTCTATTTCATCCCAAGAGACTCAGTAGAAGTCTTTATAGACTTCTCTAGTATGGCAGTGAACTCTGGATCAAAGTCACTATTAGAGTTTATCTCTTATGCTTAGCCTTTCTCTTCAAATCAAATTTTGGAGAAAGCTCATGTATTTGGACTTTGCTCTTGTCTTTGGTTGCTCCTTTTGCTAGAGCCTTGCTTGCTGGCACCTTGCCCTTTTCCTTTGACACCTTTAGGCCATCTCTGGCCACTTTAACCTGGTACTTCTTCTTTTCCTTGGATATTGGATATTGAAGCCTGAGGAGCGTTGGAGACTGATTCGGAAGGATTAGGCTCAGACCCGTTAGTATTTATGGTTTTTGTTCTCTCCATCGCTTCTGTGATTTGAGTGATTGATAGGTGAAATAGAGAAATTTGTGGGTGATTTTTGCTAGGTTTTAATCTATGGAGGGTGAGCAAACTATCCCATAAACTAATTTGAGGATTTTTTAGGATTGATAGTGAGAGAGATTAGATATTAATCGATTAGGGCTTAAGTTGAATAATAAAGAATCATGACTAATAACTAATAAATCCTGATACTAATTGATTAATACCCATTAATCGATTAACTAATCGATTAATACCCATTAATCAAATAAGTAATCGATTAATTTTATCAAATATTCACATACATAGACAAATTAATTGATTAAGTGTTCGATTAATTCTAAATTAATCAAATAGTCAATCGATTAATTTCAAAGAAAAATAAATTTTAACACATATTTAATATCTATTAATCCATTAGCTGTACGATTAATTAATATTAATCGAATTCTTAATCGATTAATTTCAAAGCAAATAGCTTTTAACACATTTTTCAAACATGATTAATCGATTAGTTGTTCGATTAATTTCAATTAATGAAACTCTTAATCAATTAATTTGACATATAAGTACACACATATCACTATTTTTCATTGATATTAATCGACTAGGTGTTCAATTAATTTCAATTATTCAAACTATTAATCGATTAATTTCACAAAAATACTATATTTAACATATATTTCAACAAAGATAGAGTTACCTCCCTCCATTAATCGATTAATCATTGGATTAATCCATCCTCTGTTAGCTTCTGTTTTTCAATCTAAGAATAGAGCATCCTGCATAAATTTAACTATACACTTTGAAGCTTAAGTTATCAACTTTAATCATCAAAACATAAGTATTGGACAATTATTTTCACAAAATGAAGGCTGGAAAAAGTTTAAAACAAAAAATTTGTAGTTTATTATAAAATATAGAATCCTTATAGCTCATTAGGATTTACTATTCCCAATTCTCTCCTGATATAGTTGAATTGATCCTGAGAAAGTGGTTTACTCAAAATATCTACTAGTTGAAGATGAGTTAGAATGAATTCAACTTTTATATCTTTCTTCTACAAGTGATCTGTTATAAAATGGTTTATGATATCAATGTGCTTTGTCCAAGAATATGGGATTCTTTGACAAACTGATTGTGCTTGTGTTGTCACAGAGAATTGGAATCTCATTCAAGTATATTTGACAAACCCATATTTTTATATATTTATTCATATCATTTTGATGGGTTTTTATCATTATTTTGGTCATTAACTATATTATTTGTGCATCATTTGAATTAATGTACCTTACATTGAATTAGTGCATAATAGGGGTATAATTGTCATATTTTTATAATTTCTCCTAAACAATTATTCTTTGAACAAAAAGTATTACATTATTATAATTTTGTATTTCAGAAATTTAGGAGAAATCGAAATTCACAAATGACAACAAAGGACCATAAAACTAGAAACTGCACAATAAGACCCAATGGGTTAAACCTTACGATTTGGCCCATTAGGTTTTCATTAGCTTTTTAAAAAAGGTGCTGCCGCAGAGAACAAGACATGCACAGTGAGCGAAAACCAAAAACCTTTCATCCACAGTGCCGCAATTCCTCACTTCCACGTACACCATATCCATCCAACTCCATTCCACCTTCAACCCACCATACCCTCAGCCTCCACCATTCATCACCACCTCCTGCACAGCAGCACCACAGGACGAGGGAGTTCTGCAGCAAGCCGAGCAGTAGCGATGACAATCACACAAGTGATGTTAGCAGCTCCTGTTATGGCTAGGCTTGGCTAGATCATCCTAATTCTCTAATTCAATGGCAAAGGCATGAGCTTAGGATTTAAAAGAGGAGTTTAATTTTCACCCATTAATTATTTTGTAACTCCTAGGTCTTAGGATAATTTTATAATTATTGGGAATGCTTATAATGATTTATATTTATTGTAAATTATTGTAATTGGATTAATGTTTGGCAATTGATATTGTTCTTTAATTAACTTTAATTTCATTTACTTTGATCTGGGTCAAACATGGTATTGAGATTATTATGAATATTTTGTGATAATTCAAGGTGGCTTGAATTATTGGATCATTATATCTCTTGCTAGATTTAATCTTATTTTTTATGAATTATTTAGTTATAATTGAGCATTGGATTTTAATATCTTTAGTCCTATTTTTTTATTTTGGTGGCAGTTAATAAATTAGGACTTGGAAAATATTTTGTGGCAATTCGAGGTGTCTCGGTTGTTGGATTAAAAGCTTAATTATAATTCTTGATTCATTGTTTATAACTCCCATATTTTTTAAAGCTATGATTGTCTGCGCTATTGAATTAGAGGGTTATTTTTCTCATTGTTAATCACTTTTATATCCATTTTCCATTCACTATCAATTTTATCAAAAATACCAAAAACAAGTATTTTACGTTTATTTTAATTTATCGCATCTAGTTGTTAGTCAATCAAATCAAACTCCCATTTTTTTAACTTAGGTTGCATTGCATTTAGTTACTTAGAAATTTAATTTTATTTTTGGCTTCTCAGAGAGAACGACCCGAGGTTGCACTATATGCAATGCTTAGTTTAATTTTTAAAGTAACCCTAAGACGACATTGGACGTAAAGGTTGTTTCAAGTGGCGTCGTTGCTGGGGAGCTAAGAAATTGGTTCTCTAGTAACTAAGTGTCAAGTAATATTGACTGGGATTTATTTATTTGTTGAGCCTGTCTTAGTTAGTTTGCATAATTTTTTTTGCATTTTCATTTTTTTAAAAATAAAAATAGAAATGTAGGTTAATTTTTTTTCGATCTATTTGGTTCTTCCTTTTTCTTTTTTTTCTTGTGTTTTGTTTGATTCCTTTTGTTTTATTTTATTTTATTTTATTTTTCTTTTCTTTTATTCTTTTTATCTGACAATTACCTCTAGTAAACATTTGTTTGTTAGTCATTTTGAACCATGAAAAAGAAACCATGAATGGTTTTAATGATGTTAATGGATATAATGGGTTTAATGGGAACAACATATATAGTGAGAACAACTTGTGGCATAATGATGAGGATAATAGAAGCATGAGGGAGATTTATAATTCCAATATTAATTATGATCCTTATGACTTTTATACTGATGATATGAATTTTGAAATTAAAGGAGCATTAAATTCTTTCTTACCTAGATTATATGGCTTTACAGGTGATGATCCCTACTCTAACACCTATAATCCAGGTAGGAAAGATCACCATAACTTTAGATAGGCTGAGGATCAAGGAAACACCCAAGAAAATTTCTCCAATCAAGTGATGTCTAATCAAGGGGCATCACTTTCTTCTTCTGGAGGTAATGAACTTGCTATGATCGTGAAAGGTATTATTGAACTTAATTCAAAATTTGACCATCAAAATTCAGAAACTGAGGCTAAGTTACATGCTATGGAGAATAAGATGGACTCATGTCTACAAAAGGTGTTCTCTAAATTGGAACAAATGGAGCCTAAGCATGAGAACTTGAATACTTTTTTACTCAAATCTCTAAGAACTTGAGTGAACAACAAGCAAAGAGTACTGATTCTATATCCTCTAACACAGTGATAAATCCAGAATCTTTGAACACAATCACATTGAGAAGTGGTAAGGAAAGTGGAGCTAAGGAAGTGCAATTCAAATAGAATAAAGAGGATGAAGAATCGGTTGATGAGAAAATAGAAGTTGAATCTCCCTTGACCAACACTACTCAAGAAACTTCCCAAGCTGAGAAAGAAGTCTCTATTCAATGTGAAAACCTGCAAGAAAAGAAGATGTTGGAATAGTCTCAGAAACAACCAGTGGTGCTAAATGATAAAGAGGCCACAACTATCATGAAGATACAAGTGGAGAAAGGATCACCTTCTGACTCTAAGGGTGATGAGGAGACTGATGTGTAAGAAACTGACAGGTATGACATGGTTGTGAACCATGGTGATGCTGTTACTTGTCTATCAATTTCTCATGTTGAAGGCAAGACTCTTACTGAAGGGAGTCTTATTGATTTTATTGGATGTGAGAAATATTTATGTTCTTATATATCTTATAGAGCTCTCATATCTGATATCTTATTTACCAACCTTGTATGCTTGAAGATATTTCATGGCTTTAAGTATTTTGATTCTTGTCCCATACCTGGAGTTGGAAAAGGTGTTGCTTGTGTTTTGTCAAATCTCTTGAAGGTGCCTCACTTAAGAAAATTATATGGTTATCACTATATCCCCTATCTTAGGTCTCCTCCAATTGATCAAGAACCAACACCATCAAGGAAGAATAATGTAGGAGAAATAGCTGCAATAAAGAAATGCATGTTTCTCATCCCAGATGAGAATTTCTCTTACAAGAGTTTGAAGAGATTTTGTCCTCAAGGTTGCCCCTTTCCTTCATTGCTTCCTTACCTTTGGATTTGTTGAGTTTTATTGTTTGATATAAGTGTGGGGGAGGGACCATCACAGTAGTTTTAAATTTATTTGCTTCATGTCTTTTAACAATTTCTTAGAATAGGTTGCATTTTAAGGATTTCTTAGTTTTAGGTTAGTTTTTCTTTGAATAAATCTCCCCTTTAACTCATGACTTTTGAACTATCTCCCTTTGATATATGTTTTAGTGATGCGTTGAGGATAACGCATAGTTTAAGTGTGGGGGAGGGATTGCTTTTACTGAATTGCTTTGCCACTGTTCGAATCATCCTAATATGAAAAATTCAAAAATTTTGAACCTTTTGAGCCTAAATTGTTTTGGTTTTTCACTACTGTATGAGCGAATTGTTACTGTAATTCTCACATTTTACTTGACTTTTGTAATCCTTGGGCTTTATTTTTAAATCCTTTTTTCTTTACGCAGATGAATATTAGCATGTCTAGGTAATAATGCATCTTGATTTGAGCAATTTTTATTCTTAGTTGATTAGCATAGTGAAGTACTTTTGGTGTAGTGTTATTAACTCTATTTCATAGCTTGATATGAGGGAGGAAACATTTTAGAGAAAGCCTTGTTGGAAGGATTTTTTAGCCTTACTGTTCTTTCTTATCTTGTTTGATTTTCTCTTAGTTTTGGTTAACCTCTAGAACTTGTTTAGATTCTTTTTCAAAACTGCATTAATACCTAGATTTATGAGCATGATAGGGGCATTTATTTCTAAACCCTTTTACCCGAACACAAGCCATATCGATTGACCTTTGTTTACCCCTTTGAGCCTATTACTTTCATTTCATTCCATTATTTTAAACAAGTATTTTGCATGAGTTACATTATGTTCTTCATGATTAATTGTGCACTATTGATGTTGCTATCTTTATCTTTTTATGTTAAGTTGCCAATAAAAAAAGGAAAAAAATAGGAGAAAAGAAATAGAAAAGATAAGAAAGAGAAGAAAATGTGGAGAAAAAGCCAAAAAAAGAAGTTCGAAAAAAAAAGAGAAAGAAAAAAAAAGAAAAGAAAAATTGACAACAATGAATAAAGTTTGAAATAAGGCATTCCTTGGTAGTTGAAAATTAAAGATTGCTTCTATTGGTACATTGATGTTCATTCGATAGTTGCATTTTAGCTTACTTTGAGTGTTCTGATACTCGTGCATTAAACTTGTTCTACATTTCATATTATCCATTTATTAGCCTTTTACCAACATTACAACCTAATAAAGTCCCCTTGATCATGAATCTATGGTATGTTAGTAGTGGAGATAGTAGAATCTTTACAAGCCTATGGTAGGTACTAATCTAGGTGGATTGAGTAAAATTTTCCTATATTTGAGAGTTGAGTGAGACACTTATACCTATGAGAGCTCTATTATGTTCCCTTTCCTCTATCTTGCTATTTCTCTTGTGTTAATTTCTTTGCACCGAAGCATTCCATGACTGTTGATTGATTAGGGACAGAGGTTCCTTGAGTTAATTGCATATTCTTACCTTGTCAGTTTTATATTTATTTGCATTGAGTTTAAATATTGGATTCGCTTGAATGATATTTTGCCCAGGAGTGCAAAAGACTAAGTGTGGGGGAGTTGACAAATCCATATTTTTATATATTTATTCATATCATTTTGATGGGTTTTTGTCATTATTTTGGTCATTAATTATATTATTTGTGCATCATTTGAATTAATGTACCTTACATTGAATTAGTGCATAATAGAGGTATAATTGTCATATTTTTATAATTTCTCCTAAACAATTATTCTTTGAACAAAAAATATTACATTATTATAATTTTGTATTTCAGAAATTTAGGAGAAATCGGAATTCACAAATGACAACAAAGGACCATAAAACTAGAAACTGCACTATAAGACCCAATGGGCTAAACCTTACGATTTGGCCCATTAGGTTTTCATCAGCTTTTTAAAAGAGGTGCTGCCGCAGAGAACAAGACACGCATAGTGAGCGGAAACCAAAAACCTTTCATCCACAGTGCCGCAATTCCTCACTTCCACGTAAGCCACATCCATCCAACTCCATTCCACCTTCAACCCACCATACCCTCAGCCTCCACCATTCATCACCACCTCTTGCAAAGCAGCACCATAGGACGAGTGAGTTCTGCAGCAAGCCGAGCAGTAGCGATGACAATCACAGCAGTGATGTTAGCAGCTCCTGTTATGGCTAGGCTTGGCTAGATCATCCTAATTCTCTAATTTAATGGCAAAGGCATGATCTTAGGATTTAAAAGAGGAGTTTAATTTTCACCCATTAATTATTTTGTGATTCCTAGGTCTTAGGATAATTTTATAATTATTGGGAATGCTTATAATGATTTATATTTATTAAATATTATTGTAATTGGATTGTTGTTTAGCAATTGATATTGTTCTTTAATTAACTTTAATTTCATTTACTTTGATCTGGGTCAGACATGGTATTGAGATTATTGTGAATATTTTGTGATAATTCAAGGTAGTTTGAATTATTGGATCATTATATCTCTTGTTAGATTTAATCTTATTTTTTTATGAACTATTTGGTTATAATTGAGCATTGGATTTTAATATCTTTAGTTCTATTTTATTATTCTGGTGGCAGTTAATAAATTAAGACTTGGAAAATATTTTGTGGCAATTCGAGGTGGCTCGGTTGTTGGATTAAAAGCTTAGTTATAATTCTTGATTCATTGTTTATAACTCCCATATTTTTTAAATCTATGATTGTTTGCGCCATTGAATTGTAGGGTTATTTTTCTCATTGTTAATCACTTTTATATCCGTTTTCCATTCACTGTCAATTTTATCAAAAATACCAAAAACAAGTATTTTACGTTTATTTTAATTCATCGCATCTAGTTGTTAGTCAATCAAATCAAACTCCCATTTTTTTAACTTAGGTTGCATTGCATTTAGTTACTTAGGAATTTAATTTTATTTTTGGCTCCTCAGAGAGAATGACCCGAGGTTGCACTATACGCAATCCTTGGTTTAATTTTTGAAGTAACCCTAAGGCGACATCGGACGTAAAGGTTGTTTCAATATTCCCAAATCTTAAAGTTGTTGTTTGAGCAATAGTACTTGTGCACAACAACTCCCAACAGCTACATACTTAGCTTTTGTTGATGAGATAGCTACCGTGTATTACTTTTTACTGAACCATGAGACTAGACAATCACTAAGAAATTAACATTGTCCACTGGTACTTTTTCTATCTATTTTGTATCCTCCATGGTAAGAGTTTGAGTATGCTACCAAGTATTCTACTCCTCCTTTAGGAAACCATATCCTAAGGTCAATAGTTACCACGAGATATCTGAATATTCTCTTTACAGCTTAAGCATGGGTTTCCTTTGGAGCAGCTTGATATCTTGCACACATCCCCACACTAAATTGTATGTCAGGTCTACTTACGATGAGGCATAAAAGAGATCCAATTATTCGTCGATATTTTGTAATATTGAAGTCTTTTTCCTTCTCATCCTTATCTAGGATGGCACTTGTATTCATCGGGGTTGAAACAATTTTAGCTTGATCCAATTCAAACTTTTTTAGAAGCTCCTTCAAGTACTTTATTTGTGAGATGAAGATGCCATTCTTCCGTTGTTTGATTTGAAGTCCAAGAAAGAAGTTCAATTCTCCCATCATAGACATTTCAAATTCTCCTTGCATTAACTTGGCAAATTCTTGACACAAATCCTCATTAGTATCACCGAAGATAATATCATCAACATAAATTTGAATTACTAAAAGGTCATAATTGTTTCTTTTAATAAATAAAAGTATTATCTACTTTTCCTCTTTGAAGGTCTTTTTCTATTATGAACTTGTTGAGATGATCATACCAAGCTCTAAGAGCTTGTTTTAATCTATATAATGCTTTCTTAAGTTTGTAAACATGGTCTAAAAATGATGATCTTCAAAGCCAAGAGATTTTTCTACGTATACCTCTTCCATTATATAACCACTAAGAAAAGCACTTTTGATATCCATCTGATATAGTTTAAAATCTTTAATGCTAGAAAAGGCTAAAAGTACTCGTATGGCTTCTAATCTTGCTATTGGAGCATAGGTTTACTCAAAATCAATACCTTATTCTTTATTATAGATTTTTGTAACTAATCTAGATTTATTTCTAATGATTATAGTAGATCCATCAAACTTATTCTCGAATACCCATTTAGTCCCAATGACTAGATGATCATTGGGTCTAGGTACGAAGTCCCAAACTTAATTCTGTTTAAATTGATTTAGCTCTTCCTGTATAGAAACTATCCAAAAATCATCTTATAGTACGTCATCTATATTGGTGGGTTTAATGTTAGAAATAAATACAGAGAAATGCACTTCATTGAATACTTGTATCTGGGTTCTTACTCCTTCATTGACTTCATCAATAACCTGATCTAAAAGATGATTTCTATTGTATCTCTAGGCTCTAGGTTGATTGACAAACCCATATTTTTATATATTTATTCATATCATTTTAGTGGGCTTTTGTCATTATTTTGGGCCTTAATTATATTATTTGTGCATCAATTGAATTATTGAACATTATAATGAATTAGTGTTTAATAGGGGCATAATTGTCATATTTCTATTATTTCTCCTAAACAATTATTTTTAGAATAAAAGGTATTACATTATTATGATTTTATATTTCAGGAATTTAGGAGAATTCAGAATTTACAAAGGACAACAAAGGATCATTAATTCCGAAATTGCACTGGAGAACCCATGGGCCAAACCTTGCGATTTGGCCCATTAGGTTTTATTTTAAAAGGCCATGCATGCATCACAGCAGACGGCACGCGGGGGAAAAAACACATTCTGAACATACACGCAGAACGCAAGACGCCGAGAAGACCTCCCATTCCTTTCACGCGGCCTCACCTTCCTTCTCCCGCGGCACAACTGCAACTCCATCTCAGTCTCAGCGCCTTCCATCTCCCAGCCACGGTCTGCAGTCTTGAACCAGCGACAGCAGTACCGGGCGGCGACTTCAACGACTCACCACAGCTCCTCTTTTCTGCCGACAACAATATCATAGCCGCTACCCATCCAGCCGTCCACCTTCATCACCACACCATTCCATCTCTATATTCATCCATCTTCTTCACGCCTTCATTCCCTCCACAGTACAGAATCAGAATAGCAGAGACCACGGCAGTACCCCTGCAGACTCAACAACTTCCCTTCCTATTTACGTCGCCGTCAACATTCATTGCACTCCACCTCCACCATCACGCCATCTCACACAGCACAGGACGCAGACAGCGAGCTGCACCCAGAAAGCACACAAACAGTGACGGTACAAATACAGCAAGGATGGTGGCTGTGTATTTCATGGTAGTCGGTGGCTAGGGCTTCTTAATCCTCTTATTCAATGGCAAGGGCATGAGCTTGGAATCTCAAAGGGGAATTTAAGTTATTTTAATTTTCACCCATTAATTATTTTATGATTCCTAGGTCTTAGGATTATTTTATAATTATTGGGAATGTTTATAATGATTTATTTATGTTTTTGAGAATTATTATAATTGGATTATTGTTTGGCAATTGATATTGTTCTTTAATTAACTTTAATTTTATTTACTTTGATCTGGTCAGACATAGTATTGAAATTATTGTGAATATTTTGTGATAATTCAAGGTAACTTGAATTATTGAATCATTATATCTCTTGCTGGCTTTAATCCTATTTCTATGAATTATTGAGTTATAATTGAGCATTGGATTTTAACATCTTTAATCCTAGTTTATTATTCTGGTGGCAGTTAATAAACTAGAATTTTGGAAAATATTTTGTAACAATTCGAGGTGGCTCGGTTGTTAGATTAAAAGCTTAATTATAGTTCTTAATTCATTGTTTAGAACTCCCATATCTGTTGAAGCTATGATTGCCTGCGTTATTGAATTGGAGGATTGATTTCATTATTATTAATCTCTTTCTCTTTCATTCCATTCACTTGTTATCATTCATTAACATTTTCTTTAAACTTAAAAATACCAAAAATATTTATTTAAATTTAATTTTAATTCATTGCATTTATTTGTTAGTCAATCAAATCAAACCCCATTTTCTAGTTTCGGTTGCATTGCATTTAGTTACTTAGGAATTCAATTTGATTTTTGGCTCCTCAAAGAGAACGACCCGAGGTGGCACTATACGCAATCCTTGGTTTAAATTTTTGAAGTAACCCCAAGGCGACATCGGACGATAAGGTTGTTTCATTGATCTTTTTCTAACTCATTAAGTTGATTGCTAGGATGATCAACTACGGGTTCTTTTTCTTTATTCAATTTTAGTCTTTTAAAACCATATATTATCTTAACTTCATCATCTAGAAGCTTTGAAATTGACTCTGTTTCAGAAAATACTACATGTACAAACTCTTTTATAGTAAATGTTCTTTAATTAAAAAGTCTGCATGCTTTACTACAACTAGAATAGCCAAGAAAAATACCCTCATTAGATTTAGGATCGAATTTACCCAAGTTTTCTTTCTTGTTGTTTTGGGCAAAATATTTGCTCCTGAAGATCCTCAGATGAGTGAGATTAGGCTTGCATCATTTGTAGAGCTCATATGGTTTCTTGTTGAGTAGTGGTTTGATATAGGCTCAATTGGATATGTAACATGTTGTGTTCATAGCCTCTACTTAGAAAACTTATCAGACACCCTTGCCATTAAGCATTACTCTAGCCATCTTAGTGACGACTCAGTTTTTCCTTTTAACAACTTTACTTTGTTGTGGCATTCTTATTGCAGAGAAGTAGTGATCAATCCCATAGTTGCCATAGAATTCAGTCAATTCAGTGTTCTCGAATTTTCCTCCGTGATCAGTCCTAATAAACACAATAGAATACCTTTCTCATTTTGTACCTTTTTTGCAAACACAACAAAAGTATTAAAGTTTCATCTTTGATGAAAGGTATAAAGTCCAATTAAATCTTGAATAGTCATCAACTATCACCATAACATATAAGTTTTCTCTGAAACTTTTGACTCTTGCTGGACCAACTAAATCCATAAGGAGTAATTAGAGTGGTTTCTCTATTGAAACTTTCTTCTTTGATTTAAAAGAGGACTTTACTTATTTCCCCTTTTGACAAGCTTCACAAACAATATTAATTTCATATTTGACTTCAGGCAAACCAATTACTAAATCTTTCTTAACTAATTTTGAAACTTGATGTATATTCACATGAGCTAATCTCTTGTGCCATTACCAACTTTTTTAAGATTTACTAAGAAAACATTTTTCAGGTGAATTTAAATTAATAGAAATGGTATAATAGTTACCGTCCCTTAGAGTACAGAGTTTTGCCTTCAAGCTTTCCTTGTTGAGTGGAAGGCCTCTCTTACTTATTATCAGGCATTCTTCTGAGTCAAAAGTGATCTAATTATCTTTATCCTCTGTTTGACTGACACTAAAGATGTTGTGGCATAATCCTTCCATATAGCATACATCTTCCACTTTCACCTCTTCTTTGCTTACAACCTCTCCAATCCCAGCAATCTTCCTAGATTGATTTACTCCGAAGCTTACTTTGCCTCCTCCTTATGATAAAGCTTGAGGAACTTCTCTGTGTCTCCGGTCATATGTTTGGAGCATCCACTATCAATGTACCATTTGTTATTCTTGGATGCTTTAAGATAAACCTCCTTTGTCTCTGAGTCATTTTCTTCTTAAGCGACCAGTCAAATGCTTGTTATTTAATCATTGTTGCTATCTTCACTTTTTGAAGAGCTTTCTCCCCATATTGATGAAATTAATGCTTTCCTCTTTTGAAACTTTTCTCTCTTCTTTTCTTTATCTTTCTTGGAGAGTTGAGGACATTCAGCTTTAATGTGACCCATCTTTTTGCTCCTTTGATGATGAAGCACCTTTCTTTGGTTAAAATTTTCTAGTTGCCTGATTTTTGTAGAATTTCTTGAATCTCCAGACTATGAGACCCATCTCATCATCTTTGAGCTCTTAATTATCGATATCACTCTCTTGAGCTTTAAGAGCAATTCCTTTTTTGCTCTTTTATTTGATATCTTTCTTGTATTTCTATTTGCCCTCGTATTCAGCTAGACTTCCAAATAGAAGATTGATAGACCTAATAGATTAGCCTTTAGCTTCCTCAATGGCTGTGACCTTTGGCTCCCATTCTTTCATAAGACCATCGAGAATCTTATGTACTTGATCTCTTGAGCTATATGATAGCCCAAGAGCTGTCAGATGGTTGATGAGATATTAAAATCTTATTTCCATGTCCCGGACACTTTATTTATCAATCATTCTTAAAAGCTCAAACTCCGTTTTGGGCGTGTTGACTCTTTTTTTTTAACACCAGAGGTTCCTTCGTGGGCTACTTTTAGAGCTTCCCATAATTCCTTAGCCAATTCTAGACTGGACACCCAGAACTACTCATTCTAACATAAAGCACATGTTATAATATTAATAGCCTTGTCATTGAGTAGTATCAACTTTTTGTTGTCGTCATTATATTCACTTCGCTCATTCAGAATTTTAATTCCATCAATGACTTTTATTGGAACATAGTTCTTATCTTGTAGGATATCCCAAAGACCATATTCAGAGGCTTTAATGAAGGTCTTCATTTTCATTTTCCAGAATGTAAAGTTCTCTCTGTTGAAACCTGGAGGCTTCATGGTGGAACTTCCTTATGGTAACATGTTATCTCCAAATCATACCATAGATACTAGATATCTCTTGAGATTGTTAGATCTTTTCTAAGAGACATTCTCTAATACCAAATGTTACACTAGGCAGATACACCCAAGAGGGGATAAATTAGGTATTTTAACACTTTTAACAGAAATTTAAAACTTAAAGACAACGAGAATATGAATGAATGAGAAGAATAGGGATCAAAAAGATTTTACTGAAGGATAGAATAATCAACATAAACAGTTTATCCTGATTAGGACTTATCCTCTTGTCCAACATATAGTCCTTAGAGGCCTTTTGAGATTTTCAACTATCTCTAAGATTTGAACAGGCTCTTGGCGCCTCAGTACAACAAGTGATTCTCTCAATCACTCCCTCTTATTTCCTGTAAGGTAATAATCCCACCTTAAGAGAACCAATATCTTAAATATACAGAATGAATGAAAAATATTTACAATCTCTCTCACAGAGTATATATGATAATAAACACTGAAGCACAATAATGTCAGGTTATAGAGTAATGAAGAATCAGATAATGTAATAAATTCAGTTGAGGTTGTTCTGTTTGTTAGTTGTTTCTTTATCAATGTCGAGTCCTTAAATAATATTTACTTCATTTGGTAGCTGTTAGACTCAGACTTGTAATCGTTAGAGTAAAGGCATCATTGGTGGGTAGGTGAGCATTTAATGCTTTGTTAGAAATAGCAAGTTTCCGTTGACATAACCTTCATCATTTCAATCTTCTACCCTTTTTCTGAACATACTCAATATCAAAAGATTTGTTAATAGTTTAAGCATTGATTAAGTGTATGAACAATTAATAATCAACTTATTATAAAAGATCAAGTTCTTAATCAAGTTCAGATGACTTTCAGAAAATATATTGTTTTAATCGATTAACTAATAGATTAATTATCATTAATTCGATCAATGTTTCAATTAATAAGAAGAATAGGAAACAGAGCATCATATTGATCAGATTTTTTAAGCATATATAATGCAATTTGATAAAATAAGTTTCTCAAAAGATTTATAATGAAGAATGATGAGAAACATATGCATACTTTATATATGTATCAATCATATATAGCTCATAGAGAGATGCAATAAATTTCAAAGTAAACAGAGAAGATTTTTTGAAATATATAAAGTTAATCGAACAATTAATCCATTAATGTCAGTTAAGCAAATCCTTAGTCGATTAATGTCTCTGAAGAAATTGATACAGAAAGGATTTTAAGACATATTAATCAAACAATTAATTGATTATTGTAAGTTAATTGATTAACCAATCGATTAGTACATTCAGATTTGATTTTCACAAAATGATTTTGAACTGATTAATCGAACAGTTAATGTATTAATTTAGATTAATCGATTAACTAATCGATTAATGGAGTTTGATTTTACAAAAGAGAAAATAGTTCTGAGAGAATAAATCGAATAGACAATCGATTAATTACAATTAATTGATTAATCAATAAATTAATTGACTTAACTTTTAGAGAACAACTTTAAGACATTAATCGAACAGTTAATTGATTAATGGACACTCATTAATCGATTTGATGTTCGATTAATTAACATTAATCGATTGTACGATCGATTAAAGAGAGAAATTTGAACAGAACACTTACATTAATCGAACAATTAATCGATTAATAGACACTTATTAATCGATTGAATGTTCGATTAATCAACATGGATTGAATGCCAGTTCGATTAAATTTGTAAAATCTTTTTTTATTAAATTCAAACAAGTTTGACATAATTTCTTTCAAAACTAATTTCCAAAACATTATCAAATTAGCATTGACATATATCAAAACAATTTTCCAATCATCATTTGTTAAATCACAATATCAATTAATTTAGCATATATTAACTAATTTTGGCATCATCAAAACATATAATCTAACATAGATCAATAATTTTAATCAGTAATCTCACTTTGATATTTGAAAGATTTTAAATCTCATGAGGGTAAATAATTAGTAATCACATTAATTGATTATATGATATTTTAAATTTCTGACTAAATACTTGATACTTTTCAATTCCTTAGTCTACGAATGGCAATCAATATTCGCAATAAGTAATCTTACTTTGATCTTTAAAAGATTTTAAACCCCATAATAATAATTAATTTTAGAAGGATTTTGAGCCTTATGATAGTAACTAACTAGTAATCTTAATTATTAACTATTAACTAATTTTATAATATTTATATACAACGCAAAGTTTATAGATATGTTTTCTCCCTCTTTTCTCCATCAATTAGACTATGAAAATCTCATGAATAAAATGGTTTTTTTTTTTTTTTACTTCTACCCCTCAATTCAATGATTAAATGTTTCTCTCTACTGGTTTAACAACAGATGATGAACAATTATGCTGTAGGGGCCGACCACAAAGAAAAGGATTTGCTAAATATATGATTCCCACCCAAGCAGCTTTTCCTTGGATTTCGAAAAGAAGACAATTGATTTGACAGGAATATATTAATTACAAAAGCAAAAAAAAAAAGAAGAAGGAAAAGAAAAAGAAAAAGAACAATCGATAATTATAGCAGAAACGAGCCTGTATATCACCAATAACAACCAACAAGCCTAGTCATAAACCATAAACGACTGAATAAAATATAAACGATGACTGAGTCACCGTAGCAAAAACGTCAAGATCAATGCTAGCGCTACCATTTCGTCCCTATGCAGTATAACCTAACAACCCACAGCCCCATTTTTAAATAAAATGGTGATAGTTACTTCCAAATGTCAATGTGTTGGTAAAGAAAAGTGAAAAAAGGTCGTAAGCCGCCTATATAGACTCAATTCTCAACTGAAGATAGGCTTGTTGGGTTGTTAGGAATGGAAAATAAGGATCGATTGGCCTATTACACCGACCCACGAATTGTATGCTATTTTTCTTTTTTACTTTTTGACTCCACTTGTCCTATTATAGGGCAGAAGAAAATTTTATTTAATCCTATTTATAAATTATATTATTAAATTTTATTTTTTATTTATTGGTGTGCCGTCTTTATTTTTACATAGTATAGTGTATATTAATAAAATAAAGACATAATTAAAAAGTTATTAAATTTTAAGATAAAATTGATAAAATTTAATTTTTTTATCTATATAAAATATACTAAAAATAACTTATAACTAAGATCAAAAGAGTATATATTCATCTCAATTGAATTTTTTTTTATCCACCCGGTTTATCGGAACTTTACTCCCACTATATCTGGATCCGACTCGCTTCACGCACCTGGTTATAGTGAGTAAGTCTCTCAACAAAAATTTTTTATATACACCAAGACTCAAACTCGAGATATCTCAATTGAATTTTTACCCAAATCAAAAAGCTCGCCTGTATAATTGAAAGCCAGGCCTCAACTCGATCTATTACACAGTTTGATGCTAGTTTGGGCATTGGGCTACCTATATGTTTGAGCCTGGCTTTGGCCCACCTAAAACAATTCTTTGAAAAATCTTTTAAAAATATTAATATATAATTTTGATTATAAACAATATAGTTATTATCATTTAAAATATATTCCTTATAAAATTAATATTAGGATCTAAATTAATATTTTCAAAATTGCCATTACTTTTACCTAATATAAAGCTAAAAATCATTTAAAACTTTGAAAGGGATTAAAAAAAATTTTGGAATTATAATATTTTCTATTCTAACTTAAAAAAATTTAATTATACTTTAAAAGTATAAATCAAATTGTTGAGATAATTGTGAATATCTAATCGATACGTATGAATATCTAAAGTATTGGTAGTATTACCTAATCATGTATTGGGATTCATTTACACAAAAGGTTTATTAAAGTAAGTTAATCATAAAAGTGTCATACCAAACTAGTATAGCTAATCGGTTCTTGTGAATATTGAAAGCCTAGTTGTTAGTAGCTAAATATGTATTTGGATTCACTTACATAAGAGGTTTGTTGAATTTTGATTGTTAATTGTGAAAGTGTTGTATGAAATTGTTAATAGATAATATTTTCTTGCAGATATTTAAAATGTTGTGGTTAATAGGTAATCTGTTATTATATGAATGGACAATCGTCTAACCACCACGGGCTAGCTGCTGGAATCGTCGCTAGAGCTCCAACCACCGGCGAGGGTGGCTTTGAAAATAAAAGAAAGTGAGGGGAAATATTGTATAAAACACATAACATTCACAAAATTGAAGTTGGCATTATGAACTGATTTAGGATTTGCCTAGTTCAAGAGGCGAATTTAGAATTTTAGTATTTGAAATTACTTTAAAATGGATTTTCCTATTTTTTATATAACATAATTTATTTATAATCATCATGGACATTTTTATATTATTTAAATATTTTTATGATAATTATAATTTAAATATCTAACATTTATTCATCATAGGTTGCTTACTAACATTATACTTTCAATAAATTAAAGAGCATTGACTAACATAACATAGGGTTAATCTATTGGTGTAAAACTCTGTTAAATCTTTTAGAGTATTAAGTTCGAGTCATAAAAGAGATATTGTATTGGGAGAAATAATCACGAATCTAAAACACTGAATACAAAGAATCTAAAAATTAGTTAGAAAAACAGAGCATTGAGTTGGCACGGTCTTTGCAGCCCGTGTTTCTAAAATGTTCAAAACAAATATATAGACTGGTAAAGCCAGGAAATAATGAGACAGATATTTAAGGCACAATAAATGGGTAAACAATTAGCAACAGTCTTTTTCTTTGAAAGAGACTTCCCCGGTGTTTTAATTTAAAGGAATCAAATTTAATGACAAAATATTTTTTTTGTTTTTTACTTTATAAGAAGACGAGGCTAATGTGCCATTTCAGAAATAAAAGCTTATATGCATGTTGTACACCTAGCAAAAGTGCAATTCCCAAGCAAGAAAACCTATGAAGGATTCCTCAGACCAATAGTCATTCGACAATTATTGAATGCTGATTTAGCAAAAAATTTTGTTCTACTTTTATTGTCATTTTTCTGGCCAAAACTTCTATGGTCATTTTTTAGGTAAAACTAGAGTATTAACCACTAGAAATAATGAATAATTTTGTTATACTATAGATTTTTTAAAGAGGCTTTAATGCTGATAATGAGACATTCTTCATACACATTACTAAATATTAAATTCTTAACTAGATACTTAAGGAATCTAATTAGTTAATGTAGTGCTAGGCCTCATGGTTTCTACTGTCATTTTTAATATCAATGTCTTACATGCTTGATTTACATTTCGCAAAACGCGCACTTCCCAACAGCAAACTGAAACTTAATGCAGGGAAAATAATTTGTAACTCATTATCATATACCAAAAAAAGTATTAAATATATATTAGATGAATAACATTTTTTAAATTTACCCTTTTCAAACTTTTCTCCCTCTCTCTATATATATATTTATAAATCATCTTCACTTCTATTGTATATTTCTCTCTTTCCAATAAAATTTAAGGGATACGGTGTGCTAAATACCTTGAAGTAATTTCGGTAATACAAATGACAGCCTAAACTAATTAAAGGTACAATTAGTACCATAGAATAATTTTTAGGTGCAATCAGCACCCTCTATTACCTTCAGTCAGGAATTCCATCTAACCATGTACACATAAGATTTTTTTCCATGTCATTTTTTAAATTCCACCATTTGATTTATTTTTAAAATAACAAATTAGAAGATGGATCTACTGAAGGTGTGACGAAGAAGAAATTAGGGTTCAAAAATTTGACTATACTATAAAATATATCCAGGGAAAGGATGGAAGAACACAAAAATGACAAATCCAGAACGCTATGTCTTTGATGGAGAAAGAATCTCAAAATAAATCAAGATCTGAAAGAGAAAAGACGTTGAGATGATAGATTAAGAAAAGTTGCCAAGAGTTTAGTAGCTCAATTGGCAAACCCCATGCCTCCTCTCATAAAGGAGGTCACATTTTTAGGGGCAATTAATCCCTTCATTACCTTAAGTAGAAAGTCCATCTAACCATGTCCACATAAGATTTTTTTCCATGTCATTTTTTAAATTTCACCATTTGATTTTTTTTAAAAAAAAAACAAATTAGAAGAGGGATCTGAAGGTGAGACGAAGAGGAAATTAGGGTTCAGAAATTTGACTATACTATAAAAATATATCCAGGGGATGGAAGAAAACAAAAATGACAAATCCAGAACACTATGTCTTTGATGGAGAAAGAATCTCAAAATAAATCAAGATATGGAAAGAGAAAAGACGTTGAGATGATAGATTAAGAAAAGTTGCCAAGAGTTTAGTAGCTCAATTGGCAACCCCATGCCTCCTCTCATAAAGGAGGTCATAGTTTCTACCCCATGTTGAAAAATAGGGGTTGGTGGATGTGTGAGTTTTCCTTCCCTATAGAAGAGGAGTGTGTTAAATTGTCTAAATAAAAAAAAATCGTGAAAACGAAGAATAGATTAGGAAGTTATAATTTGCACTGTACTCGTCCCCAAATTCCAATTGAAACGCATCGTGAATGGCCTCGCCGGAAGCTTCTGTGTCCACCACCGATATCACTCATCAAAATCAACACGTTCTTGGATCTGGCAGCTCCAAGCTTTTGAACTCTAATTTCCTCTTTGTCGCACTCATCAAAATCAAAAACTTCTCCTTCGCTCTTCCTCTTCGTCGCATCTTCAATTCTGATTTCTTAACCCTAATTTCCTCTTCGTGGCACCTCTAGATCCTTCTTCTAATTTGCTAATTTTTTTTTAAAAAAAAAAATCATAGGTAGAATTTAAAGATTGGCATAGAAAAATTAATTTTATGTGTACATGGTTAGACGGAATTTCTAATGAAAATTAGTGGAAGGTGTTAATGGCATCTAAAAATTATTTTAGGCTGCTAATTGAACTCTTAATTAGTTTAGGGTGCCAATTACACTACTAAAATTATTCTAGAGTATTGAGCGCACCTTAACTCAAAATTTAATAAATATAAAATTGACAAACATTCATTAATATAATAGTCCAAGCATTGTCCTACAAATAATTTATAATAAGCACTAAAGTAGTAAGAAGGAAAATGTACCTACAACAATTCATTTTTTAATAAATGTTTTCGAGAGAAGTATATCTATGTGCCTGTCTGTTTGGAAGTAATAAAAACTATAGTTTTAAAAGAATTTTTTGCCCAAACTTTGATTTGAGAAAATTTCAAAACAAACAACCATATTTGTTTAAAAATACTTTTGGACTAAACCATGGTTTAACATTAAGGTTTTAGATAAACTACTGAGACTAGCTTCTGAAACAGTAAAAGAGCTTATAAACAACCTAATTACTATTTTACCATTACTTTTTCTTATACCCTCTCTCCTCTCCCCTCTCCACCCTCTCTCCTCTCTCTTCTCTTCTCTCTCTTCTCCACCCTCTCTCATCTTTTTAATAAAATCATACATTTTCTATTAATTTTTCAATTACAAAAGTCCTTCTAATAATAACTATCTAAACACTCATTTATTCAAAACTATTTTTTTTCATAATCTCTTCTCCAAAAGCCCCTTTTTTAAAAGCTGTCCAAAAGCCCTTTTTTTATTAGCCATTTTTCAAACTCTTTTCCAAACTCTTTTCCAAACAGGCTCTATATAAAAAAAATGACAAGAAATTATTTTTTAATAAAATATTTTACTTGTGTCCGTCTTCTTTAGTCTTTATTGTTGTTTTAAAGATATTGAATCAAATTTAATGACATAAATAATTACTTTTATTTATGTAAAGACAAGAATAGCTAATCTGTCACTTCAATAACAAAGGTTTACATCATGTTTTACACTTGGGAAAAAGCATAATTTCTACAGCAACAAACTGAAACTTATTGTAGTGAATAAATTGTAAGGAGCAAACGCGCCTGCAGCAATCGTTTGACAATTCCTCCTTTCCATCTTCCATGGATCGAATTGGAGACAAAACATCTGATTTGTTTCATGGCTAAGCTCAATTGCAGAGAGTCATAAATCTTTGGATGTCTTCTTTATTTATAAAATGTGCCATTGAGCTTGGAATACATAATCCACAAGCATGGAAAACCCATCTCTCTTTCTCAGTTGATATCAGCTCTCCAAGTTCCACCCTCTAAAGCTACCTTAGTGAAATGGCTCATACGCTTGCTAGCTCACAATGGGCTTTTCCCTATCATAAAAAGCAACAACAATGAAGTAACATATGATCTCACTTCTGCATCAAAACTTCTTGTGAATGGCACAGACCATTGTTTATCTCCAATGGTTCAGTTGGCAACATACCCTTCTACGATTGATTTGTATCATCACTTAGGGAAATGGGTTCGCGGGAAGGAAAATACACTAAGGGTCATTATTTGCCGTTGGTAATGCTTTTGGCTTCCTTAAACAAAACCCAGCAGAAATGGTGGTTGTCCAAAAAGGAATGGCTGATTCAAGGTTCATTAAAGTGGCTTTGATTGGAGAGTTCAAATCTGTTTTTGATGGATTGGGTTCCATTGTTGATGTTGGTGGTGGGACTGGGACCGTTGCTAAGATTATCTGTGAAGCTTTTCCTGAGTTGAAATGAACAGTGCTTGATCTTCCTGAGGTTGTTTCAAACTAGTCTGGAAACACCAATTTGAGTTTTGTTGGTGGAGACTTGTTCAAATATCCCTCATGCTGATGCTGTTCTGGTTAAGGTATGCATGTAGCTTCAAAACCTAATACATTATTCTGCTTAATTTGTATGCACACAAAAAAATCAATTTTATATTATATATATATATGTCCATGTTCATAAGATTCGATAAGTTTTACGTTGGCTGTCGAGGCCTAACACAACCCTCCTCCTTTACCCGGGCTTGGGACCGGCTACATGCATAGGCGGAGAACCGTCTTAGGTGGTTTGGACACGTGCAAAGAAAGTTAAGGGATGCGCCGGTGAGGCGGGTGGATCAAACAATATGAAGTCCGGTTAAAAGGAGTAGAGGAAGGCTAAAGAGAACGCTCAACAAGGTCATTGAGCGGGATCTCTTGGTCAATAACTTATCCAAAGATTTAATTTTTGATATAGCACAATAGCATCATATGATCTATGTAGCCGACCCCATTTAATGGGATAAGGTTTGTTGTTGTTGTGTATATATATATATATATCCATGTTTTTTCTCTTATCATGTGGTTTTTAGATATTACTTCCTCCTGTATAAGTAAGGACTTATTACATGTTTCATAATATAATGTTTAATGTTTTTTCTATATCATTAATTTTTTTTTACATATTATCCATAACTAACTATAAAACTTTTTAACTAATCAACCAAACTCTTCTAACTAATGATTTTTACCAAGGTAAAGTTATTTGGGGTTTATAGAAAGGAGCTGAGGGACTAGTTGTTATTGTTGCTTGTGCGTGTTCCTGCATTTTATTAAATACTCTGAATGTGACGTTTTTAAGCTCATTCAATGGATCCTACCAACTCTTTATCTATCCCCATGTCTTCACATAAACTTGTTTAATTTAAAAAAATTTGTTCAAAAAAAAGTAAATGTCAGAATTTTAGTACTCGTTTAGTCTTTTTAAGGTAATGCATATTTAATTAATTTAATTTGATTAAGAAAGTTAGTTAATATAATATTTTTTTTAAAATACTTTAATTATCTTTCTTAATTCTTTATCTTTCTCTTACTTGATTACTATTGATGGAGTATAATTAATAGGAAAAATTTAATAAAAAATTGATAAATATTTCTTATATTTAATAATAAGATATTAACTCTTAAATTAGATTTTATATTAAAGACTGGATGATTATTTTGTCAAAAACTATTTCAACAATCGAGGTCATCATAGAGTTAGCTTTTAATATAATCTCAAGCATTGTCAAGTCAGCTAAACATCATAAATTGCATAATGTTATAATTTAAAAAAGTGAAACTCTAAGAATTTTAAATTATTATCTTTTGTCTGACTATTTTCAGTTTTACAGTCCGTCTTACTGGATTGTGGTGATGAAGATTGCATAAAGATACTTCAAAATGCAAAGGAAGCTATCTCAAGCAAAGGAGATGAAGGAAAAGTGATATCATAGATATGGTGTTGAATGAAAAACAAGACCAGAAGAATAAAATGCTTGAAACGAAGCTCTTACTCAACAAACTCTTGAAAGCTGAGCTTAATTCAAAACCGAGATCCGAGGAAGAATGGAAGCAACTCTTCCTGAAGGCAGGCTTCAAAGATTACAATATATTTCCTATATTTGGCCTTGGGTGTCTTATTGTGCTTCATCCTTAGATCTGCTTTGAATCTGTAATAACTAATTTTACTAGTTATAAACTGATGAATAAATTTGCAGTGGAATTAGAGGAGCTATGGTATTTGTGCAATTTTTCATTATCTACGACATATCGCTATAATGAAATAGGCCATGATCTTGATGGGATTTTTTTTATTTAGTCAATGGTATAATTCTTTTGAGGTTTAGACTACAAAGGATTTTCACTTTTTTCAACAAATATATTTCACTGATATTCGAATTTGTGCTCTTCATCTTATGGGGATGATGCTGTTTACCAACTCAATAAATTGTTTGTTGGTATCTTGATGGGAATTTTTTTTTATCCACCCGGTTCACCGGAACTTTGCCCTGACTACATCCGGATCCGACTCGCGTCACGCACCTGGCTATGGTGGGTGAGTCTCCCAACGGGGATTTTCTGTGTACGCCAAGGCTCAAACTCGAGACCTCGTTTAAATGATACCGAGCCGCTTACCACTCGGACTATCTCCTGTTGGCATCTTGATGGGAATTTTTTTTTTTTTTGTTGCCCACCCGGTTCACCGGAGCTTTGCCCAGATTACATCCGGATCCGACCCGCGTCGCGCACCTGGCTATGGTGGGTGAGTCTCCCAACGGGGATTTTCTGCGTACGCCAAGGCTCGAACTCGAGACCTCGCTTAAGCGATACCGAGTCGCTTACCACTCGGACCAACCCCCGTTGGTTCTTGATGGGAATTTTGATAAATGAGGATTTCTCTTTAGTTGTTAACAAGTTGACGAGCATTGAGGAGGCTTCAGGTGAGGGAATAGGCCAGATATTGTTATTAAGCCCAATCAAAAAACTTGGCCCTAAACCAAGAATGACATAGGGACCAAGGAAATAAATACAAGATAAAGGGCCTTAGAACAAAAGAAGAAGAAGGCCTATTAGAGAATCCATTAGCTATTTACACGAGAACGGATCGACGTCGATGAATATTACAACCTACATATTGGGAAAATATTGGGCCAATGAATCAGTGTCCAAAATGTTGATATATTTTTAATAATTATATTTCTTTTTCGAGACATTATAGTGACTTTTTTAAGTATATTTTCACGACCATTACCTTATAACGAAAGCTTTCCAAGTCACTGACAAGTGACAACTTCAAAGAAATTTTCTGTGGCTAAGAACTATCATCATAATGATAAAATTGAATTATTAAAAGAGTAAAGACAAATGGCCATAATAATTCATCAACTTGGACCATAATTCTTTGAAAATAATTTTGGTCAGTGCACATATTTTTCTTATGAAAAAGGATCAAGGTCCTTAAGAATAATTATAGAAATTGAAAGTTATTATGAATAAAATCATTTCATTATTTGGTCCTTCTTTATAATTTCCCTTCTTCAGCTTTCATTTTATTTGCAAAAGAAATGATTAAATAGGGCCAAATAATAACAAACCGTAGATGAAGCTTGTTGCCTGTCAATATTTCTAACAGGGCCATTGAACGAAAGAGATTTTTATAAAGAAATACTACGTACAACTCAATAAAAATAAAGAATAAAGAATCTTCTGGACGATTTTTTGTTAAGAAAAGAAGACTCTGCATAAAGTGAAAAAAGAAGAAGACAAAACAGTATAAATATCAATTAACACAACGCTCACTATTGCCAAAAAGAGTTTCTACGTCCCCAATCCTCTTTAAGGTGTATTTGGATTAGCTTTTGGAGAATAGATTCTGGGAATAAAGATGTTTGGATGATTAGTAGTAAAATCACTTTTTATATTGGTAAATTACCAAAAAATGTATGATATGATTAAAAGTAAGAGAGATGAAAGATGATAGAGAAGAAAGAGGAGAGAGAAGAGAGTGTAGAGAGGAGAGAAGAAAGAGAAAAAGAGAGATAAGAGAAGAGAGAGGAAAGAGAAAAAGAGAGATAAGAGAAGAGAGAGGAGAGATGATAGAGAAAATAGAGGAGAGAGGAGAGAGGGTGTAAGAAAAAGTAAGGGTAGAATAGTAATTGGATAATCCATAACCTAGGTTTCAAACCAAAAGCTATTTTCAGTGGCTTATTCAAACCCTAGGTTTCAAACCAAGGTTTTGTCCAAAATTAATTCTCAACAAAAATTGCTGTTTGTGTAAAAAAATTTCAAACTGCGATTTTGACCCAGAATTCATTCTCTACCGCTATGCGAAACACGCACTGAGTCTTGACATGATAGAAGATCAATCAAGTTCTGCAACAAACAATGGGTGGGAACCACATTCCATGGTGTGTTGGACCAATCAAATGGAATTTGGACAATTCAAAGTAAATTTTGATTGTTGTCTTAATATTTTAAATATTTAATGAAAATTATTTTATAATAATTTGCACTTTTTCTAAAAAATTAAAATTTTCATTTAAGCAATTACAAATTAGTAACTTCAAATAAAGATTGTCCAATTAGAATGAATAAGGCCTTATGATGATCCATGTAGCACAAATTTATAAGAATATGCAATGAAAAGGGAAATAAGTTGTGCATAATTATCTCATAAAATAACTATAAAAAAATTAATCTCCCTATACTTTAATTTAGGATTAAGGTTTTACACCTTGAAATATTTTTTTAAGTGCATTTAGAATTTTAAAGTATTTTTTGGTACATTCAGCACTGTGAAATATATTTTTAGTTGCATACTACACTTTAAAGTATTTTTTGGTGTATCCAGCACCCTAAAATTTTTTTTTTTCAATTGAGTCCAGCACCGAGGCAAAAAAAAAAACTTTAGGGTGTTGGACACATATAAAAAATACTTTAGAGTGCTAGATACACCACAAAATATTTTAGAAAACTAGATGTACATGAGAAAATACTTCAGAAAACTGGATGTAGTAAGTACATTATTTAATATCCAATCTTCTGGTAGGGTTACATTTGTCCATTTAATGACCTGGGGATAATGACATTTGTTTTAGCTCGATCTGTTAGGAATAAAGTGGTAAAACTATCTTCTTTTGGGATTAAAACTCTAGAACTTGATGAGTTCATGAGTTTATATTGGATTCTATATATCAAAGCAATAGGCATGGATCCATGTTTCATCCAGATCCCATGTAATTTTATGTTTAATTTTAAAACATACATGATCCTTTCGTCTGCAAAGCTAACTATTTGGCGTATATGACTATTGAAATAAATTGGTCTTGCATGGAGACTGGCTTCTACAGTTCCTAGTAAGGAGTCAGAGAATAATTCATGTCTAGAATCTCTAAGACAAAGGAGACAAAAACCATTTAATCCTTGATAACATTTAGAAATCCATACTATTTTGACACTTTTTCCTATTCCTTTGTTTTGTTTTGGGATTGAAGTACGAATTATTTTGGGTTCATTCATAGGAAAATGTGCTTTGAAGCATCTTAAGTATTACATGAAATTCTTGAGTTAAATTGTCATTAGTTTTGGGATGATGGACAACGATTGAAGAACTTATAGATTTTCTCTTATGAATAGGAATATTGGGTCGAGCTTTGAAAATGTGAAGCTAGGGGAAATATTGAAGTATGAGAAGAGCATGGAAGGGAGAAAGAAAGACTTTTGAGACATTTTGTAAGGAGCAAGATCAACACTGCAGCAAAAACCTTCCTCTCTGTGTCCTTCGCTGCAGCAAAGCCTGCCAGTAGCCAACGAGTGAACTCTATGTGTCCTTCGCTGCAGCAAAGTGTGATTTTCTACAACTGTGTTTCGCAAAATGATGCAAAAATTAGGTTTGAAAGGTCAGGAAAGCACACGGGAGGCGTCATTCTTCGACTTGGGAAGACTTTTGGAGCATTGGAGATCTTGGGAAGAGAGATTTTGGAGCCAATGAAGTTTAGGTTGGATGCTTTGAAGAGATTTGAAGCTTCAATATTGGTTTTATTGTTTTTTTGGACCGAATTTTCTTGTATAGTTTTGGTTTAAGCATTTCGTTCTAGGATTACTTTAACCTTTTGTATGGCTTGAGACTTGGTTTTATCCATCTTTTACCTATTAATGATATTTTTATATTGTTTTTACCTTATGCTTAGTACTTCCAAGTGATTGGACGCCACTTGGCGTGTTTTGTTGAATTGATTGAAGCTTGAGAAAGTTTTGAATTGTAGAACTTATGTAATCACACATTAGACTTAAAGTTAATCGGTTTTAATAGATGGTTTATTAGTGTCATAGAGATATAGTTACTAACATAATGTTTGCCAATTTGAGGTTTGTGCTTCATAGTGATTCTCAATAACTAAAATAGGATATTCATTGGTTTTTGAAAATAGAATTTGAATTTGACTTGAGAAAGCTTTTTCAAAGACATTCGTTCCTTGGCAAACATATAATTTCATTCAATAACTAAAAGAGCAGTGCTCAATTAAGTCTCATGAAATACATTGGGGGGAAAGTACTCCTAGGCCATTTGTTTTGAAGTCAAGTCTCTAATTTAGTTTTAACCAACTCATTTTCATTTTAGGCAATCTTAGTTTTAGAATTACGAAGTTTTTAAACATGTTTTTAACTCACCTAGTTGAAAGCATAATTGTGATATCGCACTCTCTTTTGTCTTAATCTCCATAGGAACGATAAATTTTTATACTACTTGAGACTCATATATTTGCGGTTAAGCTAAATGGCGAACAATCCTTCTCTAACTAATGGTTTAAGGGCAATTTGGACACACCTAATATGTAAAAATTTATAATGTTTTTGATGGTTTTTAATGGAATCTTTGGATAGAAGAAAAAAAATTATTGTTTGGTTGGATTGACAGGGATCATCCTTGAGTCCTTATTTATTTAATCTAGTAGTGGATGTTCTAACCAAGCCTATTCAAGAAGAAATCCCTAAGTGCATACTTTTTGCAGACGATATAGTTCTTGTGTCAGAGTCAAGAGAAGAGATTAATTTTAAACTTGAGTTATGGAGAAATACTTTAGAGTCGAAGGGTTTTCGTCTGAGTAGAAGTAAGACTGAATATATGCATTGTAATTTTGATAAGAGGCAAGTTAGAAATAACTTGGAGGTCAAATTGGGAGATCAAGTTATTCCACAAATAGATAAGTTCAAATATTTGGGATCAATTATACATAAGGATGGTGAAATTTTGGAGGATGTTAATCATAGAATTCAAGCTGGGTGGTTTAAATGGAGAAAGGCTACTGGGGTTATATGTGATCGGAAAGTACCAGACAAATTAAAAGGAAAGTTTTATCGTACTGCTATAAGACCAACAATACTTTATGGAAGTGAATGTTGGGCTTTAAAAGGACAGCAAGAGCATAAAGTTGGGGTAACTGAGATGAAGATGTTGAGATGGATGTGTGGACATACAAGAAAAGATAAGATTTGTAATGAACAAATTCGGGGAAGAGTTGGAGTGGCATCTATTGAGGAGAAAATGGTAGAGAACCGTCTTAGGTGGTTTGGACACGTACAAAGAAGGCCAAGGGATGCGCCAGTGAGGAGGGTGGATCAAATCGTATGGAGCCCGGTTAAAAGGAATAGAGGAAGGCCAAAGAAAACGCTCAACGAGGTCATTGAGCGGGATCTCCTGGTCAATAACTTAACCAAGGATTCAATTTTTGATAGAGCACAATGGCGTTGTATGATCCATGTAGCCGACCCCATTTAATGGGATAAGGCTTTGTTGTTGTTGTTGTGGTGGTTGGATTGACAGGGATTACATCTTCAACAGGTCTAATAACATAATCTGATTTGGTAAAGAATCTTCCCTCATGTTTATAAAGAGAATTTCTCTCAACTTCTGGAATTTTCCAGTCGTCAATATCTTGGTTAATGTTTTGGTAATGGATTTCTTCCTTGAAGATATTGGTTGATGATCAGGAGGATCCTCTTTAAGAAATGGAGGAAGAGCCGGAGATAGAAGAGCGTCAAGAAAAAGTAAAATTTGTAAACATTTTTTCTCAAAACTCCTCTTTATGATATCATCACCTCCAATTTTCTTCGAATCTCCTCTTTATAAATAAATGCTCACTCTTTAGACTAGTTAATTGCCATAACCGGTCTAAAGAGTGGGCATTTTTTAATTAAATTTCATATTTAACATTTTTATCCCCTAAAACATTTTGATCCATACCTGATTAAAAGTTATTATGCAGCAATGTAAATTCAAGAGTCAAACCAAATATTTTAAATTACAATTGAAAATACAATGCATATAGGTTTCAATTAAAATATAAACTAATGAAACAATTCATCAATCTAACATGAGTATGTGTGTATAACATTAATATATATATATATATATATATATATATATATAACTTTTTAACAATACATTTACGTATAAGTCAATTGTCTAGGGCCAATTCCTTCCCCGACCTTCACTACTCTTCGTCAATTGGGGAGCATAGTCTTGGAGAGTTGAGAATTAAGACCTCTAAATTAGAGGATGAAGAACGTATGTAGGGCTAAAGAATCTTGGAAGGAAAAATTTGTAGAGCTGAATAAATTATTTTTTATTGTTTAGTGACCGTTTGAATGAGTGAAGCATATTAATACAAGTAAAGGGTACTAGATCGATTTTAAAAGTTTCTAACTTTGATATATATATATGTGTGTGCACATATATACTCAATTAGAGCCTTTAAAATCAAACAAATACCCTTTGCCTATATCTACCCTTCACTCATTTAAACCCTCACGCCTCTAGAGCCTACGTATTTCATCCCCTAATACAACGATTTTATTCCTCAACTCATCATTACTATTTTCACTCTTGGAACACAAATGAAGGAAGGTTCAACTAGATCAGATGAAAAAAATAATAAGCAGAAATAATAAGTTTGAGCTAAAACACAAGATGGAAGCAAGGACACTATATTTTTTACCACTATAAACCAACCCTAGCAACTTAAAAGACCACAATACAAAGAAAATCTTAGCCCCAGATCATGAATCAAAAGAAAGAAACATAGGATCGAGCAAAGGCCAAACCCTAAAACCTTAAATGAACACAACACAAGGAAAATTGTAGCACCAGCACACGAATCGAAAGAAAGAAACGTAGGATCGAGCAAAGGCCAAATCTTAGAACCTTAAATGAACACAATATGAGGAAAATCGTAGCACCCACACACAAATCGTAAAAAAGAAACATAGGTTCAAGAAAAGGCCAAATACAAAGGAAGCAAAAAAGGGAATGAGGTAGGAGGGTGACCACTTAAAAAAGAGGTAAACAACAGCATCAATGGGAGAGACGCCATTGGGGGACAAGGAGAGACCTAGAGAACCCTGCGATAGTGATAGTGCAAAAGCCGCGAGAAAATGAGGAGCGAAGGTGTGCCAGACTGAATCGTAAGGTTATAAATTAGGTCATAATATTTAAATCGGAGATACCCATAAAGGGTACCTGATTGATTCTAAAAGCTTCTAACTTAAATATATATATGCACATATGTACTTAATTAGAGCCTTCAAAATCAAGCAGATACCATTTGCTTGTATATACCCTTTACTCATTCAAACCCTTAAGCCTCTTAAGCCCTGCGTCTTTCATCCCCTGATACAACGGTCTTATTCCTCAACTCATCGTTACTATTTTCACTCTCGAAAGCACAAAAGGAGGAAGGTTCAAATCGGTCGGCTGAAAAAATAATCAACAGAGAAATAATAACTTTAAGCTAAAACACAAGACGGAAGCAAGAACACTATATTTTTTACCATTCACTACTACAAAATATACTTTCTAAAGCCCCATTTTTAAATCGGTTCTAGTGAAAATGATTTAAAAAAATAACCGGTAGTATTTTTGTAAATAAGGGTAAAATATTTACACCTGATGTATACATGACCCATGTAAAAGAAATGAGCGGTGGTATTTTTGTAAATAAAGATAAAATATTTTACACCTGATGTAACACATGACCAGTGTAAAAGAAATGAGCGATGGCATTTTTGTAAATAAGAGTAAAATATTCTACACTTGATGTACACATGACCGGTGTAAAAGAAATGAGCGGTGGTATTTTTGTAAATAAGGGTAAAACATTCTACACCTAATGCACACATGACCGGTGTAAAATAAATGAGCGGTGGCATTTTTATAAATAAGGGTAAAATATTATACACCTGATGGAATGACATCCGGTGTAAAATGTCCTTACTATTAGAAATCTAACAAAAAGTCTTAGTTTTTTACGCTTCCCTATCTTCACAAATCACATCATCGTCCTTGGAGAAAACCAGACAAGGGAGAACACATAGTGACAGGAAGCTCTGCCTTCGTAACACACCGTCTAAAACTCGTCGAAGAAGAAGACCTAGATATGTGATAACCCATACATGTGCTAGTCATTTTCTATTGTTAAAGTCTGTCGTTCTCGCCTCTAAAGCTCGCCAAAGAAGAAGACCCAGATCTACGATGGTGGGTATATATTTCTTTGTTTTTGGGTTTTGTTTAAATATATTTCTGTTCACTTTTGACTAGGTAAGTCAAAGGAATTGTGACGACTTTTCTGTGATGTCTTCAATTAGGTGACGACGTTTCTGGGTTTTTGTTTCTGTGTATATATTTAGGTTTTCATTTCATTCATTTCTAGGTTCTATTTAAATATATTTCTATTTACTTTTGAGCAGGTAACCCTAAGGAATTGTGACGATATTTTTGTGATGTCTTCAATTAGATGACGATGTTTATAGATTTTCGTTTCTATATATATATCTGAGTTTTTGTTTCTTTTGTTTCTGGGTTCTCTGGCTTTTTCTTTTTTCCTCTCTTTTTTCTTTATTTATATTTTACAGGTACCTATTCTTCTTCTTCAATCTTCTCCTCTTTCAAATTTGTGACGAAGAAGGAAAGAATTTTAGTGCGTTAATAGGGAAACTGATTTAGAAGCTTCTCTGATCTGAACCTAGAGTTTTTTATTCTAATTTCTTTTATTTTTACATTACTTTTTAAACCAGTTATATGGAAAACTGGTTTAAAAAAGCTAATTTTTTACACCGGTCGTATACAACCGGTGTAGAATATCAGACTTTCTACATGGGTTGTTTCTACACCGAACCAAAGTCCGATGTAAAAGCTCATTTTCAACCGATTTAAAAAGCCTATTTTCTAGTAGTGATTATAGCCCAACCCTAGAAACTTAAACAAACACAATACAAGAAAAATCATAGCACTAGTACATAAATCGAAAGAAAGAAATATAGGATCGAGAAAAGGTCAAACATAAAGCAAACAAAAAAGGGAAAGAGGAAGGAGGGTGACCACTAACAAAAAATATGCAAACGATGTCATCAATGAGAGAGATGCCATCAAGGGACAAGGATAGAGCGTGAGAACCCAGCGATAGTGAGAGCATGAATACCGTGGGAAAATAAGGAGCGAAGTGGCGCTAGACATAATTACAAGGTTATAAATTAGGTCATAATATTTAAACTGGAGATACCCATAAATCGTGTTATTCATAATGCAAGTGCACGAGTCGTGCAAAGTAATAAAGTGATAAAAGAGTATCATTCCCACAAGGATTGGTTTTCAAAACCCGATCAAACAAAAGACTTGGTGAATTCGATTAAGTTGAGCCAAAACCAATTTTGGATGAGTAAGTGAACTTTTAGAAAACTATTTTAAAAATAGAAAGTAAATGAAACTGAATGATTTTTAACTTCAAGGATAAAAAGTACCTTAGAATTATTTATCCCCCTGTATTTCTTAACATTCAATTTAACTCCTCTCATAGATGTTGTTAATGAAAACATGTTTTAGTCTAGAGTTCAAAGGTACTTGTAAAAGCTTTCTCAAGTTAAGAACAAGTGTTTAATCCCATTAATTGTCCAATCTCTTGTTATAATTAATAAAATCCAATTTCTAAACTCCAACCCTCATGTAACTATGTAAGGTTAACAAGTATATCTTTATCTTGCTAATAAAACTATCCATTTATCTCACAAACTGCAAGTTCTTACACAATTTTAAACAAGTTATACACTCAACCTAGCTCTCAAACATAAATCAAGTGAATGAAACATCTAAATGGTGATCAAGCACTTAGAACCATTAAGCAAAGAATAGAATAAATACATATATATCATTAATCACAAAAAGAGAGGAGTAATCTAGTGTTAATCCATACAAGGGTTAAAAATAATCCTAGAATAAAGAGCTTATCTACTCATAATCAACCACAAGCTACAAATCAAAATAAAAATCACAGCCATAGCAGATTACAAGAGAGGAAAAAGAGAAGAAGAAGAAGAAAACCCAAGGAAATGAAGCTCAAAATCTCTTCCAAAACTCAATCCATGTTCCAAACTTCTCTAAGTCTCAAACCCTAGCACACAAGCTCTAAAGAATTCCAAAAAGAGAAGGAATGAGGAAGCTTTGCAAATATGGGGTAATTATATCTTGTAAACCCTCATAATTTTGGGTCTAATTGAAACACATTGTTTTGCCATGCCGATGGACCACCTAGTTACTAATTCGTGCATGGCCTGGGCACTAATATTAGCGCCTAGGCGCATATGCTCTTTGCCTTGCTTTCATTTATGGTCACGGTCCATGCACTAAAATCACAGCCTAGACACTCTTTAGTTCTGTCTCATTCCTACTAAATTGACTTTCCCTGAGTTTTCTCATAATCAACAAGTACGTAATTAACTTTCCCTGAGTTTTCTCATTATCAACAAGTCTTCCCAAGCTTCTTAATGTGGGTTCATTGCATCAAAATATTCCTACAAAGAAATAACATTAGAAGCATAATCAACTAACTAGAAATAAGAGCATAATATGCACAATTGAGCAATGATAATGCACATTTTTCTTACTTGAGTATCCAAAATATGCACAAATGTATCAAAAAGTGTATAAAACTCAAGGAAAATGTGCTAAAATGACATAAATTCCTAGAGGTTAACATGTGTACATATACATATTTACAACAGACAAACTTAAATATAGTGTAAATTTAAAACAATATTTATATATATTTTCTAGCCATTATTATTATTGTTATTGTTAAGATTTAGTCAGATTAATTAACATTTAAATTAAAGATCAAGAGACTAAAATAATAATATTTGATATATATATTAATGTGCACGCCAAAAATACATACATACATATATATATTTATAAATTAAAAAAAAACTAAAACCTAATACATAAAACCTACTTAAACCTAAAACCTAATAAACAACAAAGTAAAAAACCTAATAATTTAAAAAAAAACTAAAATTATTCCTCCTCATCGTCAGAGGAGTAGGAGGTTGCAGCGCTCGTAGGTTTATCCCAGCCATCATTTGGTTGGGGTCGTTATCGTCGTGGTCCGGCAATTGGTCCACATGCCTCAGGATCCTGTCAACCTTGGCCTTTATATGGCCAGAAGTCCATCTTATAGCGTTCCCATCATCAGCGATGTGAATGCAGTCCTTTAATAGTTCAATGATACAACTTAGAGGTAGAGAATGGCCTCCAACAAGTCGTCGTGGGTGGTTGGGTCAATGGTAGGAGGTGGCGGCAGCTGCGGCGGTGATGGTGATAGAGATGGTGGGAGGAGGGGTGGGCCGACAAAAGGATAAGCCTTGAAAACAAACGTTGCCTTTTTTCATCATGGCAGAAATGGAAGAAGGGAGAGATTTGATACTTTAAATTTGAGACTTCTTTTCCGTGCCTACATACTTATAGCCGAAAATCCATAGTAAAATGATGTATTGAGATTTCCAAGAGACACACAATTGATCACTTAGAAGAAATACTTTAGAAGACGGAAGGACTTGATGAGGCGGGAAATGTTATGATGAAGTAGGAAGATTTTAGACTGGTTCATTTAAAGAGTCGATGTAAAAATATAGATTGGGTTCTCGTGAAGCCGGAGTAAAGAGTTTATTTAGACCGCATATAAGCGCATCCGATGTAAAGAATTATCTATATTTACACAAATGCAATTGGTCACATTTTTTACTTTGTCCTCACGTATTTTGGTGTAGAAGAGACCATGTTAAATGCATTTTTTCTAGTAGCGTGATGACTAAAATTTTCACATGTGAAAACCAATTTAATTTAATTGTAATTTTACCATGTCTTTGTCTCAAAATGAAAATAAATTCACCATTTGGTCCCAAATTGTCATTTCGCTGTAATTGTCCATGGGGACATAATGTGGTGTGAATTGAAATTGGCAAATGTTCACTACACCCCGTACTGTAGCCATTTAATTTTCAAGAGGCTCCAAAGATTTATGAAACTTCACTATATCCCTTTGACCAAAATGAAATTAAATGTTGTGGATGAAAACTGTAACATCCCAAAAATTAGACCTAAATGCTCGCAGAGAAGTTAATTTCATAGGGGATATAATCAGGAGGTTTAACATATAAGAAAATGAGGATAAATTTCATATGTCTTCCCTTAATCATTCCAATATGATCAAAGAGATTCTCAATTACGGAAATTTCAAGGTAAATTAATTAAGTGTGGAGGCAATTGGCAATCACACACTCTAAGCCAAAGATACAAGAAGTTGGATAATATTAAACAACCATGAGGTGGCAAATTATAGATCAATGTAGACTATCAATATTAGGTGTCAATATAAGACTTTGTCCACCGATTACTTCTCCAATTCTTCCATTATGATCTCTACCCACTAAGTGATTGGATCATGGAAAAGTTGTGGAGAAATATATTATGTGGCTTGAGAAGGGATTAGGTGGCAAGATTTAAGATCATATGGCCAAGCATGAGATGGCATGTTTCTTGATTAGTAAACCACCGATTTAATTCCCTATATATACATGTGTTTGGTTAGCCATTTCTTTTATTCTTTCGTGAGTTTTTTATTTCCATGAAAGTCAAGTTGTGAGGGAAAGAAAAATAAGAACACGGAGAGCTTGACACTCAGGAAAATGAAGAGGCCATTGTGAAAGGAAAATTTGGAAGTTCAACAAGTTTAGTAGAAGTTAATAATTTCAGGTAATAGTTTTTTTTTTCATACTTGTTATATTTTATTAAATGGATAACATGTTTAGTACTGTGTTATGTTGACATGAAGTTTGTCGACTGGATATGAAGCATTGACACAGAGTTTATGAATTAAATATGTTTCATGAATTCCATGGCTATAGTTTGTATGACTACACTAGTACGATATGTGGATTGCATATTTGAGCATGTTATAATAAGTTATTGCCTATTTGATTTATTATACTTTATATGATTGTTCTACTGCTACTGAGATTCATATGAATCTCACTCCCCAAATATTGTATTAAAACAGGATCAAGCATGAACAATGATAAAGGCAGGATAATAGAAGCATGAACATGTCTCCTGAGCAAGTTAGAGTTTCTATTTTTGATGTATTATTACTTTGATGTAAACGGATGAAGGAAACTCAAATGATTTGTATTTTGTGTTTTTCATCTTCAGTGACATATAAATGAATGTGAGATAGTTGTTCTAAATAAATGAAAGCTCCTAAAGAGAGGGATGCTTCAAAAAGATATTGATGCACTCGCTTTTTGTTTTTTTAACAAAAGCACTATTGTCAGAGCTCCAGTTGATGGCCAGTGACCGGCTCTAGTGGATGGCGGGGTGATGGCCGACAACAGGCTTTGGTAGTCGTTGGCCGGCCACTAGAGCTTGGAATACGGTTGACGGTTTTTATAAAATTAGATTAAATTAGGGTATTAATATCTTTTTTCAACTATAAAATTTAACTTTCATTTTGATATGAGGAATGCAAGGGGTGCAGTTAATTTTTCCCTTTGAAATTCCATGTACTCTTAATTGCCGACACGAATTCAGTGTGGCTGGACTCCAATCAGTTTTTTCCTCTCTTCTCCCTAAAATAATGTCGCGCTTTCCTGAAAAAGGATGTGAATCATGGAAGAAAAGGTATGAAAGTAAAAAGATTCTGAGAATCTGAAAATACCGCCATTAACAAAAGATGTACTTTATCCATGTCATTTGATATATCAATCACTATGTCTAATATGACAATAACGTTACTTAATCATTCAATATCCATCATTATCATAATCATAATCATTTTTTACTTTAGTATTTTTTGTCAGGCGTGCAAACATTTTTTTTTTTGTATTTTCATTTATACCATATATAGTTTTGATCATTTTTATAAACATATAAATGGCATAAAATCGATATATCACACATTTATCAACACAATAAAATGATTACAAACTTTTAAAATTAATACAGCTAACTTATAGTAATTATAAAAATTAAGTTGATTATATTTTTTTAATCATCAATTATTCACTATACTTTTAAAATTTTATAATATTTAATTTTATTAAAAATATGTATATATCGATGTAACTCAATACTTTTAATATATTTATTAGAAAACTATTTGTATCTGGATGTTTTTATTAGATTAATATATCATTTTGAAAAAGTTAAAAAAAACAATTTTACAATTACCCGTTAATAGGACAATCTCGATCATTATGCTTTCCATTTCTAATAACCCACAACCCGATTCATCAATCGAAATGGTAATAATTAAAGTCAAAGTAAAAAAAGATCCTAAACGGCTTATATAGACTCAATTTCACAGGTGAAGAAACCAAGCGATTGAAGCAAAGCGAGGATGCATACTGAAAAATGGGATATTCAGTGAGAGAACAAGCGTTTGTAGGAAGAGAGAGAAGCTCCTCTCAAACTGAAAGAAGCTTTCAAATAACCAAATGGCTCTTCTCTTCATTCTTGGAATAACCTTAACCATTCTGATTGCTGTAGTTGGGAGGGAATCAGCTGTGACAGCTCCACACAGAGGGTTATAAGCCTTCTTCTGAAGAATACAAGAGCTTCAGAATTGCAACACTTGAAGTGGTAGTTGAATGTTTCTTATTTACTGCCTTTCCTGTAACTTCAAGAATTGGATTTGTCTGGAAATTACTTGTCAGGTCTCTTTCTTCTCCCACTATCTATTTTATTATGATCTTTGATTTATATTCATATTCAGAACAAAGACACCCAACATTACGCAAATACTACTGTTTTTAAGAGTTTCATCAAACCCTGATATATTGTACAGAATGTTTAACACGCATGAACATTGAATTTCAATCCATTCTGAAATCATTCTTTTATATTCCTCTTGATTCTAACTTGTACTGGTGCGAATCTAATTAGTGCTTATAACTTGATTTTTTTTATATTTTTCTAATTTATTTTAGACCACAATTTTTAATTAATTAATAAATTTGATATAGCTCAGACATCGATAGTCGGGCTTTTTAAAAAGTATCAAAACATCTTATCAAACTAATATGATTTAAAACATTATGTTTAATATATTATATTTCAATAACTAATATATATAGAGGTTAATATATATCCTGAATCACTAATTTTATGATATACTGAAGGGCAAAAGATGACTTTGAATTATTGTTTCTGTGGGCCAATCTTTTACTTCATGTTACATCTAGAGGTTGATTATATTAATGATATGATATGTTATTATAATTATTTGTTAATATTGGAGTAGGGTCTATTGGCGAAATTAGGTTGTACAACTTTCAAACTTTGTACCTGGAAGATAATCAGATCACATAAATCCCTTTCTTAGGTGATTAAATTTTATTTTCCATATTCTGTTAGATTCCATATATACTAATATGTCATGTTCTTTGGTTCTTGCTTTTAGGAAAATCTATTGAAGTTTAGAAATCGTTGGAAAAATCAAGATGTTAATAACATGTTTTTACTTAATGTATAACGGTAACATGACAGGAGGAAAATAATATATCCTATTAAGGAAAATTTATGAAAAAGGCACTAAAAATTAGTAAATCTTGAGATTCTAAATAACCGATATGCTCCTGAATATCAAATACAGTTAACTTGTTTTTATAAAACAAGGGGCATTTTAATCAGTTGGTATAAACTTTAAAATCCCAATTTAGATCCTAACACTTCTCTAGTATTTATAATATTTATAGTCTCAATTTAGAATTTATCAATTTTCAGAATCTATCATAAATTTTTTTCATATTATATTAAATCAATTAATTATGAATTTTGAAATAAATAAAGTAAAAGCAACACCAAGCCTCCAACGTCAAGGTTTTAACTTATAAGGACATAAAACTTATTAAACACTTGTTTACTTCTTTATGATAACTTTTTACTTAATATTTCTATTTCGATATTGTTCACAATTAACAAAGAAAGATGAATATCAGAGAAGAAAAGATATAGTCACATCCATCTGGAGAGATAGCTAATCAGAGTATGAAGATGGTGACAATGATAAAGTGGCAAACATCTATCTTATTACCCAAGAAGAAGAATTTGATACTGATGAGGTAATCAATCTTGAACCTACTTATGAAGAATTATTATCTTAATATAATGCTTTACAATATGAATTCATAAGAATAGCAAAGGAGTTTGTAAGCTCCAAGAAGAGGTTAAGGTTCTAGAAGAACAAATTGAGCAAACCAACAATGCACAATCTACACCATCCTGTACAAAGTGTGAAGGATCAGAGAAAAAGAGTAAAGAGTTAACCATAACTCTTGAAAGATTCATTAAAGGGAGTGAAATGCACAAAGTAATTCTTGAAAATCAGAGGTGCGCTATAAACAAGTCTGGAATTAGATATGATCTACCGCTGGATAAAAGAACATGAAAGAAGAAGAATGGTGAAAAGTCTTACTTAATTTAATCTAATGTTTTGGAAATAAACTTATCTTTGCATAATTACTTATTATATGATTTATACAATGTATGACAAGAACAATATGTCAGATAACACAATATCATATTAAAAAATATACTAAAAGTAAATTTATGCCAGATAACATTAAATGCATTCAACAATTACACTCCAATAACTCATTTTCTGCCACAGTTACTTCAATGAGTTCAACTGCTACTCAACGAATATATTTTAAGACTCAACCATAAAAGAAGACCACAATAAATATGAAGAGGATAACACGGAACAGCATTAAATATCATCTACCAACCTTATGCTATTCGCATTCAAAACTCTCTATTTTACATTTAATTCTCTATTTTTCCGAGAGAGTGAACTTCATTATTTATCATTATCAACTCTTCTACTTGAGAGAGCATAGAAATCTTTCATCTTTCATTTGAGACACTTAAGCATGAATCTCTTGAGTTAGTTGAATATAATCTTTAGGAAGTAAAGGAGAGTGAGAGAGGAACTCTCCAATTGTATTGAGATACCAAAAGCCCCGTAAATCTTGGATTATAATGAAATACTCAGAAGAGTTCTGAGAACTAGACATAAACTAAGTGGTTAGGTTAAACTAATATAAATCTCTTTGTGCACTTTATCTCTGCTTCTTTCCTTGGTAATATCTTGACTAACTTTATCTTGATTACATTATTGCTTTAAAATTTGAGTTTAAAATTTTTTTACTACCCAATTCACCTCCTTCTTACGTGAAATTATTGTTCTAACACTAGGCATACATTAAATTTGTCAAACAACTATTTGATAAGTCATATCCAGAAACATTTTCTAACCTTATGTAGATAGAGAGTTTATATCTTTCATCTAACAAATTGATAGGTCATATTCCTTCGCAACTTACACAGTTGTATTCTTTGTATGTTTTCCCTATAGCTCATAATAATTTATCTAATATGACACCTGATATGAAAAATCTATTTTTAACTTTTGACCCAAGTTGTTATGAAGAGAATGCTTTTCTTTGTGGTCCACCTCTACTACATAATTGTTCGTCAATTGATAAACCAGCAGGGAGAAACAAAGAACCCTATCATTCAGAAGAAGATGCCTTCTTGTGGACTTTAGCAGGAGCGTTTGTGGTCTCCTTTCTTGGTGTCATTATCTTCTTGTATCTCAACTCGTACTTTACCATATATTACACATGAATTCAAAGAGAATTGACTTTAGCAGTGTAGTTTTTGTTTTTATATAATTAATCATTTTATTAAGAAAAACAGAGAATTGATACATTATTTGTAAGGGTAGAAGTAAGAAAGAACACCTAGATTGATCATATAACTGAGGGTGAATTCGCATATTACAATTTTGTCTATGATCTGAATGGATATTCAACCTATTTATAGTCCTGCTCTACATTGTAATATTTTTTTTTACCAAACTCTACATTGTAATAAGATGTTTCGCGCACTCACGTGCGCACACTAGGATAACATGTACACACTAGAATAAGTTCTTTTTGTGAGAATTAATCAAAACTCCAGTGGAAGAAAATTTACTATAAATTTTTTTTTATAAAATTATCAAATAATTAAATAGTCCAAAGGAATATTGGGTAATAAATTCAATTTGTATAATTACTAAAATACCTTTAAGCACAAATGATAATTTTTTTAGATATGCGATAATAATTTAAAATAACATAAATGACAATTGAATGGTAGGCAATAACAATTTGAAATAGTACAAATGATAACTAAGGTTATTATCGCATGCCTCCAATCATTTGTGCCACTTCAAATTATCATAGATGCCCCTTCAATTATTATTTATGCCACTTCAAGTTGTTATAACATTTTTAGTAACTTATCATTTGTGCATAAAGATAGTTTGATAATTATAGAAATTAAATTTATTATCCTAAAATCCACTAAAACTATTTAATTATTTAATAATTTTACAAGATTATTTTTGTAAAAAATTCTCTTCCACATAACCTTGAGTAATTCTCCCTTTTTCTTTCAATATTTGGCTAAATACATGATACCACTGTGGTGGTATATATATATTCATTTTGATTGAACATTTTGGTCCTTTACATTAAGAAAGTTATTAATAAACTTCTTCCAATTTTACCCCTATTAAAAATGGAAATAAAAAAAAGATGAGAGAAAATGTAGGGCAATATGAGAGAAAATAGAGTAATACTCATTTTTAAATAAGGGCAATTTAAAAAAAACTTTAAGTCTAAAACATATTAAATGACTTAACTAATATTTATTGGGATGTGAGAATTAGTTGAAATAAACTTATATATAGGAAAAAAGTAATAATGTATTAAAAATGCTTATTTACTAGAAAAATGATCTTTTGATCCTGCAACTATTGACCCGCCCTTATAACTCAATCCTTCAACTATGATTCAGTATAACTCATTTCTTAAATTTTTGACTCGCAAAAAACTCAATCTAATAATTAAATCCTTTTAATATATAATTTATTTTATCAAATAATTATCCTACATGGCAAAACATGTTACTTAACATTATTAAAAGTTACAAACATGGCCTCCTGTAACACCTTATAATTTGTCACTTTAATTAAAACTTTTTCTTAAAAACTATTAAAGCTTTTTCTTAAAAAAAAACTTTTAGTAAGGAACTTGAAAAATCCTTAAGAAATTTTTTTTCTTTTTCTTTCTTCCTTTCCAGGTTAAACTTAGCTTACACATATATTAACCAGTATATGTATACAAGCCCTACACAGCTTAATTAAAACGTAATTTACTTAATCAAGATAGGACGTCTATACCACTTCAACTACAACCTTGTGCTATCTCTTTCCCTTGCCCTTAAGCCACTTGCCTTTACTGTTTGTCATAAAAGTAAAAAGGTGAGATTCAAAGAATCCCTGTAATAACAACAGTTCTTCATATATATATATATATATATACATGTATATATTCACAATGCATGCAAAACAAGCCATATCCACAATCAATAGGATGATTTCAATCAAATGTATATACAACTACTCGGTATAGCGCTTCCAACCATCCTAGAGGATGGTGAACAGTACCCATGCATCACAGTATATATATCAATCAACCAACAGGATGGTTTTACAATCAATATATGTACGCTACAATAGTGCCCTGCATTAGCAACGGTTAGCCCCTTATACAAATTTCAGGGACAGTGCTACTAGCCAACAGTATGGCGAGCAATCCCCCACATTTACACATATCTCTAAGCTTAGAATCATATAAACATATAAAAAGTGTTATTACCTAGAGTCCCTTCTTCCAATTTACCTTCTCTTGCTTTCTTTCTTATTCGTTCTCTTGGTGGCTCAGGCAAAAGTCAACTCCTATTAATCATTCATATAGGAAAGATTAATACTTAAACTTTAGTAGATGACTATAGTATAAGAAATCTCTCTTTCACTCCCAAACTCTATAGCCCAGCTTTCTAAACTTTCCACTTTACTTTGGCTTCCAATTTTGTTTGCTTTCTCACTTGAAATTTCTTTCTTAGTTTTCAAACTTTCTTATTATCTTTAAGCATAGACCTTAACCCTATTCCATTCCTTCTTTTACACTCACTGCAATATCCAATTCTATAAAACTCCAATCCTCCTTGCTACCATTGAACTTGGCTGAACATGAAGATGAAAAGGAGTTGTTCAAATTCCACTTTATTGTCTTAAAAGCACCTCATATGAGCTTCTAAACATAGCTTAGAGGTATTAAAACAATTTATGGCACGTGTTCCTTACTTGTATGTCTCAAAACAATAACATTAGTTACACTTCAGCATCTAAATTCCAATTTCCAACAACCATTCAATTCTATCATCAAAACAACCCTACTATCATACAACTTCCTTGAAATTTGCAACTTTAGTCCTTCCAAAATTTTGGAATAGCCCTTAGCTTTGGTTCCAAATTATTTTCCAGAATTTAACCCCCACTTAAATCACCATTTTAACACTTATACCATTCATAATTTATAACTTAACTATTTCTCATATTATATCCTTTTCTTTTAAGTTTACTAAAACCATTAGCCAAAGCAAAGTTTATTTTCCTTTAATCTATGTCAATGACATTATAACACTATTTAGAGTCTTTAACCATAGTTTAAAGATTTAACATAGTTGCTAGACATTTAGAAATAATCAATACCAACCTTTATGGAAATTCTAATTTCCCAAAAATTTATTTTCTCTTAGCCAACCTTGCTGTCCAAACAGGGAACAAAAGGACACACTCATGATTTCCAACTCTATTCCATTTCATCATCCTTTAGTGGCCTCTAGGAAATATGTACCTATGACTTTTCAATTTAAAATAACGAACATAGTCATAAACAGCATAATATTCACTATTAATCATCAAAACTCAAACCCAAACCACTTTGTCCCATTAATCTCCTTCATTTCAAACCTGAACATTTTAACTTCAATTACATTATCCTCAACATCATGCTAAAACAGCACATAAATCAGACTTTAAGCCACCTTAAGCTCACTATATTTTGCTTTTTAAACCTCAACAGTCCCATAACATACACGTACATATATTTTTATAAAAGACTTTAACCATCTCCCACTCTCCTTTATACCTCCCTCGGCCTTCATTCTCTAATTCAAAAATTCCAAGTCTTTAAAAGAAGCACTGTCCCGTACAGCACCTTCATCTCTGTTTTTTTTTTTTTTTTTTCCTTTAAAGTTTCAGCCACTCCTTCACGCACAACCAGTAATATATATATATATATATATATATATATATATATATCCAGAATATGCCCTTTCCATCCTCCTAGACCTGAACATTTCCAGCTTCGTTTGTGAATCAAGTCGAAGGACAAGACTCTGTCATTAGAATTGGCAAGTCTATTGTGACGCAACTTCACAATAAGTTAGTCCACGAATCTCAATCAGAATGGCAGGATCTGATATCCACTAATGAGGGATTTTGACAAATGGAGTCTTGCAATAAACAAACTATCATTGGCAATTGGAAGAATCTACCCAACTATACCCTGTTTGCTTCTTGATTGATCTTCTTTCCATTGCTACTCTCACTTTCTCTGCCTCATCCCATTGTCCTAAATCAGCATACATATTATATAACAATACAAAAGGACCTGAACTTTTTGGTTAGCCTATTTTTCATACTTTTAATAGGTCAAGCGCCCAAGCAAAGCATATTCACATGCAACCCCGATGACGACAGTTTTAGTTCCATTTCAAGCTAGAAATATCAAATCTTTACTCATATTCACAGGATCAAACATAAACCACCGAGAGATCCCAACTTAATCGGAAACCCATTCCTCAAAATCAGCAAACAGAGGAAAACTAAAGTGGTCACAGAGTCAGAGCTCACCTTCGTCGATCAATGGTGCTGCAATCCCGATCTCCGGCTACAGCTCTCGTTTTCTCTCTGGTATCTCGGCTTCCCGTTACTCAGTCTCTCTCTAGCTTATCGTCTCACCACCGTCGGCTCTCTCTCATTGCAGCTCGACGTTGTTCTGCCGTCTTTACTCCATCGTCGGCGATCTATCTCTCTCCCTCTTTCTCCGTTCCAATCTCACTCTCCCACTCTCCTCGTGCTGCCTCTGTTGCTCTTCACCGTCTCACCTGCTCCCCCTCTCTCTCTTGTCCTTTCCCTTTTCTCTGCAGACTAAAGTTTAAAGAAATACGAGGGAAGGTTGGTTGTTGACGGAAGAAATACACGTGGAAGGGAGCATGGGTGAGGTGTAAATTGAAGAGGCTTCTGGTGACAGAGTAAGATAGGTCACGTGAGAGAGAGCCACGTGTATTTGCGTGTTTAAATAAGTGTCACCAAGCCTTTCAATCAACACGAGTACATTTATCACTCAATATTTAGGTTTTATCATGCTCTTTTTTGAATTTTTTAAACATTTTGAGTTCTTAAAAATTAAATTATATGTTAAAATTTAGATCTTTTTCTTCTATAGCTTTTACAACTCATAATATATATATTGTTTTAAATTTTTAAGATAAACAATAATTTTTAACTATTTTTTTTAATTTTCTAAAAAATAAATTTTAAATTCTTAAAAAATAGTCATTAAATCATTTGAGTCTCTTTTTAAAAAAATAAACTCTTCTATAATTTTATAGATCTTCAAAACACTCTTTTTTATGATTTTTCATAATTTTTTTTTAACTCAAAATGTTTTTAAAGATTATTCTTTTCTTTATTTTTGTTTCTAAAGATTCACTTTTAAAATTTTTTAATTTCAAAACAATCCTCTTAATTTTAATAACCACTTATAAATCCTTTTCATCAATTTTGGGATGTTATACCTCCCAAGTCAGCTCATTTGTATTTGAAAAAAATTGAAAAAAAGAAATTCGCCGTCCTGAAGTTGAAAATGAAACCCTGCTCCGACTCCACCACCAACTCCGGCAGGTCTCACTCCTCTGCTTCTTCAACCCAGTTCAAGCAAGTCATCACGAATTTTAGAGTAGTTCTCTTCGATGTATCTGAAAATAATAGAGAACTCATGCAGCTTACCAATAATCCAACTATAATTAAAGCCATGTTCCTCATTGAACAAGATACAATCGGACAAATAGAAAATTGTTTCAAAAAGCATAATCTTAGTACGGTTCTTATTTTATAGTAGATTAATCCGCATATATGAACAGCATATATGAATCAAAGTCCAGCATGAACACCTAGTAGATCCAGACTAGAATGCAGGGAAAGGAGAAGGAGAAGGAGAACGAGAAGTTACTTCTTTAATTGAAGCTGCTCTGCCTCGATGAGCATAGATTGAAGGAATTGAGAAATGAGGAAGAGGATGAAGAGAACCTTCTCGGTGTAGCTAATGACAGGAGCTTCTCTCAGGGAGACTCCACCACCAGCTCCGGCGGGGCTCCCTCTGCTTCTTCAACCCAGTTCCATCAAGTGATCACATGAATGGAGGCCACGTTTGCAACTTTCAATAATGTTAAGTAATATATTTTGCTACGTAGGATAATTGTTTGATTTCTCAAAATAAATTATATATTAAAAGGATTAAATTATTAAACATAAAAAATTTAAGAGACTGACTCAAAGTTATAATTGAGGAACTAAGTTATAACAATTATAATTCTAAAATTTTGTAATAAATAAATGTCAATTCCTTTTAAAAAGATATGAGTTGATCCAATTTTAACTTAATATTTTTAATTCTTTTATCTACAAGACATAATCAATAATTTTAATTAATAATCTTATTTTGATCTTTAAAATATTTTTGAGTCCTATGATAATAATTAATTAATAATCTCATTAAATAATTTTTTAATATTTCAATTTCTAACCTTAGATGGATAATTTCAATTCTTTATCTGTAAGCAAGAATCAATAATCTCATTTTGATATGTGAAAATTTTAAGCCCTATAATGATTAATAATTTAATTAACTGATTCTATAATATTTAAAAATTTTAACTATGATGATACATAACAATCATAAATTACTATAATATTTGAAATATTTTAAATCTTATAATAGTATATATTACTAAGTATAATTGGAGAATTTGATAAAATAGATATAAGAAATTTGATTTAAGTTTTCTTCTTTAATTAATAATAAGCTTTTAACTTTGTTGCTATTCAATATACATACTTTAAAAATAAAATAATAAAAATATTATATTTTTGCAACATTCAATGAGAGTTAAAGGAAAGCTTTTTGTGAAAATTTAATGAAATGCCTTATAATTAAAATAAAAAAAATTATCTCTTCACCTTTTTAATAGAACTAGAGAGAGTATAATAAATACTTATTTAGTCCTATTTATAAGATAAAAAAATATTTTTTATCATATTTATAAATTATATTATTAAACTTTTTATATAAATATATTTTTTTATTTATTATTTATTATTACTACGTAAATTATGTATTATTAAAGTAGAATATATATTAAATAGGAGTTGTTGAAAAGTTATTAAAGTTTATAACAGAATTAATAATATTTAAGATTTTTTTTAATTGTAATAAAATAGATTAGAAATAACTAATAAATAAGTAATAATTAAATAAGATGAGGGGAGAAACAATTATATTTACAGTGACATGGAATCCATATAATGTGGGTCCTACTTTTATCTCTTTCACTCTTTTACTGCTCACATCAATAATTGAGTAATTAAGAAAGATTTAATTCCAAACAATGATTGTGCTATAGCGTGTCTCTGGGTTGATAAATTGGGCTTGATTTCATCTAGACAACTTTTGTTAAACCTATATTATGGTTAATATTTTCGGATAGTAAATAGCTTGATATCATTTAAATAAAATTTTAAATTTAAGTTCTTTTGTGAAACCTATATTATGGTTAATGTTTCTGGATAGTAAATAGCTTGATATCATTTAAATAAGATTTTAAATTTAAGTTTTGATGTATGTAAAAAATTCTCGTTAAGAGACTCACTTACCATAGCCAGGTGCGCGACGCGGGTCAGATCTAGATATAGTTGAGGTAAAATTTTGATGAACCGGGTAGATAAAAAATAAAAGATGTCTGTTACCGTTGCTGTTCGTTGTTTCAAGTCTGTAATTTGTTGGTAGTAATATTCTCTGATGCTTCATCAGTCAGCTTATTTATTTTTGGGTAGGCCCAGAGATTCCTCAAGAGACCGGAGGCCATATGGTAATTAATAAGGAACCAAAACCCCTTTAATTTGTTTTATGGGTATTTGCTAAAAAGAAAGAAAGAAAGAAAGAAATTGTGTGTATTAAATTACATCAAATACCCTAATATTATTTATAATCCTACATTTAATATTTTAATTTTATTTTTTTAGTATTTTTTACACTTTAATCTTATTTATAATGCACGCAATATTTTAAATCATAAATAATATTAAATTATTGGATATAACTAAGATATAACATCAGGAGATGGTTATACATCGTAAATGAAATTGGGATCTAAAAGCTAGTGAGAAATTACATTAAGATATTAACCTTGTTTAACTGCTAGGAAGGGACGATGCACCCAGGCAAATAGATTTTATGGTACTCAATTAGTATTTAATATATAATATATTTAACTAATTTGATTAGATTAAAAAAGTTAATTAATATAACATATTTTTATAAAGACACTTTAATCATCTTCCTTAACTTTTTTTTCTTTTTCTCTTACTTAATTATTATTGAAAGAGTATTAATAAGGATAATTTAAAAAAAATTGATAAATCTATAAAATAACACTTATATTCATAGTTCGGATTAACTCCTTAATTATATTTTAATAACTATATTAAGGAAAGGAGTACAATAAATGGGTAACAATCAGCAACTATTTTTTTTTTCTCTGAAAGAGACTTCACCAGTGTTTTAATCCAAAGGAATCAGATTGGTGGAAAAACTTTTACTGTTCACTTTGTAAGAAGACGAGGTTAATGTGTCATTTTAGAAATAAACGCTTAGATGCATGTTGGACACCTGTCAAAAGTGGAATTCCCAGGCAAGAAATTAAAACCTGTGAAGGATTCCTCAACAATTCATTCCACAATTATGCACATAAACACTTCTATATTTAGCAAAAAATTTTGTTCTACTTGAATTGTCATTTTTTTGATATCAATGGATAACGATTCTACATACGGGACATCTTTTAAAATGTGCTCTTAATATTTTCTTTTTAAATAAGACATTGGATAGTTCTAGAGAATTTTTCAAATAAACTTATATTTTATAAAGCTAACTAGTGAAAGAATATAAATTAATATGATATTAATATTTAATATAGTTAATAAGATAATATTAAAATTATATTCTTTGATCTTTAATATAAAATTTAATTAATTTTTTAAATAAATTATAAAAATTAAATAAATTAATTAATTATTTATTCTTTCTATTGAAAATATAAGTTTTAAAGTTGCGATGGGATGTGATTTTTTTATAAGCTTTAATTTGGATATTTCTCATCACTTAATATATTTTATCTATTTTTACCTCTAGTTAAATATATGCCTTCTTCATATCTTTTTTTTTTACTCATTCTCTCTCATCTCTTTTTTTATTGACTCTCTCCCCATTCACCCTCTCTATGTAGGGTGTTTTAAGAAAATAAATTGTATTTCTTACATAATTATTGTCTTTAATAAATAATTTTAACCAAATTTTAATCTTAATTTAGTTATTTGAAGCTTATATTTTAAACTGGAAGGAGTATAATTAATATAAAAGTTAATTGACTAATTTAAGTAGATTAAATAGTATATAATATGAATTTATCTTGAAATGTTAAATTTAGTCATAAATAACTTATTTATTTAACTTCATCAACTTATCTAAAAAATCAACTAATTTTTAGAATAAATTTTATTAGTATGCATGTTAAAAATATCATATATACATATACATATACATATATATAGGGCCTGTTTGGTTACATCCCAAACTATGATTTTAAAAGCCCTTTTGGGCAAAATCTTGGTTTGAAATTTTTTTAAAACAAATAGCCATATTTATCCATAAGTGCTTTTGGGCAAAACCATGGTTTTAAATAAGCTATTAAAACTAACTTTTTGAACAATAAAAGAGCTTATGGACTATCCAATTACTATCTTACCCATACTTTTTCTTACACCCTCTATCCTCTCCCCTCTCTCCTCTTTCTTCTTTTCTCTCTCTTTTCTACCCTCTCCTCTCTCGTCTCTCTTATCTTTTCTCTATCTCTCTCTTCTCTCTTACTTTTAATCAAATCATACCCTTTTTGGTAATTTACCAATATAAAAAGTCATTCTAAAAATAACTATCCAAATAGTTATTTATTCAAAACTACTTTTTTTTTCCATAAACTCTTCTCTAAAAATTATTTTTCATAAGCTGTTTATAAGCCTTTTTTAAAATTTTATCCAAATAAGCCCATAATCAGCAGAGAAAGTACTTTTATCGGATTTTAAATCTTAGTAGATAATTAAGATACGGTTCTTGAACATTTTGGAATTACATGAAAATTAACAAAAAGAGTGTCGTATAACATGTTTAAATAAAGGAATGACAATAATCAAATATAAGCTCATAAACCAAATTTATACTAAGACGGAAGGACTAAAGATGCATTTGAGCCAAAATTATATATTTGCATGATAATAATAATTTGTATATCTAACATTTAACATGATAATAATAATTTTTATATCTAATATTTACGATATTCATTTATATCCTCTGTTGATTCAACAATACCTAAAATATAATATAATATCTTTACTAGATATTATATAACTATTTCAAACGAAAAATGTCAATAATTATTTTTAAAAAAATACACAAAAATATTATTTAAATTTTAAATTATTAAATCAATTTTTTTTACAAAAATATGTTGTTATTTACTTATTAAGTTTAGTCAATAGTTATTAAAGTATAAAAATAAAACTAATTTAAAATTTTAAAATTTAGATAATATTTTTGTGGGATATTCCCATTATTTTTTAATAATTTGGATCAGTCTTTTTAAGTCTTTATTATTGTTGTTTTGAAGTGTAGAATCAAATTTAGTGATATAAGTATGCCTTATTTATCTGAAGACAGGAGGCGCTGCTAATGTGTCATTCCAATAACAATCTTACATGCATGTTTTACACTTGGCAAAAAAAAATTGCACATCGCGTTGCGAGAGGCAATAATATTTGGCGTCCGTAATGCTTTTGAGTTCCTTAAACAAAACCCATCAGAAATGGCGGTTGTCCAAGAAGGAACGGCTGGTGATTCGAGATTCATTAAGGTTGCTTTGTTTAGAGAGTTTAAATCTGTTTTTGATGGATTGGGTTGTATTATTGTTGATGTTGGTGGTGGAACTGGGACCGTAGAAATGCACAGTGCTTGATCTTCCTGAGATTGTTTCAAACTTATCTGGAAACAACAATTTGAGTTTTGTTGGTGGAGACATGTTCAAATCCGTCCCTCAAGCTGATGCTGTTCTGGTTAAGGTAAGCATGTAGCTTCAAGACCTAATACATTATTCTGCCTAATTTGTATATATGCACAAGAAAAAGCAATGTTTTTTTTATCAATTTTATATGTTATATATATATATATATATATATATATATATATATATATGGGCATGTTTAAATAAGTGCTTAGAAAATGGCTCATAAAAAAAAGGCTCTTAAACAGCTTTTAGAAAAAAGTATTTAAAAAAGAGCTTATAGAAAAAAAGTATTTTTGAATAAATGAGTGTTTGGATAGTTATTATCAAAAAAACTTTTGTAATTAGAAAATTACCAAGATATGATTTTATTAAAAATAAGAGAGATGAAAAAGGGTAGAGAAAAGAGAAGAGATAGGAGAAATGGTGTAAGAAAAAAAGAGGATAAAATAGTAATTAGATAATCCATAAGCTCTTTTACTATTCTAGAAGTTAGTCTCAGTAGCTTATTCAAAATCTTAACTTTAAACTATAGTTTGGTCTAAAAATCCTTTTAGACAAATATGACTATTTGTTTTAAAATTTTTTTAAACCAAAATTTGGGCCAAAAATTCTTTTAAAATATTAGTTTTCTTTCTTTTCAAAGACACATTTTATATATATATATATATATATCCATTTTTCTCTCTTATAACGCTATTTTTAGATATTACTTCCTCCTGTCATTATAAGTACGTATGCACCTCTTACATGTTGTATAATATAATGTGTAATGTTTTGCTAAATCATTAATTTTTTTACATAATATCCTTAATTAACTATAAAATTTTTTAACCTATCAACCAAATTCTTTTAACTAATAATTTTTACCGGGGCAAAGTTAATTGGGTTTTATAGAAAGGAGCTGAGGGAGTAGTTGTTATTGTTGCGCGTGTGTTCCTGCATTTTATTAAATAGTCTGAATGTGACGTTTTTAGGCTCATTCAATGGATCCTAACAACTCTATCTATCCCCATTTCTTCACATAAACTTGTTTAATTTGAAATTTTTTGTTTTATAAAAATATAAAGGTAAAATTATACAATTATATTTTCCATTAATATAAAATATATTTAGCTAATTAAATTAATTAATATGAGGTATTTTTTTTCTAAAATACCTTAATCATCTTCTTTTACTCCTTATATTTTTTACTTAATTATTGTTAACAGAGTATTAATTTTAAAAATAATAAATATAAAAAATAAATTTTAAATTTATGACTAAGATCAACTCTACTATTAAATTATATATTAAGTAATATATATTATCAAAACATGCTAATATAAATATTTTGTTTAAATGATTATAACTGAATAATATATTATAAATTAATTAATTTCATCTAATATATTATCATTAATCGATGATACCATGTCATTGATTTATTGTATATATCATAACAATCAGAATATATCTTCTACTATCTTCTCCCATGATACTCTATAACTAACTCTTATTAAATTTAATTACAATTTCATAAATTTTAATGAAAAAAATAACCCTGTATATAGGTTGGCCTTTTGATCTATGAATCATTTGATGAATATCTGTACTATTTTATATATTATACCTTCGTTTTGTTACTTGCATATTTTGAAGAAATTTATCAACTCCAAGTGCATGCAAGGCTTAGATATATTAGTGTTAAGTTAATGGCGCACTAATCCACTAGATTGGCGGAATGAGTATAATTAGTGAGCACAAATAAATTAAATGACGAGTACGTTAATCTATCTATGAGTCAAAAAGTTGCATGCCCACCAAACTATCAACCAGTTGGAGTGTTAACTGTGCATTTTTAACTGTGCCCCTTGCTGCGTCGCCATTTTGTCCCCCTTCCCAAATATTTAGATCATTATATTCTATCTAAAATGAGTTAAATTTTGATATTTTATGATAAAAAAATAGTTTAGTTTTTAATTTTTTATGACTTGATAGTGGAAAAGAGACGCAATTCATTTACTTATTTTATTTCTAATTATAAAATTCAATTAATTTTTTAGATAGATTTAAAAAACTTAATAAATCAATTAATTCTAATCAAATTTAACTTTGAGATAAATTTATATTATATATTTTTAATCTATTTAAGTTAATCAATTAATTCTTATATTAGTTACAATTAATTAATTTATTTTATTTCTTAAATCTATCTAAAAAACTAACTGAATATTATAATTAGGAATAGAGATAGTACTATTTTTGGTGTTTTACTACATCATTTAATCAAAACTTGTTTTACTACTAGTTTGGAAAAATATAAAATCAAAGTTTTAAAAAGGCTTTTGACCTTAAACTTTAGTTTAATTTTTTTAAAAAATAAACAGTTATATTTGTCTAAAAAGATTTTTAGATAAAATTATGATTTAAAATTAAAGTTTTAGATAGGCTATTGAGAATAGTTTTTAGAACAATAAAAGAGTTTATGGACTACCAAATTACTATTTTACCTTTAATTTTTCTTAAACTCTCTCTCCTCTCTTTTTTTTCTTCTCTACCCTATCTCCTCTCTCTTCTTTTTAATAAAATAATACCCTTTTTAGCAATTTTTTAATTAAAAAAATTTTTTTTAATAATAACTATTCAAATACTCATTTATTTATAACTATTTTTTTATAAATTCTTGTCTAAAAATTATTTTCTAAAAATTATCTAAAAACTTTTTTTATTTCTCCATAAGTTCCTTTTTAAAACTCTTATCTACATAAGCACATCTTTGTCTTTCTTCCCCCAACCAACAGACGATTTCATTAAAATAAATGCAGGAGTTACGTAGCTGCCACAGATATATATATATATATATATATATATATATATATATATATATATATATATATATATATACACATTACTTATCTGGGTTGCTAACCGGCTGCTGCATAATCAATGAGCTGTCTCTTTGATTTCTATTAGTAATATAGTAATGGGTTTTGGGCTTCATATGCCTACACAAGCCCTATGCCACGCTACAGACAAGCGTCTTCTCACACCCCATCGATTCCAGGCTGTGTTATTGGATCCAACCCTTCCTTATTCTATTTTTCTATCATATTCTTACGGTTAGATAAAAAAATACAATAAAAAACAACAAAGTCTTCTAATTACTATAAATAAATAATAATAAATACACTTAAATCAATATAGGTTAATGGATATATATATAATTTGTTTCCGGGGAATATATTTAATCAGATAAAAGATAAACAAGATCCTTTTGATATCTAATCTATATGTAGTTGTTTTCCACAAAAGCAAATAAAGCTGATCCCTATCTCTAATAAAAAGTCAACCTAATCTTTTAGGTGCGTGACTTGCGGCACTGAAAAATAGCCATCGAAATCTTCTTGTGACTCGCTCCACCATCAACGTTCAACAATCTCCCATTTCTTTTCTTCTTTTTTTTTTTTAAAAAAAAGAAAAAGAAACAATCTCCCTTTTCAAATATTATATACTCACGTTGTAACAATCTCTCTTTTCAAATATTATATACTCACGTTGTAACAATCTCCCTTTTCAAATATTATATACTCACGTTGTAACATTAATTATTCACGTGCATGCAACTCTCCACGTGGCAGGTTGTTTACGTGGCTTGGCGTATTAAAGATATTAACTCCTAATATATTTATTATAACAATATATTTATATTTAAAAGAATATTATCAATTATATCATAATATATTTACTATAATAATTATATTTATATACTCCTAAATCCTAATAAAATTAACTCTTAAGACTATTGACTATTTATTAGTACTCTGCACATAATTATAAAACATTCTTGCCCCGATAAATTATTATTTAAACATAAACAAAATTAGGGGCATTCTATGATTTTCCCCCCTACCAATATACTGTATAAGATTTCAAGTAGAAATAATTACTTGAAAACCATTATTACTAAAATAAATAAAAAAAGTAAATGGTCTTATTTATAATTTATAGATACGAGTATTATAAATTATCATAAAGTCTATCCCATATACACACATGTATATTAATACCATAAATTACAGGTAGGAGGCTGCGCGGATTCACCCTATAAATACTGAATATGACATTTTATTTTCAACAATTTGACTATTTTTCTTTTTAATCGAACTGCTACATATGATTATCATAGTATATTTACTTATTTAGACTTTAGCACTTGTCACTTGATATAATTTCCCCCCCATATCTCCAAGTAAATCGTGGATCTATAATTTACTGATCGCAATAAACTAGAAACGCAAAAAATAAAATAAAACCCTTCTCAATATATTCTTATATTCTTCAACTTGTTTGAATTTTCTAATGAAGAACAAGTGTATATAATTTGTTTGTATCAGCGAACAACAAGACAGATCCAGAACTCGTTTGCGTCCAAGTGTCTGATGCTCGCGTTAACAAGTGTAAGTTTGCATTAATAATACGGTGAAGTGAAAAAAAAAATAGGAGTTTTAAATTGGGGACAACCTGTATATGTTGGAATTGTGAGAACGTTTTCTCCTTCCCCCTATGAGAAGGTTCCAGGCTTCAATGTGAAACTCCGACGGCAGCACTGGGCCACGTTTATATAATATCAAGAGACGTGGTGCAGCACTCCGCATTCTAGTTTGGATAAGTGCGTCTTCCATTCCGATCATGAAGAGCTTTAACAGAGACGACGGCGGCGGCGAAGATAAGAATGGCGACCTCAGGCAGCCTCTGTTGACAGAGTCTTCGAATGAAAAAGATAAACTTGGAACCAAGGTGTGGATCGAATCCAAGAAGCTATGGCTGATCGTGGGTCCGTCTATCTTCAGCCGCGTGGCGTCATTCACCATGAACGTCGTCACCCAAGCCTTCGCCGGTCACCTCGGAGATGTTCAGCTGGCTTCCATATCCATCGCCAACACCGTCATTGTAGGCTTCAACTTCGGCCTCCTGGTATGCTTAATTAGTTGATCGCGAGATTTTAATATATTTCTCTGCCAATTTCCCACTGTTATTATCAATTTAATTAATATATATTATTCTACTTGTTGTATATTATTTAGTTAGGAATGGCTAGCGCATTGGAGACACTGTGCGGACAGGCGTTTGGGGCAAAGAGATACCACATGTTGGGGATATACATGCAGAGGTCTTGGATAGTTCTGTTTGTGTGCTGCTTCTTGTTGTTGCCGCTGTACGTGTTTGCGACCCCTATTCTGAGATTGTTAGGGCAGCCGGATGAGGTGGCGGTGGAGTCTGGCGTGGTGGCTCTGTGGCTCATACCCTTGCACTTCAGTTTCGCGTTTCAGTTCCCACTCCAAAGGTTCCTACAGTGCCAGCTCAAGACATATGTCATTGCTTGGGTCTCATTGGCGGGTCTTGTGGTCAATGTGCTCACGAGTTGGCTGCTGGTATACGTTTGGGACGTTGGAGTGGTGGGTGCTGCTATTGCTCTGGACGTCTCGTGGTGGATACTGGTGTTCGGCATGTATGCCTATGTGGCTTACGGTGGATGCCCTTTGACTTGGACCGGTTTCTCCATGGAAGCCTTCTCAGGGCTCTGGGAATTTCTAAAGCTCTCTGCAGCCAGTGGGCTCATGCTATGGTCTGCCCTCTCTCTCTCTCTCTCTCTCTCTCTCTCTTTTAATTAATGTACTTGACATAAGAGGAAATAATTGAGATGCAGTTTAGAGAACTGGTACTATAGGATCCTCATACTGATGACGGGGAATCTGAAGAACGCCACAGTTGCGGTAGATGCGCTATCCGTATGGTCAGTTTTAAATTGAGTTGTGGGCCTCGCTCACATACACGTGTTTCACGACTTCAAGTATATATTAAACTTAAGATCCTTACTGGCATTTTTTGTCCTTTTGTTCTGCATGCAGTATGACTATAAACGGATGGGAAATGATGATTCCTCTCGCTTTCTTCGCCGGTGCCGGGTACATACGGTTTTAATCCCTCTTTTCCAAAGTTTTACATAAATAATGTAGTGGCGTATGTAAATGACGAATGGATTATATTGATGTTGACACACAATAGGGTAAGGGTGGCGAACGAGCTGGGAGCTGGGAATGGGAAAGGAGCAAAGTTTGCAACCCAAGTATCGGTTGCAGAATCAACAGTAATAGGGCTGTTATTTTGCGCATTAGTAATGGGATTACACGGCCAGCTTGCCTACATATTCACGACCAGTTTAGATGTACTTCAGGCCGTGGATCGCATGGCCATCCTCTTGGCCGTCACCATTCTTCTCAATAGCGTTCAACCAGTCTTGTCAGGTCAAAATATTTAGGAAAAATTACTCAGAGATCTTATAAAAAAAAATTAATTCTCAAAAAATATTAATGACAAATAGGTAGTATAAATATATTGTCATTTTTTATTATAACTCGTTATTATAAACTACTTAATTATCATCAGATTTTAGAGTATTTAATTCTCTTCTATGCAACATCCACACACACACACACACATATATATATATATATATATATATTTAGATGACACCCACAGACACAGATTCTTGGCTGATGATCATTGGTAAATGCATGCAGGAGTGGCTGTTGGTTCCGGATGGCAAGCATCAGTAGCATATATAAATTTAGGCTGCTACTACATCGTTGGGCTCCCTCTTGGATTTGTCATGGGATGGGTTTTCAAGCTTGGTGTCGAGGTATACGTGCTTATACGTACAGAAATCTGGCAGGGCACACCAACTGTTCATAAAAAAATTCTCCCACTACCCTTACTCTATAAATATCAAAATAAAATCATTTTTCTATCTTATAAATGGGATGAGAGGAGTAATCATAATGATATAATTTTTCGCACTGACAGGGAATTTGGGGGGGAATGATATTCGGTGGTACGGGAATTCAGACGCTCATTCTGATCTTCATAACAGAAAGATGTGATTGGGACAATGAGGTACGTACGTATGTGTTGGAAATAGGAGCAAGATCATGGTTTTGAATTACATGGAACAAGCTTATGTTAGTGCTTATTAATGGTTTTTCTATTTGGGAAATTGCAGGCCAAGATGGCGAGCTCCAGAATGAACAAGTGGTTCACTCCTAACCCCAGAGATTCCATAGAAACCTCCCATTCACCACAACCGTAATTGAAAAGGTCCCCTGGAGTAGGGAACGATGCATTAATTATTGCTATGATTATTGTATTCTTAATTTTGTTGTAAAAATAAAAATTGTCCCCATTTTCATCCGAGATGACAAGATAGTCTATTTTAGATATATAACATAACTAAAAAGATATAAATAGGGCATAGAGGAAATTTTTTTATATAGATATATCATTTTATCTTTTATTTAATATTATGTCAATATTATTTTCAACTATTTTTGATATTAATTATAAAAGTTAATTAATTTTTTTAAATAAATTTAAAAAATTAAATAAATCAATTAATTATAAATAATATAAGAGTTAATTAACTAATTTAGATAAATTAAAGAATATATAATATAAATTTAATTTATGAGGTTAGATTTATTATGTAATTAACTAATTTATTTAACTTTTTAAATTTATTTAAAAAAATCAATTAGTTTTATAATAAGGACAAAAAAATATAATAAATAGAAATAAAGTTAAAAAATTATTAAATTCTATAACATATTTAATAATATTTAAAAAATTAATTTATATAAAATAGGTTAAAAATAACATTAATATAATATAGACAGAGGAATATAGATAAATATACACGGAAACGAATTTGTGGAGAGCGCACACTGCAGCGGACGGCATAGTTATTGGGCCGATAAAGTGAGATTGCGTCAGCTCAGCAGGCCATGGACTTACAATAATACACAGACTACAGACAATTCATTAATAATAGTATTGTGCAATTTACCAAAAAAAAATAATAGTATTGTGCATGTTTGGCTACCAAAAAAAATAAGTAATTCTGAAATCAAATGGTTTCAAAATATGGCATCCAAACGTATAAATTTTTTTCAAAAATATGCTTTTGCACAAAAACATAATTGTTAAAGTAAAACCATAGTTGACAAAAGTGAACTTTACTTACATTTAGGAAAGCAGTACAAGTGTAGTTGAGTATTATTATAATGTCATATTTTTTTATCCAAAATACCCTCCACAGAACATATCTTGTTTCCTCCCATTCAAAAAATCAAACGTCTTATATATATATATATATATAATCTTATATTATATAAAGAATATATAATTAATAATTAATTCAATAAATAAATTTTTCATATATTATTTAATACACAAATATATATTATAAAATTTATCTTGATATAATTATCATATTAACTTATCTCTTTCTATCTCTCTTTTCTCTTTTTACCACCATTGCCTCCCGTTCCACCCTTTCTCCCTGGTTAAATTATATTATATTTTTATTTTTCTATATATATGTTAACTAATTTTACTTCCATTTTTAATTACTTACATTAATTAAAATATATAAAATTAAATTTCTAATTATGTATAAAAAAATAAAAAATATAAGTATATTTTTTGAATTATTTATTATTAATCACTCCAATAACATATATATATATGTATGTATTTATATATTTTATTTATTATTTTAATATCAAACAAAAAAATATAAATTTAAAATTACATTATATAATTATCATTTAATTTAATTATAAAAAAATTCTAATAACAATAATCCAAACATTTATTTTTTTTAAATCATTTTTCATATAAAATTTATTTTATAAAATATATTATCTAAAATCACTTTATAATTTATTTGTTCTAAATTTATTTTGACACAAGCTAAACCAAATACGCCGATTGTTAGGGATCCTGTTCAACTGTCATCGATGAACCCAAGAAAAAGAACACATTAATAATAATAATTAATGCAATGTTAATAATTAATGCTTACGTGAAGATATGATGTTTTAGGACTTCCATAAATGGGTGGTGCCCACATCCACCCACAAACAGAACCAAAAATTAGGTTTTCCTCCATCACGGCTCATGGAGTGTCACATCCCAAAAATTTAAAAGTGACCGTAACATAAGATAATTTACATTCTGTAAACTTTTAAATACAATAATTAATATAATAATACTAGTAGACACGTATAATCCATTTTAAAATTTTTTATATACATGAACATATTTTTATATCTCAATAAAAGATAAAGATGACAAAAATCCTACCTATAGAGCTGAAACATTTACAAATTTTTATTAACCATGAACTTTCACTATTTTGCTAGAGGAACAAAATTGACAATACCAACTAAGACTAAAATAATCTTTGAGTGAATAACTTTCTATTAATATAAATAAATCAAATACAAAAAAAATAATTTAAACATATTCAATTTTAAATAATAAAGCTTGATAATAAATCTTAATTTTTAAATTATAGAATTATAACAAAAATAAAAACTATAATAAAATTATTAATCAAATTAATCTAATACCAAATAAAATAATTTGTTTAAGGAAATCAATTTAAAACGATAATCTTTAAATCTTATCTTTTCGTAAGATTTCAACAAAATGAAATAACAAATATGAACATACAATTTATAAGAGTAACTAACTATTTCAACGTAATTAGATGCCACGAAATTAAACATGGACACAATCCACGAGAGTAAATAATCGCATGTAGCACAAGGCCACAAAAACAAGTGTAGACACGAGACATACGAATAACGAGTATGAGAATGAATCCCATGAATATCCAGTGTGAGTATTATGCCCATTTTAACCATGGCGTGTTACGGACTAACAGTCTACTCTTAGTAACTAACATTTTGCATTTAGTCCTCTCTAAAACATTTCCAAGCATGCATAAAGTCAATTTATCTTGAATAAAGAACAAAATCTTTCACTACTAACATATCATAAAGAATATTTCATAACCAAAGACCCCAACATAAAAATCAAAATAAAACCTCAAAAAGATTTCTTTCAATTTATATGCAATAAAACTCTTTTTAAATAATAGAATATACATAAAGATATTTTAGAATAAAAAATTATCTCCACGTAAAAGTTTACAAAAAAAAATTTAGACTTTTCTTTGTCCATAATCAAAGCCCTTGATTCATATAGATATAGGCATATCCTTCCAATGTCAAAATATTAAAATATTGAGAAAATGGAATTGAATGATGATAAATTTAAATAAAATTGCCCTGACAAAAGAATACTTCAAAAAATTGATAGCATGCTTTCAAAATAAGACAAGTAGAGAAATCTCAACTATAAAAATTATTATAGACGTTATTCATTCACCTGATGTGTTTCCAACTTCTATTATTTACTCCTTATAAATTTCTATCAAGACTTTCTATCTCCATACACCTATATATAAATGAATTATTTGAAAAGAATTGTAATTAATAATCTATATGACTCCCTTCTAATAGTTACTCAACAATTAACAACTATCATAGTTTAAAGTTCCAAACGCCATTGTCTACGCTTCAACGTGTCTTTAAACAAATAATTATAGTTTCCACTGCACATCCATTCGCTATCTTATCAATATTTTCCCATCAAATACGTTTATCATGCATACAACAAGCTTCATTTTCCTCAACTTTTAGCAATGGTCCATATTAAGTAATAGAAAATTCTATTCTTTTTATATCTTTTCTCTATTTCCAACATGGTATCCTTATTCTGTTCATACCTACTAATACATGATTTATTAATAAAGCTCTTCAAAAATCTCCCATAGACACATTCTATTACAAAAAGAAACTTGTATAACTAATCCTCCATTCAAAGTTGTCAACTAGTTCACATTCAATTCAACCCAAGATATTACTATAACCATCCATCAGCTAAAATATACTTCACCCAATTAAATTCTTTGCCAACTATTAGTGTATCCTTGCACCCCTTTTTAATATAATCTTAAACTTGTAACTACTACTCCTCAAGTGGAGAAATATATCTTTCATCCCATATATTTAGCACAACAAGATTCAAGTAAACAAAATAAGTTCTTCAATTTCTACAACACTTTCTTTACCTTCTCTTTCACAAATTTCTTCAAACACCTTATAAGCATCCAAAATTAACTCATGAAACTTCTCCATTCAGAAACAGCAATACACCTTCAAGCATCAACGAAATCTCCTAAAAGTTTCCAAAATTTCATTTCTTAACAAAATACAACTTGAATTAAGAACAAAGTGGATTCTTAGATTAATTCCTCTCCATCCTTTCATACTAACGAATTATATATAAATATATAATTAATTAAAGCAATTGCTTATCATACCAGTAATATGAAGTCCCAAATCTCTCATAGGGCTTCAATTGAACCAAACTCTCTTCCTTCAAATCAGCCACAATCAAAATCAAACACCCAAACATTAACCACCATTTAATCTGTAAACCATGTCATTTCAGCGTTTCTTAATCCTTTGTAAAAAACTTGACAGAACATGCATCAACACACACACAGATATAGTTTCCAAGCTTCAACAACAAGGCTTTATAATCTGAAAATCATTTCCAGTTTTTTTTTTTCAAAAACAATTTCCCTCTAGTAAAACTCGGCATGTACGACACAAATTCAGCTTATTCTTCCAAGTTGATTACCAGCCTATACATATCAGCAACTTTTACATGCTGTTCCAGCTTCAAAAATATAGTTTTGGCCCTCCATTATTAAATTTTTTTACATGGCTTAGGCAACTACGCATCAATTTAACTTGGGAGAGCATCAAACAACAATCTTGAAACTTATAATCAATTACTTCACACCATAGCTTCAAACAATAATTCCCTTTCTTGGAATTATTTTTCGTATAAAAAAAATACAGCCCAAGCACACAAAAATTCCAGATTGACACACACAACCTATCAAGTTTCCATTTCCTAGTCATTACTGAGTACTCTTATCCAAGACTCAACCTTTTTCTTCCGATTTCAAGGACCCAAAACAGAGCAACGGACCTCTGTTTTTCGGAGACCAAAACTCAGAACCCAAAGCCCACAAATAGCAACCACACTTCGAGATTAAGGCTTGATTTCATCTCTTTAAGCATCAATATTTAATTAATTAAGGATTTCCCTCCAAAACCCCAATTTTTAATCGGTCCAAAACTCTTCAAAATTGCAGACATAGGAGGCTTTCGGGAAACCCAATGACCAACGATTTTTGGTTCGATGTCAAGTCAGAAACCTTAAATCCTTTCTTATTCTCACTGAATCGCCCATAAGTCACTCAAAATCTCAACTGTAATCGGTGACCCAACCCCAAAATGGGAAACGAGAGAATCGGAGACGAAGACGAAAGTAGAGAGCTCACCTTATTTGGTCGACAGCGTCGCGAGCTCGATCTCCCTCCTCCGGTCACTCCTCCGGCGTCGCGCTCCCAGTCACTCTCTCGGTCTGGCCCTTGCCGTGTTCTGCGGAAGAAGGGGAAGGCGATGATGTAATGAGAATAGAGTGAACGAAGAAGGGAAGTCACGTGAGTGAGGAGTGGTGGGGGTGAGAAAGTCCTTGTCCCCCTTTCCATCTAAATTTTTAACTCCAATTCACATTTTTCTATATACTCTGAAATTTTTAAAAATTTATAGAAACTAATTTTTTTATAAAATATATATTTTCTTTCTCTAATATCTTGTCTAGCTTATAAAATAATTTTATTAAAAAATTTATCTCACAAATTAACCTCTAGCTATTATTTTTTAAAAATTTTTAAGTAAATAGAATTTTAAATTTTTAAAAATAGCTATTGAATATTTATTCATTTCTTAAAATAATAAACTCTTATAATTTTTTAGATCTCTAAAATATATATTTAATGATATTTTCTTAATTCTTCTAAGTGTCAGAATATTTTTAATAATTTTTTTTAAAAAAAAAATTAATTTTTGAGACTTTTTAATTTCGTAAAAAAATACTCTTTAACTTTAATAATTTTTTATAAATTTATTTTATTAAAATTTAGGATGCCACATGGAACCATCTCTAAAAAAGCTCAAAAGATTCACTTCCTCTCAACGTCTATAAACAAACATGAGATAACTAATAAAACTCAATACAATTGATATATGGCTTAATCCATTAAATATAATATCATAAATTTAAATTAAATCATATTGATTAAGAGACATAGTTTAATTTTTAACTAAAAAAAACATAGAATAGAATGGATTGTCAAAACACAAAGCTCTCACGCATATATTCTCTCTTTCCTTTTCTTTTTCTTTTGGGAAAAAATTTACAAAACCACTGAACAAGTCGTATAGCAAACTGGCCTATCTGTTGTCCATTGTTATTCATGTTTGAATATATTCCATTTCATCACAAAAGAAAGGGGGAGAAAACAGAATTATATAGCACACCATCTTACGACCAAAAGTAAAAATGTCGAAATATCCCTGGTAACCATGATGGAAGAATCAAGGAACATGCATATCACTGTTCTCCAACGGTAATGGCCCAAAAACAAAAACAAAAATATTATCCTACGGTTGGAACCGTTAAAAAGTGTTGTTTCTGATCTTACCCACCCATCGTTCGCCACATGGGATCGCGATCCGTTGGCCCAATTCAAAAATTGTCAGGTTTGTCCCCCCATCCGACTCGGGTCTCACCGTCAGCCACTTTCCCTCTATCTCCATTTCTAGCCTCTTCTATTCACAAACAGAAGTACCAGCTTTTACCAACAGGAGTTAGTCCGAGTAATAAGCGGTTCGGTATCGCTTAAGCGAGATCTCGAGTTCGAGCCTTGGCGTATGCAGAAAATCCCTGTTAGGAGACTCACCCACCATAGCCAGGTACGCGATGCGGGTCGGATTCGGATGTAGTCGGGGCAAAGCTCCAGTGAACTGGGTAGGCAACTAAAAAAAAGAAGTACCATCTTTTATCAACGGGTTTAATCCGAGTGATAAGTAATTTAATATCGTTTAAGTGAGGTCTCGAGTTCAAATCTTAGCGTATGTAAAAAATTTCTGTTAAGAGACTTACCCACCATAACTAAGTGCATGACATGAGTCGAATCCGGATGTATTCGGGGTAAAATTTTGATCAACTGGATGGGCAACAAAAAATAAAAAAAGTACAAGCTTTTCGTTGCCGGCCTCTATTCTTTTCGACTAACCCACCAACTCGCTCAACCCGCCTACATCCAAAATTTATGGTTGATTAATTGATTAATTAATAAATTTAACTTTTTTTATTGCCAGAAAGCAACACCATGGTTGATTGGACAAATTATAATTCATTCTCACTTCAAACCAAATCAAAATTATTATCTAAATTGCGTATAGCTTCTTGAAGTTTTGCATAACAATCCCATTGAAACAGTTATTCAATGGAAGAGTTTTCTTTCCCTTTTTGTACTACCTCTAGTCCAAAATTAAAGTCATTATCTTATTTACACATACTGATAAAAAAATTAAACATATTAAATTTATCATAAAATATAATAATTTTTAATATTATTCTTATTAATTATACTAAATTTCACTGTTATATTAATTCATACCCTCTTTCTCAACATCCTTATTAAACATGAGCATTAATATATATATATATAAAATATTTAATACTCTTTAAAATTAACAAATATCATATAAAAAAGACTAAGAATAATTTCTAAATATATCATATATATGAGACCGGAGGGAATACTCCGCAATTACTACAAAACAACTTTAATTAAACCTTATCTTATTTTCTGGAGTGTTATTATTCTATCATAATTTAAGGCACTTTTGATAGGAAGAATTGATTGTGATGGAAAGGAAGAGAAGGAAATTTTTTTGACCTCTAATATGTTTAGTATGGACAATAATGGAATATAGTTTTGATCTAGGAAAAATTATATTTAGTCGGTTAAAAATAATAGCAAAATTGGTAAAGAAAAATATGTAAAAGGCTATATTACCCTTAATGAATATTTATTAATTAATTCACTGATTTAAAAACTAAAATATTTAAAAATACAACAATTCATAAAAAAAAATCACAGCTTACTACTTGCATGCAATTTGCAAATCATATGCAAGTTACAAGATTATATGAATGCAACTCGAGCTGCATGCATTTAGCTTGCAACTTGCATATAACTTGCAAGTTGTACTCAAGTTATATGCATATTCAACGTACCAAATAAACCCTCAAATTCACACGTGATAATAAATAAATCAAAATCCATTTTTTAAAAAAAAAACATCCTGAAACTTCCACAAATCAACACTTGATGGTTAAAGGCCCTTCATGAAGCTTAGTCACATCTTAACAAAACTAGAGGGAGTGTGACGAAGGAGGTGAGAGTGATATTCAGAAAAGAGGAGGGGGAGGCTGAAACTAGTTGGGGGGGGGGGGGGGGAGATGAGAGGAGGGGCATGAACCGGTGAGCAGCATGATTGTGAAAGCCTATAGCTATGCGAAGCTGAAGTGAGAGAGAGAATGAAGGAAGAAGATCAGGGGCCCGATGAGAATTTTTTGGACAGGAAAATTATATCCTATCAGCTATTTGTGAAGGAACTGATTTTCCATTGAACATGGGAAAATTTTTGGCCGCTGGAATTTGCTCTCGAGAAAAATGGTGCAACCAAACCGACATTGTGAAGGAAAATATTCCATTTTTTTAATCAATATATTTTCAGGCTACCTGATGTCGCTTTTCATCAGCTCAAATTAATTATTAGTTTTATCCCTATATGTATAAGAGTTAACCCTAAGTTGATCTTAAGGTAGAGTAAATATGTGACTTAACTCTAGATTAGACAAAGTGTGAGAAGGAAGAGGAGTGGAAGAGAAATTGATTAATAATTTTAAAAAAGTCAAAGGGAGATAATAACAAAAATAAAATAAAATAAAAGTATAGAAAAATATCACCAATAAGACAATCGCCAAAAGACTGATACATGACTATTATCATTCAATAATATATTAGAGTTATAATAATTATTTATGCTAAGTTTCTATCATGCAGAACCCAAGACAACTTTTATGGTCATAATTAAACAATCCATAATATATCTAGATCTAGCATATAATTGTATCAAGAATAATTAGTGAAGATCTACATAGCATGTGATAAATTAAACAATAAATAATTTGTTCATCTAACATAGATATTCAATCGAATATCCTATAATTAAATATGTGAACATAACATGAATAATTAGAAGAGAAAATTAAAGATATAAATAATATCAAATCATAAATTAAAATAATAAATCACAAGAATTTGATCACATAAATATCTCAACCAAGACCCTAGATATAACATATACAAATTCCAAAATCTAAACCTAGGAAATCATAAATTTGCATAAAGAAAAAAGATCAACTCATAAAATTATTCAACTCCTACTCTAAAGCACAAGAACTCAAGCTACTACATCTCTTCTCAAGAACTCAGAAGGCAATGGATGAAATTATGAAAAAAATGAAGATGATTGTGATAGTGGCGATTGATGTGTTAAATGGAGGAGTTTTTGGGTCCTTTATATAGCTTTTAAGAGTGAATATTGTTGATGTGTGTCTCTTTATTGATTAGTTCTCCAAAAGGTAATGATAATATTTATTTATCTTCATTATTCTTCCAAGCTGTCATATTTTTCAATATCTCCAGAGATAATTTTTTTAACTCAAATATCCTATAAAAAATTCAAATAAAAAATAATAGTATAAACAAGATAAAATAATTAATAAGAAAATAGGGAATTATAACACATTTATCTATTATCTTTGGATTAAATTCAAATATTAGATATTTGAGAAATTATCTTTGAATTAATTCAAATGATATTGAATTAATATAATATAACATAATACTAATATAATATTATATTATATTAAAGGAATGAATTAATATAATATAATATTATTAGAGGTATTTTGATTTTCTCTAATTAGATATTATAATTTTTTCATTCAATTTAACAATTTCTCAATTAACTTTCTTTATATAATATAATTGTATAGTAGTTGATGAGGGTCCTAGTCATTATTTATTTATTTTTTTAATTTTTTGAAATACATAAAAGCAAAATACCTTTATGCAAATCAATTTAATCAAGAGAAATAATAAAATAATAAAAACACAAGAAAATAATATTTTTAATTATTTAATTCATATAATCAATTAAAGTACAAAATAGCCACAAATACTATAATAATGTATATTAAACATGAAAAATCCCCTGAAATAGATAAAAAATAATATGATAAAATAGGGATTCATCAAATTTTCTCACACTTAAACCTTTGCACTCCTGAGCAAAACAATGAAGAACATCCTGATAAACACTGAAAACAAGTAGATGAGTTATTTAAGTTTGAGCACAAGAGTAATAATACAATCAATCAAATCCTTAAAATCAGCGATAGTCACAAAATAATAAATGAAATAAGAACAACATCTATAAACACAATTAAGAAAGAAGAATATGATAGAAGAGAGTACAATCGATGATATATCTATTTAACTCATCTCACCTTTATCAAGGTTCTTTCACTCAAATTTGCCTATACTAGCCCCCTACTATAGGCTTGTAACAGTTCTAAGTCTTTGCCGTCAATTACATGTGTATTCTTCAATCAAGAGAACTTTATAAGCTTGTAATATTAGAAATAAGCTAAGTGGAATAGAATATAAAGGATAGAAAGTACTATATACACACAATAATAAATATATAGCATGAATTTATGTCATAAGAGATGTAGGAGTGGTAATTGTGCTAATAAGAGGTGATAATGGTGCTTTCTTCATTTCTCTTTTCTCTTTTTTTTTCCTTTTTTTCTTCACTTTCTCTAGCTTTTCTTGTGTTTTTCTTGCAATATCTTTATTTTTGTTTTTGTGCAATATACTTTTTTCAGCACCTTGTATATAAAAGATATAGCACAAAATCACAATAATAATAATTTTTTTATATAAATAAAAAATTTATTTTGAAAAGATGTTCATGCATATATAATTTTCTATAAAAATGATAGAAAAAGTAAAGTGATGAGCTCAAAGAGGGTGACCACAGATATAATGTGTGATGGGTTTGTGTTTGAGATAAAAGGGGTTTAAAATATGATAGCCTTAATCATTTTAAAGAGTTGCACATGATTTAGACAACATATAAGAGAATTAAGACAAGTTCTGAAGAGTAGCTAGCATAAGAGGTACTCACTCAATTTAAAAATTGAAGGCCAAGAATCCTTCTAACAAGGATATCTCTTTTCATTCCTATTCACAGAGCCTCACTAAAGACTTCAACTATTTTTAATGTATTACATTACTTGTTTTTAGGGTAATTATCATAATATTGACTAATTGAACTATCATAATCAATAATGGACTTAAAAGATTCATACATGTATCAGTGTAATCAAGATGATATTTTAATCTAAAATAGGAGTGTTCAAAAGCATAAGTGTGAACTTTTTTTTTTTTTGAAAAATAGGCATTTTCAAGAATCCAAATTCATTCCCTCCCCTACACTTAAATATGCGTTGTTCTCAACCCAGCATTAAAGCATATATCAAAGAAAGAAGGCTAAAGAGTCATGTGCTAAGATAGAAGATTTTATTCAAAGAAAAACTAACTTAAAACTAATAAATCCTTAAAATACGACCTATTATAGGAAATAAAAAGATATAAAGTAATAAATCTAAATTATTCTATATTTTACTATTATGATTGTCCTTTCCCCACACTTATCTCAAATAATAAAGTTCATAATATATAGAAGGATAAGATAAGGAAATAGATAACTTGATACCTTTATACTGCTTTAGGATATTGAAATTGAAATTCTTATATGTGATGAGGAACATGTTATTACGTAAGTGTACCTTCTCAACACAGCTTTCTCTAATTGTTTAGGATGGTGGCTCGGGGTTAATTTGTATAGGAACCACAATATAAGGAGTATGGTGATCACCATACCTTCTCGACACAACTTTCTCTAATTGTTTAGGATATTGGCTCAGGGTTAAGTTGTAGAGGAACCACAATATAAGGAGTATGGTGATCACCATACAATTTTCCTAAGTAAGGTACCTGTAAGAGATTCAACAAACCACATGCACCACATTTTCTAATTCCAAGTATAAGATAAGAATCAAAATATTTAAAGCAGTGTAAAGCCTTCAAGCATGCAATGTTAGTAATCAAGACACCAGATATGAGAACTCTATAAGATATATAAGACACATCCAATAAAATCAATAAGACCTTTAGTAAGATTCTTGACTTCAACATGAGGAATTAAAATATAATCATCAGTGATTATTTCTTTATCAGGCAACAAGTCACAAGATAATATTTCAACCATATCAACTCCCTCATGCTAGTCTCAGTAAAAATACCCAAGAGGGGGTGAATTGAGTGTTTTGAAAATTTTAACAAATTTAAAATCTTAAAGACAACTAGAGTATAATAGAATAAAGAGAATAGAGATTAGAAAGATATCACCGAATGATAGACAAATCAACACAAGACAATTTATCCTAGTTCAAACCAATTCACTTGTTCTACTTCTAGTCCTCAGAGGTCTTCTAAGATTTTCAACTATACTCCATGATTTGAATAGGCTCTTAGTACTTCAATGCAACAAGTGATCCTCTCAATCACTCCTCTTTACTTCTCTTAAGGTAATAATCCTAACTTAAGAGATCAAATCTCTTCAAGTCTACAGAATGAATAAAATTTTTATCAATCTCTCTCACAGAGTATATATGATGATGAACACAAAAGTACAAGAATATCGGGTTACAGAATAATGAATGAAGAATTCAAGAGTGTAATAAATCTAGTCGTTGTTGTTCGTCTCTTTTAATTAGTGTTGAGTCTTCCTTAAATAACATTTATTTTATTTGGTAGTCGTTAGACTCAAGCTTATAACTGTTGGAGTGAAGGCGTCGTTGGTAGGTAGGTGAGAATTTAATGCTTTACTGGATGTAGCAAATTTATGTTGACCTAGCATTCATCATTTCAAACTTTAGCCTTTTCTGAACTGACTCAATCTCAAAAGATTTGTTAGGAGTTTAAGCAGTGATTAAGTATATGAATAACTAATAATCAATTCATATTATAAAGATCAAGTTATAATAAGGTTCATATGGCTTTCTATAAAATATACTGTATTAATTGATTAAATATCATTAATTCGATCAATGTTTTAATTAATGAGAAAAATAGAAAATAAAGCATTTCATTGGTCAGAATATTCAACTAGATTCAATATAAATTGATAATATAAGTTTCTCAAAAGATTTACAATGAAGAATTATTAGAAACATAAGCATACTTCAAATTTGAATTAAACATAAAATCTGTAATGAGGTAAAATGTATGTCCAGAGCCAGTGAGGTTCAAACGATGTTTTGAAATAGCAAACTAAAGAATTTTTCTACTAAATTTTATGAGATTAAAGAAAAAGTCTTGAGCTTTGAATCCATATGCAATATGCCTCATTTGGATAAGTAAGCAAGGAGAAATTAATTTTTTAAGTTAAGACAAGAAAAATGGAATTTCTAGATTTACCAAATGAATAGTAATTTTAACAAATAAATTGTATTTATTTGGCCAATGAAACCTCATTTGTATATTTTTTTTATATAAGTATAATGAAAGAGCTTCCAATAGAAACTGAAACCACTTCATTTTGAGTTTTCTAGATTTAATTATAAATTTTGAAAGTTGGGTCTATAAGTACCAGCAGATTTAGTTTTTAAAAATTCATTTTTTCAACTTAAAAAAGTTTAAAAGTGGTTCAAACTACTTCTAATTGAGCATAATTGAGGGTAAAAATAAGGACACGGCAAATGTCAGACGCATTTAGTCTCTCTTCTTTTTGCAAGATTTCTTAAAGCATTTTGAGAGATAGATAATTCAAACAAATTAGGAACATGATAAGCAATAAACCCCCATCAAAATCATTTATCAATTTAGTGTTTTAGTGATTTGGATTAAACTAAAAATAGCTTATCAATTAACAACAAAGAATTGACTTTAAATCTTTCTTTCTCATATTTTATAAAATTTGTAAACCAAGTTTCCATAAATCATTTGAGAAGAAAGTTATTTGTTAGACCAAGACAGTAACAAGTCATATGCAAAATTATTTATAAGTTCAGTGATTTTGATAAAACATAAATTTTCTCTATTTATCAAAATGTTCTTTAATAAATCCCCTTATCGAATAATACTTCGATAAATTGAGTCTTTGAAAACTTGACAGACTTCATATTTATCAAATAGCTTATGTATAAATTGATGAGTTCTTCAAAGAAAGAGTTCATTTGATTTACTTTATTTATAGAAAATTTTATTGATAAACATATTTATTGAATATAACTTCGATAAATTCTTTCCAAAAATATTTTAACAAAACTATTCTTATCGAAAAATACTTGGATAAATGCCTTCACAAATTTATTAAGTCATTTTCAACTTTATCGAAGGCTTTATCGATAAATAGCCTTATCGAATAAATCTTTAAAAAAATTATTTTAAAATATGGACTCAGAGTTTCTTTATAGATCATTTATCGGCAAGCTTATCAAATAAGTCTTCGATAAATCTCCTCTTTATTTATCAAAAGATTTATCGATAAACTCTCTTTATCAATCTTAAAATATATTTTGAAAATATTTTCTCAATTATCCTAATCAAAATATTATAGTTTAACAGATTATTCATAAAAGATTCAAAGTTTAATTCATTATATTCTTATTGATAAATCTATTCAATCAGATCTCTTATCGATGAGATCTTCGATAAGAAAGCTTAAACTGCATTACATTGATATATCTAATTGATTGATAGTTCTAAAATATTTTTGCTAAGCTCATGCATTGTCTTGGATTCGATTGAATAAATGATCTTCATAAGTTTAATTGTATTTGCTGAAAGATCTTTATAAGCTCATGATCTATTTCACTAAATAGTTTTCACTTGAGCTTATAATCCCTGCTTTGATATGCAGACATGCTTAACTCTTAATGATCATCAAGCTTATAATCTTATATCTTGTGGAATTGCTCCAATGTGTAAAATGATCTGATTTGATGAATGATTTTATGAGATCTGATTTCCAAATATATTAAATGCTGATTTGAGAAAAGATCTGAATGTGTGAAAGTCTATTTTCGAAAGACTAAAAAAGATGTTCTTTAGTATTTATCGATAAGTTATTCAAAGAACATATTTATCGAAGAACTCTTCGATAAATGACATATTATGAAACATATAGATAAATCTAAGCATATGTATTGAAAGAATTTTTTAAAGAGTTTATCGATAAGGACATTTATCAAACAAATATTTGAAAAATCATGAACTAGCTTTTTACAATTTATCAAACAACTATTTGAAAAATCATAAACTATCTCTTTACAATTTATTAAAGATTTATTGAAATCCTTTTCGATAAAGCTGATTATCGAAGAATTATTCAATAAAATTTAAACTATTTCAAATATAATTGTTTAGCAATTTATCAAAGACCTTTTAGATAAGGGTATTCTTTGATAAGTCAAGTTATTTTTGTGAAAAGTGTTTTAAATTAGACTTTATCAGATATTGATCTTTACCTCTAAATCATATAGAAATACTTGCTTTATGCTTATATTAGTTATACATTATCTCTAAAAGCATGTTTCAAGATCATTTGCAGATTACACAAAAAGATTGATCAAAAAGCAAAAGAGAGGAAGCTGAAGAAATTTGGAAACTTGGGATGGTACAGGAAATGCTCAAAATGCATTATGATCATATTTTCTTATTGTATCTCTATTTCACTTTGTTTCTCTTTTTTTAGTTCAGAGTACACATATTTTTAGAAGAGAGAAACTTAGATAGTAAGCTTAAGTGTTCAACTTATCTATTATACTGAGAGAATTTTATTCGTATAATTTTTTTTTTCTAAATTGCTTAAGAGTGTGATCTCTTGAGTGAATTGTTACCTTATGGTTATAAGGGGGAGTGAGAAGGATTCTCACTAGAGAATGACTTTACAGGTTATAAGGGGAGTGAGAGGGATTCTCACATTATTGTACTGAGACACCAAGAGTTCATAAAATCTTGGAAATAGTAGAACATTCAAAGGAACTCTTTAAGGACTGGATGTTGGCTAAGTCAATTAGGCCGAACTAGTATAATCATCATGTGAAATCTCTTCTCAACAATTCATCCCCTCTCTTGGGTGATATAACCATTTTCAACAGGACTCAATTTGGGTTTTCACCACTATCAAGGAGAAGGATCTGTACAAAGACGACTTTGCCCTTTTGGGTCAATCAACATGAAATTGCCCTTCATGGTATTCGTGATTGTTCTCAAGTTAAGAAAGTGAGGTTGAGATTAGCCAGATCTCCCACGAAAAATAACTTTTTTTTTCTTTACTTTTATAGTGCAACACGAACTATTGTCTTACTCTTGATTTGGATGGGAAGAAAATGGGAGGAAACTCCTACCTAATATTCTCTCCTATCTATTTTCCTCTATCCAAACAAAACCTATAGTGTAAGACTCTTTCATTTCTTGAAATGCATCCTTATATAGCTTCATGTTGTAACAACCCAAATTTCTTGAGTTTAATTGTGTTTGATTTGGGATTAAGGGGTGTTTTGACCTGCTTTAGGAGTGATGGAAGTTGAAAATGCAAGGTTCATGGTCACATCTGCCCACAGACAAGGAGAAGAAGGACTACATTCGCCCGCGGACATCAACAAAGATGAACTAGTGTCGTCTCTATTGGTGTCTGCCATCGAACAAGGACAGTTCAAAACATGTAGAGACTAGGGTTGATCAGTCAATCCTCACTGTATGTTCGTCCGCGAATAATTGGCAGTGACTTGATTTATCATTTTGAATTTGAAATTCTTACTCTGAAATAAAGAAAAACGCGTTCGTAAAAAATGGAATTGGGATAATTGAGAGGTTATGTGACATTGGGCTTGTTTGTTGTTGGGTTTGTAGGTCTCTTGAACTAATTGTCGTGTGTGGTTTAATAGTTGGTGCTCAATTTCCCCGGCCCCATATTGGTTTATTTGTTGTGCTAAAGTATAAATTTATCTTAAAAATTTTCACTTATGAGTATTGGGTATTCAAAATTTTTTTTTAGAGCAATATTACCCCATAAGTTTTCAAATAGTAACAATATTACTTTGACCGTTACCCATAATTAAATTTATTTTGGGTTTAGATATAAATTTATTTTAGAAGTTTTCACTTAGGAGCGCTAGGTATCTAGAGATTTTTTTTGTTGAACATTATCCTGACAATTATCTAGGTTCATTTTGACCGTTAGTTCGATCAAATGTAATATGCTGATCAGTGTACATGGTTTTTTCCACTTCATGTTTTATTTCCCAAGTCATATTTATAAACAAGTAAAAAACCAAAAAAAAAAATTAATGCATCCCTCCAAACTCCCTTGCTATTAGAGTATTGCTCTCAGCATATTATACTCTAGTAATCTATCAAAAAATAACATGTTATTTTCAAAAATGATACTTTGTTAACAATGGAGATAAATGTATTTTTTAATTTTTTCTTATTTATAAATTAAACCTTAAAAATGATTTGGATAGCATATGGACTAATCAGCTTAGTATATTTAGTCAAACTAAGCATAAATAATAGGATGGAAATATTTCAAACAAAAATTTCTGGATACCCAGTGCTTTTGAGCAAAATCTTCATGAGCAAATTTACACCTTAACCTAAAATAAAAGATAATGTGAATGCTATGTAGCATGCCACAATAACATATTGATCAACTAATGATCATATTTAATTCTAGGTAATAGTCAATGTGACATTGCTACGATTTAAAAACTTTCAAGGCAATATTGCTACTAAAAAATTTTGAAATACCTAATGCTCCTGAGTAAAAACTTCCAAGACAAGTTTACATATTAATCCTTGTTTGTTTGTTAGCATATTACATTGTTAATCAAACTCGTCAATAATTGTCAAATTAAACCAATATACTAAACTTCAAATAAAAGAGGACACAAATTTATAAAAAAGGGGAAGAAAAAAAAATCCAAGTCCTTACATGTTATGTTATGACTCCTCCAGTTTTTAATATAAGATTTAATTAAAGAGTTGATTGTAATCCTAAATATAAGACGTATTTTTCATATATTTATCTATATATATTTTTTTAATTATTCTTATTTATATTCCCTCAAAAATAGTTAAGTAAGAGAGGAAGAAAAGGAATTAAGGAATATAATTATGATATTTTAAAAAAATATGCTATATTAATTAATTTAATTAACTTTATTACTTTAATTAAATTAGTTAAATATGTCTTATATTAAGAATGAAATGAATACCATTTTATTGTAGACTTTGTTTTCTCCCCCTTTTGTTTTCCCTATCACTTCACATTGACCATTTGCATATAGAGTTTGACTCATGGCAACTTCCGTAAAACTATAAACAACGTAACTGCCACCACGAAAACTTTAGAAAATGAAGATCCTCCATGTATGCTCTCATCAACTGGATTGACCTTTTTTGTATTTGTTTTATAATTTAAAAATAAGTTAGTACTGGCTGGTTAATCTGCGTAGCAGATCATATATAGATCCACATACCTCTCTATGTATGTATATATATATATATATATATATATATATATATATGGATCGAGTCATTAATTACGATACTTTTCAACGTAAATAATTAAAAGGAAGGATATTTACAAAACCAACACTTATTTTTTATAGATTATTTAATTAATTTTTTTAATCTATATAATTAAATTAGTTATCTACTTTCGCCAATAATTTTTTTATTGAAGTAATAAGCGACATCACCTGAAAAGAGAAGAACAGAAATTTAAATTATAGAAAATATATTTGTTAAAAAAGTAAAAACCATTTTACATTCTAAATTTTAAAAAAATCATACCCTTGACTAAATAAAAAATAGTTATTTAGTTTTTATATTATTAAAATGATCACTTATTTTCTGCCACCAAAAATAATTTTAAATTCATAAAAAAGAATGTTTTAGTTTTATCTATAGATAACTTGTACATAATGTGATATTTATGAAGAGAAGCAAAAAGTATTAGAAACGAAGTTTGGTTCAAAGGTGCACTCAAGTGAGTTCGGCCACAGAAGTCAAAGATGCGTTTCAGGTCTAAGGGACTTGATGCCACCCCCAACCTTTTACATCTCAATGTCAACAGAATATCCTACTTTTATCCCTCACTCCAAAATCTTTAGTCTGCAATCCATTCAATAAATTATACATATTCTCCCTTTCCCACATAAATGAATATAAATATATATATGAATATATGCATGCGTGTGTATACGTGTGTATGTAAGGATAAAGATATATAAAGACCTTTCAAAACAGTTTTTCAAAATGGTTAATTCCTATATATGAAACTCTGTGATTATTTTTAGAATTAAGGTTTCTTTTTAATAAAATGACCTATTTTTTCTAAGCAAAATTAGATGCCATTGCCTTAATTTTTGCATTTAATTTTGATAAGTTAAAGTTGTTACTTGTTAAACTATTGTTGTCATTGATATTCAATAAAAAATTTCACTAAAATTAGTTGTTATTGTTTTAGTTATTATCATTTATAAGCTAAAATTGTTACTTTAGTAAATTGTTATTGTCATTTTTTAAAGAAAAAAGAGTATTTAAATAATTTCGCTATAAAATATAAGAAAAATGATAAAAAAAGATTTTAAAAGAAAAAGAGTATTTAAGTTGTTACTTTTTAAACTATTATTGTCATTGATATTCAATAAGGAATTTCACTAAAATTAGTTTTTATTGTTTTAGTTTTGTTATCATTTATAAGGTAAAATTATTACTTTAGTATATTGTTATTGTCATTTTTTTTAAAAAAAAAAGAGGATTTAAGTAATTTTGCTATAAAATATAAGAGAAAATGATAAAAAAAAAATTAGAATTATAGTTGTTACTTGTTAAACTGTTTTTATCATTGCTATTCAATAAGGAATTTCACTAAAATTATCTTTTCAGGTTTTAGTTATTATTATTATTTATAAGCTAAAATTGTTACTTTAGTAAATTGTTGTTGTCATTTAAAAAAATTAAGAGTATTTAGGTAATTTTACTATAAATTAGGGCTGTTAGCAACAATAAATATGGTATTAATAATACAAAGTCTGCTTTAACATTTACTATTTTTTAAAGTATTTTTCTCTCATTTTCTCAAAATATAGTATCAAATGAGTTCCTAGATGATCAAAGTATATGTTATAATCTTGAATTGGGATTTGTGAATTTAAGGAGTCTTTGGTGTTTTTCTCCCATAATCTTTCTTGTCACACTCTCCATATCTTTCCCACATACATACAATGCAAAAAGAACAGTGAAATAAATATATTAATGATTGAACCACTGACAAAATTGCTTCATATATTGATTCAAAACTCCAAAGATTAAGCCTCTTCCATTTAATCTCAAATTTTATATATTTGCAACTTAAATAATTTTTCTTTGGAATAAATTAGTGGATGAATCTTTAATCAACCCAATTGAGCCCCGGTTTCCTAAGGCCTTGGACAGTTAACAGGTGGATTAGGGCTAACTGCCACCTTCATCCATAAAAAGCATCCAAGGCACGAGTATTCAAACCGGATCAACCAAAAAATTAAGCAAAAATTACCATTTAGTGGGTCCAGTGGAAGTTACATAATAATCCCTTCAATATTATAAATATAAAAATTAAATAACTCATTCATAAATATTAAGAAAATTAATTCAATTGGTTGTTTATATCAAATGTGTGGTTGTTTTGCTGAAATACCCCTTTAATTATTATCTCTATTGATAAAAATCCTACTTAATATACACATACGTGCAATCAATAATGATAGCTTAATTTAGAAAAAAAATTATAATAACTTAAAGATGTAAAAAAAGTTCAAATTAGTTTCCAAAACATGTTGAGTGAAAAACAAATTTTGCCATTGCCGGGGATCGAATCCCGGGTGACAGACGAAAATACTCCCCAATATACTTCAACAACTCAATTGCGCACATTAATCATGAAGGAGCAATAAACTCATACAATAACAATTTGAGGTGTAACACCAATCATACTTTACTTGAAGGGTGATGAAAAAACCCCAAAAATATGAAGTGAGAAAGTGAGGGAGTAACTCTTCAATAATCTCCCTACACATAAACCATATTCTAACCCCTACATACAGACTTTAGGGTCATCAACTAATAAGATAATTAACACTCATAACTAACTAATCACCTTAACTAATTCAACCTTCCAGCAGCACACAAAAGGCATATATGAAAAGAAAAAACAAAAAATTATTGCTTCACTAATAGGGGAACTACATGAGGGGGCAGGGACGATTGCCCCTTAATGAATCCCTATTTTATCATATTATTTTTGGTTTATTTTAAAAAAATTATCATGTTTAATAGATATTATTGGAGTAATTTTACTCACTTTGTGCTTTAATTGATTATATGAATTAAACAATTAAAAATATCATTTTTTGTGTGTTTTTATTGATTTTATTATTTCTCTTAATTAAATTGATTTGCATGAAGGTATTTTGATTTTATGTATTTTAGAAAATTGAAAAAAATAAATAAATAATGACTAAGACCCACATCAACTACTACACAATTATATTATATGAGGAAAGTTAATAGAGGAATTGCCAAATTAAAGGAGAAAATTATAATATCTAATTAGAAAAAATAAAAAAACCTCTAAAAATATTATATTTTATTATATTAATTCATTCATTTGATATAATATTATATTATATTAGAATTATGTTATATTATATTAATTCAATATTATCTGAATTAACTCAAAGATAATTTCTCAATATTTAACATTTGAATTTAATTAAAGAACAATATATAAAGGTGTAGGAGAGGAGATTGAATGGATGGAGGAAGGAAATCATATGATTAAAAAAAACAAATGTAATTAAGACTTGGGAAAACTTGTAACATAATCTAAAAAGGTTGGCAACTTAATCATTGAGTTCAATTAACTCGAACCATGTTTATGATAATTAATAATACCTTGACAAAAAATTAGGGTTGGTGATGCCTAAATGATTCAATCTAGAAGAAAATGGAAAGGAGAAGAAGTGACAGAGAGAATATACAATAATTAGTGGAAGAAAATTTGTAGGGACAAGTCATAATTAATTAAAGGAAGAAAATTTGTTGGCGGTCATTACATGATATTATTCATATAAAAGTTAAAACAATGATTCTGGGGAAACACGAATTTATATTTTGTAATTGAAAGATAAGATCCATGCCCCACCTGTATATTTTTTTATGACCACCTTGTATTTGAGAAACAAGAACATATTATCAAGTATCTTAACTTACAATTAATCTAAACTCGAGTTTTTATTAAATCCAAATTAAACTGAAGGAATATAACTATCCTAAAGACCCTTTTTTCTTCTTCTTGTTTTATATATATGGAATCAAACCCAGGTCTTATTTTAAGTTTTATAATATATATATATATATATATATATATATATATATATATATATATATTGCTTATCAATTTTCTTCAAGGCACGTACTCTTTCATTATGATTTATCATATATTCTTTGAATGAGGAATTGCACCAACTTCATTCATTGACTTGGTTTCCTTCTTTCACTTCAAACCATCTTTTTATCATAACAAACGCGTTCAGATAGGGAATTAATTATTAGATTCTTAATTTCTTTAATTTTGACGTGACATGTCTAATAGAAAAATTTATAAAGGGAGTTAATTAACTAGTTGAACAACATTTATTTCTAAAACAAATACTTTTCACGTAGCTAATTTATGGAAGTTATAAAAAAAATATCGTAAAAAATACAGTGATATTTTCATAAATAAATTCTATTTTAAAAAAATTTTACATCAATTTTTATTAACGGTGGTTCTATAGAGAACCACCATTAAAAGTACTTCACCCGAGTTTAAAAAACTAGGTTAGAGTAAAAGTTATCACGGTGGTTAAAAAAAAACCGTGATAACTATTGTTAATAGCGGTTTTATAAAATAGGAAACAAATAGGAACCAATATATTGAATAATTAACAACAAAAAAAGTTCAATAACAATATATTATTTTTAAAATTAGCATGAATACACCTATAAATAAATAGGAACTAATGTAATAATCTAAATACTATAACAATCAAATCTTTAGTAAAAGAAGATAGACCACATGATCTGTTATAGTTTATAAACAACAAACAACTAAGAAATTTGTAAAAATACACCCATAAATTCAAAAAATTCCCAAAAACATACACACAAACAAATAGGAATCAATGTAACAAATTAAAACTATAAAAAATCAAGTCTTTAATATAAGGATAATAGCTCATATGAGGTATTACAGTTTATAAACATCAAACAACTAAAAAAAACAAGAAAATGTGTAAATAACAAAGTTAAATGATGACTTATAGCTTTGACGACATAAAATGATGACAAAGAACAACGCTAATGACAGCGATATACACTAAAAATAGGAGAAAAATGCTAGGAAATGACCTTCACGTAAGTCTATCATGGTGAGGCAAAAGAATAGAAATACAAACGGCCGTAAAAAAGTGAAACTAAAACTGTAATTGGGTTAAGGTTTTTGAATTTTTGGAAAAATTTTAACAGTGATTTTATACAAAACTACCATTAAAAGTCCAATCAAAACTTATCACGGTGGTTTAATTAAAAATGGCAGAAAAAATAAGTTCAACGGAGTTTTTTAAGCTAAGTTGGATATCTTTTAACTGTAGTTTTGTACAAAACTGTTGTTAAAGTATTTTTCACAGTAATTTTATTAAAAACCATTATAAAAAGTATTTTAAAATAAAATTTATCTATGAAAATACTACTGTCTTTTTTTTTTTTACGGCGTTTTTGCTTTTAACTGCCATGAATTATTCTGGTGGAAAGTGTTTTTCGTAATAGTGTCGAGATCTCCGCTGTCAGAAAAGCCATGAAACTTTCCTGCTGGTTTAGCCTTATAAAAAATTCCAAAATCAATGGTATACCTTTCAAATAAAGAAGAATCCTTTTTGCAGCTAATAGATGAGTCTCAGTTGGATTGTCCATATATCAACTTATAAGACTAATACCATGCATGATGTCAGGCCTTGTAGAAGTGAGATACATTAAACATCCAACCATTTGCTTGAAGAAAGTAGAATTGACTTTCTTTCCTCCATCATCCTTCACCAATTTTAAGCCATATTCAGTTGGAGTATGAACAAGATTGCAATGCCTCATTTGAAACCTGTCCAAAATCTAAAGAACATATTTCTTTTGTGAAATAAAAATTCTAAATGGTGATTGCATGACTTCAATGCCAAGAAAATAATGCATTAAGCCCAGATAAGACATTTCAAATTCTTTCATCATGTTCTCCTTAAAAGCCTCAATCATGCCTATATCATTGCTAGTATAAATTAAATCATCAAGATAAAGAGACACGATGAGCATTTTCCCATCCTTTTCAAATTTGGTAAAGAGAGTATGTTCATGAGGGCATTTTTAAAAACATTCTTTTAAAATAAGCATTTATTAAAATAAGCATTTATACGACTATACCAAGCTCGTGGTGTTTGTTTCAGTTCATATAAAGTCTTTTTCTTCACTCCCCTTCTTCACATATTCAAGTGGCTGATTAACATGTAAATATGCAAATTTCACATCTAATTGATAAATAAGCCAATAATTTTGGGCAGCTATGACTAACACTAAACGCACAGTGTCAAGCCTAGCAACAGGAGCCAAAACTTCTTTATAATCAATCCCGAATTTTTGTCTATAACCTTTTACAACAAGGTGTGCTTTGTATCTATCAACTCCACCATCTCTGTTCAACTTTGTTTTATATACCCATTTGACTCCACTGGATTTTTGCCCCTTCGAGAGCTCCACCAATTCCCACGTATTATTTTTCTCTATAGATTTGATCTCCTCATCCATGGCAATTTGCCATGTTGTATCTTTATTTTCTTCTTCAAATGTGAGGGGATCACAATCTGCAAACAGAGCAAGGTGAGCTACTGAATCATCATCTGATAAATCACCTCCACTTACATATTCTACTATCCAAGATGGTCTCTTTCGAGCTCGACTAGCACAAGACTCTTCTACTATTGCTGTGGTTGGTGCTGCTGCATCATTTAGAGAATTTTCAAGAGTGGTATTAGTGGTATTTTCTGAGTCTATCAATTGCTACCTTCTTCAATTTCATCATCACAACTAATTGGAGAAGGACGCTTCCTATTCCAATTCCAAGTATTCTCTTCATCAAAAACACATCCCTACTAATCACAATTTTATTGGTTAGTGGATTAAATAATTTATAAGCTTTAGATTGCTCACTTACACCCAGAAAAACACACTTTTCACTTTTATCATCGAGCTTTTTTCTTTTCTCATGTGGAACATAAGCATAGGCCATGCAACCAAAAATTCTGAAGTGATCTACAGCTAGCTTTCGTCCACTCTAAGCCTCTTGTGGAGTCATGTTTTGAACAGCAAAGGTATGACTTCTATTCAAGACATGAATACACCAATCTACTGAATATTACATTTTATTTACAACAATTTGACTATTTTTCTTTTTAATCGAACTGTATTTACTAATTTAGACTTTAGCACTTGTCACGTGATCTAATTTTTCCCCCATATCTCCAAGTAAATCATGGATCTATAATTTACTGATCGCAATAAAATAGAAACGCAAAAAAAAAAAAAAAAAGCAAACACTTCCCAATATATTCTTATATTCTTCAACTTGTTTGAATTTTCTAACGAGGAACAAGTGTATATAATTTTTTTGTATCAGGGAACAGCAAGAAATATCCAGAACTCGTTTGCGTCCAAGTGTGCGATGCTCGAGTTAACAAGTATAAGTTTACATTAATAATATGGTGAAGTGAAAAAAAAAAGATTTAAATTGGGGACAACCTCTATATGTTAAAATTGAGAAGGTTCCATACTTCAATGTGAAACTCGGACGGCAGCACTGGGCAACGTTTATATAATATCAAGAGACGTGGTACAGCACTCCGCATTCTAGTTTGGATAAGTGCGTCTTCCATTCCGATCATGAAGAGCGTTAACAGAGACGGCGGCGGCGGAGAAGATAAGAATGGCGACCTCGGGCAGCCTCTGTTGACAGAGTCTTCGAATAAAGAAGATAAATTTGGAACCAAGGTGTGGATGGAATCCAAGAAGCTATGGCTGATCGTGGGTCCGTCTATCTTCAGCCGCGTGGCGTCATTCACCATGAACGTCGTCACCCAAGCCTTCGCCGGTCACCTCGGAGATGTTCAGCTCGCTTCCATATCCATCGCCAACACCGTCATCGTCGGCTTCAACTTCGGCCTCCTGGTATGCTTAATTAGTTGATCGCGAGACTTTACTATATTTCTCTGCCAATTTCCCACTATTATTATCAATTTAGTTAATATATATTATTCTACTTGTTGTATATTATTTAGCTAGGAATGGCGAGCGCATTGGAGACACTGTGTGGGCAGGCGTTTGGGGCAAAGAGATACCACATGTTGGGGATATACATGCAGAGGTCTTGGATAGTTCTGTTTGTGTGCTGCTTCTTGTTGTTGCCGCTGTACGTGTTTGCGAACCCTATTCTGAGGTTGTTAGGGCAGCCGGATGAGGTGGCGGTGGAGTCTGGCGTGGTGGCTCTGTGGCTCATACCGTTGCACTTCAGTTTCGCTTTTCAGTTCCCACTCCAAAGGTTCCTACAGTGCCAGCTCAAGACATATGTCATTGCGTGGGTCTCATTGGCGGGTCTTGTGGTCAATATGCTCACGAGTTGGCTTCTGGTATACGTTTGGGACGTTGGAGTGGTGGGTGCTGCTATTGCTCTGGACGTCTCGTGGTGGATACTGGTATTCGGCATGTATGCCTATGTGGCTTACGGTGGATGCCCTTTGACTTGGACCGGTTTCTCCATGGAAGCCTTCTCAGGGCTCTGGGAATTTCTCAAGCTCTCTGCCGCCAGTGGGCTCATGCTATGGTCTGCTCTCTCTCTCTCTCTCTCTCTCTCTCTCTCTCTCTCTTAATTAATTTACTTGACATAAGAGGAAATAATTGAGAGGGTGATGGATGCAGTTTAGAGAACTGGTACTATAGGATCCTCATACTGATGACGGGGAATCTGAAGAACGCCACAGTCGCGGTTGATGCGCTGTCAGTGTGGTCAGTTTTAAATTGAGTTGTGGGCCTCGCTCACATACACGTGTTTCACGACTTCAAGTATATATTAAACTTAAGATCCTTACTGGCATTTTTTGTCCTTTTGTTGTGCATGCAGTATGACTATAAACGGATGGGAAATGATGATTCCTCTCGCTTTCTTCGCCGGTGCCGGGTACATACGGTTTTAATCCCTCTTTTCCAAAGTTTTACATAAATAATGTAGAGGCGTATGTAAATGACGAATGGATTATATTGATGTTGACACACAATAGGGTAAGGGTGGCGAACGAGCTGGGAGCTGGGAATGGGAAAGGAGCAAAGTTTGCAACCCAAGTATCGGTTGCAGAATCAACAGTAATAGGGCTGTTATTTTGCGCATTAGTAATGGGATTACACGGCCAGCTTGCCTACATATTCACGACCAGTTTAGATGTACTTCAGGCCGTGGATCGCATGGCCATCCTCTTGGCCGTCACCATTCTTCTCAATAGCGTTCAACCAGTCTTGTCAGGTCAAAATATTTAGGGAGAATTACTCACTGATGCCAAAGAAAGAATTTAATTCTTAAAAAATTATAATGACAAGTGGATAACATAAATTTATTGTCATTTTTTATTATAAGACTTGTCGATATAAACTGCTCAGTTCCATTAAACTTTAGAATAATTAATTATTTTCTATTCAATGCCCATATATATATATTTAGATGACACCCACAGACACATACAGACTCTTGGCTGATGATCATTGGTAAATGCATGCAGGAGTGGCTGTTGGTTCCGGATGGCAAGCATCAGTAGCATATATAAATTTAGGTTGCTACTACATCGTTGGGCTCCCTCTTGGATTTGTCATGGGATGGGTTTTCAAGCTTGGTTTCGAGGTATGTGTACGTGCATATACATACAAAGATCTGGCAGGCTAGACCAACTATTTATGAAAAATTTCTCTTCCTATCCTATAAATAAAATTAAAATTAAAATCTTATCTTCTAACCTCTCAAATTAATTTTAGAGAAACAATTAACTTCTTAAAATATTTAAAGGTACAATTAGCATCATGAACTAATTTTAAAGGTGTAACCAGCACCCTAAAGTATAATTGCACCCTAAACTAATTTTAGAGCTATAATCAGCACCTTAAAGTATTTAAATTGATACAGTTTCATCCTTTCACTGACAGAAATACAAATTTATATCCAATCTATATCACGTGAGCTTTTTATTTCGATACATTATTATTTAAAAAGTCACATGTGTCATATTGTTTAAATAAGAGTACTGAATAAATTCTAAAATTAACATTGTATATAATTCATATTTGAAGATTGAGAAATTTTATGGTATATTTAGTACAATTTATTAAAACAATATTACACATACAACTACAATAATGTGTTAAAATAAAAAAATTATGTGACATGTATCAAATGAAAGTAAGAGTTTTTGTTAGTGAAGGGACAAAATTATACCAATTTAAATATTTTAGGGTGTTGGTTGTTTCTCTAAAATTAGTTTATAGTACTAATTACACATTTAAATATTTTAGGGTGTTGGTCGTTTATTTAAAATTAGTTCAGGATACTAATTACACCTTTAAATATTTTAGAGTGTTAATTATTTTTTTAAAATTATTAGGTTGTTAAATGCACTTTCCCTGAGTAGAACTAAAAGAATAACTGTAATATTGTAATTTTTGGCACTAACAGGGCATTTGGGGGGGAATGATATTCGGTGGTACGGGAATTCAGACGCTCCTTCTGATCTTCATAACAGCAAGATGTGATTGGGACAATGAGGTACGTACGTATGTGTTGGATATAGGAGCAATCTTCATGGTTTTTGGTTTTGAGTTAGAAGGAACAAGCTTATATTAGTGCTTATTAATGGTTTTTCTATTTGGGAAATTGCAGGCCAAGATGGCGAGCTCCAGAGTAAACAAGTGGTTCACTCCTAACCCCAGTGATTCCATAGAAGCCTCCCATTCCCCACAACCGTAATTGAAAAGGTCCCCTGGAGTAGGGAAAGATGCATTAATTATTGCTATCATTATTGTATTCTTAATTTTGTTGTAAAAATAAAAATTGTCCCCATTTTCAACCGAGATGACAAGATAGTACAGGTTGCTTTAGTCTTCTCATGATTCATCTCCATTCGTTGGCTATTTTAGTTATATATATATAAGATAATTAAAAAATACTCGTATGGTCCTATTTAGGGTATAGAATTTTTTTTATATAAATATATTATTTTATTTTTCATTTAATATTATGTTGACGTTGTTTCCATAAGGTATTATTTCCGATTCTAATTATAAGAGTTAGTTAATTTTTTTAGATAGATATAAAAATTAAATAAATAAATTAATTATGAATAATATAAGAGTTAATTGATAAATTTAAATAGATTTAAGAGTATATAATCTTGAACAGTTAGATTTATTATAATTAACTAATTTATTTAACTTTTTAGATCTATCTAAAAAGATTAATTAGCTCTTATAATAAAGATTAAAGTGAAGTGAGTATAAGGTATAATAAATAGGGATAAAATTAAAAAATTGTTAAATTTTATAAATATTTAATAATATTTAAAGTTTTTTATGTATAAAATATGTTTAAAATGATTTATTAATATGCAAGAGGAATATACATGGTAACGAATTTGTGGAGATGCACACGGCAGCGTACGTGATAGTTATTGGGCCGAGAAAGTGAGATAACGGTAGCTCAGCAGGCCATTGACTTTCAATAATGCAGGCTATAGACAAATCATAAATAATAGTATTATTTAAGAAGTATTTTAATTTTTAGGTGTCTAAATTTATGTTTAAGAATAATAAATGACTCTTCTTGCTTGATATTAGTATCGTCTAGGAGGAAGGGAGAATTTGCCCTGCCTTTAGATCGTAAGTGAGCATAACATTTTTTTCAAAAAAAATTATAACAAAAAAAAATAATAGTATTGTGCATGTTTGGCTACGCCAAAAAAAAAATTAGAAATCAAAATTACAGTTTTAAAAATGGTATCTAAGCATGTAAAAAAATTTTAAAAGCACTACTTGACGCAACCATAGTTTTGAAAGCAAAAGTATAGTTTTGACGAGTGAATTTTACTTACTTTTGGGAGTACACTACCAAGTGTGGTTAGGTGATAATTATAAGGTCACTTTTTTTACCGAAAATACCCTACACAAAACATATATCTTCTTTCCTCCCATTCAAAAATATATATATAATCTTATATTATATAAAGAATATAAATACATATTAATTAATAATCAATTCAATAAATAAATTTATCTTATATATTATTTAATCATGTCTTACTTTATACAAAAATATATATTATAAAATTTATCTTGATATAATTATCGTATTAACTTTCATCTTGTTAGCTCTTCTCTTTTTTTTTCTACTATTACCTCTCATTCGACCCTCTCTCTTGTTAAGTTACATTATATTTTTACTTTTCTATATATATCTTAATTAATTTTATTTTCCTTTTTAATTACTTACATTAATTAAAATATATAAAATTAAATTTCAAATTATGTACAGGAAAATTAAAAATATAAATATAATTTTTAATTATTTATTATTTTAATATCAAATAGAAAATATAAATTTAAAATTATACTATGTAATTATTATTTTTTAATAATTTATTTATAAAAAAAGTCATTTGATAACAACCATCTAAATATTTATTATTTTAAAATTATCTTTTATACAAAATCTATTTTATAAAATAAATTTTTTAAAATCACTTTATAATTAATTTTTTTTAAAATATATTATCTAAAAGTTAAACCAAACATATTTATTGTTATTGATCCTGTTAAACGACAGTGATACACCCAAGAAAAAGAACACACAATAATAATAAATAATTAATGCAATGTTAATAATTAATATTTAGGTGAAGATATGATGTTTTAGGACTTCCACAAATAGGTGGTACCCCCATGTACCCCCAAAAAGGATAAAAAAACTCGGTTTCCTCCAACGTGGCGTGTGAAGCCTCTCTAGAAAAGCCCAAAAACTTCACTTCTTCTCTATATCCATAAACAAACATGGCCTAACAATAAAACTTAACACAATTGATAGATGACTTCATCTGTTAAATATAATGTCATGAATTTGAATTAGGCCACATAGAAAAAAGTTTTATTAGGAGAGATAAAATCCATTTCAATAATCTCTACATCTTATGAGAATTAGTTTCTAAAATATCAGTTAAGAGATGCCGCCTAGTTTCTACCAATAAACCAAACATAGAATAGAATGGATTGTCAAAACATAAAGCTCTCACAGATATATTATCTCTTTCCTTTCTTTTTCTTTTGGGTAAAATATTTACAAAACAACTAAACAAGTCATATAGCACATCGGCCTATCTGTTTTCCATTGTTATTCATGTTTGAATATATTCCATTTCATTATCAAAAGAAAGGGGAGAAAACAAAATTATTCAGCACACCATCTTACGACCAAAAGTACCAAACGGGTGAGTCTCCTTATGAATCCTGAGACCCAATCTAGGATATTCATAGATCTGGCCATACTAAGGTCTTACCTTAGCATCATCTCGCCATACTTCCTTTCAAGACCCGAATGGATACCCAGACTAAATTAAATCATTCATGCAAAAATTGAATCATTTGGATCAAGATTAGATTCTTTCTGATACATAGGATCCTCTTATCAGAGGCAAGTTTAGAGTATAATCGAATATCTGTAGAGACGAGGGCGTAGATAAGGAAAGATAGAGCTTTCATAAGAGGAAGAACTTAGAAGGAAAACATACTTTTATTTCATAAGGTGAGTTACAAGGTTGAACTCTCGATGATTCTCAAGGAGTGCCGAGGGATCCTTTTATAGAGAGTTAAAGATACAAATAAACAAATGCATAATTATTTTACATGAACTAGAAAGATTAAAAGCAGTCTACACTAGGACCACACTGAGACATACTTTACTAAAGTTGACCACACTAGGACAATAATTTTGAAGGAAATTGAAAGACACGCAGCAGAAATTAACTTTAAAAATTTTTTCATTCCTTGCCAGGATCTACCGAATGTGTTTAAGTCAAGTAGAAAGAAGTGTTCCTTCGGTATTCGAACTATGGTCACGACCTCTGGATCCACTCGTCGCGACTCTTCGCCTCTGGAGTTTTTAGTCGCGACCTGTCGCCTCTGTAGTTTTCTTTCGCGACCTCCTCAGCTTCTAGGCACGACCTGTCATCTCTGGAGTTGTCAGTCGCGACTTTCTCAGCTTCTAGTCGTGACCTGTCATCTCTTTTCGATTTTCTAACGCTCAAGACGCCTGTATGGTCGCGACCTAAGTGTCTACGATTCGCGACTTGTCTTCGAACCTGGTGCTCTCTCCTCGATCGCAAGAAGTCGACAACTTAGATTGGCTTCCTCTACCGGTATCCACACGAACAGCGTTCCAACCACGAACGACGTGCTAGCGCCTCTTGTCCTTCTAGGGCTTTCTTGAGATTCCGTCCTCACCGTCTCTATTTTGACAGTTTCTTATTTGCAAACTTTTTCCACTCTCCTTGCCCCTTTTGTCTCTCATCCAGAACCCTAGCCCCTAATGTCAAATATATAGGATACTATCGGTGTTCTGATTGGGTTGGATTTCAGAATTAATCTTATATTAATTATGAAATTAATACAATATCAAAAATTGCATAACTTGATAAGAAACTAATTAAATAAATATGGTTATATTAAATCCGTCCCACATATTTAATTCACCTACTCATTTAATTTAAAATAAAGATAAGACAGAATTATATTTGATTTATCCTTATAAATAAAATTTGAGATATCATATCAATTTAAATTTCAAATTCAAATAGATAATATCAATTTAAATTCAAATTCAAAAGTGATAGAGATTTAATTTATTCCTATAAATTAAATCTTACAAATATCTCTTATATTATATATAATATATATATGCGAATTTATATATATAAAATATATATATATCCACCTTAGATTATTCATTGAATCTAGACATGTCTTAGATTCAATGAATCTGGATATCACAGCTCGTATTGGGCTATTTTGTGTGTGACCCTGTAGGCCCATATGAAGTTGGCAGTGGGCTAGTTACTATACTGACCTACAAGTCGTAAGTAGTCTCTAGCAAGACATTACGACTACTCAAATCATATGAGGATCGATGAACGATGTTACCTTTCATACAACCACATCACGTCCCTTTTATCACACGATATTTTGGTCATGGATGAGGCATGGAGAACGTCATCCTCCTGTTCCTAATCGTTACTTTCTCGATCCCTGAGTAGTCTGACTATAGAAATAGAACTACATTTCCATTACAGTATGGTCATACATTTCTCAGACTTACTCATCGAGGGGCCCAGTAATATCTCTCTACGAATGTGAGGGACAAATTCCATCTTGACCATTCATATTCCTTCGCATGAAAAACCACTAAGCCTGAACATAGCCTTTATGATCACTCGGTTAAAAGTGACTTTTGACTAGGTCAAAGCTGAGCGTTTGTCATGTAAGAATCCATGATGATCTCAGGTCAAAGGGCATAGTGACATGATTTGTATATGAGAGAAGCTTATGACTTAACCCATGCAGCTCTCTCATAGCAGGTCGGTCCAACACCTTGTACTCTTACATGTGCCTATGACTTTGATGTATATCTCTATACATCTTCAAAGTCATACTGGTCTTATTTCATCTCTGCTCCCGCATAGATGACTGACCAGGGATATTTAGGATAAAATCATGAGTTATCCAAGGATGGTCATCACAGTAAATATGCAAATAATGTGATAACATAATTAAGAAATTTATAAATCAACAATATTTATAATACAATGATTGGCCCCTAGGGCACAATCTCCAATAAATTTTATAGATACTTTATTAAAAGCTAAGCATGTGGGAATCTTTAAAGCTGCTGAGGAGCATGCGTGAATCTCCTTTTAGATTGTGAGCTCTAAGAGGAGAGCTATAATATAGTGGACGGTTATAATTTTTTGAAGTTGAGATAAGGGTGGCCAGATTGAATATATGGTCTCTCGAGGTCTTTTGTACCATTTTTGGACGTTTGAGGAAACAAAAACTTCATTATGAATAGACCAAGAAAAGTGCACGCTAATTATGGATGCCCATATGAACAATGATTTAAATTGCTTACAAAGAGTTTTAAGTTTGCAAAAAGAACATCTTTGTAATTTGGCCAATAAGCTTGGGTCTGCCACAGATAAGCTTAATTTGTGGTATACATATTGTCATGGTGATCTATGTGATAGGGTCTATGTAGAGTAAAGAAACATTAGAAGGTCTGTCAGTCCTCTGGGATTTACCAGAGACAATGTTGTTCAATGACTTTGCCAAGTTATCTTCGCCAAATAGGGAGAGCAGAGAACCACTATAACACTAACTATAAACAAGAATTTTTATTTTTGCTATCATGAAGGTAATGGTAAACAGTTAAGGGTTCAATAACACAGGCATAAAGAGCAGAGAGGGACCAAAGGTACCACTTTAAGTCTTCAGGAATAGGACCGACTATGAAAGAGACTGTCATATAAGGTTTTTCTATGTTGAAGAGATCAATGAAAGGAGAGATAGGATGTTTGGTAAGAAGAAGGTGAAGCCAATAGAACATATTTCTCTTGGTATTTGTTGGATCTGCTCAACGTTTATGGGTTTAGGTTCAAGGGAAATTCATGGCGTGTGTTGGTGAAGTAAAAGGCTCTTGGAAGAGAAAGACGTCTATCAGTATGATGTATCGAGGTCTAGAGGGGATAAGGAGCTAGATCTTTTGGGATATGGAAAGATAGTCTGCTATAATATTTTGGTGGCCTTTTATGTGTTTCACTATGAATTTATATAGCAAGAGAACTAGTCTTTCCATTTGAGAAGTTGTGAGTCTGGGAGAGTCTTCTTTTTTATGTCCAGCATGGATGGGAAAGATGTTTTATCCATTTCAACAATAAATTTATAAGAACTTAAGTAAAAATTGAATTTTTCAATGGCCTTCTTTACTGCAAGGATCTCCTTATAGGTTACATGATAATGCTTTTCTGAGTCATTGAATTGTGCTTTAGCATAGGCATAATAATGTCTTTTTCCATTAACTTCTTCAAGAAGTATGGCTCCCCAGAAATGACCACTAGCATCAATCTGTAGAATCCTTTGTGCCGTACCTAAAATCTTTAAAGGAGGTGGAGCTTGGTGACTTTTTTCATATATTTGACAACTGTAGTCTGTGAGGTCCCCTAAGAAGGAGGGTTATTTTTAATAAGTTTAGATAGTTGGCTTGTATGTTTAGTCATATCTGGAATAAAGTCATGCAAGTAATTGACAATGCCTAGAAACTACTGGATTTGTTTTACAGACAAGTTATCATTTGGGAAGTTGAGCAATTCTTGGGAAATGTGAGGGATAGTTTGGTAAAAACCATAATGAAAAATCATGCCAATGAATTCAATTTGGGCGTGGGCTATGTAGCCCTTTTTGAAGGAAAGTATGATTCCATATTTTTCAATCAGATTAACAAATTGAGCCAAGAGGGCCTTACGGGCTTCTTTTATCTTCTGAGAACATGAGGATGTCATCTATATAGATGAGAGTGGAGTTGAGGATAGGCTCAAATATTTTTATCATAGTTTTTTGAAAGATGGATAAGGTCACCTTCAAACCCAATAGCATCACAGTATACTAGTACTAAGCGTCAAGAATATAGAAGGCAGTTTTATATCTTTCTTCAGGGTGAATTCCAAGTTGCCAAAATCTTTCTTTCAAATTAAACTTAGAAAAGATTTTTGCCTTGGATAGCCAAGAGGCTAATGTATTCATCTTAGGCAGAGAAAACTTATCATCTTGTAAAAACATGTTAAAAGGCATATAGTCGATTACCAACCTCTTTTTTCCTCTAAGTTTCTCAAATAACTTTTCAATATAAAAGGCCTAGCAAGCCCAATTAGACTATATGGACTTAGTAAGACCTTGGGCCAACAAAGTGACATACTCTTTTTTTTTGCTAGAACTAGATCATCAAGATTCATTCCCGAATGAGTTACTTTTGTTGGATTGACATCTTCATTTTTCTTAAAAGGCAATCTTAAAAAGAATTCTTGGTTATGCTAGAGTAGGAAAGGATATTTGAATTGGTCATGACTGTCTGAACAAAGCTGGAGGAACCTATCACGAATATTTTCATAACCAGCTCGTGCTTGACTGATTTCAAGAATGATGGGTGTTTGGAGATAGACCCATCATTATAATGGTCAACAAAATGTTTATAAATGTGTAGTGGTTTATTAATTTGTAGTGGTCAACAAAACCACTATAAATGTGTATGAGAATGTAAGGGATAAAATTTTGTAGCAGTTAGTAAACCATTACAAAATCATGGCTGGTTGACGGGAAATTGCAAGGTAATGAAATATTTTAGCGATAAACAAAATTTTTTAGGTTGGCGCCAATAATTTATAGCATTTGTGTAACCAATACAAACTTTGGCTTAGAGATTTTTTTCGGCATTGAGCATTTTTAGTGGTTATATAACCTCTATAAATGTTATAACTATGGTAAAAAAATTAAAATTTTTGTGTAATGGTACTTATATAATTATATATATAAATATATGAATTTTTAATACTATAAATGTATATATGTAGATATATAGATAGTTTATTAAATTAGATTGTTCAAAGTTTTATTATGATAATTAAGTTTATTATTTAGCTGTACTATATAATTTAATTTAATATATTTAATTTAATGAGAAATACTTAAGATATAGAAAGTGTACAAATTGATATTAGATAGGTAGAAAGTTATAGAAGTAGATGAAATGAGGTGTACAAGAGAGTTAAAAAGTGAAGAAAGTGGATAAAATATTATATAGAAATGATTGAATGGATCCAATAATTTATATAAGAAGGACCTGAAAATAATAAATACACAAGTTAATAAAAATAAATATACAAATATAAAGGGAAAATAAGCTTATAAATTGGAATAATCTTACCACCATGAATAAAGAACCAAGATAAGAAAAAAAGGAGAAGAGAAAACGTGCAGAGGAAGCAAGGGAGCACAAGAACAGAAAACACAAGCAAAAGTGAGAATGGGAGGAGGGGAGGTATATATAAATATCAGGTGTGGTTTTGTAACAATTTAGGTGGTTTTGTAGCAGTTCACCGCCCGATGAAATTTGTAGCGGTTATCCAAATCACTACAAATGTGCGTTTCTTTATTTTTTAAAAAAATATTTAATTTATTTTTATAATTATTTTTGTACAAGAACAAATGTTACATTAAGCATTCAAAGCTCAGTAAAAGTCATTCATCGTTATCATCACCTGCCTGAAAATAGATTTTTGATAAAAAATATTGTTAGGTTTAATTGTAATTAGATTATAATGGAATGAAATTTAAATTTGAAGTAAATGATTTTTAAGTATTTATTAACAACAACTGTAAATAAATACTGGGATGAAGAGGACACACCTGATAATGGCTAAATTATCCTCACCTTAAGAGAAGAAGTTTTCAAAATTCGTCAATTGGAAAGGCTCCCTGATATAATCGATGATGTCACTATCATCCATGTCAAAAAGATCTCAGTGGCTTGAGGTAAACCACCATATTCCAATGTTTATACTTCTCATCCTCCACATAATAAACCTGGTATGCCTTAGAGGCCAGAATAAATGGCTCATAATCTTCATATTCACTTGTATGAATGAGCTTGGAAAAGTTGACAAATATGATGCCTAAGTCATCAACAGTAAGTCCCCGTAAAGATGTCATGTTTGCCCAAGAGCACTTGAAGAGAATTATGATAAAAATTGGTAATTTAACTTAACGATATCAATAAACTTTTTGTAATAAGTGATGCCTCGTATGTCACCATCATTGTTGCTAGCATAACTCCTTGTCCTAAATGTGCCATAAACCCTGAAGTTTTGTGTGAGTAATCCCTTGTCATGTGCAACCATGCAGAACTTGAACCCGTTAACATTGTACGTGGTATACCTTTTGTATGGTCTAACGGACCGAGTGATAGATTTTTGAATTCAGTTATGTAAGTTTTGATGTCATTGTGCATTCATCGTTTAAACCAATCAGGAAGTTCTGTGTAAGTTATGGTGGACTATTTTATCAGCCTCAACAGAAGTTCACCCACATACTCGTAGCTAAATCCTGACATGACTTCTGTACTCCCTTTACAATGAAGTGTGGTTTGTTTTATAAGCATTAGAGATGAATAAATTGAATTATAAGTAAAAAATAGTGTTTGTTTAATTTATGTATATATACTTACAGGAGGAAAGGTTTAACTTGGCTGCAATTTATCAGAACATGTCTGTGTACCTATAGTTTCTGTGTAGGAGTGAGTTTGAAGAACTCAAATCCTCCAACGGGTTTCCCAACAGGAGGAAACAAATCACTTTACATGGTAGGACGAGGAGGAGAATAATCAACACGGTGTTGGAGGTTCAAAGACATCTCCATGTCATCAAAGTACCTTGAACAAAAAGTTAAGACCTCATCCCCTAAATAATCTTTTGCTGTTGACCCCTCTGGCCATGCCTTATTACGACATTTATTTTCAGTTTTCCCAAAAATCTGCAGTGTCACATTTGAAACCCAGTGTATGACATAAATTCATGCATACATTTACACCCGGAATAACTTTTTTTAATATATAAAAATTGATTATGTGATGCCTAAAAACTTGATTAAAGACACATAGAAGGGATCAAACATGAATTAGAGTCTTCCCAAAATTCAAAGTTGTCCATGCTATTTGTCTATGAGAAATGGAATCGGATGCCTAAACTTTATCTATATATGTCCCATAAGTTTCTTTTATTAATTATCCTATTTATATTAATAATTAATAATTTGAATTAAATTTATATTTAAGAGTAACACATAAACGTGCCTACCGGTTTATCTTCCAAAATCTCACTTCGTGACTCTTGATTTCGACCTTGTGCATGTTGTGGAATCACGAGTATCAAATAAAATATGGAGAGATAAAGTTTCTTGTACCTTTTAATAGGGTACATCTAGTGATATTGAACTGGGCCAATAAGCTTTGCTTCTCGAGCAAGGTGGACTGCTAAATGAATTATGACAGTGAAAAATGACAGAGAAAATATCATCTCCAATTGACACATTGTAAGAGTAATTTTTTTCTATATCTGATCAAGCTCCTGAGGTATCAAGACTTTTGCACACAACTTCCTAAAAACATAACGTAGCTCCACCAATACCACAGATATGTCAGGAGGAAGCCTGTGTCTTAAAGCCAGAGAGAGGAGTTGTTGTATCATAATATGTGAGTCATGACTCTTTAACCTAGAAACCTTTCGAGATTGGAGATCGATACAACTTGATATGTTGCTGGAGTATCCATCACAAACTTTGATGTTCTTCAGCGTCAAACGGAAGATAGCCTTGTTCTGCTTAGTCAAGGTGAATTTAGTTGGCTAAAACTTGTCATTGTCATCTGGCCATGCCTATTAGTAAATTCCCCAGACGCATAAATCTTTCCTAGCTACAAGATGATCTTTAGACTTTCCACTGTCGTTAAGCAACGTATACATCACATTATTGCACAAATTTTTCTCAATATGCATGGCATCTAAATTGTGGCACAGTAAATTATGTTTCCAATAAGAAAGAGTAAAGAAGATACTTATCTTGCACAACTATAGAGGCTGAACATCAGATGTCCCACAAGATCATCATACTGGTCGCTTGGGGTCTTTAATATTAAACTCGACATCAACATCTCCTAACTATCGAAATATATCAATACTAGAGGAGGATCTCTCTTTTCTTATTTCCCATCAAAGCAGATCTTTTGCAGTCTAAATCTGTGTTCGTAATCCAGGAACTATTGATATCTTAGGAAATACCACTTATGATTGTTCAGGAGGCAACATGATATAGGTCGAAGTTACACTCAGGACAGGCCAACCCAGTATGCACGTTCTAGCTAGACAAAGTTCTTAAACCTGAAAAATCACTTATCGTACACATCAATGCTACACGAAGATTGAATATATGCTTCACGTATGAGTCATACGTCTCGACGTCATCTGTCTATAATTCCATCAACTCTTGTATCAATAGCTATAGGTACACGTCTATATCATTTCCTAGTGATTTCTTTCCAAGGATGATCATAGAAAGCAAAAATAAGCTCTGGTTTATGCACATCCAAGGTAGAAGATTGTATAAAATTAGCACAACTAGCCAGATACTATAAGTGGTGCTCATGTTATCGAATGGTTTAAAACCATCAGTGGCCAAAGCAATATGTACATTCCTTGGATCACGGGCAAAATCTAGGAACTGTGAATCAAATACCTTCCAAGCGTCCGAATCCCACATATGTCTTAGCTTCTCATCTACATTTTGCTCAAGAACATGCTACCTCATATACTTTGCCATCTTTGATGACATATACATTCACTACAACTGTGGCTTCAATTTTCAAACTGTTATTTATTAACCAGAGCAAAATTAAGTAACAAATTAAAGTAAGAAATAATACCGAAAATTTTTTGCGGGTTTCTTCTTATGCTTCTTCCCCTTTCGCACTGTCCTATACTGAGATTGCTTATAACGCTTACAAATCTCGCTATTCGCATCCTCTCCTTAGTACAACATATAGTCATTTAGGCATGCATCAATCTCGTTGTAGTTCAATCCAAGCTTGTTAATAATCTTTTTTGCTTCATACAAAGACGGGGGAATAAAGCTGGTAGAAAGCATCTTTGAGTAATTCCTATAGCATGGACATAGCCTTGTCTGTGATACTGCACAAGCATTTAATATGATATAGTTTTTTCAAGAAGGACAACTTAGAATACCATGTACACCCATCATACAGAGGCTTGTATGCTTTATCCATAAGTTCAAAAAATTCTCAAGCAGTGTTATTACTCTTGAACTCCTGCTCAAGGCCCTATATTTTATCAGGAGTGTTAGCTTCATGAATGCCAAACTTATCACGTGCCGTATCATTCACAGTATCAGGTTGGTCTACTCGAATTCCTATTTATGATATAACTGAAGTTGACTTAGCAATCATATCATGTTGCTTTCCATGTGGAGTCCAAATGACATAATTTTATGGGAATGACTTAACAATAAAGAGGTCCCTAACAATATATCTTGGATGCCCCTTGTTGAAATTACATATAGGGTATGGACGTTGAATCTTACCGTTAACTGACACATTATTGAACTCAAAAACCAAGAGTTGAGTCCAGCTAGATATCGCGAGGTTGTATGTGGCATATTGATCCAAGTCTTATCCATTATTATTGTAGCAGTGATCTAGAGAACATATGAAAGTAAAACCTCTATTGGAATTTAATATGAAGTTGAACTAAAGTTTCACCCCTCATAAGGACGATTTATAATGGTAAAAAATTTGTAGTGGTTGTTCAAACCGCTACAAATTTAGAAAATGGTCATAAATTTGTAGTGGTTGCAAAAATTGCTACAAAATGTGACAGGGATAGAGGGAATTTCGAATTTTAAATTTGAACATTTGCAGCATTGTAAACTGTTACTAAATGTCATGATAGCAAATTTGATAAGAGGAAAATTTGAATTTGAAATTTGAACATTTGCAATGGTTTCTAACTTATAAAAAATGTCATCATAACATATCTGGATAGAGAAAATTTTGAATTTAAAATTTGCAAGTTTGCAGTAGTTAATAACTGCTACAAAAATTCATATTCAAAAAACAAACTTTGCAGCGGTTATAAAGTAAAAAATTACAATATCTTAATTGAATTAAAGTAAAATTTATGAAATGAAGCTACAAATTGTGAAATACACTAAATTTTATAAAATAAACTAAAATTTGTGAAATAATTAAATGAAATAAAATTTATAAATTTAAATTCATAATATCCAAACTTTGTGAAATAAATTATAAGTAATAATAATGTTTTTTAAAAAAGTACAAAAATCCTCTCAGATAAGGGATATTGTGCATCATCTCGCACATATTCATTGAGATCTAGCGGTGGGCGGCTGTTGTGGAGCCGGTAGAGGTTGGGGCAGGGGCGATGGGACTAAGATGATTATAGGTGGGATGCTAATAGTAGGTATCGTCTTAGAATTTGTGACGCCTAAAATTTATGTTAATACAGCTTTCAAGAATGCATCCAACTGGGTCTGAATAGTCTACACCACGCTCGTCACCTGAGTCTGTACCTCCGACTATAATCTATAAGTACATTGACTCACTTGCGAGTGCATGGTCTGTACTTGCTCCTATATCTCACGTCTGATCTCATCCTAAAGATCATCCATAGATAGTTTGCTTTGGTGTTGAACTCCTGTGCTTATCTGGGTCGGTGTAGCTTGTGACTGAGAGGATGGTAGGTTGTAAAATAGGCCTGGAGTACTCGAAGATAGTCTTAGTCTCATTGGTATATGACCAAGACTGTCGAGGTGTTGAGGTTGGCTCGGGCCTCTAAGAGTGATGAATGGGATCGGAGGCAGACCCCCTGTGACTCTCATATCTCTGTATTGATCTGATTCATTCGCACCAATAAAAACAATTAGAAAACATAAAAAACTTAAAAAATGTTAATTATTTATAAAAATACTAAATTATAGCTATTAAATATGTATAACAACTTCTTTAACCCCTTCGATATAGGAGTCCCATTTCGAGGCCTATACAGCTCAGGCCATATCCTACCTATGGTAGGAGTGTATCCCCGTTCTTCCATGACCCTCCTCTCTTGAAAGTTAATTATAAATAAATATGTAAACATTAAATTAGTTTATAAATATTTAATAACATGTAATAATTTAATTTCTATACTTACGATCTCATTGTAAGCAACTAAGAAGGGTCTCGAATCGCCCTTGTGCCGTATGGTCTGGTGATGAATGCTAGAAGCACCTCTCTGGGATACTTCTTGAAACAAATTACATATATGGCTAATCAACTGAGCAAAATTTTAAATATTCTAAATTTAATTAACTAAATTTATACCCTCGCCTCCAGTGTAAACCACGATCTTATGAATTCCCTCCAATCCTGTGTAGGGACTCTATCGGGCACTTCATCCGCTATGTCCTCCTCACTCTGTGTCCCATCACTACTCGCCCGATGAAATAGGGCCAGCGTCGTATTCCTCCAGTCCTCTGCCAGCTTCTTTATTGTATTCCCCGCATACGCTTTTCCACCATAAACTTAGTTTGTAATTAAGTAAATTCATTCATTTAAACAACTGATGTAGGATTAAAATTAATTACTTTTATTAATTCCCACACTTTGTCCTTGATTGGAGCATCCATCGCCCGCCAGTCCTTCTTGTTGATAGGGAAATAGGTCCACTCCTTAGCTAACAACCGTAGGTATTTGTTGTACAACTAGCCCCTTGTTGGTCGTCTAGTCTATGTGGTTAACCAGCACGATAACACGCCCCTCATCATTATATAGACATCTATAGCTATCATCCTGCTAGTTAACCTGATCCCTTGCTCATCTATAAAGTGTAATTTAAAAATAATTATATTATTCAAACTCATAAAATTCAAATTATAAATTGTAAAGTATAAATTAAATAAATTCTTACCTATGACTTATAACAACTGCCCTTTTTACTGCCTTCCACAATGAATCCACTCATCTGCTTAGTCACCTGGAATCTCTTCATCCCCTCCTGAACATCCCCACCCTCATCTCTTCCCCCGCCTGCTCCCTTTCCTCCCCTGACTACTCCCTCGCCTGCATGATGCTTGTGGAAGACTCACCAATCTGAGGAGTTCCTCCCTCAAATAGAGACAACATGATTGCCTCATGGAGCTGGTAGGGCTCATAATCGTCATCACTAATATCCATTTCAAAATCCCTATCACCAGTACTTTGGCTAGGGGTAGGTTTATACGGCTAATCCATTAGCTTCTTACTAGTTGATGACTCATTCTATTTAAAATGACAAATAAACAAAGGCAGATTCTATTAATTATAAGTAAATAATTACATGACAAAATATTAAATAAAATTACAAATATACAATGCAATGCAAGATCTTATTAAATCTGAATAAAACATTTCCTAATCCATATTACTAATCAATAAAAAATATAATCAATATATAAATAAAGTCCAATTTAGTGAAAAAATTCATAATTCAAGAATCAAAATATTAAACTTTGAAAAATATTCCTAATCATAATCCTAATTAATAGATAAAAATATTCTTAATCAAACAACACTCTTAAGTCCAACATATTAAAAAAATAAAGTCCAATAGGTATTCTTATTCTAACAGGTATTAGTAGTCCAATTTATATTCATAATTAACAAATAAAAATAAAATCCAACATATTAAAAATATTCTTAGTCAAGAAGGTATTCCTAATCTATCTAACTATCTAAACTTCGCTAAATAAATAGTTAAATAACGATAAATAAGGTTTATAATCAATATATAATTAAATTAAATAAATCAACTTTTGAAATAAATAAACTACGTAAACAAAATTTTTATTTGTACCTAAAAAATGGACTAAGATATTGGTATTTGCGTTAAGTAAGACTTCTGATCCCAATTTGGCAGAGCTTAGCTACTCGCAAATGGCCAAACTTTGAAATAAAGGCGTAGGGGGTATTTATAGTTTTCTGAAAGTAGTTTGAAATGAGACGTTGCAACAGTTTGCCCTTAACTACTATAAACTAACTGTGCAGCTCTCAATTTTTTGTACTGAATGACAAGTATCTTTGTCCTTACACTTGATCTTCAAGTAGGACTTTTAGCAAGTTGGTTTCAACTTTAAGCCTCCTTTAAGGATAGACTTGAAGAACTTATGTTGGTCGCATAACTTGTCAAGGGTATCTAGGGATAGTTAATAGATTTCACCAATAGTAAGGTGAATCACATCTTTGTTTAAAGAAGAAATCATTCAGTGCATTTCAGGTTGCAATTCATCTGGAAGAGAAGCAATAAAGACATGTCTAAGAGTAGGATTATAAGGACCTCCCAAAGGATAATATTTCTCAACCATTCTTATATAATGCTTCTGTAAATCACTTCACTTTATTGAAAACACTTCATCTTAAAGGACTCTTGAGAATTTCTTTTTTGTATGATATCGAATCTCTAAGAATTTCTTGGTGAAGTGCTCCGAGAAATACTCTGGGGCTGGCAGAGTGGAGGAGTTATAATCTTTAGTACTTATTGAGTTAAGTAAACTATTCCCTTATATTCCTAGTCATTTAAGACAAATTCTGTGAGAATTTGTTCCAAAGTAAGGTTCAGATTAGTCATGTGGAAATCTATCCATGCACTAAATTCATGTAACTGGTCACATCATTTTAAGGGCGGGACATCATCAAAGGTAAACCATGAGTTATTATTCTTGGATTTAAATGGTGAGGATCATGGGTTGGTTTCTTCAGTTCTGGTTCTTTCTTCAGTACCTTTCTTATCAAAAGAGGGACCTTTAACAATAGGAGCATTCCTATTTAAGGACTCATTGGTTTGAGGACTAACCATGGCAATGGTAGAGAGGTTAGCATAATAAAGTTCCTCACTAGATAACTCAGAGATAGAAGATTCTTCTAATATAGAAGATTCTTTAGGAGAAGAGGACTCAGAGTCTGACTATTCAACTTCAGTCTCATTGGTAGCATTAGAAGTATTTTCTGATTCAATAGATTCAACCTCAGAGAAAGGTTCATATATGTTTCTAATGCGTGCTTCAATAGTATTAGAGGTGCCCTCAATACCTACAATATTTTTCCTCTGTCATTGGTATGGGTACTTTTTTGGGTTTTTGGTGGAGATATGGGAGGTGAGTAGATTTTTAATAAAGAGGACAGAGGTCATCTGGATTCTACTAGAGGTCTGATGTAAGAAAAGGCAGGTCCTGTATAAGAAGGCAGTGGACTTACTGAAGTGGGTTTGTGGTATATATAGGAAACTTGTTTCCTTTTTTAAGGCTTTTTTGGTAGGTTAAGCTATCTGGCAATATGGTAGGTGGACCGAAAAACTTGATTATAATTAGTAGGAGCTGTAGATAATGGAGAATATTATGGGTAAGGCAGCGAGTATAAGGAAGAATATAAAGTTTGTGGGTATATGGTAGGAGGAGGTAGAGGAAAAGCTTAGTTTTAGGTATATCTGCCTCAATATGTCTGATTTTCTCTTTGATCTTAATAGCTCATGTTCCTTTCTTTGGAACTCTGGTACATTTATCTTATAAGATCTGTGTCTAGCTACTAAGCGTGTACGATGAGTGCTTCATATGCAACTTCTTGATTTCTTCTGCCATAACATTTAACATTCACTTGAGATGTTAAATCCTCAGTCTTAGAATTAATGCTATCCATCTTTGAGTTAATTCTATGGAGGAACCGGTTATGACAAATGGCGTTGTGCATTTGCCAATTCAAAACCTGTTCTACAGGTGTGATTGACTTGTATCCCTAAGAAGTGATTTTAGTAGCCGTAACATATAGTCATCTGGTTATCTGGGTGTTTTCATTGGCCTTTGACTCAAGGGATCAAAATTCTTTTTCATAAGTGCCAGATTTACCATGGCAATATAAGGTACGGGTTGAGGCTAGATAGTTGGAGGAACGATTGGAATAATAGGGTGTGCACATAAGGGTCGTGCCTTCTTAGAGAACTATAAGCTGAAAGGTCATCATGACCTAATTCCTTGAGGAGATCATATAGAGACAGTTCAGAGATTCAGACGGTATCTTCCATAGACCAACCAACTCTACACTTTAGCTTGTGGTCGTCATCATCATCTCTTTTATTTCTTAAGTGATTAGAGCAAGCGGATGAGCTCTTCTTCTTTTTCTTTTTTGAGCTGAAATCAACTAGCTCTTCATCAATTTAGAGATCCCAGATGCCAGGATACTTGCATTTACAGTTAGAGTCACACATAGTGTAGTCAAAGTCCCAAATAATATATCTATTGACATGTGAAACGAAGATTGGCTTAGCATCCTTGGTGAATTTGTGGACCAGAGGGTTCTCATCACTAGTGTAGGGTGGAGAGATTGTCACAATCCTTTTGAGTGAAGGATGATAGAGACCTTTAGTACCTTGTCTCTAAAAAATAGTTCAGGCAGTGCCATCAGGTATCTTTGAAACTATTTGTGGTGCTGTAGTATAGACATCAACTTGAGTGGAGTTAAACTCTCGTTCATAATTGGTAATCCAATCGAGAGGGATTATTTTTGCCAACTGTTCACTAGGGATTTGTTTAGGAATATTGACAATGGTTAGGCCGTGGTCTCTATCTGTAATCATAAATAGAGCATCTTAGGTCGCAGTTGGGAACTAGAGATCTAAGGAATGTTTCTAGACTCTGTAGACCTGTTAATGAAGCAGGGTGGCCATGATGGATTTGCTGGACCATACTAAAAATTTAGACCTAGATCTTTATCCTCTAAGAGAGTGTCTCATCATAGTGTTTCATCTTAAAATTGAAGGAGATAGTGAGGACTATGCTCCTATTGTTGAGAGTTGTGACTAGGGCTCCAATAAGATCATGCTAGTATGATTTATAGGCAATATCTAACAGGGTGACTTTGGCATAAACATGGAGACCTTTTCTACCATGAAGGGTTAACACAAGGAGTATAGCTCCGAGATGGAGATGTGCATACCCTTGGGCTAGGTAAGAGCTCATAAGAGATAGAGGAAGTTCTAAGGTAACATGCTGTTCATAAGATGTTGCAGGAAGATCACACTGGTCAAGCCTAGAACTATGTACAATCTCTTTTATAGGCAGAGTAGTTCTGGTAATAAGTTTACAAATGTTTCTGAAAGTGGAATGATATTGCTGATAGAGAGATTTAAATCTCTGACTCTAGCTTCTTCTGGTAAGTGTGTACAATTAGAACTATTAAAAAGCATTGTTTCTAATTTTACCCACCCATCCTTTGCTAGGTGGGATCGCGATCTGTTGGCTCGGTTCAAGAAATGATTGGGTTTGTCCACCTGTTCGACACTGGTCTCACTGTGAGCCATTTTCCCTCTATCTCCATTTCTAACTTCTATTCATAAACAGAAGTACTAGGTTTTCTTTGTTGTCCTCTATTCTTTTCGAATAACTCACCAACTCGCTCAACTCCCCCACATCCAAAACTTCCATTATGGTTAATCAATTGATTAATTAATAAATTAACTTTTTTATTGCCAAGAAGCAACCCTATGGTTGATTGGACAAATTACATATTTCATTCACTTCAAATCAAAATCAAACTTATTATCTAAATTGCGTATAGCTTCTTGGAGTTTTGCATAACAATCCCATTGAAACAGTTATTCAATGGAAGAGTTTTCTTTCCCATTTGTGTACTACCTCTAGTCCAAAACTAGAGTCATTATCTTATTTACATGTACTAATAAAAAATTTAAAAATAAATTTTTTCATAAAATATAATAATTTTTAATATTATCCTTACTAATTATATTAAAAACTTTACTATTATATTAATTTATACTCTCTCTCACCATCCTTATTAAATATGAGAATTGATATATATGGAAAAATATTTAATACTCCTTAAAATTAACAAATACCTTATAAAAAGGACTAAGAATACTTTCTAAATATATCCTATATGTGAGACCGGAGAGAGTACTCCGCAATTACTACAAAGCAACTATCACTAAACCACTGGATCATCTTGTTTTCTAGAGTGTTATTATTCTATCATAATTTAGGGAACTTTTGATAGGAAGAATTGATTGTGATAGAAAGGAAGAGAATAAAAATATTTTGACCTCTAATATGTTTAGTATGCACAAGAACGGAAAATAGTTTTGATATAGGAAAATTTATGTTTAGTAGGCTAAAAATAATAGTAAGAATTGTAAAAAAATATACAAAAGACTATAGCCCTTAATGAATATTTATTAATTAAATTCACTGATTTAAAAACTAAAATATTTATAATCCAAGCATTCATAAAAAATTAATAAAAAAAAATCATTGCTTACAACTTGCATACAATTTGCAAATAATCTGCAAGTTACAAGATTATATGCATGCAACTCGAGTTGTGCATTTAGCTTGCACCTTGCATATAACTTGCAACTTGTATTCAGGTTATAATTGCATACAAGTTGTGTGCATATAACTTGAACTTCCGAGTTGTATTCAAGGTATCAAACAAACCCTCAAATCCACACGTGACAATAAATAAATAAACAAAATCCAATTTTTTTTTAAAAAAAATGATGAAACTTCCACAAATCAACACTTGATATGATTAAAGGCCGTTGATGAAGGTTCGTCACATCTCAACAAAACTAGAGGGAGTGTAACGAAGGAGGTGGGAGTGAGATTCGGAAAAGAGGAGGGGAAGGCGTCGGAGGCTAAAAATAGTAGGGAGGGAGGAGAGGAGGGGCATGAATCGGCGAGCAGCATGATTGTGAGAGCCTAGCTGTGTGAAGCTGAAGTGAGAGAGAGAATGAATGAAGAAGATCAGGGGCCCGATTAGAATTTTTTTTACAGGAAAATCATATCCTATCTATTTGTGAAGGAACTGATTTTCCATTGAAAAGGGGAAAATTTTTAGCCCCTGGAATTTGCTCTCGAGAAAAATGGTGCAACCAAATGGACATTGTGAAGGAAAATATTCCATTCTTCTTTTTAATCGATATATTTTCAAGCTACCCTGAAGTAAAAGCTTGACCTCTTTTTCTTTTTGTTCTTTTAATACATTGTCTGAATTATGTATATTAAAAAAATCATATATATATACCTAAGGATACTTGGTCCACTAGTAGACAAACTAGATAACAAAGTGAGAAGACTAATGTTCAATTCCCACCTTATTAAAAAATATATTGAGAAAAGGTATCTGGGTCGTAAAGTTTTGATCTGAATTAATTGATTATTTGGATATATGAATCATGATGGCTGAAATGTTATAACTAAAATCATAGATATATGACGTCTTTTTGCATGGGGTTGTAGGAGAGAATTAGAGAAGAATTTCAGAGGTTCAGGACGGTTTTTTACTGACTATTATTAATACTTTCCTTAATTGTAGAGTGACGTAATAAAAAACACACAGCTTTACTAATTGTCTCTTTTAGTCACGACCAATCCATATTTTTTGTCGCGACCAGTGAACACAGAGAATCAGGTATTGATTATGAAACATGGCTAACTCTTATCGTTTTTTGTCCTCTTTGTCATGTGATTTCTTCTCTGCTCTACTTTGGGTCTTTGGATCTCTTCCAAATTCCTGCAAACTAAAGCCAAACTACTTGTGAAAGTCAAGCAAATTAAAGATCAAGGCATTTACAGTTTGAAAGAGATAATTGACCATTTTACCCTTAAAATAGCACAATATCATGAAAAATCAAATATCATTATAAAGGTATAGTTGCAAGCATAAAATGAGGGTAAAAGTATCACAAAACGCTTGAAAATGTCAAAGAAAACATATATAATTTTATCTTATCACATGTCTCAAGGGTTTACAGTGTCCTTGAGAGCAAAATGATGCAAAAGCAGTTGTAGACTGCGCAACAAGCTACTGCATCAGACCCTAGTGCATTAAAACCCTTCTTCATTCATCCAACATCTATCTCGCCAACAAAAATAGAAGGCTACGAGGGTTAAGAAGGGATAGTACATCACTCCATAGGTTGTTACTGTTGCTTAGATAATTGTAAATAATTAATTTAAATACTAAGAATTTATACATTATTAGTTCTCTTTAGTTATTTTAACTTGATTCCTTGTATGTTATAGGATGCACTGGAGGAACAGGAAACCCAAAGGTTTTTCATTCTAGAAAAATGAATAGACATCTTATAGACAGCTATTGGGAGCTATAACCACCTAGGTCGAGTAAGAAGGCCCCCTAAAGGAGTTATACGAAAAGAGTTTTTGGCTTCACATCACGAAGAAGACTTGGTATCCAGAGATGAGCTGTAAAAGGTTCGAGATGAACTTGCTGTACAACATCAAGCAGAGTTGTAAAGGATACGCGATGATATGGATGCTAGACTCCAACAAGGTATCGAAGCCAAACTCAATGAGGTTAAGGATGCTAGACTTCAGTAAGCCATGAAGATGATGGGCTTCCCCACTGCTGGACAAAGTTTAGAGTTAAAAACTATTCACTTACTTCTTTTCAAGAACCATTTAATATGTATTTTGTCTTGACTATTTTTTTTTTTTATATTTTTAGGTCTCTCCTGCGGTAACAAGTGGGAAGCGCAGCGACAATAAGGAGAAGTTTGTTTCCTAACCATCTTATCCTGACCCTAACCCTGAGCATTCCGAGGATGATAGGAAAGAGTGTGGTCTTTATATTATGACATACAAAGTGTTAAATGTGTATATGCACGAGATCATTGAGATGGGGCTCAATGATAACTTACATGAGGTATTAACCGATTAATATTTAGTGATTTTTCAATTTATTCACATCTTGAATATTTACATATTACTTTTAACTTGTAGTCATTCTAGAATAACATAAGCTATGAAGATAACCTAATTGAATCAATAAGAGATGATTTGGTAAGAGCCAGACTTCGAACTTGCCTTAATCATTCTACTATTTTTGTGTATATATGATGTACAATATTTGGTGTATTGCATGATTAAGGATTTGAATTACTTTATTACCATTTAATTTGGATTTTCACATTACTTACTTTATACTTTAATGCTTAGAAATTAGCCTGTCTTGATTATGGTAAATACAGGATAATATTAAAGGAGAAATTAAATGAAACATTGAAAAGAAAAAATAAATAAAATGAAGCATTAACAACTATTTTTATGAAAATTACCGTTAAAAGAATATAATGTAACGACGATTTCCAAAAAAACTATTGTTAATGGTTGCACCTCTAACGACGGTTTTCCTAGAAACTGTTGTTACAGTCTATAACTTTAACAATAGTGTTTTAATTACCATTAAAAGATAGACTTACAATGACAGTAAGGTCACTTTTAACTGCTATTATAAGCCTTTTTTCTAGTACTACCCAAATCATATCCTTGTCTTTCGAGTCTACCGCCCTCCAATTGGTCGACATTGCTAATCTTAACGTGTACTATATGGTCAACATAGCTATTAAGCAATATCCTATTTTGACTAGTTGTCATAATCAAATTCCACTGGCAACTTCATGGGATGTGTCCCCTCATTTATCTTAGCCTCCTGTTTCATACGGGTCATGCTTCTTTCTCTTTTCTTGCCTTGTTAACGAAAACCTTGTTGACTAGAACCATCTTGACCTAAACCGTCCATGCTCTGTTCAAAAAACAACACAAGCTAGTAACAGTCATTGCTTCTGCCGCAGCGATAGCAATAACTCTCTCTTATTCCTTGCGAGCTTGAGTCGCTTGGATCTCATCTTCTATCTACTGCTGTTGTTTCAACCTATTCGAAATATTTTTTTTCTGGGTCTATTTGGTCACTTGTTCCTTCATGATAGGGTTTCTCTATTTTAGGATTAGCGGCTCTCTATCTATTAATCATCACGTCTTTAATCTTAGGTTATCTACTAAGCATATCTCTAGGCAAGCTTTAGTCTAACTTCTTATCCTTCTGCTCATGAAAGACTAGCTTGATGAAGTCTTTCACAACGTAGATCCACTCCTAAATATCATACGGAGGATATACTTTTGAGCATTTATGTAAATTGAGCATTTGCATCTTCAGTGCGTCATACTATCTGATTTGGCCACACCTCGTGCCCATCCTATAGCTAATAAACTTAAGCAAGGTTCTTGTCTTTATTCTCATTATTTCTGCAGCATCTGGTTATTGCATTTAGGTATACAGAACGATCCTAATTCGTTCCCTTATCAACACCTCGAGCTACCTTTTGCAGCTTATCTTCCATAGCTTCCTTGACCTTGGACTGGTCGGCCCCTGTCACTATCAGCAGAGGGAATTACTCCCCAAATATTGTTTTGCTCACTCCAGCCATATTGTGTTAAGGAACATAAGACCTATGAGGTATTGGCTGACTAAGATCAGTTTACTGTAGCCATATCCTTGAAGACTACCTCATAAAGTAGCAAGGCTCAGGGCATAGTGTACTATACTTATTTGGGTGTCACTTCTCTTGTCTAAATCCTTCTATAAGGGCCCATTTGGATAGGCTTTTAGAAAAGGGCTTATGGAAAAAAATGGCTTTTGGATAACTTTTGAAAGGCTTCTTTAGAAAAGCTTATGGAAAAAAAGTGATTCTAAATAAATGAGTGTTTGGATGGTTATTACTAGAAGGACTTTTGTGATTGGGAAATTACTAGAAAGGGTATGAGATGAAAAAAAATCCATCATTGTTAGCATCACGTCCCACTATTAGATCTCTCTCATCATGGGTGACGTCTTGTAGCGATGGGAACAATGGCGATACAGAGTGAAGGAACCACAAATGTAGTTCTATCGGTGACTTCCTCTAACTCTGTGACTTCCTCCACTGTAGTTTCACCGACAATGGTGACTTCCTCTTCTCTAGGACGCACCACTATAGATGTGAGGGAGCAAGAGATGACGAAAGTCCTGCAACTTCCCTCTTCGCGACCCATAGCCAAAAGATGATGGAGGAGCAATGACGATGGAGGCCTACACAGTCTTCAAGATGAAGGACATTGGATGACAGAAGAAAAATATATGCCACAATAGAAGAGAGGGGAGAGAGGAGAGAGAGTGGAAAAAAGGGGTAAAATGGTAATTGGGTAGGCTATAAACTCTTTTACTGTTCCAAAAACTATTCCTATGAGCTTATCCAAAACCATAATTTGGTCCATAAACCCTTTTAGACAAATATGATTATTTGTTTTGAATTTTTTCCAAACCAAGTATTAGGCCAGAAGCCCTTTTAAAACTAAGGTTTTCGTTCCTTCCAAATAGGCACTAAGTAGTGAACACCATCCTCACATAATATACTCCAAGGAGGGATCTCTTTGGTTTAATAAGGATCTAAACATCTAACTTATTTAGGAAGGATCAATCTAACTAAATTAGAGCATCACTAAGCCAGAACCTTCTGTTCTATACCAGAATCTTACACTCTGATATAAAAAATATCATACATTATTTTCCTAGGCTTCATCTTCTCTAAAATAGTATCATGTTATGTTTGGAAAAGGTAGGGGTGAGATTTCGAGAGAGATCTGAGTAGTAAACGGTACCATAAACAATAGATGCAAATATATACTTAGTGTTAAACATGCTTGCTTTAATATGATCATGCTTGCATAATGACATATACATACTTCTATGATTCTTACTTATAACATATGGCCACACAACAAAAATAAACAGAGCATTTTCAATCATACATGCTTCACATAATCAAGACAAGCCAACAATATATTAACAACACTCAAGCAATAGGCATACAAGTTTAAGTATAACTTCACTACTTGTCAGGTAGCTTTTCTTTAGTCCTCAACCTTTTATCTAAGGTTCGTTATTTACATAAGTCATAGCCTATACATGGCATAATAATATTTTCATAATTATCCTATTCAGTATAGCTCAACTTAGCTCAAGTTTAAATTGAGATAATTTACTTAATTCGAACAATCCCCTAACTTTCTTTCTATTCATAGCTAGCCTTATTAAGGAGAGAAGTTCAACAATTCTAATTATTGAATTTATAAGAACAATCCTATAATTTATTAAAGTATGGATTACTTACCTTAATCATTAACTTACTGAGTCCCTAAGCTCCTTGGATTACTCCTAACTCGATCAGAGCTCCTCCTTTTTCTTCTTTTCTTGTCCTTTTCTCTCTCTCTTTTTCTTGGCTTGGTCATGTGTGCTTAAGGGGGTATTTATAGTGGTAGTGAAGTGAATTGAATGGTCCAGATCCAATCGTGATGAATGTCTTAGATCGCTTTCTTCCTTATCAAGTTAGGGCTTGCATCATATCCCTTACATTATCATGCTTACATCATCAAGCTAGGTGGCGCCTTCCAGAAGGTTATTGTATAAATTCAGTCCAATCTAGTACCGGCCCAGTCATATTTTCTAAAAATCAGACTATTTTCTAAAATTCCATAATATGTATTCTGATCTTAGATCCAATATCTAGATTTCTCCTACCATTGATATTTTTAACGGGATATAATACTGGCTTTTGAAAATTACCAAAATGTCATTAGTTCATTTTCATTCTCTTTTTAACATTAAGGGCATTATTATCTTTTCACACTTCATCAGAATATTTCTTGACTCTGGTAAACTATTCCTATAACCCTATTTGACTTTTTGATCTTGATTAAATGACTGAAATGCCCTCTACTTATTTTTAATTATTTTTATAACATGGCCATTTCAATCATTTAAGACTGTTCAAAATTTTCCTGAACTTTACTGAATTACTGTTTCAATGTACTGGGCCCCTCTTTGGCTCAATTTTTGGCCCACTCAAGTTCAGCTCACCTACTACTTAAATTTTATTATCCAAATATCAGGCTTCCACGAAATCTCGTCAAAATTCACTAAAATGTGTAACTTTTTCCACATGGCTCAATTCAAGATTTTATCAGTTCCCTAACCTTTTGCTTTACAGGACGCACTTTCCTATAAATTTTTACATGGTTGACATAAGAGGAAGATATATTTTGAACCTTACATTAAAGATAAGTATACTCTTATACTCGGCACAAACATATACATATTATAATACATTCATATATAGCGTTGTTCATATTTTGTAGTAAGCATTGGGCTTTGCTTGTTATTGCCCTTGAAGATCATGTGATGTACTGGCTCGACTCAATATTTGGATGGCCAGATCTCGAGATTGTATCCATCGTCAACACATAAGTTTTTCTTCATAAGTTTATTAAGACTAAAATTTAGTAAGTTATATGATGTATTTTTTTCAATTGATGATAGGGCTGCCAAGGCTTCAACCTCTTCAGAGCCCATGCACTTAGTACTAATCCTATATGGATGTATCCTCAAGTAAGTTTTCAAATAATTAAGTTTTAGTTTTCATAAATTTATTAGGTATAAAGTTAGTCCTTAATGTACTCAGTGTTTTTCCATTTTGTTAGTACCATAGTCAACCTGGCAGTGTTGAATGCGGATATCATGTAATTGCTATATGCACAAGATCACTAAGATAGGGCTCATGGATAACTTATATGAGGTATGAAGCAATTAATATTTAGTAATTTTTTAATTTATTCATATCTTGAATATTTGCCTATTACTTCTAACTTACAATTGTTTAAGAACAACATGAGCTATGAAGATGAGCCAATCGACTCAATGAGGGATGATTTGACAAGAACTATACTTCTGAACTTGCCTTAATCATTCAACCAATTTCATGTATATATGATTTACAAAATTTGGTTCATTGCATGATTAAGAATTTGAATTATTTTATTACCATTTAATTTGGATTTTCGCATTGTCTACTTCATACTTTGCTGCCTAGAAATTAATCTGTCTTGATTACAGCAAATGTAAGATGGTATTGAAGAAACATTAAGAGAGAAAAAAATAAAATGAAGCCTTTAATGAAACCACCGTTAAAGGCTTACATTTAGTGGCGGTGTTTTAACCGCTGTTAAAAGATTGACTTACAACGGCTGTAGAATTCATGTCGGTCATAAAACTGTCATGAAAGGTCACTTTTAACTGTCGTCGTAGACATCTTTTCTAGTAGTGACCCTAACTATCTTATTTAATTCCTCTCTCCATCCCATAATTATTGTTAATGGGTATTTATAAGAGTAATTTGAAAAAATATTGATAAATATAATAAATATATTTTATATTTTTTTACCAAAATCAACTCCCTATTTGTGTCTTATATTAAGGATCGGAAGAGTAATAAATTGTGGAAGATAAATGTTAAAGTGTTAAATCCCAAAAATCATATATATTAGTTGAGCAAGATTTTCAATATTTCAAAATTTGACATTGAAATGTGAAAAATTTTACTACCCAAATTTTAACTAACTTTTAATATGAAATAAGATTATACAAAATTTGTTCATTTAATACATATAGTTACATGGATTTAACATTCACTGGTAATTTGTAACTATTTTTTTCACCTTCTAACAAAAAAAAGGTTAATTTAATATATATATAATTCAATTTATCTATATTCCCAAAGTGTCATTCCTTATTGATTAAATAAAACCATGGAATTAATGGTCGAAAATATGCTCCATTTTAATGTTATCTTCTTACAATATTCCCATTACGTTTGACTCAGCAAGCAAAACACAAACATGCCCTTCTCTTTTAGTATTGCCCAGTGGAACACGGAGGCGTGGGTTGAAACGGTTGAAGAAATTGACTTGAGCTGACTTTGGTGCTTTGATTATTACTATTATTATTTTTTGTGTAGTACACCTAATATTCTAAACTAATCTGAATTTGAGACATGATAGGAATCATTAAAATTAGTACCTGGCCCTTAGGGTGCTACTTTCATTGAAATCTTTTTGTCTATAAATTTGTAGTAATCAAGTTGCAAATTAAAGAAATCTTTCCATATTATTTTGATCCATTAATGTGGTTTATTTTATATGTTCTTGCTTCATCATCTTTTAGATTTGAATTCAATGGAATGAATCTTTGTTATGTCTGCTTATTTTCACTTGTGCGCAAAGCGTGTTTTCTATCTGTGAAATTTTCTTTTGAAACATTCAAGGACGAGAAAGAATTAATGTATACAATGTCATGCCTCGATTTATTATACGCATGAAGAGTGAATATCTCTCAGGAACAAAGCCTTAGATTAACTGTCTGTTGAAGTTTCGATTATTCTATTTTGTTTATTGAAATGAATATGTTTATCCGATCTTTAATATATGACATATTTAACTAATTTAATTATATTAATAAAATTAGTTAATATAATATTTTTTTTTCTAAAATACTCTAATACTCTTCCGAACTCTCTCCCTCATTCTGTTACATGATTATTATTGATAGAGTATTAATCTAGATATTTTGAGAAAAAAATTAATAAATATAAGAAATATATCTTATATTTAAGATTAAGATTAATTATCTAATTATATATTATATTAATAATCGGAAGAATATATAGTTTTGCCTTTGAACCATGTTTCTTGTATCTAAGCAATAAAATATATTCTTTGTAACATCTAAAAAATTGATAAAAGGGATATATAAAGTTTAACTGAGGTTTAAAGGAATCGTATAAAAATTAAAATGCCTTAAAAATGAAATTTAGAAAAAAGCCCATTTTGGCTGAACTTATAAAGAATTTAAGGACAAAACAATTATAAAAATTATTTTAGGATTAAGAAAATTAAGTAAAATTTACTGAATAAAAAATTTGGGAATTTAAGAAATTATGAAAAAATTTATTTCTCAAAAAGAATCTAAATATTTTCTCATTGAATAAAATATTTTCTAATTAAATAAAATGTATCTCTATCATTTTGAAAAAAAAATGGAATTTTTAAAGGTTTCAGGATTTTAAATAAAGGGTGGAAATGGAAATAAATCATGGCTGAAGGGCATAGTGGTCATTTTATCCCATACCACACATTTCCCACGTGCTGCCCTCCCGTTTTTAACTCCTTCTCCCTCATTTTCCCGCCACCATCGTCTTCCTCCCATAGAAAGAGAATGAGTTGCGAGAGAGAGAGCAAGAGACAGGGGAACGTCGCCTGAGGAGGAGGATAGGTTGATCGCTTGAGAAATACCGGATTCCGACCAAGGTGAGCCTCCTCTGTCTTCTTCCATCTTCATTTTCTTCGGAAATCTTTGATGTGGGTATGTTGGGTTCGGCCAAAATCGAAGCTTCTGGAGAAAAATGGTCGATTAAGTGGGGATAGCTAAAGCTTTAAGTTTTTAAAACGGAATCTATTATAAATCATGAGCAAAGGCTGCTGTATGTGCTTTGTTTGACTTGGGTACTGATTACCGAATCAGGGACTCTGTTTTGATGGGTATGGCATCGTGTTCTTTGAAAACAAAGTAAAAGGGAGTAAAAATGCTTAGTAATATGTTAAATTTAAGTTTTCATGTGTTTAAATCTGTTTTGGTTGTTATTTCTTCCATCTGGTATGTGTTCTGCTCATGGGTTGTTGCGGAAAGTGGCGAGCTAGAGAGAGAAAATATTGAACACAGGGATTAAACCATATAAATAATGTTTAATCATTGGGTTAAGAGTTGTAGTGGATGATTTTACAAGATGCAAACTGTTTAAATATGGTCAAGGAATGACTGTCGAATCTGAAAAGAAAATTTCAGATGTAAATGTGCTGCCATTCGAAACTAGTTTGAAGATTAGAGGGTGTCTCCAAGCTAATAGAGTATATGTAGTATAAGTATGTGTATGTTGCTTGAAGTTTGTTGGGTTTAGATTTTTGGGGTCAAAAATGGTTAGGAACCCACTGTTGGCACTTTAAAATGATAAATAAGGATTCTAGATTGTTGAGGCATGCCTAAGCATTTTAAAAAGATGACTAGGATAGCCTTCTTAAAGCTGAAACTTTTTCACATTAAATCCCTAGCTATACGATTTCATCTTTAAGGGCTATGGAAGGTGCTTGGAATGTCAAAATATAAAAGTATTATGAATGATGCTGTTTAACTTGGAGTTTTGAATCTAAAATGACTTATAGGTATATAAGATAATATTTTCAAAGCTGGAAATTATTTCAGACTTCAAAAGGATAGTTTGATAGTTATAAGGGAGATAGTCTTTGTTTGGCATTAGTTATAACTGAAGAAAGAAGATATTAAAATGATGGTTATGAAGCTATAAATTTTCAGATTTAAAGCAAACGCTGCTGTTTCAAGCAGTAAGACGTTGAACTCACAACAATAAAGGAAAGAAAGGATAATTATTGAATATATACATGTATAATGTGAAGGCCGTGAGGTCTATATTTGAGAAAGATGGAAATTGATTTAAAGATTTGGTATACAATGCTTTCGAGAGTTGTACAATGATTTTAAAAGTGTTTAGACATGAAGTAGGAAAGTTATTTGAGAATTATATAAGTGTTGTAGGTAAGTTATGGGTTCAAATTATAGAATAAAAATTGAATTGAACCAACTGATAAAATCTGAAGTATTGAATGAGTATTTTAAATTATTGGATTAAATTTTTGGGTGCTTAAATTGAAGGAATGCCACTGTTTTTGGGTATTATAACATGGAACAAAGGTCTTAATTGGTTAAACTATGTCTAAGACAATTCAAAGATCTCTAAGATGTGTTTGGTAACAAATGAATCAAGGTTTGTAATTTTCTTTCCCTTGCCCTGTTTCGGTCAGCTTGTTTCATCTAGAAAGAGTTGAATTTTGCTTTGTTTGATGGCTTCAATGGTCTTAGATGCCAAAATTTTGTAAGTAGACAAAGCTAAAGGGCTAAATGAAGGAGTAAGAGTTGGGACTTATGAGAGAGATTTATTATGCAGTGGTTATGTACTAAAGTTTAGTACTAATATGCACATGTACATATAATATAGGATTTGATATTTGTCCGAGCCCACAAAGGAAACAAGCAAGAAGGAAAGTAGGAGAAGGTAGTTTGGAAGAAGGGACGTCAGGTAGTAACCTTTTCTCTCGTATCTTTATAGATTTAATTCTGCATGTTTGTTTGTGCCATAGTCTTTGATATGCATGTGTGAGCATGTGATGGAACGAATTCAGTTATGGACGACTGGTTTCTTGACGTAATGAGCGGTACTTAGGTAGGAGTACGTGGAGTTTGGTAGCTCGCTGTAACTCAGGCAGGCGTACGTAGAGTTTGGTAGCTCATTGTAATGAGCGGTACTCATGTGGGAGTACGCTGAGTTTGGTAGCTTATTGTAAATCTCAGTCCTTTCTTCCATGATATACAGCTAAGACAAGTAGCTCAAGGGGCAAAGGGTAGGTGTTGAGAAGGTTGGAGCAGTTATATTATTTAATATTTTGTTAAGTTAATTACTATTTTGGTTAGCCAATTGTGGCTATGTATATAAAGCTATATATTTAAGCAATTATGTAAAGGATTTATAAATGTATGATCCTTTATAAAGGGGGAAGCTTAGTCCTCATCGGCTGACAGGCAAGTGCCATCTGCATTGATGGCTATATGAAGGTATTACAATATTATTAATTTTAGTAGTTGAATATGGATGTTTAATGAAAGGTGGTAAGAAGTAAGAAGTATATAACAAAGATTTTGATAACTTGGAAGGTTATGAAGTATTTGATTATAAGTTTTGGGTTTTGTTTAGTTGAGGTTTGGAATTTACTAAAACTGTGATGAACGGGTCTTTAAGACTTGTCAAAGTTTTCAACATGGGTGATGAAAACTTGAACTGCTGTTTTTTTCTCTTTTCTATTTTCCGGATGCTGATGGTTATATTTCTACATTGAATGGTTCAGTTGCATTCTTGCAATGGCACTTGATGATCGTGGAGTAGCTGTGTATTCTTCAAGCAGTTATTGTTCAAATAGGAAGCACAAGTATGATGTGTTTTTAAGTTTTGGAGGAGAAGACACTCGTAAGAGTTTTACCGACCACTTATATGCTGCTTTGAATGGACTGATGATAACTTTTAGAGATGAGGAAGACCTTAAAAGGGGAGAAGTTATTAAACCAAGTTTGCTTCAAGCAATTGAAGATTCTTTTTCTGCAATTGTTGTTCTCTCTAAAAACTATGCATCTTCAATATGGTGTTCAGATGAGCTCCTAAAGATCATTGATTCTAAGAAAGATTTGGGCCTTCATATATTTCCAATCTTTTATGAAGTTGATCCGTCTGATGTTCGTCATCAAACGGGAAGTTTTGCGGAAGCTTTTGACAAGCATGAACAGAAATTTGCACACGACAAAGTGCAAAGATGGAGGGAAGCTTTAAAAGAAGTTGCTGACTTTGCTGGCTGGATCTCTAAAGATTGGTAAGTCTTACTGCAAAAAAAAAAAAGAAAAAAAAATTGTTTAACTGCAGTATTAATAAAGGAGAATAATTGTTATTTTAGATATACAACTTTTTGGCAGAAACTTAGTATCATAAAGATATCATTTTGCATAAAGATATATATAGTACATGTTCAATTCTCACAGTATCTATTTATTTAGTTTGATGCTAATGTTATTATTATGTTTTCCTTTGTAGGTATGAATCGAAACTCATTGACGATGTTGTTGAAAAGGTGAGGTCAAAATTAGATGAAGGGTTGGACTCAAATGATGAAGGTGAGATCAAACTTGTTGGAATTGATGTAAAAATAGCAGAGTTTGATTCATTTCTATCAAATAAATCAGAGGACGTTCGATTTATAGGAATATGGGGAATGGGAGGGTTAGGGAAGACTACTCTTGCTAGAGCTGTTTATGAGAGAATGAACAAAAGCTATGAAGTTCATTTCTGTCTTCATAGTGTTAGAGAGGAATCTGCTACAGATGGTGGTTTCATTAAATTGCAACAGAAACTTTTTTATTATCCGAAAACAACAATCAGAAGGGAAGTGGGTGATCTTTATGAAGGAAAGAAGTTAATAAAAAGAAGGTTGTGCAATGCAAAAGTTCTACTTGTGCTTGATGATGTGAGTGACATAAGCCAACTTGAGAATTTGGCTGGAAAGGAAGGATGGTTTGGCAGTGAGAGTAGAATCATTGTAACAACTAGAGATCAGCATCTGTTTGTTGAGTTTGGTGTAAATATAAGGTGAATTTCTTAAGTCACGATGAATCACTTCAACTTTTTATTCAAACAGCTTTTAAAGGTGACAAACCCAATGAAGATTATTTGGGGCTTTCTAAAATGACAATAAAATATGGTAAAAACCTTCCTTTGGCGATCAAAGTGTTTGGTCATTTCTTTATGGAAGAAGTAAATAAGAATGGGATATGATGATTCCTTCATCAGATCGCATTTACAATATACTTAAAGTGAGCTTTGATGGACTAGAATCTAATGAGAATAATATATTCTTAGATATTGCTTGCTTTTTCAATTGGATGGCTAAGGATAAAGTCAAACAAATCTTAGACAATAGTGGTCTTCATCGCCCAGAAACTGGAATTAAAGTTCTTACTGAGAAGTTTTTGGTAACTGAAAATGAAGGGTTCTTGAGGGTGCATGACACACTTCAAGAGATGGGTAAGGAGATTGTTCTTCGTGAATCTACCGATGATGCTGGCAAACGTAGTAGGATATGGTCCTTGGAGGATGCTAATCATGTACGGGGAAACAAGAGGGTAAATTTTTTCCCTTTTTCTTGTTATTGTGCATTCTTAATCGTGTCATTTATTCCATGCATTTTATATATTGTTTTATATTTAGGGAACCAAAGCAATCCGTGGTATAATTGTAAGATTTGACAAACCGTATGTCCACCCTGAAGCCTTCTCAAGTATGATTAATCTTAAGTTACTTATCATATCAAGTCATTCCCATGGCCTATTGAATCTTCTTCATGGACTTAACTGTCTTTCCAACATATTGGAAGTCATAGAATGGGAGGGGTATCCTTTAGATTTCCTGCCAAGTCAAACTCAATTTCATGAACTAGTGATCTTCAAATGCAACACAGCAAATTAAAACAACTTTGGATAGGAACTCAGGTAACTATCGTCCTTTGCTTAAATTTGTTTGTCTATAATTTGATGCATGTATCACTAGCTAGTTGTTGGTTTTTGAAGCCAAGGCTCCTTTTTTTTTTCTTTTCTTTCCAGTTTCTACAGTGTTTGAAGTTCATTGATTTGAGTCATTCAACAAACAAATACCAAAGTTCGATAAAACTCCTAATCTTCAAAGATTAATTCTTGAAGGGTGTACAAAGCTTGTTGAAGTTCACCCCTCTCTTGGGCAACACAAGAATCGTGTTATTGTTGATTTTAGAGGTTGCAGAAATATTAAAACCCTTCCAACCAAATTGGAGATGCATTGCTTAGAGACATTTGTTCTTTCTGGTTGTTCAAAAGTTAATAAACTTCTGAGACATTTATTGTTTATAAGCTATAATACATCATATAGGCCATTATCCTTGTAATAAATATTTGATTTTTGTAGTTTTAGTTTGTTACATTGTTCTTATTTGTTTGTAGGTGTGTTTTGGCAAAATTTCTGAATTTGTGGGTGTTTTTGTGAATTTTTTGGTTGGTTGTTGTTTATAAACTGTAATAAATTATGTGGGCCTACTTTTACTAAATATTTGATTGTGTAGTGTTTTGATTGTTACATTAGTTCCTATATATTTATGGGTGTGTTTGCAAGAATTTTTAAAAATAATATATTGTTATTGGACTTTTTTGTTGTTAATTAGCTTATTCAATACATTGATTCCTATATGTTTCCTTTCTACCCTATTTGTCCTATTTGATGGATTTGGTTACCATTTGATATTATTTATATTTGAGGAAATAATGGATCATAGTTAGATGAAAGTTATGAGAACTACCAAAGAATATGAAGATGGAGTAGAAATGTTTCTTTAATTTGTTGAGAGGAATGCTTTGAAAAAAGTGATGTGTTGTTCTTATGTCCCTGTGTCAACTGTTTAAACTGTAACTAACTGTCTATTTCTAATATAAGAGAGCATCTTATATGTGATGGGATAAATTTAAGATATACAAATTGAATTTTGCACTGTGAGATTATGAGGACTCCTTTGTGTGGAAATAAGGAAGTTATAAATGACAATCTTTGGGGATATAATTCTGTATATGTTTCGTGATATTGGAGCTGAGTCATTTTTTAAGTTCTCTCCTATATGTGAAAGTTTGCTAAGTGATACCAAGCCATTATACTCAGGGAGTAAAGATGAGTACACAATGTTAAAATTTATATTGCAATTGATGAATTTGAAATCGATAAATGGTTGAATAGATTATAGTTTAACGGAATTACTCGAGTTGTTGAGTGAAGTGCTTCTTTTAGGCAATACACTTCCAAAATCAATGTACGAGGCGAAAAAAATAGTGTCCAATGGGTTTGTCCTATAAGAAGATATATGTGTGCCCTAACAACTACCTATTGTATATAATGAGTATGAAGGGCTGAATAAGTACCCTAAATATGGTACTTCAAGATGCAAAGTGAAAAAAACAGTGATAATTATGATGAAATTACCAAAGGCTCTCCTTCAAAGGTGTTGTGGTATCTTATAATAATACCACAGTTTAAGTGTTTGTTTACTAACACCATATATGCAAAGAACTTGAGATGGCATTTCAATGGGAAAATAAACAATGGAGAACTTTGTCACCTAGTGATTATCCTCAATGGAAGACAATAGATCAAAATTTTCCTAAATTTTGTTGAGTATAGAAATCTTGTGTTTGGTCTATGTATAGATGAAATCAATCTATATGGTAATCTCAATAGCACACATAGTAGTTAGCCAGTTCTCCTTGTGATTTATAACTTGCCCCCCTCATTGTGTATGAAATAAAAGTATGTCATGTTGCCTTTGATGATCTTTGGGCCAAAACAACTGGAAAACGATATCGACGTCTACTTGGCACCTTAGATTGATACTTTGAAAAAAATGTGGGAGAAAGGTATTGATGCATTTGATGCATACAAATAAGAGATATTTAAACTAAGTGCCACGATCTTTACCACTATAAATGACTTCCCGATATATAGAAATTTATCAGGCTATATTGTTAAGGGACATAAAGCATGTCCTATATATGAAGAAAACACTAACTACATGCAATTCAAGTATAGCAGGAAGATAGTATACCTTTCTAATAGAAGGTATATTAGCCGACACCACCCTTACCGTAGGTTGAAGAAGGCATTTAATAGCTCACAGAAATATAAAATGGCTCTAGTACCTTTAACTGGAGAAGAAATGTATCAACATTTGTAGGGGTTCATATTACCTTGAGGAATATATAAGAATAAGGTAGTTGTGAGGAGTATATGGAAAAAGACATAAATCTTCTTTAATCATCTTGAAGTGAGACATGGTCTAGATGTCATGCATGTGGAGAAAAATATGTGTGAGAGCCTTGTTAGCACGCTTTTGCATATCAATAAAAAGAGTAAGGATATGGTCAATACTAGACGAAACTTAGCTAAAATTGGAATAAGAGCACCTTACATCCACAATAAAGAGAGGGTAGTAAGAAAATTTATTTATACGTATCGGCACATATATTATACAAATATGAAAAAATATGCCTATGTGAGTATTTGCATGGTATTAAGGTTCCACAAGGTTATTCATCAAATTTTAGAAAGCTTGTTTCAATGCAAGATTTAAAGATAATGGGTATGAAGTCCTACGATTACCACATGTTGATGCAATAATTACTACCAGTAGCTTTTTAAGGTATTATGAAAAATGATGTAAGGAGAACTATTATTAGATTTTGTATGTTCTTCAATGATGTTTGTAGCAAAGTGATTGATCCTACTGAGTTAGATGAATTAAAAAAACGAAAGTTATGTTATCCTCTCCCAGTTGAAGATACACTTCCCTCCAGTTTTTTTTTTTTTGACATCATGGTCTATTTGATTGCTCACCTGGTATGTAAGATTAGACTTTGTGGCCTATGTGTTTGAGATGGATGTACCCGTTTGAGATATACATGAAAATCCTTAAAGGATATTCTAAAAATCCTTATCAACTCGAGGCATCAATTGTTGAGAGATATGTAGCTGAGGAGGGAGTTGAGTTTTGTAACTCATATCTTGCTGGGGTGAAGGCAGTTGGATTTCCTCAATCTCAGCATAATCAGGGGAGAAAAAGCAAGGGAACTCAGGTGACAAAGTAAAGTGCATATCTCATAAAGTGGTGATGCAAGCGCATCTTTACATTTTAAACAATAAAATGATGTTCTTTACAAGAATATGCACAAGAATATGAACCCAAAAAAGAGCGATATGCAACTAGCTAAAGAGCACATAGGTCTTTTGTAGAATGGTCTAAGCAAGAGGTGTTAAAGGATAACAATCCTTCTGAGACAATACAAATGCTAGCTACAGAGCCTTATTTTGAGGTTGTGGGTTGGGAAGGATATGACATAAATTGTTACTCTTTTTATACAAAAGTCAAAGATGATAAAAGTACTATGCAAAATAGTGGGGTGATTGTTGTGGCCAAAGCGATGCATTTTACTAGTTTAAGAGATAAAAGACCAGAATTGGAGTCCATGCCATTTTATGGAGTGATTAAATATATTTGGGATGTTAGTAACTCTAAGTTTAAACTGTCAGTCTTCAAATGTAAGTGTGTTAATAGTAATGCTATATAAATAGATGAAAAATTTGGATTTGTTTCATTCGATCTTCAGAGAGTTGGATATCTATAAGAGCTATTCATCTTAGCAAGTCAAGCAATTCATGTGTTTTATGTCACTGATCTATTAAATAAAGATCTTTCCATTTTGCCCCAAAGTAAAAGGCAAGCGATTGGTGAAAATGACAGGGACTTAGGGTTCAACATTGATGAAACCCCACCTTCACAATTGCTCAACCTAAAACAACAGGTTTGATTTGATAGATAACGAATATGCTATTAGAGATGATCATTGTGAGGGAATTTGGGTAGATACCAACTAGAAAGAAATTAGTTTATTATGTGTAATAAATATTTATTTAATTACTAAATTAATTACATGATTACTATTTTTGGTTCTTACCTTTATTTATTGTTTTGTGAATATGATGAAGTATATTTCGGTAAATATTTAATCAATAGTTTTTTAACTTGTTTAGGATTCATTATTCAATTATTTCCTTGTATATATGATGTACAAAAATATAGGTTTATTGAAAGTTTACCAATTTGAATTATTTTATGACTATTTGGATTTTAGCATTTCTGACTTCATACTTTGTTGTTTAGAATTAATTGGTATGTCTTAATTATACTAAATACAAGATGGTATAAAATAAAAAATAAACAAAAAAAAAACTTAAAGAATTCAAGCTTTCCACGGTTGTTAAATGGAAAAATGTCGTGGAAAGTTTGAAAAGCAAAAACAAATTCCAAACTTTCCACAGCAGTGTTAAACAGAACTACTGTGGAAAGAAAGCTATTAACAATTGTTTGTTTCATAACTACCATTAATGGCTAAACCTTTCATGATGGTTTTTTCAAAAAATAATAGTGAAATGTTACCTTTAACAGTGGTTACAAATCCACCATTAAAAGGTAGAGTTACAACGGCGGTATAATTTACGCTTCTCACAAAATTATCGTGAAAGTCTACTTTTAACCTCATTAAAAGCCTCTTTTTTTCAACAGTCTTACAATATTTTTCTCTATGCTATTATTTTTATGACTACTCTATAAAATTAATAAAATTTAATTGACCATCTAAAAATGGAATGCCGTGCATGCGAGGAGTGCTAATGGACAATAAGACAAAATGATCTCACAAATATCTTGTTTTCATTTTCTTTTGACCAATAGACCACTAAATTTAAATATCTAGCAACTAAGACTATTTATCTCAAAAATAAAATAGTCTATCCTATATATGGATGCCAAATCTAGGGAAATAATCATGAGGTTATAAAGAAGAGATTTAATTACTCAAAGTTCAATAACAATTAAAAAGCATATAATGATAAGTTTTAATATGAGAAATGATAACATGTTTATCATCCTCATGTCGTTGGTACTTTGGATAATTAACTCCTTTCATTGGATGCAATATGTCTTAGATTGGGTGCAAATTTTCTAGATTTTTTTCGCATAATTCCAAACTCTGTAATATTGTATGCACATAGAAATTTGCATTATTGATTTCTCTACCTTAAGAAAAGGGGAAAACGAATTATGAACGACTCACAGGTAAAGGTGAAACGTCAATATCAACTCTAAGGCGACCGTTTCAAGGACTTTTGGCCCCTTCCCGTGACTACCGGCTCCGCCCTCACTTTCAATCATCCAAGTGGCTCTTCTCTTTGACTTCGATAAAAAATATATATGTATATTCACGGATATAAAGGGAAAAAAAAAAAGTAAAAAGTGATCCTAAAAGGCCTATACAGAGTCAGTTCGTAGGTGAAGAAACCAAGAAGGATTGAAGCAAAATACGTAAGGAAGCATACTTAAAAATGGATTACTTAATGAGAGAACATGTGTGGTGGGTTGTGGCTGTTATTATGATATTAGGGTTTAATGGAGGAAGTGAGGGGTGTTTGGAAGAAGAGAGAGAAGGCCTTCTCAAACTGAAAGAAGCTTTCAATTGCCCAAACGGCTCTTCTCTTACTTGGAATAACTTTAACCATTCTGTTTATTGCTGTAGTTGGGAGGGAATAAGCTGTGACAACTTGACAGAGGGTTATAAGCCTTCTTCTGAACAATATAAGAGGGATCACTTGAAGTGGTGTTTAAATGAATTTCCCCACTAACTTATTTTTTATGATTTGTGATTCATGCACATATTTAGAACAAAGACACACACTGTATCATGAAACATTATCTAGATATCTTAGTCCTATGAACACTGAACTTGAACCCTCTCTAACTATATCATGAAGGGCAAAAGATAACATTGGATTATTGTTTTTGTGGGCCAATCTTTTACTTGGTGTTACATCTAGAGTTTGATTATATTAATTATATGATTTTTTATATAAAATTCTTTTTAACTACTATAACATTAGTAACTGATGATATATTTTATTTATTATTATTGGAGTAGGGCTATTTGGCGAAATTAGACTGCAGAACTTGCAATATTTGTATCTGGAACAAAATCAGCTTAATGAAATGCCTTGCTTTGGTGCTTGAATTTTATTTTCCAAATTCTGTTAGATATTATATCATCTTGGTTAAAGTACAAATTTACTTTAGAAGTTTCTACTAAGGAACGTTGGGTATCCGAGAGTTTTTCTAGGAGTAACATTGCCTTAGAAATTTTTAAATCGTAGTAATGTCGCCCTACCGTTACCCAAAGTTCAGTTTGACCATTATCTTCTATATTTTTCTGATCTAATTTATTCTAAAAAATGTACCAAAATGAAGCATGGTCACCCAAAAGTAATACTTTATTAATGACAGAGTTTGGAGGAATGAATTTTTTATTTTTTCCTTATTTATATATTTGAGTTCTATAAAATAAAGTGGATTAATCAGCTCAGTATATTTGGTCAAACTAACAATCAAACTAAACTTTTATAACAGTCAAGAAAAACTTACACCTTAACCCAAAATAAAAGATGACATGGAATCCAAGTGACATGCCACTCAAAATATTAGTTAACTAACGGTCATACTTAACTTTAGGTAACGGTTAGGGTGACATTGCACTACTAGAAAAAAGGCCTTTAATGGCGGTTAAAAGTGACCAGCGTGAATTCTATCGCCGTTATAAGTCCATCTTTTAATGACAATTTTGTAACCACCATTAAATGTACACTTTTAATGGAAGTTTTGTTAAAAACTTCCGTTAAAGGTATAACCTTTAATGACAGTTATCCTTGAAATTGTCGTTAAGGTTTATACCTGTAATAGTGGTTTTGTGAAAAAATTACCGTGGAAAGTTTAATCTTTCTGCTAATTTTCCATTTAATACCATCTTGCATTTACCATAATTAATACAAACTAATTTCTAGGCTATAAGTATGAAGCAAGTAATTCGAAAGTCCAAATTAAATGGTAATAAATACTAATAAAATAATTCAAATTCTTAATCTTGCAATGAACCAAACCAAATAGGTGTTTGTACATCTTATATACAAGGAAATGGTTGAATGATCAAGGCATGTATGGAAATATTGTTTGTGTCAAATCATCCCTCATTGAGTTGATTAGGTCATCTTCATAGCTCATGTTATTTTTGAACGACTGCAAGTTAAAAGTAATAGGTAAGTATTAAATATATGAATAAATTAAAAAATTACTAAATATTAATCGTGTCATCTTCATACCTCATGTAAATTATCTGTGAGCCATATCTCAATGATCTCGTGAATATAACAAATTACATAATATCCGCACTCAACACCACAAGGTTGACGACGGTACTAACAAAATGAAAAATAGAGAGCATATTAGGGACTAACTTTATACTTAATAAATTTATGAAAATTAAAACTTAATTATTTGAAAACAACATACTTAAAGAAAAATCCACGTAGGATTAGTACTATATGGATGGGCTTTGAAAAAGGTTGATGCCTTACACAGTCCTATTGCCAATTGGAAAAAAAGATATCATATAACTTGATAAATTTTATGCTTAATAAATATATGAAGAAAAATTCACATGTTGATTATGGATATAATCTCAGGATCTAGGTGTCCAAACATTGAATAGAACTAGTACACCATATTATCTTCAGGGGTAATAACAAGAAGAGTCCAATGCATACTACAAAATATCAACAACGTTATATATGATTTTATTATAATAAGTTTATGTGTGTGCCAAGTATAAGAGTATACTTACCCTTTAATGTAAGGTGCAAAATATATCTTCCTCTTGGTTTGGGTCATGATGTTGACCATGTACGTCATCCTCGAGTTCCACTCGATGCCTATCTCTTGGACCTTTTACGGATACATGAAGCCATATTTGTCTCCTTTTCATTTGTCTAGGCATTTGTGATAAAAGTTGATATTGCTCAATAGAGAAAGGAGTCAGTGCGTGAATGATAAAACATAAAGTGTTTAAATAAATTTGCAACTTACAATATGGTTAACTGGATGAAAGTTAAATCCATCATATCAAAATTTAGGAATTGCATTATGTCATTCCTGTCTAAGGGGAATTTATAAAGCTCTTCCGTGTTTAAAATCTCTTACAAAATTGTAAAACTAAGTGCTTCCTCTCTACTGTCTGCCAAAGCATGAAGAGCTACCATATTCATATATCTTAAGGATATGTTCTAATAAAGAGGTTTGAGCTTGTCTCCTTTCGCTCTCTTTATCTTTAGCTTCTTTATCACCTTTCTTGGTCCTGGCTCCTTCAATGTTTGATTCTTTGGCACCAGTTTCAGTGTGACCCCTTCCTCAATTTGATCAAATGTGTTACCACATAATAAACTGCCTTGGAGCATCATCCAATATGTGGACCTCATCATTAGGGCAGGAAACCAGTGTAGTGCCAAAACCTTTTCTAATGCGATGTACCATGACCTTGACTCTGGCATAAGGAATTATATTATGGTGAATTGTTGTGGCAGCTAGGTACACGATAGCATAAGCAGTAAGGGTTATAGTCCCTTTGTGTGTCATAATATAAAGGCCACCCTCTTCCCTATTGTCCTCAGTGTACTTAGGGTTAGGGTTAGGATCAAATGGATGGGAGACAAACTTCTCCTTATTGGCGTTGCCCTTCCCACTCGTCACCGTAAGAGAACCATGAAAATATGAACAAAATTGTCAAGACAAAATACATGTTAAATATCCCTTCTTACTCGACCTAGGGGTGGTCAGGGCTCCCAATAGCTATCTGCAAGATGTCCATTCCTTTTTTAGGAATAAAAGACCCTTGGGTTGCCTGTTCCTCCAGTACATCCTATAACATACAACTAATCAAATTAAAATAACTGAAGATCATGTAATAATGTATAAATTGTTAATATTTAAATTAATTACTTACAATCATCTCAGCAACAATAATAACCACTATAGTGATGTGTTATCCCTTCTTAACCCTTGCAGCCTTCCATTTTTGTTGGCTAAATAGACGTTAGATGGATGCAAAAAGTCTGATGCACTAAGGTATGATACAGAAACTTGTTGCACAGCTTGCAACTGCTCTTTCATTAGTTTGTTCTCTAAGACAAGATACCCCCTTGAGACATGTAATAGTAGTACATATTCTTCTTGACTATTTCCTTATTCCTCTTACTCATAGCCTATGAAGATAAAAAAAAGTTAGATTAGTTAATTAAAATGTACATTCATTATTAACTAAGTTAATTAAAATGTAAGTTTACACATATCAAATCTTATAAGTAAGTTTACACATATCAAATCTTATAAGTAGCTTCTTCCAACCGTTGATGAAATAATGTCCATACTTCATCACTAGCATTAGGGTATGTGTCCTTTGGATGTTCTCCCATTTTACTTCCTCAGAGATAGTCCTTTCCAAGGTTAGACTTAAAGTCTCTCCACCATTCATCGTATTACTTTAAGATGCGATGCCTTATGCTTGTTGTGGTGGGAATATCAAAATGTTGCTACATTATATTGAAGTACAAAAAAAATGAAGTTGTAATAAGGGATAAAAATCATTAATAACTAAAGTAGATAGGTGAAACATAGAATTAAAAATATACCAAAATGTCATCCCAAATCATATCTTTGTCTTTCTAATCTACCGCCTTCCAATTGGCGTATGCGATACTAATCTTAGAGTGTAGTATATGGCCGATATATTTGTTAAGCAATGCCCTATTTCAACTAGTTACCTTCATGTCATAATCAAACTTCACTGGTAACTTTATGAGATGTGACCCCTTATCTATCTTAGCCACCCGTTTTATATGAGCTAGGTCTCTTTTTCTTTTCTTCCTTTACTAACTAGAATCGTCCTGACCTCAACCATCCAAGCTCTATTAAAATAAATAAACAAAAGTAAGAATCCCAAATGATAACCAAATCTATCAAACTTAAAACCAATAATGTATTGAATAAACCTATTGTCAACAAAATAGTTCAATAACTTATAGTAAACCATAACTTATAATAGTCCAACGAAATAGTCCAATAACTTACAACCAAATTCATATTCCTATGTAAGATGCTAATTAATGTGGAAGCAACACTCAAAGATTTCACTTACCTAATGAGTATGTCTTAAAATAATACTCATTATAAGGAAACCAATAAATTTTGTGGATGTGTACAATTACTTAGATAGCACAGTGGTTGAGAATTACCAACTTAACATATATACTCTCAAATTATCATTTTAGTCTATATTATCATGGGGAGAAGAAAGTGTATATCTAATATTAATATTGCAAAAGATTTCATTTTTCCCAACTATACAAGGGAGGCTTGTTCAACCATGCAATCTAAAAAAATTTACTTTGGATCGTAAAACTTTTTACAATTGTAGAATTTACCAAAGAGCTTGTATGCAGAGTCCAAAAAAAAAATTCCCACCATTTGCTACTATTTACCAGAGAGTTTATATGCCATAACGCGATATACTATTGGTTTTACAAGTATTTAACAAGTCTTACGTACATAAATAGCCTTAAGGAGAATGGTCCTGAATATCTTATTTCACAAATATAAATTATATATACGCATATCTAACAATAAAATAAAAATTAATTAATTCACTTCAATTGTTCTAAGGATAATGTAGTATGAGGTAGAGCCTCTGCATGTGTGTGGAGGGGGAACTTTTTTGTCAAAAAAGCATGCATATGTTCTTTCTTTTTATGTTCAATAATACAAGGATGATAACCCATAACCGTAAAAGTAAGAAAAATTAGCAAATGAAGAAGTTATACAATGACTTATAACTTTAAATATGAGAACGAAAACAAAGGGAGTGAATGATGATCAGTGATTGAACAATGACGGAGGGAGTAAACGACAAGAAGAATGACGACAGAAGACACTGAAAACAGGGGAAACGATGAAAAATGTCTTTCATCCAAGCTATGGTGGTGGGGAAGTCTCTACTTGTTCAGCCTCATCTTTCTTGAGTAGTTCTTTTTCTTTTAAACTTTCTGATTGCTTGGGCACTTTAGGGATATCTTCAGTAATGTCCTCCACATCTTTAGTGGTATACTCATGGATGTTTTCAGTAGTATCTTGAATGACATCTTTAGTAGTATTTGCCACATCATTTTCTATGAAGCCCACCTTTTTGCCACCTTTCAATGTGATGGCATTTAAGGACTTAGGATTGATGACAATATTAGAAGGGATGGTCCCTCCATTCTTCTCTTGTTGCCTATTTATAGAGTTAGCGCTTGTTGCCAAAATTTGATACCACTTGTTGTGAGCGCTCAAATTATTTACTAAATTAATATATATGTAGTATAGTGATCAACCTAGGTCTTATTATTTACATGGGGTTAATGTAAAGCTTAACTCTATATTAGACTAAGTGTGAGAAAAATGAAGAGTAGACGAGAATTTGATTAATAATTTTAAGAAAATAAAAAGAGATAATAACAAAAATAAAATAAAAGCAATAGTGTAAAAGGATATCACCAATAAGACGAGTGATCCTAATAATTGATGTGCGGCTATCATCGTTCAATGATATATTAGATTTATAATAATTATATATGTTAAGTCCTTATCATGTATAACCCTAGCAACTACCATGGTCATAATCAAACAATCTACAATTATACCTGGATCTAGTATATATATAATTGAATCAAGAATAATTAGTGAAAATTCACTTAGCATGTAATAAATTAAATAATAGATGATTTGTTCCTCTAATATAGATATTTAATCAAAAATCTTATAACTAAACATGTGAATCCACTTTGAATAATTATTAGAGAAAATCAAAGATATTAAATAAAAACACTAAATCATAAATTGAAATAATAAATCACAAGGGTTTAATCACAAAAATGTCTCAATCAAAACCCTAAGTCCAATATATACAAATGTCAAAATCTAAATTTAGGAAATTATAAATTTTCATAAAGAAAAATATCAAAACATAAAATTGTTCAACTCCTAACTTTAAAGCATAGAAACTCAAACCAATACATCTCTCCCCAAGAACTTAAAAGAAAAAGGACGAAATTGTGAAAAAGATAAAAAAGATGATTGTGATAGTGGTAATTGGTGTGTCAATTAGAGTAGTCTTACGGTCATTTATATAGCTTTGGGTTGTAGTCTTAGTATCTTTCCCGTTGACGTAGGTTTTTTTACTAATTGGTTTTTTTAAAAAGTAATGATAATCTCTACTTATTTTCAGTATCTTTTCAAATTGTCATTTTTTCTAATATCACCAAAGATAAGTTTTTAACTCAAATATCCTATAAGCAATTCAAATAAAAAGTAATAAGATAAAAGACATAAAATAATTAATAAAAATAAGAAAAGATAACATATTTATCTATTATTCTTTGATTAAATTCAAATGTTTAGATATTGAGGAATAATCTTTGAATTAATCTAAATGATATTGAATTAATATAGTATAGCATAATACTAATATAATGTGATATGATATTAAAGGAATGAATTAATATAATAAATTATAATATTAATATAATATTATTATTATAGGTATTTTGATTTTCTCTAATTAGATATTATAATTTCCTCCTTTACTTTATCAATTCCTCAATTAACCTTCCTAATATAATATAATTGTGTAGTAATTGATATAGATTCTAGTCATTATTTATTTATTTTTTAATTTCCTAAAATACATAAAAGCAAAATACCTTTATGCAAATTAATTTAATTAAGAGAAATAATAAAATCAATAAAAAATAAGAAAATAATATTTTTAATCATTTAATTTATATAATCAATTAAAATATAAAATAGTCACGACTACTGAAATAATACCTATTAAACTTTATAAATTCTTTAAAATAGATATAAAATAATATAATAAAATAAGAATTCATCAGTGATTTTTACATTAATGACCAAATTAAAGTCTTTGGCATGCACCTCCCTGTACCCCCTATGAATCCATTTCAAGTGTGTGGTAGGTACGAGAGATATGGAGTGGAGAAATATTTCAATGAGTTAAATTTTTGTTTTTTTAAAAAAAAAACAAAGAGAAGTGAGATTAAAACCTTTTAATTAATTTTTGGCTTAATACAATATTTAGTCCCATAACTTTGCCTTCATTTTGATTTTAGTACCTCCAAAGGTAAAATAACCCAAGTTTTTATTTAAAAAATAGTGGACGTGGAACTATGAATGTTTACTTATACCTACATATTTTTCTCAAACAGTGCAAAGATATATTTACTCAGGAGGTCGAAGAAATTAAAGACCAAATTAAAGACCAACAACGACTTTTTCTTTAGGCCAGATGAAGAACGAAAGACTTTAATTAAACAGTTCCACATCATTATTTCCAGTTGTGTGCCTCTATCACACTTCATCACAAAATCACAATCACCATTTTCTCTTTTAATATTATTGTTGAGCTCAAGTCTGTGTGGTCAGACGAAGGAGTTCCCCTGCCGCGTTTAATTGGGATGACGTTTCTCTACCTCAAATTGACTCCAACTATTGTTTGCGATGGCTTTAGTAACAAAACACTTTAGGGTTAAAGTCATTTCTTGGTGCTTCCACATGAGTCACAGTATGTTAATTATGTTGGGAAATAATTGAAATATATACAAAAGAATAAATCATAAATATATACACACACTCTCTCACACACACGTGTAATACACGGAAAAGGATGAAGCGAATATTCTTTTTTTTTCACTTCCAAAATTCTTGTAGTTGTAAAAAAGAAAAACTCTACTTTTATAATCTTGATTTTAACTTTAATATTTACGATAAAGTTGTCAAATTACACACACATAGAATATTATATAATTTTGACCGTCTTAATGTGCCCTTCACGCCCTTCGTAAGACCTCAATAGTCTGGACCCCACAAACTAATGGTCTTCAGACGGAACAGCGTCTCACAGACGGAAAGAAGATTTTAGGATAAGTGCGGATACCGTGGTTTTATAAACTTTTTATAAAGCTTAAGTTTAAAAAAAATTAAAATAAATAATTATATTTATTTAAAAAAAAAATTAGACCAAATCATAATTTAAAATTGAGGTTTTGAATGAACTTATATATTATCTAATTATTATTTTATTTTTATTTTTTTCTACTCTCTCTCCTCCCTCTTTTTTCTCAATCTCTCATATTCTTTCTTTTACTTCCTCTCTGACTCTCCGTAGATCTTCCCTACCTCTGCCGTTAAACTCGTGCTCTTTTTTCTCTGTTGCCATCCTTATGTAAGTCGCCGTTAAACTCGTCGTCGCCACTGGTAGAGAAAAAAAGAAAATGACCGGTGCTGGTATGGTGCGTTGGAAGAGAAAAGAATATTGTGGACAGTTAATGTAAACAGTAATGTGTGGACAGTGTGAGTGATATGAATATTGTGAATAGTGCCATACTGATTTAATTAATATTTTTTTATCTTATACCTTTTTAGTAATTTATCATTCACAAAAGTCTTTCTAGTAATAACTATCTAAATATTCATTTACATAAAACTATTTTTTTTTTCTATATGCTCTTCTCTAAAAGTTGAGCAATTTTTTTTTTTTTTATAAAATCGCTTTTAAAAATCTATCCAAATGAACACGAAGGTCATGTACTTTTCGGAAAACCCTGCTAAACCAATATATATGTGTCATGTTAAGATGTACTACAAATATCTATCCCCTTTTAGCCACAGTTTCATCTCTTGCTCTGTTACCACCATGAACCTCTATTCTGCGAAAGAGCTCATTCTGATAAATATTCCATTGGTTCTTCTCTTGTCGCTTCATTCTTCATGTCACTCCCTTCATCGAATAACCCCAAGCCAACCCCTCAAAGACGGCGACGTTTTGCTCTCACATGGAGGAACCTTTGCCCTCGGTTTCTTCACCCCCAGCAACCATTCAACAAAGCGCTACGTTGGAATATGGTATAATGAGTCCTCCAAACCAGCCGTTGTGTGGGTTGCTAATAGACAGAATCCTCTAAATGATACTTCTGGTCTTTTGTCGATTGATACCAATGGAAACATCGTTCTCGTTTACAATGATACCGATTTAAACAGAAACAGCCCCATTTGGTCTTCCAACGTTTCCGTCATCACATCTTCTAGTCACACCTTTGCTAAGCTTCAAGACACTGGAAACTTGGTTTTAATAAAAAATGAAGGAAGACCGAAGGTTTTATGGCAGAGTTTTGACTATCCTGGTGACACAGTGATTCCGTTCATGAAATTTGGGGTAAACTGGAAAACCGGTTTTAATTGGTCGCTTACGTCATGGAAATACCCAGACGATCCAGGATTGGGGAACGCAACTCACATAATTGACCCAACGGGTTATCCTCAAATATTCATTTATAAAAATGGAGCTCCATTTTGGCGGGGTGGGTCTTGGACGGGTGAAAGATGGAGTGGTATATCTCAAATGACACCCAACTTTATCTTCGTCGTCACCTATGTTGATTATGCTAATGAAGTTAGCATGGTGACCCGAGTCATGGACCCTTCACTCTTCTTAAGAATGGTGCTAGACAACACTGGGCATATATCACGATATATTTGGCAAGCTAAGGAGAAAAGATGGCTCCAAGTATGGTACGGTCCAACAGAGGACTGTGACATCTATCGTAGGTGCGGGTCAAATAGTAAGTGTGACCCGTATAATGGGGACAAGTTTGAGTGCGTGTGCTTACCCGGATTCGAACCCAGGAACCCAGAAGAGTGGAACATGAGAAATGGGTCGAGCGGGTGTGTGAGGAAGAAGAATGTGTCGACGTGTCAAAGTGGGGAGGGGTTTGTGAAAGTGGCTCGTGTGAAGGTGCCAGATACATCAAAGGCACGTGTGGACAAGAGGGAGAGTATGAGCTTGAAAGGATGTGAGGAGAAGTGCTTGAGGGATTGTTCGTGTGTAGCGCATACAAACGTGGATGAGGTCAAACAAACTGGGTGCTTGACGTGGCATGCTGATATGGAAGACATCAGAACATTCAATAATCTGGGCCAAGATTTGTACGTGCGTGTGGATGCACATGAATTAGGTACGTCATTCTGTACTTCATGTTTTACTATATCATGAGTCAAAAGAATAGAATCGTTCATATGAAGTTAGTTATTAAATGGATTAATGAAGTTAGTTATTAATTGATAAAAATTGTGTGTTGATTTTTTTTAACAGTGATAATTTGAAAAAAAAATTAGAAGTTTGACCAACAATGTGAATTGATTACTTTTTGTTGTTGGTGGTGAATTAATCACCTGTGTGAATGAATAGAATCTTTGATAATGTTCCCAGCCATTTTGAGAGCTTTATCCAGCATCTAGTTGCATATTTTTATTTTGTGCAAAAGGATCCTGCCTAATTCACCGTTTCGTGGGAGGATATTGAATTTTTGTATGTGAAAAATGTTTCATAGGATATTTCTGAAGTAGATGGTGGTTGATAGAGTAATCCTTTATCATAATTGCCGGCTATGGATTCGAGCCCCGTCGTCAGTCCCGATCGATAGAAATCTAATAAAAAAAATACATCAATTCATTTCTTCTGTGAAAAGAAGTCAAAATAACAAACATAATAAATTTCTCACTTAGAACTTCATACAAATAACTAAATGGTATTGAAATGGACAAAATTTCTAACCATAAATGACTCTAAAACATTAAAAACATATTCTGAAAATATAGAGCATAACATGTCATGTACGTAAATTAAATCGAGAATATTGCAACATAATAACAAGTTATTAAATAATATCGTTAAGATCTAGCAACTCATTATCTAATTTAAAATAAGGTAAAGTACTAATAGATGGGGAAGATCATTGGAATAATTCAAAATATCTAAAAGATAATTTAAATATTCCTAGTAAACTAAATCTAAAATGATTCTTTTAAATAATAAAATTATATAGAAGATAAAAATAAAATGAGTCAACTGGGAGCCATCTTAAATAGAATCATTTATTTGTCTTAAATGCCGCACATGATATTATTTGGCATGTCACCTACTCTTTCTGGATATCTTTTCTAGTGGGGCCTCTCTCTTGGCCATTATCATTTAAAGTAACAACTTCATATTACTCATATTTTTCATTTCCTATGTTTAATTTAATTTCTCCTCATTAATTTATCCTTTTAATTTGTCTCTAATATATTGTTTTATCTTGCCTATTTCCCTCACCAACTAAAGTCAATATCAATAATTTCATAACATGTCAATCAACATATTGCATACAAAATTAAGGAATGTGATGACATATCCGATATGTTTCTATATGTATTGCTTTATAACATTTAACATTTTATAACATGCATACTTACTATTAATTTTATTGATACTGTATATTAGCAAAATATTAGGAAAAATAGGGAAAAAGTCCCCCACTGATAATTTTATTGGTGAGAAATATTTGATAAATTTTTATATACATAGAATACTGATACTTTATAAATTATATATATATTAATACTCTAATTTAGGTCATTATCCCTCCCCTCCCCTCTCCTCCCCTTCCCTCCATTTCTCTCATACCAAACACACCCTAAAAGTTGACTCACGTTACTGCCAATAGTTAATTAACACTACAATCTCTCAAAAACATCATGATCATTCATGAGGGAAAAAAAAGTTTTTACGCTTCTATGATTTGTTTGGATAAAAAGTCCGCTTTGGTGTATTCTTGTCTGCAGCTAAATATGAAAAGAAGCATTATGGTTTCTTTGGCAAGAAGGGGATGGTGACACTAGTAACCATTTCTGTTTGCCTGATAACATTCCTGGTGATCTCTTTTATGTATTGGTTTGCAAAGAACAAGAATCAAGGTAAGCTTTATCTCTATCAATTTCCCCACAAAATGACGTTCTCAAGTAAATACATTATATATGCTGCACATAAACTTTACTTGAAGGATCGTCTTCTTTTCAATCTAAAGTGATTAATTGGCTGTATAAGACCATCTGTTTTTTTTTTTTTTTGTTTAACACAGAAAAAAGAATGCAGAAAAGAAATTTGTTTGATGGAGAAAACAATTCCGATTTAACTTTCTATGATCTAAAGGAGATTGTTGAGGCAACAAACAATTTCTCAGATGCTAATATGCTCGGACGAGGTGGTTTTGGTTGTGTGTATAAGGTAGCTGTTCTATGTAACTAATCTCAATTGTCATAATAAACATTGTTTTGACATCAGGGTTTCATAAAGAAAAGATAAAATGTACACATTCATGAATTAATTATGGATTTTGACATCAGGGTCTACTCAAAGATGGAATGGAAATAGCAGTTAAGAGGCTATCAAAGTATTCTGGACAAGGCAATGAAGAATTCAGAAATGAGGTTACTTTAATTGCAAAGCTCCAACATAGAAATCTTGTAAGGATCTTAGGTTGTTGCATAGATGAAGAAGAGAAAATGTTGATATATGAATATTTGCCAAACAAAAGCTTGGACTCTTTCATTTTTGGTATGCCTTCTGATTATCATTTAATTTTTCTACATATATACATAAGTTATTGTCAAATTTTTCAATTTTAGAAAATGAAAGAATTGATCAGGAAATATTATTCTTCACATTTAATAGTTTTCAACTTTTATTTAGATCAAGCAAAAAAATTACAATTAGATTGGAGGAAGAGATTTGACATCATCTGTGGAGTTGCAAGAGGAATTTTATACCTTCATCAAGATTCAAGATTAAAAATAATTCATCGAGACTTAAAGGCCAGCAATGTGTTGTTAGATTGTACAATGAATCCAAAAATTTCAGATTTTGGTATGGCAAGAATATTTAGTGGAGACCAGACTGAAGCAAACACAAACCGTATTGTTGGAACCTAGTAAGTACTCAACTACTTAGCTTATCACTGTAGTTTCCTAGCATTGCATTGCACACACATAGTATCCTAGTTTCCACAAGTTTGAAAAAATCCTAGTAAAGAGACTAAACTATTAAGTATCTAGTTGGAATGAGCATCAATATATGTATCTAAATATGTAGATGCTAATTAAAAATCCATTCTTCATGGTCAAATAGCATTTCAACATGATGAGCTAGGTATGTTTGTGATTTATGCCCTTCAAAGTCAAAATCTACTCATGTGACATGAGATGCTAGAAATGACAATTCAAATACTTAATATAGTTGAAGTATCTTGAGTTCAAATGATCATTGACAGATTTCAATAATCTTTTCAGTGGTTATATGTCACCTGAATATGCAATGGAAGGAATTTTCTCAATAAAATCAGATGCATATAGCTTTGGAATTTTACTTTTGGAGATTGTTACTAGCAGAAAGAATAGTGGTCATTATGATGACAATACTTCTACTTTGGTTGGACATGTAAGTATAGATAATGAACAACTTGAGTTAACTTTTCTCATTGGTAATAGTCTAACTATCTAACGTATTCAATTAATTCAGATTTGGAACCTTTGGAGAGAAAGTAGAGCTATGGAGATTGTTGATCCATCATTAATTGGTGAAAAATGCCCTGAACATGAAGTACTGAAATGCGTCAAGATTGGGCTTTTATGTGTGCAAGAATATGCAACAGATAGGCCGACTATGTTAGAAGTTGTTTCCATGTTGGATAATGACTCCACTCTTGCTCCTCCAAAGCAACCAGCATTTCTTTTCAAGAAAACTGATGGTGATGATTCCAATCCGCCAAACAGTGAGGGGCTCAATTCAATAAACGAGATGAGTTCTACTGTGGTTGAAGCTCGTTGAAAATCTTGACTCTCATACTTGGCAATGTTGTTATAATGCTACAAATACTTGTGAAGTGAATGATTTTATGATTTTTAAAACATTGTGAATGATTATGATGCATATATGTTTTAGCTGTATCAAGTGTGAATGACGTTGAAGCATATTTCTTTTAACATTGAAGTGACAATCATAATCAGGCTTGCTTTTAGTTGTTAATTCCTAGCAATATTGGGTGTCTTCCTCTATTGAACATTTTGTTCATTTACATATGCGGCATATCCACAACCTCAAAATTAATTTTAACATTTTTTTTTACATATATGGCATAGTCCCCACATTAATAGTTTGACATCTTTTTTAATATTTAAAAAGTCAGTTGTGATATAGGATATATACTTAATTGATGTATAATAATTCATGAGAAAGGTTCTATATGTTTTAAAATTAATTATACACATTAATGAAGTATTTATAGAAAAAATTGTAAAAAATATATCAAATGAAATAACTCAATAGAATAATTATTTTAGATATATAGATTATTTACGAGGTGGGTTAAGTAAAATTATACTAGAATTGGTTAAATAATAACTAGAACATTTTTAAAGTTTTAAAAGACTGATACTAGATATACGAATTCATTTAGATATGATCTATATCTAATAAGTTTTAATATTTGGATAGTTTTTAAAATAAATTCTTTCAAATTTCCTTTTTTTTTAAATTAACCAAAATACAATTAAAATAAAAATATATCTTTCAATAGTAGCCTAACCTAAACTATCACACCTTACTCTAAAGTCACTTATATCAGATTCATTTATCAATTTTAGAACTACATGTAAACCAATTAGTACCATTAGCAAGTCTAAACGCTTAGAATCTTTCCTATAAAACTTTGGTACCACTAGTATTGATGCTTTAAAAGAAGCAATTCCATAGTTCATCAATGCTTGATGAAATTTATACCTACTAATAATCATGCATTCTAGCTATGCTTTAGCATAGCATTTGCTTTAACTTGTGCTTACTTTTCCTGATCTTTCTTATGGAGATTAATTCCATACCATCACATGCACTTAACTTATTTAATTAAATTATATAAACATATCTATTTATATATCTATACACTAACAGCCACAAATAGATAAATAGTAAATAATTAATGATAACTAAGTGACTTCCTTAAGATCTTCACCTCCAAATTTCTTCCACAAGCTTAGCTCTTTCTTTATGAGAAACTTGCTTCTGCTATAGGTACATGGTAGAAAAAGTAGGTGAGATTAGGGAAAATTTTAATAGCAAAACTACAACTCAATATATAATGCACAATAGTAATTAACTAAGCATATAATTAGTCAATATAAGAACAACACCTTACAAGCAAATACACATGGCCAAGGCACAAACTCAAGCAAGGATATTACATGTTCAAAAGCCTAACTATGGCATATATAGCAAATAAACATGCAACAACCAAGCACAAACTATATAAGAGTTAATAAGTTTCACTATCTTTATCTTTCTCCTTTCCACTTGCACCTTTTTCTTGATTCCTTTCCTTGAGTCTTATTGGAGACTTTGCCACAAAACAAAACCAAGGAATTATATATATGTATAAAGCAGTTTAATGCACTCTCTTTGATGCTTTAATTTCATAATAAATCTTTCTCAAAAACCCCCCAACTTTCACTTTGAGTTTAACTCTTAACTTTATTCCTTCTTTTAAACTCATTTCAATACTCAATTCTATAAAACTTCAATTTTTCCTTGCTTCCATTGAACTTGACCAAGTAGGAAAATAAAAAAGAGTTATTAAAACTTCATATACTTTCTTTTTATCATTATACTCCCAAAACAGTGAGCTCACTAGCTCATTTTTAGTTTCAATCTTTAAACATTTGAGCTCAACAACATATTCTTAAAGACTTTAAACTTGCCTTGAATATGACTTAATAGTCTAGAATATTTACTTAATATTCAATAGAATCAAAACAGTGGGTTATCATCAATTTCTCTTTCCAATTAACTCATCACACCACACACAAACATAGGTATATGTTTATCTTACACTTATAGGTGGCGTGACCCTATGTTGGAGTCTGAAAAAATCCAGCTTCATAAATATTGATTTAATCATTTAAATGTCCTAACCATGATTTTACAACTCCAACACTTGTTTCATATTAAAATACCTTCACTGCACTAAAAGTTTCAGCTTCAATATTTCAACTTATACGAGCTCCTTCTCCTCTGCTCTCTCGCTTTCGCTCTCTCTCACTCTACTCTCGCTTTCTCTGTCACTCTCTTCGCTGTAAAACCTGCATATGACGGTGATGAATAAGAATGAGTATTGAGGAAGGCTGAAGGTGGTTTTAATTTTAATATTTCCTTGGTCCACGTGAGAAGCTTATTCTACCAGCCCCAATTTTTAACATCTAATTGGGCTACCAACGGGGGTTGGTCCGAGTGGTAAACGGCTCGATATCGCTTAAGCGAGATCTTGAGTTCGAGCATTGGCATATGCAGAAAATCCCCGTTAGGAGACTCACCCACCATATCCAGGTACGCGACGCGGGTCGTATCCAGATGTAATCGGGGCAAAGTTCCGGTGAACTGGGTGGGCAACAAAAAAAAACATCTAATTGGGCTCATTTTCTCCCAAAGTCTGAAGTTTTTTTTTATTGCCCACCCGGTTCACTAGAGCTTTGCCCCGACTACATCCGGATCCGACCCGCGTCGCGCACCTGGCTATGGTGGGTGAGTCTCCCAACGAGGATTTTCTGCGTACGCCAAGGCTCGAACTCGAGTCTCCCAAAGTCTGAAGCTAATCCTCTTATTTTGACATGACACGTTTGGGACTTTGTTTTTGGGCTTAGTCATAGTTCAAATTTATCTTTAGGCTTAGATAGTGAATATACACCTATTTTCTCTATAGGTTCAACTGATAAAAGAATAAAATATATGACTATTTAGCTATTTTTATCTCTATATGCTCTTATCATAGCTATTATGACTGTCTCTAGCTGCTCTTATTATCTTTAGCTGATTTTAAATAGTACACAAAGAGATGACTTATGTAAATACTTATTCCTCTACTATTTTCTCTACTTTTCTTCTTTAGTAGGAGTATTACTCTAATATGCACAATGTCTAGGCAATGTATTGCAAGAAGCTGCATACCTGCTTCTGATACATAGCTCTACTACTACTCAGAGGTTAAGCATATCTTTCATAGACATAACATAAAGTCTGGTATTTAATGCAATAAGTAAATGCTCTTATTTGCTTGCTGCTATATCCGTAGCATATGACATGTTATCCCTATAAGAGGGAGTCTCTCTTTCTGACTACAACTAATTATGTTCTTTCTACTTATAGAGTTATAGGGAGAGGACTTATAATATTCTCTTCTTTCTACTTGCTTTCATACTCTACTAAGCTCTGTCCCTGAGCTATGTTCTTGGCCAATCATGTTTCCTTTGGGCTTAAGTCAACCTGCCTTGCCTCGCATCCTAGCCTTACTGCGATCCTAACTAGATCAGCTATTTTCTTTCAGCTAAGTGTGGAATGATTTGACTCACATCTCTAGGCCATTAATACTTTTAAATTTACCCTATCATCAGGGATCACTAGTAGACAGGAACCTATCTCTAATTTTCCTTTGAACCTCAACTACTTTTTTTCTCTACTGGAGGACATGTTGCTTTTATCATAGCAACATCAACTATATTGTCAAGTCTCAACTATTTTTCTCTTCCTTTCAGAGAGGGCGTGTTGCTTTTATTACATTAATATCAACTCCGATGATATATTCTCAACTAGTTTTCTCTTTCCTTACTTGTTGCCTTAATATCAACATCAACTCCATTTATTTATCATATCTCTTGTGCTAACCTGTCATCATTGAATCCTCATCTGTAAGCATCATAACTTTTGGATTTCTTACTAGCCTGAGTGCTCTAGTCACGTACCTTATAGATTTCATAGGTACATTTACTAGCCCCAAATTCTACTATCTAAATATCATTAGGGAATATATTCATTCCCTTATACAATTCCTTGGTATAAATCTAATCTTTGACATCTTTGTCTACTTCTCTTTATTTTCATCAGAAATATTAGCATAATACTCAGCATATATATGTCATTCAAACATTTATGCTGAGTAAACATAGTTACTACAGTCAAACTTCTAGCTTGTACCTCTACCTTTAATTTAACTTTCATAGAAGCATCTATAATAGTGTAATGGCTCTGTAGAAATTTTAAGTAAGTAATGAAACCTTGGTTTAAATATTATTTTGCGCAGAATTATCACAAGAGGTTGGTGTAGCTAAGTGGTTGGAAGTTGTGCTAAGTGGTTGGAAGTTGAGACATAAATCTAGTGGTGGGTTCGACACCCCGCGCCTGCAGAGTGAAGGTTTTATTTTCATTTTTTATCATGAAATTACAATAATACCCCTCTGAATTCTTTTAAACCATTTCCGTCTTCTTTCCTCTTTTCCTCTGTTGCAGCATCCCGTGAATGTCAGAGTGGTTGAGCCACCGCGCTGCGCGAGGGGAAGGGTCAGTCGGCGTGCGGCGCAGGAAAGGACGTTCACGGCACGTAAGAATCGTCGTTGCCCTTTTTATTCTGGTACACTTCTCCTTTTCCTCATTCTAAGCTCAGACGTGAGAGAGAGTGAGAGAATAGAGGTTTCGAGTCTCTGAGCTGCTGAGATTCTGTCGCCTGTGCCGTGATTATCCTTCTCTGTTCTGGGTAAGAATCGCCGTGGCCACTGTCACACTTTGTCATCTGTGCAGTGTGCTTGTCGGGGTACTGTAGCGGCAACAATACACCGAGCTTCTTCCATCTTTCTCTTTCTGGTTGCCGAGAGTGGAGCGGAGGAGAGTGATAAATCGCTGTCTGTGAGGGAAGGAGCTTTCATTGTTGTTGTCGTTGAATCCAGTCTCTGTTGATTCTCCGTGAGCCAAGACACCGTCACTGTTTGCGCTGTACAGCCATTTCAATCTCCGTCTCCCTCCTCCCCTGTTCTGATTGGTTGCTCGATGTGGTTGAGTGTGGTAAGTGCAAGTCACTCCTTTTCCTTCGGACATTCATAGTTGTGGTTAGGTGTATAATTTTTTACTGCTTGCTCTGTTTGTCAAAGCCGTGAGGGATGAGGGTGTGTGTGTGTGCCGTGAAGCAATGGAGATAGTTGAAGCTCTATGTGTGTATGCATAGGTGTATTGGCTGGATTTCTGTAATGTGAGAATGGGAGAAAGTTTGTGTGCTCTATTTTTGTTCTGGAAATGTTAAGGCGAAAATTAGAGAATTCTCCTGTCTGCTGTGCTTGCGTGATGCTGTGTAATATTGAGTGTGAACTACTGTGGTTTTTGGGTGAAAACAGAAGGAAGAAGGTGTTGGACAGTATATGAATATATATAAATGCCTAAATGAATTACCTTGGCTTGCTGTCTGAATGCATTTTTAGATATGCCACTGTTTTGGAAAATCATGTGTGTAAATATGGTATTGCTGTTTGGAAAGTTACATGGCGTATATATATATATATAACTACTGTATAGAAGTTAGATTGTTGTTTTGGTGATGACTGAGTAATTGGAATTGATTTAACACTTCATGGATATTGTTGGGTTGGTTCTGTAGTGCTGTTGAGATATTGTGGCTGTAGGGAATGGTTATGGATAGAGGAAACCGTATGTGTGTGTTCATATATGCATTGCTGTCGTGGTCATAAATTTGCTGCTGGTATTATGTGTGCTTGACCCTTTAGAGAATGGTTTTTGGACAGCAAGTGTGTGTGATTGGTCAAGGGAGGTTAATTTCGATTGACTAATATGGTCATTGAGAACGTTAGATGTTTGAATGTTGAGGTAGTTTGGTAATGTGGAAGTCGTGGGTTTTGAACATGAAGCTAGAAATGAATTGGGAAACTAATGAAAGTAATGTGAACTCGTGATTTTTTTTTGGGAGTTGGTACATAGTTTGGATAATATTTCTTTTAGACATTAACTCTTTTATACCTTATAATGCACTTGTTCCATGTCACATCCTCACTTTCTTAGCTTCATCTTCTCCAAACTAGTACGCTGTTATGTTTGGAAAAGGTAGGGGTGAGATTTTTAGGGAAATCTCAGTAGTAAACGGTACCACAAATAGTGTATGCAAATATCTGCTAGGTGTTAAACATGCTTGCATTATGATATATACATGCTTTTATGATTCTTATAACATATGGCCATAGCATAAAAAGAAACAGAGCATTATCAATCATACATGTTTCACATAAGCAAGACAAGTAAATAGCATATTAACAACACTCAAGCAATAAGCATACAAGTTTAGGTATAAGTCCACTACCTGGCATGCAGCCTTTCCTTTAGTCCTTAGCCTTTGCTCTGAGATCCCTTCTTTATAGTATAACTCCACTTTTATTATTATCTCATCCAGTATAACTCTACTTTACTCAAGCTTATCTTGAGGTAATACCCCTATTTTGACAATTTCCTAGCTTTCTTTCTATCCTCGGCTATCCTTATAGAGAGAGATATTTCTCTATTCTAACTATCTAATTTATAAGAACAATCCTCTAATTTATTAGAGCAGGGGCTAGAATAACTTATTTATCTTATTCCTGAATTTGCCGAGTCCCTAAGCTTATTGGATTGCTCCTAGCTCCGCCAGAACTTATTTCTCTTCCTTTCTCTCTCTTTCTTTCTTTCTCTCTCTCTCTCTTTCTCTCTCTTTCTCTCTCTTCTTTCTTGGCTCTTGGTCGTGGAATGAAATGGCAAGGGGGGTGGGGTATTTATAGTTGAAGTAAAGTAAAATGGATGGTTCAGATCGAATCACGATGAACGACTCAGATCGTTTAACTTCCTTAAGAAGTTTCGCCTGCATCATCGTGATGACATCATCCTCCATAATGACTCATCAAAAGTGACATCATCAAGGGACACCTCACATGCTTAGGTGGCGCAATGATTGGGACCTCGGGATACCTCACCAGCTGACTCAGCGCTTCCAGAGAATTCCAGAGTCTTGTCCCGGAATGAATGGCTGAGATCGTGCCACGTGTCCTTATATTTTTGTTCTTTCCTCAGATCAATGCCATGTGACGCCTTATGGGTACCTTTTATGCCACCTCATGGCTTCCGGATAAATCTCAAGCTTTATCTGATCAATTCCCCGGTTATCACTTCAACCGGATAACTTTACTTTATTGAAAAGTCACTAAAACATTATTTTAATGCCACTTTAACCCACATATTCCTTGGGCTACGTTTTTGGGCTTTTGGAGTGTCATCTTGGGTCTCTGATCAAGCTCAAGTACTCTGATGGCTCAATTCCCAAAAAACATACCTTGGCAAATTATCAAAATGCCCTTGGTTCCTCTTTATTTATTTTAATGAGTCTAAGGGCATTTTGTCTTTTCACACCTTACCAGAGTATTCCCTGACCCTGGTCAATTATCCAGATAACCTTTCTTGATTGTCTAACCTTAGTCAAATGACCAAAATACCATTTACTCATTCTTTACTTATTTTATAACACAGGGGTATTTTCATCATTTTGTACCTTTTTTAGACACTGGCCCTTTTTACCGCTAAACTGATATCATAGACCTGGGCCTCCCTTGGTGTCATTATGGGCCTCTATGTGACGTCATTTGGGCTCATTCAGTCCCAGTTTACTTATAGATTAATTTCCCAATCGGATACCTGGCGTTCATGAACTTTCGTCTAAATTCACTAAAAAGTGAATAACTTTTTCTACAGACCTACTTTCAGGATTCTGTCAGTTCCCTGACCTCTAGCTTCACAGGACGCATATTCCTGTAACTTTTCACTTATATCTGAGGTCCAGGATGATAAAAATTTCAAATAACTTTCTGACTATCAGATAAATTTTAATTATCTAAAACTCTGATAAAATTCCTATATTAAGCCAGATTAACCAGCATCATTTCCTCTATGTACTGATGAAATTTGGGACTGAAATGCTTCCGAGCAGTTCTAAGCCACTTTCGGCTTAACTTTCTATAATTACCATTTTGCCCCTGGAAACTTTTCTTCTTTTTAATTAAGTCCCTTAACTTTTCATAATTACCTTTAATGGCCCACAACATGTGTCTACTTTTACTTTTGGACTATAAAATTTTTAGACTTTCACTTTAGTCCCTTTCTTTTCTAAAATGACCATTATGCCCCTAGGGACTTTCAGTATTTACACATAAGTCCCTGTACTTTCACTTATTTGCAGTTTAGTCCCTGAAAACCTTCTGTATGTTTCTAGGACTTCTGCTCAAAGGGGTCTGGTAGCCTATCTATTTCAGGCTACTTTCTGAACCTCTAGACCTAAAAATTGAGATATTACATTCCAGCTTGTACATGGAACTTAGGGTTGAACTAAATGTTGTTGGGGGTTACTAGTTGTTACTGGTTCTAAATCTTATTATAGGATAGCACTTTCTTTCTCTTCCTTTCATTGTCTAGAGGTCAATACTATCATTATGCCTCTGTGCAAAAGCACGTACCCAGTTATAATATATTCTATCATATGATGCCATTTTCCAAGATGATTCATAAATAACAATATTAGATCTATATATGGGGTTTCTCTTTATTCTCATGTACCCTTGCTTGTCTGCTTTAGTTAATCAATTAAAAGCTACTCAAAATCTTAATTTTATAGACATACATTTATATAATTGAGCAACAATTAATTATTTGATCATTCAATAGTTTATAACATCAAGCAATCAACTCATCACAAAAAAGGCAACCCCCACATACTTAAATTTGCACTTAGTTCAATACATAACACAAACAACCTTAAATGTGAACTTAACCATAACTTGAACATGACTTATGGTTCAAGGAACACATTATCAAATAGAATTTTAACTAGAGGGGATATTAGGTGTCTAGAGGAAGATCCTTTGAACGAACTGCTCAAATTTCTAAATTAAATCTCATGCATCAAGGCTAGCTTGTAATTTGAATCCTCTTTCTCATCATCTAAGACTAAATTAAATCCTACAAGCCTAGGCTCTCTTATGATCTTCTCTTTGCTAGAGAGCCTTCTTGCCCAAGAGCTATCACTACTACTACTATCGTTGTTGATGAATATTATGCAGCTCTTATAACGCTAATTAGCTAATAACCTAGAGTCATTTTGCAGATGAACTAGAGAAATAATTTTCTTTCATTCTTTCATTTATACTATCTTAGTTATTCTTACTAAGAATAAATAGCTAGAGCTGAGACAAAACTACTATTTCCCACGAGTAAAGCATTTTAACCTATTGCTAGAAACTCAGCTCTGATACAAAAATGTTACACTTTACTCTAAGGTCACTTATCAGAGTCGTTTATCCATTTTAGAACCATGTGTGACCTAATTAGTACCATTAGTAAGTATAAACGCTTAAAAAATTTTCTTTAAAACTTTGATAACAATAGCATTGATTTATCTTAAAATATTGAAAAATCATATTTTAATCTATACATCTAAAAATTACAAACTACTAATCATTTTAAAGCTTAGGATGTAAGACACCTTATAAGTTCATACCTTTATTAAGGGTTTTAGGAAAGATTTTGAGCAAAGAACTTTAACCAATTCCATAAAAAGCCAAAGTTCAAAACTTTGTTGTTACCGAAAGATTCTTCCCTTTTATAATGGATGAAATTTTTTAAAAATGTTGAAAATCCATAACTAATTTCTTTTTCTTTTTCTTTCTTCTCAAAGTCAAACTTGGCTTAAATCCTTAAACCTTGTTTAAAAACTTTGAATAAACTTTGAGATTTCTCTTAGGGAGGATTACATTCTTAACTATATAGTTTATATATCTTTATATACAAGCCTCACACGGCTTAATCCAAAGTCATTAATTAATATATATATCTAATCCAGCTCTAACCTTCTCAAATTTCCTTTATCATTGCCCTTTGCCCTGAGCCACTTGCCTTTGCTATATTATAAAAGAAAAAGGGTGAACAATAATATATCATATAAATATACACAATTCTATAAAGCATGCAAAACAAGAAATATCATACAATCATCATACTTCAATAATCATAACAACGTCCATACAACACATTTAACAAACATATCAACAATACACATACTCCCTATATTCATATGAATTATGCTTTTTGCTCAAAAATGCCTCTTAGCTCTACGTACTTATATCTGTATATTGCTCGTTTCATCAACACCCCTACTCATAACAGTATCATAATTATAGAGATATTGTAGTGATATTATATGATATGTAATATTCCGTAATTAGTAGAGGATACGATATGATACTGATATGATATTGTAATTAATGTCTAGGGTTACCTATTATATCTAGGGTTACCTATTATATCTAAGGTTACCTATTATATCTAGGGTTACCTATTATATCTATAAATAGGTATTCAACATATGAATGAAAATAAGCATTTGTACATCATTTTGCTCTCTGTATTTACATGGTATCAAAGCTGTGAGTTTTGGATTCCTGTCTGGGTGTTTTTTGGCGTCAGATCTTCTGGTTCTGGTCTCTGTTTCCGATAGCACTGTGCTCGCCGGAGATCTCCTCTTTTCCGACGGCGTTTCACTTCTCTGGGATCAACTCATCATCCTTATCATATCCCTGGAGTTTCGTGCCGTAACTCCAACTGGTCCAGACTGGGTCCTCCGTGTTTGATCCGTTCGTTCGCTGTGGTGATCCGTGTGTTTGCAGTTTCTGATTCGTTTGACCCCTGGAGTGGTCTTCCTCTACTGGTTTGAACATTTATTCTTACGAGGCTCCCAGTGAAGCTACGGTAATTGGATAATCCAGTTCTTTTGGTTAATCGTTGTTCGGTTACTTTCGTTTTAGTTTTGGTACTAATCTATCTTGATGGCTTCAACTAAGACTCCACCAGTTTCTGAGGTGATTCCAATAGTCACTAAGATTACTGAATACAAACTGACTTGGAAAAATTATCTCGATTGGAGTAAATCTGTTCGTATTTATTTTTGAAGTATTGAGAAGGAAGATCACTTGACCGATGACCCTCCAGAAGAGCAAGATCCCTCTCGCAAGTTATGGTTAAGGGATGATGCACGACTTCTCTTACAGATTCGTAACTCTATTGACAGTGAGATCATGCCCTCTATTACTCACTGTGAATTTGTTAAAGAACTAATGGACTACTTGGCATTCTTATACTCAGGCAAGAATAATATTTCTCGAATATATGAGGTTTGTAGATCTTTTCATCGCGTCGAGATGCCGGATGATCGTCCCCTTACAGCCTTCTTTATGGATTTCAAAGGAACGTATGAAGAACTCAATGCCCTCATGCCTATTTCTGATGAGAGGAAGGTCAATATGTCTCACCGAGAGCAGATGGCTACCATGAGCTTTCTTACTGCACTTCCGCCTCGATATGCGGCTGCTCGATCTCAAATTTTATCTGGGGCTCATCTTCCTTCCCTCGAAGAGGCCTTCTCTCGTGTGTTACGAATTGAACAAATCTCTTCACCGGCTCCTCTTGTGCCTACCAGCGCATTAATCAGTAGTGGTCAGAATAATGCTCGGGGGCCACCTATTTATCGTGGTTCTACACCAGGGGGTTCTACTCAGGAGTCGAAAGGCGTGATCTGTTACTACTGTAAGGAGCCCGGTCATACGAAACGTACATGCCGTAAACTTCAGAATAAACAGAATCGACAAAATTCTGCACACGTGGCCACAGCATCCAATGACACGGTTACTAATTCTGCTACTGAATATGCTCAATTAAAGTCTAGCAATCCTCCTGCTAGTGCTGCTATTGCAACAGGTAATGAGGCTACTGCCCTTGTCTCTTCTTCCTCCAAATGGATCATAGACTCTGGTGCTACTGACCATATGACAGGTAACCGCCATCTCTTCTCTACTTACAACCCTTCTAACATCACTATTGCGGACGGTTCCCAATCTCGTGTTCTTGGTTCTGGCACTGTTAAACCTACCTCCTTTATTCATTTGGACTCTGTACTCAATGTCCCTAAACTTGCTTTTAATCTTGTCACCTAGTAAACTTACTCGTCAATTAAACTGTTGCGTCTCACTTTTCCCTGATCATTGCTTGATACAGGATCTTTTGACGAAGAAGATTATTGGTAGAGGTTACGAATCTGGCGGTCATTACTTCCTTACTGATCAGGGGTCGCTTGCGGCAGCTTGTGTTGGTGGTGTCACTCCGTTTGAAGCACATTGTCGTTTGGGTCATTTATCTTTATCGTCTTTGAAAAAGGTTTATCCTCAGTTTCAACATTTGTCGTCCTTAGATTGTGAGTCATGTCAGTTTGCTAAACATCATCGTCTTCCTTTGGCTTCTCGAGTCAATAAACGTGCTTCGTCTCCTTTTGAGATAGTGCACTCTGATGTTTGGGGTCCGTGTCCAGTTGAGTCCAAAGCTGGTTTCAAGTACTTTGTTACATTTGTTGATGATTATTCCCGTACTACTTGGTTATATTTAATGCAAAATCGTTCTGAATTGTTCTCTCACTTTTGCGCTTTTACTGCTGAAATTAAAAATCAATTCAATACTTCTATTCATACTTTGCGCAGTGATAACGCTAAAGAATACTTTTCTACATCCTTTTGCTCTTTTATGCTTCAAAATGGTATTCTACATCAATCTTCTTGTGTGGATACACCAGCTCAAAATGGTGTTGCTGAAAGAAAAAATCGTCACTTATTAGAAGTGGCCCGTGCCCTTATGTTTCAAATGTAGGTTCCAAAACCTTTTTGGGCCTATGCGGTCTCCACTGCTTGCTTTCTCATTAATCGTATGCCGTCCTCTGTTCTTGATGGTCACATTCCCTACACTACTCTCTTTCCTTCTAAACCTTTATTTCCGATTGACCCTAAGATTTTTGGATGTGTGTGTTTTGTTCGAGATGTGCGTCCGAGTATCTTTAAATTAGATCCTAAGTCCCTCAAGTGTGTCTTCCTTGGCTATTCCCGTGTGCAGAAAGGGTATAGGTGTTTTTCTCCGTCTCTTAATCGTTATCTGGTTTCTGCTGATGTTACTTTTCAGGAATCTCTTGCTTATTTTGCCTCTATCCATTCAGCTTCTCCTCCTCCACCTGCGGAGGAGGATACTCTTCTGGTATACTCTGTTCTTCCCTCCTCATCACCTGCCCCAGCTCCCGTACTGGCACCTGGTCAACCACCTTTGTCTCGGGTCTACACCAGACGTTTGAAGGAAACTACTACTGCTCTTCCTCCAGATTCTGCCCTACCATTGTCTACTTCCTCATCAGATCCTGCAGAAAGCATCACTCATCCTGAGTCTGACCTGGTTCCTCCTTCTGAGATACCTCCTGTTCCTACTCCAGATCCCTCCCTCGATCTGCCTATTGCCCTCCGTAAAGGTAAACGCACTTGCACATATCCTATTTCATCTTTTGTTTCATATAACCACCTTCTCCTCTGCTTCTCGTGCCTTTGTTACGTCTTTAGACACTATCTCCGTACCTCGTTCCCTAACTGAGGCCTTGTCCCACCCGGGTTGGCGTACTGCCATGGAAGAAGAGATGGCGGCACTTGATCGTGCTGGTACGTGGTCCTTAGTTGATTTACCGCCGGGAAAGAAAGCTATTGGATGTAAATGGGTGTTGACCCCTAAAACTAAGGCTGATGGCTCTCTTGAACGCCTTAAAGCTCGTCTTGTTGCTAAAGGTTATGCTCAGAAGTATGGTGTTGACTACTCTGAGACTTTTTCTCCTGTGGCCAAGCTCTCCTCGGTTCGTCTCTTCATTTCTCTAGCAGCTACTTATGGTTGGGATCTCTCTCAGCTGGATATCAAAAATGCCTTCTTACATGGTGATCTTCTAGAAGAAGTGTATATGGAGCAACCGCCTGGTTTTGTTGCTCAGGGGGAGCATGGTAAAGTATGTCGGCTTAAGAGATCTTTATACGGCTTAAAGCAAAGCCCTCGGGCATGGTTTGACAGATTTAGTACTGTGGTGAAGGACTTTGGCTTATGTCAGAGTAAGTGTGATCATTCGGTGTTCTATCAGCAAACAAGTGCTGGCATGATTCTACTAGTTGTGTATGTTGATGACATTGTGATTACAGGGAGTGATACCTCAGGGATCTCATCACTCAAGTCATTTCTTAACTCCCATTTTCAAACGAAGGATTTGGGTTCACTAAAATACTTCTTGGGAATTGAAGTTATGAGAAGCAGGAAGGGCATCCTATTAACTTAGAGAAAATATGTTCTTGATATGCTAAAAGAAACTGGAAAACTTGGAGCTGCCCCATCTAGCTTTCCTATGGTTTATAATCCGCTGCTTGATGCTGATGGTAGTATACAATATGAAGATCCCATTGAAGCTGCTAAGAGCAAGCCGTTTGAGAACCCAGAGAGGTATAGAAGATTAATTGGAAAATTGAATTATCTTACAGTTACCCGCCCTGATATCACTTACCCAGTAAGTGTTCTTAGCCAATTTATGGTCTCTCCAACTGTTCGACAGTGGGAAGCCTTAGAACATGTGTTACATTATTTGAAGGGATCTCCAGGTCGTGGGATATTGTACAAGAGTCATGGCCATATAGATATTGAGTGCTTTTGTGATGCTGATCATGGTGGATCAAAGGCCACAAGACGGTCTACTACCGGTTACTGTGTCTTTGTTGGAGGCAACTTGGTATCTTGGAAAAGTAAGAAACAAAATGTAGTGTCACGATCGAGTGCAGAAGCGGAATATAGAGCCATGGCACAGTCTGTATGCGAGATAATCTGGATATATCAGTTGATGACGGAGGTTGGCCTCCAAACCTCATTACCAGCTAAGTTGTGGTGTGATAATAAAGTGGCCCTACACATAGTTTCTAACTCGGTATTCCATGAACGCACGAAACATATTGAGATCGACTGTCATTTTATCCGAGACAAGCTCAAGGAAAATTTCATCTCTACAGGACATGTCCGATCCAGTGATCAACTAGGCGATCTCCTCACCAAAGCTCTTAATGGGGTTCGGATTGAATATCTTTGTAACAAGTTGGGTATGATTGACATCTATGCTCCAACTTGAGGGGGAGTGTAGAGATATTGTAGTGATATTATATGATATGTAATATTCCGTAATTAGTAGAGGATACGATATGATACTGATATGATATTGTAATTAATGTCTAGGGTTACCTATTATATCTAGGGTTACCTATTATATCTAAGGTTACCTATTATATCTAGGGTTACCTATTATATCTATAAATAGGTATTCAACATATGAATGAAAATAAGCATTTGTACATCATTTTGCTCTCTGTATTTACAACGAAACCCTAGATATAATTCCACAATCCATCTTTCATAAAACCTCCAACTCTCACTTTAAGTGTGTGTTTGGCATAGCGGTGGAGAATGAATTCTGGGCCAAAACTGCGGTTTGGAAAATTTTTACACAAACAGCAATTTTTGTTGAGAATTAATTTTGGACAAGATCTCGGTTTGAAACCTAGGTTTTGAATAAGCCACTAAAAATAGCTTTTGGTTTGAAACCTAGGTTATGGATTATCCAATTACTATTCTACCCCTACTTTTTCTTACACCCTCTCTCCTCTCTCCTTTATTTTCTCTATCATCTCTCCTCTCTCTTCTCTTATCTCTCTTTTCTCTTTCCTCTCTCTTCTCTTATCTCTCTTTTTCTCTCTCCTCTTTCTTCTCTATCATCTTTCATCTCTCTTACTTTTAATCATATCATACCTTTTTTAGTAATTTACCAATATAAAAAGTGATTCTACTACTAATCATCTAAACATCTTTATTCCCAAAATCTATTCTTCCCAAAATCTATTCTCCAGAATCTATTCTCCAAAAGCTAATCCAAACACACCCTAAGTTTAACTCTTTCCTTGTTGCTTTTTCTTAAATTCCAACTTGTTGAAATAATTTCAACTCTTTCTTATAGTAACAGCAGCTGACGAAAACAGAATAATGAGAAAGAATTATTAACATTTCATTTATTATCCCTAACACTTTCTATGTGCTTTTAGACATGGCTTAGGTGTAGTAAAATAACTTCTAAGACCATTCAAACTCTTATTGTTCAACCACCACAATGTCATATATATATATATATATATATATATATATATATATATATATATTATCATATTATACTTAAACCACCATTTTAGAGTCTCTAAATGCTTACTATGATTTAGCTTTCTGTTGAACATACTTCTAGCACCTAAATAGTCATCAAAATAGTGAGATTTTTTTCATCATCCTTATTCCTTAATGAAGTGTTTGGTTTGGAGGAGAGGAGAGGGGAGGGATTTTGCTTTTTTTCCCTTGTTTGGCACCATCACATTTTTAGGAGGGGAGGAATTTTTTTTTAAGATTTTCCCTCCCCTCCCTTCCTAACCCGTCCCTCCAAAATTGGGGGGATTTTGGAAAAAAAATAAATTTTTGCTTTGTCTTTACCATTATATCTATAAATATTTTTTTAATATCTCTAAAATATTCTTTCTGCATCTTACAGTTATCTATATAAAAATATTTTTTCTTTTCTCTCCTCCTGAACTAAACAATATAACATTTAGTGTCGTCACAATAAAATTTTTGAGCCATTGACCTTTTGAAAAGTCGTTGCTAAATTTTTTTTTTTTTTTTTGTAATGAAAATATCTCCCCTCTCCTCATTTCTAATCAATTCAAACGAGATAGTGTTAAAATCCTCCCCTCCCCTTCATTGAGTTAAACACACCCTAAATCTCAACTTGTGGCTGACTTCGTTGCTTTGTTCCAATATATTCTTTAACATAAATTACAGCAGAAGTATATATAATAAATTTCTAATTTTAACTTCAAGATCTTGTCCTACAATCAACTACTCATATACGTAACATCACTGAGAGACTTTAAACTTGTTCCCTAGGAAAACATCCTTAATTCTAATGACCCAACTGAGAAATCACTTACAATCAGAAATTTAGCTCTTTTAAACATTTATTATTGCTCAACTTTATTAATATTGATCCACGCTCAATATAGAACCTCAAACTTAACCCCTTTAACCTCAAGTACTAAAACAGTAACCTTGTGTTAGTTTTTGAAACCGTACAATTATTGATTTCATGCAAAAGTTAATTCCATTCATATCTCATCTTAAAGCTTTAGCATTAAAATACTTTATATTCTTCACAAAGAGAACTTTATCTCTACTAAATACTCACTATGTATTTTATTCCTATGACCCAATTGAGTTAATCAATTACACTTTAAATACATACTCATCTTTCTTCAATTACTGTTAACAATTTCCATGTTCCAAAGCTTTTACAGCACATCAAAGGCCACCTATGAACACACACATATATCCATTATGAACTTAATCATCACCTTCCTTCTCTAACCTTTCATGCAACCCTCATTGGGCAAACCTGGATTTTTTTTTAAATCTGTCAATTATTAAGTTTGAGAACTATATCCAACTATTGGGCAAACCTTATTCTAGGTTTTAGATCTCAAACTTAATTATTGACAGATTGCAATATATTCGTATATTTGGCTTTAGATCTAGTATTGTGCTTCATCCTTAGATTTTCTTTGGATCTATAATGATTAGTCTTATAAGACTAGTTTCATGTTTCCTTTTTCTCTTTTTTTTTTTTTGTTAACCCAAGATATGCCCGGGTCACTTTGATTTTAGGACTATTCCTATTAGGTCTTGAGCGTATAAGGCATAACTCTTTTAATAAGTATATATTATTTTTTTTTATGAGAGGTGAAAGTGCTGCCACCTTAACCAACAATTTGTTGGTGGACTAGTTACATGTTTAAACTAAATAAATTTGCAGTGGAATAAGAGAAGCAATGATATTTCTGCAATCTTTATTATCTACCCATTAGATTTCTGCAACCTTCATTATCTACCCATTAGCTCTATAAAGAAATTGGTCCTTAACTCATATTAATAACGACTTAATCATTTGGCTGTAAGAAGCATTATGCATGTCTAAGTAAATGTCATTTCGTGTTGAGTAAAGAAATAACCAGTTATTAGTGATGAATCAAAAAGGAATAATTTGTATTATGTACTTGTTAAAAAATATTGCAAGACACCGAATAATTTCGATACGTTGTTGCATTTTGAGAAAGAAATCAAAATATTCCAATAGTCTTCTTAATGAATTACAGCCCTGAGTTTGCTCTTCCTTGTCATATTCTGTTTGTAATAAAAGTGCATATTTAGTCCTTTAATATTACATACAAATTTATTTTAATTATTTAATTTTATAAAGTTTCTTTTTAATTTTCTAACACTAATGTTGACAACAAAAGATGCTGATATTTAAATTTTAAATGTTGACAAAATATTTTTAAATGTTTTTTGTTTTCACAATATTTCTTTTCTTTTCTTTTTTCACTTAGGGTAGGCTGAAAATCGCACAATGGAAAAGGAAAATGTTAATTTTCCACCGGTGGCGCATGTTTGGCACCACCAATTACCTGGAGACTATTTTCCAGCGTCCTGGGAATTTCCTTTAAACGTGGGAAAATTGCTTCCTTCGATTATATGTGGGATCCAATTTTCTAGCGTGATAACTTCCCAAATAACCTTTCATCTTCTTCTCTATTGATGGCATGGTGCGTGCAACTGTTCGTCTCAGTCGCCGGGTTCCTCGCATCATCCATTGCTTCTTTGTTCATCATCAATGGCTTATTCTATGATTTTTTCTGTTCTCTCAACAGTTATGTTGCTTCAATTCCTTTGTTCTTTTTGGTTTTCATTTGTTTGTTTGCGGTAAATTTTGTTATGAGTTGAGCATTTTTTTAATTTATGGTGGCAGATTTAAAGTTGAATATTAGTGGTGAGTGGGTGATTGTCAAAATATCACTGATGTCTGCTGTTTGAGTGAGGAAGAAGATGAATTTTCTTCAAATGAAAAGTTGTTTGCAAGTTATATACATTACAACTTGAGTTGTAATGCTTAAAATTTGAGTTATAATGCATATAACTTGCAAACAACTCGACTTGTATGCATATAACTTGTATACAACTCAAGTTGTGAGCAAGTTTTATGACTTTTTTATAATTTATTTTTATTTATTGATTTTGTTTCACTTTTTGAATTTTTAAATATTTTAATTTTTTTAATCAATGATTTTGATTAATAAATACTTATTAAAGAATTATGGTCATTTGTATATTTTTCTATCATTTTTAACCTATCAAATATAAAATCTTTCATCATATCATTTTCATTATACTGCCTACTAAACACATACTCAGTCAACAATTTTTTATTCTCTTCATTTTCTTTTCATCACTATCAATTCTTCCTACCAAACGATATTGATTCTCCTTTGAGCAGTCCTAGTTGTAGTTATTACATAACTTTTATATATTCGTCATGTTTCTTCTTGTTACACCATGAAAGTTTGAGCCCAAATATTTCTATTCATACCCCACCTCAATTTAAATAAAAATATATTTAAGTTTATAATTCTAAACTGTAATAATAATCTTAATCATCAATTTTGATTTTCAAAAATTTTGAGTACTACTTTTAAAGGATTATTGATTAATTACTATCATATCCTTAAAATTTTTCCAAGATCAAAATAAGACCTCAAAATCTTTCGACAATCAAATTTTGAATTTTTAACCATAATAAAAATTTATAATAATCATAATTAATTAATTAATTATAATCTATTTTTTTTACTCGACGTGCAACGCAGTAAAGAAATCTCTAATTTTTACTATAATTTAAAATATACTAGGATCTAAACTAAAGATATTTATTTTTCAGCAAAGTAAAATAAACCCTTTAAGGTAGTATTAATATAAAAGACAAAAATTATTCCCCCCCCCCTTAAATTCTCTTATCTCTGGGATATATTTTAATTACTTGATGTCTTAAATGCAGAACTAGAGAGATTAATTACCGATAATAAAGATTAAAATAAAAAATTATTGAGATCCTACAAAAATATCAAAAAAACGTTATTTACAAGCCTTTAAGGTGGGTTGAGTCTTTAGCCCTATGAATAGTTATAAGCCTTACTCTTTTTATTTATTTAATATGATTTTAACACATTTATACACGCAAACATATCAACGCCAGTTTCAATTAGAAGTGTCCATGTATCGTATTGCGTGGTTTACATTATGGGATTCACGGTTTAATTACTAGCCTTAGAGCAGAGAGATTAGTGAAATTCACCAAATGATATGTGATTTAATTTCAACCACTCTTTCTTTCCCTCTAGAGCAAGGGGTCTATAATCCACCACTCTTTATAATTTCTAATGCTCTTTATAATGCCCTCACATTCTAAATGTTTTTTCCTATTGATCATCATGTTCTATATAAATTGAGGAACATTTAATATCTTACAGCTAAAAAATGGCCCAGTTTTGTATTTTTTGGGCAATTTTAATTTTTTAAAAAAATAGTAAAAAAAATAAAACTAGACCAGTTTTTCCTATAACATACTAAAATTTTATTTATTTTATGTAAAATCTAATAATCACTAATAAAAAGAAAAAATATATTTAAGAAGTTGGGATATTACAAAGAACACTATAGAGTGGAGGCATTAGAGCCCCTTCCAAGACCTCCCCTTAGCTAGATCATGAAACTGCTGGATTGTATTAAGCCTTGGTTTTATTTATTTAGTTATAAATTGATGCTTAGGTTTGTTTGGGGACCCACATAACAGATTCTGGAGCGAGGAAGTGACACACAGGAAAACTCCCTGGCTTCACTTTCAGTACTTGGAAGGCCAGATGTTTTGGGTTCCATTCTGATGTATCAGTGTGACATATAGCCGTTGCCTTTACTTTGCTCCCATCTTCCCCCTTCAACGACACCGCATAGGCTCTTGTAGTCTCCATTTTGTGACAGTAAAACACGGCGTACACATAACTGAGTTTGTGGCACACCACCAGATTTGTCTCTCCCACCTTCACTTCATGCATTATTCTGTATTCTTGCTTCTTTGTTTCCTTCTTCATCACTTCTGTAGATAAAGCTTCCACGAGTCTCGTCCCAAGCTTGGAAGTGACGAAATCAAGCATGGATTCCAATGACGTCGCACAATACTTCTCCTCTCCTTTAATCCCTGAATCCTCACATGCTTTAATCGTATTCTTCATCATCTCAGCGTCTGTTGACCCAGGTTTCACAGCAAACTTTCCCAATATTTCATCTATCTGTTACAGATGAATTATATAATTACATAGATTACACCACACGCACTTATATATATATATATATATATATTCTCTGTTTTTAAAATATAATTGAGGTATGAGGCCTCTGATATCCATCTCTTAGTACTGTTTTCTCTTCTTCTTCTTTTTTCATTTTTATCATTAGCTTCTTAATAAAATGAGACATTATGGTATCTTACAGTTATAAAAGGATCCGGTTGTGTTTTCTTAATAATCTTTCTAAAAGGAAAAAAAAGTACAATTTTATGGAATTTTTCTTTAAAAAATTATAAAAAAAATATATAAAGGTAGAAATAGAATGAGAGAAAAATCTCACCCCAAATTAGGACCTCAAAAAATGATCTAATTATTAATTTTTTGTGGAATTACCAAAATACCTTTAATTTGAAAAAGATAACAACATTAACAACTAACAACTTTAACATATCAAATGACAATAACAATTAGGATAATGACCACAGATTTTAGTGAAATTTCTTGCAGATTATCAATACCAACAATTTAATTAACTAGTAATAAATTTAACTTATCAAATGACAACAACTAATTTATCTTAGGGTAATCAGCTCATTTCATAACAAACTTGATTTTAGAATAGTCTTTAAAGACTTCACAGGAATTAAACCATTTCACTAAACTATTTTTAAATTTTCATATTTTTATAGTCTTTATATTGTCTTTTTTCCAAATTTAAAACTGCGCTATTTCATGACGTACAGTGCAGGATAGTAAAACTAATAATAATCAAAGGAAAATAAGGAAAATGAAATTAGGGTGGGGATGAGGCAGTAGAATGGCTAAGCGTGAATCAACAATACCTTGGTAGAAGAAAAAGGAATGGATTTCACAACTTCACGAGGCAAAAAGGAGGCTTGATTAGAGATCTTAGTGAAGAGCAAGTTCTTTTTGTGACCAGGCTTCAAGTCTTGTTCCAATAACAGAAGAGATGCGAAGGGATTATCTTGGATTTGAGTTTCAGGATAATCGTAGATAATGAACACTCCTCCACCATACTTAAGAAATGTTACAGCTGACGCATAATAATCATGCTTAGTATGCACCGTGCTAGTGCCTTCCCCTGATGAATTGCCGTCGTATATATTCAAAGCACTTCTTAGAAAAATCATGTGAATTTTGAACTTCGTAGAAATACCCATAACACAAGTTCAAAAGGGAGAATCTATCTTAAAAGATTATAATGTTAGATGACAGAATCCCTTAAATGGAACCAATTGCAGTGTTCGTCATAATGATAAGAATCATGGAGCTCATCATTGTGGTACGATCTATACTGTTCAAATATAATTTTAACAGTTCAAAATTAAAATTTTCAACTCATATTTTAAAATAAAAATATTTTTTTAAAAAAAAAGCAATTAAGAGATCAGGTTATCTTTATTTTAGATTCAATACAAGTAACATAATTTTTTCTTTAGAAAATAATAAAAGTAAAAAATTAATCTTAACCATTTAAGTTAGATCTAGACTATATGTAGTGTTAATAAGCTATTGGTGCTCATCTATTCACTTAGCACCGAACCCCATAAACTTATAAACCAATTCATTGGTGAGACTGAGAACAGTCTACTATACTAACCAGCTGGGTGGAAGAGATCTGTGATAGATTTGGGCATGGCAGTGCTGGGAAGCATGGACTTCCAGTAAAGTTCTGGAGGAAAAGCAGCATGGGCAATCTGTAATTTCATATATAACATATATAAATACAAATACACAATAGTTTCACTGACCAATTAAAATCCAACAAGAAAAAAGGAAATAAAGAAAGGAAGAGGAAGCTCACTGTGAGAAACGCAACGAGGGGTAGTAGAGAAAGCTTCATTATTTGAGAAACTAGGTACTAAAACTGCAAATATAATGATTCTATGATAATAAAGAGGAGCTGAAAGGAATTATATAAAGTTGGAGAATAATGGCAAAGATACTGTTGCGCTCGTGAGATATGGGACCCAGACTTGGATCCCAATATCCATATGATTTTTTGGTTTATAGCGTACATCAATTATGGGTGGTCACGTTTTTTTAATAATAAAAATAATAGTAGGATAATGAATTAGTGAAATGTTTGGAAGATGTGTATCAATTTTTCAAACATGTGAGGACAGTTTGAGACATTTGCTTTTATAAATTAAATTATCTATTTATAAAAATTAATATAGAGTTAGTCTAATAGTATAAAACTCTATTAGATTTCTCTAGATTTTAAATTTGATTATTAAAAAAAACACATATAGACAGTCATAAACTCTAAAATTAAGATATCTAGTCATATTTTTTTTTAAAATATCCTCTTAATTATTTGTATGGAGAGCACCTATTAAAACTCTTTTTTATAGGTGTAAATTATAATTAAAAAGAATAATTTAAAAAAATTAAAATTAGGAGTGAAATTAAAATTAATTAGGATATAATATTTATAATTAAAATAAATTTATTAACTAGTTGTAATATTTGGTAGTCATTGTTTATTTTATACATGCTCTAACAGCTATTGGATGCAGCAATCAAATCAACCAAAAGCAATCAAATCAATCACCACCCACCCATAGGGCAGTTCAATTATTCAAGAAGGTAAAAAGGCAAGAAGACAAAGAAGACTGGCCACAAGTGTCCAGTTTTGCTGACATAATATTGCCTCTTCATTCATCACTTTTTAGAGAACTAATTGAACATGATTCTTTTATTTTATTCTGTCTTTTGGGGGAGAGAAAATAGGAGAGAAAGTGAGATGAGAAAGAAAAGGGAAAGATGAAAGTGAAGGGAATATGTTTAGATGATAGGGGAAAACAAATAAAAGAAAGGTAACTTGTTTAAAATACCTATCAAAAAGATATGAGCTCAATGATCTCGTTTTCTATCTTTTTAAAAAAGGAAATTTTAGAAAGTATCTTTTCTCTTGTAAATCTTTCAACTATATGTTCTAATATATATATATATATATATATATAATTATCTCCCACTATTTTCCTATTATAGTCAGATTGTGATAGGAAATCACCGACTAGTAAAGCCTAAGTTGTAAGTTGAAATCTCTAACCAAATAGGTTGATGTGTGAATCAACTTATCATAGAACACATATAAATGATGACCTATCTATTATAGACTTAATATATTACAACAAGACTAATTGCTTAAAATAAGAGTAAATATTTTTAATAATAAATTAATGCTATAATCTACACAATTATAAAATTTAATCCAACATTTAATTTATATACTTATAACTTCATAGATTTATTCATCACGATTTGTCACAAATAATTTAATAAATTAAGAACATTGCTTAATGACACAAATTGGGAAAACTATCTTGTATATACTTATACTTTGTTTCAATTTTTAATTTAGCGCCTATATTATTTTTTCTATTTATTAAATTATTTAATTTTACTCTATTAGCCCTTACATAAGAGCTAATATTTTTTATAGAACAAAGTTAAATAATTTAGTAAAGAGAAAAAAGTATAGGCATCAAAATTAAAAATTAAAAAAAAAAGTATAGATACATGAAAAATAATTCTTCTCACTTTCATTTTATAGCAAAATATAGATAACAATTAGCACATGTCTTTTTCCCCCTTCCAAAGAAACTACTAATGTTCTACTAGAAGCACCCTATTTAATGACATGGACAATTTTTTAAATTTGTAATAATACTAGAGGCTAATCTCTCGTTGCAAGAACAAAAGCTTAGATTCAACTTTTTACATCTGGCAAAAACACAATTCCCAACAATAAATAAAACCATTATATGAAGGAAAACTCAATAGGTCTTTTAACAATTAATGACATGAATACTTCCTTTCATTTATAAGAAGAAAAGACGCTTAATGTGTAATTCCAAAAAAAAAAGGTTTATATGCATGTTTTACACTTGGCAACAGCACAATTCCCAGTAACATATATTGAATAATTGTATTTAAAAAATCTGAAAAATTCAGTTAACAATTAAAGACATAAGAAGTTGTTTACAAATAGCTACACTTGGTCAAAATACAATTCCCAATAAAGAATTATAACTTCTATACATAACGAATAGGATATGAAGAAGGAATACTCTACAACTCATTTGTCAATTCCAATGTCCTCTTCATCCATGGATGAAATGGGAAACAAAATCACTGAGCATTTTCATGGCCAAGCCCAATTGTATAAGGTCATGTATCTTTGGATACCTCCTTTATGTCTATAAAATGTGCCATTGAGCTTGAAATACCAGACATAATCCACAAGCATGGCAAACCAATCCCTCTTTCTCAGCTTGTGTCAGCTCTCAAAGTTCCACTCTCTAAATCTACATTTGTGAAAGGGCTCATGCGCTTGCTGGCTCACAATGGCCTCTTCGCTATCATCAAAATTAACAACCATAGAACTGAAGAAGAAGTAGCATATGATCTCACTTCTGCATCAAAACTTCTTGTGAGTGGCACAGACCGTTGTTTATCTCCAATGGTTCAGTTGACAATAAACCCCTACTATGATTAATTTGTATCATCACTTGGGGAAATGGTTTCATCGGATGGAAAATACACTGAGAGAGACAATATTTGGTGCAAGTCCTTATGACATGCTTAAGCAAAACCCAGAGATATGGCGTTTATGCAAGAAGCAATGGCTAGTGACTCAAGATTCTAGAAAATGGCACTGATCAAAAACTTGGATTCTGTTTTGGATGGATTGGGTTATATCGTTGATGTTGGTGGTGGAAATGGGACCACTGCAAATATAATCTGTGAAGCATTCCCAAAGTTGAAATACACAGTGCTTGATCTTCCTGAGACTGTAGCAAACTTATCTGGAAACACCAATTTGAGTTTTGTTAGTGGGGACATGTTCAAATTCATCCCTCAAGCAGATGCAGTTCTGATTAAGGTATTCATATAATTTTAAAATCTAATACATTATCCTACTTAAATTATTTACAAAAAAAACTTCGATTTTTTCAATATGAATTTCAATTGACATACATATGAGTTTCTGTTTTTAATTATATATTTTTCAGTACACATTTTTAACATGGTTTTTTCTTAATTTTTTGAACCAAAATTTCAATCAGCATGTATCCGAGAGGAAATGGAACAAGAGAAGCAAATGGTTATATGGCTAATTAAAGTTTATTAAATTGGTAAATCCTTGTTTCTCTTTCATAATTATTAAGAGTACTAAGGGAAAACAAGTCATTAATGCTTCTAAAGAGAAAGTATAAAGTTTCTAACAGAAAAGGGCAAAGAACACTTGAAAAAGTATTTTTTATAAAAGGGACAGCAGAGGGAGTAAATTGTATATTGTTATACTCCTCCGGTTTTTAGTATAAGAACTATTAAACTAATTTGATTAAATTAAAAAAATTAGTTAAATAAATTAATAAGATATATTTTTACTAAAATACCCTAATCATCTTCCTTAACTTCCTCCCTCACTCTCTTGATTATTAATGATAGAGTATCAATAGGGATAATTTAAGAAAAAATTGATAAATATAAGAAATAAGAAATATTTAGGATAAAGATCAACTCCCTAATTATGTCTTATATTAAGGATCAGAGGAGTAATTCAATAATGAAGCACTACGGATGTTAAGATGTTGTCTATTTTTCTTACTATTTTCATTTTTACAGTGGGTCTTACTTGACTCGGGTGACGATGACTGAATAAAGATACTTAAAAATGCCAAGGAAGCTATCTTAAGCAAAGGAAATGAAGGAAAAGTGATCATCATAGATATGGTGTTGAATGAGAAGCAAGACCAGATTGAAATGCTTGAAACAAAGCTCTTAACCAACATAATTTTGACAGCTGAGCTTAATTCAAAAGCAAGATCTGAGGAAGAATGGAAGCAACTGTTCCTGAAGGCAGACTTCAAGGATTACAAGATATTTCCTATATTTGGCTTTAGGTCTCCCATTGTGCTTCATCCTTAAACCTGCTTTGAATATCTATAATGACTAGTCATATAAGACTAGTTACATGTTTAAACTAAATAAATTTGCAGTGGAATAAGAGGAATTATGATATTTCTGCAAATTTCATTATCTACCCATCAATGCTAAAAAGAAATTGGTCCCTAGCTTAATTACGCCCTCTAATCCTAATTATAAAAGCTAGTTGAATTTTTTAGATAGATTAAAGAAGCCATATAAATCAATTAATTATGATCAAATCTAACCCTTTAAGATGATTTATATTATATATTCCTTAATCTATTAAAATTAGTCAAATAGCTCTTATATCAACTATAATTAATTAATTTATTTGATATCTTTAATCTAATAAAAAGATCAACTAGCACTCTTATAATTAGAATCAGAGTATATTAATTGCAATAGAATCATTTAGCTATGACAAGCATTAATGTCTACGTCAAGTTTTTGTGGAGTTGAGTAAAAAAAATAAACAAAGTTACTAGTAATGAATGAATAAACAATAAGTGAAAATTAATCATTTTTTTTGCTACAAAAATTTTTGGAAAGGAGTTGGACTCACCTATGATTTAAAAGTAGGGCAAAGTCTCATTTCCTCCTAAGGGATACCAATATACCTCCTCAAACACCACGACTAGAATCACAATAAAGTGATACTCCCTAGGGATCGAACACGCTCTAAATAGTTGTATGTCTCATTATTTTTCTAACTGAACCCACGAAGGATGTGTGAAAATTAATGATTTAGTTCTTACTTTTTTTTGTTTTAGTACAAGAGGGTGAATATGCCCTAAATTAACATAAAACTAATCATAGTAGAGATTAAATCCCAAACACTCCTTGCGCACGATATCCCTCAAATGGACAGGACATGAATATAATACTTCTGTAAACCTTAAGTCATCCTTTGTCAATGTATCAGCCAGCTAATTTTAATCTCTAGATATATGTTGAATTTTTAGATCCCAAGATAGATTCAATATTTCCTGTATCTGTGCGACTAATAAGCTGCATCTATAGTCCGTCGAATTGTTTAACATGTCTACAATATTCTTTGTATCTGATTCTAGTATTATCTTCTTGAACCCAAGCTCCCAAGCCAATTTCAAAACCTTAAAAAAAAACTATTGTTCAGCTTCAATAACAGTACATGATCCTAAAACAGTCATGAATCCCACAACTCAGCTTCCAGAATAATATCGAATAATACCACCACAATCTGCTGTATTGTGAGTTGACGTAAACGCTCCGTCTATATTTAATTTCGCCCATTCTAATTGGGAGGGTTGCCAAATAGGTGAAACTGATGTATCAAATCTATTAGACACAAAATTATTATGTAGCTGCATAAATCTTTTTCATATTTGTGTAATGATCGAGTGAGGATCTACTAGTTTAGTAAAATCATTATCAAATAAAACTTTATTTCTCCACTTCTATAAATTCTAAATTACAACCCGCCAAATTATACTCTAATTATTCTCTCCATGAGCTCCCAACTGTCTTTTGAGATTCATAATAAGGATGTCTTAAAAAAGGAAGATCAATTCTGAGGGTGAATTAATTTATATAGTTCTTACTTGCTTACAATTTTAGCCCCTCCAACTTAATCTCTAATGAGATCCATATCCATTGGGCCAAGTGTTACAATAAGAGAAAAGGCCCGTTGAGGAAGGGGAGCTTGGGAAGAAAGCTGAAACAGGACAGAGGCCCAACACCGCTAGGAAGGACAGCGTGGAAACCGTTATCTTTGTTTTTTGAATTAAAGGAGAATACACTAATGGATTAAGGTTGTAAGTGAAATTGAACTATGACTTCCCATTTAGTGGAAAACTTACGGGACACTAGGCTACAAGACTATTAGACAATGGTATCTTGGGGGAGTTCCTAACCTCTCGAACTTTAGGAAGCTGGTTCAGTTTTGTTGCATTTTCCTCATTTTTCCTCATTTTCTTCCCTGCACTCTATCTGGCTTTAGTTGAGCTATTCCTATCATTTTCCTCTTCCATCACCATAGAAGAGGTTGTAGCTAACTGGTTGAGTGAAGAAACAGACGGTAACAGAACTCAGTTCCATCAGTCCCTCAAGTTTTATAATCCATTGGTTCCTACACTTTGACAATATCAAGCATGTTATAGTTATAGTCATGTAACAGAAGAAAGAATATCAACATAGGGCGTTGAAGTAACCAATGTCGGGAATTGTCATCTTTCTGATCCCCTGCTGAATTCTATTGAGCCATTATTACCAGCTTTTCATAATTGATTTTGACATGTAGGGTGTTTGATAACTTATGAGATAAGCCAAAAAAACACTTATGAGATAACCATGGCTTTGGATTCATAATTGATTTTGATACGTATCAGGATGTTTGGTTTTGAGTTCATAATTGATTTTGGCATCTATATAAAGGTTGTTTAGATATTTTTCAAGAAAACTCTGGTTTTGACTCCTATTTCCTACACATCCCCATATTTACCTCAAGTTCCCCCCTTACCCCTCCAACTAAAATCACTTTTAAAAAAAATAAAAAATAAAACAAACTCCATCTTAAACTAATATGAAAGGATTAAAAATGCATTTACCCAATAATATATTTTGCATGAAAATTATCATATATATACACACACACACACACACACACCATTTTAGACATTCATTCATCATGATCGGTCACAAACATTTTAGTAAATTTAAATAAATTAAAGAACATTGAGCTGACACGGCAAGTGTCCATCTTATTTGAAATTTTCCGACAACCCATACTTCTAAAAAATTAAAAAACAATGAATTAAAAAAATGGAGAAAAACAACAACCTTGTAAATAATGACGCAGATTTTATGGAATCATAAATGGGTAACTGGCAATCCCATTACTCCAACATCAATAACAATTAAATAAATTTTAAAAACAAGTTAAATTATATTACATATAATTTTGTATCGTGTCACTGTCTTCTTCAGTCTTTATAATGGTTTTCGTAATAAAGAATCAAATTTAATGACATTAAGTATTTTTTTTATTTATAACAAGACAATGGGCTAATGTGTCGTTCCAATAAGAAAGTCTTACATGCATGTTTTAAACTTGGCAAAAATCACAATTCCAAACAACAAACTGAAACTTAATGTAGTGAATAAATTGTAAGAAGGAAATGTCCCTGCAACAATTCATTTCCCAATTCCTCTTCTCCATCCATGGATGGAATTGGGGACAAAACAGCAGACTTGTTCCATGGCCAAGCCCAATTGTACAGACTCATGTATCTTAAAAGTCTTCTTCATGTCTCAAGTGTGCCACTGAGCTTGAAATACCAGGCATAATCCACAAGCATGGAAAACCCATCTCTCTTTCTCAGTTAGTGTCAGCTCTCAAAGTTCCACCCTCTAAAGCTACCTTTGTGAATGGGCTCATGCGCTTGCTGGCTCACAATGGCCTCTTCGCTATCATCAAAAGCAACAACAATGAAGAAGAAAGTGAAGAAGAAGTATCATATGATCTCACTTCTGCATCAAAACTTCTTGTGAGTAGCACAGACCATTGTTTATCTCCAATGGTTCAGTTGACAATAAACCCTACTATGATTAATTTGTATCATCACTTGGGGAAATGGGTTCGTGGGAAGGAAAACACACTGGGGGAGACATCATGTGGCGTAGGCGTTTATAAGTACCTTAATCAAAACCCAGCAGATTTGGCAGCCTTCCAAGAAGCAATGGCTAGTGATTCTAGAATCATGAAAGTGGCACTGAGGGATTTGGAATCTGTTTTTGATGGATTGAGTTCCATTGTTGATGTTGGTGGTGGAACTGGTACAACTGCTAAGATTATCTGCGAAGCATTCCCCAAGTTGAAATGCGTAGTGCTTGATCTTCCTGAGGTTGTAGCAAGCTTATCTGCAAACTCCAATATGAGTTTTGTTAGTGGAAACATGCTCAAATCCATCCCTCATGCGGATGCAATTCTGATTAAGGTAAATATATTCTACATAAATAACATGTTAAGAATCATTTCCATTATCGAGGTCAGTGTTGGTGTCTATTATAATCCCAACATTGTCAAGTCAGGGGAACATTAAAAATTGCATACCGTTATTATTCAAACATGAAATACTTGGAATTTTAAATTAATATATATCTATTTTCGTTTTTACAGTGGGTTTTACATGACTGGGGTGATGATGATTGCATAAAGATACTTAAAAATGCCAAGGAAGCTATTTCAGGTAATGGAAAAGTGATCATCATAGATACAGTGTTGAATGAAAAGGAAGACCAGCATGAAGCGCTAGAAACAAAGCTCTTATTCAACGTAATGTTGGCGGCTGAGTTCAATTCAAAAGAGAGATCTGAGAAAGAATGGAAGCAAATCTTCATGAAAGCAGGCTTCACAGATTACCAGATATTTCCTATATTTGGCTTTAGGTCTCTCATTGTGCTTCATCCTTAGATTTGCTTGGAATCTTAATAACTATGCTTTAAACTGAATAAATTTGCAAGAGTTATGATACTTTGGCAATTTCAATCAGCTATAACATAGAGCTATAAAGAAAATGGTCCCCACCTTACAACAGCGACAGAATCATCAAGCAATAAATAAGCATTCATGTCTACATGAAGTCATTACCGAGTTGAGTGAAAAAAATAACTAAGTTATTACTGATGAATGAATCAGAAAACCAAAATTGTAGGGTACACTTGTTAAAATGTGTTACAAGATAGAAAATGGAAGTAACCGACCTGAATTGTCATTTTTCTCCCTTGCTAGCAAGTTCCGAATCAATTACAATCTGGATGGTTATATAACCTCCCTTGCTTTGAGTTTCCAGCACTTGGGAGCATCGTATTGTGCATGGACACATAGGAAGCTATTAGTGACAATCTGGACCAATGAGTCCACTTCACAGGCCCTGTTAGTCTGTTTCCATACTCAAACTGGGCACCATATTATACCGTGCATGAATTGGTAGCAGTGGAGATCAGTATCAATCTGTTTCATGGAAAATGACAAATTTTTGGCAACTAAAAACATAAAAAATATAGAAGGAAAACCTAGGGAATAATGACACAGATTTTATGGCACCATAAATGGGTAACAGCTAGCAATCTTACTCAACCATTAATCTTGACCAAGGGAGGTTCCTTTGGTGGGTCATCTTTCTCAATATTTCTAACCCCATTAGCATGTGACCTCTAGGCAGTTGCAAATTTGGATACTTACAGATAAAGAAATAGTGAAGTATTTTTTGAAGAAAATAGTGGTACGAGTTTTCTTATAGTTAAAAGTTTGGGGGAATTAAATTTCAAAGCTGGCCAGAATTAAAATAGATCTCATGGCTCAAAGAGCACTAATAAAAATACTATTAGTAACAGAAGTTTTATGGTTGGCACCATGAATATATAAACAATTAAGAAGTCCATATCCACCGTTAATCTTGGGAAAGAGAAGTTTCTTTGGCGTGTCACCTTTCTCAATTTTTTTGGGAAAATTGCATTTAAGTCACAAGGAATCTAATTGTAGAGAAGTCCCGGAAAATCATAAAATGACTGTAAAGTCCCATAGGACCTGGGATTAATTTTTTCGAATTATGAAATAACAGAATTATCCTGAGAAAAAATGCCTTAGTTATTATTTTTTTCACCCCTATTTGTTATTCCTTCCTCCGAAAGTTGTCATTCCTAATGTTTGAATTGTTATTTTTTTCCTATAGAGATGTCATTCCTATTGCTTGAGTTATTTCTTCCCATGGATAGTTCTGTCATTTCACAATTTAAAAAAATTAATCCCATGTCCCATAGAACTTCACAGTCATTTGATGAATTCGCGAGACTTTTATGCAATTAGATTCCTTGCATGGAGCTTAAATGTAATTTTCCTATTTTTTTGACAACATTAGCATATGGACCTACAGGCAGTTCACAAATTAAGATCCTTTCAAATAAATAAATAATAAAATATAGTATTACACACATCTTTTATTGCACTGTCTGTTTCAGTCTTTATTATTGTTGTAATGGAAAAGAATCAAATTTAATGACATAAGTATCTCTTTTATTCATAAGAAGACAAAGGCGCTAATGTGTCACTCCAATAACAAAGTCTTACATGCATGTTTTACACTTGGCAAAAGCACAATTACCAATAAGAAACTGAAACTTAATATATAGCAAACAAATTGCCAGAAGGAAAAGTACCTACAACAATTCTTTTGGCAATTCCAGCTCGCTCCATCAATGGATGGAATTGGAGGCAAAACCAGAGAGCTGTTTCATGGCCAATCCCAGCTGTTGAAACACATGTACTTTTGGATGTCTTCTGTATGTCTCAAGTGTGCCATTGAGCTTGAAATACCAGACATAATCCACAAGCATGGAAAATCCATCCCTTTTTCACAGTTGGTGTCAGCTCTCAAAGTTCCACCCTCTAAAGCTACCTTTGTGAAAGGGCTCATGCGCTTGCTGGCTCACAATGGCCTCTTCTCTATAATCAGAAGCAACAACAATGAAGAAGAAAGTGAAGAAGTAGCATATGATCTCACTTCTGCGTCACAGCTTCTTGTGAGTGGAACAAACCATTGCTTATCTTCAATGGTTCAGTGGGCACTTAGGCCTGCTAGGCTTGAGATGTATCAACACTTGGGAAAATGGGTTCGTGGGAAGGAAAATACACTAAGAGAGACAGCATTTGGGGTAGGCTTTTATGACTTCCTTAATCAAAATCCTGCAGATTTGGCAGCCTTCCAGGAAGCAATGGCTAGTGATTCTGTATTCATGAAAGTGGCACTGCCTGACTTGGAACCTGTTTTTGAGGGCTTGAGTTCCGTCGTTGATGTCGGTGGTGGAACTGGGACAACTGCCAAGATTATCCGTGAAGCATTTCCCAAGTTGAAATGCACGGTGCTTGATCTTCCTGAAATTGTTGCAGGTTTATCTGGAGACACCAATTTGAGTTTTGTTAGTGGGGACATGCTCAAATCCATCCCTCATGCCGACGCAGTTCTGATTAAGGTAAACATCTATACCATCTTCAAAACTTAAAACATTATTCATGTTAAATTATCAGATAAAAACAACAGTTTCTCCAATTTTTTCTTTTATGTTATTAATTCATGTATTTCCGATGCTAACTTTAATTTATATATAACGTTTAACGTTTCCAGTTTTAATAATAGTTCAAATGAAATGAGTTACATTTTCATTACATTTTAAACTTTATGTAATATAATTATAATTAAACTATATTGTAAAGAGATAAGTAATTTCTCCTAATCTTTAACGCCTCTGGGATCAAAGCCCTTTGAATAAACAATTATATTTAATTTTTTAGAGCTTTAATATATAAATTCCAGAACATTTTTTTTTTGTTACGATCCAGGAATTAACAAAAACTATTAAATATAACATAATATTTTCCTAACTAATAGTTTTATTATTATAAAAAAAATTAATCATTATTTTAAAAATTATTAATTATTCAATATGTTAATATTTTAACAACTAATTATTACATTATTATATGTTTAGTAACTATGTATCATAGTTAAAATTGAATTCTTTCTGGTAACACGATAATACAGTAAGAAAACGATAGGAAGAGGATCCTACCCCTAGTTTGTTCCTCTCTCCAGTTCTACCCAAAATTTACATAAATAATTAGAGGGATTCAATATCAATTTTGATTTAGCACAAGAATATTTTGACTATTAAGGTCATAGTTAATGCTTATTCTAATCAAGAAGATTTTCAACTTAGCTACACATTAGAAATTGCACACTGCTAATATTCAGACATGAAATACTTGGCATATTAACTTATTGTTTGCTTTTCACGTTTACAGTGGGTTCTGCACGATTGGGGGGATGATGATTGCATAAAGATACTAAAAAATGCCAAAGAGGCTATCTCCGGGAAAGACAAGAGAGGAAAAGTGATCATCATTGACACTGTGTTAGATGAAAAGCAAGACGAGCATGAACTGATTGAAACAAAACTCCTATACAACATTATTTTGATGGCTGAGTTCCATGCAAAAGAGAGATCTGAGGAAGAATGGAAGCAACTATTCCAGAAAGCAGGCTTCACAGATTACCAGATGTTTCCCATATTGGGCTTTAGGTCTCTCGTTGTGCTTCATCCTTAGATTTGGTTGGAACCTAATGGCTAATAACTAGTTTTACATGTTTTAAACTAAATAATTTTGCTGTAGAACAAGAGGAATTATGAGATTTCTGCACTTAGTGCTATAGAAAAATTTGTCGCCATCTTACAAGAATAGCCGACTGAATCATGTAGCAATTAAAAAGCGTTCATGCTTCAAAATAAAGTTATCACTGAGCCAAGTTAAGTAATAACAAAAAATCAAAATAAGGGAATAATAATAGCTCTAAGTCGAGCAATCTGGAATTTCTCATCCAATAACTATTCCATATTAGACTTCGTTTTTTGCTTTCATTTGATAAATCAATTTTTTTCCAAATTCATGTTAGGATGATTATTCTACTATTTTGTCTTGTTTAATTATTCTCCTTTGAACCCAATGCTTTTTACTAGTTAGAATTTTCTGATATTTTGTGGAGTATAGATACGATACAGTCATTTCAAATATGAGGAATATGGAGATATTCCAATTCTACAAGACCAATTCCTTTTTCATTCCCCATTTCAATTCCCTTAAAGCTCTTTACTGTATACCAAATAGGCCCTTAGTGACAGGGATATTCGGAAGGCAATATAATAACTTCAAATTTTGCATCATAAGCCATTCAGCATATGCAAAATCCAGAAACATAAAACCTAGACAGCCTGATGAATGAATCAGAAACTAATATGAAGTTTACAGCCTTTACAAATGTTAAGAGACGCTAATTAATTACGTTAATGGGTTTCGAGAAAGAAATCAAACTAGCATGATATCATGCATAGTATAGTTATAGTTAGATACCAGAAGACAAGAATATCTGCTTAGAACATGGAAATAACTTACCTGAGTTGTCATATTTCTCCCTTGCTCATTTCTGAATCAATTACAATATCGATGGTTATATAACCTCCCTCGGCTGAGCTTCCAGCACCTGAATGCATCATATTACATATGGACACATACAGGCAGCTATTAGTGACAATGTGGACCGTAGAATACACTTCACAGACTCTGTTCCCATGCTCAACTGTGCATGAATTGGCAGCAGTGGAAATCAATATCAATCTGTTTCATGGAATGAACAGCTTGATTAAGTTGAAGTTTCAAATGGAAAAACCTATGCCAACTAGGCAAAAAAACCCTACTCCTCCAGTCGTTAATATATGATATATTTAATTAATCTTATTAGATTAAGAAAGTTAGTTTAGTTAATATGGCATATTTTTTCTAAAACACCCTAATCATTTTCCTTAACTCCCACTCTCTCTCTCTCTCTCTCTCTCTCTCTTACTTGATTATTGTTGAGGAAATATTAATAGGAGTAATTTGGGAAAAAGTTGATAAATACAGAAAATAGGTCTTATATTTAAGACCATTATCAACTCTCCAATTAGGTCCTACATTAAGGACCGGAGGAGTATAAAGTATGGAAACATTAAAAAAGCTGTATCCATGTTTAACTCAAGCCAAACATTTGAATTATATATAACACATTTTTAGTTGCACTTGGACACTACAAAGTTATTACCTTGCAGTGTTTATACCCATATCTTAGGCTGCAACCAAGCCTGTGACTAGTGTAATGACGAGATACCTTCATTTTCTTGCTTTCTGCAATCTTGACCAACCGTGTATTAACTTATGTTGACACAATCTCTTCAAGAAATTCACCTCATTCATCATATTCCAAGATCCCAAAATTTTGGACTGTAACATGCTTTGTAACCTTCATGCTTCATCTCCATAGTTAACCTGTCAAGAAAACCGTATATCTGATCATTTTCAGGGTGCCTCTCATCTTTAGATACAAAGCAGTTCACAGACCCTGCAATCTCAACCCAACTGCATCCTGTTTCCTTCTGCAAACCTTTTTCCTTCATCCGAATTCTCACTTTATCAACATTTTCCCACTCTCCTTCTTCTGCAAACATGTTTGAGAGCAAAACATGGTAACCTGCTATCCCTTTTTGTGTCTCCATATCAAGCAACTTATTAGCAATAACTTTTCCCAATTCAAAGTTTCCAAGATTTCTGCAAGCACCAAGAAGTGATCCCCAAATTTCTAGTGCATTACCATCTTCACCCAATCCCTTGACAAACTCATAGGCTTCAAGCACCCTCCCTACCCTCCCTAACATGTCAGTAACACAGCAATAGTGTTCAACTGAGGGCTTAATTTTATGTACTTCCTCCATAGAGTCAAATATCTCCTTACCTTCATCAACCATACCAGTATAACCACAAGCAGACAAGATGGCAACGAAAGTAACTGCATCAGGTTTAAGGCCAGATCCCAGCATAGAATGAAACAGAGAAAGAGCTCTCCTCCCCATCCCATGCTGGCCATAACCCAACATCATTGTGGTATATGTGATTGAATTCTTCTCAGGTATACTAGTAAACACATTTTCCGCATAACTGATTGCACCTGATTTGGAATATGTGTCAACTAAAGCAGTTCCCACATAAACATTTTGGTCAAAGCTGTGACGGATGGAGAATCCATGAAGTTCCTTGGCAAAGGTTATGCTTCCCATTGAACTACAAGCTGGAAGAATTGATGCTAAAGTCACTCCATTAGGTGTTAACCTCTGCTCAAGCATCTCTTTGAAAATTAGAAAGGCTTTTTCGTGCAGCCCATTTTGTGTGCAACCAGCAATCATTGCATTCCATGTAGCATGATCTTTATCACTTGGACAGTTTTGCTCAAATATCCATTCTGAAGTTTTAACCAAACCACATTTTGCATACATATCTATAAGATAGCTCTCCATTCCCTCAAATTGTATCCCATGACGAATTGCATAAGCATGAGTCTGCTTTCCAATATCTTTGTTCCTAAGATTAGATGCTGCTGAAAGAAGAGACGTCACAGTCACAGAATCAATCATAAACCCTTGGTTCTGCATCTCATAGACAAGCAGCAGTGCTTCGTCATCCAAACCATTTTGCACAAAAGAAGAAATCATGGTATTCCATGAAACTACATCCCTTTCAAGCATCTTATGGAAAACTTTGAATGCTGTATCAATTGAATTGCACCTTGAGTACACAACAATAATTGCATTGAGAATAATAATTGGCAAAGTTGCCGTACTTTTTAAAATAAATGCATGTAGCTGCTCAGCCATTTTTATCTGCTGCATCAGTGAAATAGCCGTTAGAGCTGATAGAAAAGTCACATCATCACATACAGCCTCTTCTGATTCTAAGGCTTGAATGAAAATGCTGATTGCTTCAATTGGACAATTATTTTGCACATATCCACCAATCATGGTGTTCCATATCTCAGTATTCCTCTGTTTACATTGTTCAAAAATCAACCTAGCATGACTAAGGCAGCCAAGCTCAGCATACATATTAATAGTTGAGCTCACAACAAACACATCCTCCACATATTCACACCCAAATTTATGAAGCAAACCATAAATTACATCAGCAATCTTAGAATCTCCCAAGCTCGACACAGCGGGTAAAACATTCACAAAACTGACAGAACTTGGCATTATTCTCATTCTCATCATTGTGCTGAACAATTTAACTGCTTCAGCGTGTGCCTCCCTCTTCACATACCATGAAATCAAGGTATTCCAAGCAATAACATTTCGTTTACGCATAAAGTTGAACACTTTAACCACATAATCATTCTTCCAACCACAACATTCCACACCACTCAAGCACGTAGAGTACATATTCAAGAGCGAATTATACACAATCCTACTGGGGCTTGGGTTAGATTGGCACCGAAGAAAATGACAATGCACAGCTTTACCAGCTCTAAGGTTTCGAGTATCAGCACAGGCCTTGAGAGTGGAAGAGTAAGTATAAGAATCGAATCGAGTACCTGGGGTAGACTTCATTTGACTGTAGAACAACAATGCTTCCAAGGGCATGTTGTTGCAGATGAAGCCAATGATGATGGTGTTCCAGAGAACAGTGGAAGGGCGAGGAAGAGTGTCGAACAATTGGCGGGCAAGGTGAGGTTGGCCTTCTTGACATAGTTTGCTCAGGCGAGAGCGAATTGAAGGGGTTTTGAGTGTAGGGTTCGGAATTGATAAGATTGAGAAGGAATCGGTAGTGTCAGTGGAGAGAGAATGTGAATTGGGAGCGGATAGAGGAAGAGGAAGAAGAGGGGAAGCAGAGGAAGCCATGAAGGAGTTGGAGCCTCAGCTCTTGAGAATGAGCTGAGGATGATAGATCATCATGTATAAGGAACGAACGGACCTAAAGCAGCTACCACATGTGCCCAATATGTATGTAATCGGTCTCCTAGCGTTCAATGTAATAGCATATAAATGTTTGTTTTTTCAAGAAATCAATCCATTTTATTTGTAAAATTTATATTATTTTATAAGATATATTTAATTAATTTAATTAAATTAAAAAATTAATTAAATTAGTTAGTATGATATTTTTTTAAAATATATTAATTATTTTCTTTATCTCTCTCTTATTTAATTATTATTGCGAGAATATTAATTGAATAATTTTAAAAAATTAATAAATATAAAAAATATATTTTATATTTAAAATTAAAATTAACTCTTTAATTATGTCATATTAAAGACCGGACATATATTTTATTGAGGGCACATTGTAAGAAGTTTTACGAAGTAATTTCTATCTTTCAATACAAATTATTAGGATGAGTAATTTAAAAAAAATATTCAACATATTTTACAAATAATTTATTTAATTAATTTTTCTAATCTCTATAAATTAGTTATATAATTTAAATATTTAAAGCTAGAAAGGAGTAATATCTAATTACCAAAAAAATGCGTGTAACCTTTTGGTTTAAATACTCTTTAGGGTATTAAATATTGAAGAGAAGAGATTGAGAAAAACTGTGAAATTAATTAGTATAATGTAGGAAAAATATGAAATAAATGAGACAAAATTTAACATCAACACAAACACTTCAACTTCTATTTAGAGCAAAGAGAGAATAGAATAAAATTCATCATATCAATAAAAATTAGAAATTGATTTTAAATTTTAATCTATATAGAAATATAGGCTAGGCTTTAGAACAACATCATGAGCAAAAGAGGGGTAGCTGATATATAAAAATATTAAGATGAATGTGTAGTTATTATATAAGAAAAGATAATTAGTTATGATTATATACGTATTAAAATTGGAGTGATATCTATTAAAAAATAATTATAAATCATTTAAGATATTTTAAATATGTACAAAAAAGGCTATTAGATATAACAAAGAAGGGGTAGATGATATATAAGAATGTTAACATGAATACATAGTTATTATATAAGAAAAGATAATTAGTTATGATTATATACACATCAAAGTTAGAGTGATATCTATTGAAAAGAAAATAATTGTAAACTATTTGAGATATTTTAAACATGTATAAAAAAGGCTATTGGATGTAACGAAGAAGGGGGTAGATGAAGTAATATAATCATAAAAAAGGTAGATGAAAATAAAAAAGAATACTTAATAAAATTATTAAGTGAGATATTTTAATTAATAATTTATCTAAAAATTTGTACACTGCCCATAAAAATAATATGATTGTCCAAGAATTTCAAAATTTGAGAGCGATACAAAATTTAAAAAACAAATAACAATTCAAATTTTTATGTTTGGATGGAGAGAAAAAAGTGAGAGTGTGGATATTACAAGAAATTTTTTTGAAAATAATAAAAAAATTACTATTTTTAAGAGTTTTTTTTAGTATTATTTTTTCCTAATTTTTTTAAATCCAAAGGGTTAACGAATATAGAGGGATAAGAGCTTGCATGCTGAATTTTGAAGGGAATTAGAGTTCATGTGTATCTGGTAGCGTTTGTATGCAAAATTAACAATCATTTTTCATATTAATTAATGGTCTATATATATACAGCTCCAATCATATGTTTAAGAAGATCTTAAGCAAAATTTGGAACATCCCTATGCCTTAATTGGAACAAGATTTGGAACCCTTCCTAATTCCTTCCGGGGTATATCATTACAATCATATTGCCAGAAAAAGAAGGCAACCACAAATCCCCTCTTTGGAACAAGATTTGGAAATGACCTACTTTCGGCAAGACTAAATACATTTTTTGGAAAGTTGCTTGGAATAGACTCAATTTGAGTTTTCACCACGACCAAGAAGAAGGAGCGGTGCAAAGACAACTTTGCCCTTTTGAGTGCAACCAACATGAAATTGCCCTTCATGGTATTCTTGATTGTTCTCAAGTTAAGAAAATGAAGTTGAGATTAGCCAGATCTCCTATGAAAAATAACTTTTTTTTCTTTACTTTTATAGTACAACGCGAACTATTGTCTTACTCTTGATTTGGATGGGGTGAAAATGGGAGGAAACTCCTACCTAATATTTTCTCCTATCTATTTTCTTGTATCTAAACAAAGCCTATAGGGTAAGACTCTTTCATTTCTTGAAATGCATCCTTATATAGCTTCGTGCTGTAACAACCCAAATTTCTTTTGAGTTTAATTGTGTTTGATTTGGGATTAATGTGTTTTTTGACCTGCTTTAGTAGTGATGGAAGTTGAAAACGCAAGGTTCATGGTCACATCTGCCCACAGACAAGGAGAAGAAGGACCACATTCGCCCGCGGACATCAACAAAGATGAACTAGTGTCGTCTCTATTGGTTTCTGCTGGTGTCTGCCGTCGAACAAGGAGAGCTAAAAACGTGTCCACCTGCGAATAGAGACTAGGGTTGATCAGTCAATCCTCACTGTATGTTCGCCCACGAATATTTGTCAGTGACTGGATTTATCATTTTGAATTCGAAATTCTTACTATGAAATAAAGGAAAACGCGTTTGTAAAAGTGAATTGGGATAATTGAGAGGTTATGTGACATTGGGCTTGTTTGTTGTTAGGTTTGTAGGTCTCTTGGACTTATTGTTGTGTGGAAATAGATGGCGCTCAATCTCCCCCGCTCCTTATTGTTTTTTTTTTTTTTTGTTGCGATAAAGCATAAATTTATTCTAAATTTTTTTTACTCATGAGCATTAGTTACTCAGAAATTTTAGTAGGAGTAATATTATCTTAAAAGTTTTTAAATTATAGCAATATTATCCTTACCATTATCCAGAGTTAAGTTTATTTTGAGTTAAGGTGCAAATTTATCTTGAAAGTTTTTACTTAGGAGAGATGGGTATTCGGAAGTTTTCTTTTTGCTCAATATCACCTTGACCATTATACAGGTTCAGTTTAACTGTTAGTTTGACCAAATATGATAAATTCATTAGTATACATGGTTTTTTCCACTTCATATTTTTTTTCCAAATCATATTTATAAATAAGGAAAAAATTAAGAAAAAATAATACATCCCTCCAAACTCTATCGTTATTAGGCTATCACTTCAACAGACTATACTCTGGCAACGTCTCAAAAATTAATATATGTTATTTTCAAAATAAAGTATGCACTACTGAAAAAAATGCCTTTAATTACAGTTAAAGTTACATTTCATAACAGTTTTTCGAGTGGCATGAATTCTACCGCCGTTGTAAGTGTACAATTTAACTCACCTTTAATAAAGTTTTTTTATTAAAACCACCGTTAAATATATACATTAACGACGGTTATATTAAGCACCTAATGAATCAATTTCCCATAGAGATAAATATATACTTTTTTTTTAAACTTTATATGACATTTTTTTGTAAAACTGTGGAAAGATTTTACTTTTTTAAGGATTTCATTTAATTTTTATTTTTGCTATCCTGCATTTAGTATAATCAAGACAAATCAATTACTTCCAGATATCAAAGTATGAAATCAACAATCACAAAATCCAAATGGTCATAGAAATAATTTAAATTGGAAAACTTTTAATGAGCATCTATCTTTGTACATCATTTATATAAGAAGAAAATGGTTGAATGATGAATTCTAAACAAATTAAAATAATATTGAACAAATATTAACTGAAAATATACTTTATCATGTTTACAAAATAATAAGTAAATGTAAGAACAAAAAATATTAATCATGCAATTAATTAAGTAATCAAACAGACATTTATTAAAAAAGAATAAATTAATTTTCTACTAGTTTGTACCCACCCAAATTCCTTCACAGTGATCATCATATTCGTCATCTTTCAAATCAAACTCTGTTGTTATAGGTTGAGTAGTTGTTAAAGGCTGAGTTTCGTCGAAGTTGAACCCTAGGTAACTGTCATCACTTTGCTTGCCTTTTACTATAGAGTACAATGGAAAGATATTTATTTACTGGATCGGTGACATAAAACACTTGAACTGTTTGAATTGCTAAGATGAATGGCTCATCTAGGTATCTAACTCTATGAAAATTGACTGAAACAAATCTAAATTTCTTATCTACTTAAACAGTATTACTATTAACTCACTTACATTTAAATATTGGCATTTTAAACTTGGAGTAAGTAACCTCCCAAATATCTTCAATCACTCCATAATATGGCATGGATGCCAATGTTGTTATTTTATCTTTTGAACTAGCAAAATACATTGCTTCAACCACAACCATCACCCCACTGTTATGCATTATACTTTTATCATCTTGGACTTTTGTGTAAAAAGAGTTATCATTTATGTCATATTCTTCCTAACACAACTTTAAAATAAGGCCTTATAGCTAGCCTTTGTATTGTCTTAGAAAGATTGTTACGTCTTGCTTGAACTATTCAACAAAAGACCTGTTGTGTTCATTAGCTAGTTGCTTATCGTTATTTATTGGGTTCATGTTCCTGAGTATATTCTTGTGAGCATCAAAGTAGGGCAGAACTTCATCTTTATTGTTCAAAATGTAAAGATGCGCTTGTATTACCAATTCGCGAGACATACACTTCACTTGGCATCCTGAGTTTCCTTGCTTTTTCTCCCTTTCAAGTGCCTTCTTCTTATTACTTTTACCTAAGGTAACATGTGCAAACGTTGATACACTTCTTCTTGAATCACGGCTGGAAAAAAGGCTTTCTAAATCGGTTGAAAATAGACTTTTACACCGGACTTTGATCCGGTGTAGAAACAGCCCGTGTAAAAAGTTTAATATTCTACACCGGTTGTATATGACCGGTGTAAATAATCAGCTTTTTTAAATCGGTTATTTCATACAACCGGTTTAAAAAGTAATGTCAAAATAAAAAAAAAACAGAATAAAAAAACTCTAGGTCTGAAATTATTTCCTTCTTCGTCACAAATCTGAAGGAGGAGGAGAGTGATGAAGAAGAATAGGTACCTGTAAAATGCAAGTAGAGAACAAAAAAGAGGAAGAAAGAAAAAGCCAGAGAACCCAGAAACGAAAGAAACAAAAACTTAGATATATGCGCAGAAATGAAAACCCATAAACGTCGTCACCTAATTGAAGATATCACAAAAATATTGTCACAATTTCTTTTGGTTACCTTCTCAAAAGCAAACAAAAATATATTTAAACAGAACACAGAAATGAATGAGACAAAAACCCAAATATACATACAAAAACGAAAACCTAGAAACGCCGTTACCTAATTAAAGATATCACAGAAACATCGTCACAATTCCTCCGACTTACTCAGTTAAAAGTGAACAGAAATATATTTAAACAAAATCGAGAAAGAAATGAACAAAAAAATAGACACCCACCATCGCAGATCTGGGTCTTCTTTTTTGGCGAGCTTTAGAGGCTACAACGACTGACTTCAATAATAGAGAACGACAGCACAGGTATGGGTCATCGCATATCTAGGTCATCTTCTTCGGCTAGCTTTAGACGGTGTGTTACGAAGGTAGAGCTTCCTGTCACTATGTGTTCTCCCTTGTCTAGTTTTCTCTATGGACGACGATATGATTTGTGAAGATAGGGAATCGTAAAAAATTAACATTTTTTGTTAGATTTTTAATAGCAAAGACATTCTACACCGGATGTAATTCTATCAGCTGTAGATAAGAATGGTTTAAAAATATGCTTTTTAAAGCCCATTTTTAAATATTTCATCTTATTTACAAAAATACCACCGGTCATGACTTTTTACAGCGGTCCTATTTTACGACCGGTATAAATATTTTATCTTATTTACAAAAATGCCACCGGTCATGACTTTTTACAGCGGTCATATTTTACGACCGGTGTAAATATTTTATCTTATTTACAAAAATGCCACCGGTCATGACTTTTTACAGCGGTCATTACTTTTTACAGCGGTCATATTTTACGACCAGTGTAAATATTTCATCTTATTTACAAAAATACCATCGGTCATAACTTTTTACAGCGGTCATTACTTTTTACAGCGGTCATATTTTACGACCGGTGTAAATATTTCATCTTATTTACAAAAATATCACCGGTCATGACTTTTTAAACCGTCTCCGCAGTGACCGGTTTAACAATGGGGCTTTAAAAATCCTATTTTCCAGTAGTGAATTAAAGGAACATGAACCATTTCATATTCCTGAGAGCCATTAAATGTCTTCTTCAACCAACTGTAAGGGTGGTGCAGCTAAGAAACCTTCTATGGGAAAGGTAGACTGTCTTCCTTCTATGCTTGAGTTGCATGCAATTAATGCTTCTTCACATATAGGACATATTTTATGCCCCTTAACACTATAGCCTGATAAATTTCTAAATGCCGAGAAGTCATTTATCATGGTGAAGATCATGGCGGGAGTTTAAAGGTCTCTTGCTTGTATGCATCAAAGACATCAACACCGTCTTCCCATAGTTTCTTCACAACATCAATCAAAGGTGCCGGGTACATATCTATATCGTTTCTCGACTGTTTTGGCCCCGAGATCATCAAAGACAATATGATGTATTTTTATTTCATACACAATAAGGGATACAAGTTGTAAATCACAAGGAGGACTGACCAAGCACTATGTGTGCTATTGATATTACCATACGGATTGATTTTGTCCGTAAATAGCCCAAGCTGAAGATTTCTGAGATCAGAACCAAATTCAGGAAATTTCTAATCTATTATCTTCCATTGAGGAGAATAAACTGGTGACGAAGTAGTCCATTGTTTATTTTTCCATCGAAATGCCATCAGAAGTTCTTCACATCTATGGTGTTAGCAAACAAACGGTTAAACCGTAGTATTATTGAAAGATATCACAACACCTTCGAAGGGAAGTCTTTAGTAATCTCATCAAAATCATCACCGTCTTTCTTCACTTTGTATGTTGAAGTAACACATTTATGGTTTATTCAGCCCTTCATACTCATTTCTATACAATATGCAGTTGTTGAGGCACGCATGTATCTTCTTATATGACAAACCCATCGGGACACCATATTTTCTTTGCCTCGTACATTAATTTTGGTAGTGTATTACTTACAAGAAGGGCATCACTCAATAACTCAAGAAATTCTGTCAAACTAGAATCGGCCCAACTATTTCTCGATTTTAAATTAATCAATTGCAACACAAATTTTAACCTTGTTTACTCATCTTTACTCCTCGAGTACAATAGCGTCTCTGCATCACTTACCAAACTTTCACATATAGGAGAGAACTGTGGAAATGATTTGGTTCCAATGTTACAAAATATATCTAGAAATCTATCCCTAAAGTTATCATTCACAACTTCCTCATGCAAATAAGTTCTCCTAATCTCATCGTGCCAAATCCAAATTGTATATCTTAAATTTATTCCATCACATATAAAATACTCTCTTATATTAGAAATAGACAATATATTATAGTTGAAACAATTGATATAGGGATAGAAGAACAACCCATTCTTTTTCTTCAAAGTATTCTTCTCAACAAATTCAAGAAACATTTCTACCCCATCTTCATATTCTTTAGTAGTTCTCTTAGCTTTAACCCTACTATGACCAATTATTCCCTTAAATGTAAACAATCTCAAATGATAACTAAATCTATCAAATAGGAAATAAATAGTAACACATGTTTTTAATAAGCCAGTTAACAAACTAAAACTACCAAAAAGGAAATCTTTAGTAAGGTAAGATAGCCCACAATATATATTATAGTTTATAACAAAAAAAATTAAACAACAGAATAATTAACAAAAATACACACAGATTCAAAAAATCTAAAAAATGCACCCAAAGATAAATAGGAACTAATGTAACAAACTAAAACTATAAAAATTATATTTTTAATACAAGAATGATAGCCCATAAGATGTATTACATCTTATAAACAACAAACAACTAAAAAAGAAAAATGAGTAAATAACAAAGTTAAATAGTGACTTACGGTATTGACGACGTAGAACAACGTTATCGACAGTAATAGGCACCAAAAATAGGATAAAAACGTCGGGAAATGACATTCGTGTAAGTCTATTGTGATTCAGTAGAGGAATAGAACACACACGACTATGAAAAAGTGAAACTGAAACTATACTACGCACAAAGGTTTTTGAAATTTCGCTGAAATTTCAACAACAGTTTTTCATAAAAGCTGCCGTGACATATCTGTTTTTACTTATAACGACGATTTTTAATAAAACCATCGTTATAAAATATAATTTCACAACGGGTTTAAATAAAACTGCTGTGAAAAAGGTTTTAAAATAGGATTTATTTACGAATATACCTCCACCTTTTTTTTATGAGGTTTTTTCTTTTAACCATCATGAGTTAATGCTGTGATAAGTGTTCTTTCTAATAGTGATAGTCTCTCGAGAGTGATTCTTTATTAACGAAAGAGCTTAGATAAATTTATTTTTTAATTTTTTCTTATTTATAAATCTAGAGATATATGGATCGAGTCATTAATTACGATACTTTTCAACATAAATAATTAAATGGAAGGATATTTACAAAACCAACACTTATTTTTTTATCAATAATTAATTTAACTAATTTTTATAATTTATATAATTAAAGTATTTATCTTTGTCAATAAATTTTTAATTGAGCTAGTAAGTGGCTTTATCTCCGTAAGAAGAAACACACAAATTTAAATTATAAAATATATATTTGTTAAAAAAAAGTGAAAACCATATTCTAAGTTTTAAAAGAGAGCATACCTTAGATTAAATAAAAAGAAGTTATTTAGCTTCTATATTATTAAAATGAGCACTTATTTTCTGGCACAAAATATAATTTTAAATTCATAACAAAAATATGTCTTGGTTTTATCTATAGATAACTTGTACATAATGTGATATTTATGAAGAGATGCGGAAAGTATTAGAAACGAAGTTTGGTTCAAAGGTGCACTCGAGAGAGTTCACCCACAGAAGTCAAAGATGCGTTTCAGATCTAAGGGACTTGATGCCACACCCAACCTTTTGCATCTCAATGTCAGCAGCATATCCTACTTTTATCCCTCACTCCAAAATCTTTAGTCTAACAATCCATTCAATAAATTATACATATTCTCCCTTTTCCCACTTAAATGAATATAAATATATATATATATATATATATATATATTTGTGTATATATATGTATATATGCATGCGTGCGCATATATGTGTATGTAAGGAGAAAGATATATAAAGACCTTTCAAAACAGTTCTTCAAAATGGTTTAATTCCTATATATGAAACTCTGTGACTATTTTTGGAATTAAGGATTTTTTTAATAAAATGACCTAATTGTTCTAAGCAAAATTAGATGACATTGCCTTAATTATTATCATTTAATTTGATAAGTTAAAATTATTACTTGTTAAATTGTTGTTGTCATTGATATTCAATAAACATTTTCACTGAAATTAGTTGTTATTGTTTTAGTTATTATCATTTATAAGCTAAAATTGTTACTTTAGTAAATTATTATTGTCATTTTTTAAAGAAAAAGAGTATTTAAGTAATTTCACTATAAAATATAAGGGAAAATGATAAAAAAAGATTTTAAAAGAAAAAGAATATTTAAGTTGTTACTTTTTAAACGGTTATTGTCATTGATATTCAATAAGGAATTTCACTAAAATTAGTTTTATTATTTTGGTTATTATTATCATTTATAAGCTAAAATTGTTACTTTAGTAAATTGTTATTGTCATTTAAAAAAATTAAGAGTATTTAAATAGTTTTGCTATAAAATATAAGAGAAAATGATAGAAAAAGACTTTAGAAAATGATAAATTTTAAATCAGGTTTATTAATAACAATAGATATAGTATTAATAACACAAAGTTCTGTTTTAGTATTTATTATCTTTTATAATCTTTTTCTATCATTTTCATAAAATATAATCTCAAATCAGTTCCTAAGGACTTCATGACGATCAAGGTATTTTAGAATATTGAACTGGGATTTGCGAATTTAAGGAGTATTTTGTGTTTTTCTCCCATAATCTTTCTTGTCACACTCTCCATTTCTTTCCCACGTACATACAATGCAAAAAGAAGAGTGAAATAAATATATTAATGATTGAACCACTGACAAAATTGCTTCATATCTTGATTCAAATCTCCAAAGATTAAGCCTCTTCCATTTAATCTCTTAAATTTTAGATATTTTTTCAACTTAATTATTATTCTTTCGACTAAATTAGTGGATGAATCTTTAATCAACCCAATTGAGCACCGGTTTCCTAAGGCCTTGGACCTTTAACAAGTGGATTAGGGCTAACTGCCACCTTCATCCATAAAAAGCCTCCAAGGCACGAGTATTCAAACAGGATCAACAAAAAATTATGCAAAAATTACCATTTAGTGGATCCTGTTGAAGTTACATAATAACCCCTTTAATTATAAATATAAAAAATTAAATAACTCATTCATAAATATTAAAAAAATTAATTAAGTGAGTTATTTATACCAAATGTGTGGTTGTTTTGCAAAAATACCCCTTTAATTATTATTTCCATTGATGAAAATCCTACTTAATACATATATGTGTAATCAATAGTGATAGCTTAATTTAAAAAAATATATATAATAATTTAAAGATGTAAAAAAAGATCAATTAGTTTCCATAACATTTTGATTGAAAAACAAATTCCGCTGTTGCCGGGGATTGAACTCAAGTAATAGACGAGAATACTCACAACTATACTACAACAACTCAATTGCGCACGTTAATGACTCACAATAAACGACTTTAAGGTGTAACACTAATCATACTTTACTTGGAGGGTGCAAAGCCCAAATATATGAAATGAGAAAGTGAGGGAGTAACTCTTCAATAATCTCCCTACACATACTTAAACCATATTCTAACCCCTACATACAGACTTTAGGGTCTAACTAATAAGACGATTAATACTCATAACTAACTAATTACCTTAACAAATTCAACCTTCCCGCAACACACAAAGGGCGCATATGAAAAAAAAAAAAAACAATCAAACAACTATTGCTTCACTAATACAGTGGCAGAACTATATGAGGGGCAGCCCCTCCTGTCGGCTATTTTCCATTTTATCCTCAGGCTTTGTCAGGAATTAAAAAATTTTCTTAGTCAGGACAGTATTTTAATTTCATGGGTTTTTTTTATTCTTCTTCTATTGCCGATAAAAAATGGAGAAACCCACTACAACATCCTAATTTTTATTTATAGTATTACTATTAGGACATGATTTTTAAAGTAACTTGAGATTTAAAATTTTAAAATTAAAAATTAAGAGAGAGAAATAATAGAATATGATTAGAAATTAATTTGAGTAAAATACATAAATACTCTCTTAGCGGTGGTCACAGTAGCAATTGAAAGAGCTTTCTCAGCAATAAATATCATCAAAATAGATTTATGAAATAATATAGGCGAAGAATGGTTGAATAATCTAATGATGTGCTATGTTGAATGGGAGGTATTTGCTGGAAATGATCAAGAAAATATTTTGAGTGTCTTCAAAATATGCAAACTCTCATGATTCAATTTCCTCGTCATAGTGGTATTATATTTGGTCTTTCGTATACTTCCTAGTCGTAGTGGTATTATATTTATTTTTTTATTTAAACTATTATATTTACAATATTATAATTTATTTGTTTATCTGATTAAAAAAATTGTTACAATTTCGCCCTCTGTCTCAAATTTTTAGTTCCATCACTGCACTAATATATATAGTAAGTTGGCTAATAAATAGAACTAAAAATACTTTCTAGAAGGTGTCTTATATTCATGGGAGTAGTGATTAAGCAAAACCTAACAGGTGAATTAATTAAGCAAAATTAACCACTCACTCTAGTTTTTACTTGAATGGGAGAGGAGATTGAATGGATGGAGGAAGGAAATCATATGATAAAAAAACACAACGTAATTAAGACTTGGGAAAACTTGTAACATAATCTAAAAAGGTTGGCAACTTAATCATTGAGTTCAAATTAACTCGTACCATGTTTATGATAATTAATAATACCTTGACAAAAAATTAGGGTTGGTGATGCCTAAATGATTCAATCTAGAAGAAAATGGGAAGGAGAAGAAGGGACAGAGAGAATATACAATAATTAGTGGAAGAAAATTTGTAGGGACAAGTCATAATTAATTAAAGGAAGAAAATTTGTTGGTGTGCATGGTGGGTTACATGATATTATTCATATGTCAAAAAAATGATACTGGGGAAACAATATAAATTTTGTAATTGAAAGATAAGATCCATGCCCCACCTGTATATTTTTTTATGAGCACCTTGTGTTTGAGAAACGAGAACATATTATTAAGTATATTAACTTACAATTAATCTAAACTCGAGTTTTTATTAAATCCAAATTAAACTAGAAGGAATATAACTTTTTTCTTCTTCTTGTTTTTTTATATATATGGAATCAAACCCAAGTCTTATCTTATTTTAAGTGTAATAATATATATATATATATATATATATATATATATATATATATTGCTTACCGATTTTCTTAAAAGCACGTACTCTTTCATTATGATTTATCATATATTCTTTGAATGAGGACTTGCACCAACTTCATTCATTAACTTGGTTTCCTTCTTTCACTTCAAACCATCTTTTTATCATAACAAACGCATACAGATAGGGAATTAATTAATAGATTCTTAATTTCTTTACTTTTGATCGTGACATGTCTGATAGAAAAATTTATGAAAGGAGTTAATTAACTGGTTGAACAACATCCTCTAAATTGTTCAATCGTACAAATAAAGAGAAATCGTAGAAAAAGATGTGTTATCTACCAAGATAACTCACTTTTTCCATAAAATTTTCCTTTTTCTTGCATTTTCAGAATTTTATATTTGTATTAATTATTTTTCTTTATTTTAGGAATTCATGGTGAAATTATAATTATCTGCAAAAACTCAAAATTTTACAAAAAACAACATTATCAAATTTAATTACTTAGCAAAGTATGTATATTATATAACTCAGTTTTGACAACTTTATACAAATTTGCGGGCAAAAAATGTGATGCAATTTGAATTTAATTTCTCAACATTTTTTATGAATACACAAATCAATCTTCGATTATAGTTCTAGGGTTTTACTTGCGTAAATCGATGGTTACCTCGTCTACAATATAAAGCTTTACGTAGTTAATACCTCAAAATTTTAATTTAATCCAGATTTAGAGTTAGTTAATGAGGCTTTTAAGACTAATCAGATGCTCTCAAGTGGTGTTTTAATCAAGAAAAGAATAGATAGGAGAGTAGGGAGGGGGATATGATGGAGATCATAGTTAACGATTTTGTAATATAAGTGTTGGATTGCAATGTGCTCACTTGGTGGGGTTTGAATGTTGGTTAGATTGTTCTCTTACCACCTGACTAAGATCTCGGAACTCCCTCAAACTTGGCATTGGACTCGATCGAAGTTTTATGTGTGGCTTTCTCTTGTTTTGGTACCCGTATTAAACAATTTGAGGTAACTGAGGTTTCACATTTTATTATAATTGATTATTGCGAATGGTAAAGGATGTGTATGGGTCATTTGATTATGCTGTTGTTATGAGATTGTGGTCTGTTGATTGCTTAGAATTGTGTCCTCGCACTAGTGTGTCTACATAGTAGTATGTGTACCTCGCGGTCTTGTGCTGGCTACTACATGGAAACTCGGCGCTGAGAATCAGCTTCAAACCGTTAGAATATGTCTATGTATCATGTGATAGCTTGTGTTTTTGCTAGCGATGAATGATATGAGCTATATGCATGCACATATCCTCATGTTATTGAGTTCTGGAATCTCACCTCTGTTATTTACCATCTTTCATCTTTCAGGTGAAAGCACTAGCAAGTAGGCGATAAAGGAAGCAAATCAGTGACTTCTTTCCCCATCCGTTTGTATTGTTTTGATTGAGGAGTTGCATGTTTTTTAGTATTTTGACAGACTTTTCTAATTCTGTTAGTTCTTATCAAGCTTAATTAAAGTAGTTGATGTTTACTAATTGTGTACTGTAGGAAGGTTTATGTACTCATTTCTGTAGCTTTTGGATGTCTTGTCATATGTTTTGGTTGTCTTGAAACAAATATTAGTTCCTAGTTGTTACAGCAGGTTACTCTTGGGGGACATATGTGGACCAAGAGGGTAGAATTGCATTTGGTAAGATTTTTATTTTGAAGGGATAAATGAATTTGTTCATGAAAGTTAATACAATGTGGTTGGCTAGTTGTTTCGATCCAAAGGCCAAGATCGGGCCACACAAATGATTTCAAATTTGTAAGGTGTCTAATTTAGCTTGCTTGAGTTTTCACATCATAAAACCCTTGTTTATGATTGAACGCTTGTAAATTATGTTTCGTTGAAGAGATCTCATTCCCAATTTCGAGTGAACACTTAAATCCCTCGAATCGTAGGTTTGTACCTCAAGCTATAAGCTTTCAGAGTTAGATATTTTTTATAGAAAGATCTTGGTTGTAGCAGACAATATTTGCTACAGTGCACGACACAGAAGGCCCCCCTCTTCCTTGCTATGTCTTTTGCCATGACGAAAATGTCATCTGCTGTGGCAAAATTGTCCCTCTCCTCCCTTTTGTTATCTTTCATTTTTCTTCCGTTGTTGGGTTTGGGGTCAATGCCTTTGGTTCATATGTCTCTTATACATCTTTCTTGAGCAATAACTCATTTTTAATCGTGAAAATATTTATTCTGAAAACTTGAATCTTACTTCTTTTCATTAGCTACTCATATGTTTTGTTTCTTAATCCTTATTTAATCTGTAAGGGTGCTGAACTTCATATTATCGTTTGAATGTTTTACCAAAACCTATTCCGAATGACTAAATTATTATTAAAAGTGTATTAATTAATATCTTCAGCAATGAAAGGACAAATTTCTACAAAACCCAAATTTATAAATCATTGATATTCAATAATACTTTTATATATTAATATTTTATCAGTTGATTTTGACATTGAGACCAAAGAGGAGACACATTTCAATAATAAACCATAATTAGTCAACAACCCATTTGATGGTCATTAAGATCTTAATTCTAGAGTTTAAACTTTCAGTGGGACATCTTTGTGGGAAAGTAATCATATTTTAAATACGTCAGAACCAACCAAATTTCAATCAAAATCTTTGTGAGAGAGAATCGCTCACAAATTTTGTATTTTTAATTCATTATTTTCCTTCATCGATCCTTTATTATAATAATAGTCTTAATTTCCAGATTTTAAAGTATACTTTCTAAAATATATTTAAATAAGGTCAAAATTACCTATTTTATTCTTGGATATTTAAAACATTGCGGCATTGAAATTGAGGGTAGAAATAAAAAGAAAAATCCAATTTTTACATAGGACCTAGATTTTAGTATTTTCTTGGTATGCGTGTTTTGAAAACAATTATTAAATGTTTTTCTAAATTTAATTAAATGTTTTTATGTAAGAACAACTAGGGGTGTTCATGGGCAGGGTTGGGCAGGGCGACCCCCTGCCCAGTGCCCTGCCCAGAAAAAGTATGGGCTGCATTTTGCAGCCCGATGCCCTGCCCTGCCCGGTAAAAGCCCTAACCATTTTGGGCTGGGCATGGGCGGGTTGGGCGTGGGCGGGCTGGGCATGCCCAAGTTGTGATGCCATGCTCATGTTATGAAAAAAATTTGCAATTATAAACTTCTAAAATAATATCATATTCATATGTCTTCAAGAGTTAAATAATATTTATAATCCACTAAAAATAAGGTAATAAAAAGATAATAATTAAAGTCTTGAAATTCATTGCATATAAAAAAACCTTGAAGTCTAAATAGTTTATAATTACAACTTTACATCAATTTCCTAAATATTGACAAGGATGAAGTATCTAAAAAAATAAAATAAAAAATTATAATTTATAATGTAATCATATTATGATTAATAAAGTTAAAAAAATTAATGTAGTTATAAATATTAAAAGATGCAACTTACATACTTAACTACTTATATTTCTAAAATGACCCTTTAGTCACCAGTAACTATCATATTCTCCCTTCTAAATGTAGCATCTACGGAGAAAAAAAAAAAATGGGCGCTCTTGGGCAGGGCAGGGCAGGGCAACCCCCCTGCCCGGTGCCCAGCCCGAAAAAAGCATGGGCTATATTTTGCAGCCCGATGCCCAGCCCTGCCCTATATTTATCGGGCTGGGCAGGGCTATTTTTTCGCGGGCTCGGGTGGGCATACCGGGCCGCGGGCTTTATGAACACCCCTAAGAACAACCACTATATATGTAATATAAAATCCGTAGAAAGTTTTAATATTCATGAGTTATGAATAATGTCAGAAAGCAATCAAGCATATTCATAATCTATATGTAAAATTAAAATGATGAATCCTTTCGTAATGTATAACATATTATTCCCTCTTCTTCTAAACGTAACTACTAAAAATTAAAAAAAATTATTTTAATTCTAAATATAAAATTTTAATCTATTTTATTTTTTAAATTTATAATTTTTAAATATTTTTTATTGATTACACATATTAAAAAAATTGTATTAAACGAGTAGCTTTCATGTAAATTATTAGAAAAGATACTTTAAAAAAATAACACCCATTCTTTAGAAATAACTAATTTTATTAATATGTATAATTTAATTATTTAACTCCTATATTTATAATAGAAAAGAGTATCATAATAAGTATATCTATTAAATAGCCCTAATTATGTGGAAACACCAACTTGAAGTTGTATGTGAAGGAGAATAGGAAGATTAAAACTACTACCATATATATAAAAAAGCAAAATTTTTCTTAATATGTACATACAAGTGGGTGACAATAAGTAAATGCTCATAAAAACATGTTTGAAGCTGAGTTTACATTATGAGTGGAACCCGGAATTTCTTCTTTTGCCCAACTAATTCCATTTTAATTGTTTTCAAACTGAAAGGGATAGCCTTCAAATTGTATCCTTCAAAACTTACCTACCCAATGTACCCATCTTGGCCTTTTTTATTTATCTTTTGAATCCCCATATGTGTCTCTCACTATATAATATTATTGGGGATTTGAATCTCAACCCTATCTACGTAGTAGATTGTACTAAAATCTAATCTGAATAATCTATGAGACCAATAAATCAGTAAACATGTCTCCTATTTAGTTCAGTTAAGAGTTTTAGATGAATTGATTGGGTTAAATTTTATATTTTTTTTTTTAATAAATTTTATATCTCTTTCTCTCCTTTTTGAGCCTAAAATTGATAAATAAAAAATAATAAAGATTGAGAGAAAATATCGAGAATAAAAGCTTATGATTTCATTAATTAGTGAAAGCCTTTTAAATAGGTTAATTAAATGATAATTTAATGATAAAAATAATAAATTTACTCCCTAAAAATAAGCCACGAACTACAACATGGGAATCATAAGATATCTGAAAACAATATTTAAATTGGAAAATGGAGATTAATTCAAAATGGGTAGGGAATATCATGGGGAGTGGAAATCATGGGATAATGGGATAATAACAAATTCTCAAAAATAAATAAATTTCCAACAATCCCTCCCTTAAACTAATGTTTGCAAACATTAAGAGTATAGGATTTAAAGCTTAAGCCCTCCCTCGAACAAAATCTTACATAGAACATACTCCTAGCATTTTTCTAAGCTTCGTGAACAATGGATGCTTGACAGGTTTAATCATAATGTCAGCCACTTGATCTTCGTGATCTTCGCTTTTGCAAAATACCAGATCAATAACACCATCACGGCAAATGTCATGCAAAAAATAATATCTCACATCAATATGCTTGCTTCTTCCATGCAAAGTTGGATTTTTGGAAATTTTAATTGATAAAAAATTGTCACAATAAATTGTCGTTGGACCTTTTTGTTGGCCTTGAAGTGTTTCCAGAAATCTTCTTAACCATATAGCTTGACAAGAACAAGATGCAGCAACAACAAGCTTAGCTTCTGTAGTCGACAAAGTAACAATCACTACTATCTTTCTAAAGGCCCTTTTTTAATTGGTTCTCGAAAACAGTTTAAAAATGACCGGTAATATTTTTATAAATAAGAGTAAAATATTTATACTTTATATACACGTGACCAGTGTAAAAAAATTAACCGGTGTTATTTTTATAAATAAGGGCCAAATATTTACACCTGATGTACATATGACCGGTGTAAAAGAAATAAACGATGACATTTTTATAAATAAAGGTAAAATATTTACACCTGATATATACATGATCAGTGTAAAAGAAATGAGCGGTGGCATTTTTGTAAATAAGGATGAAATATTTACACATAATATGCACGTGACCGATATAAAATAAATAAGCAGTGATATTTTTGTAAATAAGGGTAAAATATTTACACCTTATGTACATGTGACCGGTGTAAAAAAAATGAGCAGTGACATTTTTAAAAATAAAAGTAAAATATTTACACCAGATGTACACATAACCGGTATAAAAGATGAAATATTCTACACCGATGGAATGGCATCCGGTGTAGAATATCCTTACTATTAAAAATATAACAAAAAACCCTAGTTTCTGCGCTTCTCTATCTTCACAAATCATTATCATCTATAGAGAAAACCAAACAAGGGAGAACACATGGTGATAGGAAGCTCCGCCTTCACAACATATCATCTAAAGCTCGCTGAAGAAGAAGACCTAAATATGCGACAACCTATACCCGTGCTCATCATTCTCTTCCTTCGTTCTCAACTCTACCCAGATATATAATGGTGGGCGTCAGATCTACAACTCGTCATCTCAAGAAGTAATACTATTTATTGATGATTTGAAATTACTTTTAGGGATTTCTCACTGTAGAATATGCCATGAAGAAGAATTTGAGAGCTCCGAAAGCCTCGGAACTCCCTATACTTGTTTTGGCACCGTTAAGGTAAACCCAATTTTTTTTTGTTGGGTTCTTATGGCTTAATTTTTCTATTTTACTTTTGGAAAGTCTCCTCAAAGGCTATATGTTATTTTACAGTTTGCTCACAGAGATAGTGTAATGAGAAAAGAAACACAACTTGCGAAATGTCTTCAGTTACCAAATTTTGATCATTCAATCTATATTTTGAGTCATAGCTAATAAAAACAAAGTCCATATCATTTTCTCTACTTTTTTAAATATAAATTTTAAATTTTTGTGCTTCACGTTCGTTCTCTGCCTGGCCTTGCTTAGCATATAATCTCTCTACTATCCCATAGGCGTGTTTATTCATTTTACCATATCACAAACTCCCTGGTTCTTATTCGTTCCAATCTCTATTTTCTTTGAGGAGTTTTATATCCCACCTTTTGCTTTGAGGAGTTTTATATATGTAAAATTGGCTTTCAATCTCATATTAGTTGTATATTGTCTAAACTTATAACTTATAAGAACAATGGACAAGGGTGATTCCAATTTTTTTATTTTTTACATTTTTTTAAAATAGATTATAAAGTAATCGGTGTAAAAATGATAATTTTTTAAACCGGTTGTATGACTAATATAGAATGTCAGGACTTTCTACACAAGTTGTATCTACATTAGACTAAGGTTTAGTATAAAAATTTATTTTTAACTAGTTTAAAAAGTTTATTTTTTAGTCATGAATTTTTTGTTTCTTTAGAAGACCAAGAAATAGCTCCATCACTCGTCATAAAAGCAAAGCCTGATGTACTCTTTCTATCATCGAGATCTCCAGCTGTCAAAAAAGCCATGAAACTTTGCTGTTGGGTTAGCCTTAAAAAAAAAATCCAAAATCAATGGTACCTTTCAATTAACGAAAAATCCTTTTTGCAGCTAATAGATGAGTCTCGGTTGCATTGTCTATATATCGACTTATAAGACTAACACCATGCATGATGTCAGGCCTTGTAGAAGCGAGATACATTAAATATCCAACCATTTGCTTGAAGCACTACTAAACAAAAATCACGGCAGTTAAAAAATGACTTTTAATTGTGATTTTTTAACCAATATGAATTTTATTATTATTATAAATATAATTTTTAACGCAGTTAAAAACTGCCTTATATGTAATATTTTAACAGTAATTTTTATAAAATCGTCATTATAAATTTAGAAATTTACAACAATTTTTAACAAAATCGCCATTACAGTTTAATCATATAACGGTAATTTTTATGTTAACCTCTATTACAATCTATACTTATAACAGCGATTTTAAGAAAAACTATTGTTAAATATTTAATTTTTTTTTTAATTTTTTCATCTATACTGCGGAAAAGAAAGGTGTACGGATAGCATATATCAAAGCAATAAAAGATATGTATGAAGGGGTAACTACTACTGTAAGAACGTCTGGGGGAGAAACAAAGGATTTTCCCATAAAGATTGATCTACATCAGGGATCATCTTTGAGTCCTTATTTATTTAATCTGGTAGTGGATGTTCTAACTAAGCCTATTCAAGACGAAATCCCTAAGTGCATACTTTTTGCGGACGATATAGTTCTTATGGCGGAGTCAAGAGAAGAGATCAATTTTAAACTTGAGTTATGGAGAAGTACTTTAGAGTCGAAGGGTTTTCGTCTGAGTAGAAGTAAGACTGAATACATGCATTGTAATTTTTCTAAGAGGCAAGTTAGAAGTAATTTGGAGGTCAGATTAGGAGATCAAGTTATTCCACAAATAGATAAGTTCAAATATTTGGGATCAATTATACAGAAAGATGGTGAAATTTTGGAGGATGTTAATCATAGAATCCAGGCTAGGTGGTTTAAATGGAGAAAGGCTACTGGGGTTATATGTGATCGGAAAGTACCAGATAAATTAAAAGGAAAGTTTTATCGTACTGCTATAAGACCAGCAATGCTTCATGGAAGTGAATGTTGGGCTTTAAAAGGACAACAAGAGCATAAAGTTGGGGTAGCCGAAATGAGGATGTTGAGATGGATGTGTGGGCATACAAGAAAAGATAAGATTCGTAATGAACAAATACGGGGAAGAGTTGGAGTGGCACCTATTGCGGAGAAAATAGTGGAGAACCGTCTTAGGTGGTTTGGACACGTACAAAGAAGGCCAAGGGATACGCCGGTGAGGAGGTGGATCAAATAGTATGGAGTCCGGTTAAAAGGAGTAGAGGAAGGCCAAAGAGAACGCTCAACGAGGTCATTGAGCGGGATCTCCTGGTCAATAACCTATCCAAGGATTTAGTTTTTGACAGAGCACAATGGCGTCGTATGATCCATGTAGCCGACCCCATTTAATGGGAAAAGGCTTTGTTGTTATTGTTGTTGTTTTTTATCTATACTGCCATATATTTGCCATAATGAAGATAGACTATATGCAACAAAGTAAGTAAACAATAGAAAATTTTAAATTAAATGTTAATATATAATAATAAATTAATTCAAATTCTTATAAACAATCATATATAAACGGATATTGTACAATTATATATTCACAAGAAATAGAAGATTAATTTAGGCAAGTTCTCCAGCACGATCTTTGTCAAAGATTCTATCATTGAGAGGATTTGATCATCTTAAAAGCTCTTTTTGTTTTGCTCGTGCAACTGTAAGTTAGAAGCAATAGGTAAATACATATTAGATGTGATAAATTTAAAAAGTATAAATATTGATCATTTCGTACCTTATATAAGTTATCCGTCCTTATCTCAATGATCTCGTGCATATATCAAATTATATAATATCCGCAATCAACACTACCAGATTGACGACGGTAATAATAAAATGGAAAAACATAGAGCACATTAGTTACTAATTTCACCCTAATAAATTTTTAAAAACTAAAATTTAATTATTTAAAAAATACTTACTCGAGGATAAATCTTAACTCTAATGATACTGATAAATAGAAAATAATAAAGATAGAGATAAAAGGTGGAGAAGTAAAGCTGGTGATTTCATTAAGTGATGAAAGTCTTTTAAATAGGCTAATTACATGATAATTTAATAATAAAACAAATAAATTTACTCCCTAAAATAAGCCACGAACTACAACATGGGAATCATGGGATATCTGAAAGCAATATTTAAATAGGAAAATGGAGACTAATTTAAGATGGGCAGCGAATATTACTGGGGAGTGGGAATCTGGGATAATAACATAAAAATTTTAAAAAATAATAGTCCATCATATTTATATTTTTATAAACTCTATTTTGTTAGATTATGTATAATTTTATATATGAGTATTTTTATTTATTTATAGATTAATATTTTTTTTATTTAAATATTACTCTTTATAAGACTATATATATGAATCATGGTTGATTTTGATTCAATCACAATAAGACCAGTGATCGTTAAATCATTATCTCTACGAATTTAATAATAATCTAATTTTCAGTACTTTCATATATAATAACTTGGTTTGGAAGGGTACACTTTGCCCATACAACTTTGTTGCAAAACAAAGTAAAGTGAGGACTTCTATCCGACAAAGATAATTCGATTTTCGCTGTCGTTGTAAGAATTTTTTTAATAAGCGATCTTGTAAATCTCATATAAATACTCTATAAGCCATAGAGTTATGTCATGATCTTAATAGGAGATCAATGCTAAACCCACCTAAATTTATTTATAACCAGAAAAAAAAAGTAAAGTGGGATGTTAAAGGGTTTATGTTCACAATACTTACAAGTTTAATTACAATCATTTACTCTCATTTTTTTGCCAAAGTTTAATAGAATTATTTACACCTAGATTAAAGGTTAAGGAGATGTCTAAAAATACCAAGTTTAAGGTGGTACATGGTTAATGACATATCATTTGTGCTTGGTTAGTAAAATAATGGATTGATCATTGGCATGGAGTAAAGTGCATAAATTCAAAATTTTTGATCATATTAAAGATAAAAAAAATTAGTTATACTTAAAGTTTATGAGAGTTTTATGCCATTTACCCTTCATTATTTTATTACCCTTTAATTGTAAAATATCATAAATTAAAAAGGGTAAATTTGTTGTGTGATTTCCTCTAAATATATATAAATTGATGATTTGATGAATTTTCTTTTTTGCTAAACAGCATTATGAAAAGACATAAATAATAGTTGGTATGGTAAAGTTTCTAAGCGTGATAAATAAGACTGGGGCTTTTTGTTTGGTGGGTGGTACATAATGAAAATTAATTACCTTTCCGTCAAAATCATCCTTAATTTTCAAATCAAATCACTTTCTCTGTTGAATACCTTCAAAATTCTAATTGTCTCACTTGATTTTTCTCTTAGAATGATCTTGACCATTGACTTTTTCCTTCCAACTGGACTTAACGTGCACCAACCAACTTCAATAATTATTTTAAATTACTTTTACTTTATGAATCAATAATATTTTATGTATGACACACAAATTTTCTGGTAAATTTATTTTTTTGGCTGTCTTAGTATATTGATATCTATGAGCATGTGTATAGTTTATTTATGTATGTTGAATATTTCATTTAATAATTTAAATATAATAAAATATAGAGGACCTTGTAAATAATATAATATTTAAATATTCATAATATATAAAGGGATAAATATATGGTTTTTCTGGATTTATTACACTGAAAAGAAAATGGAATCTAATTTGGTTGTGGGAGTGTCGTGAGCACATTAATTATTGTGATTTTTGAGTCCTTCATTCATGTCTTAATTATATGGTACTGATTAATAATGCGTGTGACACATAACATAATCATTTAAGACAAGAATATTAGCACTACATAAAGAATGACCCACTCTTTTTTTTCTTATTACCTTCTTTCACACTCACACACAAAAGCAGAAAAAGGTTCGTTTAGCATAAAATAATGTTTTTCTAGATTATTTAATTCTGATAAGTTACAGTCAATGTATCACTTTGTTTATACATTATCTAACAAAATAATATTAAAATAGATATTGCCATAATATATTCAAATCCAACCTTGTAGCGTGGTCAAATCAATAAATCGATAAACTAAATTTTTTAGTTGTTGGGTCAAGAGTTTTGAACATGTTAACTGAATTATATATTATATTTTTTTTTTCATTGTTAAACTTAAAAAAGACATCATTTAAAAAAAAATCGTCAAATTTATACTTTAATAATTTTATTTTGTTTAATTATATATTTTATATACATAAAGTCATAAATACTATATGTACTTATGAATTAATATATTTTTATTTAAATTTTATTTTTTAAGACTAATTAAAATATATTATTTAAAATTTCATTAGTTTGGCCTTCATTTAATTTTGATTAGACCACTAACTCTTAAATCATCGTCTCGACTGGTATAATTTTTCATACCTTAGATATTAGGGCTCATCATAGTGATTTAACATAAGTTACAAAATTCATAGCTTATGAATAGTATTAATTCATATGAATTTTTTATTAATAAATAGATTATAATGATGATAATTATATGGTTAAGCGTCACATTATTCACTATTTCGCTATTTATTCATATCCTTTCTTTTGAAAAATCATATATAGCCTCTTTATGTTTTCAATACAACAAAATAGAAAATTTATCATGAAAATTAAAATTCACAAATTTCCATTATCAAACCCGTTATGAATTCTCAAGAAATATTTGCAACAGAAATTTTGTGATTCATCCATCACAAAATCCTTTTGTGATATTTTTTTTCTTGATTTTCGTTACAATTTTCTGTCGCAAATTTCTTTCTTGCTTTTTTTTGTTGCAGAAAAATCTGCAATATAGTCTAGTTTAGTATGATCATTTAACAATTAAGAAAACTACTCATATCCACATCAAAAAAAAAGGAACCACATCAAAAACAAAAAAACCACTTATATTTCTTAGGAGTGTTATACAAATCTCAAGTTTCTTTTTTGGTAATGCAAATCTCAAACTCTATTACTCCAATAATTTAAATGAGAAAGTGTTGTCTATCACAATATATATGGCTTGATTTATTATTATTATTATTATTATTGAAGTTCTAACTTCAGTTATTATCTCTATTTTATTTTATCCCTCATTAATTGAGCTACTATCATGTGAAATACTTATTTATATACATTAGATTTTTTTTTCCTTTTATAACGTAGGAGAGGAAAAAAAATTATACTAAAATTTTTAGAAAGGGGTAGGACTCACTTACGATCTAAGGGTAAGGCAAAGTCTCTCTTACTCCTAGGTGATACTAATATTAGACAGGATAAACCGTCTATTACCCTCAAGCATAAACCTAAGCACCTAGGAATCTAAGTGCCACGACTGAAATCACAATAAAGTGATACTCTTCAGAGATCGAATACGCTTTAAATAATCTTGTATCTTATCTCTTCATTAGTTGAACTCACAGACGATGTGTGTGATAAAAATTAGTTGTTGAAAATTGAAGTCCACGCATTCACTTGGGTCCACCAAAATTGGAACTACCAGACAGACTATATAGGTGTGTGAATATTAATAATATTAATGTTAATATTAAAAACCCTGGCTAGTATCATTGTATGTGATCATCATACTAATTTATGTAATTAGATAACATATAGGACCATTAATTATAACTACATGCTTCAATAAAAAAAAATCCCATAATGCTTGTCTGTGATATGGTCAAACTGCCCCTCAACATGCTTTAGTTTTGTTTTGAATTTCATAATATTATAGACGTTCTATTGATCAATTCAGTCTTAAAATCTTTTTCAACATTTTTATTCACTTATAAGATTTAAATTCAAAATATATTACATCATCATAGGCTCCTTTTACCTGACCCATTAGTATATATTATATAAATTTTATTAATTTGGTTAAACATGTAATTTAACATTAAAAAACAATGAAACTATTCTTTCTTTCTTTTTTTCATGAATATACACACAACTCAGTCTAAAGGTTTGCATAAAATTCACGGCCCGGTATATCTACCCGAACCCACGATAAAAAAGCTCTGTCCAGCCCAAAAAATATAGGACCGGGTTGGACACCGGGCTACAAAATATAACCTATATTTTTTTCAGACTTGGCATCGGGCAGGGGGGTTGCCCTGCCCTGCCCATGAGTACCCTTTCTTTTATTTTTTTACTTTTTCCCTTAGATGCTATACTTGGAAGAGAAAATATGATGACTAAATGATCATTTTAGAAATATGAGTAGTTAAGTATGTAAATTGTATTTTTTAAAATTTATAACTATATTGATTTTTTCCTTTTTATTGTAACTTTGCTAATCATCATATGATTACATTATAAATTATAATTATTTATTTTATTTTTTTCAAATGTTTCATTCTTATCAACATTGGGGAGATTGATACAAAGTTGTAATTATAAATTATTTAGACTTCAATACTTTTTTTTTATATATACAATAGATTTCAAGAATTTAATTATTTTCTTTTTGTTGCCTTATTTATAGTGGATTATAAATATTATTTAACTCTTGAAGACATATGAATATGGTATTATTTTAGAAGTTCATAATTATAAATTTTTTCCCACAACATGAACATGGCATTACGACTTGAATATATAAGCTTGCCCATGCCCAGCTCACCTATATCCAACCCAACATATTTAGGATTTTTATCGGGTAGAGTTATATTTTTTTTGAGTAAGGCATCAGGCAAGAAAGTTGCCCTGCCTAATCATGTAAATCCACACCCCTAACTCAACCTAAAGATTAATGAATTAATAAAAAGGTAAAGCGAATAATAGTTTTATTGTAAATAATCTACGTATCCGTCTATTCTATTCTATTATAAAATATTACTATTAATATTAATTATATATATTGAATCAAAAGGTTATTAACCTGTAGTTAAATTTAAGTTTTTGACTAATTAACCTGCATTGAAAATATTTTTAAAGTAAACTATATATAGATTAGATAAATATTTTTCAATAAAAAAGCTAAAAATTAAATAAAATTGTATATATTTTAAATAACAAATTTTATAATCTAAAAAAACTCATAAAAGCATTTATTAGTCAATTTCAAATCAACAATAATACGGTAAGCTCATGAGTCATATGTCCTTAGAAAAGATTGAATGTGTGTGCAATTTGTGAAAAAGTTATTGTGAAACACAGTTTTAAATCTCTAGAATTTTGGTTAACTTGAATCAAAGATCTCATAAGGTCAAATTAAAAACAATCAAAGTTCTCATTTTTTTATCAAAAAAAAAATCAATTCTTAGAGTTATAGTCAACTTTAATCAAGTATTGGAGCTAATGTAATAATAAGAATTATATTTAGTAATAGTAAGAATTCTCGCTAAAATAAATTTCTGAATACAAAAACTTTATAGATGAAAAATTATATGCAAAAAGTATACATTTATTCCTATAATTTTGTACACTATTTTAATTTAGTTTCTTAACTTTATAAAATATTTTCTTAACCCTCTAATTATAATCCTATTATTCTCAAATGACATTTTTTGTGTCAATTAGTGTTATTTTTAAAGATTAAATTTAATATAGGATAAAATAGCATTTAACACTCTCTGATTTTATTTTTCAGTAGCATCCAGCATCCTAATCTTATTTATAGTGTATGTAGCACCTATATTAAATTGGTATAAGGTGTAAGGCCATGTGAAATTCGTCTAAATCTCAACTCGAATTCTAGAGAAGACACTTATATTTAGAGGAGGGAAAGTAGATCAGTCCACCACAACCTGCGATCTGAGAGGGGACAGATTGTGCAGCCATCCATAAAACGGGATGGCCAAATGTCACTACTACAAAATAGACTTTCTAAAACCCCATTTTTAAATCGGTTCTTACAGAAACAATTTAAAAAAAATGACCAGTGGCATTTTTGTAAATAAGGGTAAAATATTTACACCTGATGTACACACGACCGGTGTAAAAGAAATAAGCGGTGGTATTTTTGTGAATAAGGGTAAAATATTTACACATGATGTACACATGATCGGTGTAAAAGAAATGAGCGGTGATATTTTTGTAAATCAGGGTAAAATATTCTACACCTGATATACACATGACCGGTGTAAAAGAAATTGGCGGTAGCAATTTTATAAATAAGGGTAAAATATTCTACACCTGATGTACACATGACTGGTGTAAAAGAAATGAGCAGTGGTATTTTTGTAAATAAGGATAAAATATTCTACACCTGATGGAATGACATCCGGTGTAGAATATCCTTATTATTAAAAATTTAACAAAAAGCCTTAGTTTTTTGCGCTTCCCTATATTCACAAATCATATCGTCATCCATGGAGAAAACTAGACAAAGGAGAACACATAGTGACAGGAAGCTCTGCCTTTATAATACATCGTCTAAAACTCGTCGAAGAAGACGACCTAGATATGTGATAACCTATACCTGTGCTAGTCATTCTCTATTGTTAAAGTCTGTCGTTCTTGCCTCTAAAGCTCGCCAAAGAAGAAGACTCAGATCTGCGATGGTGGGTGTCTGTTTCTTTGTTTCTTGATTTTGTTTAAATATATTTCTGTTCACTTTTGATTAGGTAAGTCGGAGGAATTGTGACTGCGTTTCTGTGATATCTTCAATTAGGTGACGATGTTTTTGGGTTTTTGTTTTTGTGTATATATTTAGGTTTTTGTTTCATTTATTTATGGGTTATGTTTAAATATATTTCTGTTTACTTTTTGAGCAGGTAACCCGAAGGAATTGTGACGATATTTTTGTGATATTTTCAATTAGATGACGACGTTTATGGATTTTCGTTTTTGTGTATATATTTGAGTTTTTATTTCTTTTGTTTATGAGTTCTTTGACTTTTTCTTTCTTCCTCTTTTATGTTCTCTGCTTGCATTTTACAGGTACCTATTCTTCTTCATTACTCTCTTCCTCCTTCAGATTTATGACGAAGAAGGAAAGAATTTTGGTGCGTTAATAGGGAAACTGGTTTAGAAGTTTCTCTGATCTGAATTTAGAGTTTTTCGATTCTAATTTTTTTTTTTTTTACATTACTTTTTAAACAGGTTATATGGAATAACCGGTTTAAAAAAGCTATTTTTTTACACTGGTCGTATACAACTGGTGTAGAATATCAGACTTTCTACACTAGCTGTTTCTACACCGGACCAAGATCCGGTGTAAAAGCCCATTTTTAACAGGTTTAGAAAGCCTATTTTCTTGCAATGTGTCAACCCCAACCCACCCCGCTTAGTTTAAATATTTTTTAAACAATTATTTTTAAACTCTTAAAGTACTAATAAAAAAATTATAATGTCATATTAGCATAATAAAAAAATTACTAATGTTATACTATTAAAAATTTATATTTTTATAAAAAAATATCAAATTTTATAACTATAAATCTAAATAAATATTAACATAATATTAATCAATTATAATATCTCAACACATATCAACAAATAAATAATCATCTTTATTAGTTTTTGATAATTTGAGTATTCAAAGTAATATTTGAGTAAAATAAATAATAATATTAATAATTAACAAGAGTGAGTTGTGTAGCCCGCCACAAAAACTAGCCCAATTTTGTGATAAAATGGATTGACCTATTTTATCAGTTCTACCTATATTTAGAATGACAACTATAAAATTTAATACCATATTAGTCTATTGTTCAACGATGATAAAATTTATAGAAAGCGCCAGGTAACTATTGATAGCGTATAAAAACAAAACCTGTCTATTTTTGTCAAAACCATATCATTCCAGAGATTACATAAGAAAGTATATATTGGGGGTATTTTGGTAATTGTGGCAACAATTCAAAAAGGGAAAGCAAAGCCATCCAAACAAACACTCTTGCCTTACAAGCTTCCAAATACAAAGACACTATGCCCCTCCAAACGTATTATTATTGTTTATTAGTCTTCATCACTTCCCTTTTTCCCCAGACTCTCTCTCATTCAATATTATCCCCTGCTTTACCCTGTTGTACTCTTATTTTACTCCAACCCTATCCCTCACCGTCATTTTTCAATCTGGTCCCTAGAACGCAATCATGCCCCATAAAATAAATCCGCTAGCTATCACAAGCATACATGATTATGATGATCATAATAATAATTATAATAATAAAGTTCAGATTCAGACAATTCAAAGAGTTTGAATTTTGAAGCATATTATTTCTTGTTAGTGGCATGCATGTATTTAATAAATTATTCTACCATTTATTTCACATTTCATCATTATTTAGCCTAAATAGGAATAGTTGGGCCAATTAGATTCTTTTCAATTCATAGTGCTTAAAAGAAATTGAGCCTCTTTTTATATGATTAGATTGTCATTAAATATGATGAGATATACAACCATTTAAAGCGTGTTCGATCCTTAAAAAATACTATTTTATTGTGGTTCCAGTCGCGGCGCTTGGGGAGGCATCCTAGCTCCTGGTACTTAAGTTTACGCCTGAGAATAATAGACAACTCGCCCTACTCGATATTGGTGTCGTCTAAGAAGAAGAGAGACTTCATCCTGCCTTTAGATCGTGAGTGAGTCTAACTCTTTTACAAATTTTTTTGTAAAAAAAAAAAGAGAGATTGTCATTAAATAAGTTTATTACATTTTTTTCTCTGAATCCTTCTATGGATTAGTTACTATGGATAAAAAATACTCTTATTAATGTAACCAATTTATTGCACATTTTTAGAAATGTCTCATTAAATCTCAAATTAACTCTAAAAATTTTTAATAACTTTATTCGACTTATAATGAAAAATATACCTTTCAAATTAAATTTCAATAACTCAGATAAACCACGCCTATGAAATTATGAATCTACATATACAATTCTAATAATTAAAGTTAATTTTTTTTTATACATATAAGGGAGTTAGGTCTTATTAAAATTTAGATAGGCCTCCCAGTACTTTAAATCAACAATAAAATTTATATTTATATTGTAAAACAATAAAAAATTTAGAAAAAATTTTCATTAAAAGTTTTATTAGTAAGAAAAAATTAAATTAGAGTATCAATATCAGGTGTGTATAAAATTTTCAAAACACTAATATTTTCTGTATATAAAAATTTATAAGATAATTATCTGTAAATTTTTAATAGAAGATTTTCCCCAATTTTTTAGATTATGAATATTATAAGTTTATCCCTAAATTATAAAAAAAAAAACTTTAAACTAATTTTTTTAGTAGAATTAAGCGTGTCCTCTAATTGATAGTTTAAAAATTAATTCTCCCTAATATATAAAAATTATTGAAATAAATTTCATCTTTCATTTAAAGTAGCTAAAGAATAAAGAAGTTTTCACTCAAAAAACAAAAAAAAACAAAAAAGCTATTTCTTATCTACACTAATTAAAAAGCAAAGACAAGAGATTCATAAATATCACCACATATAGTAGGGCATACAAATCAATATGACCCTAATCTACATCTCCGCAAACATTTGTATATAAAAGGAACAATGCTTGCCTGCATCAAGTTTGCATTATTCCCATCATTTTTGGTCTCTCTCATGCTTAATTTTTCTGCTCCTACAAACAAACCACCATGAACACCTTCAACAAGCACTTCCATATCTTTTTCTTCTTCTCCTTCATCATCTTCTTCTCCTTCACTCTTCTCTTTCTCTCCCAAGCAGTTTCCGCCATTAGAACCCACAAGCTTTCTCTCTCATCAGCCCCTTCCACTTCTTCTTCTTCTTCAACCTCAACCCACTTTCATCCATGGGCTAATAATAATTCTCCAGTCCGCCGAGCCGGAGCCGGAGACTTCGACTCTCAGAAGCGAAGAGTTCCCACAGGATCCAACCCTTTACACAACAAGAGATAGATCTTTTCTTCTTCATATGGTTTCTCTCACTCACTCTCTATCTCTGTCTCTGTCATATATACATTGAATAGATTCTTATCTACAGCTAGCTGAATTTAAGGTTTATGTTCCTTTAATTTGTATCTAAGATTGGAATCTGCATAGAGTTTTTAGTGTTTGGTTAGCTAGAATCTGAAGATGTAGAGCTTGTTGTACAGAAGGTAATTAAAGAGGATTTGTGATGATTTTGATGGAAAGTCTCTGAAACTGCATATTTATAAATATATCTCTGCTCTTATATATATATCTGGGTTAATTCCATCACTTTCCTTCATTTTCTTTGCCTTTCTTAGTCCTCCTGTTTCATTGTAATTCAAAAGATTGAAACTTTAATCGAATACCATGAATTTCTGTGCTTCGATTGATATTTACTACAGAAAAAGGGTTTATGATTGATTTATATATATTTCCATCTGGGTTATTGTCGGTTGTCAAATCTGAGGTTTTTTTCTTGGGTATGTTCTCTGGTTGGGTTGTTTGGTTGCTGAGAAAGTTGGGGGAAAGTTTTGAAAAAGAGGAAAGCTTTTATAATTAATTACGGTTTTGAATCCTCATTATTAATTATATTTGTTGTGGTCATCACTAGAATCTGAATTTTGATCAGTACTGGGGAAATTTCTGGCCCTTAGTTATTTCCCCCTCTGCATAATTGAATTGTCTTCTGCTGAATATTACTGTTTGAAGAAGAACAATCATCTAACGCCTCGAGGTTTGTGAAATATATTTTTTTTAAATAAAAAAATGAAAATTATGGGCATTGAACTCAATTACAGAAGTCCCATGTGAGTTAAAAAAAGATAAAATAGTATTTAGCAGGTGATGTTATTTTTAGGAGTTTCTGCTACCTTAATTTTATTTATAAAATATTTAGCATATTGATACTATTTTTTTATATATCCAATATCTTTAATATTATTTTCTAATTATATTTAATATTTTAATTTTATTTATAGTTTAGAGGTTTGGAAGTATAAAAAAATAATATTAAAATATTAAATACACTATAAATAATATTAAAGTGATAGATGTTACTATGAACTAACATGCATAAAGGAACTGTATATCATTTTGAAAAACTAATAGCATGTAAACTCAATTAAATTGGTAACTAATAAGTCAATAAATTAATCTTCTAATTAGTTAATTGAGAGTTTTAAACATGTTGACTAGATTAAATTTTATATTTTTTTTATATATTTATTAAACCTAAAATAATGATATTTGTAGTTAAAAATATAACCACTCTTAAGATTTATATTTTAGTAACTTTATTTTATTAAATTATATATAGTTTATATATAAATATATTTATTTTATAAATTAATATATTTTTATTTAAATATTATTTTTTAAAGATAATATATAAATATTTTTATATATTTTAATTAAATTAAATTATTTTAATGATGATTAAATTATTAATATCCTTAAACTATTAGCTCCATCCGTTGAATGAACAATTCAGTTTCTATCTATTGTCTGTAGGTTTAACTGATGAAAGGGTGAGAAATACGATCATTTGGAGCGTGTTCGATACCTGGGGAGTATCATTTTATTGTGGCTCTAGTCGCAGTGCTTAGGAAGACATCCTAATTCTTAAGTGTCTAAGTTTACGTTTGAAGGTAATAGACGGCTCGCTCTGCCTGACATTGGTATCGCCTAGAAGAAAGAGAGATTTCGTTCTACCTTTATATCTTGAGTGAGCCCAATCTCTTTCTAAAAATATTCGTATAAAAAAAACAATTCAATTTCTAGTACCTTAAAAAAACAATAATGGTTACAAGAAAGTCCCTTGTTTTTTCCACATGGGCTGGGGTAAAATCAATAGCATATGTCAGGATGGTATACAAAAAAAAATAGCACATGTCAGGAAATCCCACTATTTAGCGCGTTTACTACAATGAAATTTCACTTATTGTCCCGTTGGGTATTATTTAAATTTAATTTTTACGTCTATATACAATTTATAATTAATTCGATCAACTGAATCTACATAAAATATTTTAGTTAAAAAAGGATTTACATAAAAATTTCAAAAATTATATCAAATTGGCTTTATTTTGAAATATGAGCATAATTTTAATAGTTTATTTTTTTATAGGTATATGTATCCTCACATGAAGTCTTCTTATTTAAAATATTATCAGACACTAAATATAAATACCTCTCCTAATATAAAAACGTAATTTGAACTAAAATCCTTTGAAAAAACAATGCACATTACTTAATTAAATATTTAAATTAAATTATGTCTGATAAAAAAAATTAAAAAAAATAACATAAAAAATAAAACAAACCGTATGGAATTCTTTTTATTTTTTATGCATGCATTTTTTTTGATAATTTTAGATTACATAAATAATTCACTAATTCGCAGCTATAAATGAAAAAAAGCCACATGTTTTGGGAGTTCAAAATAATAGGAGAATGAAACAAATAAATAAATAAGAAGCATAGTAAGTAATAATGAGTGATGAAACAGTTAAGTGTGTGGCCCATAGTGTGGGGAGAGGGGTCCCCAAATTATGAATGCAGAGAGTTAAATTAGTAATAACTTCACTCACCCACCAATATGCAATTAATAAACAAAACTGTATAGAAGTTCCCCAAGGTCCACTATAGATAAATCGTTTCATTAAATTTGATAAACTATATATATTTAATAGCTTTTAATAGTACTATACATAAATTTGTACAATTAAAATTTGATTTGAATTGTTAAAATTACAGGAAAAGTGCAATTTAAACATAAACATAACAGATATAAAAATACAACTTTATTAAATATTTAGTGGAAAAGTTTTGTCGTCCTATATAGTTATTTTATACTCGATTTGATCCTAATTAGTTTAGGTTCAATCCTTGGGTTGTGTTGAGGCAAATCTAAAATATTGAGTGACCTAAACCAAAATATCATCGTATTGAAACTTACATTAGACTGCCTGGTTGGACTATTGATTAGAAAATGAGTGATTTGGGATCATTTCGGTCAACCTAACAGGTTGGATGGATAAACTAGATTAGATTTTACATAATTTTTTTTTAATAAATTTGATATGACATCATTTTAAGTTTTTTTTTTAAAAAAATAGCAATACATGATATTTATATTTTAATAACACTATTTTTTTATTAAATTATGTGTAATTTATGTATAAATATTTCATTTATTTATAAATTAATTTTTTATTATTTAAATATTATTTTTTATAATTATACATAAATATTTTTGTATATTTTAGTTATATTTTTTTTATTAAGCATATATATCCTCTTATTAAAAATAATAATATTTAAAATATTATTAAATATTAAATATGAGTACTTCTCCTAATAAAAATTTAAAGTTCAATTTACTATATTATAAAATATTAATCGCTTCTATTAAATACAATTTTTATTGATTATATTATATTATTTTAATTCTGACTAGTTTAACTTCAATTAGACTACTAACCATAACCATTGAATAACAATTTCAACCAATTACCGACCAGTCTAATTTACAATACTTTCATACTATAGTGATAGAAACTTTTCTATATCTCCTAGAGAGAGAGAAGGGATGGGGAGTAAGGGAATATTTTTTGGCAGCTAAGATGATAGAGTTCACATGCTCTTTACCCCACCTATTAACACTAGACCTTTTCCCCATCTATTTCAACTTCATTCTCATCACGTGTACTTCTCTCTTCTCTTTGCCTTTTCACTTTCTTCATTTTAGTAGTTAGTAGCCTTGTTCCTATCTTCACTTTGCGATTCACACTCTTTTCTTGTGTCTTCACAACTCTCCCTTCCTTCCTTCCTATTTTGTCTACTGCTATTCTATCTTCCCCATCAAATCTTGACCAAATATTTTCACCAATTTTTTTGTGTCTCTTTAAAAATAGAATCTCCAGATTTAGTATATTTCGTTGTTGTTTTTTTCTTAATCAAGTTCATAATTTAATAAGAACAATGTCTTTAAATCGTATTGTTGATATAAGGATATTGTTCATATTCATAATTAAAGTTGGATCTTTTGATTATTTGAAAGATGGGTAGTGCTGCTTATTTTAAATTTAGATTGTTCAAATTAAAATTAGATAATCTAGATATTATTTCTTGAAAAAAATCTCAGGATTTAGTACATGTTGTTGGTTTTTTTAATTCAATTACTATGGATGTTTAAAAAATTTAAAAGAGAGATTTTTTGAAAAAGACTCTGAAATTGATAAATCCTAAATTGAGACTCTAAACATTATAAATATCGAAGAAAGGCCAGGACTCAAATTATAATTTTAAAGTTCAGAGTCATATGACTAAAATAGCCCTAAACATAAAATATAATTTATTTTCTTTTTAATAAGACAAGGGGTATTTTGGTAATTTGCTTCTAAAATTTAAAATCTCAATTTGAATCCTAACACTTCTTTAATATTTATAATATTTAGAGTATCAATTTAGCATTTACCAATTTTTGGGGTCTTTTTCAGGAATTTTCCCCAATTTAAAATGCAATTTTTTCATTAAACTAAATCATTTAATGAGTTGATTAATTTTAATAATCAGATTTATTGAAAATGATTGTCTTGTCTTCTGTTATTAAGAAAATCTATGAGATGTTGGGAAAAAAATATGGCTGGCAAATATATATATATATATATATATATATATGTGTGTGTGTGCTCAATTTAAGGACATAATTGTCTACTCACTTCAACCAGATCGAGCTTGAGTGCAAAATTTTTCCATAAATTGATGGTATGATTAATCTCAATTCAAAGTCATGAACAAAACTGTTTTTCTTGAAAGACTCTATAACATAGGGAATTTATGTAATATTTGTATGATGATTAGACAAAGAAAGAACGAAAAACTAAGGTCTTGTTTGGTAAGAGGTATTGGAAGGTTGAGATTGGATTGAGATTAAATTAAAGTCTGCTAACAAAGTGTTTGATATAATGGATTGATTGTCACTTGGGATTGGTGAAACCCATGGATGAAGGAATTATTGAAAATTTAATCCTCGACCAGACCAAAATGCCCTCGTTACTCAGCAAGCATCGTTCTCCCTCTCGTCACCAATCACCTCCGTCTCCTCCATCTTTGATTGCCTTCTCCTTCGTCTCCACTCTAACACTTCGCCATGCATCCGACCTCCCCTATATCTGGTCTCCTTCATCTTCCATTTGTTACTTCATCATCCCTCTTGTCTATGTCTGGTACTTCACAACCACTACCTCCATCCCTTCAATCTAGTACTTTGCCATCCCTGTTCTCTATGTTCGATCTCTGTCTCCCTCTCTCCCCGATCTCCTTCTCTATGTAACGTACGGGATTTATAATGATAAATTAGACAAGTAAGAACAAAAAGCTAAAGTTCAAGAGAGTAGGTTCAGTAGCCACAGAAAGAAATTCTCCTAATCTTTGTTCAGTTTATTGAGAGCCAAGAGGTCCCAAGGTGATGGACATGGGAATGAGAATGTTTGGTATTTGGTTTATGAAGTGATGTGGGGTTGGTGGGTCCTCTTCTTGTGGGGGTGAGTCCTAAATGTGGACAAAGTAAATACATTCACTAATTAATTGAAGTGGTCCGATACTAAATTAATGAATCAGAATAAACATTAAAATATCAATATGTAGTTTAGTTGAGTAGTCAATTACTGAATGTTACTTGAAATAAGGTATTCTCTTTAACTCTAATTGTAAGATTTATTTAATTTTTTTGGGTGAATTAATAAATTTAAATAAATTAATTATAACTAAATCTAACTCATGAAAATAAATTTATACTATATACTTCTTAATTAACTATTCACTCCGATCCTAAATATAAAATATATATTAAGAGTCTACTTTAGTCTTAATTATAAGATTTTAATCCATTTTATCTCTTAAAATTATAATTTTCTACAAAAATTATCCCTATATGATTATACTTATTAAGAGAGTTTCTATTAAAAGTAATTCAAATTCACATAATTAAAGGGATATTTTAGAGAAATTAACATACAATCATTACAATTAATTAACTTCTTTAATCTATCTAAATTAATTAAATAAATATTATATTAAGAACCAGAGATAATAATTTATTTAACTATTTTAATCTATAAAATAATTAACTAATATTTATAATTAGAATAAGAGTTAGTATACTTTTTATTATCATGGCCTTTTTCTTTTTCGTCCCAGTAGCATTTGAGAAATGTCATAGTATATTTTAAAATCTAGACCGTCCAGGTCTCAGTCTTTGGATGGTCTAGATCTGCTAAAAAATAGCAGTACTGTTAAAAAAAATTATTAATTAGATTAATTTTTATTATAAATATTTATTAATTTTTGGGAAAGAATTGGGGTGAAGCCTCATAGATTATGAATGGCTGCAGGAAAGACACAAAAAGGCTTTCACGTGTGGCTGGGCGTTTTTGTCTTTTCCAACCAAATTATTGTGTGCTTGGTAAATATTGCATAAAGAGGTATCAAATTAATTTCATCTTTAAAGAATAATAAATAAATGAACAAATAAAATGTCTTTATAATATACTCTTGTGTGATTCTTACTATATAACATAATTAGAGAGTTATTTTTATCTTAAATATAAGATCATTTTATTATATTTATCAAATTTTTTAAAGTATCCTTATTGATACTCTATCAATAATAATTAAGTACGAAAAGAAGATATTGAGTTAAAAAAGATTATTAGAATATTTTAGAAAAAATATATCATATTAATTAATTTAACTAATTTTTTAATTTAATTAAATTAATTTAATTTATTATATATTAAAGATCTGAGAAGAAATATTAAAATTTAACCTAAATCTATTAAGTAGACTAGGGAACCATTTTCATTGTCAGTCCAAGTCCAATGGAAAGTTTGACGGCAGAGTTAGATTTTCTTGTTTTTTTTTTTTGGCATTATTGAGCCTAATCAATATCGATTTGGTTTACAAGAGAAAAAAAACATAATTTATTATAACTAGGAGTATTCAAGGGACGAGTCAAGACCCAGATACTCTTATCTTATGTCTTGTCCTGAGGATAGATATAGGATATATTTTGTATCTCGTATCCTGTCCTATTCTAAGCTTGTCTTGATCCCGATCGAGATAGGGATGAGATCGTGACGAGACTATGACGGGATAAGAATTTCTGAATTCTTAATATATATATATTTTTAAAAAAAATATACTAATAATTACTTTGCCTTTTGCCTTTTGAGCCTTCAATAACTTTTTCACAATCTTTTGCTCTTCCACCAAGAAAGCCCAGATTATCCTATACAGCGGCTCGGTATCGTTTAAGCGAGGTCTCGAGTTCGAGCCTTGGCGAATGCAGAAAATCCCTATTGGGAGACTCACCCACCATAGTCAGGTGCGCGACGCGGGTCGAATCCGGATGTAGTCGGGGCAAAGCTCCGGTGAACCAGGTGGGCGACAAAAAAAAAGTTACTTTGCTCGTGACAAATTTAATAAGGTATATATTTCATTTTGTTAGCAATATATCTTTCTCTCATAGCACCTCCAGACAATACAACTCCATAGGCCCACCAATAGGGGTTGGTCTGAGTAATAAGCGATTCGATATCGCTTAAGCAATATCTCGAGTTCGAGCCTTGGCATATGCAAAAAATCTCCGTTGGGAGACCCACTCACCATAGCCAGATGTGCGACACGGGTTGAATCCGGATATAGTCGGGGCGAAGCTTTGGTGAACTGGGTGTGCAACAAAAAAAACTCCATAGGCCTAATTAACCGTCTGACAATTCTTTGTCAATCTAGACCTCTTGTATTTAGTGGGTCTCAAGTGTGTAATCAGTAGATTTAATTTAGATCAAAACAATAAGGACAAAAGATAGAATTAAGCACTAAAATTTGGTTGAGATATTTAATAAAGACATGGCAACTCAAACCATGAAATGATAGACTAAACAGATAAACAGATAAGAGACTGCTTTAAAATATAAAGAAACAATGAAAAATAGAAGGTAGCTAACATGAAGAATGAGAAGGGGAACAACAATTTCAAGGGAAACCAGGCAGGAGGATGCTGGGAGCTTAAATGAAAACATGCAATTGAGCCATTACACAACATATTTCTTATCTCATGCATTCATGACACTCTCCAACAGTTAGTCTCTTATAACTTCAGTGGCCAAGCGGTGTCATCTGTCATGAGCCCCAAAACATCAAAATCATGATACTGTTTAAGTCATTTGTGACAACGAATAATCATTATGCTTCAGTTAAGCAGGTGTACCACATATAGGGGGCATTGGCCTCATTCCTTCCACACCACATCATTTCCTTGTCTCAAAATAAATTTTGACAAAAACTATGATACAATTCTAAAACTCATTTAACCATCAGCAAATGCAAAAGATAAACTGACAAATTAAGACAGATAACTTGAATGAAAGAAAATTTAGAAGGCAATAACAAAATTCTAGCAAACAGATAGTAGGGTGAGAAACACCAGATGTTGAGAAAAAATCAAATGCAATGGGTAACTCTTTTATTTTTATTGGAAAAACTTGCCATTCTCGAAGATGAGGATATCAATCTCTGAACTCTGTACATGCATAAAAGTAATATAATCAATCCGATCAGAGAAGCACCTCCATATTAGACTCTGATAATTTTGTATAAAAAGGGTAAAAAAAATTGTGCTCTACCAATCATCAAGAGTAAACCAGAAAAACAGAACGAAGTGCAGCCGAGGAGTGAGCGAGGCCATGAGGGGGATTGGCTGACTGTGGAGGAAGAAAGAGTGAGACTACCGAGGGCTGCTGTTCTGCTAGGGCTACCAAGTCCTGTTGAGGAAGTGAGACAACTAAAATGAAAGTGAAGGTCAAAGTGTAACGTACGTAATTAAGCTTTTAAGTTCTGACGAAACAAATTCCAAATAAAATAATCAAAAGGAAGTTGCACTTTTGAAGAATGCAAACAATCAATTAATTATTAATTGATTGATTGATACTGAATCTTGTTCTCCAAGGTACTGGAAATGTTTATTTCCACATTCTTGATCCCCAAGTCTTGGTTATCTAGTCAGCAACCTTATAATTATTAGCTAAAGATATATCCAGCATTCAAAATTAATTTTAGATGAGTAATTAATACTTTAAAATATTTAAAAATATAATTAGCACCTTGAATTAATTTTAGAAGTGTGACCAGCACCCTAAAATATTTAAAGATACAATTAGCACTTTGAACTAATTTTAGATATGCGATCAGCACCCTAAAATATTTAAATTGGTACAATTTCATACTTTCAATGACAGAAATACAAATTTCTATAGGATCTATGTCACGCGATCTTTTTATTTTGACACATTATTACTTAAAAGGTCACATGTGTCGTATTGTTTAAATAAGGGTACTGAATAAATCATAAAATTAATATTGTATACAATTTATATGTGAAAATTAAAATTTTTTATAGTTTATTTAGTACAATTTATTAAAATAATATTACACATGTGATCTTTTAAATAATAATATATCAAAATAAAAAATTTATGTGACATGTATCAAATGAAAGTTAGTATTTTTATTAGCGAAGGAGCAAAATTTGTACTAATTTAAATACTTTAAGGTACTGATCGTACTTTTAAAATTAGTTCAGGGTACTAATTATATCTTTAAATATTTTAAGGTGCTGGTCGCACCTCTAAAATTAGTTTAGGGTGTTAATTGTACCTTTAAATATTTTAGGGTGTTAATTACTCATCTAAAATTATTTTAGGCTGCTGGATACACCTTTATCCTAAATTATTTTACTCCGATTCTTAATTCTTAATATATAATATATTTAACTAATTTAATTAGATAAAGAATATTAGTTAAATTAGTTAATATAATACATATTTTTTTTAAATATTAATCATCTTCATTAACTAATTTTCTTATTATTTTATTTGAATATTGTTAAAAGAGTATTAATATAAATAATTTAAAAAATAATAATAAATATAAAAAATATATTTTATATTTAAAATTAAAATTAATTTTTTAATTAGTTATTATATTAAAGATTGGGGGAGTATATTATTATTTTGTGATTTGTATGTAGTGGAAAATGCATGTCAAGCCATAGGGGCAAGCTCCTTGCCATCACCTTCCCACCTTGGCGTCTTTATGCAAGTTTACAGTATCTGGGCTAGTGTTTTATTTCTGTTTTTTTTTAATCTTGTATTTAGGCTTTGTGTTTTATTAGACTTTTCATTGTTTTTATTTTGCGGACATGGTTTATATGTGAGGTGGCTTCATTAGACTTAGTGCCAAAATGTAACAATAGGGGAGCCCATTATGTTTTAAAACTCCTATCTTTAATTATAAAATTTATTTAATTAATTTATATAAATTAAAAACTTGAGCTAGTTAATTATAATAATTATATATTAATTTTTTAAAATATTTTATTTAATTATATACATTTGAACTATTTTTGATAGAAACTTTCTTAATATGTGTAACTATAAAAAATATTTTAAGAAAAAAATTATAATTTTATAAAATAAAGTGGATTAAAATTTTATATTTAAAAATAAATTTAACCTTTGTCTAGCTCTTATAATTAAGAACGGAAGGAAGGAGTGTTAAATAATTAAGATAGAGAATTTTCTCTTTTTCTCACTTTCTTGAATTTTTCTTCATTGATACCAAACATTAACTATATTATCTATTGATTAAGGACTATTGCTTGAATAAACCTCCATCATTAGCTTGGAAAAATCTCGAGTTATTAGTAAAACAATTGCTTTTTTCTTGAAAATTTAGTAATATTTTTTCCTATCCTTACTATATGAGTTATTTAATTAATTTAATTAAATTAAAAAAATTAGTTAAATTAGTTGATATATCATATATATTTTTTAAATACTCTAATAATTTTTTTTAACTCTGTCATTTCTTCTCTTATTTGATTATTGTTGAGAGAGTATAAATAGGGATAATTTGAGAAAATTGATAAAAATAGAAAATAAATCTTATATTTAGAATCAAGATTAGCTCCTCAATTATGTCATTATTAAGAATCAAAAGAGTAATACTTTTTCCAAACTTCAGATTTTTATTATAATTTTTTTCTTAGCATTTGACTTACTGTATATAATTCTTTTCTTAGCATCTGTCATATATTATAATTCTTTTCTTAGCATTTGAATAATAATTTATCATAATTGATAAGAGTATGATATTCTTAAGTTATAAAAATCACTAGAATAGATTTTTTTTTCTCAAACAAAATATTTTTTATATATATGATTTAATTTGAATCTAAGATATCAAATTTAAAAGAGTTAACTATCTATTAATTATACTAAATTTTTAACTATAGTTTAATTGTTGACCTTGGAACCATTTTTCGGACCGGAATGATAATGAATGGACCGGTTGTCGGGGGCTTGATCCAAACGCATACGTTTACGCACACACTTGCCGCACCTTCGGTGTATGGATAAATTCTTTTGACCTGATATATATAATATGTAATATATGTATATAGAGACCGACGTCGGTAGTAACGAACCGTTGAAAAAACTCGAGCAATCGGTTGTGTTTTTGTTGGTCCGAAACCGCGAAGTGTGGAGAATGAGTTTTCTCGCGGGAAGGTTAGCGGGGAAAGAGGCAGCTTATTTTTTCCAGGAATCCAAACAAGCGGTGGGAAAATTATTGCACAGAAATGCCAACGCCAGCAACAAGAGCCTCGAGGTGGTCACTTCTTCTTCTTCTTCGGCGGAGCACGAAGTCCAACATCACGGCGACGTGCTTCCTGAGGTTCTAAGGCACTCATTGCCCTCCAAGTTGTTCAAAGACGACGCCGTTTTGGAATCCTCCACCCCCTTCAATCCCTCCAAATGGGTCCTTCCTTCCCAATCCAAAGCTGCCTCCTCTGTCTCTCCCGATGCTCTCAATCCTCTCAGAGCTTATCTTTCTCTCCCTCAAGTCACGTTTGGCCCTAAAAGGTTTGCTCTTTCTCTCTCTAGTAATTGGGAATGAATTGTAGTTCGTAATTAGAAATTCAATTGCTTAATGTTCAAGACTTTGATCTAGATTCTGGGTTTGTTTGGTGCTAAAAGCGTAATGCTGGTTAGTGATCCATTTTTTCTGGGTTTGATGCTTTGAATTTCTTCTAAATTTGAATATTTGAAGTGTGAATTTCCGAGAGAAATATACACAGCGCGTGTGGAGTCATTTAAATGGTGAATTCTACAATTGGTGACATTGTATCTTGAAAGACACTATCAATTTGTCAGGAAAATGGGAGGATACATTTACCTGCATATCAATGTGTTTGCTGTGGTTTTGTTTCTCAGGAAATTAGTTATTCAACATTTATCGTCATTTCTTTTCGACATGGGTTAACCAAAACTTGAAGTCTCTAACATTCTGTTTTCATAGCTGACATATTGAATTTGTTGCCTTTAGTGCTTAACTCATTTTCTAGGCTCTGTTTTCTTTTTCTGTTCTTCAAGTTGTGAATGGTCCTTTTCGTTTTTGTTTTGAAATGAGAGTTTCTAATAATGTTTTGTAACTTAATGGTTGTAGATGGGAATTGCCTGAAATGTCACACTCGTTCTCAGCCTCTACTGCCAATGAATTGCATCGAGACAGGCACACCGCACCTATTAATCCGGAGAAGATAAAAGCTGCAGCTGAAGGACTTGCAAATGGTACATTTTGTTGTTCTCTATATCTTGTTATGTGGCAAAAGCTGTCATTTGGTTTTTCATTCCTATAGATGCTTTATCCTTCCTGGCATTTAGATAACAACAAACTTGTAGGAGCAATTCTTGACAATTGAGGTAGAAAAAGATGGAATCTTGGAATTCTATTTCTGAAGCAACATGACGGAAGGAAATGTTTATTTTAGTAAAAAATGGGTTGCCTGACGGTGACATAATTTAGATATTTTTGTGCTGTTAGAGGGCTCCTGTGGGTTGAGGTTGAGCTTAACGTTGAGAAATTATGAATTAATATAAGTGTGTGTGTGTGTGTAAATGAAACAATTTGTAAGAGTGTCTGTCTCTGGGTTTCTTTTGAGAATATCATTTAGTTTGAAGGTTTAGATTCCGGAATGTAATCAGGATTAACAATAAAGTTAAAACAAGTAAGCTTTTTAGTTTTAATCTTTTCAAAAGAAGTAGGATGAAATGATTTCTGAGTTTGACATTAAAAGCTATGAAGGATTCATGCTTGAAGAATTGAATTTGGTCAAACTTTCTTAAACAGAAAGCTCTATACTCCTGACTTATGGCTTTGAAAGCTGGTGCGAAAGAAAGCTCTACATTCTTGCTGGGAATCTTACTTCTATAAAGCTCAATACCAATACAACAAAAGAAATCCTGGTTAAAAAGACCTTCCAGAAAAAGCTCATTTCTGAAAAAACCCAAAAAGAAAAAAGAGAAAGAAAGAAAAACCCAAAGAGAAAAGGAATTTCTGCCAACAAATAAAGTGTTATAACCGAATACTTTCCTTTCTGCAAATGAACAAATCCCTCATATTAAGTTTTCATATATGAAGATACACATATCTTGCAATTTGAATTTGAGAGAATGCATTGAAAATTTACCTTATTTTCATCTCAAATGCCTTTTGCATTATTCTTTATTTTAGTGGCTTAGTTGTACGTTGACGCTTATTTCAACTATGTTGTGCTTGTGGCACCATGCCATTGGTGTGGACCTTTCTTTGGGGATATCCCTTAGAGACCAATTTTTATAATGCTGCTTATGTTTCATTTTGTAGTTGCAAAGGCGTTTGCTGTTGCCACTGCAATAGTATTCGGTGGAGCTACATTGGTAATTGGAATGGTAGCCTCCAAGTTAGATCTGAAAAACGTAAGTACAACTAAATTATTTTTGTTTTCAAAACTGGATTGATTGGCAATCTAGCAAAAAAGATGGTTTGTTGGTCTAAACATTTTGGGTAATTCAAAATATATAACTAGTTATTAGTTTAGATTTTGAAACCATTCAACCTACTTATTTATTTAATTAACATTTTTTTCACTTACTGTTAAGAATATGTGTATATATCTGTTGTTAGCTTTTGGAGATATAGAAATTTCATCGGATTTCTTCCTTACCTTTCTACTTCCAACTCCCAATTGTATATAGCCTTAGGATTGTGGTTTTGAGAAAAGTCGGTAACGTGGGCCATCCCCCGGGTTGTTGGTTGCCCTTGTGGTGTGTTGCACTCTTGTCGGGTTGAGTTGAAAAAGCCCAACTCAAAGTACGTTAGCATTTTGCCAACTCGACCCTGCCAAGAGGTGTATTCGAGGGTTATTTGGGCTAACCTGCTACGGGTGTAGGTTGAAAAGACCTACTTCCAAGCAGTTCACCCTTTTACCAACCCAACCCCCCACTTTTGGCGGGTTGGGTCCCCATATTATCAGTTCTAGCTTCTAGTTCTGATCCATTGTATCTTTTCACTTTGTTGTTCTTCTTTTTCTTCTCTTTGGGTATGGGAATTGATTATATTAAATACTTATTTACACGAAGCCTTAATTGTTTTGACAGCTTGATGAAATCAAAATTAAAGGCAAAGATGCAGTTGAACCGAGATTAGAGAATATCATAGACCAATTAACTCCATTGAAAATTTGGGTAAGCTCTAAATCATATTTCTCTAAACCTACGTATGTTCTTTAATGGCATGAGCATGATCATGGGCCTTGGTATTTTACTTGGGTATGCAGGCTGAGAATATGAATAAGAAATGGCATTTGGAAAGAGAAGGAGATCTTAAGCAGAAGCCAATCATAAAGGAACTGTCTAAAATGTTAGGTGCCAAAACTTATGATTGACACTGTTTTTTTTTCTTTCTTTCTTTTATTTTTGATTCTCTTGATGAAAATGTTGAAATAGGAGATAGTTACATCCCTAGGTATATATCCTGGTTGGAGTGTGCCTCTGGCTATTTTGTGTTGTAGTAAAATGTGAAGAATAAGAGTGAAAGTACAAACTAGAATATGTTGTAAAATTATATCATTACATGTGAGATAATGTTGTTGTTTGGATGATTAAATAATTCCTTTATACTTACAAGTAGTAAAAACCAGAATTTTTTTTCCTCTTAAAATAAGATGACACTTTTGAGAGGTACTCCCTCTGCTTCAAAATATGTTTTTTTTTTGGAGAAAAGTTTTTGTTTAATTTTAAATGCCCTTTTAGAAATTTAAAGCAACATTTATTATTATTTTTTTACTAAACCTTTATTTACTCAAGTAGCTTTAATTTATTTGACACACTAATCAGGGGCAAATTTGACCGTGTAGTTACTCATATTTTACTGTATTGATTGTATTTTTTTAATTTGTGTGCTTAAACTTTTGAGACTTGTATTTTGGGAGTTTTTGTTACATACGGAATTTGACATGTTAGTGAAGTTTCACATTATTATACAACAGATGCTTATTTTTTTTTTATCAATATATGTAATCAATATATAGAATACAATTTATATGTATAGCAACTTATATTATTCATAAACTAGTGAATACTGCAACTCATTTATTAGACTCTGCAGATGCAATGCATGACAAAACATGTACTCCAAATAGTCGTATGTCTTAACTCTTCGCCAGTTAAACCCACGGACGATGGGTATGTCTAGTTATAATTATATATACATAAATTCCCCTTAAAATTTGACCAAAATATTTTAAGTATGACATTGGTCTCTTTTACCAATGATTTATATTATGTTTAAAAATAAGTTTTAAAGCTTTTCTTTTCAATATTGTATATTTATATTTTTATAAAGCATAATTAAATTATTTTTATATTGATTAAAAATGTATTTAATACTTGTTATATAGTGTAAATAATATATATATGTAAGAGTATTCTGATCGTACATGCCCTGCATATTTTCATTAAAGAAAATGACAATGTGGATTTTCAAAATAAAGAAGAGATGAGTGTAAGTTGATAATATCTTAAGAACCAGAGGAGAGTGAAATTTAACTACTCAAAATTAAGAATAACATGTAAAATTACTAATACAAAGCAACATATCCTTCCCTATAAAATTGAAAAACATCTTTGAAAGACTAAAATATTTCAATGATTTTCAGTTCTGTCACTTCCAATGAATGAAAATAAAAAACAAAAGGATAAACAATGAAAGCCCCAATCCAGAAAGTTCTAGTGCCATCATATCAGTAATAATGCACCGGATTCGGTCGAAACTCTAAAATTCAGAAAGTGCCAAACTTTCTGATAAAAAAAATATATAAAAGAAAGTGCCAAACTTAATCATCCCTATCTTGTGTTCAAATCTGTATCATCACTTAAAAGAGGCCAGCTAGAGCTTGTAGTCAAGTCCAGCTCCATATTTCCAAGACTCAAGATTCCTCTTCCACTTGAACTTCATCTTGGAAGGTAGTGAATTTAAGAATGGCCTTGCAATACATACAACACATGAGAGTATATTTTAAATTGTGATTGTAAGAAATATCTATGCATGTTTTCAAGATAGAAGTGTTTCATAAACTTATTTAAATCATGAGAAGCAACAAACATTTCCCTCAAAGCATTGATAAATAGTAACTTAGAGAAGAGAATTACCTCACAATAGGGCTTGCATAGGTAGAGAGAAAGGTGTAATAGCCAAGCATGAAAAAATGTCTGGACCAGTCAAGAAGCACAGGAATACCAACCTGAAACAATAGACATCAATTTAACTTGCATGCAAATGAGACAGTTATTTCCCTTTTATGCAACTTTTACTATAGTAGTAGCAGTTTTGGTTGTTGCTCATTGCAAATGATATCTAAAAGGAAAAACTCAAGTGTAGTTTTTAGTTGTCTGACGCTAGATTTTCTCATAAAAAGACTAAAAAGGAGGTTTTTCACTGTTCCCACATGCGATTATTTTAGTAAAGAACTTGACAATTACTCCTCCTGTCTTAAATGTAAGACTTAATTAGGGGTGGGTTTTGGTCTTAAATGCAAGACCTTAACCCAATTTATCTCTCATATTTATCATATTTCCCCAAACTAATTTATCTAAGTTATAAACTAATATATAATCTAATATTTTGTAGGAGTATTTTCGGGAGATCATGTCATATATGTTATAATTAAGCAATGAGTTAAGGTCCAATTTTGCCCTAGAAATTTTTGCACATGAGCTATGGGTATCTGTAAGTTTTTTTTAGATCAATATTGCCCCGAAAGTGTTAAAACTATTAAAAAATTAACGTTAATTGTTAAAAACATAACATGGACCAGTAACATTTTTAATAGCCAAGAGAGACATTGCTCATTTTTAAACATTTTTAGGGCGATATTGATCCAAGAAAAACTTCCGGATACCCAAACTCCTATACAAAAACTTCTGGATCCAAATTGGACCTTAACCCTTAAGTAATTTATTTAGCTTCCTTAATTTATCTAAATTAGATAAATAACTCTTACATTAAAGATTAGAGGAGTAGCATTTAAATAACTTTGCTTATGCCTCATCCTATTTGCAAAACCTCTTAAAAATTTATGTATGATGCATTGCCTGTTTCATGGGGCTAATCAATTAACTTCTTCCCTTCAAGAATTCAATAATTTTTGGTCATGTGATTTTCCCCCCCATAAACCATAAAAAACTAGTCAGTAAATTATGTATTTAATGAAACCGTATTCTTGATACCTTAATGTTTAAATGAACAGGAATGAAATAAAAAAAAAAGATGAATCAGAAAGGGATCTTAATAACAAGTTTCTGCTATCTTAAGAAATCACAAAGCAGCAGAAATAGAGAAAACTAAAAGGAGTTATTGTATTATAGTTCATCAGCTATATATTTCATATTTGTTCAATATATGAATATTAAACACGTGTTTCCAAACAAATCCTAAGAAAAGGACGAGAAAATAACTAACAAGTACAACTCATGAATTACCTGTTTGAATATTGATGGGAGTATTTGAGGTCTAGTTAACATGACCAGGCCCAAGGTCTTGGAAAGAGGACCAAACTGTACCACATCCTGTAATAATATTGTCAATGAATTGAATCATTCAGGCCTAATCATTTGATAGAACACTTCCACAAAAAAACATCAACCTGTAGAAACGGTCGTAGCACTGGATCTCCAAGCCTCTGAAAAAGGTTTTAAAAGGATGAGCTTTAAGCATGATGGAGAGAATACAAGTCAGGGTAAATTACAGTTTTATCCTTTTATGGTTTGGCTGTGCTACCCTTTGGAAGAGTAATGTTCAACACCCATGTGGGTTATTCTTTTTGTTTTTTTTAAGCTAAGTCAACTAATATTAAGATAAAATGAAGGGTTAAACACACTCTAGACACTTATACTTTTAATGAATTTTGGTTTTGGTGCCTATACTTTCTTGTTTTTCGTCACTATACTTTATGCCATCCATAACATTGGTCCCTATGGTTTCATAAGGACTTGGATTTGAGCTTAACGAGTTAACTTTGCTGATGTGGCTTAACACCATTAAGAAGGCTGATCTAGACTGTTGACTAGGATTGATGTGGCTCACATGTAGGGACCAAAACTAAAACTCGTTATAGAGATCAAAACTAAAATTTGTTAAAAGTATGTCTGAGGTATACATATCACATTTTAACTCCATTCAAGTAATAGACTTCAAAAATTTGGAAACTGTTTGAGGTACGCATCACATTATAACATTGGAAGTGAACTATGTCTGTTGAAGACAAAAAATATCACGACAGTTAAATAGTAATGGAACTAATCATGGAGAATCATATGAGACACTGTAAAGTACAATTTACCCTATAACTTGTTTCCTTAATATTTAGAGAGGTAGACCTACCTGCATACAGTCGAAATTGGCGTAAAGTAGTTCATTAATAAAATCTGGGGAAATATTGGACTGTTCCTTTGCTGACATTGCTCTTTGAAACAGCCATGAAGCACTCAAGTTTGGCTGAATTACCCAAAAGCTAAGTCAGGTTTCCTATATAGTTTCTGAATCGTTATGACCATTTATAAAGCCGCAAAGTACCATGTATGGATTCAGCAGAGACAAGTTGTGTGAGTCAAGATAGTCGCCACTGATTGCTTCATATATTCCTTCATTATAGCAAAGTAAACAGGTAATCAGATAATCTCTATAGTTAAGGCTCAACCAACTATTAAGGGGGGGGGGGGGGAAAGATTCAACCAACTACCATCTCTAGTCTCTATTAGAGGGTGCCTTCTACAAGGATTCTTTGGTCCTTAATATAAGTTACTTGGAGAGTCATTAATACTTAGTTATCAATTTTTTCCTTGTAATTAATGCTTAAATGTAGCTCTTCGTATTTTTCTCTCTCCTTCAAAACCTCATCAATAGGGGTAAAGTTAGAAAATTTTATTAATTTAAGACAGATTCAGTGAGTTAATTATCATTCCTTGGTTCATGTGAATTGGTTGAAAGTGTCCTATAATAAGGATAAGAAAGAGTATTTGGTCCCTATATTTTTAGACCTACTTAGCTTCTGTCACTAAAAAATAGTGACTTCATGAGTTAGCTTCTGAAAATAACAAACTCATATGTTAGTCCTTCTAAGATTTTTGGGACTCTAGATTGAAGAATTAATATGCAATAAATTTGTTAAGTTTTTTGAAATTAATGTGGTTCAGACAGGCCGATAAATATGCTAGCGAGAAGAGTTGATTTGGTGGTTTTTAGCCTCATGGAGAGATATATATAGTGGGAGACCAAAAAGGATATTCAAAGAAGTTATTGAACATGATTTCTTGATGAATGATATATTTGGTTGCTGATAAAATATAATAGTGTCGTGAGATCCATGTAATTGACTTTCCTTTGTGGAAGGAGACTTATTGTTTTGTTCGAAGCTAATTCATACACATGAATATTTTCAGACTAAAACCAAATAAGTCTAACAATCTCGCAACTAATTTGTTTTTGTAGTCTTATGTTAATGGTGTTCTGTCTTCTCTTCGTGTCTTCATTGTTAAAAAGAGCTTATAATTTATTTCACACACAAACTATTTTAGTAAACAAGAATACTATTCTAATGTCACAGTCTATAGACATTAGTGTTGAGAATCATAAGTATTTAAGCTGTAGATCCAGTTTGAGGAGGAGTGTTGATATGCTCTAGTTTAGAATTATTAATTAATATTATGTTTTGTTAGTTATTTAATTAATTATCTAAAAATAAGTTTGGATATTATTTAGAATTATATTTGAATATTAAATTATCATATATTAGAAGAATAAACTTGAGATATTAGGATTACAATAGATTTTAATTTTAGCCTATTAGTTTATATTTTTGCCTATATAAAAGCCTATTTGGATTCTTATTCATTCAAAGATTAATAACATTTTGAGGTTCTTATTTTCCCTCTACTTTTAATCCTTCAAATTTCCACATATTATCAAAGCAAGAATATTAAATCTTGATTAAAGTTCGTAGAAGTTCCCTTTGCGATTGTGACTTCACTCAACATCTAAAAGCACTTTTTGTGTGGTGTGAACCGTCTCTACACATGTGTTCTCCTCATCAACTATGTTTCAAGTTTGTCTCTACCTTTGCCCTTGATCGTTTGTCTCGTCTTTTATCCTCAGAGTTTGAGACATAGCCTTCTCTATTCATTGTATCTATGGGAAATCATCCCTGAGCTTGCGAATATTGAGTTCCTTGCAACTTCAAACTCTTACAAATCTCTCTGGCCTTACAACTCTCACCCTGCTCACATTTACAGCCAAACGAAATATCCCTTTATTAGATTTCCCAAGATCCTAGGAAGCATAAAAGTGCTCAATGCACTAAAATAGTTTTCTCATTAGACAAAATTGTCTCTCCACTTCGCAGAAGTAGACCTCTTCTATCAGTGAGTGTGCGAATTCATATGTTTCTAATTCGCAAGTCCACTCTACATTATAAAAGTAACTCCCTCTTCTGTCCTTGAGAATCATCGTCATCGTCTCCATCATCAAGTTCGCAACTTTGTTTTAATATCCAGATTTAAGATCCAATCAACTTCAGTTCAGTGGTCACTGCTGGTTTAAAGATTCAAAGTTCTGACTCTTCTATAATAGTGCTGCTCACATTCAAGCTGCTTCCTAGCTTGAGTGGGAGTGTTGAGAATCACAAGTATTCAACCTGTAGATCAAGCTTGAGGGGAAGTGTTGAGATGCTCTAATTTAGAATTAATTATTAATTAATATTATGTTTTGTTACTTATTTAATTAATTATCTAAAATTAAGTTTGGATATTATTTAGGATCAGATTTGAATATTAAATTATTATATCTTAGAAGAATAAATTTGAGATATTAGGATTACGATAGATTCTAAATTTAGCCTATTAGCTTATATTTTTACCTATATAAAGGCTTATTTAGATTCTCATTCATTCAAGGATTAATAACATTTTGACGCTCTTATTTTTCCTTTACTTTTAATCCTTCAAATTTCCACACGGTATCAAAGCAGGAATATTAAATCTTGGTTAAGAAGAAGAAGAAGAAGAAGAAAGGTCAAGCCTGAAGAAAAGGCACGCTTTCAGAAAGTCAATATTTTTTCCTTCAAGTTCGTAGAAGTTCCCTTTGCGATTGTGACTTTACCCAACATCTAAAAGCACTTTTTGTGTGGTGCGAACCGTCTCTATGCATGTGTTCTCCTTATCAACTATGCTTCAAGTTCATCTCTGCCTTTGTCCTTGATCGTTTGTCTCATCTTTTGTCCTTAGAGTTTGAGATATAGTCTCCTCTATTCATTGTATCTATGGGAAATCATCCCTGAGCTTGCGAATATTGGGTTCCTTGCAACTTCAGACTCTCACAAATCTCTCTGGCCTTGCAACTCTCACCCTGCTCACATTCGTAGCCAAACGAAATATTCTTTTATCAGATCTCCCAAGATCTTAGGAAGCATAAAAGTGCTCAATGCATTAAAATAGTTTCTCCTTAGACAAAATTGTCTCTCCACTTCGTAGAAGTAGACCTCTTCTATCAGTGAGTGTGCGAATTCATAGTGTTTCTAATTCGCAAGTCCAATCTACATCGTAGAAGTAACTCCCTCTTCTGTCCTTGAGAATCGTCGTCGTCGTCTCCTTCATCAAGTTTTCAACTTTGTCTTAAGATCTAAATTCAAGATCCAATCAACTTCAGTTCAGTGGTCACTACTGTATTAAGGATTCAAAATTCTGATTCTTCTATAATGATGCTGCTCACATTCAAGTTGCCTCCCAGCTTGAGGGGGAGTGTTGAGAATCACAAGTATTCAAGTTATAAATCTAGATTGAGGGGGAGTGTTGAGATGCTCTAGTTTAGAATTAATTATTAATTAATATTATGTTTTGTTAGTTATTTAATTACTTATCTAAAATTAAGTTTGGATATTATTTAGGATCAGATTTGAATATTAAATTATCGTATTTTAGAAGAATAAATTTGAGATATTAGGATTACGATAGATTCTAAGTTTAGCCTATTAGCTCATATTTTTACCTATTTAAAGGTCTATTTGGATTCTCATTCATTCAAAAATTAATAACATTTTGAGGCCTTTATTTTCCCTCTACTTTTAATCCTTCAAATTTCCACAATTAGTTTAAATAATGTACAGAAAAAGAGAGGTAGACAGTTCCATCAAGCATAAGAAAACTAACAGGTGAATAGTTTCACTTTCAAGATACATCAAACAAGGAAAACCCTTTTCACCAAAACATTGAAAATTGCTTCAACTTGTTCAAGAATATAGAGTTATAAGTAATTAGTTAATAAATTGGGCAGAAAGTTCATACCTTCTGACAATCTACCAAGGTGCCTGGTCAGGCTACCAAAACCACCAAATGATACAGGTGACTGTATGCCACTAGCATCACCAAACTACATAAATATATAAAGTTTCATTGCTTATATTAACTAATGAATCTAGTTGATTGGATTTAGAAGTTAAAAAAATGTTATTTACCTGTAGAACTCTATTAAAAGCAGCTGGTAGCGGGCTGTCAAGTCGCTCCAAATCACCAACAGAGTTAGGTTTCATATTGTTTTGGAAACGAGGTACCAAAATGGAAAATGGTATCAAGCATAGTAATGAAAAAGATGTCAATGTGAAAGAGTATATTACTTCATGAGTAAGAATAACAAACAAAAAAGAAAAATACGGCAGAGAAAAATTAATACATATTAATGAAAAAGATATCAATGTATAAGAGTATTACTTTATAAGCAACAAATAACAACAGAGAAAGGAGACATCACAATTTATAAGATAGTTTTGGGTTTGTAATGTCATGTATGAGTTTTATGATTAATAGAAATTTACATAAGGAGCATCTGAAACGAATATTCAAAAATCAATTTTTGACTTGATCTTAGAAAATTGTTAAATGAATATTATATATCTTAAAACCACGATCTTAATTTATAAACTGAAATAATTAAAAAGCTTCAAAGGTGATTGATCATGCAGATAATTGCAAGAAAATACGGAGTACACAACTTGGGGACTGTAATTGCATCCTGATACAGTTGTAGACCACAATTTAAAACCCTTTCAGACATATGATAGGTTGAAAACAGTTGGCTGCATTGTTTTAGCATGAGTTCAAAATTAACACTAGAACTTTAAGCAGAATGGAAGAAATCAACATCTGTAATGATGATAACCTATGAATTTTAGATAACCTGAACAATACTTAATCTGGTACAATTCACTACCTGTTGCGGTATGTTGGAAAGATGCCATAAATGACTCTCAGTATCTCCAAATTGTCCAGTGAAGTACCCTAATCATGTAAAAGTTTGCATATTACAATCCATTGTTTTTACAAGGTAAAGAAGTAAATAATGGTTTTATGACTTTGACATTGCTCATATTCTTGTTCGGTTGCTTAGAATAGGAATTGCAGATTTATGTTGATTGAGAAAGAATATTTTTACTTCGTTCATTTAACAGCTTGCTTTATGCGAATAATAAACATGCTGATTGAAGCAGATAAGTACAACTTTACCAAAATATGGTTCTCTCTATTCCGACAACTACAACTTCAAATATTGCTCTAGTTGTCAACCACTTAAAACGTATTATTGGAGGTGATATTATGGTTCACTTAAAATAGATAGGCAACTACTAAAAGAAAAAGGCAAAAGTGCACCTTTGGTCCTTTAAATTTACACAAGGTTTCATTTTGATCCCTTAATTTTATGAAGTGTTTTTTTAGTCCTCTAACCCTAATACCATTTCTTTCATTAACAAAAAAATATTGACATTGAAATTTTGAATGTTGACAAAACATTCCCAAAAACTGACATATTAAGTTTAATTTTTAAAAATAACAATGATTAGCACAAAAATATCATTTGACACTAATGGTGTTAGGGTTAGATGACTAAAAAAGTACTTTACAAAATTAAGGGACCAAACTGAAACTTTATATAAAGTTAAAAGACCAAAAATGTACTTTTGCCAAAAAAGAGGAAAAAGCAAAGATGACATATCAGAAAGCTAACCTGATATCCTGGCATTAAATCCCAGTACTCTTCTAGCAATTCTTCAAGTTTGGGGGCTTTAAGCTGGGGTTCTACATAAGTGAACATGTAAGTAGTACGATCCGTGGGACCTGAACCAGCTGGAAATGCCTGTGAACTTTTCAGAGGAAGATCATTCTAAATAATCACATAATTATAATATACTCTTTAATATAACATTATAAAATATTACCTCCCAGAAAAATTGTGCTTTGGAATTTCCAACTGATTTTACTGATGAACTGCTGTATATGACATCACTAGTCGAATTATCCTTAAAGCCACGTGCACAAGTTCCAACGACAAGACAAACACCATCAGGCTTCCCCCCACCTCTTATCTGTAAAATTATTGTACAGGACACTGGAGAGGATATTCAGGCCAAATTTTTAACATGCAACAGTATTTTCGTTTTTCCTAGAATCATGCTTGTGCACAAATTAAACTTATAGGTTTAAATTAATTCTATATTTTTAATTGCATCAACTAAGATCCTCACCTGTTTTACAACAGGGGAAAAGTTCCCCATTGCATCAATTATAAGACGAGATGACAATGTTTTGCTGTTGGAAAGTTTTAGGACCTGAAAGGAAAATTATACAAGTATTCAATTCACATTTGGATATTGTTCTGTAATAATAATATAGTAAATGATGGAGTGAGTAGTGATAAAACTTAGTTAAGTGAGGGGAATATTAGAAAATAGCCGTTAGGATTATTTCCTATAAATAGATGTCCCTACCTACTTGTATTTTCATATTATGTTGTGAATAATACAGTTGCATTATCCAGTCTCTGCTCCTCTGTTTCTCTCAACCTACTCTGTTCTTCTCTCTTAACTCTCTCAATTCTCGATCTTCCTCTCTCATTTTCTCTCATCTCTGAGTTACAAACCTACATCAGATATATTCACTATTTCAAGTTATATAAACTATACTTTCCTTGTTCTTTCATGTTCAATCATTAACTCAATTTCTAGTGTTCCCATCCCAATGCTCCAAGATATTTTATAGCCCCCATTTTGCAACTCCCCCTCCCACCTGAACCTCATAAGTTGTTATTTTCTCTATGAAATCTTTTGTCACTTGTTTATAAACTCTGTAAAACACATCAAGATCTGCATGGGCTGGATAGTCTATCTCATCAATTTTCTTATTAGGGATTTTCATCATTGCAAGGAATAAGTTTATCCATGAAAAGCAAATTTGAGGTCAAATTCTTTGTTTGGACAGAAATTTTTAGAGGGATAAACACCAATGTTGTGTTGCACTTGACCTCATATCGCTCTATCTCCTGTGTGTAATGGGACAATCTGTTTAAGAAACTTTGCCTTGTTAAATTCTCTTATGGGTACTTAAGTGGGATGGGGAATCCTACTCTAAAAGCTAACTGTTAAGGTGAAAAAACTAACTCACTTAAATACCACATTGAGTAGTCCATACTGCTCAATGTGAGATTTAATATCCTATACAACCAAGTATCCATCATTCTCCATTTTCCAGCAGGGAACTACCTTTGGGACACTTCCTCCAAATTGGATGTAAATGGTTTGGTAAAAAGAAGGAAAACAAAAAGTGGCAATCTGCAGTTTATAGGATTCTTTGTTATGTATGGTTCAAAAGGAGTGCCTATATGTTCAAAAACATTTCTCTGCTATTGATTTTTTTTTTCCTGTAGGATATAATTATGTTTTATGGCTGCTCTTTGGTGCTCTAAACATGGTCTTTGTAAGGGAATTGCTATTTCTTGACATGCAAAGAGATTGTGCAGCTCTTCAACATTTTTGCTCCTTGTTAGTACAATTTTTTTATTGTAAACAATTTATATTGTAATAGAATCACTTTTTCTGCTCACACCTACAAAAGGAACTCTAGGAAGATGCATGGAAAAGGAGAACCACTTTCTGCTGGTCAGAACTTTGACCTTCTGTTTTGAAGAAACACACTGAGCATTAGAGTACTTTAGGGTGGTTATAGGCCTAACCTATGAAAGGTTTGTATTGGGGGTTGTGAGAATCACTTTTTGGACTTATAATAGTCATTGGTTTCTCGGGGGAAGGTAAGACTTATTTTGTATTGAGTGTAGGAAGGAGAGCTCTGGCCTCTCGAATGCCAATGTGGAGGTGGAGGAAGGTCATCCTTTCTTCATCATTTTATCTTTCTGTTTCAGTGTGCTAGGTCCTTCTGTAGCGTTTGTGAGTTTAGTGAGCTATATCCTGCTGTAATTTTCCTTCTGAGGAAGTATTTTGTGTAATCAATGTAAGTTTCAGCATTATTTTCCTACTGTTATATCTTGGGTCCTATCATATTTCATCAGAATAAGTAGATATAGAAGTCAAAGTAAACTCACTGCAGCGTCTTCATATACATTAATGGTGGATACACCACAACCTTCATAGATGACTCCACCAAGTGAGACAAATCGTTGTTTTACAATTTCTACGAGTTTTACAGGTCTGCAATGGCATAAAAGAAAACCACTTAGATAAAATAGCAGAGGGAATTCTAGATCATCATCACAACACAATGAATTTTCTAATAAAAATTATTCTTTTATCAAGAGTAGGCATTAGGTGAAAGTAAAATGCTTATGCATGAGAGAAGAAGCCTAGATAGAATTTTGGAGTCTTCCTTCATAACTGAAGTCCACGATGACACTTTTTTCTCTTTCTTTGGTTTTATATAAAATAGTAGTTCATGGGAAGGCAGAGACTTACGAGACACCAAGATTAAGAATGTCCTCAACCCAGATATCACCTTTTCCTTGAAATCCACATCTATTCTGCAGAATCCATGAAATTCCAGATAATAAGTAAAAAAACAAATCAGAAAGAAAAACTTTGAAGAGTAAGTAGCGTAAATCCTGATGAATTAGCTTTTGGGGAAATATTGGTGATTTCATGCTCTTTAAGACAAATAACAGTGAAGCAAGACTTTCGGAAAACTTTGAAGCAACAAATTTAATTGATAAATTTTGCAGCGGTCTTTTTCAGGGTATCCAACTTTCAACATGGAATTGTTGAGATGATTCTAATATCAGAAATATAAGAAATAAATTTTAAATAGAATAATATTCTTAGTCCTCAGTATCCAAAACATTAATCTCATGGTTATACTCCAAAATCAGTTGGTACATTCATTCATTACAAATAAAATGCTGTAAGAAAATAATTTCAATGGATATGCCGGTCTCCCTAATGAAGCCATGACAGACATCTCTTTCATAATGTCGAGTGCAACCATAAAAACGGCATTAATATATAAGTTACTTATTTCATAAGTTTTTTTTTATTTGAATTACACACGCACACCCTATGTTTCCCGCAGGGAAGAGAACTCACACACACTCCATCAAAGACTCGAATACACAATCTCACCCAATAGCTTATAGTCTAGTGGTATAAAAGTTCTCTTATAAGTGAAAGATTATAAGTTTAATTCCGCTAGTAACCTCATACTATTAGTGCCTGCCTCTCTAATTTAAACAAACAAACAAACAAAAAGAGGTGCATCTGATCCCACTAAGCCATCAAGGCTTTGGTAACAGAGGAAAAGTCACAAAGCGTATAACAATCATAGAAATATAAATTTATAAATACCATTTATGGTGTCACAGAATTTCAATCTGTTTTATGTGAGACTATGGAAATATATGTCTAAGTGATTTCAAGACATTAGTTACTGTATAAAACTTACCCCGAGTTGATTCTTGCTGAATTTATAAATACCACAAAAGTGAAAAAGTCCAGGAACTTACAGGGTTGAATTCAACCGACGTGGCTCTTTCAATGTCATCTTCTTCCAGCACTCCAACTTCAACAAGTTCTGAAAGCTCCTTTCTTGATATGTTCCATTCTTGTTCTCTCTAATAATAATAAATAATGCAGACAACTACGATTAATTGATCAATAACAACAACAAACCTTATATCACTAAGTGGGGTCGATTATATAGATTGTATAACTACATACCCCTTTTAACATATTTCTTTCCACAATGGCAACTCGAAGACCTCGGGCACTCAAGGCAGTGGCAATGAAGATTCCCAGAGTACCTCCACACACTAATACATCGTATGAGTCTTCTTTGCCAGCGAGATCAGATGAGCGAAACCTGCTCGGAATTGTAGAGACAACTTTCTGTGGTTCTTGCACAACTATATAATACAGATTTGAAGATTACAAAACATGCAGAGAATCCTTTAAAAATCATATGAATAATTGAAATTTAAGTGAAATTCTTAAGAACCTGCTTGAGCTGAGCATATGCCAGACCATAGCTGGTCTAATCTTTTCAAGGCTTCATAAGAGTATGCTCCTCCAGCACCACCAACTTCCCCACTCACTGCAACACTCTCCATTATCCTCTGAAGTAAAAAACAAAAACAAAAAAGGAAAAAAACACAGCATTGTGATTCAAAAACACATATTGTCTTCTCATTTTTGACATTGTACAAGCACCATAAAATGCAATTTGAAATTCTAAAGCACATTCCTTGCAGAGCCGAATAAAACAGAGCTACTCCTTCTGGTCCAAAATGTAAGAGCTTTAGGCAAATAAATCAGTACGGTGAGAACTTTAGGCAATTGAGGTCAGCTGGATAAAGCTGCCAAATAAGTTTTTATTTATGTTTACTATAGTTTTTCTTCTGAAAGCAAATAATGAATACTTGTGTTTAACTATCATCCCAATTCTTTTAATAGTTTTCTATAATATATGTATATATTAGATTAGTTTAAACAATTTTTAATTTCATTCAAAGCCCAAAAATTTAAAATTTTAGAAGAGGAAGAATTAAAAAAAAAAAATTGCATTAAACCTAAAAAGGTGAGTTTTAGTGAACAATTTGGTATTAATGATTTTGATTTATTTTGAAATTTAAAAGTATTAAAAGAAGTATAAACAAAAATTACGTCAATTGAAGAATCAAACCATATTAAAAGACTTTTTTTTTTCAGAATGAAAACATTACTTATTGAATATTATTAATAATATATGTAATAGTTGATATGCCGGAATGAGTTTTCCATAAATAAAATTGCTTAAATTTTAATCACATGAATTGAGCTATATTACAAAATAGATAAAATTAATAAATTATATTACTCTCGAGTTAGGGAAGTTATTTTATTCTTAAATATAAAATTTTAATTTATTTTATTTTATATTTTAAATTTATAATTATTTTATCAAACTCTCTTGTAATGTACATATTAGTTTTCATAACGATAGTTCTGCAAATAATTAGTAACAGTATTTATAAAAACTAACATATTTTTAATAAATAATTAACTTAAACTGATTTTTTAGTTTATATATATTAATTATGTATATTTACAACTTGGCAGTATCAATTGAGGGTGAAATGTTATACTCCTCTTTTTAATATATATATATATATATATATATATATATGATATATTTAATTAGATTATAGAAATTAAATTAATTAATATAATATATATATTTTTTAATATTTTGATTATTTTTTTAACTCATTTATTTAATTATTATTAAAACATATTAATAAAAATAATTTTAAAAAATTATTAAATATAAAAAATATATATTATAATCCATCGAAGGAGTAATCATATTTAAAAAAAAATGTTGTAATTACTAAGAATAGTTTTTAATGTTCATCAGTTGCGAATGGCAGATTACCGGGGGAAATTCGAAACAACGCCTTTTAGCAGAGTGCGCGAAGTGTAATATAGAGATTGAAAACAAATGGAAATTAAGAAATTACCTGGGTTCTGGAAGGAACTGCTTGTGCTCTCCAACGCTGAGATCGGCCTTCTCTTCTGCCATTTTTCTGTACCAAAGAACTCGCCGCAGCGAACTGTGACACGCCATCAATAGGTCGGAGTTGAAGCAATACCATATCCCAAATCTCTCTCTCTCTCTTAATTTGAAAAATGAGAGTAATCGAAGTAAAGCGATTTGCTCTCAATATCTTTCTCTTCGTTTTTATGTACCACAGCTTTATCTCATTTCAGGCAAGAAAATTGCGCACCTGAAGCAGACACGTTTAACGGCTAAAAACTGTCTAAATTTTATCCTATTTGCAGATAAAAAGAAAAGTGAATGGTAGTTCCGGTTCCCGGTGGACTATTATATAAAGTTGACGAGTTTTCTTTCTGGATAAACCTCGCATTAACTCTTGAGGGTTTATCACTTGCTCCGTCATTCTCAATTCTTCTTCCTCCTCGAAGCATTTCACAGGTAAAGACGCAAACTTTGTATAATTTTCGCATGTTATTTTTCTCCTTCTTACTCCTACGATTTTCTTTTTATTGCTCTGCGCTTCTTTTTGTTTGTTTGTTTGTTTTGGGGTATTAATTTTCTTGGATGCTACATGGTGAATAAGCTATCAACGGAAGCTTTGAAGTATTCTGCAATTTATTTTTGGGCTACCAATTACTGTGTGAGAATATGCTTTTAGAAGTTTTCTCTTGGCTTCTCCTTGGTGCTCTTACTCAACTTTGTTGCTTTACTAGGTCTTCTCAAGTTATCAAACTATAAATTAATCTTCCACATTGTTTTCCGTTGGCTGAAAATTTAAGATGCAGTATGCCATAAGAGTCCCAGCATCACCATTTGGCCCTAAAAATCAACTAAAGGCTATGCGGTATAGTTATTTATGTATTCTTTCTGTAATTAAAATTAAAGGATTCATTCATGTGATATAATGAAACTGATTATGATAAATTGAAGTGATATCAGAGTTTCTATCATCCAGACTAAGCAGTTTGAAAATTTGATATTTGCTGCTTCACATTACTGTAATTAAGTATCCACACAAGGTGTGTGTAGCTAGTGTTAGTGTTTTGTTCATGTACAAAATGCTTTTGCTTGGAGGGGCATGCATGCTTTCTCTCTATCTACGCATAGAAACATGAATTTGGTTACGGTACATAGCAGCCTTACCCATAACTTCCTAAATCGTACCTGACCAATTGTTTTTGCTTTGGTATTGTAAAATAGATAAAACTGGTATATTATGGACCTGAGAGGATGAAGATAAACTCAAAATATTGTAGAATTTATAGATCATCCTATTTCACTTGTAAAACCTTTTGGTCGGTGTCCATTATGGTGGTTGCGAATGAGGAGTTTTACCCTTCCAACTCCTGTGAAAAACAACTCTATTTTATGCTTACACTTACTTTCAACCTGCCAATTAACTATTATATTTGTATCAAATCAAACTCCAAGATAGGTCATTTGTGCCCTGTGTTTTCCTGCTGGCCTCAGAACATAGTAGGTTGTAGCCACTTATGTTATTGTTGAATCTGTTTATACCCATTTTAGCTTTGCCAAAGCTGCAAGAACTCTCTCTGAAAAATACCTGGTTCTTTTCTTACCAGATAAATCAGAGAATGTAGAAAAAGAAGCATGTTTTACTTCCATACTCAACACTGTTCCTTCTCACGTGTGTTATTAACTGGAATAGCAATTCATTCTACTGATGTAGAAAGTCAAATTAGATCTAAATATCTGATATTTTCAATTCCTTTGAACCTTCCAATCAACTATTACATTTGTCAAAACAAACAATAGAGGATAGAGGGTGTTCTGTGCCTTGTGTTTTCCTCTTAGCCTTGGTGAGTTTAGATTCTCTTCATTTAATGTCAAAAAATGACTCATTTCAAGAAATTCGTTGTCATTTGCATTTGATTTAGATGATCGAGATTTCTTTTTTCATTAAAGATTAAAAATTATTCTTAGGAAGTCTCTTAGAATGTATTAGCTTCAATTTTCTTGTTATGTTATCGTTCATTCTGTTGATGCTGGCTAGTCCCAACAGCCATTTCTTGGAGCAATATGTAGTTCCTTTCATATCAGATGGAACAAAGCATATAGAAAAAGCTTATTAACTTACATATTCAATAGAGTGCTCTGTCTTGTGTGTATTATTAACTGTAATGGCAATTCATGCTTTTATACTCTGAACCAATACTTCAGTTTTTGTTGTCATTGATAATCCGAAGTCCAAATTGTACTTTCTTACATTACATTTCATGTTAAAAGAACATGTTCTCTGGTATCAAATCAAAAGTTTGAGGTTAGAAGTGATTGAATGCTGACTTTTTGATTAACAATTTATCTAAAAATTTAGTTAACAAGATACAATTATGCCATGCGATTCATATAGCCAACCTTGTGTAGTAGGATAAAGCTTCTTGTTGTATTGAATCAAAAGTTCAGCACTTCAATATATAATTAAACTCATTCTCTGTTGATCTTATTCCAGATTTGAGCTGATTGCAAGTGAAGAACAGATCTCTATACTCTAAAAAACAGATATGGCAAGTGTGTTCACAAATCCAACCTCCACTTATTTTCCTGTGAACAGAAAGTTAGGTAACTGTGGTGGTATCAAAAGATGTAAGATAAAGGCCACACTGAGAGTAGAGAAACCATTGGAGGAACTGTACAAAGTGAGGGTGGAAAGGAACGTGTCCGCTGAGAGACTCGCAGAACTCGGAGTGTCTGGATGGTCGGTGTGGAAGACGAGCAAATGTCGGTTGCCATGGGACTGGCAGGTGGACCAATTGGTGTACATAGAAGAAGGGGAAGTTAGGGTTGTGCCTGAAGGGAGCAAGAAATTTATGCGGTTTAAGGCAGGTGACCTTGTTAGGTACCCCAAATGGTTTGAGGCGGACCTCTGGTTCAATGGTCCATACCAAGAACGTTATAGTTTTAGGGCTTATGGGGATGATGTTTGATTTTTTTCCCCCCTTGTATGAGTCTTTTAGAAGAAAAATGAAAAGACTCATATTTATGGTCTATTAAAACTTTCTATTGAGAGTGCAATATGTAATATTCTATTTATAAACCTAGTTAAACTTTGCCGCAAAAATCAAATCTGTGTTTACTAATAAGGTTGACATATTATTTCTTTCTTTTTGCCAATTAATAGAGTTGTTTATCTTTATTCTTAAATGAAAACTCTTAATTCAATTTATTTTTTAAATTTTTAATTGTTTATTTAAATTCTATTGATTACATATATTAAGAAATTATTTTATAAATGAAGTAATTTTTTATGAAAGTAATAAGAGTACGGTAGGAAAATTAATATATATTTTTATAAATAATGAATTTAACTAATTTATATATATAAATTGATTATTTAGTTTTTATATTTATAATTGAAAGGAATAATTAGGAAGTTGTGATTATGTTGTAAGTAGAGTTTTATTTTCTTATAAACAATTTTTTTCAGTATTACACTTCAAATTCCTGTTTTTCTTTTGTTGTATATTTTATGCTATAAGAGACAAAATCCTTACCATTTCCATTTCTGTTGTAATTAATTTTCTGTTGTAATTAATTTTCTGTTGGTCAATGGCTTTGCTTTTTATTTTTTCCATCTCAACTATTTTAAAAAAAATACATATGTATGATATTGTTCCAAGTGTCTTCGTCTTTCAACTTAAGTATTTGTTTTTTATTTTTTCAAAAATTTTCATTACTATATTACTCCTAAAACTTGGATGACTTTGATTATACCATTTGTGCTATTTCTATTGAATGGCATCATGGGTAGTTTCATATATAATTACAACCCAATTATCTCAAATTTCCTGAACCTTTTAAAACCCATATAATTTAAAAGTGATGTGGACTTGTTTTGAAACCCATTTAAAACTTAAATTGAAATATATCTAGAACCTTAGTTTTTAATTTTTACAATTTAGTTTTAGTTCTCAAACTCTTGAAATTGCACTTTTACAGATGGATTTGTTGCCTAAGGATTAACATGTCAAATTGAATCCTTATGCAAAGCTTTTAATGAAACCTATTTGCATAAAAGAACTTAAGAAGAATAATTAACACTAGAATTTGAAAAATAGAAAAATTAAAGGATAATAGAAAACTGGCTAGAGAAATAATTAAAATTGAATAGGGAAGAGATTTACAAAGAAAATGATGTTTCTGCAATTCAACATCATTTAACTGCATTTACGTGGATCAAGGGCCCAAGCTAAATCATGTATGAAACATTCTAAATATTTTTTCAAGCGGCAAATTATTGTATATACCTGTCAGTAAATTCAACTGGTGAAAGGGTAAGACATATGATTATTTAGAGCATATTTGATCCCTATAGAGTATCACTTTATTGTAGTTCTAGTTGCGGTATTTAGGAAAGCATTCTAGCTCCTGAGTGTCTAGGTTTACGCTTGAAGATAATAGACAGCTCGCTATGCCTAACATTGCTATCTCTTAGGAAAAAAGGAGACTCCGTCTTACCTTTAGATTGTGAATGAACCCAATTATTTTTTAAAATTTTTTGTAACCAAACAAAAATTGTTATATCATCATAGAGAGACACTAACCTAGATTTTGGTGTCAAACTCTTGTAGATTCAAAGGAGATAAAGGGGATTGTTATCCCATGGTTCTTACTCAATTTTATAAAAATATGTGAATTAATTTGTAAAAGAAATGTGGATATAAATTTTATCCCCTAGATTTATATAATTTGAGTTTCAACCCTTTCCTCCCAAACTATGAATCATGAACTTATTCTTCAAATTTTATAGATGGCATCTAATTGTCTGTCAAAAGATGTGTTCACAAAAATTAAATGTATCCTTTTAAAAAGATGAGTTTCATTGGGATTCATGTGAAAAAGGTTTTCTCATTCCTAACATCTCTGTATATCCTTCCATTTAGTTCTTTTATCATAATGAAATGCAATAATATGGTAATGTAAATGCTGGATTTAGGTTTGCCTGCAAGATAAATAATATTAACCTCATGAAATATAAGACATTAACTTATTTTATATTTTATATTTTTTATTTTTCTAAACTAGTTCTTTGATCTTAAATATAAGATATATGTGACTTTTTTTTGTGAGATTAAGGAAGCCAAATAAATTAGTTAACTAATTTTAATAGATTGAAGAGTATATAATATAAATTTATTTTAAAAAATTAAATTTAGTCATAATTAACTTATTTATTTGATTTTCTTAATCTCTCAAAAAAAATATCAACTAAGTTTTATATTTATGACCGGATGAATAATTTATCTACATTATAAACTGATATATAATTTAATATTATACATAGTTATTCTGGAGATATCATACCATATTTATTATAAGTAATTAATTCTTATAAAGTATCTTCTAACCTCCTTGTTTTATGCTTTTGTGTTATCTTAATGTAAGCAGTTTTTTTTAACTGAATGGTAATGATTTTAATTTAAAACGAGTGTGAGCTGCATGTACACCTTAAAATAAAACGAGTTTAATTTAAAACAGTGTACTTAGTTTAACGGTGAATGTGGACCAACTAAATCATAAATGGAGAAAATTAGAGTTCAAATACTACCTTATTAAAAATGACTATTGGGAGAGATATCCTAATTACAAAAACTTAATTCAGATTAATTAATTTTTTAAATATCTATTAATAAGATTTAGAAAAAACACGGGACATCAATGACCTAAAGAATTATAAAAAATAAATAATAATATTAAAAATTTTAATTTATTTTTTTTAAATATATAATTTTATTTTTTTAAATTTTCTCTTTTTAGTACTCATATTAAAGGGATTCTCTATTAATAAAGTAGTTTTTTATGCAAATAATTATAAAAGATATTTTAAGAAAATCAACTCATATTTTTATAAATAATTAATTTAATTAATTTTTTAATTATATAACTTATTTATCTAATTTCTACATTTAAGACCAGGAAAAGTAATTAATAAGTTGACAAATAATTATGTTTGATTTTTTTTTTGTTACGAATGGTTTAGCAGAAAAATGAAAAGACTCAAATATTTATGGTCTATTGCAATATGAAATATTCTATTTATAAACCTAGTTAAACTTTGCCGCAAAAATCAAATCTATGTCTAAGGTTGACATATTATTTATTTTTTCTTATCCATATAAAAACTAATAAAAAGGTTAAAATCTATTCTATTTCTCTTAATAAAATTTTTTTATATACACAAGTCACGACATAGTTTAAATCTATGATATGACTACATGTTATCTAATAGCTGTATAAAGTTTTATTGGTCTACATGTGCTATTTTTATTCACACATATGCATATGAAGTTTCATATATAATTACAACCAATTACCTCAAATTTCCTTGACTTCTTAAACTAATATAATTTAAAAATAATGGAGACTTGTTTCCAAACCCATTTAAAATTTAAATTGAAATATATCCATAACCTTAGTTTCTAATATTGATAATTTAGTTTTAGTTCTCAAACTCTTAAAATTGCATTTTTATATGTGTATTTGTTGCCTGAGGATTAATAGAGCAAGGTCAACCATGTTGAGTAGAGATTAGAGAAGGAAGAAACTTAGAAGAATTGGAGAGATGATGAGGACAGAGCAACAGATGGCGAATTTCTTGAGGTACTAACAGCAACAATGGCAGGAAGAATGAAGGACGATAAAAAACGGAGAACGCCCAACATAAAATAAGGGAAAATCTGATATTTTGTGTTTTATTAGTGTTATCTTTTTAATCAGGGATATAAAGACGACGAAGGGTAACAGGTAGGACGAGTGCTTAGATGCAGAGGCGTGCCTGGACTGGGCACGATGATTACGGATTCCTCCGACGAGCACGAATCAAAGTGGTTAACTTGAGGACCCAACTCAGTGATGGCGTGGGAGATTTTCACCGGCGGGTTGTTCGCACTCGCCTTCAGCAATTCTCTCTCCGAAACCCTTAAATCTGGCAAGTCCTGCTGGGACGCCATTGATACGCGCATAACCCTCTTGACAGAGCTATATTCAGGCGCGCGAGGGAGTTCCACACCATGAGGGTTGGCTCTGAACTTTTTTTGAGGGTTGGTCTCCGGTGAGGGTTGGCTATGGCCGTGGAATTGCAAATGGCCGGAGACAGATGATTTTTTTTTTTTTGTTCGATTGTTTTTTTAGTAAACAAGGGGAATTTTTAGCCCCCAGATTTATATAATTTGAGTTCTAACCCCTTCCTCCCTTACATGTTTAATTTTGGATAAGCCTATGAGGTGGGTGGTATCAAATGATTCGATGAAATAGGTCGTTGCCCCTGCAGTTAGGGGAGTGGTAGGGATGCTTGTACTTGGTAAAAGCGCTGTCGGACTCGGATCCACTAGCAGAGGAAGAGCTTGTTGGGGGTCCGTCACAACCTGTGCTTGTTTCTCAATCAACTTCTGTATATGAAACCAACAATTTTAGCATCTTAGGTTGTCTTCTATATAGTTCAATCCCATGAAGAAGCAGACAAGGAACCAGTACCAGTGATGAAGTTCCCACTGTTGACTCTTCAGGTGCAGGATCTTTATGAAGAAGACTTACCTCTGCTATTTCCATGTTACTTTGTATTCTTTTGGACAGTCCAATGGCTCTAACATAGCAGCTAATTTTTGTTTCCGATTCAGGCATTCATGTATTCGAAATAGCTCATATCACAATCTAATCCCTTGGTGGAAAATAATCAGATTTGGCAGCTTCACCAAACGTAGAGTTTTGACACTTGGAACCAACTCTTGAAATTTCTTTACTCTTGCCCTTTCTCTCATACTCCAATTCAAAGCACTCTTCTGTTTCCAAAGTGTTCAACCACTTCAAGGTGATCTAACGCGATGGATTGCCATCTCTAAAGGGACAAAAATAACAATATTTATTGCAACTTTGGTGATTATGAAGGGACACATGTATAATATGAGTTTGACAACAAGAAAAGTCCCACATCGACTAGTATAAGAAAGAAACTATACTATATGGATATCTGACGCAACCCGCAGTACGCCGAGCTGGGTAACACTAGCTTGTAACCCAAGTGGGGGCATTAAGGTGATGGAACACGGCTCTGGCATCATCTGGTTGGGTTGGATGAAGCAATTAGCTGGCCTGTCCGTTCCAAATGGAGAGCTGAGCCATGGATCCTAGGCGAAAGCTTGAGTCTCAGGGTTCCTAGACGAGAGGGCACAGCGTAAGGCTGGCTTCACAGAGCAGCGACAACCTCTGGCTCCTCATAGTGGAAGGATCACGGGCTGCTGCCTCTCTAGCCCACAACTCCCGGTGAGCCTAGCCGCTTGAACCTACACCTTTTTTTGACACGATGCTCTGTTCCTGTGTTTCTTTTTGTCCTAATGATGAACACATATATGCTTTTTTGCGCTACAAACTCTGACTGAACAAGCTGTGTTCAAACTTGTCATTCTAATCAACTAGCGAGTCCCATCTTCATCATTCTCTTTGCTTATTATTTTTGTATAACAGCACATCATGCTATGGCATTACTTGGTTTAATTTTATCTCTGCTTTCTTGGATGGAAAATAGATTATTATAATGTTTCTACGTTGTGAATGGCAATGGAGTACAAGGATAATGGTTAAGAAGGAGGCTTTGAAGCTTCACATCAGGTTTGTTGAAGCATCATGACATGCACACTCACATCACAGCAATGAAAGCATGGAAATTGGCACACGACATGAAGTGAAGCGCTTCCATCAGCAAAACCTAATCTGCAGAAAGTACGTGTTTTGGGAATATTTAATGGAAGGATGGATGAGAAGATGAAGATAATGATGAAGAAACTTAGTGATGGAGAGTTAGGGTAGATTAAGGGCTTCAGATCCTTAGTTGTTAGGGAGACTACCTAGGAGGTACATGAGATTGAAATGCATTCACAGGTCAAACATCATAACTCACTTTAAACGAGTAGTATTTTCCTTGGTCCTATATTATCGTATGTAATGCTAATAAGTTCGTACTAGTCTTTTTTTATTTAATTAAAAATAATTTTTTTAAAGTTTATAATGTAGAGAGTTTTTCCTCTCCAACAAGTATATTTCTTGATATTCAAACTCATGTTCCATTTCTTATAAGATTACGCTATTTACTATTTTAACAAAAAAACTCTTAGTAGTTTAAACTTTTGTATGTAACACTAGTCTTTATATCTAAATTACAATAATTTTTTTAAACAATTAATACATGAGAAAGTTAAAATTTTCTAATGGAAAAATATATCTGGTGTATTTTCTTTAGATTGATAAAATTTTATTTGAATACTTTATTATATATAATACTATTTTTTAATTTAATAGTGGCAAACTTTTATTTTGTACCATATTTTCTTAAAAAAATATGTTAAAAGTTAATAAAAATAAGGGAAAATCTCACAAAAATACTACCTAAATTTCAAAATTTCAAATTAATTTTGTTTTCTATACTTTAAATAACTATTGAATATACTTAATAAACAAATAACAACACATTTTTTTAAGGAATTTTTTATTTAAGATTTTAAATTTAAGTGGTATTTTTATAGGATTTTTAAAAGAATAAGAACATGCAAATTATTTGAATTAAATAATCCACAAAAGAAGATATATATATGCACATGATACACCTGATCCTAAACAATTCACCAGTGAATTGCAGCTATTGAAGTGTTAAAAATTATATCAATGAATAACATTTCATAGATTTAAACATGTTAAATCATCCATTATTTTATTCTGATATAAATTATATAATTAAATTTGAAATTTATCATTAGTTTGACTTACTTTTCTACTATTACATTGCCCATCCAAATCAAACGCCTTGAGTCTTCTCAAGCTCATTAGAAATAGCTTATCCAAAAACAAAATCTCAATACAAATAATAATGAAGAGCTTCCACTTAATTAATGCAAGCTGGCTAAGGTAATGTAACTCGAACCAAAGGCACCAAAAAAAAAAATTCCTAGCATTCAAACATGAGAACCGGGGTCCGCCTGTTGAAATTAATTAAGTTAAAACTTAAAAGATTTTGTTATATTTTTCAAATTTATATTTTGTGAGTACTCTTATTAATTATGAAAGAACGTAGAGGTCATATTACTGTCCATTGTTTGAACCAAATTTGTATAACTTTTTATTTTAAATATTATCTGGAAAGTATGAGAACTTCTTTTAGAGGCTTAAACAACATGTTCATCTTTATTAGAGTCGTATTCAACAACTTTTTATTTATGCTTTTCGTTCACTGGATGCATATATATATATATATATTATGTTTGGGATGCTCTTTAAATGATTGGACTCCCAGAACATTAATCATTTATGAGGCAACACATATGTAATATTAGTTTAAGGATATTGTTATCGCTTAGGAAGAAGAGAGAATTCGCTCTACTCTTAGATCGTAGGTGAGTCTAACTTTTTTTTAAAAATTTTATTATCTATAAAAAAAAAAAGGTTTGAGGACAAGCACATGTGAACACAAGTCCAATATTGACTAGTATGAAAAACAAACTATACTAGATAAAAAATTTGCAGCTTGCCGAGCTTAGTAGCAATAGCTTATAATCTGACTGGGGGCATTAAGGGGATGGGTCCATCATTAAAGAGTAGTAGTCTTTCTTATTAATTAAGAAAGACCGTAGAGGTCATATTAGGCTACATTATTGTTCACACCAACTTTTTACAACTCTTCATCCAGCGTCTTATCATATGAACAATTAATACCTTAAAATATTTAAAAATATAATTAATACTATAAACTAATAGAAACATAAATTTATGTCTAATTTATGTCACATGTATCATTTTGTTTAAAAAAGAGTATTGAATAAACTCTAAAATTAATATTATATATAATTCATATATAAATATTGATAAATTTTATAGTTTATTTAGTGTAATTTATTAAAACAGTATTATACATGTGGCATTTTAAATAATAATGTGTCAAAATAAAAAGTTTATGTGGCATGTATCAAATAAAAATTTATATTTTTGTTAGCGAAGGGGTAAAATTGTAACAATTTAAATACTTTAAAGTGTTAATTGCACCTTTAAAATTAGTTTGAAATGCTGATTGTACCCTTAAATACTTTAAAGTATTAATTGATCATATGAAATTAGTTTTAGAGTGCTGGATACATCTTTATCCTTTTAAATATTACTCATTTAGTTCTTAATATAAGAGCTACTTAATTAAATAAATTAGTTAATCAATCAAACAACTATACTTTTAAAATATTGTGATACTCAATTCAGTAAAATATGTATAGATCAACCCGATTTAATATTTTCAATTCTTTTGTCTGTAAGCCACAATCATTAATTCTAATAAGTAATCATATTTTAATCTTTGAAAGATTTTAAATCATACTTTAATGAGTTTATTGATTAATTATCATTATATGGTTCAAAATCTCTCAGAGATCAAAGTAGAGTCTCAAAATCTTTTGAAGATCAAATTTTAAATTTCTATGATATTTTAAATTTTTACCCATAATAAAAATTTATAATAATCCTAAAGAATTAATCAATTATAACCTATATATTCTTACTCCATGTGTTGCAAAGGAGAAATCTCTAGTTATATAATAAATATAATTTAATTTTTTTAAAATACTCTTATATAGTATTAAATTATATATATATTAGTTTATAAGTAATATAAATTATTTTGAGGAACAATGATAAATATAAAATATAAAGTAAATTAAAATTTTATATTTAAAATTAAATCTAACTCTAAAATTAGTTCTTACACCATCAAGGAGTATCTTAAAATTTAAAAGTATGAGAACTACTTTTTAATTTGGCAAGAACTCTATAGTAGTGTCTCTTTATATCTCATAACTTTTTAATCAAAAACACAATATGTATGATTGTTAAAAGTGTTATCATCTTTCAAGTTAAGTGCTTCCCTTGCTACTTTTTCAGAAAAAGTCATTACTATTTTACTCCTAAAACTTGGACGACTTTAGTTGTACCATTTTTGCTATTTCTATTGAATAGCATACCAATTTACACGTTTAAGTGAAAACCCTAATATGTGTGTATGTTGGGCTAGTTTAATGGGAAAATCCCACAAAAAGAACCTGGAGTTGATAAAAGACAGAATGAATCTCTGAATATTGGCAATCCCACTGAAGCGTGAGAACCCAAAATGGGATATTGAAATTCAAACAAAATGATTAAAATACACATCGATGAACATATTAGATCGTTTATATCGCTGGAGAATGCTTTGGATTCCGCTAAGAGCCTTCTCAAGTTCATGAACCAAGGGAGTAAGCTTTATCGGGTATATATAGCTGCAAAAAACAAACAAAAAATTTATTCTTCCTTACATGACTTCCCTTCCTTAACTCGGGAATGAATTGCGGAATTTATCAAATGACTTTGTGTTACTTATTCTTATTGGCAAACACTCCAACATTTTTCTTAAATTTTGTTCTTACATAAAGCGTACATGGTTTCGGAAATTTAAGGTTTAACCTTCAGGTAATATATCTATCTATCTCATCGATCTGACTCTTAATTTAAATCAAACTTTTGCAGCCACTTTACAATTGCTACAGCAGGATAGTTTCCAATCTGCAGTTAATAGGGAACAAAAGTACGAACTTACTTCTGTCAAGCTTTCATATGTCCTGCACATGGAAATTTTTTTTATAATATATTAACCAGAATCTATTACCAAGTATCTTACTTTCGAGATTTATAGCTACTCCTCTTAACATAAGTGTCTGCTTTATCTAATTTAAGATCTAGAGAGATCTAGAGGGGCCTTACATCGCTAGATTAATTCAATGTTAGTTGCACATGAAAATTCTAGAAAGTTGTAGATGTTTATGTTATGCTACACACCAAATAGTGCTCCTCCTATTTGTCCATACTTTCTCCCCTTTAAATTAGTTGCATGCATGTATTTGGTGGTGATGTGCACCATTCGCTGCAAATTCTAAAAAATACCATTTTCTTTAAACTGTGAGAAAACCTTATCAAAGACATAAAACAAGTGTTAGCAGTTCAATATTTTACAGCCTCATCTGTGTATTGATTATTTCACTAGTACACAACACAACTCATCTTGGGCAATGTCTCCAATGTAAATTTTATTCAAATCTTAGTCCTGCTCTAGTCCCAGCTAGTTCAGTTTTGCTTATGAATCAAGTTAGTTGATTTAGATTATTAACGTAGTAAGCTATTTGCATGTCACAAGCTTTGCAAAGGAATAAAATGGTAGAAAAGTTCCAACAAATAAATTACCGAATTGAAGCAACAATTAGTGTACTTCAACATGAAAAGCTTGAGATATCAGAGGAAGTTCGAAAACAGGTATTTTCGTTACATTTTGCCAGAAATTTGACTATATATCATAAACAATTTAATGGTCATTCATACTTGTTAGTTATACTAATCATATCTGACTGCTATGTATTACAACAATGATAATCTTTGACTAAGAGGAATGTTTGTAGTAATTCTTGGATTGTCATTTACCATTGTTTTGACAACTGTTTTAAATTTTACAGATTGAACTTGTGCATGCTCAATTTAAAGAGCAAATGCTAGAACGGAATTTGCTTATTTTTAATTAAATTTGGATTTAGCTGGCACAAAAGGAAAAGGACACAAATCCTGAAATACTCAATAGGTTTTCTAAGAAGTTGCATCTGAAGACCATAAATGACCTCAAGAAAGAATAAACTAAATTACATAAATTGATTATCACAAGTGACGGAGAACCGGGGGACTCTATTGAGATGATGTCATCTCTTAGGAGATTGAAGGATTATGTGATCAACTGAAGAAGTTGATTACGGTGAAAAAAATGTCTCAAATTTCCTGAACTCCTTCAAACCAATATAATTTAAAAGTAATTGGGACTTGTCATCAAACCCATTTAAAACCTAAATTAAAATATATTTAAAATCTCATTTTTTTTCCAATTTTTATGAGTTAGTTTTAGTTGTCAAACTCTTGAAATTGTATATAGGTGAATCTGTTGTAGATGAAAGCAAAACCTTATAAAGACTCCTAATGAAACCTATTTGTATAAAAGAATTTAAGAAAAATAATAGATATTGGAACTCAAAAAAGATAAAAGTTAAAAGATGAAAAAAAAATTAATTGGAGAAATAACTGAAATGAAATTGAAAGAAGATACATAGAAAAAAATGTTGATTCTTTGTTATAAAATCATTTAACAACACTTACATGGATCATGGGCTAAGCTAATGCATGAAGCACTTTAAATATTTTTTTCAAGCTTTTAAACGTTTTCCCAATGAATTTGAAATCTTATTTAACTGTAATTTAAGAAGATATATAATGTTGTAATTGTAATGTAATCAGTTTTTTTTACTGAATAGTACTACCATTCCGGTTTTAAAAAAATCAAATAAATTAGTCTATTATAACTAAATCTAACCCTTCAAAATAAGTTCATATTATATACTCCTCAATCTAACTTCAATTAGCCACGTAATTTTTATATTAGTTATAATTATCTGATTTATTTATTTTTTTAATCTATCTAAAAAAATTAATTAGCTCTTATGATTAGTATCCGAGGTAGTAATGGTTTTAAAATTACACACACAACCTTCATGTATATGTCCTGATGAGAAACTAATTATTCAAGCAGTGCCACGTTTTTTTTTCATAAATAAATTTGTATTTTATAAATCTCAATTCATTTACTACTATCGAATTATCCATATAATACCACTAAAAAAAAATAGCCATATAATACGTGGCTCACTGTGGCCTTTATTAATATATAGATGAGTATATTCAACGCCCTCATGTTTCCATTACTAAAATATGATTAATTTGAAACAGCTAAAGATTAATATGATCATTTAAATGGAAAAATTGAATATATCATGGATATAATTGATATTACAACTTCAAATTGGAGTAACATAGCACATCATTATTTTGGAGACAGAATCTACCAAAAACAAAAACAATTTACTTCTTACTGCTGAGCTCTAAATTATTTGTTTCAATCAGAAGTTAGAAGCATAATAAATCAATAATTATTTGTTTCAATCAGAAGTTAGAAGCATAATAAATCAATAAATATATATATGATCTCACAAAGGTTAAGACATATCTCTATACTTAAAGAGTATTTACAGATATATTTATATATTGCTCACTAATAACGTCTTCATATTAGCAACGAGATTTAAATTTACGGCTTTATAAATTATGAATCAATTCTTACCAATTAGGCCAATTTATATTGGCAATATTCTCCAACTCGACTCAAGTTTTTTTTTTGTACAAAAAAGTTTAGGTAGGTTCGGCATCAGTCCTCTACTAAGGCTAGGGTACAGTCCTAGGGCTCAGAGAACACTTACAGTGGACTTACGAGATCACCTACCAAAGGAGCCCTCACAACGGCAGCATGAATCGAACTCGCGTCCTTGTGGGATACAAATATATTTCTTATCATCTGTGCTAACTCTCATTAGCTCAACTTGACTCAAGTTTTTTTTGGTAAAGAAATTTATGGAAAGAGGTTGGGCTTACCACGATCTAAAGGCAGGGCGAAATCTCCCTTCATCATAAGCGATACTAATTTCAGGCAGCACGAGCCGTCTATTATCCTCAAGCGTAAACCTAGGCACCCAGGAGTTAGAATGCCTCCCCAAGCGCCGCGACTGAAACCACAATAAAGAAGTACTCTCTAGAGATCGAACACGCTCCAAATATCTTATTTTTTTACCAATTGAACCTACAGGCGATACTAACATATAAAAGAAAAAAACAAGGCTTTTTTGTTTTTGATAAAAAAAAAATAGTGACTCCAATAACAAGTTTTATTCTATTAATTGAATTAAAATATATGAATCACATAATATTAATATTATTATGAATGCCATAATATTATTGGTTTTATTATCAATGAACTCATTAGATGTCAAAGTTGTACATTAGTTGTCAAGAAATTAACATAATCGTCTTTATTTATCCGACCGTCGAACTGGCTATATAACACACAAGTTACCAAGCCACAAACCTAGTACAACAAAATGAATCCATCAGTTCACCCAACAACTAAAAGATGCTAATTCCTCACAATATAACAAATCAAAAATTGAATCTCCACCTGAAGAGGTATTAACATTTAATACTTAAAAGTATCTCAAATAAAATTATCTCCAATGAAAAAATATACCTCTGCTGAGAGAAAAAAAGATAACCTTGGACAAGACACCCCGTTGAGGCGTTGACATGGACACCAAGACACAACAAAACTTCAAGCATCGGGTCTGGGAATAACTGACATGGCATGGAACAACATATATATATATATATATTTAGGCTTACTTATTAAAGTTCCATGCAAGTGAATCCATGACGATATAGAATAAGGAAAATGATTGCATTTTGTATCACTGCACAATGCCAAAAATAAGTAGAAATCTAAACAAGCACTGTCAATTATAAACCAGATCCCTTTATGGTACATATTATACAGAAGAGCACAAAGGAAGGAGCCGAAAGAAAGCCCGGGTAACAAGGAGAGAACCCTCCTTCACAAAAGACTCATTCCCAAGTTCCTCTCTTTCAGCAAAATTATACATGCTAGATACTAAACTGGATGCATTTACTTTAGTTCTTCATCATGGGGTCAGGACTCGCAATTTGCATCTCCAGTACTTGCTCATTGCTTTGCACTTGAAGTGATGGCGACAGAAGATGCAAACCTTGAAACCAGGACAGCCTCGTTACTAACTACCTTAGCCGCTGCTACATCTTCCAATTTCTTCCATATGGATTCTCTCTTCTCCAGTTTTTCCCTCTCCTTGATTTCGTCTTGTTGGAATTTCATCAAACACTCGTCAAAAAGCGCCTGATCGGCATCTGAGAATATTTTTCTCACATTAAGGGTTAAACTCTGAACTGCTTGGTTCCAATGGCCCCGTGTGTTTTTCTCCAAAGCAGGGAAGATTATAGGTAATATCACCTGGCTGTTTTGTGTGATCAAATTCCTAATATGATCATTGTTCCATAGAAATAAAGCCCGTTCGGCTACCTGCCAGCAGAACCAAGTCAATATCAAATCAAATTTCATTGTATAAATCCCAAGTGAATTTAAATTGTTTCTCAGCATTTTCCAACGATAAGTAAAAGAAAATGCATAAAGAAGCAGTGAAAATTGCAGTTTACATCTCGAATCAGCAAGTAACTCAGAACCCAAAAATGTAAAATGCTTTGTAGTTCCCTAGAAAATTTCACTTCAAAACAAGAATGACAGAAATTGAGTAGATAAAAATAACCACCACAACTTTCAATCAGGGTTGAAGTATCATTTCTTCAAGCGAATCAGATCATTCATCATAGAGAATTTGAATTTGAATTATTATAACATAGCAAAAAAAGAATATAAGATCTTCTCCACAATATATGATGGGAACCAAACAATGCTCCAAAAATGAAACAAAAATATACTATTGATGTTAAAAAAAGAAGCAAATCACTGCAGTAGCAGAGATGCCTTTACACAAACAGGAAAATATGCAGAAAGATAAAACAGTTCTAGGTCTTGGAGGTGCTAGCTATCTCCCAAAGCCATTGCATATGTTTTCCCATAATCACTGCCCACATCCATCAGTCCTTACAAGCCTTCTTTATAACCTAGTGATCCAAATTCATCCCCTCTAATAATGAAACATGTAACTTTTTAGCGGTCGAGGTCACACACCCTTTTCACGACCAAACTTTCCCTTACTCCCCCCACGCTATTCAAGGGTCCATTGTTACCCAGCCTACAAAGCTTCCCCTTGCCATCAGGGTGAAAAGTAGAAGTCAGGACTGGACCAGTGGCTTCTTTTCTATATGACCTTGTACTTGCTTCCCCAGGTACCCAACCAAGCATTTCTTAAATCCACATCCCGTTCCCCAAATTCAACAAAAAAAGAAACATAGCACAATTTGAATTCCCTGTTGTTTAATTGTCTTCACGCCACTCAGTTCACTGCAACACTGAGTTTGAATGAGCTCATGAACAACTGCATCATTTAGTCCACTTTCTAACAGAATTTCCTTAAAAATTGAAATTAGAATACATCCCACATAAGATTTTAGAAACTGAAGCATTAGGTCAGTTTCTGATTCAGGGCTCATCAGGAAACAACCAAGATGGATAGTATGACTCAACATTTCCCCATTTACCAGCAGAATTCTTCTCAACAATCAAAACTAGTTTTGAAAGTAATTTCTGTTGTTCAATCCATAACCCACCTGTAGCTAAACAGGTAAAAATACTCCCTACAAATGCAGACATTTACTTGGATTATAATCTAAATAGAAACATATTTGGGTATTTGGATAAAACAATACTTATGGTGAATTCCTTGAAGAACAAAAATTCCCTGCCAACAGCTTCCTCCATTGTTGCCATTATAAGCTTCTTATGATGGAAAATTACCATCCATCCTCAAGAGAATAATAGTCCTTAATGATCCTTACCTCTTTAGTTCGTAAATGTAGCGCCCACTACAGAAGAATACAGAAAAAGCAAATGTAAGATTGAATATTTACTATGAGAAAACCGTTGGGTTCTGAGGCTAAACGTCAAACTTCTCCAAGAGTAATAAATTTACACAACTCACGTGCACGATTTGGGAATTCGTACTGTAGATCATCAGGGTGATATAAGGTCAAGCAAATAAACAGTTCCTTATCATATCATCACACTATACTACAACCTTGAATACTGGAAGGCACATGAAACAGCCATGAGCACATAGGCATATCAGAGTGGAAAAACTAGTTTTGCAACCCATTATTACAGCAACCAGTTGATTTTTGTTCTCAATATGATAATCATGCAGTACTAGGCTCCAACACCACCATGAAGCCCTTACAAAAGGAAGAATAACCGCTAGTTTCTGAACATCCAAATAACATCACCCCAAATCAAGATAAACGATTTTGTTGAACCTCTTAACTCTTAATAACTGGTCAGTTGTGTTTTTTTTTTTTTTGAACTGTCTGGTCAGTTGTGTTAAATCTATCAAATGCCACAATCCAAACAGAAGGTCCTCATGTTAGATGGTGCATTAACCTTCCAATAAGTTGACGAGAGGCATGGAAGAAAAGTTTCCAGCTAAAGAAGCCAGTAGAATCCATGGACCATTACATTTTATTGGCAAAGATAACCTTTGAAAAAAGAACATAGTATTTTTTTTTTTTTTTTGTGGGCAAGATCTCAGAATATTAGTTCACAGTTTCCTTCACAGTAATCACTATTTCACCTCAGTTTCAGCTTTCATTGCTCTTCATTTCTCTGCTTCTATAATCCTCTCTCAAGCTCTAGTCTCTTCCTCTTCCTGTTCGATGTTTATCCTTTTCAGCCTCAAGGTTTCTGAAACCATCACTTCCTGAATCTTCACCCTGCTATACCCCTTCACCTTCATCATGGCTCAAGCTTCCAATTTTCAAACTCTGAGTGCCCCCGCTTTCCTCCAATCCCTAAGAGGGGGCATTTCTATTTTCTATCCTACTAAGAGAAAGTAAAATAATGGGGAATCAAGGACCCCTCCTTCCCCACCCCACCCTCTCCCCACTTCTCGATCTGTCACAGATTATCATCCATGGCTAGAGCCAAGGCTGCCGCTGCCAAACCAAGCGTATGTTTTCTCTTTGATCTATAAGATTCATAAAGACACAACTAACAAACAAGGAGATAACATTGTAGAGCGAAGTAACAGGAGATACAAAGCCTGATTCAAAGTTGAAAGGGCAGGGAAAGTTTTTTCTTAAAAAAAAAAAAAGCTGGAACAAGCCAATGTTTTGGTATGTCCACTCACATAAACATATTTGGAATGCTTTCATTAAAAAGCTACAAAACTTTCTTTCATGCGTGAAGCAATTCCTTTAGTAGGCATGATGCATAGGTTTTTCCCTTGATCTAAAATTCATCATTTATACTTTTAACACTTAACCCACGATTATTTCAGAGACTACAAATCCAAAAAAATCCTCCAACAAAATACACAAAAGTTACAGTCAAAGATTAGGGGATTACAACCATCCTATTGCTTCCAGTCCTAGCTATTTTTAGCACATTTAGATCCAATACAGCTTCAGTCAATTTGGTTCCCTAGCCATTCATTTGTCCAAAACCCAAACCTAGCCTATCAAAATATTGAAATTTACCTTGTTCAATTTCATTTTGGTCATCAAGACTCAAATACAATAGTCCCCACACACATAGTCTCCTAGAAACCAAACAAAATGTAGCGAACAGTATCTACAAGCTGTAGATGTGTACCACCATTAATACAAAGGCATGCCACTTGATAGTGGATAAGGATCAAATAAGGATTTTAAATTTAGATACAAATACACAAAAACATCTGAAAAAAAGTAACAGCAACAGTACCAAGTAAATGGAGGGCTAAAAATGATATAAAAAGAGAAATATATTTTGCATGAACGTATGAGATATAGAATGCAACAGCAACCTTTTAATAAAATTTATAAATTTCTAAAAATTTGAAAAACAAAAACCAAAACAGAACAATGTGAATGATTCTTCATTTTGGTCTCATAACCCAACACAATATAGTCCCACACAAACACACACACAAATTGTCTCCTAGAAACCAAATAAAGTACAGAGAACGATATTATCTGCAGGTCTTAAAATGTAACCAAAAATAAAAACATCATTGATACAAAGCTGCTAACGCACATGCATTCAACTCTTAACCAATCCGTATTTTCCCCATTTTTTAACAAAAGCTACAATTACAGACACATTCAAAATAATGAACATGGAGCCATGGGTAAGTATTAATTAATTTTCTTAGAACAAGGAAACCACAGATATAAGTTATAATTGTCATACAAAATAAATCAATCGTTAATAATAATAATTAGGCTGAGTTAATTACGTGTCTAAAAAAGCATGACATGCTAAGTACCATAATCACTTGCTAGCAAGTTCATTAGTAATTGCGAATCCACAGAGGAAGTTCAGTCCATATAAAAAATTGATTGTGGTTTGACATGAACATGTTCACACAAGGCCAAGCGGTGAAAATGGAATGAAAAAATAAAATTAAAAAAACAATACAGATACTAAGCCCCATAAGAAATTGTCAACACAATTTCATTTCCTGAAAAAGACTAAAAATTGGCCTATTATGATGCTCCCGAAAGCATTCAAGAAATGGAAGTAATCCCATGAGTTAGCTGTAAAGTAAGATATATGTATAAAGTCAATTTTGGGTTTGACGAGGAAGCAAGTGAAAAGGAATAAAATACTCAACAAGACAGACGCTAGGCACATACAAGAAATAGTAAAAACAATCTCTCCCCCACAAAATGCTGACAACCGCAAAGTTGTAATGCTTGAGAAAGTAGCCAAGGAATAGAAGTACTCACACAAAATTGTGAAGTCAAATACAGATACGATATTGATTTTAGGTTCAACAAGATGTTGGGAAGAGGGGAGAAAAGAATTTTTTTTAAGAAAAAAAAATCAAAAACAGAAATGCTAGGCCCCACAAGGAACAGCCAGAACTATTTCAATCGCCAGAAAATGCTGACAACCAGCATATTGTCATGCTCCAGAAAACAGCCAAGAAACAGAAGTCCCACAAGTTAGCTGTAAAATCAAGCACATGTACAAATTGATTTTGGGCTTGATATGCACTTGAGAGGGGAAGAACAGAATAATAAGCTCGGCAACAAGATGAAAGGCCATACAAGATGTCCAAACATTTTCACTTCCCAGAAAATGCTGAAAACCCGCAAATTGTCATGCTCCAAAAAGTAGTAGACAAGAGGTTGACGCACACATTAGCTGTGCAAAGCATGTAATCACAAAGAAAAAGGTAGGGAAGACAAAGTAATGGAATTAAAATAAATCAATTGAGGTAGAAAGATGATTCGTTATAGAAATGCGAATTACAAAGTGGAAAAGTAAAAAGTACCTGAAAATGTAAGCTGTTGAGGCATCTACCAATTTGACGGAATAATGGAACCACACAACGCTGAAATTCTGCTGGCTGGGTGACCTCTAAGACTTCCTCCAATTCACCGAGGAACATGACCTCCTTTGAGCTATTAGTCACGGGCCAATATTTCAAAAGGCCCCTAATCACAGTATCAGCTAACTTGACATCTTTCTCAACAAACTGAGTAATGGAATAAGAAAGCTGCTGATGATACATTGATACACACTTGGGCTTGTGAAGTGGAATCAGGGCACGGACAAGAAATAACTTATGCTCCTCCTTCAAAGGCAGAGCAAATCCATTAATTATGCTGCCCAATATCTCAAGCAACTCTGCAATTCCATTGTGTTTCTCTGTCTCAAATATAAACCGATAAAAGATATTGTTTATTGCTTTTCTGATGAATGGCCGATGTACCATGAACTTTCCATAAGTACGGTGGAGAACAGTCTTCAGGTAGTCCCTCTCTCTTTGGTCCTCAGAGTCAAATAAGTCAAGCAATCTCAACACGAATGAATGATCAATATATCTTTTAGCAAGTTTTGCATCAGTCTCTGATGAAGATACAAATCTAAAAAGAAATTCATACACAATTTGCAGATGTGACCAAGCTGGTTCCAAAGCAGGTTCCTCCTCCTCAACATCATACACATCTGCTACCTTATTGTCATGATTGGGAGATGGTAAAGTTCGAAACAAATTTGTTGCCACCATCCGTGTGATCTCCTGCATTGCCATGTCATTAAACTTTGAAGATACAGAGGAAACATACTCAACAAGCTCAAGCAAAGTTTGCCGCTTGATGTCCTTCTCTTTAAGATTTTTAGCAGGATCACTAAAATCAAATACGACACAACAAATGTTCAACTTTCTAAGGAACAAATTTTGTTTTTCTGAGTTAGGAACATCACGAAAGCTTGGCAATGCCTCATAAACTCCAGGAGCCGTTACAGGACCCACTTGCGTTGTAGGGGCTGCAGCTGATTTCTTATGTTGATTTGTTTTATTTGAACTCCGAGCAAGAGTCCCATTGCCAGACCGCAACCCACCCGAACCAAAATTTGAAGATTTTGAAGAAGCTGAATTTGATTTCAAGGCACTATTGGAATTGGACCCATACGAAGAGTTCACTGACAATGCACCATTGATCCCTCCATCCCCGTTCGAATCACTGTGAGATGACTTCGAGGCCTTGCGTTTACCGAATATCTGTTTTATCATATCTAGAATACCCAACACCAGAAAACCCCAATCCCGATCTTCTACAACAGAATGAAAGCTTCTTCTACCTTGAAAACGCTTACAATAATTACCATTATCACAATAACCGACTACGTCACATCAAGGGTATGATGCAAGCATACCCAACCACTCTAATCAGAGACCCATATGGCCATATCTCAAAAAACAAGTAAAACTCCTACTCATGAAATTTCGAGGATTCTCAGTACACGGAGCAGACGGCGAAAATTCGACGGTATTAGCAGGAGAGAAGCACTTACAATGACGGTACAATTGATAAGATCTCAAGAGGGGAAAGGAAAAGGCGAGAAAATCAAAGAGACGAGACCGGAAAGCACCGCGAAGGGCCAGAAAAACCCTAAGGAGAGAAAGAAACTCTGCATGCGCCTAAAATTTGATTAGCTCAAACAGCGAAGTAGTAGTAACAGAAACGAATAGAATAAATATAGGGTGGGAAGAAAAAAGGAAAAAGAAAAAAAGCCGAGCTTTTTTAATGGAAATTGCAAGTCCACGCTCGCCGGCTGACAAGGGGCGAGGGAAAGACTCGAGCTTTTTTTTCTTGTTTATATGTGGAAAATCATGGGTGTCTTAAGTGGAGACCAAACATCATGTTACATGGGACCCAAGAGGTATCATCATGAAGCGTAATTAAAATACGAGTAGTTGTATCAAAAAAAAAGAAAAAAAAGAGTAGTTCTCATTATCTTTAAGCATGTGAATTTCGAGGGGTTGACTGTTTCTGAGGGATATGGTCAATTTTGATCTTCCAGTGACCCTGTCAACGATCCACCATACATAAGCGCAGCTTGTCATTTTAAAATGTTCATCAATCAATTAAATTATTAAAAGATTATTGCTTCTATTTTTTATAATATACCCTCAACAAAACAAGAAGTAATAAGATATTGTGTTTATAATTTGTCTTTATTTTAATTTTAATTTTTATAATTTTAAATTATAAATTTTAGTCTTTTAAAATCTTTTGTTATAAAATATTAGTTTTTATATTTTAATAAAAATTTAGACAATTTTATTTTTTAAAGAACAAAAACTTATAATTTAAAATTATAAATATTAAAACTAAAATTAAAATAAATTTTATGGGAGATGTAAGTAGGGACAAGAGTTCAAATTTGATGCTAATAAAAAGATTGAGTTTGCTCCAAAAAAATTGAGGTGTAAGTAGGGACAAGAGTTCAAATTTTTATAACGTACTCGCTCCCATAGTTAATTAGTATTAGTCACATTTTAGTCATGATCATTGAAGTTTAAATTATATAGTTTTCCGTAGTACATGTTGGATTATGATTTGAGGAGTTCGTAGTTGTAGACTAAGCTCTCAATAATTTATGATATTATGACTTGATTTAGAATGAAATAAACTAAGTATCTCTGCTCTTAATTATAATATCTACTTAATTATTTGTATAGATTAAAAAATTAGATAAATTAGTTAATTATAATGATTGTGTATTTATTTTTTTAAAATATTCCTTTTAATTATGTGTATTTAAACTATCTTGATATATACCCCTTAATATGTGTAATAATATAAGGATATGTTTGGGAGAAAATTATAATTTTAAGAGATAAAATATGTTAAAATTGTATATTTAAAAATAAATTAAACTCATATCTAATTCTTATAATTAGTAATAGGTGAGTATTATATTGATTTTGATAGCCGGTTTTGCATGTGGGATCATGGTTTAAGTTGGATGTTTGGGGGTTGAAGTGTCCAAATCCACTTGTTTGTATTGTTACATAAAATCTTGTTTGGGATCTCAAACACAGGTATTATCTGTGTTGTTTTTTATATGACATTTATGTTGGGTTTTATTGTTTTCCTACCATATGATGTTTTCTATTTAATCATGGTACACTATTAATTGCAGTGCCTTGAGTGGTTTAATTATGTTTTACTATGGTTGTCATTAATTTATTGGGTTTTATCCTTTTTTTATAATGGTAAACACTTATATTGGTTTTTACTTTTTATTTTTTTTACAATGGTGGAGTTAATTGTGTTTTAAAAAGTAAGGTGCTTCATGTATGGTTTTAAATACAATAATCAATTCTAAACTAATTTTCATTATTTCATAAAACATTGTATCTACCATAATCTCACTTAGGGCTGCAAAATGGATAGACTCTATTCAACTAGAGCTTAGCTGGAAGTTTTGTCTATTTCATGGCATAACATGTGGTCTGATCTAATTTAGAATAAGCGCGAGGTTAGATTAGACCTAACTCGGTCAATTGAACTGGTCTAAGAAGTCCAAAACATCAATTCTCTTTCTTCTTTTCTTGTCCTCTATGCAAGGCAAGAATTCAACTTGATAAGTGTAATTAAAACAATAAAAATATGTCTAGTCATATAGAAGTTATCCTAAGACAATAAAACCTAGTAAACTAACATTACACAACAAACATTGAAACTCAACTCGAGAACAGAAAGAGAACAAAACAAGGAACAGAGGCAAGTAGCTTCAATAAGCCCATCGAGAAGTAGCTCACAACGTGGAACAAAATTAAGTAAATATTTAGAGCGTGTTCGATTCTTAGGGAGTACTACTTTATTGTGATTCTAGTCATAATACTTAGGGAGATATCTTAACTCTTAGATGTCTAAATTTACGTTTGATGGTAATTGACGGCTTGCCCTACCCAACATTAGTATTGTCTAGGAAGAAGGGAGATTTCGCTGTCCTTGGATCGTGAGTAAACCTAACCCATTTTCAAAAGTTTCTTGTGCCAAAAAAAATTAAGAAAATAATTATTTACGGAACAAAACTATTATGTAAAATTTCCCATAAAAACTAAGCTGTTACAACTATTAACAAAAATTGTTTATTACAAACCCATTTAAGGGTCCTAAATTATTTTGATTAAAATCAATTATAAGACCATTAATCATGTTTCTCATAAGTAACTCCCAAAAGCTTCAGGTGTGTTTGAATTAATGTTGGGTAAAATAAAATTTATAAAATTTATTTATAAGCGACAGGGTGTTTGGATAAATGTTTAGAAAAGTAGGTTGATTTTTAGCAAGTATATATGCCAAAATCAATTATGAACTCAAAACCAAATACCATTATACATATCTAACTCAATTATGAATTCAAAATCATGATTATCTCATAAGTGACTGTTTGGGCTTGACCAGTAACATAGACGATAGCTGTCCACGTCTTATTTGGTCCAAATTGATTTAGGTTTTTTGAGCAAAATCACCCTTGTGTAGTGACTTAACTTTTCATATAAAACTAGCAAGAGCTTAAATTTTGATTTCCATCATTAAGGTACTTTGCTTACAAATTACTCGTCCGGTCCTTAATATAAGGCTTAATTAGAGAGTTAATCTTAATCCTAAATATAAGATATTTTCTTATATTTATCAATTTTTTTCCAAATTACCCGTATTGATACTCCCTCAACAATAATCAAGTAAAAGAAGGAAGGAAAAAATTAAAAAAGATGATTGGAGTATTTTAAAAAAATATCTAATATTAACTAATTTAATTATTTTTTTAATCTAATTAAATTAGTTAATAAATTTTATATTAAGAAACGGATGAGAACTAATTACCATCACAAGGAGGCTAGGTACACTGCCAGTGTTTCTTGGCAACATATGTACTAAATAATCAATGACAAACTCCTATAGGGACAAGATAGGCTAAATTGATCATGACTTCAACTGGTTATTGATCATTGTAAGCCCTTTATAATTACAGAATGAAGTCAGTGTGTCATCATTTTAAGACAGAGGAACACCTAGAGTCAATCCTAGATTCCGCCTAAAATATAAAAAAGCTGAATTCTCATTTCTTAGCTGTTAATAGAGCATATTGACGAAGTGCCCCCACCTAATGAGATAAGATTGGTTGTTGTTAAGTTCTAAGCTGTAGAATTACTCGCGAAAGTCTGCAACTAAACTCAGGCCAGTTACTTCTGCTTGATAACAACTGCTTCAAAAATTCCATCAGATCTAAAGTTAGGTGCCAAAAGTCTTGGATCAACAGGTCCCGGAAGACTAAAAGAAAGGGTGAATGGTCCAGGAGGGCATAAGTACTGGATTTTCATCTGGAAAACACGCGAGTTTTTGTTTATAGTTCTTCCACCACCCAACAATCCTTGTATATGAACCGTCCCATCAGATTCAATCTCACAACTGAACCGACTAGCTACAAAGTAGATTGAAAATTAAAAAAAAAATTAATCAAAACGAATGAATGAGTCCATCAAATGGATCTTCTTGGAAAACAACCAGTCAAGCACACATGTTCAATGCAAACGTGTTGGAATAGATAATTATAATAAGCAAAACTAAAAGTGCATACCAACTGATCTGGACTTCACTTTACTAAGATTACTAGGATATAATCTTTATACCCGTTGCTAAGAATTCTGAGATTCACAACCACTTATAGGTTCTCAACAAAATGAGACCATTAATGATTTAACATAATAATAAGGCCCTACCAAACTAGAGGCTGCATACTATTGACATTGATGACCTTTGGCAGAAAATTTTAACAAAAAACATTGCGTCCAAAGTATGAATGTCTTGTGCAATATGGAGTATCCTCTATTCATCATAATCTTGGAAAAGGAACTTTCTAGTCGAGCAATGACGAGCGATAAAAAAACAAGAGAAGGAAAAATCAATAATAGATGAAGACAAGAGAGAGAGAGAGAGAGAGAGATACCGTGATCTTTCATCACCCCAGGTAAAGAAACTCGGAATAGATATGCAACTTTGCTGACACCAATATCCACAACACCAACAGGTGGACCTAATAATCCCCTTCTAGCTGTCCCAGCTAAATGAAGAGAAGTGTCTATATCACAATCTTCTATGTCCGGAATAGGAAGAACCGGCATCAAGGTGGGTCCATTGGATTTGCAAATCCTCTTGGAAGGATCTCTCTTGCCAACATGTTTTATAGGAAATACACAAGGTAATTCTGTTGTTGGTGGAGAATCATGTATACACTTGCGCTTGTACTTTTGTTGAAACTGAGGGCATCCCCCATTTGAAATAGCTGTCTGATCTTTGTTGACGTGATTATGTTCACCTTCCTTGCTTGCTTGAGAACCAGGTTGTGCAAGCAGACATGCATTTATATCAATCTTCAAACTATTTACACCAGACAAATCTTTGAATCTTTTAATATCCTCCTGTTTCATGTATGACGTAACTGGATCAACGATTAACACAACCCCTTTAACAATTCTGAAGCTATCAGGGTACCATATCTGTTCATGAAGAGTCAAAGGAAAAATACTTGTGAACTGCTGACACTCCTCTACTGACCCAGTACTAGGCAATGATAACTTTCCCTTTAGATACATATGAAACAAATTTCGCTCTAACACTCGGTTAGGTTGAGCATCTCTCAGGACAAAGTAATATAATCTCTCCAGCAGAGAAATGCTAACATATGAAGGTCCCAGCGAACTCAAAGTATATGGTGGCAAACCCGCCATTAGTCTTTGAGTTGCTGAACATCTTGGCTCATCGGACTTGACATCAGGTCCCAAATAAATACTCATGATGAAGTTGAGAAGAAATTCAGTATCACTAATCAATGGTTTGACAGACCTCCTTTGGTAAGTCTTCCCATTGAAACCCATGTCAAACTGACTATCTTGTGCACTCATCTGTTCAAAAATATAAATCTAGCTTTCATAACTAACCTCTGCTGAAAAACAGTGAGAATGCACAGTGCAATAGGTATCAATATTTTGACTACATCAAACAAAATTCATATAGATAAGTTATCAGGGTTACCTTGAAATGAATGAAAGGTATGACAATAAGAGAAAAGCCATTTGTACAATACTTTTGCATACCAAGGGGGATGAGTCTGAACTTATAATTATAAAGTAAAAGCTTCATGAATGACCAACCATTTGAATTCAGATCATAGCACTACTCTTGTCACACCCCAAAAATTAAGGTATAACCTGGACTTGAATATGAGAAAACCCGCATCCCTTAAGCCTTGCATATATAAAATTCCTCATGTATATTTATAGACTAAGTTTTGGTAAATTTCATATAAACAAAATTCACAAGAAATCTATAGAAATTTCAGTAGAGCCTCCCTTGCAAATGGGTTAGAACACATGTTTGAAAAAGCCTCTTCCCTTTCGAACATTTTATTGAACACCCTTGTGCATTCAAATTGACAAGATCCAATAATATTCCTCTTAGAATCACAGCCCCAGAGTTCATACATTCCAACAATAAATCCAATTCCATTCTTAGATACAACTCAACCAACCACCAGTTGGAAGAAAATCACAATTTCCCAATCCACGCAGACGGAATAGAAAGGGCAAAAGGCAACATTCTGCACGAAACATATGTGGCAGCATTCTGGAAAAAAAAATACCGGAATGAGAAGAGATTTGAACATACCCCACACGACGGACGCACAAGAAAAGAAGGAAGAAAGGAAGGCCGCGTTCTATCCACACCCACGCACGGCAGCCTGGCGAAACAGGAAGAAGAAAAGAAGCTCAAGATCCCACACAACGCTCCACTACAGCGGCGAACCAGAGATCAATCCGCAACGAGGAAGAAGGAAAGGAGAAGATTCCGAACCAACACTCCCTCAACAATGGCGGACGAGCAGTGAGGAATGAAGGGCTCTGCTATTTTGATTCCCCTATTTGCAGGTGAAGTTCTAAAGCTCCTCGGTCGAGACTCGAGATTACACTGCGCAGTAATCACCACCAACAAAGGATAAGGGACGATGAAGGGCCGGGTTTCGCCTGGCACTCGGCTAAAAAATATGCATTTGTTTTGAACAAAAACTACTTTTTCATACAGAAAAAATCTTATGTTAAAAATTTTGTTGGTAATAAAAACATAAATTAAAATATTGATATGTTTTGTGTTTACACATATATTTAATTAATTTAAATTAAAAAAATTAATTAAATTAATTATTATAATATTTTTAAAATATTTTAATAATTTTTTTTAAGACGGGAGGAGAAGAATTTTAATAGAAAAAGAAGAGAGAGAAAAAAATTAATATTATCTCATTTAGATTCATAAAAAAGAAAGAGAGAGATATTTTAATATTATATTGTTTAATTTAGAAAGAAATAAGAGAAAAAATATTTTTATATAGATAATTATGAGATACAGATATAGTTGATAAAAATTTAATTTTCTCTTAAATTTTTTAATTTTGGAGGAGAGGGTTGGGAGAGGAGGAGGAGAAAAATCTCCAAAAAAAAACCATTCCCTCCATTTTTTAAAATTTTGTGACGCTAAATAAAAAAAATTTGATAAAATCCCTCTATTTCTCTCCCTCCCTTCCCTTCCCTTCCCTTTCCTTCCCTTCCAAATTCTTCATACCAAATACAACCTTAATGACTTTATTTTTTTCTCTTATTTAATTATTATTGAGAAAATATTAATAAATATAATTTTAAAAAAATAAATAAATATTATAATAAAATTTTATATTTATAATCAAAATTATTTATATTTATAATTAAAATTAACTCTTTAATAAAATTTTATATTAAAGACCTATGAGCTATAAAAATTTATTAGTGCTTGGCACCACTAAAATTTTCGATAGTGAACTTTTTCCTGTTTTTCCATCCTATATATCAAAATAGAATAAAAATGCTTTTCTTCACCTTTTTTCTATTTCCATGTACTAAATGCTAAGCATGGGATTTGAACGTGGAAATTTAATATTTAAATATGACATTTCTTCTATTCCATTTTTTATTTTAGATACATAAAAATAAATATATTTTTAAGAAATTGTATGATTTAATTTTAAATATTTTGACGGAAAGTTTCTTTCTTTTTTTGACCGAAGATAAACATTCCTTGTTTCATGTAATTTAAAAAAAATAAAAGCACATATATTTTTTAATGCAAAAAATAACCAGTCATATAAATTGTATTGGGTAAAAAAAAATTTACAGTTTTAATTACAAAAATATGATTAAATAATATGATAAATTTAATATGAAAAAGGAAAAAAAATTATAACCAACGGGAAAATAAAACATCGAAGAAACGTACCTCAGGAATGTTTTCGCCTGAATAAAACGTTCGCCCTTACTCCCTCTTCTTCACTCCTTCCCTTCCCTAACTCGCCGTCGAACTGCCCCTTCACTCCGTAGCTTTGCAATCTCCGCTATCGTCTCTGCTTCCCTGGAAACTCCCCCTTCGAAGCTCTTCGGTGTGCTCCGTCTTCTTCTCCAGCTTGGCGATTTTTTTCTGCAATTTTATTCAATTTGTTCTGTTAATGGTTATTCTTGTATTGGTTATTTTTTCTGTAATTTTTGTCTGGTATTGGTTACTCTTCTTCTTCGTTCGATGGTGTTGTTCTTGAATCTGGTATTTATTCACTTCGGCGATTTTTTTGTTCGTGTATAGTTTTGGTATTTTATTCACTCCGGGGATTTTGCGAAGAGTAGCGGCCCAAGTCTTCATCTCTCGCCAGTGGTACGAGATGGCAGAATCAATTTGCAGAGTGCTACGGGACGGCAAGTTAGAGGGAGAACATGCAGCTGCTCTAACAATTAAGGATTCTCTAGATTCACCTTTTGCCTTTGATGTATTCTCTTACATTCTAGTTCAACTCTCATCTCAGATTTTAAGAGGAAAATCTCAGTCCCGGTTAGTTTACTTTTTCGTTACTGGGATTCTGTGTGTGATCAAAGAATTCTTTTTGTAGTTCTTATTTTTATCTTAAAGCTAATTCTTAATGAGTTCTTTTTTGATATAGAGGCATAGTTGTTGTTGCAGTTTCTCGTAGTCCATCATCTTATATTTCTTTTTTAAAGACAAAAGGAGTGGACATAGAATCTTCTCAGAAATGGTAAGCATGTTCAACATACATATGAATCTATCCTTCTCTCCCCCTTATTTATAACGAGAGGTTCAAAAACATGTAAAGTTTTTTTTTAAAGAAATGACGTCCTTAATTTTGGTATTTAGCAATTTTGTTAGCCAAGTCAAAGAAGAAATGCTCTAAAGGTGAAAGTTAAAGTTTATAAAACATTCTAATTTTAATATATCAAAGCATGTTTTAGGCCTTACCGAGCTTCCTTGTAGCTATGTCCCATATATTGAAGCAAATTTATATTTTTACACTCAATACTCTAACATCTAAAATCACATGATATTTGCAGGATTCACATTTTGGATTGCTATACAGATCCTCTTGGTTGGAAGGATAAAATACGGAAATCTAGAAATGCTAAGGATATTCCTCACCAAAGTTCACTTATTTCTAGTTCTTATAAAGCGATGAAGGATTTGGAAAAATTGTTTTCTGTAATCACTGAACTGGGTGGAGGTAAAACTTTGTTCTGTTTTTACTTCTACCAAACTGTCCTAAAACTGATATTTTCACCAGATTTGATCACTTTCGCACCACAAGTGTCATTCATTTTTTGGGTGAGTTTTCTAACTTGTGAATGTATAAACTTGTTGAACTGCAGGGCTAGTTGGAGAGAAGAAAGCCCTCTTTTGTGTTGCCATAGACTCGGTACCTTTGCTTGCTATGATTGTTGAGCTAAATTGAGAATGCATATTCCATTACCATAACTTCAAATGAAGTTGAATATAGTCTACTGTGTTGATGTGTTGGGATGAGTATTCTTTGTGGCTTGGTATTTATTATTGTCAATATTATCATTTTCTTTTGCGTGGTTAAACTTTTGAAGATATATATTTGTTTCTGATCTGAACTTGAAACAATTACCTATTAAGGAGTACCACCTCGTTCTGAGATGAGATAGTTCATGTAGACCTACTTAATTGCAAGTCTCATTCTCACCGAAAGAAAGCATTGCAATGGCTGGAATTCTGGTGTTGCATGGAATCTGTAGGCCTAATGGTTATTTTACAGTTTTTGTTCAGCTAAGATGTACATAAAAATGTCGTAGAGTGCTTTAAAGCTGCCATTATGTTTCAGTTTGATTTACATGTAGGAACACTAGTTCTTGGTTTGTTTAGATTTGTATTCGTCAAGGCTTGTAACAGAGCTCTCTTCTGGTTTTGGAGATGTCGCTCTTTGCATTTCATATATGTAGAGGTAGAGCCTATGTTAACTAGGTTTTGTCTTGTTTTTAGATGTAGGCAAAGTAATAGACTTGAAAATGTGACTTTAGGGAGAAAAGTTTGCAAGTAATACATATATTATCTTTACTTGGTCACTTGTTAAGTTTGTAGGAATTTAGTGAAAAGCTGATCAGTTAAATGTTTTGTATATATCATGTTTCAAATTTATATTAGTTTGTACTGTGATTATCAATCTATACTACATAGACTTGCATAGTATTTAGTTTTTGTTTTGCTTCCAAATTTCATTAGGCGCGAAAATTATAAATAATGATGTCTTGTTTATAAGTCAATTTATGTCCCTAGTTTCTTCTCTGTAAATTCTGTATTTGTATGTCTTGAATCCTTATGGATGTCTTTTGCATGTTTCCAGCTAAGTGAACTGTTGAGACATACAACTTCACAGTCCGTCTCAGGCTTTTTAAGCAATCTACGGAGCCATGGTATTCATTCTTGCCCTGAATTTGGAGTCTTTAATGTGTGAATTGTTTTTGTTCATTTACATTCATGAATGATGGTTAAAGTTGACGTCTGAACAACTTTGTATCTTATGTTAATTGTTGTTGGATGGCTGCAGATCAAATTTCGTGTATATTTGGGTTATTTCATTCTGATCTTCATGAAGATAGGGTTGCAGCTGTTCTTGATTACATGTCCTCCATGGTGGCCAATGTTGAACCATTTCATAATTCTTTATATGGTCAGAGACGTAATTTAGAGAATTCCTTGTCTGAACAAAGTTTTACCAGGGGGAAGTTCAATGTCAGGTTCAAACGCAGAAATGGACGAGTTAAAGTGACGGTAATCTCTTTCTTCCTCTGTAAGTTTTGTTGGGAATTATCAATCAACATTGTTGGACTGATACAATATCTCTGATCTTGTATTCAGAATGAAGAATTTAAAGTTAACCCTGAAGGAATTAGCTTTACATCTGTTTCATCACTGGATGGAGCATCCATTTCAGGCCTACTGCCGAAGGTCAGTTGTATAGTTTCCTATATGGAGTGGGTTTTATCTCTGTAAAAAAGAAAAGCTGAGTAACCTTCTTGTAATGGAAGAAAAAGTCTCATCTGTTTTCTGCTAAAGAGGAATAAAGAGAAGACAGTTTCAATTTTCTGGTTGATAACTCTCTAAAAAACAAAAAGGGCCTTGGTCAAGTGTCAACACACACCCATCGGCAAGATTCTCTGGTCTTTCAGTGTTGATCTAAATGTTAGAAACAGAAATGAGTCAAGTATATGTCTCCTACAACTCCGTTGTGTCCCAATTTAACTCACCATACCCGTGTTGGATGCTATTAATTAGGTCTATGCTTACAACAGCCTTGGTATACTTCTCTGCACTACACAAACGAATATTTTTATAAAGGTTAAGGTTCAATTTTGATCCTAGAAGTTTTTACGTTCTTTCATGAATTAATAGTCTCGGAAGTGTTAAAAAATGAGCAGTCAGTCTAACCGTTAAAAAACTAGCATTGACTATTAAAAAACTAGTGTTGACTATTAATATTTTTAACGGCGTGAGGTGGCATTACTCTTTTTTTAACACTTCTGTAATGATAGTGATAAAAAAAAACACTTTCGGATACCCATAGCTCTTAAAGAAAACTTCTGGGGCAAAATTGGATCTTAACCCATTCTTATAATGGCATAATTGTTTACATGAACTTCTTGCTGTTGACTGATAATGAATGATTTTAAGTTCTTTCTTGAGCAGGTACAATTCAATCTTGAGCTGTCTGAGAAGGAGCGAACTGATAGGGCCAAGGTTGTGCTCCCTTTTGAACACCAAGGTACGTACATAATTTAGATCTGTACTAAAATTTTTCGTTTGAAAAAGAGATTGTTTTTCTGTTTTCTTGAGCTGTGTCTTAAAACTTGATCATTGTATTCTTAGGAAATGGTAAACCAATACAAATATATGATGGTAGAAGATCGCTTGAAGATTACAACATTGAGGCAAAGCACACTTCCGGTGGCACCAAAAAGGGTGACTCTGGCATAGGTGAGATTATTTATTATCGTGATTCAGATGATGAGATGCCTGATTCTGATGAAGACCCAGATGATGATTTAGATATATGAATATGCCGCATATTATCAGCAGGACATGGGCTTTGACTGTAATTTTACTAGGTTTCCTTTAGTATTTTTACTCCCTTTTTCGCTTCTTAATGTAATGGAGATGTATTCATGTATTTTTTTTTTTTCAACTTTGACCATGAACTGATTTTTAGAATACGTTTTTTCACTTATATATAAGCAAGAGTTGAAAAAAAATATTGATAGATGAATACTCTTTCCGATGCTATTCGAAATTGTTTTAAATATATCATGGATTGATATGAAATCATATTTTGATGTGGTTTTGTGATGTTATTGGAACTTGTGCTTCTTTATTATGATAGGAAAAGTTTTATTTTAGGATGCTTTAGTTGAGATTTAAGAATAAAAATAAAAATATTAGAGAAAATTTAATTTAACATACCCGTTGTGTAGGCTTCAATGAAACTATATCATTGTGTCTTTTGCCAAAACCACAATACAACAAAATAGCAGCAATGGTCATGCCAAAAATACAAGCACGAACATTTATAGTTCAAAAATGTTCATTTGAAGCATTCCCAACCCCACCACATATTTCTGACACTTGCCACTTCACCAAAATAATTTTTTTTTTGTTGAGTATAAGAATTTTCTTATTGAAGATAATTATATTTGAGACAATATCTGCTATTAAATATGAGTACTTCTATTAACGAGGATTTAAATATTAGTTTATTATATTAAGAGAAATTAATTAGTCTTTTTTGTTAGACGTAATTTTTAATTTCTGTTAGCCACCAAAACAAGTTAATCAAATACAATTCTTCATGTTTTCACCATACAATACAAGAAAAAATGGGCAGGCCTAATCTCATAAAGTTGGCCCTTAACGAGCTCGAACCTAGAAGAGTAGGGCTTGAACAACTTGTTTATCCTAAAACATCTGTGCAAGTTGAAGCTAAGTCCTCGATCTTGCAGGCTTAGGCTTGGCCAATGGGCTATAAGTCTTTTTTAAAGTTTTAACGTTGGCAGGAAAAAATATATTTATCCTGCCCTTAAATCGTGAGTGAGCCTAACCCTTTTTTAAAAATTTTTGTAACAAAATAAAATTTAATATCTCATTACTTCTTTTCAAATGGTCAAAAATAAGCAAAAGATTTTATAAAATTTTTAACTCAAATCATAAATATTAGCAAACTAAAGTGTAAAATTAAGTCTAAATAACAAAAAACTAGATCAAATTAAATCGTTATTCTAAATCTTAATATAAAAATCACATAATCGCATAAATATCTTGATATTCTTTCATCATGTTTGATCATATTATTTATAAAAGATTAAATAATTTAAATAAATATTAGCTAAAAAAACATTGAATGAATATAATTATCAAAATGGTTAAAATAGACTAACCCTTAATAAGCTTGAGTGTAAAAGTTCCGGGCTTAAAAACTTACTCTAAAATCATATTTCTTTAGAAGTTCGGTCTCAATTTAAACAGGTACGAGTTGTTTTATCAGCTCTACATATAAGTATTAATTTAAAAAGATAAATCAACTCACAAATATTAACATGCAAGCACACAAGCAGAATGGTCACCCCAACTCCTTACTACCAAAAACTCAACATTCAAAAACCACACTTGCCAAAAGCCAAAAGCCTCTACGCAATTCCATGTACACAAATCATAAAACTTCATCATCATTAATATCTAAAATGCACACTTTCTATTAAATTTAACTTCCAAGGATCTGGAGAATTAAGTTGTGTAACGATAAAACTTGGTTGAAGCAAAGACTTTTATTGAAAGAGAATACATCCACCTTAATGAAGCTCCTTAAATATGACCATGTTCTTAGATAAGTCATTTCCTATGCCAACTGGTTTGCCCAACAAGCTTACCACATTGATGAGAATTTTCAAATGATTGATATTACAACTTTAGATTGCAGGAGCATGTTACTAACTTATATGTATACTGTAGCCTTAATGCTTTAAGAACGAAACCCCTTTTGGCATGGCATTTCGCTCTTGAAGATAAAAAGAAAAAAACCTCGTTTTTAGATGATAAAGATGGGAAGGGAACTTTTGGGGAGAACCACACAAAAATAACCCCCAAATATACAAATCTGAATTCAATACCTAAAATGACTTAATCACTATGAAGTTCCAAAAAATTAATTTTGGATTAAATTTTGTAGCAAAATTATATAAATGCCCTTAATTTAAAAAATAAAATAAAAATAATAATTTAACAAGTAACAACTTTAATTTACCAAATGAAAATAACAATTAAAGTAGTAATGACATATTTTATTAAGGATAATTGGGTTATTTAAAAAAATTTAATTGTAGAATAGTTCATAGAGACTTCATAGAAATTAAGTCATAAATACTTTGAAGGGTCGTTTCAGAATTCATATATTTCGGTGGTCCTTATATGTCTTTTTTTTCCTGAATTTCTTCCTATTATTAGGTGAGGGATTAGTTTGCAAGAGAATTATACGTAATAACAATCTATCTATCATATCATCCGTGAGTTCAACTGACGAAGGAATGAGACATATTATTATTTAGAGCGTGTTCAAACCCTAGAAAATACTACTTTGTTATGATTCCAGTCGCGACGCTTAAGAGGCATCCTAACTTTTAGGTGTCTAAGTTTACGTTTGAGGGTAATAGATGGCTCGCCCCACTCGACATTGGTATGACCTAGAAAAAAGAGAGATTTCACCCTGCCCTTAGATAGTGGGTGAGCCCAACCCCTTTCTAAAAAATTCTTTAAAAAAAAATCTACTCCTTTAGCCCATATTATAGGATCCTTTTAAAAAAAAACACATTTGATTGGAAATATAAGAATCCAATGTAGTCATTAATAAGTTATTTTTAAGTCTATCATTAATTATAAATATAGAAGAGAAAATTATAAATATATAAGAGAGATAAAAGATATTATATTTTTAATTAAGAATAGATTTAAAAAATATTATCATTTTATGACAGATTAAAAATTTAATTATTATTTTCTTAGTCTATGTGATTTAGTTAAAAAAGCCTCTGTAATATAAATAGGAGAAGTACATCCATATAGAATAATTAGATATAAATTTTATAGAAAATCATAAGGGGCATATCTATCATACACACAAATCAAATATTAAGAGACAAAAGGAACATTCTATGTAATTCAATAAAAAAATAATATTAATATCAATTACTCCAATTTTTCCATAAAATTATTTATTATTTATCCCACAATCACAACTTATGATATTCCAAAACAAACCTCGGCAACAACTAGAGGTTGTGAGGCGGCATGGCCAAATGTAACCTTCTCTTTCTTTCATTCTTTTATTTTTATTACTATTATTTTTTTTAATCCATGGCTGCTCTCTCTCACTCCCCTCTTCTTCCACTCTCTTCTCTCCCCACATCTTCTTCTGCCTCCTCCTTCTGTTCCTGTTCTTCCACATCCTCTCAGTCTCTTCGTTCCAAATTCCAGTTTTGTTTATTGCCTCGATTCCTCTCTAAGAGCAGACCCAAGAAGAAAGCGACGCATGCTAAAAGACTTTTGATGATCATCAATCCCATTTTGATGTTTAACGGTGTGAATAGTTCCACTTTCAATCTCGATACCCAGACGCTTCTCGCCACTGTTAGTGTCCTCGCTGCAATTGCTCTCTCCTTGTTTCTTGGTTTTAAGGTAACAATTTTTGTGTTTCCCTTTCTGTTTCTTCTATTTTGGTTGCTTTGGGTCTGTTTATTATAGTCTACTACGGGCTTCACTCTCTATCGCTCGGATGTTCGGTTTTTGTTTCAATCTTAGAGTCTCGGTTTATTAATTAATGAAATTGACACTGAATCAGATTTTTTGAGTTGTATAATGAAGTTATACAGAAGATTCTCTTAGGGCGCCATTTACTTTGAGCTCATCTTTGGAGTTGCAAAATGGGCATTTTACTCTTCTCTCGATACTACATGGCTTCTTTCCTTTCTTTTCTTTGAGCTCATCTAAGTAACCTTATGATGATTTTTTTTTAATATCTCGTTCAGAAATGTGCATAAGCGACATGCATTGCACCCATAGATGCATTCAATATTGCTTCCAATTCTTATACTGCTTCTGGTAACACTGTGGGTCAACGTTGATTCTTCTTCAGCTAATGTGATGAGGTTTTTACAGGGGGACCCTGTGCCTTGTGAGCGTTGTGGCGGCAACGGTAATGTTCTTTCTGTATTTCGACTTCAGATTGTTGTGCTTTACTCACAATGGGCATTTTCTGTTTTCAAATGTTGTGTAAATTTTACAAGACATTAATTACTGCAACATGAATTTCTAATAAAAGTTGTTGCTAATTACAATCAAAGAATTTGTTCATGTTGTTACTTTAGACGAAAAGAAATTTGAAAGATCAAAACCTATGGCTTAAAAGGACCAAAACCAAAATGAAAGTAAACTTTAAGGGCTAAACATTGTATTAACCATTTATTTTTCTTTGTAATGTCTCAAATCAATGTTATATATGGACAATGACGAACTGCCGGACAATTTTTCACTTCTACCTATTATTTTACAGGATCTCTTAGTGAATGATATATTTGAAGGGTTAGATGTTAATAGAGCACAATGATTTATTTATGTTGTCAACTTCATTTAGTAGAATAAGATTTGTTGTTGTTTTCCCTAGCTATCATTTTGTTTCGTTGTCTTTTCCCTATCACTGCTGTTACCTCCTTTCAATAAAATTGTTATCCAGCATATGGATATATGCACAGTCACCACCTTTATGAAATATTAAATCTTATTTCATTTTTGTTCGTTGTCCTGTCAATTCTATTGTTTGTATTCCATTGACACCAAGTGCTTCTTTATTATTTGAATTTATTCTTCAATCCTCATTATGTTGAAGTTGTTCTGTTTTGGATACCAACGAAAGTAATAAATTGTTATACTATTTTTGACAAGCAGGTGGTACAAAATGCATTTTTTGCAACAATGGTAAGATGGAGCAAGATAGTGGGTTAATCGACTGCAGAGTATGCAAGGGTGCAGGTATTTCTTCCTGGTCTTTTAGAACATACAAAAACTATTACATCTTGGATTCTGAAATGCTTTGGGCGTCTGCAAAATTATCTTTGTTTGCATCGTTCAATTTAACAAGAACAAGTCTTATCCCACTAAGTGTTTACATCCTTCAATTAATGAATTATTTTTGGTAGTATGTCCACTTTGGTGACCTTGATGAGTATCTGTGTTTGCTTTTGGTTGTGTAAACACCAGCAGTAGATTACTAGTTATGTTAGATATTTATTTTCCTGAACATATTATGTGTAATCTACTCATATATTTATTTTGATCATGGAATTAGTGGTTAATTTTCACTTGATGGTATTTGTTTGCCTTAATCTGGTCACCTTAAAACAATTTTCTTTTTTTTTCTTTTTGTTATTATTTTAGTTTTATTGATTCATTTATTTATTTTATCACTCCCGTATTAACAAGCTTTCACAGTTATATATCTGCTTATTTTTCACATCATAGGGTTGATACTTTGCAAGAAATGTGGGGGTTCAGGATACTCCAGAAGGCTATGAGCTGTGAGTTTTCTATGTTCTTATTGAGACCAATCTGTTCTGAAATTTGTAAGATCTTCTGACCATTTGTTCCTAATTAATATCTTTGTCTATGGACCATTTCACTGTCCTTCTTCACTTGTCCTTTCTGTTGTATAAAATTGAAGCCTCAGAAGCAAGTCAAATTTTGATCTTTTTGTTTAGTTCCCATGATAATATAATTTGGATCCTCTATTTTTTTTGTGTGCGCTCATTTTGTCTCAATTTTAATTTTTGACCGTTGCCAGAGTCTAATAGCTCATATGGCACCCCATAATCTCTCAAATGGAGGAGGTTGTAGGATCAAATCCCCCGGTAGCTTAGGGGAATGGGTGTGTTGGATGTGTGTCCCCTTCCCTAGAGTTAGGATAGGTAAAAAGAAAATTTGTCTTGACTGCTAAATTGATATTTGATGTTCCACAATCACAGCTTCAACTAAAGTTATGTAACTTTCATTTCAAGCTATTTTATTTTATGTTTTTTGCCAGACTCCTTTTTTGTAAAAGCATCTTAGATTTTATATATATTTTTATTTTTTTAAAAAAATTATGGGATTTAATGGGTGGGAATTAAAATATGAAACGGTATAAAAAAGTGCATATATGAGTTCAATAAATTCATGGAGTTGAATAAGTTCAACTTCTCAAATATTATGTGGGTATAATGTCAAAATGACAATTTTATACTTTTTTTTGTACAATTTTTTTAGAAAAGGGTTAAATTTATCTATGATCTAAAGGTAGGGTGAAGTCTTTTTTCCTCTTAGACGATACTAATATTGGGTAGGGTAAACCGTCAATTACTCTCAGGTATAAATTTAAATACTGATGAGCTAATATGTTTTTTTAAACGTCGCAACTAAAATTATAATAAAATAATATTTCTCTATACAACCGCAACTGTGACAATTTTATACTATATGTTCACAAACAATATAATCCCTTCGGACCTCAATGGAGATAAAAACAGAGCACCTAACAACATATTTCCATGGGCCAAGAAATATTGGTATTTTTAATTGGAGGGAAGTGAGGGTGGAAAAATGAAAATAGAAGTGAAATTTTTTACTTTATGATGGAAGTCATTTTTATTTTAACCTATTTTAATTCTATTAGAAAAATTAAAAATTGAGATAATAAAAATAGATGGAAAATTTTTTAGATCATTTTAGTCTCAGTTATAAAATTCTTAGACAATTTTAATCTTTTTTAAGTTATAAAAAAATATTTTAGATCAATTAAGTTATAAAAAATATATATATCAATTATATATTTATTTTTATCCTACTAAATAAATTTTTAAAATATATTTTTAATTTAATTTTATTTCTATTTCTACTATTTCTATAAAAAAAAATTCATTCTACCAATCGTAGCCTGTGAGATTGCCCCATTCATTCTAAGGTGACGTCGGGACGGTACTATTCAAACATCTTTTTCATGCTTTTCCGAGGGGCTCTAGAAAATAGCAATCAATAAAATTTTCCTAATCTTCCCTTCCTATCTTATATTTAAGATTAGAGAGAGTAATACTTACAAATTTTGTAATTATTTGAAATTGAGTAGCCTTTGTTAAATTTTAATATATTTTTTTAATTAGACTCAACCATCCATCCATCATTTTAGAAATATAATGTTTTGTTTTTGGCTGTTTAGTACTTTTGATTTTAATCTTTTATTTTTTATTTTTTACGATTTATTTTCCACAAACCTGTACTTCATTTTAGGGTTTGATTGGATCTATGTTTGTAAAAGTAATTTTATTTCAACTAAGTTATAAAATAGAGTTGGGGTAAAAGTTAATTAATGTAGTCGATAAGAGTTAAGTCTAATGAAAGAGATTAATCTCTCACAACATAGTAAACCAAACTTTGAATCCTCTTAAAAAAAGTGCCTAAATTTAATGTGTTATAATATTTTGAATATGATTACTTACAATCGAAAAATAATTGTACCTAGCAAAAAAAATTATTTAATGTTATGTGATTTATATTTTAATAGGTTTTTTTGTAAAAAAATTCAATTTAACAAACTGAAACTTGTTTAGATGATATAATTAGAAAGTAGTTTTAGATATAAAATGGCTTAAAAGATGTGTTTTATAATATGTATATGTATATATATATATACTGTATGTATATAATTTGACACCTTGAAGAGAAAATTAATATATTATTGGGAAAAATGTGTAAAAACTAAGAAATACTTAGATATATTTAATAGATGAAAACGTACATAAATTACAAATCATATGTTAAATTTTTTTAACTAAATAATATTATATAACTAAAACTAAAAAGATTAAAACTCACTATTAGAGTTTAGAGAGCCAAATGATATGGGATAGTTTGAACAATATAGTAAAATATTGAATCTTTAACCTAATGACTCTGTAAAAGATTAATTAAACTTTTCATCCCCAGCATATATATTATTTTTAACTTTTGTCTGTTGATATAATTATAAAAAAAATTTAAAAAAAAAATCCTATATTATCATAGCCACGTGTTTTATCTCCTAAATAACATCACACATCCTTAATTTTGATTCCGACAATCACCCATAGCTGTAGGAATATTTCTCGCAGAGCGCATAAAGTGTCTATGTTGTTGTTTTAACAATTCATGAATATGCTCAATAATCAACTTAATGAACTTCCACATACCTAATTGAATAGTAAACTAAAACATAGCTTGACAAGTTATATCCTTATATTCATTCTAGTAAATGAACTACCACTACATTTTACTAAGTATTTAGACCCTTCTTTTAAAGACACATACTCCCTTGCAACTTGAATATATGAAAAGAAGGCTAATAAAAGTAGGGGGTATTTAGACTTGTCCCAACAAGCTGTCCCGTACCTGTTTGATAGTCCCGTCCCAAGAAGGATCGAGACAAAACAACCTCGGGTCAGGACAAGAGAAAGTCTCAAGATGAGACTGAGTCTCAAAATGACTCTCGGGACATCCTGTCTTGTCTCGAGTATTTTTCATTCTAACAATTATATGATTAAAATCTAAATACATTCATGCATCATCTGCAAATATGACTCTCAGATCAATTTTGAACAGAGGTCTAAAAACTAGTGAGGCAATATTCAACATGGACTCGGAACAATTACAAGCATCACTTGATAAAATTGAGGTCATCTTAACCCACAATGATACATTGATTCATTCAAAGAAGAGACGATAACACAAGAAAAAATAAACCAGGTATAACCTTCATTCCTCTAAGGAGACTCCGCTATATGAGTTAATAGATTGTAGTAGCATTCTCTAACAAGACATCGAACGAATATTTAATACTACGAAGATCAATTTTTCAATGTCTCAAATCTTGTTCTTCTAAACTTTCAAGAAAATTGAACCAGAGTTTATTTATGAATATGCTTATTTACATCAAGCATGCATTATTTATTCTTTTTCTTTTTGAATCAAGAATTCCAGTCCCGGTCCCAATCGGGACCAAGATGGGACATGAGACACAACGTGTCCCACCCTATCCTTAGGATAAGACATGGTCTCAACCCGTCCAATGAATATCCTAAACTAAAACTGTCAACACAGAATTGAACAATAATATTTAGCCTAATTGAACAGATACAAATAAAAATTTAGAAGAAACACAATGACTTCATGAAGCCAATTGTACATTGTATGATGGAATAAAACTCAATTATTTTTATTTTATTCTATAATAGGCATCAAGCCAACCCCATAGATCGCATGTCAATTGAACTAATTTGATCCGAAATTACACATCCTTCACATTTAATGATAATCTTCATATTGAATTATGGAAAGAGAATGAAATTAGAGTCAAAGAAGCACATAAAATTCCAAGTAACATTAGCCGTTATGTGCAATAAAAGTAATAATGTTAGCCATATTACTAATTTAATTGTAAGATATAGAATGAGGACACGCTAAGTTAATGCTGTTAAGCTGGATTTTCATTATATTGGGCTATTATGAATAAATCAGTAATTGGAGGAGACAAAAATTAGAGGACGCTACTTTCTATGCCTGCCATATGATAAAAATGTCTTGGGCATGTTTTTTTTCCTTGAGCTATCAAATTATTTAATATAAATATAACTGTAAAAATATTTTTACAGCTCAATATTACACTATGACTCGTTAAAAAGGAAAAGGGGCAAAAAGAAAAAATTCCTGTATCCCATACTTCTATTGAAGAAAACAACTAACCTAATTTTTCCCCTATTTTTTTCAATTGTCAGATTCAAAATTGAAGAAATGATACTGGACAGAACACTTGTAAAAATTTGTATGCTAACAAGAGTTCTGAAGAGACTAAAAGTCTCCTTTTCTAGATTACAGAAACCTGTCTCTGCTACACCATTTGCAGCCCTCACTTAGGCTTTTAGCAACTCCAGCTGAACAAAATCAGGAAGCAACCAAGAAAAATGATAAATAGAGTCAACCAACTATACGTCTGTACCCTGTATACACTCGCTAATCCAAAAATCTTATGTACTGTTACAAAGCACTGATGATGATCAATGTCCTAAACTCGAAGAACCTCCATATAGAAACTGAAGCAATAATAGCTCACGGTGCTGCGATCGGAAGATACAAAGTGTTGCAGAGCAATGCCATTCCATGGACAGAAAGAATTAAATACCACAATTAACATAAAATCCTGGAGTAACCAACTCAAATGCTGATTGATTTCACTTGGTTGCCTATACAGAGTAGCCTTTTGATATCTTCCTTGTTTTTACAAACACATGGGTGTAGAAGAATATGGCAAATTCATCCCAAGCAATATGACAATTAATTTCCTAATTATAAATCTTTACTGGCTTCTCATAAGTGTGTCGACTCTGAAACAAAAAAACCATGAAATTTCAAATGAAGCAAAATCAAAACTGGTAGTAAGTACAGTGATGACAGGCACAGCACAATCAAAGATCATAATTTCCATACGAAATCTTCCCTTGCCATTAATTAACTTACCTGGTTAACTGCGTATCTTTTAGGAGCATTATCAGTATGCTCCAAGCCAAGATACTGCTCCCAAGCTCCATAAACATCTCTTCTCTGTCAAGTCATATTTTTTCGGGCAAAAAAAAAAGTTAAGATAAATTTATGAAATCAATAAGCATTTCTTATTGACTAAGGAAATAAAATATGGGAGTCAAGAAAATACTGCACCTGAAAACGACTGGATATGATGTCAGAGTCCTGAAGGTACTCAGGACGCCCTAGAGAAAGGAAAGCAAACTTCCACTGGCCAAATAAAAATATAAGCAGCTACGTAAACAAACTTCATATTTACTAATCAATGTCTAATCCATAGAACATGTATTCATTCAACCAAGGAAAAGTGATCCCCCAAAGTTCTGAAATACCTTGGCAAACTCCTCATCTGAAACTAGTAGTTTTTTCTGTATTCTCACTTTAATATCAGCCAAAGTCTCACCTTCATGTATAACCAAGAAAAAGGGATCCCCAAAGTTCTGAATTTGCTGCAAATTTCAGAAATACAAAGGTGCAGAATTTGTGCAATTCAATCAATGCCAGCATGACATATCAAAGAGATTAAAATATTTAGAAATTAACATAGAATAACGAATCAGCAAAAACCATTTACCATTTGGTTCTGAGCGGTATCCTTATTGAAATGGTACACATGAATTAAGCGATCATGGGGACCAAGATTTTTCTCTTCTTCAGGAATCTGTAACACTCATGATATAATAAACAAATAAATATTTTGCTACACAAGAATTAGAAGTCCTAAAAAACATATTTGTTAATTATATAAAGAAAATAACAATCTGGTGGTGTGATTATTTTCACAAGTAACAGCAGGAATGTTTGTAGTTTTCAGCTCCCCCCACCCCACCCCATTCTTTCCAGTTACACGGAGAGACTCTTACCTCCTCAGCTCTCAATGTCCAGTATTGATCATTGATGTTCTCAATCTTTTCATTGGGAGGAAAGACCTGCACAAACACAAATGCACGATGAAATTAACATGTTTGAACAGTATGCACTTTTGTTTAATAGACTAGTAGTTAACAGCGTTAGCAGAAGACCCAAGAGAACCAGAGTATTTAGTAATGATATTCCTAATTCTCCCATTAATTTTTTTAATTACTATTATCAATATTTCTTGCAAACATACAGTCCCAGCAGCAGTTAGACCACACACCTTGTATATCTTGTGATAGAAAACTTCCAGCAACCTAAGTTCTGCAATAGGATGAGACAACTCCACCTGTAAAAATGTAAATATTACAAGCAGTAAATGGAGGGGAAATTGAAAATTATATGAAAAATGGCACTCGCACAAAATTGGCACACTGAACTCTATTCTAGTTCATGTTGTACTGAAAACTTTTTTGCCTTGTTAAAGTTGGATGAAGCCATGCATGCGGATAGTGTGCAATTGTGACTGGAAAGCACTGTAGGAACCGTTACCCTTTTATTTACATGTCCAATGTAGGTAATTAACCAAAGAAATACTAAGCTAAGTCACCTTTGTTTTAAGATCATCAAGGACATCACCCACAGTGCTCTGCTTTGGGAGTCTGATGGTATGAATAACAACCTGATTGAACAATACAGAGTCATACAATTTGTCATGAAAAAAGAATTATGAAAACCAGAATAAAATCATGATGCCATACTCACTTCATCCTTAGTAGCATGATGAAATGCAACTTTCAGAGTTTTCAAACCTTGTAATTCTGGCAGAGGGATGTCAAGCACTTCATAGTATAATATATCCGAAGTCTGACAAAAAAATGTCATAAGAAAGGTATAAATGCCTTGTCTTTCTTTAGTAAATATTCCAATAGATTGAACAGTAACTACCTGGTTGTAGTGGACCAGCATATCAGACAAATGTTCCACACCTCGGTACTTAATAGGCTGGGGTTTGGGTTGTTGAGAGTAACAGTTGTGTGGGGTTAGCCTAATTTTAGATGGATCATCCAATCCAAGTTGCTGAGCTACTCTCTCCACAACATCATCATATGTATAGAGCCTTGACCTAGAATTCAATATATAAAGAGTGCAAGCTAAGGATGCTATACTTAAAATATGACAATAGATTCCAACCCAATGCTACTTACATCTCTAAGCAGAAGTCGTCTTCCTTAGGTTTCTCCAAAGATCGAAAGTGAACAACCTATATGTATCAAATAGAGATTAACAATTTCAGTTGCTGGCTTACCATCTTTAACTTTATAGATGATAAAGTTTAAAGATCCTAAAGAAAAAGGATTCCAATCTGTTATTTAATACAGAAATTAAGAATCTAGCAACGCTTCTTAGTGAAAACCACCAACAAGCACGAGTGCACACACATGGAGAGGAAAATAGTAAAATAAAAAAACTGAATACACAATCAGCAGAACAGGAATCTAGCCAAGATTCATGTCCAAACCACGTGAAAATTAAAACCACAATTGCATATATAACCCAAAAGATAAAATACCTGACGGTTGTGCACATATTCTAAATATGAAGACACATCTGGATAGCGGACATGTTCACTCTCCATCAAGGAAGCTTTCTGAAAGCATATAATATCTCCATCTTCAAGCTGCAAATTAAGAAAAACCAGTAAATGTACCAGGACAACATACAAAACAAACTAAAGGTCAATTGTGAACAGTGTATACCTGGCTTGCTCGAAATGTCAATTTCTTGTCAATAGGTTCACACATGACATTTGGCTCAAATTTAATTTCCTGCACATGATAATTCATCAATGTCACGCGAATAGAACGATATAGAACCACACAAAAATAAAACAAAATAACTCGTCACTCCTGTATTAGAGCCAGAAGTAGTCATCACAACTTATCTTCTACACCTGCTAACAGGACTCATAACGAATCCCAACAATTTCCATGTAACAAAACACCAGCTAGTTCAGTTGTAAATAAGTCAATACGTTATTACTTGGCTCAGGCTTAAGGGAAAGAAGCATAACAATTTTGAGCTCCATCTATCTATCTATCAATATATATATGTATATTGGCAACGTAGTCTACTGACAGATGGAGTCTGAAATGCTTACATTCTAATCGTTACTTAAAATCCCAGTACACAGGTAAGTTGCCAGCATCAATAATAGAACACTAATCACATACAGCAGAAGGGTAAAGCATGCAATCATAAAAATATGTCGAAGTAGTGGCTGAACAAGTCAATAGGGAAGTGGATGTGGTGAACACCCGCTGGAGCTAGATACACCATAACTATTGCACATACCGGCTATTAAGATGGTGAATAGGAATTTATGTGCTTTATTTCTACTTTATCTCTGTCATAGTCTTTAATTACTGAGTCAGTTCTTTGTTAATATAAATAGATAGCTATCAGAGGTAGAGCCAGATTATTATTGGTTTAAGATTCTTGCACCTACTGCTCTAATAATATTTCTTTTTCTTTTTGGGGTAAAATTCTCTAACAGTTCTTCATTCCAAATTTCTTCCTTAGCTTATTCATCACTATCCTTTTTGGCACCAGAACTTTCTTGATCTAAGATGGTGTCCACACGCTCTAGCAGTACTAATAATGAACTTTCATCTTCACCTTCACCTGCTATCTCATCATACAATTCCTCCACTGATTTTATACTGCAACAATTATTATCTTATATAACTTCTCTCCCTAACATTCTTGATGTTCTGGCAGCTGATACTGTAGAAGCCCAAACATATCAGCAAAAGTAGAATTTGAGACCCAACAAAATCTTGCCCACAGCACTAGGGGGCCTAGTACCTCACCATCAAACTGGCCCAACACATCTTAAAATGAGAATCATGTGAGTTAACTCTTGTAGAAAGTACTCAACTATCTTCCCAACCCCAACAGCTCACATCATCATCACAGACCACAAACCAGGTTCCACTCAGAGTTGGGGCATCATACTCCAGAATCATAATGGGGCTAGATTTCTGTCGCAAAGAGCACATCACCCCTGAGCATTGCTGCTGTCAGCCACAACACACCCTTTGGGGCTCACAAATGGCAACAAATAAGCATCAACCAAAGAACCCAACATGGAAACCAAGGCAACACCATCCAACTAGGCCAAGATCTCCATTCGGGCAATATTGCAAAAATTCTAGTACAATGATGAGGTTATAATGGAATCATAAAGGGACGAATCATGATTCTAGTTGACAGTGGCTCAGCACACACTTTCATTGTTGAATCAATAGTTTAAGAGCTGGGCAACGAATTCCATCGTTAGGAGTCCAAAATGGAAACAGTGATGTTATGGGTTGCAACATCTACAAAGAAGTCTCCATACAGCTCTCAAGTCTGATCATTTTGGCTTTATCCAACCCAATTGGGGGCACTTGGGCATCCATCCAAGCATTTTCCTGTGCTTTTGAATTTATATTTACAAAACTTATAATACTGACCCCTTTTCGAGTCCACTTTCGCATCACTTGCCTCTTGCCCCAACCTAAACCTTCTGATATAAGACCTTACCATCACTCACCAAGTGCTTCTCTATGCACCCAGAAGAGCAATTTCCTATGTTTTGCCTTGAGGCCAAGGCAGCTTTCCAAGGGGAAGATCCTAATAGAACACTTCTCACCTACTGCAGAAGGGGTAAAAAGGCAAGATTATCAAGAGATGTTGAACTAGTGGATGAACAGGTCAATAGGAAGTGGGTCCGGAAGAACACATGCTGGAGCAGTAGTAACCCCATAACTACTGCAAGTTAGAACCACTAAGATAGTGGATTGGAATATTTGTGCTTTATTCTAATTTTTTCTGCTATATTCCTTAATTAGAGTAAGTCCTTTGTTAATATAAATAGGTAAGAGCTGTTAGAGATAGAGTCAGATTATTATTGAACTATACAGATTATTAAGATCCCTGCACATATCATGTGATTATTATTGCACAACCTGGGAAAAAGGTACTGCATATCAGTTTCTGAACCCTTAAAGTTCCCTTTCTAATGATTAAACTACGGTTGAGAAAGAATTAACCAATCCACATGAAGCTACAACTGACAGAATACAAAGAAAGACAACATAAACCAACCTCATGAAGTGCTATCTCTTCCTCAGGATCAAAACCAGCCATTTCATTCAACTTTCTCAATACTTCTGATGGCTTACCAGTACCCTTAACAAAAAGCCTTCCAACATAACTGCCATCATAGGAAAATAAATATGAGATCGACTGAGCCTTAAACCTCAACAAATGTCAAAATAAACAAGTTACACATTACCGTAGCTCCTCTTTTTCAGGATCATATAGCTTGAAGAAAAGTAATATATCATCCTTTGTCTTCTCAGGAGGTACAATGGGTCGTAAGTCCTAAATAACAATAAAATTGTCAACAGGTCTCTATATATTACTATTTGATGCTATCAACAAGTATACAATTCTCAAATATTACCAGTCCCATCTCCACTTCCAAAAACAACTTTAGTTCAGCATTGTGAACTTTGTTTGATACCTCCCTCAATTGTCCAACCTGCAATATAGTAAGATGGACTGAGATAAAGTAAAAACCACATTTAGACCCTACAGAAATGGAGAAACAGACAGGACATACAAGCAATTGAAAAAGCCAACAGTAAAACCAGCAAAATTTATTTAATCATAAGATCCAAAACAACCAAGGTGGGGGAAATAACATAATTTAGTGTATTTCATTTTTTGGGCAACAAAAAAAAAACAGCTACAGTTGGAGAAGTAAAAGGGATAAATTACAAAAAAAAGGAAAAAAACACGGAGAATCAACCATATGTCCAACAAAAAGTTCCAAACCAAATGAAATTAACATGTCTTGACATAAGATGAAATAAATCAATAGTGCAGAAAGCATATAGGTGTAGTCTAAAATTTTAGTTGCCAAAAACAACTATCTCTGATGCGGTCTTTGATCGGAAATAGAAGAAAAAGAAGAAGAAAGAAAGAAACAGAAGAGGAGAAAAAGAAACAGAGCGAACCCAAAGAGAAGAGACACAGAGGGGTGAAAGAGAAAGGGAGTCAAGAAAAATGCACATGTTTGCTCTATCTCATTTCATAATTCTGTTACAACAGGTATGTTACTATTTATAAGCCACGGTCACAGTAAGCTAAAGCTAGGGTCACAGTAACTATCTATAGTAAAACTTTATAAAAATACCCTCCCCCCCCCCTTCTTTTCAAAACAACCCTTGACCTCAAGGGTTGGTAATTTGAAATTCAGGAAACTGTTGTTGTAAGTTGTAAAGAGCAATCCAGGAAGCTTCTTCCTCTAGATATCCCCTCCACTGTATCAAAATTTCAGTGATGATGCGCCTCTTTTTCCTCCCAACTCTAGTAGCTAATACCTTCTTAGGATATTGGGAATTAGGAACAGTAGGATAATCAACAAGAGGGTGTCTTTGTTTAACATCAGGATCCGGGCAAAGCTCCAACAAAGATACATGAAATGTGGGGTGAATCCTGGACTCAGGAGGCAATTCTAACCTGTAAGCTGCTGGCCCAATCCTTTCTATCACCTTATACGGACCATAGAACCTAGGAGCCAATTTCTGAGTGCTTCTGGTTGCTGCAGAAATTTGCCTATAAGGTTGTAACTTTAGAAAAACCCACTGTCCTATTTGGAACTCAAGATCTGATTGTTTAGCATCTACCTTCTGCTTCATATTATTGACAGATTTGTGTAAATGATGTTTCAAAACAGCTAGAATCCTTTCCCTTGCTTCAAAACTCCTATCTACAGCCTCAATGATAGCTGATCTAGGAATATAGGGAGAGTAAACTGGGGGTTTCTGGCCATACAATAATTCATATGGGGTTGCTTTGGTAGAAGTATGAAAAATAGTATTATACCACCATTCAACCAAAGGCACCCAATGACTACTCCTTAGTATTTTCCCAGCACATACATCTCAAATAGGACTCCAAATAGCGATTCAAGACTTCAATTTGTCCATCACTCTGGGGTGGGTATGCAGAAGACAGCTTCTGCTCAATTTTCAGAACCTTGACAAACTCCTTCCAAAAATTGCTGATAAAGATGGGATCCCTATCACTTACGATCTCTGCCGGTGCACCATGCAGCTTGTATACTTGATCAAGGAAAACCTGAACAAGAGAGGAAGCTGTAAATGGGTGAGATAAACTAAGGAAATGAGCATAGTTACTCATACAGTCAACTATGACCCAAATCACCTCCTTCCCATTAGATTTAGTGAGGCCCTCTATGAAATCCATAGATAAACTCTCCCAAACCCATGGAACCATCAGCTTGCTGTTTAATATCTATCAAAATAGCTGCTACCACCGAATCAGTCTCCCAAGAGCTTTAAATTGATTCTAGCAGCTCGGGAGAAGCAGTTAGAGAGCCATGCAGCCTTGAAAGGGCATTTGCCACAGAATTGTCACTCCCCTTTTTGTATTGGATCTCATAGTCATACCCCATTAGTTTAGCTATCCAATACATCTGAAAAGGTGTTTTAAGCTTCTATCCCAACAAATATTTAAGACTTTGCTGGTCTGTTCTGATGCTAAAGCAAGATCTCTCCAGATATTGATGCCAACTCTCTACTGCAAGAACCATGGCCAGCAGCTCCTTCTCATATATTGAGAGCTTAACATGTTGAGGGGCCAACGCCTTGCTGAAAAAAGCAATTGGCTGTCCTTCCTACATAAGAACAGCCCCTACCCCTGCCCCACATGCATCTGCCTCTACCACAAACACTTTAGAAAAATCTGGCAGAGCAAGTACAGGAACTGAAACCAGGATGTCCTTCAGTTTTTTGAAAGAATTACTGGCTTGTTCTGACCATTGGAAGGCATATTTCCGTGTGAGTAGAATCAAAGGATGAGCCAACTCTCCATAACCTTTAATAAACCTCCTGTATAACCAGCCAGCCCGAGAAATCCCCTCAATTGCTTCACATTCTTGGGTTCTGGCCAATCTACTACAGCCTGAATCTTTTTAGGATCTGTTGACATCCTCCCTACTGCAATAATATGGCCCAAATATTCCACATGCTGAGCAGCAAAAGTACATTTACTCGTCTTGACAAAATACCGGTGGTCAAGAAGAGTTTTCAACACAGTTTCCAAATGGAAAATATGTTCTGCCATCAATGGACTATAAATGAGAATGTCATCAAAAAATACTAACACAAATTTACAAAGAAAGGGCCTGAAAATGTCATTCATGTCTCCCTGAAATGTGACTAGAGCATTGGTCAAACCAAAAGGCATGACGAACCATTCATAATGACCTGAATGCGTCTTAAAAGCAGTCTTGTGGCAATCAGCAGGCACCATTCTGTTCTGATGGTAACCAGCCCTCAAGTCCAATTTGGTAAACCACTTGGCTAAATGTAATTCATCCAATAAGTCCTCCACCAAGGGAATTGGATACTGGTTCTTGATTGTGTGCTTATTCAACTCTCGATAATCGATGCACATTCTCTAAGACCCATCAAAAAGGTGAGCAGTTCTCTTGCAATACCCCATTCTACAAAAGATCCTTAATCTGCTACTCAATACTTTTGTACAACAGAGTAACGATAGGGCTTGAGATTGATTAGGTTTGTTCCCTCTTAGAGAACAATAGGATGATTATGGCCAGGTCTCAGTGGCGGTAAGCTCTATGATTCCTCGAATATATCCTCAAACTCAGTCAGAATCTTTTTTAACGCTTCTGGATACACCACCATCTCAGTCACAATCGCAAAAACCTGGAACCCCGTCTCTTCCTGAGGCCGTAGGAGCTGAACCAGGAACATATGATGATCATTGCTACCATGAGAACTCAGCTTGGTTGTGGGAACCACATCCAATGTCTTAGGCCCAACCGCCTGCAGCTTACACAATGTTCCCTTGTACCAAAATTGCATAGCCATCTGATCATACTCCTAATAGGCATTCTTGATGGACCTCAACCATTCCAACCCGAGTACAATGTCATAAGTGTGCAAATCAATAACTCTAAGTGCACACTTAAATTCCATACCTTGCATCCGCCACCTGAAGCCTTTCCAAACTCCATGCACCTTGAGTTTTCGCCCTCCAGCCACTTGTACAAAAGATAGATCAGCGTTATCTTCCCTCCAACCCAACTTCCTTGCCAAACTGAGATCAAGGAAGTTATGGGAGCTTCCGTTATTAATTAACACGTATATACCCTTCTTGCCCACACTCCCTGCAATTTTCATCCTCTCAGCAGTTTCTTCACCGTTAACGGCGTGTAACGAAAGCAGGGGAATTGACTCATTGGCCTCTTCAACGCAAACGCCAGAGCATTCAGGGACTTCATTGTCTTCTTCGAATGCAATAAAGTGTAATTGCATTTTCTGTTTCTCAGGACAACGGTGATCAAGGGAAAACCTTTCGTGACAGTAAAAACATAGGTTTCTAGCACGATGCTTCGCTTCTTCCTCGACTGTGAGCATCTCGATGGGATGAATATACCTAGCCAGGGTTCTTGAAGCCAAGACCCTGGTCTTTAACCATTAATTGGGTCTCGTTAGTACGTAAGGGGTCCCACCTTTTAACCAAGCATTCTTATACGAGTTTGACGGAGCAGATGACGCCGTGGGCCCCGAAACCTATTTCCCACTTCTCTCGCCAACAGCCTTATTGCTACGATGATTCACCGCGATCTCTTGAATTCTGGCGAGTCGTCGAGCTTCCACCAGTGTTTGAGGGTCGAACATCTGCACTGAATCTGCTATTTCCTCCTTCAATGCTCCTACGTATGCGTCCACCAAGTAGGCTTCGGAAAGATCCAACCTCACCGTGATCGTAGCGAATCTGACATTGAACTCCGCCAATGACCTGCTTGCCGAAGGTGTGTTAACTTAGTCATGGGCTTCTTGTATGGTGGCCCAAAAGTTTTCTTCAAAAGCTCGACGTATTCTTCCTATGTGGGTCGGTTGTCTCCCCACCAACGCTCAATGGCCAACTGCCACTCGAAGGAATCTCCATCCAGATTCACTGCCGCCACATCCACCTTCCCTTCTTCTGGAATATTTTCTATTCGAAAGTAGTGTTCACACTTCAATATCCACTAATGGATATTCTTACAGTCATATTTTGGAAATTCCATTCGTGGAAAAAGGGTCCTATGCCGATCATCAAGATTATCATTATTCCTTTGTTTCCGTTGCGATGAGGAGTGGCGTGGGCAATGTCACGCATTTCTTGCGCCATCAACTACAACTCCTGACAAAACGAGCGCCCGCCCCATCATTTGCATTTCGTCCCAAAAGCCCAGCACGGTTTCTTGCAGATCATCTACTTTTAACAACCGTGTTCGACATTTTGCAGCCTATCGTTCATTTTTCTTGTGCTTTCTTGCAGTCGGGTTTTAACCATTCAGCGTCGTGCAGTCGGAGGTCAAAGGAAAGTGAGCTCTGATACCACTGATGCGGTCTTTGATCGGAAATAAAAGGAAAAGAAGAAGAAAGAAAGAAACAGAAAAGGAGAAAAAGAAATAGAGGAACCCGAAGAGAAGAGACAAAGGGGTGAAGACCAAGGGAGTCAGGAAAAATGCACGTGTTTGCTATATCTCATTTCATAATTCTGTTACAATAGGTATGTTACTATTTATAAGCCACGATCTCAGTAAGCTAAGGCTAGGGTCACAATAACCGTCATAGTAACTATCTATAGTAAAACTTTATAATAATCTCAAACCATAATAACTCAACAGTTAAAAAAGATCAAGGAAAGAGAAACATATGAAGCAATTTTGTAATTGATAAAAGCCAAATCAAAATATGGGCTTTGAGATGGGAGTGACACAGAGGGAAGGTCCATGGCAAGACTTAAAAGCAAGAAGATTTTACAGATTGTGTCTCCTCCATGGATGTCAATGGCCGATTAGGACGATATGTATGGTTTTGTCTCTTTGCCCATAACCAAAAGCGCTGAAATTGCACTGGTATCCCAAACTCTTTGGCAACTTCCTCCTGCATTTTAAATATTAAGGTAAACAAACAAAAGGATCAAACTTATGAAAAAGAATAATCCAAAAATGCACTATGAAGAATAAGAAACAGTCATAGCCAGTATCATATATTTATTGTGCAGATACTACTGTCCAAAAATAAGTAGACCGTGGAGGTTCATGCAATTTATATTATCTTCTTTCATCAAAAGATCATAAGCTCCGCATCCAGTTTTCAGTTCTATTTGTTAAAAACTTTCCTTGCAGAAACAATTTCAATGCTCATTTGTTCTGAGCAAGAAGTAAAAGCCCTACTTTTCCCTAGAGTCACTAACACTCATCAAGTCTCTGTAAAAATAAAACCATCTTAACTAATGTAGAAAAATCTCTAAAAACTGATACTAATCTCCATTTATGAGCATGAAAACTTGAGAGTCATGACTCAAGAAAGGGAAAAGCAAGAAACACAAATGGTACAGAATGATCAATCCAAATTTTAGCTTGCAGTGATGTCTATAATATTTTTCCCAACAGGAAAGCTATAACATTGATAACAACAGTCATATTATCAGATTATTTTCATCTTGGAATGTCAATGAGACTGCTTCCTGTCTGAATAATTTTTTAACATTATTTTCCTCAAACTGTCATAAATGAAACTTGAGGAATATTTTGTCAGAATGGCAATTAGGTCTGTTCTCAACTTCATGCAATAAAACAGAAACACTTCCAAAGGAAATATTAATATCAAGATTCAAGACTAGTCAAAGCAGCTAAATAAGCAAAGTCAGAAATAAGCCAAAATTAGGTAGCACAGCATGCCAAGTCAGAATACTTCTTGCAGAAGAGTTTAAGAGCATGGTTAATGACGATACCCTGAAAATGTTAAAAGGCATCTGCTTTTGGAAACGGAAACTCCTCACTTTGTCATGGTCTACAAGGTCAAAATATATATCCCTTCCGATTTGAACTGCAAGATCTTCATCTCGTGCCACCTAAGAACAAGTGCTATCGGTGATTTTTTTTCACAATCCGTAATATTTAAATTGTAATTTAACTAGGCAACTCACAGCACTGGACTCTGGAGGTAAATATAAGACACAAAGAAGTTATTATTGATTAAGAAAAAGGTTGGAAAACTAAGAACCTTTATAATAGTATAAAGGTGAGCCTCAGCCTTTTCTTTCTTTTTGTGTTCTTTTTCTTCTTGTTCTTTCTTTAACCTCTCCTGCAACAATCCATTGTAGAAAATGGATAGTTTCCCAAGAATAAAGCAACAGTTATAGAACAAAAACAAGTCATGGACTAACGAAATGGATTCTCCCTTGCTTCAGAGGTTCATAGTTCACTGAACAAGAAATTGAAATGTATTGATCTAATAACAGATCAACAAGAATAAATAAGATAAAATGATGATTGGAAAAGGTTAACTGACGTTAGTCAGCAAGCTGACCGCATTAGCTGTTAGTCTATGGCAAGCTCTTATGTATCAAAATATATGATTAACTGACTGAATATTTTAGAACTTAAATTTGCAAGTAAATAATAAGAATTTTGCCATATAACTTGTTCATTTTGAGCCCCAATTGAAAATCAAAATGGCATCTTACCCTTAAATGTTCAGCAATGTCTTTCTCATCAACATTGCATACTATTTTGTCCTTGTCACTTTCACGTATATACACCAACATATAAGCATTTGAATATTTGGTGAATTTAAAAGGAGTGTTATTGAATCCAGGATTGGTCTGTGGCAACTGTCAAAAACAGAAATGGATGAACCGTAAACAAAGAAATATACAAAGGTTTTAAGGAGACCAGACCATGGCCAGCCACGGCAAAAAAAATTACCTCCTCCTCACCACCATATTGTTCCTCTAACGCCCGTTTTATGTCTTCTTTTGTCACCCTCTCATCATCAAATTTGTACCTGAAAGAGCTAATTAGATTTTCAAGCACAAAAGGCAGAAAAATGACAAGTACAGTCATTAAAAAAATGCAAGATAACAAATTAATGAAAAAGGGTCTACCAATTGCCGCATGCCCATGCTCATTTAAATGCACTTAAAATTACATTACACCAAATCTAACAAGTAATGAATACAAAGACTCTTTCCTCTCTTCTCATACTAACTATATCTTTTTTACTTCCTAGGTGGCTTCAATTCTTAAGCAAGGCACATTTGGCCTTTCAAATGCTTCTGGCTACAATAATACTCCCCATTAAAACTGATGCTTGTTAATAAATTAAAACTAGAATAATAATCTGAAAAAAATCAAGTGTATTCATCAAACTGATTTATGCTCTTCTCTACAACTTCATAGCCCCAGACCAATATCTCAGGGAAACAGTGAAATCAGCGCGTAAGCAGTAACGATAGTCCACAACCCATCTCATTCATAAGAAAGACGAGCTAGATTAACAAGCAATGAACAATAAAGATCTGCAAACACTTGCACATACCACAGATCAGAGAGAGTTGGCCTGATAAAAGCATAATAATGTCCACCATGCACACCACCACTGTGAACCAAAACACTGGGAAAAAATTCAACTACATCAAGCAATGAACATAAAAAATAAATGAATACAACTAATAGCACAATTATAGGCTGATATATAGAATAGAGTAGGAAAGAGAGAAAGAGAAAATAGATAGGAGAGACAGAGAGAAGGGAAAGATGCGAGATAAACAGAGAGAACTGAATAATAAACTGTCATTAACTGACAACGATAATCATATAACAATGATAATCATCTAAGGTACAATTCTTAGCTTTATTTATAGGCATCTGTAGGCTACGCTATTGCCACTAACTCACTAAGAGCAATAACTAACAATTCCCTTTCCTATACACAATTATATAACATAGACATTAAAAATTACAATAATTCTTAGATTTCCACATACTTCTGCTGATTGAAAATTTGGTTTGACAAAAGTTATTAAATATTCTTTTTTGATGAAAAAAATGAAATCGTACAAGGAAGGGAAAGTACTAAGTCTTGAGCATAAGAAATCCTGAAAATCAGTAAAAACCAACACATGCAAACACAAAGAAAACACAAAAACAGAAGTAAACACGGCCTAATAAGCTAACTAGTGTTATTTAATATTAATTACCCAAAACCAGTTGTGGTTGGGTTGAATGGCAGGGGACTCAACACCCCTTAAATAAGTCTCAACTTCAAGCCTTGTTGATGGGAAAAACCATGTTGAGAGAACTTCCTCCCAATTGGGACCTGACCTGGCTCATCTCTGAATTAGTCGTTATTACCGGACACCAGATGGTTTATCACCAAAAATATATTAATTACCCAATCATGAGTGCTCCTTCATGTATAATTTCACCAACATTTAGGAGGAGAATTGTACTCTAAGAAGATTCTAAGTACAATGTTTTGCAAGGAATAGTCAATCCCAGCATCCAAAGTACCAGCCACAAACCCATTTCCTAAAGAATAAGCACAATAGAATAAAGCATATAAGCACATCCAAAAAATTAGGAACTAGAAAATCCCATAAATATGTCATCTGATTTGTTTGTAACCATCCTGTCCACACTTTAGTATCACATCCTTGCCAAGGCTTCCTTATTGCCTATGATGTAAATATTATTTAGTAAAAGGCCCCAGGCAGCAAACTTAGCATGGAATAAGTATACACAGGATCCCCAAGGAAAAAGAAATACCGAACAAGTCAAAAAAGCAACTAGCAATGAAAAAGCTGACAAGCAATGAAATATATACAAAACCTTCTAAAACTATAATTACATCATTGATTTATACCTGTGAAGTGTGTAAAGATTACGGACACTCCTATCAGCCTCAGGTGATAAATACTTGCCATTCTCCCGGTCAAGATCAAGTTGCAAGGGAAACTCATATCGATCATTAATCTACATGGAGAGCATAGAAAGAAAATCAACCTTGCATGCATACCAAACAGAATAACATCTCTCCACTACCATAAAAGTTATTTTCAAATGTTGCATAGCATAAGGTTTCAGACGCTTGATCACGGAAGAAACAAGGAAGCAAGCAACCAACAAAATAAAAATTAAATAGCCCCCTAGCAGCATTAAGCAAAGAAAAATGAAGCAATTAAGCATTTTATATGCAAGATCAATATCAATAAACTACATCTGGTGGAATTCCACTGTGGTTTCCAATGTCACAAGTCAGTACTTGCTAAATTCCACCAAAGTTTCTCAAGTGCTTCCCCACATGTGAATATCTTGTGATTCCACTAAATGATATGGGGTCCCCCCAAAACTATCTTATTTGCATAAACAATAGCAGCTTTATGAATTTAATGAATGACTACATGCCACTAACAAAATGAATACCACTGTACATTGTTACACATGATTAGTTTAATGCAACTAGAGCTGCAACACAATCAATGCACATGGCTATTCCCATTATTTAAATCAAGAGAATAAAAGTAAGATGTTGTGTAGAAAAGGTAGGAAAGAGGGAGAAAAGAGGGGGGGGAGACAGGAAAACAGAGAGAGGGGAGAGACAGAGAGAGGAATAGAGGAAGACTCAAATCTTTATTACCCATAAGCCATGTCTACAAACTACCCCAGTCCCAATATTTATAGACCTAAGGCATTAACAATCCCTAACGAACTCCTAACAAACATCTCTTCTATTATTATATTTACAAATCATAAGACCGCTAGAAACAAAATTTAGATGAATTAAGAAATTGAAGTGCTAATTCCTTCACATGTTAGCAAACAAATTCCAAGAAAATGAAATGAGAGTGATGTGTCTAATTGACTACCAACCTTCACCATTGTGTCTCGCATGAAGTCATATTCAAATCTTTTCAGCTGAAGCTGAAGGACAGGGGGGAAATCAATGAATAGAACACCCTTCTTAGCATCCTGAAATAATAATGCACCATCATCAAAATTACATCAGTTCAGGTGTCAAGCTCATAAGATAAAACTAAACAGAAGATTCCATTCCAATAGTAAATACAAGCAGCTCAAGGTAACGTCACGAAATATTTCTGAGCAAAATTCCTATTTTTCTTCAAGTGGCAAATCCCTATTTTTTTTAAAGTGGCAAATTCGAAATATGTAAAACGTTTAGTATTTTGTGATAGGAAACTAATTCAAGATGAAATGGTAATTCAGAAAGCCAGAAGGGTTAAAATTAAATCATGCAGTTGTTGCCATCCAGAGAAAGAGAAATTACATCGATAACAGGACATGCAACAGCTTTCATAAGGGACAAACATCAAAGCAATTACCATCCGAGACAAAAAGTTTTCAATAATTTTTATGGCCATTGCAATTGCAAGAGCCACAATTTTTCTAATAGGATGGAAATAATTCATCATACCCAGTAAAAAGTATCAAAGAAAATCTACCCAGAAAATACAGATTTTCCTCATATCACAAATAAATTAAACTTTCCAACATCATTCCATTGTCCTTTCCGCACTTGCTCAACATCTGCAACTAACCTGCAAACCATATTGTTCAGCATGATATTTGTTGTCACCCTCAAGGCGTTCAACTTCTACATACTTATCGAAGGAAGCATAAACATCACGACAGCCCTTGACATCTAACTGGAGGTCTAAAACGCGCATATCAAATTTAATTAGCAACATGAGATACACATGGAGATATGGTAAAGAAAATAGAGCACGCATATGAAGTACCATAAAATGACTCCTTTCTAGTTGATTTATAGTCCACATTGATGCATTCAATGTAGTTCATATGGTGCCCTTCAAATAACTTTTGTATTGTTCCCTCAACAACAGTTCCCTAATAAAAATACAAAATTATAGAAAAAACAAATCACATTTAATATAATAATAATAATACCATCCAGAAAAATTCACGAGTAAACATCCCGAAGGCCTTCCAATACCTTCATTTTGTCTTCAAGTTTTTCACAAAGGACCCTATTTAGTTCCTGAACATCATGCTGCATGAAAGAGTCATACGTATCCCATCCAAAAGACTTTGTCAGCTCCTTTGTAGCAACACTGGTGTCACTATACTGCAGCTTGTAAAATAAACTTTGTAGAGCCAAAGGAATGCTTCCAGAAGGCATATCATTCTCTGTTGTGGGCATATGATAAACAGCCTGAAATGTTATATCCAGGAACCAAGTTCCCATTATTATACAATCAAAACAAGTGAACACCAGCAATAAGCAAATAAAACAAGAGATAGTTTCAACCTTTCTAAAATAAGGAATATGGTACAAAGTTTGGAGAAGAGAATTCATATAGCAGGTAGCCCCTTGGTTCTTAAGTCCAACATAGCCAGTCTCCTTCTTTGAGTCATATGTCCAATAATCAACAATCCTACGGACCAGAACCTCAGCTTCAACTAAAAGAACATCATTCACAAGATAACCTCTACTAGGGTCATATAACTCCCCAAGAGGCATGAAGGATGTAAAACCCCAATCACTTTCTCTTGCATTGAATTGGTGCTGTGTGTCTGCATAGTGTAAGTAGAATAAGCTGATATCAGAAGATCCACTCTACCCAAAACTTTGGTGAAAGCTTTCTATTCATTTCTTTTTATTTAAAAAAAAATAGCAGGCAGTACTAACAAGCTGAATAAGGTGAATATTTGTATAAGGTAGAATCACTGACACGTGATTAAGCAATTTAGAAAGTTAATCATATATATTAACTCAGTAGGCACTTATGAGCACTTATGCCTCCGCTCTTGAAACTTAAGCCTTAACTTCACAAAAATCTGACAGGTATTACACTTTCAATTAAACATACTTCTCATGTACCACTGAATAATAGGCATGTGGATCAGAAATGTAAAAAGATAGCCAAATCAAGAGCAAAATACATGTGTCATTGGCTGCCTCAATTTGTAGAAAGAAATAAATTTTAATTATATATTAAAAAAATGAAGCAAATGAAACCAAAAATAGTAACCCAAAACATATGGCTTTATAAGGCTTTCAAATTTTTTAAGGATAAAGAAGAACCTCAGCAAATCACCTAGACAAATAAAGTTCTGTCGCCTTCTCCATAGAGACTTGCTAAAAATGAAATAAAAAAAAGAGCAGATAAACATGAAAATAAGAAAGGGAACATTGTGGGAATAGGCATAATATACCCCACTACACTCGTTCAGGCTCATATTAAAATTTTATCAAGGAGTGAAAGAAGGTTTTCCAGGCATCAAATGCCATTCCTTAAATTGCAACAGATACATTGTCCCAGCATTTACTTTTAGTCACTCCTATTCATCTTGTGACAAGTAAAAATATCAAATTGAACAGCTTACCTTTTCTCACGGAGTACTTATTATGCATTTGATTAACCACTGCCAAGCTAAACTGTGCATATCTACTCCACCCATAGGGCAAACTAGATGCATCTGCTACATCCAAATACATAGACAAATAGTCCACATTGTTCCCTTTTGGAAAAATAAGCACACGCCTGCCCAAGAAAAATATTAGGTTTTGAAATGACAACTGAAGATAAGTACATATAGGATGGAATCATTAGCAAATAGGCAAGCATAATACCATTTATAACTTCCAACAATGAATACATCTGAATAGAGCTTCTTTGTATTCAGCCTAGAAAAGTTTTCGATTCTCCATGTGAATCTTGTGGATGGAGAATCTTCGACAGGCTGACTCTCCACATTGTTGGCAACTTCAGGTTGAGCTACAACTGATTATTTCCCGAAAAAATAAAATGAACAACTAAGTATCATGTATGTCATCAACTGAAAACTAAACAATAGAGTGACCAAAACATCTAGACCCTCAAAATTCTTGGCTTCCTAGAAAAGATGAGCAAAACCAGGAGAGAGAAAAGAAAAGCAATTACACCATGGCATTGAAACTACATAACTTCCAAAGCACAAAGTAACAAACTAATTACTTTTTCTCAGAAAAATGATGACGTAAAATCTATAATACTTTGATCAATTTACAATCCTCTCTATCTGTCTTTATCACGGACAACCAAACAATGAACAAAGAGGTTCTTGAACTCTTTGAGCAGTTTGATTAGATCATCTAAGAGATAGTACAGAGAGTAACAGACGGGATTTTATACGAATCACGATAAAGAACATTAACTACCTTCCATGGGCTGGTGATTATTCTCGGTCAAATCCGAGTGTGGGACAAGCATCTCCTCGTCCTCTTGTTGCTGCAAAGCAAAGGAAGACAAAACATCGGACTAGTTCGGATCCAACAAACACCAAACTCATTTTAATTGCCCACAAAGCCCTAAAATCCAAGCATCAAATGCAGCCAAGAGGCAAAATTGCAGCGAATTCCAGTCGCATAGATCAAAACTAGAATCTATATATGAAAACCCACAACCCCGAATGAATAATTAAATTGACCCAAATAACATTCAGCACAAATTTACGCAATTGAATAAAAGGCGAAGAGCAAATTGCAGCCCAGGAGTGATTGAACCAGAAAAACGAAAGGAAAACACGAGTGCCTCGTGTGCAGATAGAGTGTACCAGAGCGACAAAGAGTGAAATAGAGAACGTACATCGATGGGAGCAGGAGTCATCACCGTCATGTTAAATATGGCAAATTAACCTTGTCGTGCTACCTTGTTGAGAAACAATGGAAAATATCAGAGAAAAAAGAGTAAGAAGAAGGAAGAGAGAGAGAAGGAGAAAGAGATGGAGGGAGATAGTGGGGGAGAAGGGGGAGAAGGTTTTGTAATGAGAAACGAGATCCCCAGAAGCTGTTCGAGTCGGGAAGGGAGGAAGGTCTTTAGTCTTTATTTGGGAGGTTGGGCAATTTCGGTATTTCATGGCGGAGAAGAAGGATGACCACGAAGAAACGGGTTTGTGAACGGGTACAACTAAAATTTTAGAAAATTTTGAGGCAGTAACGTGAAAAACAACTTAGTTCAAGGCCCTCACTTGAGAATTTTGAATATTTGGGTAACCTTATTTTAATTGCTCTTTAGAGTCTTTACTATGTTGTGAGATTTTATAATGCGTTCGCTGACGTTTTAGGCACTTCCTTTGTGGCAGCAGATACCTTCATCATGTGATGTGTCCCTCGGTCTCTACAAAAACAAAATTTTAATTAAAAAATTCACCAACTTATATTAGTATTAGTATTATTAGATAGATCATTAACAATTTTTTTATTTAACGTTAGACTTTATAATAAATAATTGAATGGTTGAAATATCGAACAGCTAGTTTAGATTTTATTAATTTTAAGTAATTCTTTTCTTATTAGGGAGAATTATAGCTAGTTCCTAGAATCAAATTACAAATAAGTTTTAAGAAATAACATAATGAATATAAAATCTTATAGAATTTGAGATTAATTTTTTTTAATTGTAAAAAGACATAATTACCCTTCTGGATTCCTTGTGCCTAATAAGCATTCATTATGAAACACTTTCTCCCACAACATTCTATTATGCAGAAACACCTTCTTCTTTCACTTCTTCGTATCTGAAACACCTTTTCCAATAGCATTCTATTCTGCAAAAGGAAATCAGCTTTCAGCAACTTACTCTCACACCTTCTCCATCCCACCAAAACTTCTATAATATAAATCTTCTTCTTTATCCTCATTCTTCTTCCTAAACTTTTTGTCTCTTAATTCGTTGCTAACACCTATAATTTTTTGTCCTTTCCTCGTCCTCGTTCTTCTTCCACGGTCACCCAGAATTTTTAGCATACTATGTTATAAAAGGAGAACATGAATTGTTATTATAGCACGTGATAATTGTTAATATGAATAGTTGAACTGTTATTTTAGTCAGTTTATTGACTTTTTATCATGAGATCCTCAATCCTAAATTTGACTTCTAATAGAAATACATATTCTTGTTTGACTCTTCGAGAAACATATATACAAAAATGTGAATTGATACTCTCTTTGATAATTTTTGTTTTTTTAAGATTAGTTTATATTTGCTAACATGAAAAAGTCATTACTGTTAATCACTTCCAAAATTTGTAAGTTTAATTTCCAATTATGTATGCACACATTAAAAAAGAGCAATTTCTTGTTTGCATGTGGTTCTGTGTTTTACATATGATTTTCTTTAATTAAAAATTAAACTAATATTGTGCTAATTTATTTAGTTTTTTAAATTTAATGCAGAACCAAATGATAGTTTTTTCCTTTGAAGAATAATGGGGTTTTAGATTATGTGAGGAGGATAAAATAGACTTATTTAAATGTTTTGTGGTCTAATAGTTTATTCTTCTTTAGATTCCTCTTTCTATTGTGATATACTAAACTTTAGACACATAAGTAACTCATTATTTCAGTTTTACTTGAGTGTAGTAAGAAAGAATGAGTGTTAGAAATGTTGTTGTAAAATGTGAATGACACTGTAAAATGTGAATTACAAAGCTTAGTCTGATATGGAAGGAAAACATGAGTTATTATTATAACACATGATAGTTATTAATATGAGTGATTGAGTTGTTAATAATTTATGTCTGGTGCAGATTGTTATTTTCTGGGACTTATATACAATTTGATTTCATCTATAGGACCTAGCTGCAATTCTCCTTTTTATTATTTGGACAATTTAAACACCCATGTAATTTCTTGTTTTTTCCAATTCATTAACTAAACATAAAAATATATATTTTTTAAAATATTTTTTATATGACTATCTCACTTGTTAAATTTGAATATTGTATACCTCAAGGTAACTCTCTTAAAAATATTTTATACATTCACACAATTCAAAATCAATACATCATATTTAAGCGACTAAAACTCATTCATTAGCTAAATATGAAAATATATATTTTTCAATAATAATATAAATGAATACATAAAGTTGGTCATTTTTTATTCTTTGTATCTCTATATTTTTATCTTTTGAAACCGTCTGTATGATTTAATATTAATATTTGAAAGATAATTTCAAATTTAAAAAATTAAATTTAAATATCTTATTTAGTTTCGAAAGTTTAAAAACGAAGGAAAAATATATATATTAAAAAGAGACTATCTAAATTAGAGAAATATACAGTTTAATTGATAAATCACAGCTTATTATAATATTATCAAAGAATCATACATTTATATTATTTTAATTTTGATTAACAATTTATGCATATCTCATATATGTATCTATTTAATTCTATCTAATATTATCAAAACTATATCAAATCCCACTTGTTCGACTAGTCAAACTGGAACCAGTTATGCCATATATTTCGTATAGAACCTCTAGAACTGGCCAAAAAGTAAACCAATAGAAAACGATCAAAACTAATTTTTTAAATATTTCAATAACCCAATATTATGTTATTTTGTGTTGTATATATTTGATGATTTATTAATAGTTATGATTAATTATCAAAGCTTGTGCTAGTTTGGTTAGACGATTAATCGAACATATTTGATGATCTTAGTGATTTATGCAAGATATTTTTACTTTTCATACATACTATTTAAATTATGTTAATTAAATTAATTAAAATTATTGAATATTGAATTAATATCTTAATACCTGTTTGGCAAATAAAAAAACTAAGATTTTAAAAGAGCTCTTGGTCTAAAATTTAGTTTAAATTTTTTTTAAAATAAACAATCATATTTGTCCAAAAAGACTTTTTGACTAAACTATAGTTTAAAACTAAGGTTTTTGATAAGTTCATGAGAGTAACTTCGAAAATAGTAAAATAGCTTATGAACTACCTAATTATTATTTTACCCTTACTTTTCTTACACTTTTTCTCTTCTCCCATCTATCCTCTCTCTTCTCTACTCTCTCTTCTTTCTCCACTCTCCTCTCTCTTTTTTCTTCTCCATCCTCTCTCCTCTCTCATCTTTCTTATTTTTAATAAAATCATACATTTTCTAGTAATTTACCAATTATAAAAGTTATTCTGTTAATAATTATTCAAACATTTATTTTTTCAAAATCATTTTTTTCTATAAACATGCTCTACAAATCTTTTTCTAAAAGCTATACAAAAGCCTTGTTTTTAAAAAGTCTATCCATAAACCCCTTAGTCAGATCCACCAATAAACCTTAGTTCAAGTGAAATTAACTTTAGTTATTTAAGTATAAAGTCTTGAGTTTGAGTAGATCTACTATAATTAGAGAGATATATAAAATAATATCTTAGCCAAATTCATTATTGAAAAATTGATAATATCAAAGTAGTAGTCGATTTCGAATAGAGTTGTTCGAAATTCTATGGTTGGTAACTGAGTCATCACACTAGATTTCATGTCTGGGAAGTATCATAACAAAATAAGATAAATGTAGATAAATTATTAAGATTATTCACTTAAATATTTTTTTTTGGGTAAAATATTTACTTAAATATTTTAAACCAAATGATATTATCAGATAAGAAAATTGTCTCTGATCCAAATCAACCAATATATCCTATATACACAATTGGTCGATATATGGGATACTAATAAAATAAAATACACTTTTCTAGTTATTTTTAATATAGGACCTATATATATAATTTAATTAGATTAAAGAATTTAGTTAAATTAGTTAATATAACATATTTTATCTAAAATACTATACTTATTTTTCTTAATTTTTTTCTCCCCTCTCATATTTAATTGTTGTTGAGGGAGTATCAATAGGAGTAATTTTGAAAAAAAATTCATAAATATAAGAAATATGTCTTATATTTAAGATCAAAATTAACTTCTCAATTAGATCATATATTAAGGATCAGATAGTATTAATTTATTCTGAGAAAAGAAATATATTTAGATAATCACTAAGACAAATATTATAAGTCATCCCATTTATATAGATTATGAAATTAATTAATCATACCATTATTAATAGTTTTTTTGTGAAGCACTGTTAAGTATCAACATGTAATTTAAATACTCACGGTTTAAAGATTTTGTGATAAAATAAAACTAAAAGTTAACACAATATTGAAAATATATTTGGAATGTTTTGCCTAATTTTGACGGTTAATTAAATAATCCTTAGAATTAAAAGGTAATTTTACCGTGGAAGTTTATTTAAAGAAAAAATTGTCATTCTAAATGTTTAATTAGCTTAATGTCTTTGAGTTATGAGCATTGAAATTATAAGAAGGATACAACAACCTATTATAACCCAAAATTAAAAGAAGATTTTAGGCTGAATTATGATTGAACATCTTTAGATAAGAGTTTGGACAAGAAGTCTATCATCCATTTACCAACTTATAGTAGGAGCCCTGGTCCCCAAAGCCATTTGACATTAGCGAAACCCTTGTTATGTATGGGTTGCAATGGCCATCTAATGCCCATTACCATGTATTTGCCTAAAATATAAGAATATTATGGTCATTGAAGTCGTGCAAGCAGAGAGGAATTAATTTCTCTCCTATGAAAATAGAAGGTTTAATGTATTTAGGATTATTTGGATATCACGTTTCGAGTTTTAAAAACTAGATATCACGTTTCGAGTTTAAAAAACTATGTTACTAAAATGTATATTAGATTAATCAGATTAGTTTAAAAAATAGTTACCCAATCACATGTTTGGTTTGGGTGACCCTTAACTCAGATTTAAGCTAACTTGGGCCATTGGACGTAACCCGGACAACTCGATCATAGCCCGAATCAACTCGGGGTTAACTTGGGTTAGGTTTTATTTTAAAGAAAATATTTTTTAGTTTTAATAGATTTAAAATACCTTTAACTAGATTAATTACTTTAGTTTGTCACCATTTTATGGATTTTTAATTTTTAGACTACTAAATCAAACTGCCATTACCTATTAGTGATTATATTTTAATATTTTAATATTTTTATTATTTTATTATTTTTATAAGTTTTCAAAGGATTATAAGGATAAATATATATTCTTAATGTTGTATTTTGTTATTATTACAACAAACAATTGTGTGAAGCATGCATGTATCAAGACAATGTGGCTTGAGTAGTCTTTTATATTTAAATACTAACTTATTCATAGTACATAAATATTTTTATTAAATTATATTATTTTAATGTGATCGGTTTGACTCACGGTTAATTCTAAGTTGACCTATGGATCCTTAACCCAGTGTTTCAACGGAGTCAGCGGCGGATCTGAGTTCTAGTACTTTGTTAAAAATAATGAATAAAAAAATTAAAAATAACAATAGAAATGTCTATATATTTTGTTGTCAATAAAAGCCCTTAACAAAATGAGAAGAAAAGAAGATTTTGTTAAATTCAATGTCTTTGAAATTGGACCGAGCGTAGAACCAATCAAAGCGATGCTTCAAGGTTCAATGGTCAGAGTGATTTTAATTTAATTAATATATATATAGAAAATAAAATTATTTTAGACAATATTTATTCAAATCCTTATCATTATCATACATGCTAAATGTATAGCCAATCCCACCAACATTATAGAAAAAGTATTTATTATTTATTAAACTCAATGAAATCAAATTAATTGTCAGACTAAATGAGAACAAGCTTCCACGACAAACTAGAACCCCAGACAAAATCCTCGTATATAGAGAGAGAGAGAAAAAACAACTAAAAGACAAAATAACATAATTTAGAGTTATTTAATTTTTTTAAAAGATAAATGATCGGTTTTCCATTAGTTCACTTCTTGGCTGGTTTTAAGATGTTCTAGGCGGAGTGATTTCAACGGACCAATCCAATCTATTTTGACAACATTTGATAAATTTGTTAGCCCATAAGAGTTATCATAAATAATTAAAAAATATGTTCGTATATCATAAAAACGTAAATTTAATTTTTATTATTGTTATAAGAATTATTTTAATAAATAATCTTGTTGGTCCTTATAAATATTCTATAAACTCTGAAGATATATATATTTTAATTTTAATAGAAAATTAGTACTAAATTAACCTAATTTTTTTTAATAAAAAAAATATTAGAACCTTCAGCCACATTTGCGATAATGCCTGGTTGAAGCCAATTTTATAAGACTCTTGAGAAACATTTCCAATTTCAAACAAAAATTTAGAGTTTGTTTGAATATGTTAAACTATGTGAAAATAATTTTATCTCGACTTATATGTAAATATATTTATTAAAAACAAACCCAAAGAAACATTGAATCAGCAATATAATCAACATCCCTAGCAAAAATTATAGAGGAATTTTCTCGTGCCTTGTGGGTCATTCAAACGTCTATCAACTTTCCTTCGCCAACTTTGCAATCTATTTTCATTTTCGCAACCCTTTGTTCTCTTCCACATTTGAACATTTGCCTGCCAAATTTCAAACATAGCAGATGTGATCATACCGTCACTATAAAAGCTTGTTTGGATTAGTTATTGTAACCCTAAAAGTGCCTCAAAAGCTAATTTGACCCCATAAATTATGTTTAGATTGAGATTGGAGTTAAATGAATTCTTTTTCCGACTGTTAAACTAAATCTAAAATTATATTTTATAATTTTCTGAGTTATAAAAGTTAAATGGGTATTCAAACTATTTTTTTTTAATAAAAAGTATCTAAATATCAATTATATTATACTAATTGGCTTTTCTCAACTATAATTTACAAAATGTAGTTGAGACAAAAATTATTTTTATAAATATTAATCTAAATAAGTTCTAAAATAGAAAGTTTAAATTTGGGGCAATACACATACATAATTGTGCTCCAAAAAGGTTCAAATTAATCATGCCAATGTATGATTATACAACTAATATTTAAAGGTATGTTTAGCTCAATTGAGAACAAGTAAGATGAGGGATTTTAATAGAGGTAGAGGGGAGAGAAATGAAATGAAGCGATTTTAATATTACTTCGTTTAGATCGATAAAAATAAAAATGAGGGGATGAGATTTAATGTTATATTATTTAATTTAGAAGGGGAGGAGATAATTTTTTTTTATATAAATCACGGTATGATGCAAAAAAGGATATTTTAAAGATATTAAAAAATATATTATAGATATAATGATAAGAAAATTATTTTTCCCTCAAATCCCCTAATTTTAGAGGGAATGGTTAGGAGGAGAGGGGAAAAAAATCTTTAAAAAAATTGCATTCTTTCTTAAAAATTTTATAATGCCAAACAAAAAAAAATATGAAAAATATATCCCTTTCTCTCCCCATCTTTTTAAATCCCTGTACCAAATACACCTTAACAAGTTATAAATTGTGATTGCATAGTGTTGTACTGTTGTTGTTGTGAACCTGTGTTGTGTTTGGTATGATAAAATCTTGGAACATGTAAAAGGAAATGGAGAGAAATGCCTAACCAGGTTGTGTATGGTACAACTGAACCAAATTCCATAAGAAAAAAAAGGTTCAAGCAAAATGTCTAGAATCCTCTTCCACTTGTGGAGCCAAAAGAAATTTTGCTAGTTCCATGAAAAGCAACTATTGTGGACATTTCTACCCCCATAAGATGTACACATTGCCAATTTTGGCCCCAACAAATTTAAGAGCCCTAATCAAACTAGGCATGTTGTGCATTATAAAAACAATAAATCTCACTTAAGAGACTGTTTGGATAACAATCAATATTAGTTTTTTAATAATTAATATTTTTTTTTTTAAATAAACATTTATATTTTAATAATTAATATTAATTTTTTAATGATTATAGCAATTTTTTTTTATTTTTAATACTTTCCTGACAATATTAAATAAAAAAAATTTAAGTTCATTCTTACGTAATAACTTCCTAAACAAAATTAAATTTTAACCAACTAATAATCCTCTTTCGCTTAATGGGGCAAAAAAAATTTGCTAATTTCATGAAAAGCAACTGTTGTGGACCTTTCTACCCCCATCCAGTATACAAATTGCCAATTTTACCCCGACAAATTTAAGAGCCCTAATCAAACTAGGCATGTTGTGCAATATAAAACAACCCATCTCACCGAGTCCTATTCAGCTATACCTTTTATTGCTGTTGTTGTTTTTTTATCGTTAATTTTAGGATAAATGATTGAATTCAAACTCGTCTCAATATAATGAAATTGAAAAAAAATAATAAACATTTTTTTAATCTGTCGTATTCACTTTAATATTTTAAATCTTTGTTTAGTACTAATATCTCCAAAAAGATGCTTTTTCCAATATTCTATGTTTCATTTGACATTGCTATGATTGACTTTAATCGTTGATAGTTGAATTAACTAGAAATTCAAAATTTTGACATTTCGCATTTGAATTCAGAAACTGTGCCAAAATTCTCAATTTTTTTTAATTTTCTATAATTGTTGTACTTTATTTATGACTTTGATCTTCAATGAGGATTTAGACCACTAAGCTAGATGTTGTCTTAATCCTTCTTTTATCTCCTAAGAAGAGATAAAAACATTCTAATCCCCTCTAGAACTTCAAAATTTTAGATATAAGATTTATTAATAATTATATCATCATTTTTTCCAATCATTTAATTAATTATATTTAATAAATTATTTAATTCAGTTTAACACAATTATCTTAAAAATGTTGGTATAATTCTTGTAATGGTTAAGCTACACGTAACATCTTGATTATTTTTTGAAATACATTCAATATTTTAAAGTATTTAGTGATATACTCAATACTATAAGCTATATTATAAAATTTAGTGTATGAGCTCAATTTAATTTATCTCTTAAATTTATAATTTTTTTATTTTTTTATTAATTGCATAGATTAAGAGTTTTTTTTTAATCAAGGCAGTAATAGTATTTCAATGTAAATGATTAATTTGATACTTTAAAAAAATAATATATATTTTTTATAAATAATTAACTTAATTAATTTTTTTAATATCTATATATTAAATATTTAATTTTTATATTTATAACAAGTATAATTTAGTATATATATAATTAAAAAGCTATCTAACTGGGCTTTTCTCATATACTTTCTTATGTGCTAAAGCCCAAACTAGTTAAGCCCATGTACAAATATACTGCGCGATTGAGAAGATTCTCTTCGAAGTCAGTTATCCGATAAAACTAATAAGGTTAGTCGGCTCGATATCGTGTAAGCGAGGTCTCGAGTTTAAATTTTAACGTATATATAAAAAATTTATTAGGAGACTCACCTACCATAACCAGGTGTGTATCGCGGGTCAGATCTGAATATAGTCAAGATAAAATTCTAATAAATTGGGTGGACAAAAAAAAATTATCTGGCAAAAGACCTATCAGTTCAACTAACAAAAAAAAAGATGAGACATATGATTATTTAAAATATATTTGATTCTTATAAAATATTTTTTTATTATAGTTTTAGTTGTGATATTTAGAGAAATTTTTTAATTTTTGAGTATTTAAATTTATATTTAAGAGTATTAGATAATTTATCTTATTTAATATTAGTAGGAGAACGAGAGATTTTAAATCCACCGGTTTTTCCAAAAATTTTTGAAATAAAAAAAAAGTTATCCGGCGGAAGAAAAAAGAACCTAGATTTTTTGCCCTACCAAAAACCCCTAGCTTTTAAATTCGCTCTGCTGCTTCAGTTCTCCTCTTCTTGTTGCTCCTTCAAATTTATGTTCAGTTTTGATTGGCTGCGTAATTTTGAAGAAGCTCCATGACGTGGAGGAAGGAGAGGCAGAGCGCTAAGATTGAGGACGAAGAGTATCTTGAAAACGACAAGAGGGCTTCGTCGTCTGTGGTCGTTTTGAGCAGTGACGATGAAGAAGCAAACGAGGATCTGACTCTCAAGATCGAGGATAAGGCCCAACGTATGCGTGAGGCGAAGCTGCTCCAGAACGATGGCGTATTGGACGGTGACGGTGACAATGGTGGTGATGTCGGTCTAGAAAGTGCGGAGATTGAGATGAAGAGGAATAAAAAGGTAAAGAAAAGTGAATCTGGGGATCAAAGTGTGAGTATTATTCTGTTTTGAGGTTTTTTTTTTTAATCAAGTGACTGGTTTAATTTCTTCGGGCAATTGGGGTATAATTGAAAGTGGTATCGCACTCAAATTAAACCATTCCATTCAATCGGAATGGGCATCAAGAGTAATGGAACTGAAATAATGAAGTATATCTAGCTGCATTGTAGCCTGTGCTTCTGCTGAATTATACTAGGACTCTTTATTGATTTTTTCTTTTGCTTTTGCATTGAAATTTAATTAATGTTTTCCTCTTTTTTAATTAGGTTATTACAGCAGAAGAGCAAGAGACAAGCGAGGCAATCAAAGACAGCGAAACAAATGAGTCCCCGGAAGCAAGTACGGTTCAGATGAGTGACAATATTGTTCTGCGAAAGCTGCTTGTGAGTTTGAACTACTCTTTCTAAACTGTGAACTTGAAAATAACATCATACACGAAGGTTTAGTTGGATATGCCTTTCTGTGTCTATTCTATCAGCGGGGCCCGAGGTATTTTGATCCTCCTGATAGTAATTGGGGAACGTGCTTCAATTGTGGCGAAGGAGGTCATGCTGCAGTAAACTGTAAAGCAGGGAAACGCAAGAAACCATGCTTTGTATGCGGAAGTTTTGAGCATGCTGCAAAAAAATGCACTAAGGTATGTATTTTATTTTTTAAATGTTATCTGTTGGCCAGTTTGATTCAGCCGTTAATACCATGTATAGGATCGAGTCTGTGTATAGACGAGTGTGAATGCTAGTGCTTTCGTTTTTATTTGGTATATCAAATTCCCTTCGTTTTTCTGTAGGCACAAGACTGCTTCATCTGCAAGAAAGGGGGTCACCGTGCCAAAGACTGTCCAGTGAAGACCACTGGTGGGTCTAAAAGTTCATTATTATGTTTGAAGTGTGGGAATTCGGGGCATGATATATTTCAATGCAAGAATAGTTATTCATCAGATGATCTTAAGGTTGTTTGTTCCATTTCATTTTGCTCTCCTTATTTTCCTTGAAACTTTGCGAGGAATTTTTATTTAATTTTGAATATAATTAGTGGGCTATATTGGATGTGGAATGCTTACTTGGTAAATGTCATGTATATTTTCAGGAAATACAATGTTATGTTTGCAAAGCATTTGGCCATTTATGTTGTGTTGATACTGATGATGGTCTGAAATGGGAAGTTTCTTGTTACAAATGTGGTCAATTAGGCCATACTGGCCTGGTAAGTTTTATTTGTTAGCCTGGCCTCTGATGTTTTTGGCCTTTGTTTTAGTATAATCTGGGGGCATAAGGAAATTTCTTTTGATATGTTATTCTTGTGGTGCCCGCGCACACATCACAAAGCGTGTCATAAGTAAATTTGTTCTAGACTATCATGTGAACTTAAAGAATCTAGCGAGAACTATCCATTGTTCCTCATTTATGGGATGGTTAGTGTTTGCAGGTATTTAATGTGTTTTCTATTAACGTTACCTACTCAAGTCATATGAGAGCATTATAATCTATCACTGTCATGCTATAGTTTTTGAATTCCTCACTTCGTCCCAAAATGTAAGATCCCTTTCTTTGAATCGACTTGTCCCAAAATATAAGATCCTATTTGAGTTTGTCTCAATAATAATTTTTTTTAACCCATTTTACCCTTATTTAAATATATTTTCTCATCATTTTATTCATCATTACTCTCATTTAGCCACCATAAATGAGGGCATATTTGGAAAAAAATTTAGGGATAACCCACTCAAGTCCCGCCTACGAGAATTTACCCGATAAGATTCCACAAAGTAATCAAATCATTGACAAGTTCCATGGGACTTCAGGGGGAGAGATTCCAATTGTGAAACAACCATCTTACCCTCGTTCATTAAAAAATAGCAAGTGAGATGGCACAAATGATAACTTTATTCGTCGCAATTGATAAGTCAGATAGCGACGAATGAAAAATCTATTTCTCTCAAAATATTTGGTCTAGATTATATGAGTTGTCATTCGTTTTTTTCTGACTTATCAATTGCAGCGCATAAAGTTGACATTTGTGTCATCTCACTCGTCATTTTTTAATGAACGAGGCAAATGATAACTTTATGTTTTGCAATTGACAAGTTAGGTAGTAACGAGTGACAACTCTATTTTTCTCAAAATATTAGGTTTAGATTATATAAGTCGTTACTCGTTGCCACCTGACTTGTCAATTGCAACATATAAAATTATTTGTATTATTTTACTTGTCATTTTTTAATAAAAGAGGGCAAGACGGTTATTTCACAATTGGAATCTCTCCCTCTAAAGTCTCATGGGACTTGTCAATGATTTGATGATTTTGTGGGACCTTATAGGGATAAGTTCTCTTAGGTGGGACTTAAATGGGATTTCCCCAAAATTTATTTCCTACATCTTTATTATTTTTAATTGTTTTCTTGAAAAGCACAATTTGGTTAAAGGGATCTTATATTTTGGGACGGAGGGAGTATTATACTATGCCTGTAACTTGTGCTGCTGTTACTTTCAGTTCTTATTAGATTAGAGGATGGATGATATGCAGATTGCTTGTTGTATTAAGCATATAGGGCTTGTTTGGTTTTGATAGGAACCCAAATAAACCACCCTTGGTTTATCAGAGGCGAAAAAAGAGGGGTTCAGTTGAATGACTTGGTCTTATTTTATTTATTTTATTCCATTTCAGTTCAGTTATTGAGTCAGTTAGCAAAATAAGAGGACCACTAGGTCTGTCATGTTCCCCATTTTCATTGTGATCCCGAAAAGGTAGGGATATTCAGTTATTTCAGGGTCATCGCAGTGTCAGTCGACTCTATAAATATATCAGCTTCCTTACTAGCTGATATCATAAGAATATATTTTGAATTCAGTATTTCAGAGATTCTCTTGGGCTATCTTTTCTGCTTACAGTGAGATCCTTTCTGTGAGGGAGAGATTAGAGGGCTGTTTCTTTTCTTTTCGGTTACCCTAAATAATTTCCAGATAGAGTGCCTACCAATTTGGTATCAGAGGTATGGTTGAAACTCGCTCCTCCCGAAATCAAACAGATGATGACCAGACATCTACTGACCACCTTGCGGCTATAGCAACCAAGCTTGAAGCCTTGGACGTTATAATGGAGAGGGTGGCGACCTTAGAAGCTGCTGCGACAGCGAGGAATGTTCGCGGGAGAGGAAAACCACGTCACTTTGCTGATGATAGTGACGAGGATTCTGAGTCAAACCGAAGGGGACCTAGACCGCCCCACACTAAGATGGATTTCCCCAAGTTTAGTGGAGGGGAACCGAGGGGGTGGATCCTCAAGGCGGAGAAATATTTCCGCTATTATGAGACCCCAGATGATCTGAAGGTTGACGTTGCCTCAATGTACCTAGAGGGTGATGCGCTTGACTTGTTTTCGTGGATGAATTCGCAGAGGACCTTGCTGTATTGGGAGGAGCTCGTTCAAGCTCTTCAAGAAAATTATGGACCGCCAGAATTTCAGAACCCCGACGAATATTTCTGTGCAATCAAGCAAACAGGGTCGGTGCAGGATTACCGCCAAGAATTCGCGCGTCGAACGTCGTACGTGAAGAATTGGCCAGAGCACTGTCTCCTCGGCGTATTCTTGAATGGCCTCAAGGAGGAGCTGCGGTCAGACGTGAGAATTCAGAAGCCGCGTTCTGTCTACCGAGCAGCAAGTCTGGCTGTGGAAATTGAGAAGAAAATGGGGCTATCTCGTGGGCCTAAGCCCAATACCTCCTGGACCCAGAACCGCATAGCCCAGTATGGTCATCCCCATAATTCCCCACAAGACCAATATGCTGCATCTTCTTCATCGGGGCGTGCTATTTCAACGAGTACTTTAGCTCCTCGGCCAAACACAATTGCCTCGGCCAGACCGGTTCTGTTGGAGGATGAACGGCAGCGGCGGAGAGATAAGGGCCTGTGTTTCCGGTGTGGTGCACCCTTTCGACCTGGACACCGCTGCTCTGGGTCTTTTTCGCTGCTAGAAATTGATGATGAAGGACACCCAGTACCGGAGATCGCGGAACCAGTGGAAGAAACCGAAGAAAATGAAATGTGCACTGCTGCGATTTCATTTCATGCGATCTTGGGAAGACCCACCTCAGCAACCATGAAGCTAAGCGGAACAGTTTTGGGTCGAGAGGTTCTGCTCTTGGTGGATAGTGGATCAACACACAATTTTATTTCTGCTTCATTGGTACATGACTTGAGTCTCCCTACTAGCTCTATTCCTACTCTAGGCGTCCAGATCGGAGATGGAAGTGTAGTTTGCTGCAATCACATATGCCGAGACTTGGAAGTTGCTCTGTCAGGATTGAGTATTAAACAGGATTTTTATCCTTTCTCCTTGGTAGGATCCGACATGGTCTTGGGAATTAAATGGTTGGCTTCCTTGAACACCATTCAAGCAAATTGGAATGAAATGTTTTTAGTATTCTGGGTTGATGGAAAAAAATACAAACTACAAGGGGTGCCACGGGTTGATAACTCAAGCGCACGGTTACACTCCATGATTTCCACAGAACTCAAGTCAGGATCTAACAGCACGAGCACTTTGGATTTGGATCACTTTTACGTTGAGTTCGAGACGGTATTCCAGGAACCCACCACCTTGCCACCGTTACGAGGTCATGTCCATTCTATTCCTCTTATTCCAGACACACAACCCACAAACTTGCGTCCGTATCGATATCCTTATTTCCAGAAGAATGAAATTGAGCGACAGGTAGCTGAGCTTCTTCAGAAGGGGTTTATTCGGCCTAGCTCAAGCCCGTACGCAAGCCCCGTCTTACTGGTTAAGAAGAAAGATGATTCCTGGCGTATGTGCGTCGATTATAGGGCTCTCAACAAAATAACGGTGCCAGATAAGTATCCCATTCCTAATGTTGATGAGCTTCTTGATGAGTTATATGGTGCGACCTGTTTTTCCAAAATTGATTTACGTTCCGGATACCATCAAATTAGAGTATTAGCTGCAGACATCCCTAAAACAGCTTTTAGAACTCACAACGGGCATTATGAATATGTTGTCATGCCTTTCGGACTTACCAATGCTCCTGCTACTTTTCAAGCTGCCATGAATGATCTCTTTAGACCTTATTTACGGAAATTTGTGTTGGTTTTTTTTGATGATATTCTGGTGTACAGTTCATGCCCCCAACAACATGAGAATCACCTTAGGGTGGTGTTTCAGACTTTGGCACAGCATTCTTACTTCGCTAATTTTAAGAAATGTGTCTTGGGACAGTCGCATGTCATCTTCCTGGGACATCGCATTTCAGCACAAGGTGTGGAAACTGATTTTGATAAAATCAGTAGCGTGAGGAAATGGCTGGTGCCGACCAATGTGACAGAACTCCGGGGATTCTTAGGACTCACTGGTTATTACCGACGGTTTGTGCAGAACTATGGTATTATTGCTCGACCCCTCACTGATCTTACTAAGAAAAATGCTTTTTTATGGTCCCCTATTGCTCAAAAAGCTTTTGAGAGGTTGAAAGTTGCCTTGATATCTGCCCCTGTATTGAAACTACCTGACTTTAACTCTGAATTTACTATTGAATGTGATGCCTCAATGGAGGGTATTGGAGCTATCCTCTTGCAGCAGGATCATCCTATTGCTTTTTATAGCAAGGGATTCTCTTTTTCCAATCGATATCAATCTGCTTATGACCGTGAGCTGTTAGCAGTGGTGTTAGCCTTGCAGAAATGGCGCCACTATCTGTTGGGTCGCCACTTCACAGTTAAGACGGACCACCGTAGCCTTAAAAACCTCCTAGATCAGCGGGTGCTCACAAATAATCAGCAGCGCCTCATCCTCAAACTCCTTCCATTTGACTTTACAATCGTTTACAAAGCTGGCAAAGAGAACATCGGTGCTGATGCACTTTCCAGGAGACCGCAACATGCTGATTTCTCCAACATGGTGGTACCTTTACCTCTGGATTTCTTGGAACTAGAGGAGGCATTGTTACAAGACCCGCATACAGCCTCTATTATCGCTACATTGCAAGAAAATCCTACTATGAAACCAAATTATTCATTGGTGGAGCACAGACTATACTTCCAAGGGCGTTTGGTCATTCCCAAAACCTCACCCCTACGCTCCAAGTTACTGGAAGAGGCGCACCTCACACCTTCAGGGGGTCATGGTGGGTTCTTGAAAACTTTAAAGCGACTCTCAGGTACGGCTTATTGGCCTCAAATGAAACTTGATGTCAAGACCTTCATTCAGCAATGTCATATTTGTCAAATAAACAAATATGAGACATTGTCCCCTGCTGGGTTATTACAGCCAATACCAGCCCCTGACAGGATCTGGGAGGACATTTCTGTTGATTTTATTGTGGGTTTGCCTAAATCTGGAAATTTTGACACTATTCTGGTAGTTGTGGATAGACTTAGCAAGTACTGTCACTTCATCCCTCTATGTCATCCGTACACTGCAAAATCAGTAGCTGTCCGTTTCTGTGAAGAGATTGTTCGCCTGCACGGTATGCCCAGGTCTATTATTTCAGATAGAGATCCCCTTTTTCTGAGCACTTTTTGGCAGGAGCTATTTAAACTGAGCCAAACTCGACTACGGATGAGCACCTCTTATCATCCTCAAACTGATGGCCAAACAGAAGTAGTCAATAGATGTTTAGAAGCATATTTGCGGTGCTTTGCTCATGATCAACCACGTGCCTGGAGCAAATTTTTATGCTGGGCTGAATACTCCTTCAACACCAGTTTCCACACTTCTGCTAATACGACTCCCTTCAAAGTAGTATATGGCAGGGACCCTCCTCCACTTCATCCATTCATCACAGGGGAAACTCAGATTGAAGAACTCGCGAAACAGCTAGAAATGAGGGATAACATGCTCCGTCTGCTCCATGAGAACCTGAAGAAGGCACAAGACCGAATGAAGTCTCATGCTGATCATCACCGACGTGCACTTAATTTTGAAGTTGGGGATACAGTTTTTTTACGCATCCAACCATTTCGACAGCAGTCTCTCGCACACAGACGGTATACAAAGCTCTCCCCTCGTTTCTTTGGTCCATACAAGATTATACGCCAAGTGGGGCCTGTTGCATATGAATTGGAACTCCCTATTACTGCCAAGATTCACCCGGTCTTCCATGTCTCATTACTACGTCCTGCTCGTGGGCAACCACCTTCCCAACCCCCTGCTGACTTGCCTATCTCTGCTGATTTTGAGCTTCTGTTGGAACCTGAAATAGTGCTGTCTCACCGCTGGAAAGGACCTCATTTAGAGCTATTGATTGGCTGGAAAACCAGACCGAAGGAGGAGGCAAGTTGGGAAGACTATGATCTGTTACAGCAGCAATACCCTTCATTCCGCCTTGAGGACAAGTCGAGTTTTCAGGGGGGGAGTAATGATAGGAACCCAAATAAACCACCCTTGGTTTATCAGAGGCGAAAAAAGAGGGGTTCAGTTGAATGACTTGGTCTTATTTTATTTATTTTATTCCATTTCAGTTCAGTTATTGAGTCAGTTAGCAAAATAAGAGGACCACTAGGTCTGTCATGTTCCCCATTTTCATTGTGATCCCGAAAAGGTACCTATATTCAGTTATTTCAGGGTCATCGCAGTGTCAGTCGACTCTATAAATATATCAGCTTCCTTACTAGCTGATATCATAAGAATATATTTTGAATTCAGTATTTCAGAGATTCTCTTGGGCTATCTTTTCTGCTTACAGTGAGATCCTTTCTGTGAGGGAGAGATTAGAGGGCTGTTTCTTTTCTTTTCGGTTACCCTAAATAATTTCCAGATAGAGTGCCTACCAGGTTTGATATGAAACCATGGTTTAAAAAGGGCTTATGGCCCAAACCTTGGTTTGGAAAAATTTTAAAACAAACAGCCATATTTGTCCATAAGTGCTTTTGGACAAAACCATGGTTTAAAACCATGGTTTTGAATAAGCTATTAAAACTAGCTTTTAGAACAGTAAAAGAACTTATGGATTATCTAATTACTATCTTACCCTTACTTTTTCTTACACCCTCTCTCCTCTCTCCTACTTTTTCTTACACCCTCTCTCCTCTCTCCTACTTTTTCTTACACCCTCTTTCCTTTCTCCTTTCTACCCTCTCTCCTCTCTCTTCTCTTTTCTCTACCTCTCTCCTCTCTCTTACTTTTAATCAAATCATACCTTTTTTGGTAATTTACCAATATAAAAAGTCATTCTAAAAATAACTATCCAAACACTTATTTATTCAAAATCATTTTTTTTCCATAAACTCTTCTCTAAAAACCCTTTTTCATAAGCTGTCCATAAACCATTTTTTTCGTAAGCCCTTTTTTAAAATCATATCCAAACAGGCCCATAGTCTTGAAAAAATTGAAGATATTTGTTCAAAAAACTTGTAGTGTTCAAGAAATGCATGCTTTATTAAATAATGTCACATATGAGAATCGACAATGCAGGCATGTACGAGGTTACGAGAGGAGACCACTGGGGCAGCCACTCCTAGTTCATGCTTTAGGTGTGGTGAAGCAGGACATTTTGCTCGGGAATGCACCAGTTCTGCAAAGGGAATATTTGAAGAGACTCCTGATGCAGCCACAGCTAGTTCATGCTTTAAGTGTGGAGAAGAAGGACATTTTGCTCGTGAATGTACAAGTTCTGCCAAGGTACTATTGGAATATGTAGTTCAGTTATTATTACTATTATAAACATAGATTTTAAATATTTAATATATTCATTTTATTCAGGTTTTTGTGTTTCTATTTAGGATAAATATCATGATTTTACCTTCATGTCTCTTGGAGGCAGACAAGTTGTTTCATGCCCTCTGTGCTGACCTTTTTCAGGTAAGGAAGAAGTATCGTCAATTATTAAAATCTCCTAGATCCCGTAAGGAGAAAGATTACATTGGACATGGGTCTGCACCTCCTGATATAGGTAAGGCTCATAAAAGGACAAAGATCCGAAATGATGATATAATTGCACGCACTTCCCGAAAATCAAAGCGTCGGGGTGATTGGATAAACGAGAACCTCGAAGAGTTTCCTTCAAAGTTCAAAGAAAGAGGGGTAAACGCTCCCAAGAAATTAAAGCGGAGAGTTGGTTGGACGTTTGAGGATCCTGCAGACTATGCTTCACCTAAGCCTCAGGGAAAATCGAAGCGTAGAGGTGGTTGGATGAGTGAAGATCCTGAAGAACTTTATCCCAGAAAGTTCAACAACAGATGGATGTCTTCTCATCCAACACCTCCTCGGTGGAAGTCATTCAACCATGGTGGATCCTCAGGGTCAAAAGGATTAACCACCCCTTTTCAGCATAGATCCTCAGCATCAAGGTTTGGCAGCACAAGTGCCAATCGTCCCCCGCCAAGGTATGACTGGTGGTAACTTTACATTATTTTGTAATCTGGGTCTCCCTGTTTGTCATATTACCTTGCAAAAGCATTTGTAAGTTAGAAGTTAATCAATTATATTGATTTTTCTTTTATTCGTTTGATGCTATCCTTTTTATCTGGGTTTGGCCATATTCATCGATCCCCCTGAACGTTCATTTTTGTGTGTCTAACAACCTTTTAAAGACGGGGATCAAGAATTGTTACGCTCATGTTTTTTTAAGTGGTTGGACAAAATGGCTGTGCTTTCGGTGATATTCAAGGTTGGGAAAATTGGTCAAACGTCTTGTAGCTTAGCAGTATGAAAGCTTTCCTATTAAGAGACCGTGGATTCAGTCATTAGACTGTTAGTGTCTGCTATGCTAATTTAAAAGATACTTTTTTAATCCTTAATATATAATTTAATTAAAGAGTTAACATTGATTTTAAATATAATATATTTTTTATATTTATTAATATTTTTTTAAACTACTTTTATTGATATTCTCTCAATAATAATCAAGTAAGAGGGGGAGAAAATTATAGAAGATAACAAGAGTGTTTTATAACAAAATATTATATTAATTAATTTAATTATTTTTTTAAATATAATTAAATATGTTAAATATATCTTATAAAGAATCGAAGGAGTAAAAGGATGGGAAAAATTAGGCAGGGTTTATAGATGGGAGTCATGGGACGCTTCAAACTTCTTATTTCTGGAAAACACGAAGAAGACATTTAAGAATTATCCTATGAGATTACTTGTTGCATTTAAGAATTTTAAATTACTGATCCAAAAGAAAGATCATGATAATTGGTTGTAATTAAAACAAATTAAAAATATGATGACTGGACAGAAATGCCCTTCATTTGCATAACTCTAATTCTAAGAGTTACTAGCCTCATTTGGAAACTTATATATTTTAAACTTCAACCATATTGTCGCTAGGCAAAAAATAGATTTTTTTTTTTGATACAAAAAATAGATTATTGAAAAGACATAAGATGCCTATTGAATTTGGGTCTGAAAAGCACCAACATTACTTGACCATTTTAGATTTTAGACTTAGACTAAATTGGTAATAATTGAAAATAAGGCTACTGAAGTTATGAGGTTTCAATTAAATATGGGGAGGTTCCCTCATGAAAAGCACTAACCTCACTTGAAAATTTATATTTTTATAAGGTGAATTTCTAAGTGAGGTTAGTACTTTTTCAAAAGTGGAGTCACGTTAATTTAATAAACAATTTACGCTTTTTTTAGTAGTTTTATTTTTAGTCAGCATTAATTTAACTTAAATTTAAAAGAGGTAAATTTCTAAGTAAGTACTTTTTAATAGTAGAGTTATATTTTTTTTTGTCCACCCGGTTCACCAGAACTTTGCCCCGACTATATCCGGATCCGACCCGCGTCGCGCACCTGGCTATGGTGAGTGAGTCTCTCAACGGGAATTTTCTGCGTACGCCAAAGCTCGAACTCGAGACCTCGTTTAAGAGATACCGAGCCGCTTACTACTCGGATCAACCCCTGTTAGTAATAGTAGAGTTATATTTCAATAAGAATCTTGTACCTTTTTAGTAGTATTAATAACAACTTAATGACATTGGGTAAAAAAGCGGCCTTACGGCCAGTTCTCTCATAAATGAAGCTCTCAAATTTGTGTTTTAAATAAATGCATTTTTGGTTTGAAACCTTCTATGGTTTGAATCCTTTGTGGTTAATTTTGCATCCCCCTACACTTTGGATCTAATAAAATATGCTAGTATGCTATAATATGTCGAACTAAAATTTAAATTTCTACTAAGAGGGTGTCTATATTTAGTATCGACAAGTGCTCGAATATGATTATTTCTAATAGGAGGATACTTATACTTGTTAAAAAATAAATAATCCCATGATGAGGTAAATTTGTAATTTTCCAAAACTTTTGGATCCAATTTGATATATTTTCCATTTTTTAACTTTCCTCTTGGTTTTTCCCTTAAAATTTTCAGCTATCATCAATGCTCAAGTTCCCTACAACGATGGAAGACCCAATAAGCAGACAAAACATACATAAAATACAAGAAAACCAAGTTTTCAATAAACTGACTCAAACAAATGAGATTTTAGAAACTCAAAAACCAAAATTTATCATGAACTACACTAATTACTCTCTAATTAATTATGAAAATGCACAGTTATCACTACAAATAAGGATTCAT